>BSDF01000021.1:1562079-2762079 GCA_027925045.1 Hypotaenidia okinawae | reverse complement strand
CCTGTCCTGATTCCAGCAGTTTTTCCTTCCCAGGTGCCAGACTCTCCACTTGCTTTTGTTGAACCTCCTCTGGTCTCTCCCTGCCCAGCTCTCCAGCCTGGCCAGGTCTCTCTGGATGGCAGTGCAGTGTCCTGTGTGTCACCCACTCCTCCCAGCTCTGTATCATCAGGCACTTGCTGAGGGTGGATGCTGTTCTCTCATCAAGGAAATCAATGGATCCCATTGTCTCTCTCAGCCACCAGCCTTTCAACAGGGCACAGGGATCTGCGGAGGCACCACTCCTCCTGCTCCTGTCCCACTGTCCCTTCCCACCCCCAGTGAGAACCAGGGCAGCAGAGGGGTTAAGCCAGTCTGTATCCTCCACCATCAATCCATCCTGCAAATCTGACGGCCCCATCTCTTCAACGGGCCCAGATTGATTTCTTGACTGGGAGCAATGAGCAGCTTCACATGAAAAATGAGGCTTTGCGCCGACAATAGAAGTTCTAATTACAACTTAAATCCAGGACATTCTTTACAGCACAGACCAGATTTACAGCGCCTTGCAGGTGGGCGTGCAGCCCTTTCTAATTAAAAGCATCACGCATTGCAGATTGCTTCAGACGGGCCATTTCCAGCTCCCCAGCACTGCAAGGGCACAGACAGCTTCTGGCATTGAGCTTGCATGGAGGTACCAGGCACCCCAAGGGCACACACACCACTGCTTGCTTGGGAGGAGGTGGGGGAAGGACAGAAAGCTCTGGTTTCCTTCTTCTTTTCACCTGTCCTGATGATGATTTGGGTGCCCACACCAGGTGCAGGGACTTGGCTGAACAGTCCTCCTCCCCCAGCATCGTCCCCCTTGGCCCACCCCATTTCTCCCTTGCAGGTACCATGCCATGTGTCAAGGGCAGAGCTGCTGGGACTGACTGGGGGCGATCCAGCAGGCATGTGGGGAATGGACTAAAGGAAGGAAGGGTGAGAGGAGATCTTGGGGGGAAGTTCTGTGCAGAGAGAGTGGTGAGGGGCTGGAAGGGGCTGCCCAGAGAGGGGGTGGGTGCCCCGTCCCTGGGGGTGTTGAAGGCCAGGTTGGCTGGGGCCCTGGGCAACCTTGTGTAGCTCCAGGCCTGGAGGTTGGTGTCCCTGCCTGTGCCAGGGGGTTGGAGCTCTGTGCTCCTTGGGGTCCCTTCCAACTCATGCCATTCTATATGCTGGGACATCATGGGAAGCAGCCTTAGAGGTGGTGGGTGCCCCCAAGGGACCACAAAGGGACCCAATGTGCCAGACCCTGGTGAGAGGATGTTATTTGGGACCTGTCCCCAGGAGCTGTGGCAGGATAGGTCCTACAGTGATTACCAGGGCATGGTGGCTTCTCTTGAGCCTAGATATCTTGCATGCCTTCCTAGAGAGGTGTTACTGTGGGGATACCCTCACTGCCTGGGACTGGGAACTTTCCAGGGGCAGCCAGTCCTTCTGCCAAGTGAGCCCTCACAGTTGGTGCTTTGTTTCCAGAATGGTCAGGGTCCAGGGTCCAGGGCATGAAAGCAGGCAGGATCCCTCTGCTAGACTCTACTGGCTGCTGCAGCAAGACCCTGAGCTTGCTCAGAGGTGTATGGGGATCTGAGGACAATGTTTCCCAGGAAAGCCCCAAAAGGTGCAGGAGTTGAAGGACAGTTGAGTGAGCCTCCATCCTCTGATGAGAGGTCCTGGGTCCTTGGGCAATGCTGTGTGTCCCAAATGGCTTCCACTGGAAACCTGGCTGCCCCAGCAGTGGGAACTGCTCCAGTCCTCACAGAGGGCACTGCTACTAGGGAGTGCAATCTGTCTAGTGGATGCCAGAATCCAGTCTGACCAGAGACACTTCCATTTTGGTGATGGTGACAAACTGTCTCTATCCCATAGATCTCAGCTCCCGCTGGCTCCTGTTGCTGTGAGGTAGGAAGCCTGAGCACTGCCTCAGCCAGGTCCCCAGGCTCAGCAGTCCAGCCAGCACAGTTTACCCAGTGCTCAGAGTCTCCTTGCTCCCAGCTCTGCTCCTGGTGGGGTGGAAATCCTCCCGAGCTGCTCCTTTTTCAGCACAGCATTTGTGGAGCTGGTGTGGGTTTCAGCGATCAAGGAGAGCACTGATTTCATTGAGCTGGAAGTTAAATTACTCTTGCCATGAGCTGCTGCTTTTGAGGAAAGAAAATCCCTCCTCAGAAGGGCTGTTGGAGGTTAGTGGTGCTGGAAGCACAGCGTGCTCCCGATGGATCCTGAAGAGGTGAAGCTGGGGTTACAGTACAGAAGGTTGGTGGTGAGACTGGTTCTCCAGAGCTTTTTCCACTGGGAGCCTGAAGAAGCAGAAAGCTGATGCTGGAAGCTGCTATCAAGCAGCCTAACGGTGTCCTGGATCAGAGCCTGTAACTGCTGGCTGATAGCAAGGTGCAGGATAAGGGACCTGCCCAGTGAACACAGGCAGCAAACTGCTGGTGGGTCTGGAGGGACAGGCTGCTGTGGTATCCTGCAAGGAAAGCCACCACCAGCCAGGAGACCGATTTATAGCCAACAGCCAGCGGGGTGTGACACTGCAAGGAGCCTGACAGCTCAAGAGAAGCCACAGATGCCTGTGTGAGAGATAGGAGCTCTGTGCTAGGATGAGAAAGGAACTGTCCCCATGACTCCATCGGTCTGTACCCAGCCCTTTCCACCAACAGCTGTGGAGACCTAGGGCACCCTGGATGAAGGCAGAACCTCAGGCTCCTTCCTCCTTGGTCTTTCAAATTTCCTGCCTAAAACAAGATAAAATAGACCATGTCACCCCCTCCCTGACGTGGGTGAGCAGCGACCAAGCCCAGATGTGACCAGATCCATCCTGACACGTCTGCTATAATTTACCAAAGCTGGTGAGGATGTCAGGGAAGTTCACCATGTGGTCCCTGCCAGTCCCACGGGGGTTGGGAGTGTCCCACTGCACTGAACCCATCAGGATGTGAACAGACCAGGGCCTGTGCATCACTGGGCTAGACAGACCAAGGGATACTCCTTCAAAGCTGATGTGCCTCAAACCTATCTATTATTTCCCTTGAGTGGCACAACAGGAAAAATGGAGGATGATGAAAAGATGTCCAATTTCTGCAGCCCTCAGGGTGAAGGGGCTGTGGGGGGTGCTCAGGCACAGACTTTCAAGGTCCTTCAGAAGATGATCAGGGCTGTCTGGGGGGAGCAGAGTCATCCTGCACACTAAGGCTGGTCTTTGTCTGAAAAAGGTTCTGTCCAGGTCTTGTGTTTCACCACATGACATCAGGTTGTCAGCTCCTGGGGTGAAGGAGGTGGAAGGCTGGTGCTTTGGGATTCAAATGAAGTTTGTGTTTGGCCCTAAGAAGTGCACCAAACCCACATCTGCATCCTGGCAGGATTTCAGTCCTGAAGAGGAGGACTTTCTTAGGTCAGTGTTGTTGGAGGGTTCTGCCTCTCTACAGGACCTTGGGGAGATACTTCCCACGTTTGGAGCCAGTCAGCAAGAACTACTGGAGAAGATCCAGTGCAGATTTGGTACCCAAGGTATCTTGAGCTCCTCAACATGAGGCCATCAGTGATTGTGCATCGTCTGCAGATCTCATGAAGCTGAGTTATGGTTTTGGGAAATGTTTTATTTTCCTTCCAAAGAGTAAAGTGGTCTCTTCTGTGCTAACCTACCTGCCATGGTTTTCTTGCTTTTATAGCTCTGCCATGGAGTGACCCACTCTTGGATCAGGGTTCAGGTGCACCCATCAGCAACCTCCCAGGCAGTAACCGTGCCTGTCAGATGGAGCATCAGAGAAAGAGGCCTGTGGGAGCTCCTTTCCCAGGGAAGTGTTGCCATGGGCTCTTGTAGGTGGATGAAGGCACCTTTTGAGGGACAGTGGCATTTGTGAGACGCCGTGATACAAGTGAGAGGATTCTTGGAAGCTGATGAACACATCAGGTGCAATTTCCATGGGGCAAAGACCCTGAAGATAAAAATGGGGTGGGTTGGTTGTTTGGTTGGTTTTGGTTTTTTTTTAATTATATTTTTTTAAAATCATTTTTATCCTGGATTCATTGTGCTCCCTGTCTCCCAGCTGAAATCATCCCCATGCTGGGCTATGCAGAAGGCTGATAAGGAGGTAGAGAATAGGAGCTGGTTTCCTGCACTCAGCAGACAACGCCTGCGCCTCCTCCTGCCTCTGCTTTTATGTAGTTTGGAAGTGCTCTGAAACTGCTGGGCACAGACACTTCTGAAGCAGCAGCAACTTTGCACGGCGCGTTTGTTTTATGTCTGAACTGTACATACAGCAGTGAATGGAGCTCATAAAAGATGGATGTATTCTTGTTCTTTTTGCTGGTTTTGATTTATTATTTACTTCACTTTTTTCAACTCTTCCGAAGTGCTGTAAATCATCTAAATCATTTTTCTCCTCTGCTTGGCTAGTTTGGGGGAGCTGAAGCGAGATTATTGTGCCCAGCTCCTCTGCGTTGCAGGGTTTCAGTGCTGTGGGGTTTTCAGGAAGAGAGAGAGAGAGAAGCAGGAAATTTGAGCTCTTATGCCTCTGCAAAGTACCTTGGAAAGACTTAAAGGTCTTCTTCCGTCTGCTCATCGCCTTTTCCAGGGGCGGTTTTGTTCAGGCTGTGCTCAGATCCACGAGCACAAGCAGACCTGTCCGTGTCTCTGGAAGGTTCACCTGAACAAACACACTCACCAGCCAGGCAAGGAAGGTTTTTCCACAAGCTGCTCCTTGCAGGTCAGGAGAGCCATTTCAAAGGGAGCACGGGTGGGATGCTGGGCCTGGGGACTTCGGGAATGGGGGGGAGATATTTTTCAGCACTTGGACATGGATCCACTCCACGGGAGCAGCTCTGGAGGTGGAAGGTGTGGAGGGTTTTGCATGGGGTCAGTTGGTGTCTGGGCAGTGCAGTGAGACGGGCTCTCTCGGTCTGAAGTTCAAAGCCAAGATACTCCATCACCTGGGGCTGCTCACCCTCACCTCCTTCACGCTGCAGGCAACTGAGCAGGAGCTTCAGCACCCAGAAGCAGAAGGAAAGTCTGTGTCCACAGCTGGAGCAGACCCCAGAGAGCAGATTTTAAAGGGAACTTAACTCAGTATAATGACATTTCAGGAGCTTATCATCCTTCATACACCCAACTCAGTCTGACATGAACCTATGCCATGCTGCTGAGCTGAATTCTTCAGAAACCCAGGTCTAAGAGACTCCTGTGAGACCCAGAGCATTGCTCCTCCAGCCTCCCCAGCAGCTTGCCATGCAGCGTGGGCACAGGAGGGAGCAGCCCATTCCCTGTGCCTCTGAAGGAGCACTGGAGTGACCCTGTTTTCCCTGGATCTAGAGGACTCAGGAGACATCCATCAAGCAGAGAATGAACACGGCAATTCAAACCCAGGAGGAGCACAGGACGGTACTGTCTGTGGGAAGATGAGGAAGCACACAGCAGCACCCTGGAAGCAGAAAGGGGCCCTGAAGACACAGAGGACAGGGTGAAGAGGAGAGCACTGATCCCTCCATCCCTTTCCCGCAGGGGCTGTGGGACAGGGCAGGGTCAGAGGGCTCTTCTCACGCTTTCAGCAGGACACAGGCCGTGCATCCCCACAGCCCAGAGCACACCGAGCTGCTCTGGGCTCACAGCACAGGAGTCAGGGGCTCTTTCTCCTTCCTGTCACTTTGTGTCTTTTTTTTTTTTTCAAGGGGAATTCAGCTGTAGGGGCAGAAAAGGAGCAGGCTGCTAATGAGAGGGCAGCTGCTGCTCTGTGTTAGGCGTGTGAGACCCTACTGGGAGCTCAGCTGGACACAGTGGGTGGCTGGACACCGTTTATTTTTACATTAGAGCTATTTTCCTCTCACCCTGTCTGCTCTGTGCTCTTCATTTCTAAGACAGTTCATCTCCTGTCAGATGGACATCGATGCAGGATGTGAGCACAAACCTTCCCAGTGAAGGCTAATTTTAGGATAAAAACTGATGGGGGAGGGAGGAGGGTCTTGGCTCAGCATCTGTTAGCATCGATGGCATAGCTGCCCTTGGTGAATGGTACTATCTGCCTTTGCCCAGTTCTGACCATCACTGCAGCAAGTAGAGAGGTAAGCCTGCAATGAGGGGCAGAATCTCACCAGTGCTGGCCATAAAAGAGATCTTCACAAATTCCTGCTCCCCCAAATAAAACACCAGGAACCTCCTGTGAGTTTAGGGAGTGATTGTCTGGGTGTGCTCTCCTGGGCAAGGAGAAGGCTGTGGGGGGACCTCATTGCAGCCTGCCAGTCCCTGAAGGGAGCAGAGGAACAGGAGGGGAATCAGCTTGTTCAAGGGCAGAGCCTGGCAGGACAAGGGGGCTGGAGTGAAGCTGGAGGAGGGAAGGGGGAGAGGAGAGATTGGGGGGAAGTTCTTTGCAGAGAGAGTGGTGAGGGGCTGGAAGGGGCTGCCCAGAGAGGGGGTGGGTGCCCCGTCCCTGGGGGTGTTGAAGGCCAGGTTGGCTGGGGCCCTGGGCAACCTTGTGTAGCTCCAGGCCTGGAGGTTGGTGTCCCTGCCTGTGGCAGGGGGTTGGAGCTCTGTGCTCCTTGGGGTCCCTCCCAACCCAGACCAGGCTGGGATTCTGTGATTCTAAGGTTGTCAGTGCACAGGGTACCTGTGCATCTGCAGATGGGCAGGTGGGATGTAAGAAGCCGAAGCTGTGCCCAAGGACAGGCAGCATGGGTCACAGGTTTGACAGGAACAGGAATATCTGCAAACCACCTCCTCATGAGTGCTCCAGACACTGAGCTGGTGACATGAGTCCTGATCCTCACATCACTGACTGTGCTTAAGAACATAACCCTTCTCCCTTGCACTGGCTCTCTTTCCTGGACCCTTGGGAGAAAAATAATATTCCATATGGTCCCCGTGGCTGGTCAGAGATAGGGGAAGCAAAGCACATCAGTCTGGTGGTCACCAGGAGCGCTGTGTCCCACCCACAAGCAATGACACCAACTGTGTGAAGTTCCAGAAGGTACATTAGTGAAAGGGAGAGGAAAACACAGCAGAAAGGTAAATCCTGCTGTCAGGGTGCTACAGCAACACTCTCAGAGCTCCTGCCATGGTCTGGCTTTCTGCAGTACTCTCACAGGGGTCTCCAGGGGAGACTCAGTGCTCAGAATGGTGCTCAGAAGCATCGTCCCAAGCAGCCTGTCTGTAGAACTGCATCCACAGCTTCAGCTCAGCCCTGACTGTCCCTGCAAAGGGACTCTGCAGAGTCAGAGCATGCACTGCAGTGAGCAACATCTGCGCCATCGCTCCCTCCCTCTGCTCCAGCAGCTGGGGGAAAGCTGCCCCCATCTCGTGTCTCCTGTGCAGGCACCCCCAGCCAGGGGCACTGCAAGTCAGCTGCCCCCGCTCCCGGTGTAGATTGCTGTGTTTAACCACAGCCTCACCTGGTGCTGTGCTGAAACACCCATGAGGTCAGCAGGGAGCCCGGAGCTGCAGTCCCCCCACGCCCTCACCACCCCCATGGTGCACCTTGTTTCTCTAGCAGGTGCTGAGCCCCTTTTGGGGGGACAAGACATGAAATATGACTGAAAACGGCCCCAGTCCTGGGGTTACAAAGGGCATCTCGGCGTTATCACCTTCCCAGAGCAGCAGCCCCAGCTGTGTGTGGTGGTGTGCAGCCTGCAGAGCAGCTCCAGGGCATCCCACACCTTTAACTCATCTTGGGTTTTAAAAGCTTCACTGTCCATGTGTGGCCTTGGGTGGACTTCACTGGGAAAGGAAGGTGTGGGAGGGCTGTGCAGGGCAGTTGGACGTTGATGCTTTGAGAAACAAAATTGTCTTGGCAAAAAATATCTCTCAGCCCCTTCTTTGCCCTGTGTTTTCAGCGTCCCAGAGGATTTTTGTCCACATCCCCCTCAGAAGCTGTGGCTCTGAGAGGTGGTTTGTTCCCAGCACTGGGAGGACTGTGGGATACAGGGAGCCCAGCCCTTCCTCAAAGATCCTCTGTGTGACCAGCCCTGGGAGAGCATCCCTTGGCACACAGCCTGATGAAAGACACATGCTCCTTACAAAGCCCAAGCTGGGGCTGCAGTAAGGGGTCTCCTGTAAGGAGTAGCTGCAGGAAGCACATGGGGTCTCCCGTGGCCTAGAACAGAGGCTGTAAGAGGAGGGTGAAGCTTCTTGCCCTCCCTGACCATCCTGAATACCTGGTGAGGTCTGCAGAAGGTCTTCTTGGTGCAGGTGCAATTCCACAGAGCCAGCTGGGCTCCCACTGGTGCCCCAGGGCATCAGCAGAGCTGGACAGAGCAGAAGCTTTTCTTTCCATAAAAAATGGTGCTGAATTAGAAGGCAGGGAGAACCCAGCTTTGCTCTCAGACAGCGATTAATCATGGGGACAGGGTGCCAGAGAAGCTGTGGATTCATCTCACCTAATTTCAGACATTTGGAAATCTAAGTTAGCCCTCCCAGCTCCCTCCAGGCTGAACAGAGAGAAATGGTCACTTCCAGAAGATGAGCTGCTGCAGAGCAGAGCGAAGTCAGAGCCAATTAGCACTGCAAGGTTTACGAGCTTAGTGCCAGGGGAGGCTCAGAGGTGGAGAGGGTGGTCCAGTAGTGCTGCAGAGTGGCAAAGGGTGGCTGGTGAAGGAAGAGGGACAGAGGAAGTGAGGAGGAGGATGCAAGGGTGAAGATGAGTACCATGGGGACTACATCAAGTGCTGTGAAGCCTCTGGATCCACTCATCCCTGGGGACATGCAGGATGCTGACCCTTCCCTGACACATCCAAGCACAGCAATGCCTGGGGTTGGCTGGGGCCACGGTGCTCATGCTGCTCTGCACTGTATCAGCCTGGCAGCAGTCAGAGGAGTAACAGACTCGAACATCACACTTTAAATGCCCATAAATTTGGAAACAAAGCCAGACCTCTTTAATCTTGGTTCATTTTTTCATTCATAACGAGATAACAAAGGAAACCAAGCACAAGCCCAATCCATGAATTATTTAGGGAGGGCATATCCATCTCTGGTGGCTTGGGGCTTGCTCTGCCATCCTGGCGTGTGCTGGGTGGGCATCAGTTGTTTGAGGGCCAGCTGGATGTAGGATTTCCTCATCAGAGGTTTAATGTCCTGTGGGGACTGAGGAGGTTTATTCCATCCCTCCCTGATGGACAGGGGAAAGTACAGGTCCCAGGCTCCCAGGATGGCTGTGAGGACTCCAGCAGAACTGGCTCCTCTCAGACAATTGTCCTCTGCATGGGGCACAAAAGGCAGGGTGTTCTTCTCCAATAAAAGGTGGATATCATCCCCCCACCAAAGGATACTTAGCAAACGCTCGCCCCGATACAGGAGACAGAAAGCTCCCTCAAAGCAGGGGAGGAACTAAGGACCCACAGTAAGATATCTCTGTGTGAGCTGTCCCTCGAGCATGGCTGAGACGGTGTCACACGTGGGAATGAGGGAGCCCTGGGCACCCTGGCTGTCTGGGGGGCTGGAATCCTCCAGCAGCTCCACATCCTGGCCCAAGGCATGGCACAGCTCTGCAGAGAACACCGTGCCAAGGCACCAGCTTAAGGAAGAAGCTTTCCCACCCTGCTCCAGAGCCCAGCGAGAAGGATGGAGGCTCCTGAGCAGCCTGGAGCTCCAATTTCATGGAAATCCATTTATCTCTGCTTCCTGCAACCCTCACGACATGAATAAATGATGATTGCAGAAGTGATGAACCTGCCCCTGTTTAGGTGTGAAATGAATGTTTACAGGCAAAGAATAAATCAAGTATCCCATGGGCGAGCAGCGGGATATTAAACCAAACACCTTTGTCTGCTTAGCACTTGCTGTTAGAGGCCAAGAGTTTGAAGCCTGGCCAGGTATTTCCATTAGCCCCAGTGTGACAGGCTCTGGGTACCCATTCAGCAAAGATCTTGAAGAACAGGAGGGAGCCAAGAGCTCTGGGCTGAGCAGCTTGCCTCCCAGTCTTCCCCACCTTCCCCCTGTGTTTCTCCACACACCTCTCCCTCCGCCCAGCGCTGCAATCTGCACAGGCTCTAGGAAGAAGTCAGGAACACAATGCAAATTGGTGAAGGATTGGCAAGGAATTGCGTGTGTGCTCGTTGCCTGTCAGCATGCAGAGTACTTCTAATCTTGTCACATAAATAATACGATTATGTAAAATATCAAACAGTTGGAATAAACTTAAAAGCCACAATGTTCTAGTCACAGACTTAATAGGGGGGAAAACCAAACAAACAAAAAATAAGTAAAATCCTTTCTTATTCTGCAGCACGGAGGGGAAATGGCTCCTCACCAAAACCGACTGGAGCATCCCAGGGGATGAGGAGGTGGGAACTGGTTGGTGAGACAGGACTGATCTATGGGATAGCTGGACATAGCCCCAGCCTTGCCTAGGCAGGACTGATGAAAAGGAGAGACAGCAGAGCAGTGGAGTCAGAAGGAGTCTTCCCCAAGGTCACTGAGGACTTTGGTGACAGTCAGGACAGAGCCAGTGGCCCTGATCACTAATTTGCCTTGCCACCCCCAGAACCCCACCGCGGCGGTGCTACTGGCATGGGACATCCCTTCCAACCAGGAGAATTATTCAGCTGAGAGGAAAACGCTGATTCAAAAGCCCCCCGAGCCAGCTGCCTGCACTGCTCCCCCCATTGCCCCCCAGCACCCAGCCCGTGCTGGCCGCTGGGACGGGGATGGGGCTCGGAGGCAGCTGGCAGGGAGGGCTGCACGCCCCTGGAGCACAATTCCCCTCTCGGCTCGGCATGGCTCTGCATCGCTAATGCTGCCCTCTATTTGTACCGCCTGCAGTGATTCCAGCATCGCTGCAGGATGAGAGAGGAGGGAACGGTACCCAGGGACCCGCCGGGAGGATTTTGCTGCTGGCCCCAAGATCAAGAGCAGCATGAAAAGGCACCGTCCCTTTGTCAGACCCCGCTAAAAGAGACCGGGCTGGCTGAGATGGAGAGCAAACCCCTCGTCCTCCCGCTCCACACCGGCACCTGCCCAGCCCTGACACTGCAAGCTGGGAGCCCCTCGTGTGCACCAGCACAGCGTGCAGGCACGGCCCCCCCAGACTCCATCCAGGAGCTGAAGCTTGAATCACAGGATTGTAGGGGTTGGAAGAGACCTCAAGAGATCATCAGGTCCAACCCCCCAGCATTAGAGCTCACCCACAGCCACCCCATGGCATGCAGCGGGGTCTCCCTTGGGATCTGCCTTTCCAAGGGCATCCCCCTCGCAGACACAGCGAGCACAGCCAAGGCAGGACACCAGCCTTAACCGTGCAGATGAGCTCCTTCCCTGGCCAGCCTTGGGTGGAGCGTGGTGGAGGAACTGTGTGGTCTGTCCCTGCTCTGCAGAAGACACCAAGCAGCCATCAGCTGCACCACCCTCATGGTGGGGCTGGAAACTTCAGCCTGCCAAGCAAAGGGTCCCTGAGCAGCCCCGGCCTTGGCTGGGTTTGGGCTGCAAGTGCCTGCCCTCTCCACCCATCAGTGCACACAGAAGTCTCCACAGCCCCTAGAGAAGGCACTGTGATGGGAACAGATGAGATGTCAGGCCTCTGGGCCAGCAAAGACCATCGCTGCCTGCTGAAGCATCTGCGCTCAGCTGAGGTCAGCTGTGAGAGCACGCTCTGCTGCACCTCACAGGGGGTCACCACCAAGGCTGATGTGCTGCTCCCAGACTTTGATGAGCTTTCGGAGACCCTTTGCCCTGGGACCAGGCCCTCTTCCCTGTCAAGCTCTGCAGATGTCTCTTGGGGCCCACAGTGTGACTCCCAGGCTCTGCAGCTCCCCGCTCCCCGTGCAGGCCGGGGCAGCCAGGGAACCCGTGGGCAAAGCGGGTGCTGCGGCAGGGCCAGGCCAGCGCAGCGCTGCCCCTTTGCAGCTGCGTGCCCTGCTCGGGGCGGTGTGTAACTTACACACTGAGCTGCCCCTTCTGCTTAGGAGAACGGCTTTGATGAGCTGAGCTGCAGGCAGGGCTCCGGCCTCTGCGGGTTTGACTGCCCCAGAGGGAAGGCAGGCACTTGCCCTGCCCGCCTGCTGCCTCTGACTCACGCCTGTCTCCCTCCAGCTTGCCCTTTCTGCCTGGGAAGGCAGTCAAGGCCACTGCTGATTTAGAGAAGGAAATACTTCCTTTCATCTGGGCACTTTAAAAGAGGGAAGAAAAATGGTGGGGTTTGGGGCATCCACAAAAGAGGGAGCAGATCCACCCCTGTGTTTAATGGGCAGGAGAGCACGCATCCCAGCTACGCTGAGCAGACCTTCACACCGGGGAACCAGCATCTGTGTGAGACCAAACCTGGTTTCTAAGGAGGTTTTCCCTAGAAGGGTCAGCTGCCCCACTTCTCTGGGCTGGAGTAGGCTGAGACCTGCCAGCTCATTGCACACGTGGCAGAGCAGTGACCCAGCAGCAGGGCATCACACGTCACATCCCAGCCAACTCTCCTCAAATCAGTGCTCAGCCTTGGCCTGACTCCTGCACTAATTCCTGGAGGAAAAGCCCTCTCCGTTGCCAGATAACTGCACCTGATGCCCACGTCTTGCCACTGTTGCCACAGTGCCCAGGGGACCCTGGCTGGGGAGCAGCTGCCTGCTCCATGCGTGCTCCTCTCCTCCCAGCTCCACGTTCCTGGTCCATCTCCCCAGGCAAAGGTGCTTAAAAAAATAAACCAAACCCCAAATCCCTGCCAGGGCAGGGCAGCAGCATACCCCCCAACCCCCCTCCTCACAACCAGGATCTCTCCAACTCCCCTCCTCACAACCAGGATCTCTCCTCTGCCTTGACCAGTTGTCTCCCAGACCAGACCAGCAGCCCCATGACTGGGAGCAGACTTGGTGAGGTCACATCACCCCACACATCCCCTTCCAGGGCTCAACATGACTTCAGATGATGAGACCGACTCGCTCCATGGTCCCTTCATCTCCTCCTGCCCCCGGCTGCCTCCCTGCAGCGGGACCTCTGGGACCTTCCACGTTGCTCTTGCCTGCCCTGCTGCAGGAGATGGGGGAGGACAACCCCTCCTCCTGCCCCTGGTTTTCTGAGGTTTCAGGCAGCTGCTGGTTGCCACCAGGAAGTTGGATTTGGTTTAATTCACCTGTAATTGTGTTATCTCTACCCAACTCTCTGCAGAGCGTACTGCAAATACACCTGCACCCTACAGCCTCTCCTCTAATGTGTTGCTCAGCAAGGCAGTGCTCCCAGGCCTGTTCCCTGCTTTCTCAGACCTTAACAGCCCTGTTACTGGCTTTGTGCTCAATTCCCCCAGCTCCCAGCTTGCTCCCTGCGCTGTCCTTACAAGCACCCCCTTTACCTCTCATGCCTCCATCATCACTGGCTGGCAGGCACGGGCTCCAGGATCACAGAATCCCAGCCTGGTCTGGGTTGGAAGGGACCCCAAGGGTCAGAGAGCTCCAACCCCCTGCCACAGGCAGGGACACCAACCTCCAGGCCTGGAGCTACACAAGGTTGCCCAGGGCCCCAGCCAACCTGGCCTTGCCCACATCACTGACTGCATCCTTTCACAGAAGGAAGACAAGGCTCCAGCCCAGATTTGCTGGCACCAGAACCCACCCCATCCCTGCAGCAGCAACCAAAGCCTCTTTCCTCCCAGCCCACCACATCCCATGACTGAGCTCCCTGCCTCTCCACACACCAAACCCTTCCCCAGGGATACAGGGTGAGAGGAGGGAGCCCCTCAGTGCAGAATCATCAACTGGTTGGGATTGGAAAGGAACTCAAAGGTCACCTAGTTCATCCCTCTGCCAGGGACAGGGACACCTCCACATCCTCTGTCTCTGTGTGCAGCCAGTCGCTCCCCTGTGCTGGGGTCTGCACAGATGCAGTGTCAGACCCCAGCACCTCCCCAAGCACAGAGCTATTGCCATTACTCAAACCCAGGAATTTCTCTTTCTGAGCAGGGAAAGAGCATCCTCCTGGTGCCCCCTCCCCTCACACGTTATGAGGAGATACAGCTCCATAAATCTCATCTTAGCCAAGGGCATTACCCCATGCCAGTTAGCACTAGATCAAACCCAGGTTTATTCAGCCTCCCACTAATCCCTTTGCAACAAGAACCACCTGCAGTCTGGAGTCCAGGATTTAGCAGGGATCAGTGTGCAGGTGCCTCTGATTCCATCATCCCTTTGGAAACGGCTGTGCTCTGCAGCCAAGTGAAAAGCAGCCTGGGGAGGGGGAGCAGAGATGGGGGGCAGCTGGGGGAAGAGAGCGTGTCTGCAGGGGTGGAGAGAGCAGCGAGGTGGGGGCTCACACTTTCCCTCTCACACACAGACACTTCTGAGAGGCCAAAACACGTTGGAGAGAGATGAGGGGGGAAAAAAAAGGAAAAAATATCTTGTTTTCAAGAATTCTCTGGTACTTAAAAGCTTGAGACCCGCAGGGGAAGCTAATAAATTTTAAATAGTTTGGAGAGTTGAGACCAGCAGTTTAACTTTGTGTGGCTGCTGAGTTGTTTTCCAAGTGTATTTAATGAAACCCTTCATTATGTTCAGATAATTATGATCTCCGTGTTGCTGTTGCTGCTGGAGTTTGCCATCTGTGCTCACAGGTACGGGCTCCAGCTCGACACAGTGGGCACCACAAGGCACTGGTGCTGGGCTTTGCTGGCAGCCTGTGGGGCTGGGACACGTGCTCTGGAGTTCAGGGTTCAGGCAGCATCCCCACCCTCCAGCCACCAGTCTGCCACTGGAGAGGTGGGCAGCACTGTGACCGGCCCTGAGGGCTCCACAAACACACCCCCAGGGTCCTGTGGGGGGGTTGTCTCTCTTGATGCTCCCCTGGGATGATGGTGGGATGAGGGGGTGTCTCATGCTAATGGGTCTCTTTGGTCTGAGCGGGGTCCCAGGGTCCTGATGTCCCTCCTGCTCTTCACTCACCCCCACTCTGAGCATGTGAGTTTGCCTGGGAAGAGGTTTTGGCTGCCCAGGACCAACTCCAGGCTCTGCAGTGACAGGGTTTGCTCTGATGCCTCCATCTCCTTGCAGCAGCTGTCATCCCTATCCCCCCCCATACATGGGCTCCTTCCACCTGCCCATCCCTAGCAGGGACCCCTACCCAGCATCCCTGCTCCAAGCCCTCTCCCCATCCACCCTCTCCCCTTCTCCAGGAGGGCACCCTCCAGGTTTCCCCCCATCCTGGCCCTCAGGGGTGTGTGGGCACAGGCTGGGTCTTGCACCTGGGCTTCAGTGGTGCCTGGGGACTTCACCTCCACTGCCTCTCACCACAGACTCTCCTAGCTGGCCCTGCAGACATTCCCACCCTGACCTCAGGGCCCAGCCTTGCTCACCCTGGCTCTTCCTCCAACAACAGGAGGGTGACTCACCCCACGGGACATGGACCCATCTGCAGAGCAGGGGCGTCAGCTCCCACTGAGTCAGGTTCAGACCCCCACTGAGCTTGGAGGCTGCCCTGGCTCCCAGCCTGGTGAGATGGAGTTTTCCATGTGCTCACTTGCAGGAAGGGTGTCACTCATGGGTGGGGATACTGGGGCTGGGGGGATCCTCCACAAACACAGCCAGACTGGTGCACAGCATCCTTCTCCCAGGTGTTCCCTGGCTGGTCCTGCCCCAGGACCCAGTGTGAGCTACAAGTGCAGCTCCCATCCCAGGCCACCCTTACCCCAAGTGTCCCAGGCTGGGGTGGGACAGGAAACACGCTTTTCCTGTGGCTGCCATGCTGTGATCTGCAGAGATGGCTCTGCTCTAGGGGCTGGAGACAGCCAGGACTGAGCAGTTCTCAGCTGGTTGTGGTGAGCAGCCATGGCAGGAGTGTGGCGGCCGTGGGCTATTTTGTAGATGCTGAAGGGAAACAGCAGTGGGAGATGGAGCCAGTGGTGAGGGATGAGAAAGGGGACTGCAGCCCTGAGGGGAAGGAGGGCTGCTGGAGTACCGGGTGCTGCTCTCTCCACATGCCAACTGGGCGCTTTTCCCCTGCTCTTAAATGTCAGCAATGATGTTTCCTGCCCAAGCCAGCTCTTCCCCTTGGGGACCAGCCAGCAGGGTCTGTTTTATACCCACTTCCAACAGCTTGGGTGGCTTGGGACTGGGGCTGCCGCCTGAGCCATGCCAAGTTGGCAGCATCACCAGGCTCCCCAGCCAGCTCCTCTCAGAGCCTGCACCCGCGCTCAGCACTCGCCCAGCTCCAGGACTTCAGCTCTCCTCTCTGGGGTTTCCTTCCATGGTGAATTTCCACAGGCAGTTTTGGAAAGCAGCAGGTCTGGTTAGAGGGGAAAAATGAGGACTGTGTGTCTTATCACCCTCCTCTGGGGTGGGCAGAGCAGGGTACCTTCTGTACAGCCTTGGGAACGGATCCCCTCACTCTGTGTCCTGCCCCCCAGCTGGAGGCATGAGGTGTCCCCTACAAATCCCTGAGAGAAACCAGGGGTCAAGGAAAAGCCCGAAGTTTCTGCTCCCTGCCTAAAGCAGCCCTCAGGAACCTGGCTCAGGGACCCAGCAGCAAAACAGCAGCACTTGAGAGCAAGTGTTGGGAATGCCTTGAGGCTGCTGGGGCAGAGCTGCTCCCCTCGGCACCCATGCCGTGCCTGGAGTAGCAGGGCTCCTGCTATAATGCACATCATTGTCACTTTCTTCCCTGCAGCATCCGAAGGGTACAGAACTTAACAGCTCTGGCTGATTCCCTTATTTAGCTCTGAAGACATCTGTGCTGCTGCAGGGCATTCAGTGCAGCGCTGGGGCGCACGGGGCTGCAGCGCTTCTTGCACTTGGGTTTTATGGAGCTGGGAGCTGGCTGGGTGGGTGGCTGTGCCCTGGGATGCTGGTGGCAGGGGCAGTCCCTGGGGTACACGTCAGGCAGGAAGGGGGTTTTGGGGATAGCCCTGCTGCTGTAGGCACAGCAGAAGTCCCAGCAGGGCGCCTGGGAAAGGTGACTGGATGGGAGGAGGCATCATGTGGGGATGCTGCTCAGTAGCAAAGGGACTGTGGATGCACAGGACTGCACAGGAGACTGCACACAAGACAGAGACATGGACATCAGGGGACTCCAGAAGAGAAAAAGATGTGGTTTTGTCTACCCCCAGTCCAACCCCCCTGCCAGGATGGGGTGCATATATGCCAGCCCAGCCTGGGGGCACGGACAGGTTACATCCAGGAACAGCAGCTGGCATCAGAGAGATGCCCAGTGGGGCTGAGGTGTGACACTAGAGCCTGGAGCTCGTGTAAGGCAGAGAGCAGGTGGGAACCTGACATCCTTGACTCTCCCTTCATGCTCCCCAAGAGCAAAATTTCCCTCCACACATGAAGTCCCCATCCCTGTCACCCTCACTATCCTGACCTGGTGGAGAGCATCCCGTTACCTGGCCTGAGCCTGTCCCAACACAATCCCATCCAACACACACCCTGCACAAGGATACCTGCCTCACAGCCTTGAGGCACACAACTACCTGCCCAGTGTCCCTCCTTCAGCTGTGGCTGCCTCTATGCAGCACAGCTGTGCTGCAAAGGGGGCTGGAAGGGGCAGTGTGAGGCTGCGGGTGGCACACAGGTTGTGCTGGGCTGTGTCTCCCCTGCCAGAGAGGCTTTTGCCTGGCAGTAGGGAGGGGAAACACTCTGCACTTCAGGCTGACGTGTTGTCAGGTTGCAACAGGATTCCCAGAAAAGGTTCCCACCTCATGATGGAGTGTCCTGGCTCCCTAAAATGTAAGGGAGGGGGAGTGGCAGAGAGGAGATGGAGAAAGACACTCATAATGCGTAATGGTCTTTTAATGCTCTCTCTGGCCCCCTCCCAACACATATGGGAGCTGGATGAGCCAATTAAACCGACACCAATTAAATCAGCATAAATCACATCCCGTAAAGCAGAGGTGGGGCTCAGGCGAACACCCCTGCTGCGAAGGATGTCAGAGCTGGCCTGAGGCTGACCCTGGCAGCCCAGCTCCCTTCCAGTTCAGAAAGCCAGCCCACAGAGGCACCATCAGGGAAGAGAAAGGGATGAGTGAGAACCCAAACCAGAAAAGGGGATGGCAGAAGGGTGTCTATCTGAGGGCAGAGGGGGTTTCCCCTGTGGAGCAAGGGATGCCAGAGCTCGGGTGCTACCTGGGACAGGCATCTCTCTGCACTGGAGGTCTTCCACAGGGTCACCTTGGGTTCCAGACTGCAACACTCCTCATGCTGGAACATGAGTACTCCTCCCTACCCAGTCCTCCTTCCCAGGGCTCAGCCCTGCAGCTATCCCCCTTGCTCTGAGTGGGCTCTGGCAGCTCTAGGGTGCTGTGCAGGGTGGGCTGCAGAGCTGACCGTGCCCTTGTCCCCAGCCAGTCCTGAGCAACTGGTGTTGCAGCTGCCAGCCAAGAGAACTGAGACGTGTGTGTCTGAATTCCCTCCCCATGCCCATGCTTCCCTCTGACCTACCTCCCCACTCTCTACAAAGGGGCTTTCTCTGTTAGGTGCTGGCCAGGCCTCCATCCTCACCTTGGCTAAAAGACCCCTGTCCTGTCCCCTGGGGCTTTGTGTCCCCCTGGCTCTCACAGCCAGGTAGCCTGAGGTGCAGGAGGTTGCAAGGAGGCTGCAAAGCCATTAGCAGAGCAGTCATGAGTGGCTGTAGCTACCTGTGTGTTGAGAGAGCCAAACTGCATCAGAGATGCCACAACGTCAGCGCTGCACAGCGAGGTCTGGGGCACACAAGTGGAGTGGCAACTCTTGACTTAATCCAGACAACTGTCACTGAACCACAAAGGAGCAGGGACTCTAATTAAGTCCCACAGCCCTTTGGGAAGTATCAAGCCAGAAAAACAGTTCGAAAGCTTTAGGCAGGGTGATTTTAAACAAATGAGGAAGTGCCTTAGAAACAGCTTAAGATGAAAGCTACCAAATTAAAATCCTTGCAATCAGTATGGAGGCTACTTATGCAACAACCTCCTGAGGAGGAATTGGAATCCCAGAGATAAAACTCTAAACAAATAAGAGACAGGGAGATGAAGAGAAAAGAGATGAAACTTGGTCAAAAAGTGGTGTGTAAAGGGCTGCTTGAGCTGCCTTTGAAAAGTGGAAATCTAGTGCCTTGAAGGGTGCTTTTGCAAAGAGAGAAAAACACTGTCAGGTAAATAGGGGAGTGTGAGGATGAAAAGGGTGTCCAGCTCTCCTGTATGTTTGCTGTGAGCAGAAAGTTTCCCTGATCAAGCAGGAACAGGGCTATAGAGCTCCCTGTGTGGCATTAGGAGATGGGGGTGAACCCAGATGTTGCCATTGGTTATTTTGGTTTAGGAGAAGCAGCCCCAAGCAGAGCAGCTCCCCCTCCATGGGGTGGGGGTGGTGGGATATCGTCCTTTCACTTGAGTTTTTGACAAGTTTGATGGTTATGAGTGGTGGCCGGTCCTATGAGTAGCCTGGGAAGCCACAGCAGCTCCAGCTTTAGGGGAGTCCTGCAAGCACACACCTTCTTCCCAGCTTTGTCTGGGGTGAGCAATGACTGCAGAAGACCCAAAACTCAAGTGCAAGTACTTGAGACAACCCCCCAGTTTTTAACACAGCTCTCCTGGTCTGCAAGAGCTGGGAGGGTAGAGGCTGGAGAGCAAGGGTGTCCAGCCACACAGGGCCACCACACTGGGGGCTGAGTCTTTGCCACATCAGCCCAGGAGTGTCCAGGAGGTTTGCATTTGCACCGAGGGTCCTTGTCTCTACAGAGGGGAGACTCACAGCCCTAATGTGTGCTGGCTGCAGCCTAAGCTGGTTGCACGCTGAGGAACATGCTGACTGAGGCTGGGAAACTCGTCACAGGGAAAACATCCTCAGCAGCTTGGAGTTACAGCTGGGGCAGCAGGTGAGGTGCAGCTGATGATGCCAGCACCCATTTTCAAAGGGTGCAGGGGCACGGGGATGGTGTCAGAGTTGCCCAAAGTCAGAGATGCCTCCTCCCACTGGGTGCCCTCAGCCCGCTCCCTGCTGCAGCTTTGCTGATGCCAGGGGCCCCCCAGTGCTGTACAGAGGAACTCCCCAGCTGTAGCCTGACCTGACAACGTGCTGTGCAGAGCAGATGCGGGCACTGGGCACATGGTGAGGTGAAGAAGGATCCTGCTGTGGGCTTTGCCCACCCTGCCAGCCCAGGAGCTGGGTGCGGGCAGAGCTCCCTTTGCCAGCCCTGCTTGTGCGCAGGCTGCCATGGGCACGCTGCCACCTCCCTTGCCCTGCAGCGTGGTAGCAATGGGAGCAGGGCTGGCAGCATGATCAGACCTTGCCAGCAGCCCTGGGGTACCTTCCCCCCATGGCAGCAGGTGATGCGCAGTGGGCAGGAGCGTTTTGGGGCAGGGAGAGGGGAGAGCTCCTGCCTTCTCTCTCTCTTCACATCTAACTGGAACAAGCTCCAGAAATGAGGAGGAAGGGAGGGGCAGGGAGGGATAAAATAAGATAAATAAACCCAAATAGAAATAACCCCCCAAACCCTCCGTTCCTCTTTGGATTCTTCCAGTTGGGTTGGGGGTTTTGGGTTTGGGGTTGGTTTGGTTTTTTTTCTCTCTTCCACGCCAAGATTACTAATTGTCTGAGCATCTCAATTTGCTGGTTTCACTTAATCACAGACACTTTGGAGATTATCAGCCTTCCCCACATGTTCAGTACCTTGTTTCCAAACTACAAGGCCCACGGGGAGCAGCCAGCAAGTGCCTGCAGGAGCCACAGCAGCTCCACGTCCCTCCGGCTGGGCTGTCAGAGTTTGATTGCCTCTGAAACCGCCTCGTCTTCCCCCAAAGTTCCCCAAAGAGGATGGGGAAGGGAGGGGGCGGGGGGCTAGGGGAGGGAGGTGGGCCATGAGGAATGGCGAGGTGGGGGCTGGGGGCACCGTTGTCAGCTCCTGGCAGCTCCCAGCCTTTGATTTGCACAAAAGAAAGGAGGGAGGTGGGGGGAGGGAACGGATATGATTTATTCAGCAAGTTCCTAACTGGGTTTTGTTGGCTTTTTTTTTTGTCTTCCTCCTCCTCCTCCTCCTCCTTCTTCTTCTTCTTCTTCTTCTTCTTCTTTTCCAGAGGCTGTGAAATAACTGAAGCCGACGGGAAGGTGAAGTGCTGGGAGAGATGAAGGAGGCACGTTTGAAGGCATTTGCTTCCTTTTTGTCACATCTCACTGAAAGCTTTTAATTCCTGGAGCTCAGCTCCTTCCTGGAAAGTCTGAGCTGCTGAGATGGAGAGGGGGGTGGTGTGTTGGGCTCCCTGTAGGAGGATGTGGTCCTGCTGGCCAGGATAGAGGCAGCAGATGAAGAGGTTCTGGTGCTCGGGATGTGCCAGCTGGTTTCAGCCCCATCATGGTGGGTTTGTTGGGGATGGGTGGATGGGATGCAGCTCTGCTCTTGGCCCCAGCACCACTCGCCATACCAGGTCCCAGGGACCAGTCCAGTGATGGGCTGGGCTGAGCAAACCCAGGAGTAACCATCACAGTAGAGGACACAACCCATCCTGGTGCCATCAGACCAGGCAGCGGGATGCAGGGCACGTCGCCAGCAGCATGGGTGCCACAAGGGAGATGGGAGCTGGGCTGGGTCACTTCCCACTCCCCTTTAGAGTTGTGATGCTCTGAGTATCAGCACATCCTTCCTGAGGGAAGCATGATGGAAGGAGGCTTAGCATGAAGAATCAAACAGCATTTGCAATCTGAAAAAGTAAAATCAAATTTTCTTCTTTGGAAGGGAAAAAAAAAATCATTTTTTTTTTCTTTCTTTTTTAAAAAATAAAGGAAAAATGGTGATTGGAAATGACTTTTCTTTGTACTCGATTTGTCTGCTTTGGGATAGCTGCACACTCTGCTAGTCCAATTGCATTTTTCACTCTTAAATAATAGAAGCCACAGAACAGCTGCAGGAGCAGGGGTACCTGGGGGAAGCAGGAGGAAATCGGAGCAGAGGAGCCAACACCATCCACCACAGCTTCCCTCAGCTGGAGAGGGACCTTCAAAGCCCTGCTCACCCCCCACACCAGGGATCCCCGCTGGCTTTTCTCTTCATGGTGCACCAGGGAGGGAGCCAAAAAGAGCAGCACCCACAGCCAGGTTTACCAGCTGTCAGCACCCAAAAAAGGAGTCAAATTCCCAATAATTCCATTCTTTCCATTTAAAAAACAAAAGAGAATTGTGTTGTAAAGGTCTCGTTCACAACTGAATCCCCCTTGGTACTGTGTGCAGCTCAGCACCTCCCCTGCAGACCCAGCTTGGATCCATCACTCTGAAATCCCTACCCATTCCCTTGGGAACTCCCTGACACAACCTGTGGCTGGGGGCTCTTCAGAGGGGTCTGATCAGGCTGGACCCATGGGCTGAGACCAACGGGATGAGGTTTAACAAGGCCAAGAGCAGAGTGCTGCACATGGGACAGAACAACCCCCTGCAGCACTACAGGCTGGGGGACACTGGTGGGAGAGCTGTCAGGCAGAGAAGGACCTGGGGGTGCTGGGGGACTGCAGGCTGACCATGAGCCAGCAGTGTGCCCAGGAAAGCCAATGGCATCCTGGCTTGTGTCAGCAATAGTGTGGCCAGTAGGTCTGGGGAGGGGATTGTGCCCCTGGACTGGGCACTGGGGAGGCTGCACCTCGAGTGCTGGGTCCAGTTCTGGGCTCCTCAGCATCAGAAGGACATGGAGGTCCTGGAGCGAGTCCAGAGAAGGGCAACCAGGCTGGGGAAGGGGCTGGAGGGCAAATCCTCTGAGGGGCAGCTGAGGGAGCTGGGGGTGTTGAGCTTGGAGAGGAGGAGGCTGAGGGGAGACCTTCTCCCCACCTGCCCTGCCAGGAGGGTGCAGAGAGGTGGGCGCTGGTCTCTTCAGCCAGGGGACAGGAGCTGGGACAAGGGGCAATGGGCTCAAGCTGTGCCAGGGCAGGGTCAGCTCAGCTGGGAGGGCAAAGTTCTTCCCTGGTAGAGCTGTGGGGCTGTGGCCCAGGCTGCCCAGGGAGGGGCTGAGTCACCCCCCTGGGGGTGTTTAACAGAGGGGAGATGAGGTGCTCAGGGATCTGGTTTAGCTCAGGATGGGAATGGTTGGACTTGATGATCTTAAAGGGCTTTTCCAACCTGGTGATGCTGGGATTTTTAAAACTAAAACCACCACAAACCATTCAGCACACACACAGCCCAGGCTCTTTCTGACTGCACCAGAAAGTGCTGCAGCCCTTCTGCACCACCACCAAAAGCATCTGCATCGCTGGGGAGACAACCATGGTCCTGCAGGAGGAAGCTCCTTGTGCTCAATTCATTGAATGTTGTGTGGGTTTGTGTGGTTTGTGGTGGGGTTGGGTTTTTTTTTTTTTCCCATTATTTCCCATTTGTGAGTTGCTGAGAAGCTGATCCTGATTTCTGCAAATGAATTTGTTATCTGCAAGTGCTCACTGAATAGTTTATGCAAACAAATTTCAGCCCATGGGGTGTTTGCAAACTGTTCATTTCATGGTATGTGATTAGTAGAAATGGTCAGAAAATGGGTGCAAAACAATTTTTATGAGCTGTCCTCAACTCCCAGGCTCCTTAAGCCTCCATTTCCATCACTGCCTTGTTTTTGGGTTGGGGTTTGGGTTTTTTTTTCTCTCCTTTTAACTGGAATTAGAAAAGAATTAACCAGCAGATGATTAGTCAAACTTTGCATGCTTTGTTTCCAGCTAAAAGCTCTGAAAGGAGGGCAGCTGATGCTCACAGATCTTTCTGGAACACACTGATAAACAGAAAGCAAAACCTACCCAAGAACCCCTCAAAGGATGAGCGAGCACCAGCACAGGCCATGCTGTGCCTGACCTGAGGACCAGTTTGGAGACTCAGCCTTTCTGTGAGCGCTGGCAGCAGACTGCAGCCAGCCCTGGGGAGCTCAGGGGAGAATTAGAAGGGATGAAATATAAAATGCAGGAGGAAATGAGAGTGTCCTCTCCCAAAAGAGCAGAAACATCCTGCTTAGGTGCTTGTCGTGGTTTAGCTGGCAGCTGAGCATCACACACACACACACACACACACACACACAACCCCTTGTAACAGACTGTACACCATGGTGATAACACACCGTGGCTCTTGACTGACACAACGACCAACCTGTCCTCAGACCACACTCAGACCACCCAGAGCCATGCTTTCCCCTCCCTGATAGCCCCTGTTAAGGTGAACATGACATGAGATGGTATGAAAACCCCCTTGGCCTGCCTGGCTCACCTGCCCTGGCTCCTCATGACAATTAACTCTATCCTGGCTGAACCCAGGACGGTGCTTTTGGTACAGACAGAGGCATGGTCGTCCTGTGTGGATCCCTTCCCAGGACCATTCCTGATGCTGGGTCTGTGAGAAGGGTCTCTGGTTTCCAAGGCTGAGGTGGGGACCTTCTCCCACTGCCAGGCTCCAGCACTGCTCTCTGCTCACTAGAGCTTTAAAGGGAGCATCCCTCTGGTCAGCCCAGCCTGCCTTCTGCTCGACAGGGACCCCGTCCCTTCTCAAACCCCCCAGCAGCATTTTCCTCACTCTCATAAGCCATGAAACCGGTTTGATTTGCCCTTCCCAGAGCCAAGCATCCATACTGTGGGGCAGGGCCTCCACTGCAGGTCCACCTCTGGTGCTGAGAAGCACCCAGGAGCACGAAGCTGGTCCCCAAACGCTTTTGACCTCCCGGTGAGAACCTGGAGGAGCTTGGTGCAGACCTGTCCCGATCCCAGGACCCTCGTCCGAGGCACACGGGGTGCTCAGAGGGAGGGAGGTGACCCCAGCAGCTCGGAGCAGAGGCTGTGCCTGTGGGTTGAACAGCGCTGACAGGAACCAGTGCCCAGATGATTCATTCATTGAACGCAGCGGTAATCACATCCCGGCAGGTGGAATGTGGGGCCTGGGTCCGTTCCACACTCACCAGGCTCGGGAAGCGCCCGCCCCCCGTGTGAGGAATCTCAGAATGGAATAAATAAATAAAACCAACCGTCCCCAGCTGGGAGTGAGGAGGAGGCTGAGCCCCCCCCACAGCGCTCGCTGCCCGCCTCCCCCGGGCTGGGGCCGTGACGCAGCTACAGCCCTGCGCCCTGCTCAGGATGCTCCCTGCTCCGACCGTGCAGGGGCACACTCACTGGCACACTGACTGGCACACTCACTGGCACACTCACTGGCACACTGACTGGCACACTCACTGGCACACTCACTGGCACACTCACTGGCACACTGACTGGCACACTCAGTGGCACACTCAGTGGCACACTCACTGGCACACTGACTGGCACACTGACTGGCACACTGACTGGCACACTCAGTGGCACACTCACTGGCACACTGACTGGCACACTGACTGGCACACTCAGTGGCACACTCACTGGCACACTCACTGGCACACTGACTGGCACACTCAGTGGCACACTCACTGGCACACTGACTGGCACACTGACTGGCACACTCAGTGGCACACTCACTGGCACACTCACTGGCACACTGACTGGCACACTCAGTGGCACACTCAGTGGCACACTCACTGGCACACTCACTGGCACACTGACTGGCACACTCAGTGGCACACTCACTGGCACACTCACTGGCACACTCAGTGGCACACTCACTGGCACACTGACTGGCACACTCACTGGCACACTCACTGGCACACTCACTGGCACACTGACTGGCACACTCAGTGGCACACTCACTGGCACACTCACTGGCACACTCACTGGCACACTGACTGGCACACTCACTGGCACACTCACTGGCACACTGACTGGCACACTCAGTGGCACACTCACTGGCACACTCACTGGCACACTCACTGGCACACTGACTGGCACACTCAGTGGCACACTCAGTGGCACACTCACTGGCACACTCACTGGCACACTGACTGGCACACTCAGTGGCACACTCAGTGGCACACTCACTGGCACACTCACTGGCACACTCACTGGCACACTGACTGGCACACTCAGTGGCACACTCACTGGCACACTCACTGGCACACTGACTGGCACACTCAGTGGCACACTCAGTGGCACACTCACTGGCACACTCACTGGCACACTGACTGGCACACTCAGTGGCACACTCAGTGGCACACTCACTGGCACACTCAGTGTCACACTCACTGGCACACTCACTCCCTGCTCTGGTGCTGCACAGGCACAAGACAGGGCAGGGAGAGGCAGCGTGGGTGGAGCAGGGGCACGCTGAGTGGGGCGTGGGGGAAATCAGCTCTCCTCCCAGGGTGTTGGGGCTGGCAGGGATGTGGACAGCAAGAAACAGTGAGAGACAGCATAGGGGGAGAACTGGAGGGGAGGCAGAGAGAGCTGGTGGTGTGAGGATCCTCCAGTTTAAGGAGGGAAAGATGAGCCAGACATTGGTGATAAAAAGGGGATGGCACGTGGAGTGATGAGAGGCAAGGGTCAGCCAAAGGAGGACATGGGGCAGAGGATGCTGGGGGAGGTGGGCAGATGGTGATCATGCTGAGGGGCATGGAGAGGACATTGCCAGGACCCTAGTTTGGGAGAACAGGATCCCATCTGTAGTTCCACATAGTGCTGCCCACCTCAGGGCAGGATGTGGGTGTAGGGACCCTGGGAGGAGCCGGGCTAAAGCCTCACCCCCTCTGTGAGGAGCTGAGGTGAGAACGAGGAAGGTTGGGCCACGGCTTCCTCTCCAAGGGACCTCAGACTTTGCAGGGCCGTCCCAGCAGGGGTGGTGGCAACGCCAAAGTGTGGGCACTTCCCCCAACCCCACCCTGGGGTCTGTGTGATGGAGGATGCTGTAAGCACATCTGGATGCTCACACCCAGATCGGGGCACGGGAGATGTCCTGCAAGGGCTCTGCAGGGACCAGCCCCTCTCAGCTTGTTCTTGTTGCCCATGCTGGGGGTCTCCACAGGGCGCTGGGGTATCCTGCATGGCTGATGTCCAAGGCAGGAGCCGTCTGGAGGTCACCATGTCCCACAGCACTCAGCAAGACACTGGCACAAAGACTGTGGCTGGATTTTTATTTTTATACTTCACCTCCCTGCCCCCTTTGTAGAAATGACATAATTATGGGGATTTAATGTTCCACTGCTTAAATTTCTTCATTTTTCAGGATAATTTCCACTATTTCATCAAGGAATAATTAATTGCATTGTCTTTAATCAGTTGTTTTACAAATCCAGCAGCGCAAGAAATTTTCATAGACAGACAATACAGGCAGCTGCTCTTCCCTTCTGGGCACATTAATGAAGTGAAAGAGCTGGAGCTGGGAAAAAAATCCGCTGGCAAAATAAGAAATCTATTGACAGAGAGATTGAAAAGATCACAGTGTAATCCCTTCATGTGTGGGGTGGGGAGGGAGAGGGGGAACCCAGGTGTGAAGGCAGGAGGCTTGGGGCTGCTGGTGGTGCTGAGGGCTGTGAAGTCCCTCGCTCAGGTCCTTGGCATGGGGTTTAATGTGTGGGTGCACAAGGGTGCCTGCCCACAGCATCATGTGGGTGCACAGTAGGTGTCTGTGCCAGGGAACATGCCTGTGTAGAAATGCACATGTGTCTATCAAAGGGCCCAAATTTGTTTTATAAAAGCTGTCAATCAGCAAAACCAAAGAGCTTCTGACCCCAGGGTTGGGTGTGATGGATGCGCTGTCACGGTGTCCGTGGGGTCAGCGCTCCAGCCTGATTTTCCTCCATCCCCTTCCTTCCCTGTGTTTCCCTGTCAGAGTTACCCCTTCAGGACACAGACTGGGGATATCCTGGGGATGGTGCTGCTCACACTCCCTCTGGGGTGTCAAGCCCAAAGCTGTCCCCGAGGCTCCCTGCTTCAGCATCTCTGGGATCCTATCTCTGCTCTTCTGCCTGAGGTGCACAGCACCAGCCCTGGCATCTCCTGCCAGACCTTGCACAGGGCCAGGCACACCATTCTGCACTCTTAGCTGGGGCTGGAGGTGTAAAAAATAAAAGGCAGAAGGTCATGAGTGGTGAGACATCACCGATACCTAGGTCCTTCAGCACTCCAGCTCAACGCAAGGCTCAGACACCCTGTGCACACATGGGAGGTGAACAAGTTCCAGGAGACAGGAGATGGGACAAGGGGCAATGGGCTCAAGCTGTGCCAGGGCAGGGTCAGCTCAGCTGGGAGGGCAAAGTTCTTCCCTGGCAGAGTTGTGGGGCTGTGGCCCAGGCTGCCCAGGGAGGGGCTGAGTCACCCCCCTGGGGGTGTTTAACAGAGGGGAGATGAGGTGCTCAGGGATCTGGTTTAGCTCAGGATGGGAATGGTTGGACTTGGTGATCTTAAAGGGCTTTTCCAACCTGGTGATGCTGTGATGCTGTGATGAGCTGGTGATCTTTGTGGATCCTCCAGTCTCTCCATCTGCTTCACTGTGACTGATCTCCATCCCTTTGCACCATGTAGTGGATGGTCAGACAAGGTGAGGCAGTGACAGGCTCCCAAGGGCTGGGCATGGCCCCATCCCACAGGGCTCGGGTGGATGTTCCACCCTTCCCGGAGGGGGACGATGCCAGGTCCCAGCCCTTTGATCTGGCCTGTGAGCCAAGGACCTTGTTGCAAGCCACAGCTGCGAATGTGTCCTTCTCCAGGCCGGAGAGATGACAGGCCATCTCCTTCCACAGGCTGCTGGCTCCACACAGCCCCTGCCAGCACCCTGCCCATCCCTGACACCTCCCCCCGGCCCAGGCTGAGGTACCCCAGTGTCAGGGGGGATCAAACGCCATTCCCTGTGCTGGGCTCCATGCACACATCTCACAGCTTGGTCTCTCATGCAGTCACTGCTCCAGTTCCTGCACAGCACTCTCCATCAGTAAATCCAGGATGCTGCGCAGAGGAGGTCATAACATTTACCCACAAAGACTGTGCAAGGCTCTGCACGGTGTGCTCAGGCTTTTTGGCACAGGTACAAGAGCAGTGATGATTCAAGGTGCTGGTCAACAGCCTCACAGGTACCAAGTAGCCCGACCTCAGCTCAGTTCAGTGAGGGCAAGGGGCCCAAGCAAGGCCAGGAGGCTGGCAAGGGAAGGAAAGTCTTTCTCCCAGCCTGGCTTTGGCTTCAGTTGGAAAAAGCAATTAGCAGGAGGGTGTGTGAAGGGGCAGCCCTAGAAATGACCCAGGACGAGTGGTGAGGATGTGTGCAGCCACATCTACAGCTGAGATGGGCCAAGCCACGCTGCTGCATCCCGCTCTGGCAGCGCTGCCCCACGCATTAATGGACACGAGCTTGGTGTTCTGATGAGAAGATACACAACAGCAGTGCCCTGAACTTTGGGGATTGGGTGTCTGGAGACACTTTCCCAGCCTGAGAAGGCTCCGAAACCAGACGTGGGTCACTAAGGACACAGCAGCTGCAGCCCTTCCAACGCCTGGCCAGCTGGCTGAGGATGCCAGCTATGAGATGGTCAGGGGGGTGAAGGAGATAAAAGGCCGTAGCCTGGAGAAACCTGTGGACCTGCTGTTCCCCCTGGGGCTGGCTTGAAATCACAAGGGATCATGGACACTGCTGTGTGAGGGAGAGAAGGGGACAGAGCTGCATCGTGTGTCGTGGTTTTCAGCTGGCTTAACGCGTGTCTGTCTGCATACACCTGAAGGGAAAGGATCAGGGTTGCTGTGCTTTTCCCTCGGTGTCTCTTGCAATCAGGTATCTCCAGGTTTTTCCTGGAGGCCTCGGCAACGGTTAAAAAGAAACCAGTGTTATGAGAGAGGCCCCTGTTGATACAAGGAAGGTCATTGTCAGGCGCTGGAAGAGACGCGTGTCTGGGCGAGCAGGGTCTGGGGCATCGCTCCTGCACAACCAGAGACAAGCAGCTGCACCAGAGATAAGAAAAAGATAAGGGCCCCCAAGCTTCTGTCCCTCCTGCCCTTGCTCAGGTGAAGAAGGAATAAGCAAGGGGTTTAATCCTGCTTATCTGGGAAGACCAGGAGAAGCTGGCTTGCTTTTCCCCATCCCCGTGGCAGCAGCAGCGCTGCACAGAGATGGGAAGAGCCCGGCAGAGAGGCAGGACAGCGTCTGTCCTGATTTGGAAGCAGCGTCGGTGAGGGAGAGCAACGGTACCGGGAGGAGGTACTAAGGATGCAGGAGAGAGCGGCGGAAAGCTCCTCGGCTGAGGACACCCCAGGCTTTCCCCAGCTGAGCTGCGTTAATGCCTTGTGCTGCTGCAAAGGGGCGAGCTGAACTGACAGCGTGGGGAGGCACGTGTGCTGATGCTACACGGATGAGGAGCGGGGAGCCCGGGCAGGCTGAGAGCTGGCTGGGGACCGCAGCAAGGAGGGGGCTGCAGGCGTGGGGGCTTCGCCTCGGGTGGGTTTGTGTGCACGTCCCCTGGATGGTTCGTACCACGCCGGGTTCCTGGCACAACACCCATCCCAAAGGTGCTTTACACACATGCCCAGGAGGACTGAATTTCTAATTTGCCTTCATGAATATTCAGGGTAAGTACCGGGGCATCCTCCAATCCAGCCCTGGCAGCAGAGCCATGTGATTTAACATGACTGATGGCCATGTGGCCAGCACAGCTCAAAGAGCCCAGGCTAAATACCCACAGGAACCACAGAGTTAAATTATTTGAAGGAAAATATAACTCTCACATAATTTTCTGTAACAATCCCTACAATCACAAGCAGCTTGCAAATACTCTGTGCATGAAAAGGAGCTCATTTTCTCTGGGGAGCTCCCTGCTCTGCTCTCAGAATCAGCCTCCTAAAGCAACACCTTCAACAGGTCCCCGTATTAGGAGTGTGCTTCTTCATTATTAAACTGCTTTATACAGTTATCACCCCAAACTCCTCTGCAGCGTAAACATATCATTCCTGGGAGAAGCTGTCAGTGGAGTGCCAAACTACAGCATGCAATTAAAGCCCTAAACAATACAACACAATAAATCACTGGCGCTATGGCCGGTCAGTGTCGCCAAGCATGGAGTAAGGATCTTAATTACATTTAGACCAAACAAGTATTAGGTTATTTATGGGATACTGTAAGTGCTTGACAATGGGTAGAAAGTCATTCCACACGCATCCCTGGGCATTTCAGAGTCCGGGTGAAGAGGCAGGGAAAGAGAGGGAGAGAAGTAGAGCCAATATCCATCACGGAGCGGTGGTGGAAGGGAAAGAGCTGTTACTTTAAATAAGGCCCAATTGCATCATCAATTTAAAAGCAATAGCAGCAGCATCTGAAGAAAGGTACAGCTGCCACAGGTGGCCAAACAGCTGGAGAGCTGCCAGCACCCACGGGAGCCACCAGAAAGCTGGGTACTTTGTCACTCTGTGGCACGTTTTTAACCCTTCCGCATGGGAGCCCACTGCTATGGGATACCCAGGGGAGCAAAGAGCCTTGCTGCGCCCCAGGGCTCTGCAGGGGTTGCTGGGGGCTGTGTGGGGTGAGGGCTCCGTTGCATACATGACCCTGCAGCTCACAGCTGCCTTTTAGCACGTTCCAGATGTGGCCAGGTCTTGGAGGATGCAGCCTGACTGGGAAATCACAGGGTTCAGCTGTGACTGTATGAATCTGCCCCCAGCCATGGACCATCTCAGGGTTCATGGGTCCTTCAGAGCAGCCCTAAGAATCATGGAGGCATAGAATCACAGAGTCTGAGCTGAAAGGGACTCATAAGGACCATCAGTGCAGCTCCTGGCTCCACACAGCCCAGCCCAGGCAGAGCTGGCACTGAGCACATTGTCCAGATGCTTCTTGCCCTCAGCCCAGCTCGGGGCTGTGACCCCTTCCCTGGGGAGCCTGTGCCAGTGCCCGACCCCCTCTCAGTACAGAACCTCTTCCTGACACCCAGCCTGACCCTCCCCTGGCAGCTTCACACCGTTCCCTGGGGTTCTGTCCCTGCTCCCCAAAGAGAGGACAGAGATCAGCACTGCCCCTTCACTCCCCCTTGTCAGAAAGCCACAGACCTAAGTTTAAGGTCTGGCTTAGTGCACATTTTCTCTCTCATGACCCTGGAAAGCAGAGACATTTCTCTGCTCAGGGTGACAGTTTCAGGAAGGCTTGTGGTTGTTTAGGCACAGGAATCTTTGTGGAAAAGCTGTTTGCACACAAGAGCTTTCTCCAGGGAAAGACACTGAGGCAAGAGTGGGTCTGCCCCAGTGCCCTGGGCTGAAACAGCCCTCCCTGATGCTGTGAAGGGGTCAGGAATACCACGTGTTGCTGCAGTCCCTGGCCTCTCTGGGCTATGCAGCTGAGCCAGGATGTCAAAGGATGCCTGACCATGTGGGCACAGGCCATGCTGCATGGATGGACTCACCTGATGTCCACATGTGACCCGGTGCCACCAGGCTCATGGGTGGAGTGCTTGTGCCCACGTGCATGAGGGAAGGGATGGAGCAGGGCAGCTGTGGAGATGCAGGTGGGCTCCAGCACAGGATGCTCAGAGGACAGACAACCTATCCAGACCAGAGCATGTTGCTGAGGACCCTGGGGCACTCAGACCACTGGCTGCAATGTGAACATCATGAAACATCACTTTTTCTCACGTTCAGGACTGTGCTGCCTCAAACTGCCTACACCAAACCTCAGGGAATGACTTCACCAGCAGCTCTCTGCAGTCCTGTCCCCCCTATCCGATTTGCACCCCGTGCTTGCCTGCTCCTGCTCCTGTACCACACAGCACCACAAGCTCAGCCCTGGAAGCCAGAGGTGCTGGCAGAACAAGGGCTCACTGTCCCAGACACTCCTGTCTTGGGTGTAAATTCTCCCTCTGCCATCTTCCCCAGCCTAGGGCGGGTCAGAGGCATCGGGTTCATCTGACTGATGCAGACGTCTGCAGCAGGACTCCTTGTCTAGACAGCTGTCAGTCCATGGAGGGAGGGTTGGTGGGGTGCCCTGCAGCCCATGGCTCTCCAAAGTAGGTCAAATGAGTCTGTTCTACCAGCAACTATTTATTGCTATTAACCCTCTGACATGGGACTTCCAGTTCCATCTGAGCAGCCTGAAATCAGGCAAGGTGATCACACCCTACATCACCAGGAGGCTTTGGTCCTTCTGCATGGAATTGTGTGACTCCCTGCCCACCCTCTCCAAGTCTGAGTGCTCAGAAGTGGCCACAGTGTTAGTCAAGCTCCTCACACAGTGACTGTGAGCTTAGGAGCAATTCCAGGCAGAAAGTTTGTGTTTCTTTTGGGGTAGATCAGAGCATTTCAGACCAAGAAGGATTGCATGGGTTGTGCTATCCAGGTCTGCAAAACTGAGGACCACATGCATCTGGGATGGGTCAGATTGCCCATAAGATGCACATAAGGGACAACCCCCAACTGTGTCCTAGTGTCACTGTCCTGACCCAGCAGAACCAAATTCCTTCTAAATTCCAAGCTCCTTCTGCTCTGCCATGAGATCCTGGGTGTGCAGCCAGCCTTGTAGGGCTGCCCCATCCCAGCACCTGGAGGGTGGGGGAAGTGGCTGGGCTGTTTGCAGAGAGGTGAGACAGGACCATTCCCACATCTGGGAACAGCCGTGAGCAAGGCAGGCGTGCTGGGTGCCCATGGGGGCTGCTGACACGAAGCCCTGATGGCAGGGCACGCTGATGGATGAAGCTGACAGCCCAGCTGATCCCAGGCACTGGTCTGAGGCTACACCATGCCACGAGGTGACCAAGGCTCCTGATGGATGACAAGGTCATGGGAAGGCACAGGGAGGGAGACAAACGGGTGCCCACTCACTGCTGGGGATTACTCACCAGTGCTGCACCTTGCAGCCACTGGGCTCCCTGTCTGGGCCAGTCCATGCCCACGGACTGGGGATGTCCCAGCTGAGCCTTGCCCAAACTCTGCACCCTTCTCCCATGGGGCAACCGACTTTGAGGAATTGGGAGTTAATGCTCCTCCCTCCCCACTCCCCCCTTTTTTATCCCCCTCCCTTTTCCATCTCAGCAGCCGACAGGCAGTAAAAGACCCTTTGCAGTTGTCAAGGCAACGCCGTATCATGAAGACGGTGCCGTGAAGTGGCAGCAGCCAAGGGCTCTGCTCTCAATCTCTGCTGCTTCCCTCTCGAGGCCGCGGTGCCGCTGCCAGCGATGCTGCTCGGCGTGGGCGAGGAAGTGCCGGGCGGGCAGGAGGGGAGCTCCCACCCAGCCTGCCTGGCCCGGGTCCCACTGCTGGTGACGAGGGGCTGGAGGTGATGGGGGACACCCCCCACGCTGTTCCTGCCCCACTGCCTGCATCCCACCAATCTCTGCTCTGCCCAGCCCCGCCACCCCACGCCAGTCTCCAGCCTGCACCAAAGGCATCCACTTCTCTGCCATAACGAGCCCCCCATGAGCTCTCTCCCAGTGGAACCAGTTCTTGGGGTGCAACGGGGGGCTGTTTGCATCCCACAGAACAGCTTCGTGGAGTCGCCAAGGCCACAGCAAGCCCTGTGATCCCCACGCTGGGAAGGTGACGCAGACAAAGAGGAACGCCTCTTTGGGCACTCTGGCAGGGACAATCTGCCCACAGCTCACCCTTTTCCCAGCCTGCAGAGAGACTGCAGCAGGAATCCTGTAGTTTGTCCTTGCACAGGTACTCTCCCAGGGGAAAATGCACCTTCTCCATCCTGACACCATCCCCACTCCAGAGAGGAGCATCCCTCCTGCTGGGGAAAATGAATGTATCTTCTGGGCATGGGGAACCAGGGGAATGAGACTTTCTAGGGTCTTACAGACCAGGCTCCCCAAAGAGAAGGACAAAATCCTAGGACAAGGAAAGTTTCACTTGGCAGCAGCTCCCGGGGCAGAGCCTGGGTGCCCCTGGGGATGAGAAGGGAGAGGAGAGGCAAGATGCCTTCCTATGAGGGACGGAGAGGTGAGGATGGGCTGATGCCTGCGGCTTCGCAGCACGTGCCTGGTGCACAGTGCCCCACGTATCAGCCTTCCAGAGCACCCCCACTTCTCACCAGCTCTGGGGCCACGCTGCACGTGCCTGGCCCCAGTGCACACCCCACAGTCCTTGGCTCAGCTGCCCCAGCAGCACCAGCCAAAGGCACACATCTGTCCCAGCTGCTGGCTCAGGCCATCGGCACGCAGCGCTGCCTGGGGAGCGCCAGGCACACATGAGAGCAGAGCCACATCCCCGCCGGCTGCGGGAGCTGGCACACGCTGGCTGCAGCCTGTAAACAGCCAGAAGGGAGGTGGCACATGCTCGCTTGTGCCTGCCAGCGAGGCCCCTTCCCGCAGAGCTGGGGCAGCCGTGCACACCCCTTAGGTGCTCACAGCCATGGCTGAGACTGCCTCTCCGCCTCCCCAAACCAGGGTGAGCACCACCTGTCCCAGGGCACAGGGACAAGCTTCAGGGCTACCACAGAGCAGCACCTGCACCCTCGTCAGTCCAGAGCTATCACCAGGGCCATGCTCTATGGGCATCTTTCCCAAGTCCCAGAGCAGCAGCACAGCAGGAGCCCTGGGAACCAGGCGTCACCCCCGAGTCCTGCTGCAGACACCCGGATAGTCTGAACTGAGAGCTGAACAGAGGATCGGGTCCCTGTTGGGTCTCTGCTCACTGCAGTGGTCTGTGGGGCCATGGAAAGAGCCCAGGGGTCATTCCCTTGGGAGCAGGGGGTTTGGAGCAGGGCGCTGCAGTCATGGAGCACATGGAGGCAGGTAGGGGCCATGAGCCCTTCTTCTCTCAGGCCAGGCACCCAGCACGCCCACATGCCTGGCTCCTCGCATGACGCAGCCTGACTCTCCCAGGCTGGCGTGCTTCCCAGCACCCCAAGAGAAAGGTGTTAAAATGGGACCCCTGAACCCAGCCAGCCTGGGTGCTGACAGTGCTCGGGGAAAGGGCTGCAGGAGCAGATGCTCATCCTCAATACATTTGGCATTTTCCGTTGCTCTTGACTCCAGGGGAATGATTGCTCTGCTCCGTGGGATCTATAAACAGACACTGCCCTCCAACCTCCGCTCCCAGGAGGGCAGCGACGTGGCAGAAACACAGCGACTGCTGCCAGAGCTGACGCCTCAGCCTCCGCCTGGGTCAGCACTATCTGCCAGGCTCGCCAGACCTGCCCAGGCTGCCTCTGCCTTGGAAGAGGGAAGGAGACTGAGGGAGTTAGTTTTCTGAAGTAGGCAATGCCTGGGGGGTGGCGGAGAAGGGAGGACGAGACACGGTGTGTCTCTGTGGTGCACAGGAGCGCTGGGGTGGCACTGTCCTCTGTGTCACATCACTCCTGGCTCAAGTCCCCTCCCCATGGAGCTCTTTGCCCTGACTGCTGGCAGCTGCCCACACATGCCTGTGCCCACAGGCACACAGAGGGCAGACACTGAGAGCCCCCCACTTCTGTCCTCATCAGGCACCGGCAGAGCTGTCCCCACTGTGCTGAGAGCTCTGCAGGCAGCTGCAAGCTGTGGAGCCTCGTCCCCTGGAGCAGAGCACTTGGCAGGGACAAGCATGGACATCCCCCCTCAGCCACTCTCCCTTTTGGGACAAGCAGTGGGGGGGGCAGGGGAAGCAAAGGAGCTGGTTGCTGTTTTCCTTCTGCTCTGGCAGCACCAGGCAGCTCAGCACCCAGCTTGTCCAGGGAGATGCTGTAGACTTGGGACTGCCTTGTCTCTTCCCTGCTGGAGGGTACGTGGGCAGGGGTCAGTGCTTGGAGAGACCTTCATGACAGGACGTTGGGCATACCCACCTTGCAGTGACATGTGGCCATGCAGGCATCTGCCAGCCACGGGGGCAGCGATGCCAACAATGCACACCCAGGCAGTGATGGGCTTCAGCCCAGCTCTGCGGCTCTCCAGTCACTGCCCTCTTGTCCCACCTCCTCTCTGCCCTTGTTCTTTGTCTCAAGGGCTGGGGAAGCCGTCTTGAGTGTGTGGAGTGTCTCCTACCTATTTTATGTCCGTCTCAGAGAGAGGGCTATGTGTCTTGTGTCCTCCAAAGTCCTGTTGCCCTTGTCCCTGTGGTGGTGACTCACTGTGCAGTGTGTGCACCCTGCCCCACACTGCATGGGTGCAGGACCTCCCATGGTGGAGGTCTCTGCTCATGTCTTGTCCTGTCTCACTTTATGGCTGTGGGGGCATGGACCATGACAAAGCCATGGATAGGTTCCTCCTGGAGTGACCCTTGGAAGGACAAGCACACCTTAATGGCTGGGAATAAAGAAAGAGCTTTCCCTTATGTGGTTACTGAGCAAGGACCAAGTCCTCAGCCTGGTGCATGTGTGCTGGTATCCTTGGGCTAAAACCATCCCCATGAAGGGTTGATCCAAGACCTTGTTAGAAAGGAATTACAGGGAATGCCAATGAGATCTGAGCTCCTCAATCATTTGGGCTCACAGTTTTAAAGGTTTTAAGCCCACTGTCTCCTACTGAAGCTACATTCAACAATCGTGTAGCAGCCAGCCTGGCTGGAGTTGCATCTGCAGCATGCCCAGGTCCTTTACCAGTCTCATCCCCTGTCCATCTGCTCCCAAAGACCTGCTCTTGCCCCAGGTTTGTGCTGCCCCACACACCTCAAACAGCCTGCCCCCAGTCTAAGGGGAGGTGCTGGGAGGTGACAACTTCCCCTTCTACCCACTGCAACCACAGCTGGGGTGAAGATGGCCATCCCTTCCCATGGAATGGTCAGAGATTTCCAGATCAGTTCCAGGCAGCACTGGGATTAAAACCAGGCTTTTTTCCATGGGAAATGACAGCACTGAGGAGCAACCCAGAATCAGATGGTACCTGGAGACTCACTGGCACGTAGGATGCAGGCTCAGGTCTTGGTGAATGCCAAGCTTTCAATCTTTAACAGCCCCAAGGTCTGGGGACAATAAGGGATATAGTTTCATGAGGATGCTCTTCCCCAACAGCAGTTCAGCTCTGGGGCTTGTTTTGGGCATGTTTTCTTCAGGCTGCACCAAGGGTTTCCGTGGACTGGACAGGAATAGTCTTCCCCCAGCACCAGCCATGCTGATGCTCTTAGCAGGACCAAGCTCGGTGCTCACTGGCAGCAGTGGAGGGGAAAGGGACCCGGGCTGGGTTAGTGCAGCTGCTGGGCCAGGCAGGATGCGGCCAGCGGGTGATGCTGGGCTAAGAGAGCCTTTCCAGGAGGGTGAGGGAGGCGGATGTCAGCGGCAGGAGGCTTTCATTAATGCATCTCCCACTGTGTCCCTGCCTGGATGACGACGAGCTTCCTCGGAAAGGAGGGGAGAGGACGACCTCCCCACCCTGCCAGCTTGGAAAACCTCACCCAAGCGATGCCAGGATGTGTTGTATCGCGTTGCCATGGCAACTGACATCTTACGCTGCTGAAGCGGGCGTATGCGGAGTCATGGCACATGAATCACGGGAATCATCTGACCTCAGCCTGATGGGGACAGACAAAGAGCAGAGCCAGGGCCTGGGCTCGGTCACTGCTGCAGAGATGGGCGCAGGGGAGGAGGGGGAGCAGGACTGAGCCCACCTTCAGCACGGGTCCAGAGCACAGCCCCATTGAGGGGCGGTGGGGGCAGGAACCTGCTGGGTCGAGAGCATCCTCACACTGGGGATGTGTGGGGCAGTGAGCATGGAGGGGCTGCACAGAGCACAGCCTTGGGCAACCTTGTGTAGCTCCAGGCCTGGAGGCTGGTGTCCCTGCCTGTGGCAGGGGGTTGGAGCTCTGTGACCCTTGGGGTCCCTTCCAACCCATGCCATTCTGGGATTCTGTGATTCTGTGCTGGGCTGGGTGCAGGAGCTGGTGGCATCTCCCTTTTGCAGTGCAGGGACAATCCTCACTGGTGCTGAGCATCTCTCCCTCCCTGCACTGACCACCTTTGCAGCTTCCCTCACCCTCAGAAAATCAGATTGGAGGATTATTCCTAGGCTCTTCCAAATAAGTTTTAGACCCATCAGGTCTTTCTGCTTGGGTAGGAAGGGACTGGGCACCAGCCTTGTTTGACTTTGTGAGGTTGTTTGCCCAGACAATATGACCAAGGGTCCCTTTCCAAATCCTGAACGTTCCCCTTGACAGGCACAGGGCTGTGCTGCCCAAGCAAGATTTGTTTCTCCTGGGATGCTTGGCACCAGGGACTGCTCCCCGTGGGTGGATTCAAGGGAGGAGGAGTCTGTTTCCGTCTGTCATGTTATTTAAGTGACACCTACTAGGCACCAGAGTCAAAGAGACCACATTTTTCCATCTCAACTTGTTAGAGAACTGAAATGTTTTTAACCCAGCAGTGGAATATTATGCCCTCTCCTCCCAGATGGAGTGATTACAGTTTTCCTCCAAAAAAGATGAGGGTGAAAATGAGCTCGTGAGTTTGCTATCACTTCATCTTTTCTTGGGGTGGAAAAACTGATGGGAAGGGAGAAGGCTTGAGGTGGGAGAGAAAAATGCCTAACCCCCAAAAGCTGCATTTAATTTCATGAAAAATTCTGGGGGAAAATACAATGTGCATCTGTATGTTCCTTCTGTGGAAAATGCTGAATTTTGCAGATTGAAATTTTGCAGATTGAAATTTTACAGATTGAAATTTTTGCAGATTGAAATTTTTACAGATTGAAATTTTACAGATTGAAATTTCTGCAGATTGAAATTTCTGCAGATTGAAATTTTACTGACTTAGGAATTAAGACTGCCTTATCAGAAATACTTTGTAGGGAATTTAGGATAGGACATCAAATAAGATGGGATATTGTTAATATAGTTTTTGCTGTTAGTTGTGTTAAAAGAATTATTGCAAAATCTCTCTCTCTCAAATAAGGGTTCAATTCAAATACACAGCTCTGCTAAAAGATAAAGATGATCCTGGAAGGAGTTACAAAGTGACTGAGGTCATGGGTTGGAACCTAAGGAAATGGGGCTCAGCAAACAGGCCAGCTGATACTGGGCACAAAATTACCAGATCAAGGCAAACAGGCAAAGCTGTGGGCTCTTGGACAATGCCTGTAACTTTGGTGACACTGAGGCTGCCAGATTTCAAAATTAACCCTGTATGGAGCTTTACCTTCCTCCAACCCTAGGCCTCTGCCCCACTACTCAATTGCCAGGGCATCTGCATGTTCAAAGGGCACAGACAAGAGGGATATGCAACAGTTTGGTGTTGTATAAGATAACTTTGTATTCTAAATAAGTTAAAGTAAACCCAGGACTGATAAGGAGGAAGCATCCCAAGGATGACTGTGCATATCTGGAACAATCACAGCTAGCATGTGCCAGGGAAAGGAGGTGAAAAGTTCAACCTGAGGAAGACTTGGAGCCTTGTCATGGTTTCCCCCCACCCCCGGCTGTGAGATCCACGCAGCTGCCTGCTCCTTAAAGTAAAAGAGCAGGGGAAGAGGGAAAAAGGGGGGAAACAAGGGAAGGGAAAAGGAAGGGGAAATAACTCCAAACCCAAGAAACTAAGAGGCCCGTGGGTTGGGAGAAGGAGAGTTTACTGAGAGAACAGAAAGATCAAATATCCCAATGCTAACAGGACTTTAGAGCAAAAGAAGATGAAACTCTTGATCCCCAATGCAGTTTCTCCCCGACCCACACAACTCAGGTACCACCCAGAGCTGTCCCGGAACCCGACCGTCCCCCCAAGCAGCACGCGTCCCGCCACCGCCCCTCTTCTTCCTCCCCTCAGCCCCCCGTTCTCCTGGGCAGGACGGCATTGCCATGGAATACTCTCTTTGGCCCATCTGGGTCACCTGTCCTGGCTTCGCCCCTCCTTTCTCCTGAAGAGAGAAATAGGAAGAAGCTGAGAAAGTCCTTGACTGTCTGACTGCAACTAAGAACATCAGGGTGTTCTCAGCACTGCTTTCATTGTAACTCCCAAACACAGCATCCCATCAGCTGCTGCAAATGAAGTTAACTCTATCCTGACTGAAACCAGGACAAGCCTTCATCACTGAGACCCCCTGATGACCACCACCACCAGACAGTGCGCAGGCACAACTGGGAGGAGTTTATGGAAACGACTTCTTGGGACTCATTTGAGTATGAAGCAGGACAGGTCATGAATATGTAAAGGTTCAGGAGATAGCCTAATGACTGTGGACAGAATCTTGTCTAGAAGTGCCACGCACTCCGCCCAGAGGTGTGCCTACTTTGTGAGGTCACCCCCTCTTGCAAGAACGTATAGTGAATTACTGCTTCACTAACGTGTCTACCTCCAGTCCTTTTTTTAGGACCCTTTTGCATTTCTAACACTTCCCTTTGAAAATGAGTAACTTTTTACCCACCAGCCTCATGTGAGAGAAAGGTAGCGCAGCCTTTCCCCAGTCAGCCTCTCTGGGAGCACTGGTTCCTGTTGTCAGCAGTGATTCTCAACAGGAATTCATTTCCTAGCAAATGTCCTTCTGGTGGAGTCTTCCCCGTGTCACAGCAGCGCTCTGCAATCTGGGAAGTCTCTGAAGTCCTGCCTTACAAACAGAGTCGTTTCTCCAGGCATGCTACCAGGGGATGACCCTGATCCACTGCACATCACACAGAGAGGACAGCCAAGAGTGCTGCTGTGATGAGGAGCTTTGTACAGTACAAACCTTGTCTGGGGATACTCAGCCCTGAAAAGAGAAAAATTAATAATAATAATAATAATAATAATAATAATAATAATAATATTAATAAAGAGGAAGATTAATTCCTCTTGTAGCCAATTCATCCTGCTGCATCCACCCAGCACCAGTGAGATCTCACTGGAGGCATCGAGGTGGGGATGCAGAAACAAGAGGGAGTGAAATCTGCTCTTCTGGAAGCAATAAATGCCTCCTGCCTTTTGCAGGCAGTTTCTGACCTTGCTGCAGCTGATGGGCAAGTTTATGATCCTGCATTTTAGCTAAATGGAAGAGGCAATTATTCTTCCTTTTGGTTTAAAGTGATTTTAGGAAGAGAAATGCTAAACAGGGAAGAGCCCAGCAAAAGCTGATCCCAGGAGAGACCTGGGGTCTCCTTGGAGAACAAGAGGTGCAAGGGCTGGCAGAGGGCACAGGAGTGATGCTGGTTTCAGCAGGAGGAGCAATGCAGTGGGACTTGGTGGATGAGCAGCCACAGGCACTGCTGGCAGGGGAATTGCCGGATGCTGTGTGTGCCACCCATGTTTGATGGAGCTCCCATCTCCAACCTACACACCAATAAAGGGCTGTGCCAGGGAAATCCCTGCTCCTTCAGTGCTGGGAGCAGGCTACCGTGGCCTCCGGGCTTGCACATCACTCGAGTACAGTGATAACTATACAGAAAATCCCTGATGCGTTTCAGCTTCCCTCTCCTGTTGAGCTGGAGCCCTCCCCTCTCCTCTGCTTGCAGGATCCTGGCTGCCAGCTGCTCTCCAGCTTTCGCCCCAGAGGAAGATGCATTCAGCAGTGCCAGTACTCAGGAGGAGAAAGGGGGCTCTGAGCTCATCTGGGCAGGACATGGGCACAGCTCAGGGGTAGGTGGCCTTGTGAACCCTGGAGCAGGGGGAATCTGGAGCAGATTTCATGTGCACATGAGTTAGAATCATAGAATCATAGAATCCCAGACTGATCTGGGTTGGAAGGGACCCCAAGGGTCACAGAGCTCCAACCCCCTGCCACAGGCAGGGACACCAACCTCCAGGCCTGGAGCTACACAAGGTTGCCCAGGGCCCCAGCCAACCTGGCCTTCAACAGCCCCAGGGACGGGGCACCCACCCCCTCTCTGGGCAGCCCCTGCCAGCCCCTCACCACTCTCTCTGCACAGAACTTCCCCCCAATCTCTCCTCTTCCCCTTCCCTCCTCCAGCTTCACTCCACCCCCCTTGTCCTGCCAGGCTCTGCCCTTGAACAAGCCCATTCCCCTCCTGTTCCTCTGCTCCCTTCAGGGACTGGCAGGCTGCAGTGAGGTCCCCCCACAGCCTTCTCTTCTCCAGGCTGACCCAGCCCAGCTCCCTCAGCCTCTCTCCAGAGGGGAGCTGCTCCAGCCCTCTGAGCATCTCTGTGGCTCCTCTGACCCCTCTCCAACAGTTCCCACATCTTCCTTGTCCTGGGACCCCAGCTCTGGACACAGGACTCCAGCTGGGGCCTCCCCAGGGCAGAGCAGAGAGGGACAATCCCCTCCCTGTCCCGGCTGCCACCCCTCTGCTGATGGAGCCCAGGATCCCATCTCCCTTCCCAGCTGCAGGAGCCACTGCTGCTCAGGGGAAGTTTCCCTCCAGAACCCCCAGGTCCCTCTCTTCAGGGCTGCTCTCAAAGAGTTCTCACATCCTCTCCACACATACTCCCACCCATCAGCAGAAGACAGCAGTGCATATTGGGGCAGGTTCTTCCCCTCCCCCCACTTGCCCCCATGCTACACCCACCGCCTGCCTGCAGTGGCATGGGAGGCCGTGCCTGGTGCTGGGTCAGGATGGTGCTGGGTCGGGATGGTGCTGGGTCAGGATGGTGCCCCTCTCTTCTGCTCCAGATGCCAGACTGACAGCCCCGTGTAGCATGGTACCATGCTTCCTTGAGAGACCAGCTTGCATGAAGCCAGCCAGAGTGTTTCTGCAACACTGAGGATGTGTCCTCACAGCACCAGAGCTTGTCAGATGCCACCCAGAGGTGCCACTCCTCACCATGGGGTGGAAAGCAGCATCTGAAAGGGAGCAGGCAGCCTGTAATGCCAGGCAGAGCCAGGCTGAGAGTCACTCACATGCAGGCCTGCCTGCCAGCTCTTCTCATGAGCCTCATCTCCTTCACACAGGTGGGCAACCTGTCCTTCAGCACAGCAAACCTTATGCACTCAGTGCTCAGGGAAAATTCCTGCTTCTTTGGTCCAAAATAAAGCAAAGATGAGTTTCATGTGGATTTCTCTGTAGACCAGTTCTGACCTGGACCTCAAAGCTGTCAACAGGAAGGTGTCAGGGCTCTGCTGTCCTTCCCCTGAGCAGCACTGCAGCGTGGTTTGTCTTTACTCTTCTCTCTTTCCTCCCCCAGGACACCCTCAGCCCTGAGCATCCTTTTCCTGGCTTTTCTTTGCATTAGCTGCCTGTGTTCCTGATCCATTGTTTCTGCAACAGTGATACCGTCTGTAACCAGCTCCCTGGGAGAGGGATGTGGCCACAGGGTGAGGATGCAGGAGCGCCAGGGACATGGGGATGCAGGTTATTAACATTTCCTGGAACACAGGAAAAGCTTGAGAGGTGTTTGCTTGCTGGAACCTCCCCAAAAGACTCTGACCAAGACCTCCTCACCTGGGTCTAGACCCTCTGGCTGTACACCACCCCAGTGTGGGGTTGTGCATACACTCACAGACACGGGAGCCACAGATCAGTGTGCACATACATGACCACTGGTACACACGTGTGCTCCCAGGCACACACACCTTCCCACAAAGGCACAGTCCCACAGGGAGAAGCAGTTTGTGATGGGAAGTGCTGCATGTGGTAAGCCCAGAGTCCAGCCCCCCATCCATCCACCCCAGCCAGGCCCCACAGCAGCCAGGATGCCCTCAGCATCCATCAGACAAGGGTGTGAGAGATGGGGGACACAGGGGGACATGGGCAGCCCCTTCTCAGTGTCTGTGGGGACAGGACAAGGGGCAATGGCTGCAAGTTGGAGCCCAGGGAGTTCCCCCCAAGCTGGGGAAGAACTTTTCCCCAGTGAGGGTGAGGGAGCCCTGGGCCAGGCTGCCCAGGGGGTGGGGAGTCTCCTTCTCTGGAGAGATTCCAGCCCCGTCTGGACAGCGCCCTGTGTGCCCTGTCCTAGGGACCCTGCTTTGGCAGGGGCTTGGACCCCATGGGCTCTGGAGGGCCCTGCCAACCCCTGGGATTCTGTGACTCTGTGATGTGCAAAGTGCCAGGATCCCAGCTCTGCTCACACCCCAGCAGCCATGCAGCACACCACAGGGGCAGCAATGACTGACCATGACTGACAGCCCCCAGTAAGCAAATATCACCATCTGAGGGGTCACTGGCTCCTACCCTGCTGACACATAGAGACTGATGCCCTCAGTCCTCACTGTCACACACTCTCCCACTTCACAGCACCCCAGCATCACCAGGTTGGAAAAGCCCTTTCAGATCATCAAGTCCAACCATTCCCATCCTGAGCTAAACCAGATCCCTGAGCACCTCACCTCCCCTCTGTTAAACACCCCCAGGGGGTGACTCAGCCCCTCCCTGGGCTGGTGCTGCAGATGGCTGGGCACAGACTGGTCCCTTCTGAGGCTGCCTGCAAGAGATGGTACCTCTACAGAAAAGTTCAAGCGAATAATGACACTTGGATTGAGATATTTTTTCTTTTGGCAGCAAAATGGTTCAAAGCAAATATATTTTTAATAAACATTTTGACTGAAATTGAGCTCTTCCCCTGCAGCAATTTGATTTTTGTCATAATTGCATTTTTCAGCAGGAAAAACGTTTGGTCAAAGTGACTCAGATATCACTGAGCATCACAGCTCGGGTGGCCAGGCCCTGCAGATGTGAGCAAAGGCTCTGGGCATGACACTGCTACCTGCCCAGTGCAGCCTGGCAAGGGGGAGGGCAGGGATGGGCTCACTGCCAGCTGCCACCCCATTTCCAGTGCTGCAGGTAAGAAGAAGGACAGGCCGTGCCCTGACTCCCCACAGCCATGCTGCTGCCTGCATCCCCCACTGTCCTGACGTGCTGCGTGGTGGGGGCTGTGCACAGGGCCACATCCTTTGTGGAGACCCAGGTCCTGCTCTGAGTACAGCTCCTGGCACGTTGCACACCTGCCTGTGCCCCTCTCCAGCTGCCATCCCTAACGCTGTGGGTCTTGCTGATCAGTGGGGCTTGCTGATCTGGAGGGGGCTGGGGCTGGGACCCCTGGGCTGGCCACAGGCTGGACCAAAGTCTTCTCATACCTGTAACTGCTCTACACCCAAAGTTGCTGCCAAGGAAATGGCTATTTCCTTAGGGCCACTGTCTCTCTTAGGGCCAGGCTGACTGACTGCAGTCCAGCCCTTTCCCAAACAGGCTGCTGTCCCTTCCCTTGGTTTTCCCTCTCCTCCCAAACGCAGCCAGGTTCAGCCCCTGCGAGCTGCACTGAGGGGGGACACGTGGCCTTCGTGCCCCAGGAGGCAAGTTGGGGGGTGGGGGGGTGCTGTGTGCGCTGCTTTGCTCCTCTCTGGTCCTGGAGAAAGCCACCTCACGGGATGCTGGGGCTTGCTGGTAGCTGGGAGGCCTGATGGTAATAAATGAGTCAGGAGCACATCTGCACGCAGCGGAGACGCTCCCTGCCAAGTCGCTGCACTGCAGGACCACTCTCATCTGTCTCTCTTTAACAGGAACAAATGGAAATGAGCGAATCAATTAACACAGCACATTAGCAAAATGTCAGAGCCTCCCAATCGCACTTAACCCTTCCCTCTGCCAGCCCATGCCAGCAGCCCCAGCTGAGTCAGCAGCCTGGGTCATCCCAGCCAACTCCTGGCCTCAGCCTGTGGGACCTCTCCCGATGTGCCCAGGCACCTGAGAGCAGAGCTGAGGCTGCAGCAGGGACCACCTCACTTGGGGATGTCACAGAGGGCTGGGTCTATGCAGGGTGGCTCGCTGCCATGGGGAGCGCAGCGCAGCGGGCGTGCAGCTCCCACAGACCCCTCCACAGAGGCAGCTGGGAGCAGGTTTCCTCTGGGTCAGGGCCAAGAAGAGGGGAGATGTCTGGGAGCCAGCTCCTTTATTTCCCCCTCAGGCTCATCCTTGCCTGGAGAAACCCTGGAGAGCACATGGTGCGGCCAAGGCATCCTGCATGTGCTGAAGGCTGTGTGGATGGAGAACGGCGCTGAGTGGGGTTAAGTCAGGCCAGGTACCCAGCACGGGGCTGGGATTTCCTGCTGAGGGATGTGTTACAGCCCTCACACCCCTTGCCAGCGTGGGACAAGGGCTTACAGGCTCCGTAGATCAGTTGTTCCTGCACAACAACGCTTGCACGTGTGTGAGCAACAGGAGCATCAAGCCCTTTCTCCTCTTCTTTACCAGTAAGTGTCACAGGCATCAGGAGAGCTGCACTAAGATGTAATAAACCCTCATCAGCTAATTAATAGTTAGAGACACTTGTGCCTGAAAGCCTGGCTCCATTGGTGGGATGATGCACCTCAGCTCTCCTGCCAGGCACAAACATCAAGATCTCCAAACTGTGCTGGACCTCAGGGCTGACATACACCCAGGGAGGGAGCAGTCCCAGTCTGCAGGATGCTGAGGGCTCCTGCCTCCTAGACTCATGCACAGTGGCAAGGGTGTCTCACTTGCTTCTCCCAGCATTTATTTATTTGTGCCCCTGTGCTGGGCACTGGGGAGGCTGCACCTCGAGTGCTGGGTCCAGTTCTGGGCTCCTCAGCATCAGAAGGACATGGAGGTGCTGGAGTGAGTCCAGAGAAGGGCAACCAGGCTGGGGAAGGGGCTGGAGGGCAAATCCTCTGAGGAGCAGCTGAGGGAGCTGGGGGTGTTGAGCCTGGAGAAGAGGAGGCTGAGGGGAGACCTTCTGCCCACCTGCCCTGCCCTGCCAGGAGGGTGCAGAGAGGTGGGCGCTGGTCTCTTCAGCCAGGGGACAGGAGCTGGGACAAGGGGCAATGGGCTCAAGCTGTGCCAGGGCAGGGTCAGCTCAGCTGGGAGGGCAAAGTTCTTCCCTGGCAGAGTTGTGGGGCTGTGGCCCAGGCTGCCCAGGGAGGGGCTGAGTCCCCTTCCCTGGGGGTGTTTAACAGAGGGGAGATGAGGTGCTCAGGGATCTGGTTTAGCTCAGGATGGGAATGGTTGGACTTGATGATCTTGAAGGGCTTTTCCAACCTGGTGATGCTGGGATTCTGTGTATTTACATGCAAACCCCTGGCCTGGGTGCCCACGCTCAGGCAGGGTCTACTTTCACCCAGAGGAAACAGGGTATGGCTTTGTGGGAAGAGCAGCCAGAAATTCAAGGTATTCCCTCCTTCCCATGGGATGGAATCAAGGCTCCGAATTCCAACATCATGCTGAAATCGAGGTCACACACATGATGAGGTCTGGCCCTACACAAGCAGCTGGGTAGGGGCAGTGGTGCCTGGCACCTGCATTCACTGGCTGGGTTCATGAGCTTGAAATGTTCTCCGTGAGGGTCTTTGGGGGGTGGAAATCAAACAAAAACCTGCAGCATTGGCAAGAGAAAAGCACAGGGGCTGTCAGCAATGGCTGGTTCTTTGGCAGTTGTCTCTGAGCACGACTCTGCTGTCACCTTGTTTCTCAGCAAGGGACCAGATGCACTCGCACACCCATGTGTAGACACAGACCCTGCGCTGCCCAGTGCAGACCCCCCTCTGCACACCCACAGGCAGGCACACACGCTCACACAGTGCTGCCAAGCACTGCACCTCCCAGCTGAACCAGAGATGGAAACTTCCCAAGAGCCACTCAGGAACACAGGAAAAAGGCTGTGAGTAGCCCAGGGTTCAGCACACTTGAGGGAGGGGAGGGCAGAGCTGTCTGTGGCTGAGGAGCTGGCATCCTGCGCATTCCAGCAGTGCTAGCGATGGCAGGATGGTCTAGCAGGGAGGTGAGGGAATGGGGAAGAGCCTCTGCATCCCAGGGTCTCTTGCCTGGGTCTGCCCATCCTCTCCTGCCTGGGAAACCAAGGCAAAGTTGTGATAAGCCCTGGGAAGCCAGGCTCTGAATGGCTGGGACACTTCCCCAGCCTCACACCAGCCACCACCACCACCTCTGCCCCAGCTCATGGCCATGTCCAGACCCACCACGTCTTATTCTGTCCCACAGACATGGGTGTGGAGCTGTTTGCAGCCCAGGCTGGATCACACCAGGTCCTTCCAGCTTTATTTTCCCTGCTTTTGTTCTTGCTTGGGGAATAGCCCAAAGACAGTGCAGGATGTCTCCCATAACGCTCACAGGGATTCTTTGACAGGCTCCAAAGGAAGAAGGCAGGGAGGAGCTCTGTGGAGCAATCCCACCAGCCAAATTCCTACATTGTGGTGCGGGGTGATTACCCACCATCAATGGCCCTTAATCCACAGCCATCGATTCCCACCCCAGCACCCGGCCCCAGGCTCCCTGCTGCATACAAATCCCTGCTGCAGAATTGGGAGGGATTGTCAAGGCATCACCTCGATTATGCCACGTGGCCCTGATAGCTCAGGGGACTTTGTGTCCAAGGCTCCCCGGGCCCCAGAGAGCCTGGGGTGTGAGAACCCCCCATGCAAAGCCGAGGGCACCGAAACAATCACTGTCATGAATTAACAATGTTCTGCGTGTCTGCGGGCTCTTCCAGCTGGAGATTTCAAAGCACTCTACCAGCACCAATGAGGGGCGACACAGCTGTGGGAAGAGGGACCTGAGCTGAGCCTGCTGCTAGGCAGCGATGGTCTGGGATGCTGCCGCCCTGTCCCCGGTCCTTCCCAGCTCTGAGATGCTCTGTGCACGTCTCAGTGGGGGCAGCTGTAATTTGTGCTTGTGCTGCCCGTTTCAGCCCTGTCATGCTCCTCTGCAGGGGCTGTCAGGGCGCAGGGCCGATCCGCATCAGCGCTGCGGTTAATGGGCATGGCAGGGGCCCGGCTGTGCTGACTGACGCATCAGACAGCAGAGCTGTGTGAGACCTGGCAGCGCTGGCACGGAGCTGTGTGCCAGCCCTCCTCACAGCCCCGGCCTGGGCAGAAGTTTCCTCCTCCTCCCCCTGTAATTGCTGGGCACAAGACCAGTATTAGTGATGGAAACTGGTCCGGGCCGCCCAAGCCCCAGGTGGTCCCTCACCTCCCCCTCAGTGCAGCCCAAGAGTCTACCTGAGAGCGGGGATGAGGCCCTGGCCTCCCCACATGGCATCTTTGGGCCCAGCCCCACCTGGCATTCAACCAGCCAGGGCATGCACAAAGGGAGAACTTGGGCTCCAGTGCAGCTTGCCTTGAACCCAGAGTCACTCGTGCACTTTGGGGGCTGACCCCCTCTCCCAGGGAGCCTGAATGATGTCCAGAGCTGTCTGCAGTCCTCTGGTACATTTGGATAAGGGCCCAAAACACACTGGCCCTGTGGATCCAGATTTATTCCCCTATGGCTGCGATCCTGCAAGGAGCCTCCCTGCACAGTGCAGGTTGCATGCCTGCCTGCCCTGTCTGCATCTTGCATCCCTGGTAGCAGACAACATGCAGATGGAGCAAGAGAAGGGGGAAACAGAGGCAGGAGAGGGGATTCTATGAGTATCAGTCTCCTGGCTACCCATGACAGACCAGCTGGTGTCTCCAGCTTGATGCTATGGGGCAGCCAACCCTACCCAGGGCCAAACCAAGGACTGCTGGGAAAAATGACTCCTTGGATAAGGAAAACAGCACTGCCTTCTTGGTCCAGTGTCACCTGTCCATGTGGTGTCACCAGGAGATGGGGGTTGTTGGAAGAGGTGGTCTCTGCTCTCTGCTCCCTCCTCTGCTCTCCCAGGCTGGGGGGCAGTGTTGGCAGTGCTGACACCCATGGAGGTGTAGGTGTGGCTGCAGGATGACACAGCTGGGACAATGAAACTCAGAGTCTCTTGGCTCTGTACCCCCAGGCTGGGACTATCACACTCTATCAACCCCTCAGGGGTTGCTGAGCCCCTTTCCCAGGGGAGGAGGAGGGTTTCCTTGTTCACTGGCTCCCCACCAGCTGCCTTTCACAGCTGACTCAGTTCACCCCCAATAGAGATGTATATACATATGTAGATATTTATTTATACATCACTTTCAGTAACAAACCTGCTTGCAACCTCTCAAGTCCTCCAAAGCACCGTTGAGGAGAGCAGTGTCTGGGTGGCCCTCGCACCCTCAGCAGGCGCCTTCTGAAGCTGGGGCTGGGCAGCTGCATGCTTGGCAGCCAGACCCCAGGTATGTCTGTCCACCAGCCCTGCCGTGTCTGTCTGGATGCCCATCCTCTCCAGCACCACCAGGCTGCAGGATCCAGTGCAGAGATGGAAACAGAGCCCCACTGGGACCTGTGCTCCACAAGTGATTATGCACAACCTTTCTAAAAAGAAACAAAAACCAAAGCAAAGCAACAGAAAAACAACTTGGTGACATTCTTCTTTCCAGGCATGTTCACAACCCTCCACTAATCTGTTTCTCCAGTCATATTTTGTATCTATCCATCCATCTATCCATGTTTCTATCCTTCCCTCTCTCTCCAGCACTTCACCCTACCTCTCTCCACAAAGATTTTTTTCCCCACATCCAGTATGTCTGTATGTAGCCATCTGTTTGTCTGTCTCTCTAGCCATCTGGGTGTCTGCCTACAGTGTTTGCTGTGTCTCTAAAGCATATACAGGCTGCATGTATAGATCTATCAATTGGAGGTCTACTTGCCAGTCTCTCTGTGCTGTGTTCTGTGGGCTTCATTAACATGCAAATTAGCAAGATCTGACTGGCTCACTTAGCTGCTACTTCTCTTAGACAGCCATGCAACAATGCAAATACTAATGAGGCTCTGGAAATGGCACTTGCTCTATTGCTAAGCAAGCATGCACACAGAGCAGGCTTTGGCAATTTCAGGCATGCCATCCATCCTCACACCTGCTGGAGGACTCAGGACAGAAGGGATGGGTGATGGATGGATGATTAGGGGCACCCATGCGGAAAAAGAGAATTCCCACTCTGTTGGAGATGCCAGCGCTCCTAGCCCTAGGATCCTTGGCTCCAAGATCCCTTTGTCCTCATTGCTACATGCCACTGCTCTGGCCCACCGCCACCGACAGGATCCCCCCAGCTCAGGAGCACATCAGCACCACCACCCCAGCCCACAGAGATCCCAATCGTACTGTGCTGGGTCCCCACCAGCACCCTTTCAGCACCTCCTGGGTGCGAAGGCTCTGATGTACCTGGGTTATATATCTCTCCCCCACTCCATGCTCCCTGTGCCCGGATGGGAGACAAGGAGCTGGAAAGCTGTGGCACGGCTGCTCTTGCAAACTCCCCGACACACCTCTGAGCATGGAGGGTGCAGAAAAGCTCTTGGACAGCTGAGTTCAGCCAGACTCTGCTGCAGGGCTTGTGAGCTGCCCCTGCCTCCTGGTCCCCCCGTGGAGAGCTGTGCCAGCTCCCGTGCTCTCCTGCTTTTCTCCCTGCAAGCACATAACGTGAGTCCAGGTCGCCGTGGGGGAAGTTTTCTGTTACTCTTCAGCTCCATCGCCTCCTCTAATGATAATTCAACCATACAGCTCCTTGTAAAACATCTAAAATGATCAAACGCTGTGCAGCGAGATGAAGGCGCCGCATCTCAGGAACCTGGTTTCCTTATTCCTTTTTATCCTGGAGATAAAATACAGAACCATTTGCTCTGGCTGCTGCTGCAGTCTCCTGCCTCTCCTCACCCACAGCACTACCCACCCCCTTGGGAAGTAACACCACAACAAACCCAGGCTCCTTCACCCCCCCAGTCCTTTTCATCTCAACCCTGGCTGCTGTCACAGGAGAAGCACGGACCGGCTCTTGCAGGAGCTCACCAGGGCCCAGAGGGATCTCCCTGTCTCCCCTCTGACAAGGTGACATTATCCTAAGGACACTTCCCTGTGGAAGGCCAGAGCAACCACCATGCATGTCTTATTCCTCCTAAGGACAGAACTCTGCTCCCATGCCAGAAGATGTTCCCCATTGCGCTGGGTTCTGGGATGAGGGAGAAAAAGCAGCCTGGGACAGGGAAGGTGGGAGGTTTTAGGGAAAGAGAGCTGAGGCCAGGACATAGCTCTGGGGCTTGGAGATGAAGCACACATGGGAAGCAGATGGCTAGATGGGGAGGATGACAAACAGTGGGCAGGAAGGGTGGCTTGCCCTGTCCAGAGAGCACCACAGTCCATGGGAAGGGCCACATGTCAGTGAGAGAGGGGATGAGGTTCACTGGGGCTGGTGCTGGGCCAGCTCATCAGAGACTAAACAGCAGCCCACAGCATTTTGATGACTCCATGCTGTGGTTTCTAGGACTCTTTCCCCCTCAGAAATGGTCTTACAAGAATCTTCTGTGTGGAGGTCATCTCTGCCTAGCAGCCAGGTCTCCTAAGAAGGTAAAATTGTAAATACAGCTCAGGAGGTAGAATTTCTTCCTGGCTTAGTGCCTTAGTTTAGGCAGGGCTTTCATGGTGGGAGAAGGAGATCAGCAGCTGTTTCCCTCTTTGTGGGAACTACACTGGGCAGAGGTTTGCTTTCTGTGCTGAGCCAGCCCTGCACACATCTCTGCTTGGAGGTTTGCAGCCCCCAGTTGGGCATGGCTGGGGCACGAAAGTCCTGCAGGTACCAGGGCTGGATGCCAGGCAGGTCATGCCAGAGCAAATGCTGCAGGGGCCTGGGGCAGTTCTGACTCTTCTGCGACTTGGCACAACCAACCTGCTGCAGATAAAATTTCCAGACCATTTTAGAGTCCATTTTCCCTGCTCAAGGAATTCCCTGGGAAACTGGCCACACACACAGTGCATGTCCACAATGCCTGGCTGCGTGGGGAGCCCCATGGGTCGTGCACAGGCAGCTTCAGACTCACCTCTCTGTTTGAGGAACCGCTTCTCCTGGCAGGAGAGTCCCACTGCAGTGCAGGGTGATAGGGAGGAGCTGTTCCCCTCCCTCACTTGTCTGGGCTGGGTCCTCAGCTCTGCGTGCCAAGGGGCTCCATGGAAGTACCCATGGAAGGGAGCGCCTGGTTTTCTAGTCCTGGGCTCTGTAACCTCAGTGCTTCTGCCCTGAGAAATGCCATTACCCACTGAGACGTGGAGCCTGCAGCATGGGGAATCTGCAGCAGGATAAATCTGTCTACTGAAATTGCTCTGCTCCAGGGATACCAGGCTAACAGCACCCTGTGCTTGGCTGCACTCTGTGCTTGCACATCACTAGCCTTAGCAGCTCTCCAGGTCTGCCCCGCTCAAGTGCAGCCTCCAGCACTGGGCTGGTCTCCTCATCATGATGGGATGATGCTCATGGAAGGAGGTTTCAGTGAACTGTGCCCCACTGGAGAGTGTGTAAAAATACTCCCCAAGTTCAGTATTCCCTGGCTACTCTAAGCTTCACGTTCTCCTACCAACTCCCTGATGCCCAGCTGTCCCTTTGCTTGGTGCTGGTTTGTCCTGAGGCTGCCTGGCTGGCTGCAGAGATGTGCCCTGAGGTTCTGTGGACACTCATGAAGGGATGGAAGTAACATCCATATCTACATCTTGAGCCTCCAGAGCAGCCTGCTAGCAGTTTTTAAGTCTGCACAAGGCCTACACATCCCCATGTTCCCACTGCAGACCAGCTTGCAATCATCCCCTGTCTGGAGAACCAGAACTCCCTGTCTGCTCTGCCAAACACAAGCTCCATGCAGTGTCCCCTCCAGACAGTCCTGCATTAAACCCAAGAGAGGTCCCTGCTCACTGTAGGAGGTAGGAACCCATCCCAGAAATTCCCTTGAGTGTGGCCAGAAACCAGCCTTGATGCTCTTGCCTTGCTCTTATCTGTCCCCACCCAGGCTTTGTCCTAGACCAGTGTCTGGGATCTGGCCAGGAGGGGTTCCCAATGCACCCAGCTCATTCCCCACTGTGTCTCCTGAACTTTTCTGCTCAGCACAAATGCCATCTCTCCCCTGCCTTGGGGCTGCAAACACCCCATTTTGCTGTCAGAGTGAACATCCTACAAAGGGCAGGGGCATCTGGTGAAGCTGACAAAGGCAGTGGAGGCCCCGCTGAGTGACGAAGGGCGAGCGCGGCCCCATTGGGCTGGGAAGAGCCAACTCCTTTGGGCTGGGGAAGAACCAGGACAGACCTTGTTGGGTCAGATGGGCAGGAGCCCCATGGTGTATTTCAGAGAGGCTGAGATGAGCTGCTACCTTGCTGAGGGCAGAGTAATTTCAGGAGGGGGAGTTGAGAAGTCTGAGGGCAAGAGGGTCCGCTCTTGGCTTGCACCGGTTCAGGGCAGTGCCTAGCATGTAGCACAGGGGTTGGACCCGATGATCTCTCCAGGTCCCTTCCAACCCCTACAATTCTATGATTCTATGAAAACCTTTCCCAGCAGTGGCAGCAATTTGGAGATCAACAGAAGGTGGGGAGCACTGGTATCCCCCTTGTACAGCTCCTCCTAACCGCAGCACATGACACACATGCACGCTGCACACCCCTGGGCTGGAGCTGGAGGAATTCTGCCGTGAGACACAACGTCTGAGGAGCTTGCCAGTCATTTCCAGCCTGTGAAATAATAAGGGAGGGAGGGAAGAAAGCGACACCTTCATCTCAGCTTCCGCCCGCCGTGGCGCTCCGCTCGCCGACAGCCGGAGACGGGGCAGAATGAAACATCTGCTTAATTTGACCTGTCGGCTCTTCAGGGAGAAGGGCTGCCTGCGAAGGTCACCTCATTAAGAGGAGCGAGAGCCCAGTCCCCGACCTGGGGGAGGCTGGGTGGCTCCAGCCTGCTGAAGGATGACCTTTTCGTGCGGGCGCACGGCGTGCGGGAGGAGATGGGGCCTGGCACACGTGCTCCCACCCAAATGGCAGTTAGTTCTGCAGACACTTACACGTCCCGAGCACTGGCTTTGAACTTTTCATTCTCACAAGCTTGTCAGCTCTTGAAAGCTCGAAGTGGTGCCTGCGGCGTCTCCTGCTCGCTGATGGAGTGAGCCTGGTGCTGGTGTAAAACCGCTCCCTTCCTTGCCACTAGGGCTCAGGGAGAGCAGGATCAGGCCCAAGATCCCCCTCCACAGAAAGCGTAGGTGCATTTTGGGCTCACCTTGGGCAGACCTGTCCTGCTGCAGCACATCTGAGCAGAGCTGTGTCTCAGCTCCACAGAAATCAGGCTGGATGCGACCCGGGCACGTGGGATGCTCGGGGCGGGGGAGGCAGCATGTGTGCACGACTCCCCAGAGCAGCCCAGCTTGTGGTGCGGAGCAAACAAGAGAACAGATGCCTGCTGGGGCTCCGGGTCCAAGCCCTTCATCCCACCCCCAGCGCTCTTCCACACCCCAGCTGGGTCCCTGGTGTTTGAGAGCCCCAGCCCCGGGGGCTGCAGGACGTGGCTGGGCCAGCAGCAGCAGCTGTGCTGCGGGAAGCCAATGATGCCTGCTTTCTCCTTTTGCCTTTCGTGTTATCACCAAGCCAGGGAAGGAGAACATCAACTTTCCTTGCCAGTTATCACAGTGCTGGGACTGCCACACTCCTCCAGCGCCTTGGCAGAGCGTGTGGCCTGCACACCTCCCCGGAGAGCTGCCCTCCCACCCCTTCCCGGAGCAGGAGAGGAGAGACACGCTCACCTCCTCCCTTGTGCTGCCCTCCACAGACCTTTAATTCTTCCTCCTCTGATGTTAATCTTGGAGGTGGTGCACAGGTCAAGTTTAATATGCTATCGTGGGGGAGTTTCATTTAGAGCCAGTGAGAGTGAGACTGGGGATTCAATTAGGGCTTCCCATGTAGTCCAAGAGCATCACCAGCTTCAAAAGGCAGCAGGCTGTGCTCAGCAAATGCCAGTGGAGGCAGATTCCCACAGATCTAGCTTTTACCCATAGCTCTTGCCTGCACCTGCTGCCTCTCTGCCCCACGGCCCTGTGCCCAGCACACACCCCACACACTGCCCAGGACCTCTCTCCTAAGCCATCCCTGACACACGCCTGCCCATTCATTCCTCCTGGCCCGCATGCACACCAGTGTGCCTGCATCCAGCCCTCCATGCTGTGGGGAAGAGCTGGCTGCAATGCCAATAGCATGTCTGCTCATTCCTCCCCCTGCCTCAGTTTCTCCATCTGGTGAGTAGGAACCAAAAAGCATGGGAGGACACTTTTGAAGGGTTCTCCTATGAGGCTGATGGGGTGGATGCACACAGACCCCATGGGCATGGGGGTATCTGTCTGCTGAAGCATTTGTTGAAGGAGTCAGGGGGTTGCCAATAGCTCCAGCCAGCCAGGTTCCCCCATGCAAACCAAGAGATCCCATGCCCATCCACTGCTTGGGCATGTGGCAGCATCACTGCCTGTAATGCAAAAGGACAGGCAGTAAAAGACTGTGATGGGGATCATAAATATCCATTAAACCAGCTTTTCATCTATCCTGCTAACAACAGGGATGCCAGTGAGAGAGAGACAGGAGCCTGGCAGGCTGCAGGCAGGGAGCAGGTGGCACGCAGGCAGCAGGGCATGGCATCATCCCACCATGGACTTTCACTGCCCAGGGAAAGGATGAGCCACCTCTGCAGAGCGTGGAGCTGGGGGCAGTGCTGCCATGCTGCCATTGGGCACCAGCTGCACGAGACCTGGCACGACTGATTCATCAGGGGAAAACACAGCCTGCGCCCCGAAGGTGAAGCTACAGCCCCTCTTCCACCAGCATTGCTCCAGCAGAGGAGAAATCGGGTCCAGCATTCCCTTGGTGCTGGGGAGCAGAGCCATGTCCTAGCTCTGAAGGGCTGGTGGGTTATGAAAGGAAAAAACTGGCTCCTCTCCATCACTCCCCAAACAAAACCCCCCAAGTAAACCCTTGCACCAGGTACCATTGATACATGGACCCATCTCTTGTGTCCAGCCCGTCCTGCTCTCCAGTGGCAACAGACTTCCTGGAGCTCCTCTGGGTAACAAGGGCATCCTCTTTCCTAACTGCTACTGAAGAGTTTCTCTCCACTTTGTGTACAACACCTTCACCTTCCCCCTGCCAGCGCAGTTGCTCACTATTTATGGCTGTGCAGCATGGAGGAGGTCACATCTGGTGTCCTTCCTTGGCTTCAGCACAGGACAGAGTGGCCCTGGATTGCTGCTGCTTCTGCCACGATGCTCTTTCCTAGAGCCAGAGCCATCTGCAAGATGGCAGCTCCCTCCCCTGGGAGCCTAGGGTCTTCCCAGTATAGACTTTTGAACAATGTACCAATGTTGGGGGTAGGGGGAAAGGGGGAAAGGGGGAGAAAAATTCCACCCAGAAATATCAAAATGTTTAGCTGGGTTTTGATGCTGCTGAATCATTAAACAGGAGAATGCTAGATAGACTAGAAATGTAGATTTGAAGTAACACGATAATATAAAAGCCCAAATGGAATGAAACCAAATGATAATGTCAAATTGAAATGTTCTCCTCTCATTGGAAAGAATCCCTCCGACGTTATTGAAACAAAATGGGAAAGTTGAAATCATTTGATTTGACACTTCTCCATAGGAAAAAAAAAAAAATCATCAGGATCGACATGTTCCCAGGAGATGTTCAGATTTTAAAAGCTACTCTGCTGGAAAAATGTTGCCAGACAGAAATAAGACAGAGCAAAGGATCCAGCTTCTCTCTCTGCCCCCGCTCTGAGACAGTGGTTTGACACTGAGGGAAGATTAATGCGAGGGATGCTTGAAAGGGACAGAGCAGGTTCTGCCCTCGACTCCATCCCTCACCAACGTGTGCCCCGGATCCGTGCCCAGGGCGAGGGGCTGGCCAGAGCCTGACCCTGCTCCATCCCTGCTGGGGCCTCCCAGCCAGGGACCTGTGCTTTACCCGCTCCTCCTGCCTGAGCCTTTCACTGCTCCTCACCGCAGGCAGCCCCTGCTGTCAGTGGCAGCCCCGCCGTTCTCACAGGAGGCTGTTCTGCAGCAGCAAAGCTGGTGCTCTGGGATTTCACAGCCCATCGGCTTGCCTGGTCCCGTCTCTCAGCATTTTAATACTCTTTTCATGACCACTCTGGAGCCAGGCACACCTGACGGAGCAAGATCTGCTCTGAGATGCTCACCTGGGTGGTTTGCTCTCCTCCAGCTGCTCCCAGGGCAGAGGGGAGAGGTGAGGGGTGCCCAAAAGCAGTGGAGATCCAGAAATAAATGGGACTCACCCCTCTCTGCAAGTGCTTGGACAACCTGGCATCTGCCTCCAGAAAATGCCACCCTTGGGGTGTGCAGAGCCCTCAGCCAGGATCACTGGTCCAGGCCCCCTCCCTCTAGCCTGGCCAGGAGGGGTGGGTATCACCATCCTGCTCCCACCCCCCACTCTGCATTAACAGGTCTCCAGGGCTTTCCCAGGCTGGCAGGGGAAGGAAGGAGAGCCGGCAGTACCAGCATAGCTCGGGCAGCAAGTACCCACAGGAGAGCCCAGCTCCCCAAGCCTGTCTCACGGCAGCCAGCCCTGCGAGGGGACGGATGCCCCGCAAACCCAGGGCAGCCAGGTTCTCCGAGAGCAGGATGCAGCTGGGGCCAAGCCTCCCTCCGCCTTGCTCCCTCCTCTCCAGGCTGCAGAGCTCGCCACAGCCGGGGTTGGTGCTAATGAAGATTTCCTGGAGCGCTTGCTTAGCAGAAAATGATTGGTTACACCAGAGCTCGTAATTAAAAAAAAGAGAGCGAGTGCACTAATGGGTATTTATTTGACTGTTACCTTGTCATGTATTTATCGATGCAGATAAATTCAAAATCATTAAATGCTTTACGGGGCCTGACAATTTACAGCCCCTGTCAGGCTCTGCGCCCTGCCTCTGCGGCGGCGGAGCAGCGCGGTGCGGCGCGGCTGCGGGCAGGGCACGGGCGACAGGCTCTGCTCCCCCCTGCGTCGGCGCAGGGTCCGGAGGCAGCCCTGGAACGCAGAGGTGGGGAGGGGAAGCAGCCTGGGACCAAGTGTGGCATGTGAAAAAGGTGCTGAGGGATGCTGCGTAGGGAGACTGGGTGATGCCTGCTCTGCAGGGATGTACAGGGACTGCAACAGGTCTCTGCTTGGGGCTGGAGGCGCAGCCTGGGTGTGATGGGCACCTTCAGCGCTGCATGGCAGGTGGGCAGAGATCTGGGCTGTATCTCCGGCTCCTCACAGCCCCCTGACTCACATCCCCGTGAGGATGACAGCCCCAGGCAACAGGGACTGGAGATGCCTCAGGGGCAAGCTGGGGCTGAAATAATGTCTCATCTCTATGTGTAAGTGAAAATCTCCAGCCAAGCCCACGGGAGCTGCCTGGCGTTGCTCTGGGGCCAAACATGAGCCAACATGACCACAGCGCAGGGGAACTCTGCCTTCTCCCTTGGGCTGGACAGCCCTTTCAATGCCTCCCCATCGTGGAGCTGATGAAGACAAGGGAGGATGAAGGCTGAGTGTTTTTCCTGGGTGTGTAACAAGCAGCCAGGACAGTCCTGAGCAGCCACAGGTCTCGGGAGATCATCTCTCCAAAGACTTATCAGGTGTGCAAGGGGAGACAGGGGCATCTCTTAACTCGGCACTTGAATAGCAACAAGGCCCTGTCTTCATGCTGATTATACAGCCCCTAATTACCTTATTATTCCCATTAGTCGAGGTGGGGAGCCCCCTCCTCTCAAGGCACCTGTAGGCAGCCTGGGCTGGGGCCTGTGTGAGGGCATCCTCTCACACTGGCTGCTGTTGGTTTATAGATTCTCCTAGCAGCACTCGTGTGTGGCAGCCCCAGCCCCACCACCCCAGCTCCATCCTGAGCGCTCAGATGTGCACCCATGGGTGCCGAGCTGCAGAGCATGACCTGCCTCCGTGCACGCCTGTGCCCATGCTGGGTGTGCGTGCATGCCTGTGCACAGACTCTGTGTGTGCACAGACTCCCATTTCCCTTGGGGCTGCTCAGGGAGATGGTTTTCCCCACGGAAGCAATGCTCATTCTGTGGAGCAGCTGTTCCCCCCAGCATCCCCGCAGCATGGAGCACAGTAAGCAGTGGCAGCAGCCCTCCCACAGCCACTGCCACCCATCCTGCCTGCTGCCAGGCCCCTGCATCCCCATGACCCAAACCTGTCCCTGGGACCAGGTCTGGCCAGTGTCACTTCCAATGGCAGATGTAGCACCTGCCTGTCCCAATGGCTCTGTCCCCAGCCTAAACTCACCATGTCAGGGAGGATCCCTGCTCCCCAAGCTCAGACCTGCTTCTCATTGCAGCAGGGGTTTCCAAGGGGAAATGGCTTCACCTGGCTCTCTGTGGTCCTTCCCTTGGGCACTGCCAGGCTGGTATCCAGTGGGGGTGAGTAGGTCTGGTGCAGCTGCAGCTTGGCCCCAAGCACAGACTGGGAGAGACCTTTGGCCTGAGCACTGGGCCGCTGAGCAACAAGCTCTGGGAACAAGCTGCTGTGGAGGCAGGAGAACAGCCTGCTCCTGCCTGCACATCTCTTCCCTGCCTGGAGGCTCCATCCAGGACAAGAGCCCTGGGCAGCACCCAGAACATCCAGGGTGCTGAGTTTCCTCCCAGCAGCTCAGCACCCACTGGCGATGGTGGATGCTGCCCCGATGGGTGTGACACAGGCTCTCATTGTGCTTGGAGCACGCAGCACAGCAGCTTGGACAGCAGCATTGTTTGGGGGATAAAAGGTAAGAACTGGGGCTGTGTGTGTAAGTAGGTCACACACAAGGCTGGAGTCGGGGCCACGGGCACAGACTGTGAATGCAAGAGGGAGAAGAGAGGGAAAAGGGGGATGGGGATGTCTGGGAACCGACAGTAAGAGAGTGCAGGGGGTTCCATAGACAGACATGCAGGGCCACGTCCCTACCAGCTGTGCTAAGGCACCGAGGTCTCTCTGCTATATTTCTTGTCACCAGGAGCATCCCAACTTTTCACTCCTTTGTTACCTTTCCAGTGCAGAAGTCGTGTCCTGACCCCCTTGCCCAGCACCACCCAGTATCAGAGCTCTTGCCTGTTGGGATCTCTGTGGGCAGGATGCTCATGGCCACGCAGCCTCTAACTGTTCTCACTGCTGGGTGCCTAACAGCCTTTATCCTCCTGACAGCCACAAGTCATAACATTTTACCACAGCACGGAGTTGCACCAGGGCTGGGGACAGGGGAGCTGCTCAGCCTCCACACTTCAGGGCAGACACATCCCCCTGCCTTATAGGGGGGCTGGGCATCCCGTGTGCCCCCATGTCAGGCTGGAGAGGCCAGGGTGACCCCCAAGACCCCATGGAGGTGGAAGCACACAGGGGCTTCCCTCCTTCCTCACCCAGGCTGGTCCTGTGGCTGTGAGTGGGTAATGCATAATGAGCACCCAGGGCAGCATCTGTGAGTGAGGCCCATGCCAGCAAACATCCCATTCGACAGCAGGGGCAGGGAAATGTCCCCCCTGCTTCCCTCAGCAGCACCTGATGCTTCAGCACATGGTTAAAACCTGCATCCTGCAACCTAGTGGGTTGTGAAATGCTGAACACAGGCAGAAAATGCCTTCCTGGCCCCTGCAGTGATCAGCTGGTGCCCCTAGACAGGAGGCACAATTAACCTTCTCTTGACAAGAATAACTACCAATGTTATTATTGATCATAAAATTATCCAGCCCTTTTCAAGCCTCAGCCACAGGACTGGTGTGGAGGTGGCACGGCGTGGGAACAGAGCGGGCAGAAATGAAGATGCAGCATTTTCAGCATCCCAGCACACTCCTGGTGCTTGTGGAGGGGAGCTGGGGGACTTCTCCATCACCTCCCACCTTTACACCTTCAGGTGCTGCGACTCCCAAGCCCAAGTAATGGTCTGGCCCAGGAAGATGCACGAGCTGATTCTGCATGAAAAGACAGCAGGAATTAGGAAATAGCCAAAAAGACCCTTGACAAAGCTTCAAACTGAATATGAAATGCAGTAAAGGTGAGGCTTCATGTTTCAGAGGCTGCTCTTGATGACAAGTCATACATCAGGCATTGCATTGAATAAAAGATAAACGGGAAGCTTCCCAATTCCAAACCTGTCACCTCACGCACATCTCACCCCATGGATGGATGTGAACCAGAAACAGGTCACTTTGGGATGAATCAGGGTGAATCACGTTGCCCACTCCCTTCCATATCCAAATCCATGCGGTGTGCCATGGTCTGGCTGCAGGTGGGGTCACCCCAGACCCTTGGGTCTGAGCCCTGCATCAGGGCGGGATGCAAGAACCAGGGGATGGAACAAGGATAGGGGGTTGTCCTTTGGCACCTCAAGTGAAACCACTGCAAACAGTTTAATTGCTGTGTAATTATGTCAAAACATTGGTTGTTCACTGAGTGACTTGTGCAGAATGCTGATCTGGGGAAAATCTTTCCCTTTTTTTTTTGTATCAGATACCAAGAAACTGGAAATTCTCAGGGTAAAATAAAATGTTCCTGGTCTTGGTTAGGAAAATCAGGCTTTGGCTGTTGGAAAGCCAGGCATTTTCACCATCTTCTGTCCTGACAGCTTTTGTTTGGGGTTTTTCATTTATGAAAGGGAAGGGTTTGGCAGGGAGGGGGGAATCTGATGGCAATGCAGGGAAAAGGAAGAAAAAGAATATTTCTTCACAAATTTGCAATGGAAAATAACCAGACTTTTTTTTTTCTTTTTTTTCCTCTTTTTTCTTTTTTTTTTTTTCTATCTGCCTCCTTTGCATCTGCTGCTGGAGAGGAGGGGGAGAGGGCTACCATGGCCTTGCACCCAGCATGGTGAAGGTGGTCTGTGGGGCTGTGCACTAGCAGGGATGCCATGTGCTCCCACCCCATCCTCCCTGCAGAGCCAGGGCTGGCGGCAGCAGCGGCTGCCAGCGCTAACCCAGATTCCAGGGGCGTCATGCTGCCACGGCTGCTAAATTGGCAGCATGTAAGAGGCATGTCACCTGGGTGACAGGGTGTCTCTGACTGCGGGGAGTGTTTGAATACACTGTGCCGTGTGCTAAATACTCCCATCATTACAACTGAGCCCGGGAGGTGGAGTAGGAAAGTTGCCTGCAGTATTTGGAGCAAAGGTAGGAGCTGGATTTGCAGAGTGCACAGGGCAGTGAGAATCCCCCTCATACCACCACCTGGTCATGGTGGCAAGTGCCCTGCTGTCCCCATGCCCAAACCTGCTGGCCTTTGGCAGCTGGATGGAGGCTGGGTATGTCTCCAGGACCATGCCCTTGCTCTCTCAACCATCGACCATCACCAAACTCGGGGAGGCTGGTGGAAGAGACATTTATCTTCTGCTGAGGGCAAATGAGGGAGCAATTAATCACCCCTTTTGTTTAGCAATAGCTGGGAAACCACAGACTGAGGCTGGGATGAGAGCTGGGCTATGTGGTCAGAGGGTTTCCTGGGGGGAATACGGATCTGAGCAGGAGCTGTGTGTCTTTCTGAGTCAGACGGAGCAGGTAGCAGGGAAGGCAAGAAGACAGCTGCAGTGCCCTGGGGATGGTGCACTGGGCAGCTCAGCAGCCAGAGCTTGTCATGGAGAAGCTACATCACACCTCTGGAGCCCCTTGCACACCTGCTCTGAGAATAGGGGGTGCAACAGAGAATTGTCTGTTGTGCAGGAGCCCAGTCTCCTCTACGGGGTGACAAGGCATTGGGCCTGTGAGCACCAGTGCTGGCTCACCAGCCCTGCCCTGCCTCTTCTTGAGGGAGTAACACCCACCACTCCCCTCTGCCCCACACCAAACCGCTCTCAAGGCACTTGCAGGGGTCCTTCCAGACCCTCCCTAGCCATTCATCACGCTTGTGAAGACCCCCCTTTGCAGCAAATATGTCACTGTGCCCTCCGCTCTGTCAGGCAGACGTGGGCCTGCACAAGAGCTCAGGCCTCAGCCCCTCGCCCGTGTCCCCAGCCCCACTGCACACACCTCAGGCAGCAGCGGGGCCAAGCATCCCATGCTGCAGGACAGCAGACCTGCAGGTCTCCAGGGGGGCAGGCTGCTGTCCCAGGGGCCAGAAGCCCCACGATTCAGCAGCACTGAGCCATTCCTGCTCCGAGCAGTGAGGTTCCCAACCTCAGTGTAAACACTGCTGCTGGACAACAGGCCATTTCCATCAGTGCAGATGTGGCCTCAACCATGGCCTTCTGCATCTGAAAGCCACAGGACCAGGTCCTGGGTCTGTTCACTCTGCAGCAGAGCTCCAGCCCCTCTCACAGCCCAGATGACGGCTGTAGCTGTGGGAGGGAGAGAGAGACAGGCTGAGTAAAAGGCTCATGGATGTGTATTCTGCTCATTGCTCACAAATACTAATGGCCCAGAGTTATTAATATTGCCACTGTAGTCATATCTGGGTAATTACTGCCATTAACCACCAGCAGAACTATTGAGTTCCCCTAATCAGTGCATTATAATAATTGGGACCAAGTGTTTTATAGATCCGGACACTAATTCCTTCCTAGCACCTCTCCCTCCCTGGGAGCTGCTCGCCCCTTGCTCGGCTGCCAGCCATCACCCAGCCTGGGGGTGCTGGGGCACTCATGAGACCCACGTGCTTCGGAGGGGATGACAACATGTGCAGGGATGTCTCCTGCCCCCATCCAATGGGAAATCAGGGCTGAAGGGGATGTGGGTACCGAGGTGTTCCCTACTCAAGACTGGACTCTGTGCCTGGGCTGGCACTAACAGACTCGTCCGGCTCTGAAGGTGGAGGTGGGTCTGCAAGAAGGACTTGCAGGAGGGAAGATGGCTCCAGGACCCACTTGTGTGGTCCAGTGGTACCGCCACTTCCATTACTGGGAGGCAGCAGGACTGGAGGGAGCGTTTTGGCTGTTCCCATTCTGCGGGGACAGAAATCTGGTGTGGGTGAGATTAATTGCACAGTCTGCTATTTACACCGATTTCCTCTTGCTCTGGAAAGCTCTTCGCTACTGCAGCCATCTGGACCTAGCAGCCCAAGCCCCCCTTGGCCCAGAGCTGGGGGCTGTTCAGGTAGTGATTCAACGGGTTGCGTAAGACGAGCATCTTCCCCTCCACACTCCCAGATGCACTGAGCCAAGTGGGCAGCTCCTCCACATTGCCTCTGCCCATCACCAGCACAGGCAGGAGGGCTCCTGCCTCGCTCCGTGTCTTGGGATGGAGAGCAGCCAGGGCCAGCTCCTTTCCCAGCTCTGCTTTCTCTAAGCATCAGCAAGCCCTTCTTCTCCTTAGCTCATGTCCAGGGTGGACAGAGTCAGGCTGGCTCTGAAATCATCAGAGGCAGACCTTTGGGGCAGACCAGGGGGACAAAGTCAGTCCCAAACCGAACACTGGCAGGGAGGGCTGGAGTGCGTAGGCAGCCCCCCAAGACACCTTTGTTCCTTTCCCAGGCAGGACAACAGATCTGTGACTCGTTCACAACTGGGAAAGCACAACCATGTGTCATTAAGAGCTGGCCAGCAAACAAAAATCCCTGGAAATGCTAATACATCCCCCCAAAAAAAAAAAAATTGAGGGAAAAAATTCTTGGAGGGTGGGGTGGGGGTTAAACAAAAAGTTTTGTTGTGACCAAGCCAATGCATTTTCTTCCAACCACAGCCATTTCTCAGAATTTTTTTTGATGTTTAGAAAAATAAAATTAAGGCAAACTTTGAAACAAAGTCGTTTGGAAGAGGGAAAAAAAAAAAATCAAAACATTTCACTCTGAAAATGCTGAAATGAAATGTTTTGATCTTTTGGGTTTTTTTTTTTTCCCCTCCAAACAAACTATTCAGCAGAATTGACATACTCTTCCAGAACCTTTTGGTGTTGTCAGATCTGAATTTTTATTTTAATTTTTTTACAGGGGAAAGAAAGGAGAAAAAAAAAAAAAAGCCCTCTCAGCTCCAGCCAGCCAGAGAGGCGAGTTCCCAGCAGGAGAAAAGATGTGCTCTATCCTCAGTGGGAGCTCCCTTTTTGGAGGGGGCCCGCTGGGTATCCCCATACTTAGCTGTGAGTCTTGTGGAGCGTGGTTCGCCCCTGTGGTGCAGAGAGCATCATTCATCACCTTGATAGGACGTGATGGGCCAAGGGACAGTGCTGAGAGAGGGGGTGCATGGCTTCCTCACCCTGGGAGGGGAGAGCCCAGGGAGAGCCGCTGCCCCGGTCCACTGGGATCCGGCAGGTGAGAGAACAGAGCCATGCAATCAATAGTGCTAATTGCAAAGGCAATGTCTAGCAGAAATAAGGTGGTTATTCTGCATCACTGGACACTCTTACAATCAAATTGTCCACAGACAATTAGCTGAGCAGGAGAAATAGGAATTAGATTTCTAATTATTCTGGTGGTGAAAGGCATTTCGGAGCACTCGGAGAACTGGAGGAGGGAGAGGTTTGTGTCTCTGCTGGGCTGCAGGAGCTGCGGTCCCTGCTGTCACTCCCAGGGGGTTAGCCAAGCCAGGAACAGGGGCTGCAGCTGGGAAGTACAGACGGCTTCTTGGGAGGCTCTGGCCAGGGCTTGTTTTTCACGGCTGGGTTATTTATTTCTTCTATTCAGCCGCCTGCACGACTGAGCGGGCAGCACGTGGTGCTTCCCTCCAGGCACTCACATGCTGGCAGCGCACTCCCCCAGATCCCTCAGCATCCCCCAGGCCCATCCTGGGCCAAGGGATCACAGAATCACAGAATCCCAGGGGTTGGCAGGGCCCTCCAGAGCCCATGGGGTCCAACCCCCTGCCAAAGCAGGGTCCCTAGGACAGGGCACACAGGGCGCTGTCCAGACGGGGCTGGAATCTCTCCAGAGAAGGAGACTCCACACCCCCTGGGCAGCCTGGCCCAGGGCTCCCTCACCCTCACTGGGGAAAAGTTCTTCCCCAGCTTGGGGGGAACTCCCTGGGCTCCAACTTGCAGCCATTGCCCCTTGTCCTGTCCCCACAGACACTGAGAAGGGGCTGCCCATGTCCCCCTGCATCCCATCCTTCAGATAGTGATAACCATTCCTCAGGTCCCCCCTTAGTCGTCTTCTCTCCAGGCTCAACAGCCCCAGCTCCCTCAGCCTTTCCTCACAGGGGAGATGCTCCAGGTCCTTCAGCATCTCCAGAGCCTCCTCTGGACTCTCTCCAGTATCTCCCACCCATCGCCCACCCTGCTGAGGGACCGCTTGCACCCCCCGAGTGCTCCCAGCAGCACCATCCCCATGTAACGAGGCAACAGGGAGGTGATCAGGACCCAAACTCCTGGCCCTGAGCCCCCACCCTGCGACTCCTCGGCGGGCCCGTGTCCCCCTAGACAGCACATTGAGAAAGGCGGGGGAGGAAGCACTAGGATTTTTCTGTTTGTTATTAATGTTGGTGTTGACTCATTCTGGTGGGTGTCGTACGACTCAAGGGAGTCTCCTGATTCTGCAGCTCCTGGGGCTGCATCGTGAGGACAACGGGAAGTCCTCCCGCCTCTGCTCCCCGTGCCGATGGGGAGGGAGCAGCCACCGCGGCCCTGGTGCCTCCAGGGCCCGGCTGTTTTGGAGGGTGGTCTTGGGCCGTAGAGGTCCTTGCACCCTCTCCAACATGGTGGTTGCTTTCCAGGAGCAGGTGGGTTTGGTGGAGCTGCAGTGTCCTGAGAGAGCCATAACACCCCTTAGGAGTAACACCAGATGTACCAGTAACACATCAGTGTTGATGGCAACACGCTGCCTTCGTGCAGCAAAAAAACACAGGCTGGAGGAAAAAAAAGGGGCCTTTTAGTGTTTGGTACCCACCAGTGCTGAGAGCAAGGACACTTGAGAGCAGTTTCCCTTTCTCTTGTCTCTCAGCGTTGAGAGGAGAGGAGGGTCCTGAGCAGCACTAAGGACACTTTCTGAGGGGCTTTCCCTGTCTGCTCCATATCCCAGGGTGCTGGGCTCAGAGCACCCTGTCCCTGCCAGGAGAGCAGGGCTGACTGCGAGCATGGTGCAGCTTATTGGGACACTATCTCACCTAACCCCATCGGGACTTTTGGATCCAGCATCCTCATGGGCACAGAGGGAACTCCAGCCTCCCCCTCATGGTGTTGCAGGCAGCAGAGTCTCCAGTATGACTTCCCTTCCCAGCAGCAAAAGCAGGAGCAGTGAAAGGGATGATGTTACTGCCTTACACCTCTAAGCAGGACCTGTAGCATCAGCTGTCTGTGGACAGAGGCCATCTGGGTCTGTCCTGCCTCACCACTGGAGCAATACCTTCCCAGGGGAAAGAGCTGGAGCAGCCCCACAGCAAAACACTGGCAAACAGACCTCCTGGGTCAGGGGATCCATGCTGCTACTGCCCCTTGGAGCAGAGCTGGTTCCTGCTGCAACCTGGAGCTAAGCACTTCCATCTGAGCAGACTAACAATGAAACAAAAAGGAATTAGTCACTGCAGAGAGCGTGTGGCTGCTGGTCTGCAAATTCACAGTATCCATCAGCCTGGGCTCATAGGAGACCACCATGGTTTTCCTATAGAAAGATGGAGAGGGACTATTTAAAAGGGCACATAGTAATAGGAGCAAGGGGCAATGGCTCTAGACTGAAAAAAAGGTAGATTTAAAATAGATATTAGGAATAAATTAAGGTGGGGAGGCCCTGGCACAGGGTGCCCAGAGAAGCTGGGGCTGCCCCTGCATCCCTGGCAGGATTCAAGGCCGGGTTGGATGGGGCTTGGGGCACCCTGGGCTGGTGGGGGGTGTCTCTGCCCATGGCAGGGGGGCAGTGGAGGGGAGATATGAGGTTCCTTCCCACCCAAACCAGTCTGGGATTGGGCGACTCTGCATGCCCTGTATCCTCACCAGGAACTGCCCCCCACATCTCAGACCTGCCACACGCTGCCGGGTCACTGTGTGGGGGCAGAGAGGCTGCGCTGTGGGCACGGGCAGGGGGGTGAAGCTCCCTCCAGCCTCAGCAGAGACTCTGCATCCCCATCTCACGCTTTGCAAAGGATCAGCCCCAGGCTGCTGTGGGAGTACCACCAAACACAGGCACACTCCCATGCACACACAGACACACATATACACCAGTCCCTTTGCCTTTGAGTCAGCGGTGGTAGCAACCTTCTCTGCCAAGAGTCTTCTGAGAAATATTCCCCCTCTCTCTGCTTCTCTCTCTCTCTCTCTCTCTCTCTTGCATACAGGCTAATTTTATCTTCTGTCTTTCATCTGCCTGTGTATCTACCACTCCTGACAAAAAAGAGATTTTCACAGATTTTGCTAGTGCTCACCAGCTCTAAAAGCTTTCATCTCCCTCCGACGATGAGTGCATGTCATCTGCTCGCTCCAAATTACAGCAGAGGCCTTCACACTCAATCGCAGCATTTTCTGCCTAATTTCCCAGGCAGCAAGTTTAAGTGTGGGCTCCAGGCTTGTCTGGCGTGATCCGCAGAGCAACCCGCCTCCCAGCTCCCAGGGCTGGCCCTGAGGAGGCCAGCAGCACACCTCGCCCTGCCTTCTCCAGGCCTCGGTTCTTGAAGGGAGCCATAGGAAAAGGAGAGTCTCCAGAATCACAGACTCAAAGAATCCCAGGGGTTGGCAGGGCCCTCCAGAGCCCATGGGGTCCAACCCCCTGCCAAAGCAGGGTCCCTAGGACAGGGCACACAGGGCGCTGTCCAGATGGGGCTGGAATCTCTCCAGAGAAGGAGACTCCACACCCCCTGGGCAGCCTGGCCCAGGGCTCCCTCACCCTCACTGGGGAAAAGTTCTTCCCCAGCTTGGGGGGAACTCCCTGGGCTCCAACTTGCAGCCATTGCCCCTTGTCCTGTCCCCACAGACACTGAGAAGGGGCTGGCTGATTCCCCCTGCATCCCACCCTTCAGATAGTGATAACCATTCATCAGGTCCCCCCTTAGTCTTCTTCTCTCCAGGCTCAACAGCCCCAGCTCCCTCAGCCTTTCCTCACAGGGGAGATGCTCCAGGCCCTTCAGCATCTCCCTGTCCCTCCTCTGGACTCTCTCCAGGAGATCCCTGTCTGTTTGATCCCAGGGAGCCCAGCACTGGACACAACACTCCAGGTGGGGCCTGAGCAGGGCAGAGCAGAGGGGAGGATCCCCTCCTGTGACCTGCTGCCCACACTCCTCCTGATGCCCCCAGGATCCCACTGTCTCTCTCAGCCCCAGGACACACTGCTGGCTCATGGCCACCCTGTCACCCACCAGGACCCCCAGGTCCTTCTCCACTGACCTCTTCTCCAGCAGCTCCCCCCAGCCTGTCCTGATACAGAAGGCAGAGCCTGACCCCGCGCTGCGGAGGGGGCTGCCCACACGAGCAGCATCCTACAGTCTGCCTGTTAAAATGAGGTGCCCAGGCATGAGAGCAGCTTAAAAGGGGTTCAAAACGCCCCTTTGCGCCAAATCCACCCGAACAGAGCCTGGTACAAGGGTAGGTGGCAACTGCAGGTTTGCTGTGCGATGCCCAGGCTGCCTGCAGATGCAGCACAGAGAGGGGGCAGCAGATGGGGGTTGCTCCCAGTAAATGTAGGGCTTTCACGGGGTTGGCAGGTCCCAGTGGGAGGTAAGTGCCACCCTGCCCTTTCCAGAGAGTCCCCTTCCCACATCTCCTCTCTGCCAGGCGTTAGCCAGAAGGACAGGGGCTGGAGATAGGATGGGCTGGGCAAGCAGAGATCAGCCACTACCCAGGGCATCCTCATGGGCATCCAAATTCCGTTAGCTCTTTCCCACTCCTGGAAGGAATCTCATGCTGCAGGGAGCTGCCAGGGTGGCCAGTCCCTTGCCCTCACTGCCACTAGCTCTCCCTTCTATTCTGCAGAGCATCTGTCCCAGTCCTGGCTTCCCCCCAGGGACACACACTGTCCCTGGGCACTGGAGCAGGCAGCTCACAGTGTCCCTGTACCCACCACCAAGCAGGAAGGATGCTGTGGTCAGCATGCCCAGGGTTTTTTTCTGGAAGAGGGGACTAGATGGGCTTGAGGAGCATTCATCAATGATTAGGGTACAGGAAGATCTGTGCCAAGATCTTACCATAACAAAACAGCCCTGGGGCACTGGCTGCAGGATTGGCTGGGGACCAGGAGGATTAAGAAGCCCCTTGTCTCTTCCCATGCTGTGAACTGCACATGGCCACAGTCTGCCTTTCCTCCCATGGCCAGGCAGATGGGTTTGGCCATTCCATTCCCATGCCAGGGCATTTCAGCTTGCCACCTCTCTGCTTCTCCCAGCACTCCCTGCCCAGTCAGATGAAGCTGAGGTGACTCTTATCATATATTTTTAGCAATCTCCCCTCCTTTCAGCTTTGCCCACGGCAAAGAGACAACCCTCACAGGCAAGGGGTTTGGCCAAAGTCTCTGTTTTCTGACACAGCCAGTTTTGACAGGTGTCTCCAGCCTGTTGGCATTGTCTCTGGGTACTTTGCAACCACACCTCAGCTCTGGTGTCTGCCAGGATGAGAGCTGTGGTGTCCACACGAGGAGACTCTTTCTCCTGGGGCAGGCTGTCCTTTTGGGGCACAGCCCTGGAGTAACCCCTGCACCTTTCTTCCTTGAAAGTGGTGCTGGTTTTGAGCAAGGCAGAAAGGCCAGCACAGGGACATCAGGCAAGGCAGGCAGGTGGCTCCAGCCCAGGGAAAACACAGCCCCTGACCATACTGAGCAGCCCTGCAAACCCCACCAGCACCCTTTGTCCTGTCCCACGGGTGAGGTGCTCTGATCCCACCATCCCTTTAGGACTTCCAGCCTCACTCACTACCAGAGCACAAGCACGATGCTGCAGGACAAGCGGTGCGTGCTGCCGGGGCGAGGGCACACGCCTAGTGCAGCCCTGGGACTCCCCTGCAAGGAGCCCTCTCCCACCACGACCTGGGTGGCACGGGGCTCCAGCAGCTCCTCCCTCAGCTCCCGGCAGGCAGAGCACGAGCTGAGATGGAGTGAGGAGCAGACAGCACGATTAGCTCTGCTCAAAAAGGTCAAAACACTTATCAGACACGAACAGCAAAGCTAAAAATACACTCGGCACCTCCCTGGCAATTCACTCCCAGGGAAGTGACAGCCATGGCTGGTGGGGAAGGGGGTGTGGGATGTGAACAGGCTGCTGCACTCCTGGATGGGTGCCTGGATCAGCAAGGAGGGGGTCTTCCCCTTCTCTCTCTCTGTGACTAGGGAAAGGCAGGGTGACACCATCGGTTAGAGATGCTCTGAGGATGAAGAGGATGGGTGGGATAAGGCAGGAAGGGACCAATGCCACAGCCTAGGCAGCCAGGATGAAATCCAGGTTGTGGAGGATTTAGGAAGGAAACTGCACAGGAGCTGAGACACCAGGGACCAACAGGACAGAGGGAGAACAAGGAGGTAACAAGACACTGGGGATGATACAGCTGGGAAGCTGGAGACATGAGACATGCTCCCTTAGCAAAGAGCCAGTGCAACTACCCACCTCAGCCTGCCACACGTACCCCCAGGGACCCCTCACAGATATCCAGACTGCAGGACATCTGGGCACAGTGCATTTTCACTCCTGGTCAGCTCAGACAGGCAGGAGACGTGTCCCCTGGCCACCTGCCTGGCAGGCACCTCACAGCACACACTCCCTGGCACTGCAGCCAACAGAACTGCAGAACATCCTGCCACCTCTGAGGGACAAAGCTGCTGGAGAAGAAGAGGTGACATCCACCATGAGCACCTCCCCACCTGCCCTGGTACAGGCACCACGAGCCCCAAGCCCCTCAGATACGTGGGTTTGGTGCTTTTCATCAGGGAGCAGCCAATACATCTGTTAACACCTCTGGCTCTGCCCTGCCTCTGCAGGGCTCAGATGGGAGGGGAATTCTCAAGGATGTTGCAACTCTCAGCCCTGCTTTTCGCTCGAGGTGGGAGCATGCTTGTTCACATCCCTCCCTGTGCCTGTTGGAGCGCAGATCTTCCCACCTCAGCTCAGCACTGCAGCCTGGGAAGAGCCCAAGAAACAAACAGCTTCCCTGAGACCCTTGAGCAACTTGGCCTCCCAACCCTAGCAAAGAGGGTGTGCAACCTACGGGCTCCACGGGCTGAATGCAGCTCTAGCCTCTTGGGTTTCATACATCAGGTTTTCTTGCTGGCAGAGGCTCAGAAGAGGCAGTGTAGGCTGTGGTCAGAGGGCTCTGGGCTTGCTCTGGGTTAGCACACTACTCCCTGGCTCTTGTGGTCACAGGGAGCCCAGCCCAAGACCCAAGGCCACTCCTCCACCATCCATTCCCATGGTGGAGACACCTTGGGTAGCACTGAGGGATGAGAAAGTAGGACTTCCCAACCCAAACTGTCCCAGCGTAGGAACACACAGTGTGGGAAAGTCATGGGACCCTGGTGTGACCCCAGGGAAGGAGACCCAGCCAGGATGTGAGCAGCCTCCCCACAGGAGTCGGGGCTGCACCAGCACAGTCTGGAAATGACAGTGCCAAATTGCAGCAGGGCTCCAGAACGCTGTCACTGCCAATCCCTGTCACCACGTAGCCTCGAAGACCTCACCTGAGCGATGGTTAAGCTCCTGGTTTCCTTGTCTCGTTAGGAGCAGTCTCCATCATTATCACTGCATTTACTCCCCCACACACTGTGCAGGCAAACACTGGCCCCGAAGCAGCCGGTGCTGCCCTGGCAGGGACAAGGAGCTGAGGAGATGGGCTGGCTGCACGCTGTGGGCTCTCCAGCTACCTCAGGATTTCCTGACGTGCCTGGTTTGCTCAGGTGATGGGACCAGCCACAGCAGCTCCCTGCAGTGCCAAGCCACAAGGCAGTGAACCAGGGCAGCTGCATCCATCCAGCCCAGTGCTCAGCCTGTCCTGCACCCAGTGCACCAGTCCCTCTGGTGCTGCCTGGGTTAATCCTAAGGCTTATATGTGTCTCATGGAGAAGAATGTCCCCTGGCTGCCTTGTGTTCCTGAGACCACATCCTGGCCTGCCCACATCCCTGCCACCATGTCCTGCCCAGCTGCAGGCACACAGCTGGAAGTGGGCATCACTGCTCCCTGCTTCATTCAGTGTTGCCATCTTCAAGGAGCTGAGGGGCCCTGATCACGCCTGGGGCAAGAGGAGCTGGGAAAGGCACTCCCAGGGGACCAAAAGCCAGCACCCAAGACCCCTGTCCTCAGGTGCTGGTCCTTGTGTCCTTGTTCCCTAGACTAGCTTCCAATCCTTACACCCAACGCTCTCCTTGCGCCCTGACTGTGCAGGGGACACAAGGACCCCACCATGTCATCCCTCTGCTCATCTCCAGGGAGGAAAGCTGGAGGGAAGTGGTACTTACAGCTTCACCTCCACTTCACCCTTCCTTTAGGCGAGGGCTTTTAATTTCCTTTTAGGGCCAGAGCAGCAAACACTAAACGATGTCAGATCCCTCGGTGCAAAGCCAGGGGATCCCCCAGCCTCTGGCTAAGCCCTGTTTGAGCGACAGCCCGGTACCTGCAGGTCAGAGACCTCTCTGGTGCTGCTGACAGCTCTGCTAAAAGCTCTTAGTTCCTCAACCCCTAAGGCCCTGCTAAGTGGCAGACAGCACAGAGAGCATCTGCGGAGACCATGAGGAGGGTGTCCTGATGGAGAGACGCTCTCTGGGCTGCTTTCCCCACTCCTCCAGCAGCGACAGGCCACAGGCAGCACCACAGTTCACCCTGCCTGCTTGGGAAGGCTGGGCAGGGGTGGGGGGAGTTGGTGAATTTACCCATGAGCAGGCTGAGCCCGTGGATCAGGAGGGCTGGCTCCTCTCCCATGGATGTGGCGCTTCCCATGGATGTGCATGCTGAGTGCCACCGCTGACACCCCCCTGCCCCACCTCAGCTCCCCTACCACCCTGCTTTTCTCCCACCAGCTGGGTGCTGAGGGTGCTGGCTGGACAAACCGCGGTGATTAGGGATGAGAGTGCTGCCCTTCGCTCTCTGTAACCCCCAGCATGGTGCTAACCCTCATGGAAGAGCCATGGGAGAGCCGGTGTGATCAGCCACCCAGCCAGGTCTCCTTTGGCAGGCGCCTACACCTTTAAATCAGGGAGAAAAAAATAAATCCTGCGCCTGGAGGGCAGTGGAACAATTTTGACTTTAAAAAGAGAGCGAGACAGAGAGAGCGAAGTGAGCGTTAACAACTCCTGATCCAGTCCCTGGGCATTCATTAATGTTTCATGGCGCTTTCAATTATTGCCTCCTCTGCCACTGCCGTCATCTGTCTCTTCAAATCGACGGTATAATAACCACTCAAGCAGAAATCCACTCTGCTGTCTGCCCGCCGCTCCCCTCCTAGCCTCCACAACTCCCTCTCTCCCAGCTTTTCATCTGCGCCTTGCACAGCTCGCCCTGGAAATGCCTTTGCCCCTTCCTGGCGTGTGGCCCGGGCTGGGGACACTGCTGGGGGTGCTGGGGGGTGGGAATAGACAGGGGAGGACAGACCCTCCCATTCCAGAGACAGGCTTTTCTCCAGTGGATCCCACACCGAGGGCTTTGAGCAGCTCCTGGACACTGAGGGGGTTGGATGCCCTGACCTGGGTGATGGAGCCCCACCGCCTGCGAGCATCCCGTGGTACCCAGCCCACGCAGGGAGCATCCCACCCACCACCCGCGGGCTCCGTGTTCCTGGTTGGGACACAGAGAGAGGGGGTGTGTAGATGCTGTGTGTACCCCACAGCAGCGCACGCCCAGCCCTCTGCACCCATACACACCGCAGAGCCAGGCAGCTCTGCCCGCACAGGCAGCGACAGGCAGGCTGACTGCACGCACAGCCCCGGGCTCCTGCTCCTGCTCCCACACCGACAGACGTGTCCCAAATCCCTCTCTCCCCTGCAAACTGCCCCCGCGGTTCTAGCTGAGCCCTTCCAGGACATGACAGAGCCCTGGGGCAGTGGGAGCTGCCCGGATGGGTTGGGAGTCTCTGGGTTCCTGGAGCAGTGCTGGAGGATGTCAGCAGGGACTGTGAAGCCAGGTGTGTCTGTCGGTTTCCTCGCAGGATGCCCTGGCTGAGCCAAGGGAGGTCTGCAGGGGGTGGAGGTGGGTGAGGAGCAGCTGAAGCACTTAGAGCTCACAGCAGGTTGTGTGTGTCTCACCCAGCAGCTGCTGGTCAGCTCAGCCTCACGGTGCCTGGGTCCTCTCAGATCTGCCAGCATCAAGGCTGCAAACATTACCCAAGTCCCATAAATCTCACATTGCCCCTTCTGCCTTGCCCAGCCTTCAGTGCTCACAAACACAGCATCCCTGACACCTCAGGGTGAAGGAGTCAGAACTTTCAACTCAGGGCAAGGACCAAAACATGGGTCCCCAACTACCCTGCCCAGCATCCCCCAGTTTGCCTGGACACATTGTTGGTATGTAGGACAGGAGGAAGAGCCCGTGGCCTCCAGCACAGACTGCAATGAACTCCAAACACCACGTTTTGATGTCAAAGTGTTTCTTCTCAGGGAGACAAAAGCACTTTGATGAGGTGAAGTCATGTCCTTCAATCCCATCCCTGCGCCTACACCTCACAGAGGTGTGGGGATGCTGCACTTTTTAACATTCATTATTTCCTCAGAATGGAAATAGTGTGGAAATGTCAAATTTTCCAGTGGGACATTCCTGATTTAACTCTCCTCTCCCAGCTGGGATTTATTGCTGACGACTGAATCACCCACATCTTGTTGCTATCACCGTAAAGTCCTCGCCCCTGAGGTCCTCTCTAGCTCTCCAAGAGGGAGAGGATGCTCGGACATGCACCGAGGCCACCTGAGAGTCTGGTGGCAGATCAGCCTCCACAGGGCAGTCAGGGTAAGGACAGAGCAGCACCCCTGTATCTCTTTTTAAACAAATACCTGGCCCAGATCACCTGCCTGGCAGAGCTGCCTTGTGCTGCCATTCTTCCCTGGGACAGATTTGCAAAGCAGGATCCCAGCCCCCTCCTGCTCCAATTGCTCCCAGCTGCTCCCAGCAGCTCCAGCTCTGCCTGCTGCAGGGAAGCTGGGAGCACAGAGCTCCTTAGCAGACCCTCACTGCTCCTCCCTTCCTCTTGCTTACCCCACCATGCTGGTTGTGCTTTTGAATCTTGCTTCTCCCTTTCCTGGAGCTCTCCTGGCTGGAGCATCGCTGGAAGGAGGGATCAGGACTTGGCCCAGGTAGCAGCTGGGCTCAGCATGGGATGCTGAGATGCACAGGAATGCCCCAGCAGGAGCATTCTCTCTCTTTTCTTTCTCTAAAGATATGTCAGAGTCCCACTGATGGGAGCCAGATGTGTCCCAGATGTTTCTCCTTAGCAGAGTGCTGGCCTGCCTCCTGCACACTCCTGAAGGATGTGCCTGTGTGTTGGTGGCATGCCCGTGGCCCCGCTGTCCATGTCACACCCACACTCATGCACTGATGCATGTGGGGAGCATTTGAGGTGCACACAAACACACCTGGGTGTGCACCTCCAGAGCCCCTCTTGGGGCTGACACAGTTCTGGGCACAGACAACCCCCCACATGGGATGCCCCACAGCCACCACTTGAAACAGGAGCTTCCAGGTTCTGAGGGAGCCTTGCCCTCCTTCCACCACCTCTTTTTGGCAGGGCTTCAGCCGGTCAGTGCCGTCAAGCACCATCACTCCAGAGCCAGGTCTGCCTCTCCCCACCAAGGAGCTGAGCACACCTGACTTTCTCCCCACGCTCTCAGCATCAGTGCAGTCCCTCACACCCAGAACAGACCAAGATCCCCTGTCAGTGACAGCCCCTAAGACACCAGGCATCTTCAATGGAGTAATTAACCACAGGCACTTCTCTCCATCATTCACCTGGCCCTGGGCAGGATCTAGTCCTCCCTCTCTCCAGACACACACATGTCCACCATATGGATATCCTTGCAGTCTTTTCCCCTGTGTGCCCCAGGAGATGGGTCCCAGGGGGATGCAGCCCACCCAGGATCAGCTCCCCCACCCCAGCCAAGTCCCAGCTCTTCCAGCACTCACTGGGATGGGCTGTCCAGCCCCACAGTGCTGCAGAATCAGGTGGGTTGGAGAGGGTCAGGATGGGGTTTCATGGTCCCCACGCACTGGGGTCCTTCACTGACAGGTGCTGGGGGTTGTTTCCTGGCTGGACCCACAGGGTGACAGGAGGGAGGGCTCGATGCCCAGGAGACAGCCCATCCCTGCTCAGCATCCACACCCAGGACCAGTTTCCTCTCCCAGGCCCCAGTTCTCTCTCCCATTTGTGGATTTCTGTTGCTGTTTGCAGTTCACTGTGCAGCACGAATCGGGTGACATTTAAGAGCAGGAGGGTGGGGATGGGGAGAGACAGCAGTGCAGCAGGAGGTGGGGGCCAAGCCATCACACACAGCGATGCCAAACCTTGGATGAACGTGGAGCAACGTGCACCATCCATGAACTCAGAAGTGACCCTCCAGATGCCAAGCTGGAGAGCTGGTGCTGATGCCTGGAGGCAGGTGGCAGGACCAGACTGGGCATCCCAGTGCAGAGCTGTGTGCGTGGGGAAGTTGGCAGAGCCTCTCCCCCACCGCCCCCTCCTCCATTTCTCTCCGCTCACGCTCCCCCTCTCTCCTAATCCCCACAAATGCTAAGATATTTAAATGTGGTATTTTCAAATCTAATCAGCGTTCCAAAGCTGTGCTGCCGCCACTCAAATTTAATTTGATCCATTTACCAGCTTTGTGGTGCATCTAATCAAAGAGAGGGAACAATTAGGTTAATGTCAAGGGTCACCTCGCAGCCTCCTGCACCGCTCAGCAACAGGAGGCATCCAGCCCTGAGGAACAAAAGCAGGAGCCAGGGGTCTCTGGGGCCTGGGCTGGAGATGGCCAGGGAAGGCATCCTGGGTCGTGCACATCACAGGGATGTAAGGGAGGGTGGGATGGGACATCCCACTTAGTGTCGGTGTAAGCATCGTGAGACATGGGCTACTCGGGCCAGCCTTGTGTGAGGATGTGCATCCTGCTCCAGCCATCTCTTCACCTGCCTGGCCCTAGAAGACATCATCCTGTGATGTGCTTGACCAAGGATTAGTACTGATGCTATCACATCTCATTGCCTCTTGCCACAATAACCTAGGTAAGAGGAGCTTTGTATGTGTCCAGTATCCACATCAGGGCTGTGGGTAGAGTTGGGGTAGGTTCAGAAGCCCCACTTCAGCCAAACTATCTCCTCTCTTAACAAAATCTGCAGCACCGTGTCACAAGTGGAGTGAGACCAGTCTGGGTCACAGTGGCCATCACACTTGCCAGTCAGTGATGGGCAAATTAGATTTGAGGAGAAGAACCAGGCAGGATTTCAGCACAAACAATTCAGACAACCCTGGTGATCACACAGCCCTGAGAAGCCAGGGCAGAGCAAGGAGCCCCTCAGGGCTGGTACCTTTCCCCTGTCTTCCTGGGGGCCACAGCTGGAAAAATGGAACCTGTCCAGCATGAAGCGGTTCATCCTTGAGGCTCCGTGTGCTCCCCACTCGTGGCAGGATTGGGCCCAGCCCCATTGGGAAGGGTCACCTGGCCGGTCAAGGAACGTGGCACCTGCCCTCCTGGATACAGCCCCCAGGCTGGGGTGAGGAGCTCTGATCCACTGTGCACTCCTGGGCCCAGGACCAGGCAGGAGAAGATGAAGGTCAGTCTCTGGTGTTGCATTTTGCAGCCCCAATAAGTTCAAAGCAAGGGATCCCTTCTGCATCCCCCACTTTGCCTGGCTCCTGCAGCCTCAGCCCGTCCCTCACACGTGGAGAGGTCCCACTCTGTGCACTTGCTGGGCTGGGCTTCAGCCCCCCACAGCCCCCAAGCCCTGACCTCGCTGTAGGCTCTCTCTGGAGTGGGCTTGAGGGGATGGGATGGGGAGCAGGGCTGCTGGAGACAGTGAAGGGGACAGAGTGGGACCTGCTGCAGCACTTGGGGACGGGCAGAAAGAAAGGGGTGGGGAAGAAAACCCCCAGCTTTTTGGTAGATTTCTTTGGGGTTTTTTAATACATTCTTTAAAAACCTAGAAGAAATGAAGGGGGGCAGGTGTGGGGAGAGGTAGCACAGGTGATGCAGGCTGTGCCCCCTCTCCCTGCCACAGACTGGAGCCCTGAGGGACCCACACTGGGGTGAGACATCAGATGGGGTTTGGGCACTCTTTGGGTGCCATGCCAACAAGTTTCTGCACCCACAATCCTCACCAACACCATCTTCTCTCAACACCCAGAAGATGCACATCACGCTCCTGCTGGTGGTGAAGCCCCTGGTCTGAGCTGGGATGGAGGCTTGGGAGCATCAGGTATTCAACTTGAAATGGACTGGGCTGAAAACCAAGATTTCTTCCCACCACCTATGAAATTCCTAACCCAAACTTTAGCTGCTGCTGTAGAAAAGCCTCAATCCCACAAAACCACAAGGGGGGGGGGAAAGAGGAACAAAACCAGGAACAGAGGCTGTGAAAAGCTGGGGCAGAAAGCAAAACAAGCCTACAGATAATGGAAATAAAAATGGAACTAAAACTCACCCAGCTATGCTTTGCTTTCTGTGAAATACATTCTTTTATTCAGGATTTTCATTTTCCCCAGCAGAAACCCTCTGCCTCTCCATGAGCAGCCCCAGCACCCCACCACCCCACCACTGGGTTTCCTGGCATCCCCTTGCTCAAGCCACAGCCACAGAATTGCCCCTTCTCTTCTCCCTGCCAAAGGCAGCTGCAGTCCTGGAGAAGGGCTTACACCAGCTGACCCAGCACTGCACTTCCAACTTGGCATGGAGGGATGGTGAGGGGGACAGTAAAACTCAGAGCTGGTACTGGAGAGGGGTCCTGCCAGCTGCCAGCACCAAGCAGATATGTCATCCCCAGAGAGGGAAGGCAGAGCAGGCAGTGTGTGCCCACTGAGCCCTGGGATGTAGAGCTGACCCAGCATGGCCTGTGCTGGATGGATGCTGGAGCACAAACACAGGCACCTTGCTGGATGCCACTTTGTATTCTGTGTTTCCAATGCCTGTTGTGGGTCCAACACTCCCATATCAGACCAAGCTCTACTGAGAAAGTGGGGTCTGAGTGGAGGCTCAGGGATTCAGCAGTGCCCCCCATGACCTTCCAATCCACCCATGTCCCACACAGATGGATAGCTCCAGGCCTGGAGCATCCTCATGTGCCCTCCTTGCTCCATCCCACATGTCCTCCCTCCCTACAGAGCTAAAATCCCTTTTCCCCAGGGCAGTTAGAGCCTTTCCAGCCAATCCCCCTGTGTGCTTCCCCACAGCAGCAGGACCTCCAGGCCTGCAGCACACATCCCACCATCCAAGGCCTGGGTCCCACATCCCCACTGACCACCCTGTGCCCGTGTCCCCTAGGGCAGCAGCGTGGCACCTCCCTAAGCTGTGTCCCATCCTGCAGTGGCTTTTCTCTCCCCAAACGGGTTGTAAGGATGTTTCTGCACTGTGTGATTTAAATACACATGCTTTACAATCTGTTGCAGAGTAGAGGTACTTGGCAAGGTTCCCCTGCCCAGGCTGTTCAGGGACTCTCAGGCTCAGGCACAGCTGGGGTTTCCCAGCATAGACCAGGCTTAACACAAGTGAGTAAGTGGAGAGGGATGTGTGCCCCACATCCCCTGCATGCTCAGCTGGATGAGATCCTGCCCAGCACCTCTACTTTCCCCTCCCCAAAACCTATCACTTCTTCACAGCTGGTTGAATGCCTCCCCCTGCACCCCAGGAGCTGTGTCCTGGTGGGGTGTGGAAGGAAAAGGAGGGATTCCCTGGGGAAAAAGGGCATCAGAGACAAACCTGTCACATTTATTCCTCTCATGGGTAGAAGAGTGGGAAAGCAACAGTGTCAGGCTGGCACTCAGAGGCTCTGCCAGGACCTCGGTGCTCCCCACTCTCACACTGGGACTGGCCAGGCTCCATCAGGGAGGACAGGCAGATGCTACTCTGGGCCCTCTCCAGTGCCCTCCTTGGGCTCTGTGTCCAGTAAACAGGCATTTACCAATGCCAGCACACTCCACAGTCTTACTCTGAGCCCTCTCCATTCCCAGTGGGCTGTGACAGGGACTTGGGATGTTGCATTTAGCAGCCCACCTTCTCCAGGGAGCATCTCCCTCCCCAGATAGAGCTGCCCCTCTGGGTCCACACAGCCCCATGCACAGTGGATCCAGGCGGATAACAAGAGCTGGATTCTCAGCCTGTTTTCCTGCACTTCAGCAGGTGCAGGGCACAGGAGCACCGAGCTGCCCATTTCCTTATGGGCGATGGTGGATCTGGAGTCTCTTCATCACAGAGAATGGGGAAACATGGAGCTTAAATGCCTGGTGAGGCCACCTGTAATTTAGGGCAGACATCTTTTTTTAGCCTCCTTCCATCCCCTCTGGTACCCAGTGGCTCCCTGCACCTCCCCTTCACACATGGTCTGTGTGTCCAACCCAAGACTGCAGTTCTTCCCCACATGCCCTTGCACACCAGGAGGGTGCCTCTCCTGCAGCACATATCACAGAATCACAGAATTGTAGGGGTTGGAAGGGAACTTGAGAGATCATCGAGTCCAATCCCCCATCATCCCCACCCCTGAAGCCAGTGGATGCTTTAGGAATCCATCCAGGGAGCCATTTGTGGCAGCAGGATGGGAAGAAGATCCAAGGGGTTGCACAGACCAAACTACCAGGTGGCTGGAGAGTCCCACGGGGGTAGGAAGCCATTGGGGGGACTGCCCTGATGAGCATCTCATGGAGCTGGGGGGCCTGTGAGGAGGCAGCAGGCACTGGTGTCACAGGGAACCCTTTTTCCCTGTGTCTCAATCCTCCTCTCACCATCTCCCATCCCCGCTGCTTCCCTCACACGCATCCCTCTCCATCACCCCCTTCCCCCTGCCTGTCCCCATCATCCCTGCTGGGCTGCACATCCCGCTCCCACCCCACGCTCCTCCTCAGCAGGGAGGAAGGCTGCAGGGGAGGTGGGGTTGGGGGAAGGGGGTGTGTGTGTGGTGGTGGGTGGTGGTGGGGGGAGCAGGCTGGGCTACAGCGTGCCAAGGAGGAGCGTGCAGAGGAGGGGAGCGCGCGCACGTGAGCGCTGAGGCCATGGGAACAGCATCCCAGAGACAGCGCTGGGGGAAGCCAGGAGCACCAGAGAGAGTTTAAAAAGCCTCCTGCCCCCCTCCCTGTTTGGTTGCAAGGAGTTAATACTGTGATCTGTTGCGTGAGTTCTGATGAGAAGCTAGTTGACATGCAGTGCTGGAATAATGAAACGTAATACACATTAATAGGACCTCCCTCTGTGTGATTGCTTCTGCTCCACTAGCCCCATTGAAGATTTCGCTTTTCTTTTAACAGTCAGAATAACAGAATGTGACATTAAGTCTTTTACATGCAGCAATTTATTTTAAAATATTGGGGCACTCAAAACAGTATCCAGAATGTTAAATAAGATATGCATGAGATGGAAATCAGAGCGGCACTGCAGCGAGGAGACAGGAGTCAGACAGAGCCTTTCGCAGGCAAAGGCAGCTCCACTTTTATTCTTAATTGCTGTTTAAGGCACAAAGAAATAGCCAAGTTGGAGAGAGAGCTCTGAGGTACAGAGCATCTGATCCTCTTAGCTCACAGGTCCAGGTGGGAAATCGATGGCCAGCGTGGATCGCCCCTCCCCACCCATCCCCAAGGTCAGGCAGATGACACCAACCCCGGTGAGCTGCCCCGCGAGGCTGCAGGTCCAGCAGGCACACAGCCTGGCCCAGTGCTCCGCTGGCCCACGGAGGATCCAGTCCCCATCATCCCTGCTGGGCTGTACATCCCTGGGCTGTACATTCCTACCCCCGTGGGACTCTCCAGCACACGCCTTTGGCTCCATCTCAGGAGCGCAGCCACGTCTGGGGTGGAGCATGTCAGAGCACAGGGGAGCATCACAAGGCTTCCAGGGATGCAGTCAGCTGTGAACTGGGTGCCCTGGCTTTGCTGATGTTATGGCCACACTGGTGCCATCCTTCAAGGGCAGAACTAGCTCAGTGATGGTCCTGAAGCAGTGCAATACACCCGGGATGCTTGTGCAGAAACCTGTGGGGTATGCCAGGCTTGTGCAGCACCACTTCACATACCAGACCACATCCTTGGCCTGGGAGACTCTCCGTCCCATCCTGTGGGCGCTCACAGGGCTGTCTCATGCCACTGCTTTTACCCTTTCCGTGGAGTTTCTCCCTGGTCCTCCACCCAAGTCCTGTGCCCTGTGGAGCCTTCATCCATCCCACCTCAGCTGCTGTGCCAGGCCAAGCCTTTCACTGATTCACCACTGATGTGTCACATCAGCCAGACAGGCAGTAGCTGCTCAGGGGGACAGTGACTCATGTCAGCCACCCGGGCTCTTTGTGCACCCCCAGGCAGTGCCCATCTGCGCAGGGACCAGGCTGGGCTGAGCCCCTCACTGAGGATTCAGCTGCTGCTGTGGCCTGGCCGTTCTTGTAGCAGGTTCATTTTCCCCACAGCAGCTACTGGGGCATCTCCAGATCACAGAAGATGACTGGGGACAGCAGCTATCAGCAGCTCCCCCAGCATCACCGGTTCCCAGTGAAGCCATGGGAAGGCAGAGCTCACATAGCCTGGTGCACCCTTTAAAGGACACGTCCTTCAAAAGGCTTCTGACCTTTCTTCCACATTTTCAGGTTTTTCTCTGGGAGTTTTGAGCATCACAAAAAATATTCACCCACCACCTGCCTCCAGCAGCTGGAAGGGGGAAAGCTGGGGCTTGGTGAGGCTGCAGGATGCTCCGTGCCCTTCCCCTCCCTCCCAGCAGGACTGTGGTGATGCCTCACTGGCACAGCAACACCGACCCAGGGCAGAGAAACCCTTGGATCTGACCCACTGCTGCTGTGCCTCGTCCTCCCTGGGGCAGGACAGACTCACCCCGAGGGCATCTGGCTGTCCTGTCCATCTGTCCTGTCCATCTGTCCTGCTGCTTTACTAAACCAGCTCCGATGCCACAGGGCCAAGGGAGTGCAGGACCCCGGAGCTGCCAGCCCTGGGAAGGAGAGCTGGGGTGCTGGGGGGCTCATCAGACCCCCTGAGAGCCAGGACTCCCAGCTCCCAGCGAGCTGCCTGGCTGGATCCTGCTGCTCATCCTCCTCTTGATATGCGGGTCCACGCTGCACATGCTGCGCTACTTGGGGGGGAGGGGTCTGAGGGGGGTGGGCTGCACTGTGCATTGCTAATGCAGAGCGGCTGGGAGAGCTGGGAGATGGCAGGGGGAGGCTCCTGCTCCCTCCCAGATGAATTTGGGCCCGTTTTAGGAACCCCAAGGCTGGAGGCAGAGTGAGGCTGCAGAGCGGGGTGGCAGATGAGCCCGTGGAGGAAGGGCTGGGTTTCTGCAGGTCCTGGGGAGGAGGGTCTGGGCAGCTTCTCCAAAGCACAGCAGAGCCCAACGTGACTCCACATGCCACTGGAGGAAGGGCAGCAGCGTAGCTTTGGGGTTTCTCTGCTTTTTATTTTCAAGATTTTTAAATAACAGCCTTGAAGGACCCAGGATTTGGACTTGAGTCTCTGGACTCCCCCATGGGATGCCTATTGATTTCTGTGAGGATGGCAGGGGAAGTCTGGTGCTCTGTTCTGCCAGGCAGCCAATTTCCCTAATGTGACTCCAGAAAATAAAAAAAGGAAAGAAAAGGCTAGGTGCCTAAAGCAGCCAGCAATTTGCCTGTCATCAGCTGGCACTGCCCTGCTGACAGGGGTTGGTGTCACTGGGGGCTGAGTGGCAGGTCCCCCCGAGCTGCTCCATCTGCCCTGCACACAGCCCCCGCCGTGGCAGCGCCTGCTGCTGTGGGTGACGATGGCTTGTTGGCTTCTCTTCCAACACCCCAGTGCTCACGGGGGGAGAACTGCCTGCTGGTTTATTTTCTCTCCTGGGGGGGGACACACACACAGTCACAATGACACTGCCTGGTCCCTGGCTCCAGGGACACAATCCCCATCCCTGTGCGTGCCAAGGGCTCCATTCTGCTGGGCTGGAATTTCCCCAGCAATCCCCTCCTGCCTCACGTCGTGCATGTGTCCTCACTGCTGAGCTGTGCTTCAGAGCTGGGGCATTTCTCCACAGAGGGAGCTGGTGCTGCTGTCATCCTTGTGAGAGCTGGGGAGGTCCCTGCGGTGCTGCCCAAGGGTGGCAGGACCCCACCACAAGCCAGATACGGACCCTCAGCTGCTCCTGGAGCCCAGACCCAGCACTCATTTGCCCCCAGCCCTTGCAATCTGCCCAGACACAGCCTTTCAAGGCGTCTTACCAGCCTGGACTCGGTCCAGCTCTGCCCTGCTCCCAGCCCAGCACACTGCAGGGATTTATCCCTACACATGTCTGCCTGCTGCTGCCTCCACTCACCTCCTGCCTCCTCCCCAACAGACAGAGCAGCAGAACTGGGTGGCTCCAGCCACAGCAGAGCCCTTCAAAGTGTGTTAGGTTTGTGCATCGCTGCTGCCACGCTGTGCCCCTGGCTTTTGGGGCAGGGGCCTGATGGACACTGCTGGGCTGGCTGCAAGGGGTTCAGCACCACCCCAAGCATCCCCTGCAATCACAGAGAGGCAAGGATAGCACAACAGCCACCACCCAGCCTTCCTCCAGGCTGCATCCCGGCTCCAAGCACGTGGAAGGGAAGGAGGAGACAGAGATGTGTTTCTCCTAGCAGCTGAAAACAGGAAGGTCCTGCTACACCCACCTCCTTCTCCCATGCCAGAGAGCTGACACCACAGGGACCTCCTCAAACCACAGGCCAGACCTCATTCCTCCCAAAACTCCTCTGCCAAGCCCTGAGGATGCAGGTGGCAGTCCAGCAACAGAGCTGAGTGGCTGAGGATGGAGCCACTCCTTGCCTAGAGCATCCCCTTCCCAGCAGTGATGTGAGCTCTGCCCCTCTGATCTGGGAGACATCCCTCTTGGCTCTGAATCCCACAGATCCCAACGCCAGGCAGCACATCCCCATCCCTACAGAGGGTGTGAAGTGTGTCCCCACCCGCCCTTAGCTGTCTTAAAGCACCACTGGGGACACAGACTGTCCCCAGGCCAGACCCCACACACTTGGGTGTCATGTGAGAGGGTGCCAAGGTGGGAGACTTTGCCTCCTGCTCCAGCCACTCTCCCTGGGGTGAAGGAGCCTCCCCTCTCTGCTGCACTCTCCCTCACAGGTTGCAGGGGTTCAGTGGGGTGTTTGGAGGAGGGTCCCCTCTCCAGTGACGCCTGCAGTGCCTGGAGGACTCAGTGCAGTTACAACTCACACACATCAGGCTTCAGCACCCTCAAAGTGGGGCTAGAAGAGCCAGCATCCTGTGGGAGAGCTGCTCCAGGGCTCCCCAGTAAGAGCCCCACCTGCCAGCGCCCTCCCCCTGCGCTGCCAGGCTGGGTGGGCAGGAGCTGCACACCGGGGCTGGGGATGCTGAGCCAGGCAGTGGGGCCATCAGCCAGCCACAGCCCTGACCTCCAGAGACCTGGAGCCTCTTCATCCCGGAGAAAGCTTGACCCACCGCTGCGAGAGGGGCCTGGGAATTGGTTGGTGTGCTTCCTGCCCCCCTGCAGTGCCAGGCTTGTCCCCACGCCAGCACCACTTCAGTGTTATTCTAATTCAGGGAACTGATGCAAAAGGCTGTCCTGGCAGTTCCACTTGGCTTGGGCTGGGGTTATTTTGGTTTAGCTCCAGTCATCTGAGGACAAGTCACACTATCTCCACAGGGCAAGGGTTTGCAGGGGGTCACAGAGCCACTTACAGGAAGCTCACTGCCCAGGCCTGGCAGCACTGGGGGTGTGCAGAGCCTCAGGAAACGTGCACCAGGCTTCAGCTGTGGTTTCAGAATAAGCCCAGAGCCCCTGTGCTCCCTGGGGATGCTCTGAAGCACAATCCTGAGCTGGGAAGAGTCTGACATGAGTCTGGCTTGTGACACCCTTGTCCTAAGCTATGGTCACCACCAGCTGCCCACCCTTAACCCTGGGCTATTGCAAACCCTTCATGAGCACTTTTATTCCCCTGAACAGGTCTCTGCAGCCTTTCTGGGGGAGGATTGCCTTCCAGATGGGCTGAACAGACCTCACCCTCTCCTGTCCCTGCAGCTGGAAGCAGCTGGCACCGTAATGTCTGCCCTCCTCTGCTGCTGCCACCCACTCGTCCCATAGGACACATACTGGGGTGGGACAAGGTCTGCAGCATCTGGGAGCATCACACTGAGGGGGTAACCATCCCCTCTGGCACTGGGCTGCCTGAAGTGGGGCTGGGGAGGAGGTGCTGCTGCGGGGGGTGCGTGGGGCATGGCGCAGGGTGCAGGCATGCACGCAGCACATCCCAGCACGGCCCCACTTTGACAAGCCCACCTCCTTGCTTCAAGGTCAGACCTGGGGGGTCACCCCCTGTGCTGTGTCCGCGGGTGGTTCTGACGTGCTGGGGGTGTTGCTGCATGAGAAGCACAACACAGGTCTCCATAATGCCCAGGGAATCCTCTTAGCTTCTGCAGGAGGATGCTGAGTCCAACCTGCCACTCAGGAGCAGTCCCCAGTGGGCTCCATGGCCATGCCATGGCTCCATGCCCAAGAGCTGGCTGTCTCAGGACAAAGCTGGCCTCCAGCTCGATGGATGACCGAGTTCCTCTGCTCAGGCAGCATCACAGGTTGCTTCCCCAGCAGAAGCAGCCTGAGACCACAGCACACGTGACGCCAGTCTCATGCTGGGGCAGTGCCTGAGCCAGACACAGCAGGGCTGCCCAAATCCACAGCCCAGGGGCCAAAGGGAATCAGGGAAAGCAGGTGGCTGCAAGGGAATCAGCCCCAAGAAACAGCCTTTTCCCAGGGATTCCAGCATGAGGGTGTTTCCTTCACCTGCTGTCACAGGAGCAGGCAGCCTTGCTGATTGTTGGGGGTTTATTTAGCTGTAGCCATGATACCCTGATGGCTCCTTGCCCTTTCTGCAGCCTGAGATCTCACGTACCATGAGATCTCAGGCTGCAGAAAGGGAAAGGAGCCATCAGCATCTCCTGCTTGGTTCAGGGAGGCCCCTGAGGAGGTGCAATGGCAGGACGAGCTCCATGGCTGAGGGAAGCAGTAAGAGCCATGCCATCACACAGGGATGAAGCTGGGTCAGGAATGAAGGTCCTGGAGCCCTGCACGCTGCGGTCTCTTGCAGGGTAGAACCCACCTCTACCTGCAAGCCTCTGGGCAGGGGCTGGTGTTGAATGGGGACAGCCTGTAGGAAGCAAAGACTGAAACCACCCCAGGGCCCAGAGCTGGTGTGAGAAGAACATGAACAAGTGGCTGAAGATGGAGCTGCTTTGGCAAGGTGATGCCCAGGGGGAAGGGAATCCAGATTTGGTTTAATGACACCACAACCCTCCTATCTTAAGGATCACAGAGCCCAGGACTTCCCCTTGGGTTAAAGCTGCCCACACCCACACAGTGCATTTTGCAAAGCTGCCTTCTAAAGCCTGAGGAAACACAGGACCAGACTACAGCTTTGCCTGGAGCTTGGAGGCAACTGGGAGCCAGAGAGAGCAAAGCATCCTGCAGAAACCTCCTGGATGTAGCGAGCCTGGTGCTCAGGCTGGTGTTGAGCACGTGGCATCCCCTGACTGCAGGCTGGGCATGCAACCCAGCTGATGGAGCTCAGCATAGTGGCTATGCACCCCATCCACTGCACCCAAGAAGAACTGAGGCCCAGCTTGTCATCCCATCCCAGCAGATGCCGATAGTGCAGCCTAAAAAGGAGCCTCAGCCTAGTGCAGCTTCTTTCATGGGAGCTGGGTGATGGCAGGGCTCCATCACCCTGTGGCTGCCCAGGACATGCCTGGCCAGCCCTGCTTGGCTGTGCCCCACAAAAGCCATCCTTTCCCTGAGTGAGCACTGCAGCCATCATAGCTCTGCAGGGATAGCTGGCACCAATGAACCAGACCAGAGAGGTGCTGTACCCTGTCCCTGGCACGGAGACCTGCCAGCCTGGATAGCCTGGGCTGGGAGTGCTTTCCTTTCTCCTGCTCTCTGTGCAGGGACATGTTCTCCAGGACTCAGGTGTCTGGTGGGGCCATCGCACTGTGTATATGTGTATGTCCTGACTGCTTTAAATGCCTGCTCTGTGCAGTCATTACATGATATTTATGGTCCTTATTAAACAGCAAGGGGAAAAAAAACCCACCCTGATCCGTGCAGAGAGAACTTGAACTCCCTGGGATGCACAGCCAGCAGGCACCATCCCAACACGGAGCCTCGACACCCACAGCATCCCTGCAAGGGGCAAACTCTGTGTCTTTAACAGCCACCCAGGCCGGTGGTGGGAGAGGGCTGGGAATGTCCCTGGCAGGGATGCACAGCCCAGCAGTGGTGGGGATAAAGCACAGTCTTGTTTAGCTGGATGGAGCAAATGCCTCTTTCTGGGGCTATTTACCGTGTCCGGGGTCGGGGTGCGCAGCAGGGGAAGAGCTCGTGTTCCCCTCCCAAAGGGCTCCTCAGTCTGGTGCCACGCAGCCCCTGAGCTGCTGGAGGGGCTGCTGTGAGTGTGACACGGCTGGGGGGGGGGGTACCCCCTGCTCCAAAGGTGCTGTGACTCCCCCAGCTCCCAGGAGCAGCAGGGGGAGCTGGGCACAGTGCTCAGCCCCCTGGCTCTCAGAAAAGCCCCTCTCTCGCCTCCGCAGCCGCACACAGCCCGGCATCGCGCTCTGCAACACGGCTGGCAGCACCACAAGCACCACCTCCCTCCAGGAGTCCTTGGAGAGGGGGCAGACCCAGCATTCCCCCGGTTTTGGTGCTAGGGTGTGCAGAGCTGCCTGCAGCCCCCTAGGCTTTCGATCCTGCTCTCCCTCCAGTCGCAGTGATGCTGGGGAGCAGTGATGCTGGGAAGCAGTGATGCTGGGAAAGGTGATGCTGGAGAGGGTGATGCTGGGGAGCAGTGATGCTGGGGAGCAGTGATGCTGGGAAGCAGTGATGCTGGGAAAGGTGATGCTGGAGAGGGTGATGCTGGGGAGCAGTGATTCAGGGGAGCGGTGATGCTGGGAAGGATGATGCTGGGGACAGTGATGCTGGGAAGGATGGTGCTGGGGACAGTGATGCTGGGAAGGATGATGCTGGGGAGCAGTGATGCTTGAGAGGGAGATGCTGGGGAGCAGTGATGCAGGGGACCAGTGGTGCAGGGGACCAGTGATGCAGGGGAGTGGTGATTCTGGGGAGGGTGATGCCAGCGTGTGCGGGAGACCTCCCTGTGTGGCTGTGACTTTGTAGCTGTGGATTTGTAGCCTGGCTGCTTCCTAGCTCAGCATGGAAGACACTCTACAATTTTTAATTTGCCAAAAAAGCCCTCTTTTTAGTTTACAGGGACAGAAGGGGGACTTTTATGTGCAATCTGTACAGCTCTCCAGAAAGCACTTACATTTATGATGTTCATGAAATTTATAGCCAGTTGGCAGTGCTGCTCTCTCCTCTCCTCTCCACCAGCCACCCTGGCAGGATGGCAGACTATAATAAGCAAGCCACACATTCAAGTGGCATAAAAGGCATTTCTACAAGTTAGCCTCCTGCCCAGTCTTATAAACTCTAACAAGACTCTAACAAGTAGGCAGGATCTCTTTATACCCAGGGAGAAAAACCCCTTTCAGAAATGGCCTTTTCACAAAGCCCACACCTTTCTTCTAATTAAGGTTAAATAGCTCCATGTTTTCTGGCCAATTTCATTCTTTCCCCTTATTCCCCTCTTAACAAGGCAGCCTTTAAAAAGACATCACTAATTGGTGTCTGCTTCTCACATACCATGCGTGCTTTGATAGTCAGTTAGAAAGCCTTCCCCATCGATCAAACTTCCACTGAAAGGCTGCTAATGTGCTCCATGTGTCTGCCACAGGACAAAGCTCCCCAGCTCCCTTCTCCTCCTTGTTCCCATACCCCCTCCCGGGGGTCCGCAGCCAGGGCTGCCCCACGGCACCCCCTGGCACCGGCCTCCCTGGGAATGGCCGTTTGGGAGCAGGGGGAGAGGGAGAGGAGGAAGGGGAGGGGAGGGGAGGGGGAGGGAGAGAACCGGCTCCACGACGTGTGTGGCAATTCGGAAATTAATGGGGAGTGGTTAAATGTTAAGGGCAGGATCTAAACCGGAGCGGCCCAGAGAGCAACTGTCATGCTGATGAGGCTGGAGGAAGGCCAGGCAGCAGTTCCTGCGAATCCCAGTCTCCCCAGTGCTTTCTGGGCTGTGAAGTGAATTTTTGCTGGGGAGAGGGGTTGGGGAGAGGAATGCTGCTGTTAGCAAGAGCATGTGATCTCCCTCAGCACCCCCCACCCCAGCACTGCTGAGCGGTGCTGTGCGCCCCTTTGAAGGCACAGGCTGCATCCCCAACTGGTGCCATCTGCAGCTGAGCGTCCCTTCCCCAGCCAGCAGGGCAGAGCTGCGGTGCCCTGGGGAAAAGCCACAGGGATGGTTGTCTTTAGGAGAGCACTGCAAGCCAGACCCCAGGCTGGCTCCTTCCTTCTCCTTTGCTCTGTCCCTGCTCTCCAGATCCCACTCCTCACCTCCACCTGCTGTCCCAGGGAGGATGCTCTGCCATGCCTTTCATCAACCGGGACTGTCACCGTGCTGGCTGCTCACTGGGCTCCAGCTTTGGGCAGAGCAAAACTCACCCTGTGCTGCTCTGTGGGGCCTCAAAACATCTTAACTTTGGGTGGCTGCAGCAGATGCCACCCAGCTGGACTCCTGAGCTGTTGGCTCATACCTGGAAGTGGGAGAGACTCAGTGTCTTTTTAGGGGGATGGCAGCAACGTCCCATGGAGAGCATCCCAGGACTGGGCACCCCTCCCCAGGAGGGCATCAAAGCAGCTACCCAAGAGAGAAGGCAGGAGCAGACCTGCCTGGAGGAGACTGGGTGTCAGGATGACATCAGGGCTTTGTTATGGTGCTGTTCTGACTGTAAACACCTCTCTGCTCCCCCTCTATAATAAATGTGGGGTTTGGTTTGGGTTTTTTTAAAGGAAAACTACCTTTCCCAGCTGTACCTCTGCTGCTGCCTTACTTTCCCCTGGGGTGAAATCTTCACACTGCAGATTTGGAGGTCTCCATTGGGGCAGATAAGCCTGGAAGCATTGTCTTCCAGCCTGGTCAAGGGGGATTTTTCCTGGGGCAGGAGCCAAGGATTCTCATGGGAGGCTCAGGAGGGCGGCAGCCAAAACCAGGCATCTCTCTGGCATCGCTGTGTGATGGGCACATGCCTGGCACAAGATCCCCACAGAGCAGCAACCTGTGACTGCACCACGGTGACGAGGTGGCAGGGTGTCCCCACAGGACACACACACACACACACACACACACCCTGAGTATCTTCTCAGTGGCGATGTGCAGCCTTTGTGCTGCCTGAGCCCAGGAGGAGGGAGATGGTTGGCGGCCAGACGCTGGCTCCCTCCCAAAGCTCAGTGGGGCTTGTCAACACCATAGGTTGTGCAGATGGAGACCTGCCAGAAAACGGCGTCCCCAAACCTCCCAGGCTGGCTGGCAGGTGGCTTCCCAGCTCCGTGGCCAGAGATGTAGCTGGTGAGACGTGCAGAGCCCTGACACAGTTTTGGAAAGCCTCCTGCACCCTGCTGTTCCCCCCACAGCCCCCTGTGAGGGATTACCTGAGGATTTACAGCATCATCCCAGTTCTTTCTGCTGCAAGACAGCACCAGAGCAGGGTCTGCTCTCCTCAGTGTGGATCTCTCACGGATCTCTGGTAGCCACGGCCACCCAGCACCTCCTGTTCCTGGGCACAGCAACCCTTCCCAGGGACAGCCAGCTCCCAGGGCATCTCCCAGCTCCCCTCCGCAGCCAGCTGAGAGGCAGCCGGACCCCGTGGGAAGCCTGCCAGGACAGACACGCCGTGTGCGCGTTCGGGGGGCTCCAGACAAAGGATGAATGGCACACCTGCTCCCGCAAGGTTCATTCCAAGGGCGCTGCCGGTGCTGCTCCTCCCAGCGGTTAACAGGTGGGAATGGGAATGGGGCGCGCATTTCCCACCACACAGCCCTTTGTTCAGCTCCTGCTGCTTCCCTGGCTCTGCTCAGGCTGCTTGGGAACACAGATCTTCCCTTAGTAGAGAAAGTCTTCCCAGGCACCAGCGTCCTCAGGCAGACAGCACGCCTGAGCCCTTCCTCATCACCTGGCATCTCCAGTGGCACGAATGGAGGTGGGACTGGCAATGTTGCTCCATCCCCTAAGGTCAGCAGAGTCCTAAAGTGCTGCTGGCTTGGCTCACCTCCCCCGTGCCCTCCTCAGAGGCCAGAGCCTTTGGCTGCACCTCTCAGGCCGCAGCTTTCAGAGGAGACAGAGCCACAGCCAGGTCAAAGGCTTTGTCTAACCAGGTCAGGCAGCTCACACAGCCTCTGCCTTCACCTCCCTGCACTGCTCCACGCTGCAAGGACAGAAGCAGCCGTGTCCCATGGTCCTTTGAGCTGCACAAGCTGGTTTGGGGTGCCTGGTTACCCTCACACAGACAGACAGCTCTTGGGGACCTTCCCAAGGTCCTGCTAACCAGGAGAACTTGGGATCCCAGAGGGCTCAGACCCAAGGGCTACCTGAGTACCTGACAGGGCTGCACTCACCCTGCACTACTGAACATCTGTGCTCCACACAGAGCAGCCACGCTTGCAATGCCCACGCAGCATCACCCCGGCTCCCTGGAGCAGGAGGGAGCCTGCCAGGGGGCTGGGGATCAGAGCAGTGCTCCTGTCGGGCTGTTATAATGAAGTGCCTGGGGACAGGTACATGGCACACGGTGCAGCTCCTCTGGGAGCATCTGTGCAGAGTAATTAGCACTGCGGGTAGCGAGGTTTCCAAAGGAGGGGTGCGACTCGAGCCCTCAGCAGAGGCGGCTGGTGCAATTCAAGAAGCTCTGGGGGACCCCAGACATCTCCGTGGGGCTGGCAGATGTGACACAGGATCTCCAGGAAGCCTGCGCCCTTCTGGCGTGGCAGATGGCAGCCAGGTGGGCTACCCCAGGGTGTATCAGGTGGCCCTGGGTGTCAGCAGTGTGATGCTAAGGGACACACCTAAATGCACAGACGCTGAGAGGTGTGTGCATACACCCGGTGCCTGTGGTTTAGACATCTGCCCCTCCTTGCCTCAGTTTCCCCACCTGTTCTACAGGGCTTCACTGCCATGGCTGGTCTGGCCACCCCTAGAGAGAGAGAGCCAGTCCTCACCCCCTGCACCCCTGACCCGAGCGTGGGGCAGGGGTGTTCAGCTCCTGTGTGAGGAGAGACTACAGCCTTGTCTTGGGTCGCCCCAGGCACTCAGCCCTGTCTCTGCCTCCATCACCCACGTGCCCCCTTTCTGAGCACAACTCCCATGGTGTCTGGGACCAGCTGCTGCTCCTTGGTCTGTCTCCCACAGTTAAAGAGCCCTCCAGTACCTGGGGTCTTGACCCTGAGAAGGTCTCACACCCTGCAAGCAAAGCCCCTCTCCTCTGGTGAGCCGAGCAGGCTGGACACTGGGTGCCTCATCCAGGGCTGCTCCTCTCCTGCCCCCCAACTGCCTGTGGGGTTCAGACAGGGCTTCCTTCAGCCCAGCATGTGTCAGCCCCAGTGATGGGTTTGCCCATGCTCTGGAGTGACAATGACTCTGCCATGTGCATTTCTGTGCAGCTGAAGGACCTCCCTGTCTCACCTGCCCTCCCTTGGCACACACCTACCAGGGTGTATTCATACCACTGCCTGGTACCAGCACTGTGCAGCTAAAGGGACCGACCACTCCACCTTCCCCTCTCCCTCAGAACAATTAATTGCTTACATCATGCTGATGGGGAAACTGAGGCACTGGGAGACCAAAGGGCAGGCAGCAAGCTTATTGCAAAGCTGGCAAGAGTCCCTGGTGCCCCAGCTCCTTTGTGGAGTCAGGGAAAGCTGCTCTCACCACACCTTGGCTCAGAGTCTGCCCAAGCCAAAGAAGGGTCACCCCACTGGAGTCCTGCATCAAAGCCCCCAGGGCATCCCAGCAAGGACCATCTCCCCAGGTCTGAGCACAGGAGGGATGTCAGGGCTGCTGGGGCCAGGCTGCCTCCTCCTCATGCCCCAGGGCTGCACAATGGCCCATCCAAACCATGTGCCCAGCTGTTCAGGTGGGAAAAACAACCCATGGTGGCAAAGGACTCACCTGCAGATCACACCCATGCTGGGTTTGTGTTGCCCCCCTGGCCCCACGGTCACACCAAGGAGGTGCAGCCCCTCTTTCATGGAGAAGGGGCCTCAGAGCAGGCTGTGGGACCCCCAGCTCACCCTCCTGCGCTCAGCCTGGTGCAGGCTGCTGGGGAGGTCTGCCTGGGCAGTGCCACCCCCGTGCTCTCCTCGTCCCCCACCTCCCCACCACGGGAAGAGGGTGGCAGGGTCCAGCCTTGCTGCCTCCTCTGCTGACCTACCTAAAGCCCTCTCCACCCCTGCGTGGTGCAGAGCCCTCACTCACCCCCTCGCAGACCTTGCTCCACCCCAAGCTCCCTGCAGCCCCCTGGCCCAGCCAAGGGTGACGAGGGCTGCGGTGCCACCCTGCCAGCTCCCCTTCCAGCAGGACACCAGCTTACATCCTGCTCTCTGCTCTGCACAAGCTGCATCACCATCACTGACAGGAGACGTGCTTGCTGGGGGACATGAGCCAGGTCCAGCCTTCACCTCCTTGTCCAGGCCCTGTGCAGCTCGTTGTGTGTGCCACAGACGACAGGTACCCTGGCAGAGATGCTCTGTGCTCCATGCTGTGGCTTCAGTGGTGCCACACACTGACCAAGGGCCTTTGGTCTTTCCAAGGGGAGCAGGGGGCTTGTCTGGATGGTGGCACAGCAGAAACCTGCTCCTCCCCTTCCCAGGATGCGCTGAGGTCCCAGGAGATGGGAGAAGGCGCAGGGGGAAGGAGCCATCCATATCCCCCCACCACACACACTGACCAGGTGCCTTGGGGTGCCCAGCTACATCAACAGCAGAAAGGGTCCCTCTGCAAGGGGTGGCAGGGCAGCTGGAGGAGGAGGAAGGTGTTTTCCAGCATCTCCATCCTTTGCTCTCCAGACAGGATGGATGGCAATGGGGAGAACTCTAACACAGGCAGCAGCTAACCCAGTGGGGTCTGGGGGGCTCAAAGCTGGGACAGGGTCATCCTGGGACAGCCACCAGCCATGACAAGGAGTTCCTGGGGTCAGGAAAGAGCAAGCTCAGGGAATGAGAGCTGGGACTTCCCTACCAGTCAGCTCAACTCCAATTCCCAGAAAAGCACTGGAGCAATTAATCAAACAAGCTCTTGCAATCCTGTAGTAGATAACAAGGCAATGAGTAACAACCAGCCTGGGTTGGTCAGAAGGGAGGGGTGTGTGTTGCACAATCTGATCTCCTCCTACTGCAGAGCAGCAGGTAGGGCAGAGGGGGAAGCAGGAGGTGTCATGCATCCAGAAATGCAGGTTTCTCAAGATACTGTCCCAGGCAAACTCCAGAAACATGGATGGGAGGGAAGGCAGATGGCACATGGCGTTTGGGAAGCTCTGCAGAAGGTGCATTGGCTCTTGACCTGGCAGCAGAGCTGGGCTGCCCCTGGGACTGAGGGTTCTCCTGGCTCCAGTACGATCATCTTCTTCAGCAGCAGCCTGGGAATGTGGCAGGGAAGGGGCCCAGCAAACCCAGCAGTGAGCTGGGTCAGTCCTACAGGGCAGCATGGCCAAGCATTCCCAGGGCTGTGGGCGCAGGAGCAGGGCCTGCCAGATCCAGCAGCTTAGCCCCAGGCTCTGCCCCATCACCCTCTGAGGAGGGATGGCCTGCCAGCTCTTCCACACAGAGAAGGTGATGATTTTAGAGACTCAAAACTTGTTCTTATTTTGTCATTTCACCAATGAGCAAAACGTTTGAAGGTGACTTTCCTGGGGCAGAAAGAGACTCCCCAGCCAGGGAACAGCCACCTCTGAGAGCTGCCAGCCCAGGGACAGCAACAGGCAGGGACAGAGGGGTGAGGGAAGGGGTGAGGGCTGGAGGAAGGGGTGAGGGCTGGAGGAAGGGGTGGGGGCTGGAGGAAGGGGTGGGGGCTGGAGGAAGGGGTGGGGGCTGGAGGAAGGGGTGGGGGCAGAGGTTCATACTTGCTTCAAGCAGAGACTCCTCACTTGCAGAACAGACTGCAGAGACAATGGCTGAGGAGAAGGCACCTATATACACCCACCAGGCAGGGACCTTTCTGCCCTGTTTGCAGCCTCAAAGATTTTGGGGCAAGTGAAGGAGCAGTGACTGGCAGGTTTTAAAGAAAAGTCTGGATGTGCTGGAGACAGGTCAGCAGCTTCTCTAGAAACCATCCTTCATCCTGCTCCCACGTGAGACATGGCACAGGAGTGTCAAGCAGGGGGTCACTGTCCTGAGGGATGCCCACGGTGCAGCAACCACCCTCTGAAGGCACAGAGACAACAGCCAGCATCTCCAGAGAGCTGCCAGGGCAAGAGTGGTCCCCTAAAATAACACATCATCCCAGGGCCAAGAGCTTTCACAGCTCATTGTGCAGAGTTAACTTTGGACACACCATCCTCCCCTCATCCTGGCACAACAGCACAAGAAGAATGTGCCCATGTGAAACCAGCTCCTACCCAAAAGAGAGGAGAGACCCTGCTGAGGAAAGTGTTCAGCAATCTCTTTTATCTGGGAACCTCTTGGCAGGTCAGCTGGAGTCTCCAGAAGGTTGGAGAGGCCACAGACTTTAATGAATGGCAGCTGTAGGAGCATGAACCAGAGCCAGGCACTGCTGGACAGCCAGAGGACGGGCTCCCAGGTCCTGGTCAGTGGATGAGGAGCAGAGGGGCAGCCCTGGTTTCCCAAATCACATCTTGCTGCCCTGCCCTGTGCTAGCTTCTCCTCTTTCTGCCAACACTCAGGCTTGGAGTGAGGTCAAGACTCAGGCAGTCGCTTGAAGGAGGGGGAAATGGCCAGGCCTGCTGAAGGAGGTGTTTCTGAGCTGCTCAAATAGGGGTGATTGAGTGAACACCCTGAAAGGGCTCGTTGGCTCTGGCTGCTAGGGGTTTATTACTTCATGTGTGTGTAAAGCAAATGTCAATGCAAGCAGGCATTTAAAGCTGCAATTGGTGTTAATAATAATGATTATGATAATGCTGCCACCAAGAATAACTGTACAAACACTGGCAGTGTGAGGGCAGGGAGATCCCAGCTCCTAACAAGTGTGTGCTGCAGGGGGATTCGGCTGGGACGTTCCAGTATCACCCAGTATCTCCAGTCCTGGGGACTCCTGCACACACACCACAGCGACCCAATTACCACAGTGCTCATGCAAGGCTGGAGATGGGCAGAATCCCAGAATCCCAGGGGTTGGCAGGGCCCTCCAGAGCCCATGGGGTCCAACCCCCTGCCAAAGCAGGGTCCCTAGGACAGGGCACACAGGGCGCTGTCCAGACGGGGCTGGAATCTCTCCAGAGAAGGAGACTCCACACCCCCTGGGCAGCCTGGCCCAGGGCTCCCTCACCCTCACTGGGGAAAAGTTCTTCCCCAGCTTGGGGGGAACTCCCTGGGCTCCAACTTGCAGCCATTGCCCCTTGTCCTGTCCCCACAGACACTGAGAAGGGGCTGCCCATGTCCCCCTGCATCCCACCCTTCAGATAGTGATAACCATTCCTCAGGTCCCCCCTTAGTCTTCTCTCCAGGCTGAACAGCCCCAGCTCCCTCAGCCTTTCCTCACAGGGGAGATGCTCCAGGCCCTTCAGCATCTCCCTGTCCCTCCTCTGGACTCTCTCCAGGAGATCCCTGTCTGTTTGATCCCAGGGAGCCCAGCACTGGACACAACACTCCAGGTGGGGCCTGAGCAGGGCAGAGCAGAGGGGGAGGATCCCCTCCTGTGACCTGCTGCCCACACTCCTCCTGATGCCCCAGGATCCCATTGTCTCTCTCAGCCCCAGGACACACTGCTGGCTCATGGCCACCCTGTCACCCACCAGGACCCCCAGGTCCTTCTCAGCAGAAGAACCTGTACCAGTGTCTCTGGGAAAGCTGTGGGATTGATTTCAGGGTCCCAGCACAGAGCGTGGGCTGGAGCTGGCTGCGCAGGCAGGAGCTGTGCTCCATCACCCCCAGCTGCCCGGGGCTGACACTGGGGTGCTGGGTGCAGGATGGATGGATGCATGTGAGCCTCTGTGTGTGTGTGTGTGTGTGTGTGTGTGTGATGGGGATGGGGATGGGGATGGGGATGGGGATGGGGATGGGGATGGGGATGGGGATGGGAATGGGGATGGGGGGGTCTCAGTTTCTCTTCCCAGGCACCCCCTGCCCTGTTCCTCCCCATCACATGCAGTTGTTTCCCAGCTCTCTCTGCCTTATTACTACCCCAGCACAAGAGGCAGAGGATTTTTGCCATCGCCTCCGAGCAGCTCTGCTCTTAAGTTTCTTCCAAGACTCACACCAGGGCCGTTTCACTGCATGTGTGGTCTCTTGGACTGTGTAGGGCTCATAAATAAATAAGGGGAAAAGTTCTTAATCTTCATTCAAAAGCTCCTGGTATCACAATGCTGCTGCACAAAAGCCATCTTATTAGCCCCAAGTGCAAAATGCTGCCTTTTCTTGCAGAAGCTCATTAATTGCAGGTCACCATTCAACAAGAAAGATGAGGCACTTGAGTTCTTCAGGCTCTCATTAGCCACAGAGCTGAACAGTATGTGTGAAATTAACAGTCACCTGAGTACCTCTATAATTTCATAATTATTAGGCCTAATGGGTTAGTCTCTGCCAAATGGTTTTAACTCCTTCCCAGCCAGAGCAGGGAGCTGCACGAGATGCAGCCCAAGGTTGGCGTGTTTCACAAGTTTTATAACCATTTAACAGCTTTCTTGTGGAAATAATAATAAGGAGGGGAAGTTTCCAGGATCATGTACTGTTTGCATTTTTTAACATATGTTTAGCTTTTAATTATTCATATACAGCACGCCAAGGAAGCAGATAGCCTGTATCCCAGAGAGTGGGTGAAAGAGCTTTCTCTGCAAAGGGATTTTAATTGGTTTTAAAATGCATTCTGTGTGTTTATATTTGCCTCTCTGTGTGTGTGTGTGTGAGAGAGAGAGAGCTGAGCCTTTGGTTCCTCCTCTCCTTGATGATTACATTACATTATTGCCCGTCTCTTACACTTTTATTTATCTGGGGCTTAAAGAAGCAAAATCAGAGCTGAGATTTCTGCCTCTGCTTTTGAACTCAAGGATCCTGGAACTGGTAACTGCCTTTTAATGGGGATTTTCTCCTCCTTGAAACCAGCTTAGACGAGAAGCCGGAGGGGAAGGCTGCCTCTCACCTCCAAGTAGCTAATTGTTTTTCTGGCGTTTCCATCTCGCAGGCTGGAGCATTGGGCTCCTCATGCCAGGTGGGAACACGTACAGCGTGTGCTCCTCGCCGTCCCCCGCCTTCACCCCAGCCCTGATTTGGGGGGATGTGATGGGGGTTCTGTGCCCTTGGCCGTCACCCCGTGGGGAAGGCACCGGGCAGCCCTAGCTGCCTCCACAGCTGGGGAAAGAGCCCTTCCCTCCCCAGCACTGCCCCACTGCTGCAGCCACCTCCCCTCTCCAGTCCTTGCAAAGACTGGACCCAGAAACACTTGGGCTGGTCCCAGACACACCACAGATTCAGGACCTGTGAGTTAAGTTGCTTCTTAAAACATCTCCACACCCACCTCAGGACGGGTCATACTGGGAATACCGTGGTCCCCTCCATAACCCAGGATACAATTCCCTTTCATGCTGGTTTCAGCTTCAGTAGGACCCTTGGCACTGATGTGGGGACACAGGCTACAGGAGACCCAGGAAACAGAGAGATGTTCAAATCCCTCCTTAGTGATTTGTTTTGCATGAGAAGACTCAGCTCTGGAGACAGTTGCTGCCTGGGTTGGCACTCCTCGCTGCGTGCTGGGGCTGGCAACATGGTCCCAACGTGCTCTCAGCTGCAGGAGTGAGACCCCAAGAGCTCCCACGGGTGAGGTATTGTGGCCCAAACTGCTGCAAAGGTGTTAGAAGATGCTGAGACCCACAAGGTCCATTGGGCCAGCTCTACATGCATACATCTCCCCTTCTCTGAGGGCTTCCCAGTGGTACCCCAAGGCAATTTGGGACTCCACAGCAGGCTGCTGTAGAAGGCATCCTCCCCCCAGCCTTTTTCTAGGGCTGCACCAGCCCCAGACTCTGCCTGACCTCAGCCCACAGCACCCCTGCTCTTTAATGCTGTCACATTTTAGAAGTTTTGGGGTTTTTTTTTGACTGATGCTGTCCTGATGTTTGTTTCCATTATGCAGGAGCCAAGGAAAGAGGGCCTGGGGCTTGCATTCCCTCCCCCAGGACTGCAGAGAGGGTGAGCACTTGGCAGGACCTCACAATGTCTGTGACACTGCAAGTTCCCAAGGTGTCCCCAGGTTGGGCTAACCTTCACCAGGACCCCAGTGGCCAGGCTGCTGGGGGAGAGCATCCTGGAGGCGCTGGCTGCCATGAGAGCAGGGACGGGTTCCACAGCACCCCTCCTGCAAGGGAACTGCCTGGGATAGGTGGCCATTGGGAAAGACAGAGGCAGGGAGCTGGCAGCTTGGCCGGACACCAGCATCAGACCCTGTGAGCTAATGCCTTGCTGGAGGCACTCAATTCCCTGCGCTGCCTGTGCTGGGAGATCAAGGCTGGGAGGAGGGAGGGTCTTTCTTCACTTAGGTGCTGGGGAAACGTCTCCTCCGATGATATTTCACCTTACCTCTCCTTGCCACATCTGTCAACTCCTGCTAATTACCGAGTTTGCTATCACCCTCCACACTGATGTGAAGGGTAGGAAAAAGAGAAAAAGGAGGTTAAGGGATTCTACAATTATAAATGATGTCTGGCAGGCTAAGGTACCATATAATGCATTATAAGCACTTAAAAAGCTAACCCATTCTGTCTTCTTTCTTTGGCATAAATAATGGCTTTTTTATGAATAAATCATGCAGCCAAGGTCTCTGAAAATAGCAGGAACCTGGAGCAGAATGTCTCCATCCTCATTTTTTGCTAGGACAGCAGAGAAGTCAGCAATCCACTCCATCACCGCTGATAAACCGGGGTGAGCACAGCTCCCAGTAATGAAATAGGGAGATAAAGTTTCGGGAGGGTGAGTGGGGCAAGGGGATATTTCTGCCAAAGCACCGATTGCACCCGGGCTCCAAATGAAACATAATGGACTCTGAGGAGATAAGCAGGGTTGGGTTTTTTTTTTCCCTGCCCCATGAATAAAGCAAGACCTCATAACTCATAGGCAGGCAAAGCTGCCAGCAACTTAAAAGTGCTTCCTTCTGCTTCTGGTTTGTGTTTCCTTTTAATGAAGCTCCTCCAAAGCCAAGGGGGGCTTAGAAGTGGGGCTGGAAGCGAGCCCTGCCTTGGCCTGTGTGGAGTCCCACTGCAGGGTGGGGAGGGCTGGCTGAGCGGGCAGTAGCCACCCAGACCTCAGCACAAAGGACTCGCAGCTGCTCTGCATGCTGGGGAGAGGCAGCCCCGGCAGAGAGGGAGGTCCTGCTGGCCTTGGAGGCAGGCGTGAAGACAGGGGGGAGGTCTGCTTGTCCCTGCCTGTGGTCCGAGGTGAGGGGTTGGGGTGGGGGGCATGGGGGCTCTGCTCAGTCTCAGCTTCTTCTGCTCCCTGGTTTTAACCCCCACACTCCTCCCTGCCCAGCCAGCCCCCTTGAGAAGGGTCCTGCCTGGCCCCCATGTCCGGCTGGAGATGTCCCACTCCATCCACCCAAAGGGACTGTGTCATGGCATGGTGGCAGCCTGGGGTCTGCCTTGCAGGGGCCGTGGGGTCCAGCAACACCGACCCCCCACACACAGTGCCCTGCACCATGCCCCTGTCCTGGGCACCCCGCTCTGACAGCCACAGACCCCCTCCTCCAGACACAGCCCACCCCCTGGTCCTCTGAGCCAGTGAGGAAAAGCTCATCCCCTTAAAAGCCCTTCCCCTGTGAGTTCAGGGGTAGGAGCCCCTTCCTGTCCCTACCCTGTATCATGCAGGGAGGTCAGGATCCACGCCCACCCAGACATCTCCTCTCCACCATGCAGGTTCCTTCAGGATGATGGTTGCAGATAAGACCTGGGGTCTCAGCCTATAACCCATGTGGTCCCCTGCAGAAGCCATCTGTGCTCCTCTGTCACAAGCCATGACACACTTTTGGGCTGGGCAGACAGCCTCTGGGCCTCCTGTGTCTCCTGGACATCTCCTGAGCTGCAGCATCTGGTGCCAGAGACTGCACAACTCCTGGAAAGAGGGATGCTCTGGCACTGGTCTTGCCCAGAGGAAAGCCACACAGAGGGGAGTGGGTACAGCCCCCAGGATGCTGGAGAGGATGGGCACACTGGGTGTCAGCCCTTGGCTTGCACTCAGATGGGAGAAGCCCTTCTTGCCCATCAGGACACAGAGTTTCACTGCAGCCTTCACTTCTCTGGGTGCCAAGCACAGCTTTGCAGTTGAGTCCTTCCCATACACCAGCAGAGCTGAGCAACCTCCACCAGGAAGGGCTGGGGCTCCACATGGAGAGCAGGTCTGGGAGCGTTTAGCAGCTGCCAGGTGTATTTGCAGCACTGAATCACGGGTTGTGCACCAGAGCTGCAAACAAACCTGGGACCCCAAACTCTGCCAGCAGCAGAGACCTGGGACCCCAAACTCTGCCAGCAGCAGAGACCTGGGACCCCAAACTCTGCCAGCAGCAGAGACCTGGGACCCCAAACTCTGCCAGCAGCAGAGTCCTGGGACCAAAGTCTGCCAGCAGCAGAGACCTGGGACCCCAAACTCTGCCAGCAGCAGAGACCTGGGACCCCAAACTCTGCCAGCAGCAGAGACCTGGGACCCCAAACTCTGCCAGCAGCAGAGACCTGGGACCCCAAACTCTGCCAGCAGAGTCCTGGGACCAAAGTCTGCCAGCAGCAGAGACCTGGGACCCCAAACTCTGCCAGCAGAGACCTGAGACCCCAAACTCTGCCAGCAGAGTCCTCTGCCTTGCCCACCTGGTTATGGCCCCACAGTTCCTCCCCACCCCCAGTTTGGTAGGGCCCAGCCCCAGGTGCTGGTGGGTTTGGGAACAGGGATGCATTGCCACCACTCAGAGAGCATCGCCCCAGCCCCAGCCAGGCAGTGCTCTCTGCAGCTCTGCGTTAAAGCCTCTGCAGCAGCACAGGGCAGGCAGGAAGGCCAGGAGCCTGCAGACACACTGCCTGTTAATGAGCCTGCAACGGGCCCTGGAACCCCGATCTGGGGCCAGGGGTTAAATCATGGCTTGAGGAGGAGCCGCAGGGCACGGGCTGACCCTCACTGCTGGGCTGGGGTTGTGCCCAGGGCCCCCAGGTCAGCTCAGCACAGGACAGGCAGAACTGTCCTTAGAAGGGGATTAAGGATGGATGGGGAGGAAAAGGGAGCAGTGAGAGAAACCCCCCATATCCCCAGTGAATGAGGTGGTGAGGGCTGGGCTCAGCAGGGCCGAAAGCTGGGTGCCCTCACACAGCAACCCCTGTGCCAGCACCTGGGGATGTGGGAGGCAGCACTGCACCCCCACACTGCTGGGGGCACACCCGAGTCGCTGCTTTTTGTGGGGGGGACATCATGCCTGGCCATGAGCTGCGATAACCTCCCCGGGGGTTGAACAGCAGCTCCCAGAGCAGGCGTGTGCCTGTGCACATCCCAGTGCTTCCACACTGTCCAGAGCCCCCTGTCCAGTTGTCTGGGGAGGGGCAAGGCACAACGGGACGTCAGCACGGGTGGGCACAGCCCTGAAGTGTAGACAATGGCAGGACAAGGGGATGGAGTGAAGCTGGAGGAGGGAAGGGGGAGAGGAGAGATTGGGGGAAGTTCTTTGCAGAGAGAGTGGTGAGGGGCTGGCAGGGGCTGCCCAGAGAGGGGGTGGGTGCCCCGTCCCTGGGGGTGTTGAAGGCCAGGTTGGCTGGGGCCCTGGGCAACCTTGTGTAGCTCCAGGCCTGGAGGTTGGTGTCCCTGCCTGTGGCAGGGGGTTGGAGCTCTGTGACCCTTGGGGTCCCTTCCAACCCAGACCAGGCTGGGGTTCTGTGATTCCATGATTCTGTGCATGCCACCGTGGCACACACAGTCACCAGCACCTCTGTCCCCACAGCTGCCTCCTGACCTGGCTGCTCAGCAAACCCTCCTCCCCCCACCCCCAGGGGGGCTGTGAGATGCAACACAGCTGATGGGAAAGCATCCAGGGTGCCTATGTGTGGGTGCAGGCTCACCCACACCCTGTGCACAGTGTTCACCCCTCCTCCCACAGCCGCTTCCCCAGGGAAACACGTGCTGGCTCAGCCCCTGCTCCTCCACACGCCTTGCACACCCAGCACACACACACGAGGTCCTGTGTCTCACTCACAGGCTGCAGGCAGAGGCTCTTCCTGCCTTCCCGAGGTCTCTGCTGCTTTCCCAGGGGATGCTTCCCTATCTCCCATTCGGGTTTAGCTGTCGGGAAATTAAGGCTTCCTGGGGATGGGACAAAGCGGATGCTCTTCACTCCTGCACACACAGCTTCTTGTGCCAAGGAGGTGCAGAGGGGGACGTGGAGAGGGGAAGAAGCTCACACCAACCTGGCACCCCCCAGGCCAGGTGGTTGGGTTTGCTTCCTTGGGCTTAATTCAGCAAGAGCAGCTTGTGATGTTCCTCCATCTCCCTGGGGTGGGCTGCTCATTTTTGCCCCAGAAGACAATGCCCTCTTTCAAAAACAAAGAAATTATAAAGTACATATGAACATATGGTAACATATATTCTAGGCTGCCTATGTGGCCAATTTTCTGTATGTTACCATATGGTGCTGCGTATTTAGCAAAAATATAACTTGACTGTTTCTCTTTCCATATGGGGATTCTTTTGCCTTAATTAATAACATTGAGCAAAAACTCTTTCTAAGGTTTCCAAGATTTCTGCAAGGGAGTATCTCATGACAGACACATGCTCCTGAAGGCTTTCCTCCTTATTTGTCTATAGCCTTCTGTCCCCCTCCTCTTCTGCACGCTCTAAGGGTGCATCTGCCTCTGGGGTTGTGGGGAGGGAGATGCTGCACCCCGGCTTGGCTCCCATCCCCTGGTGCCCAAGGGAGAGTCTGTCCCCTCCCCAGAACCTGACCTCCAGCTCCAGAGATGCAGTGGTGATGTGCCTGTGAGATGGATCCTCCCAGCCCATCCAGGGGCTTCGAGGAGACGAGCTGATGAAACACAGGAGCAATGGGGAAGCTGGTGGTGCAGCAGGCAGAGTGTTCCTGGCCAGGCAGGGACTGCTGTCTTCAAAGCGGTGGAAAGCAGCACACTTCTGCTGCTCTCCAATTAAACCTCTCAAGTGCTGGTTATCTCACATAATAGTAAAGTATGTCCAAGCATCCTCTCAGGACAAGCCTACAGCCAGCGGCAGTGGGATGAAGCCAGCCTGGCTGTATCAAGGTGGGATGGGGTGGGAAGGGTCAGACACACAGCCCCAGCAGCTGGAGACCCTCCTGCTTTCTCAGCCAAGGCCTGTGAATGAAGACAAAGCTCTGTGGGGCTCCAGACGTTCCCCTTCACCCCACAGGGATGTCCCTGTCTCGCAGGCAGGAGGTAGAACAGAGCTGGCGTGGGGCAGAAGAGGGGAGACAGCAGGAGAGGTGCTGGGGTTCCACCTCTCCCCTTTCCCTGGGTCTCAGTGGGGATGCTGACCCCTCCTTGCCCTGGGGTCATTGGGACCTGGGACCTCCTCACTGGGCTGCTGGGGGCCCGTGGTTCCTCATATCCCAGAACATTTCTCTCCTGAGAGGTCAAGAGGGACCAAACCCTCCCTGCTCCTACCCAGCCCATCGCCTCCTCCTGCCCTCCCCCAACAGCCCCCAGCTTCCCACATCCCTCCCCTGGGCTCCACAGGGACACCCAGGGGTCCACACATGTCTTCTGCTCTTTCAACAGGCTTCCCCACAGGGATGTGTTGAGCTGCCTTTGGAGGGCAGGGCTTGGGAAACCTTTCTGAAGAGCATCACCTTCCCAGTGACACTAGCTGATGTCTTCTGGCCTGCACAGGCACGGGCCAGGCCAGGTGCCTTCCTCAGCCCTGCTGACCCCATCCAGCTCACTTTGGGGGATGGAATGAGAAAGAAGGGCTCTCATGGACCACGGGCTTTGTGCAACTTCTTAAAGGGTTGTGTCCAGTCAGGGCAGTCCTGTGCAAACTCCATACATCAGCTGACAGCTCTCCATCTCTCAGCTTGGTTCTGCATCCCCAGAGCTCTGCTCTTCAAAGAGCTGAATTTGGGCCTGGGTCCTTGCCCAGCTCACAGCCATCTGGCATATTCCTTGCCTCCAGCTGACGTCCATCCTACCTGAGGACCTCCCTGGTGCATCCCCACCGACTGGGACACATGGAGAGTTGACAGAGTGGTATTCTCCAGCACTGTGAGCACAGCATCCCCACAGTGCTGTACACAAGGTGCAGGAGCAGGATGCTGCCAGCACCTTGTGTACAGCTTGGTCCTGCTCCAGCATTTCCTCCCAATCCCCAGAGCAGGACAGAGGGTGCTACCTGTGCAGAGCAGTCCATCAAAATTTACAGACAGATGGAAATCACCCACAGCCTGAGAGTTGCACTGGGGACTGCATCTAGTTGATGGCTTGTCCATTTGCTGGGTGGCTTTGAGCTCCTGGCTTGGAAGGCATCTCCACAGACCAGGAGGCCAGGGCATCACCGACACCATAGCTTCCTAAATCTGCATGGTCACATCCAGGGGATCCATGTACCATGGCAGAGGTTCTGGTGGGATCCAGTTCTTCACCCTGATGTTGTGATGCTCCTCTTCCCATCCGGTGTGGTGAGGCTGAGAAAGCTGGGGAAGGGAGGACTGCAGGGGGAGCAGAAGGACATGAGAGCTGCCAGGGAGCAGAGAGATCAAGGCGGGGGTCAGATCTGCACAGACCTGGGAGCGTGAGAGCACAGGGAACAGATGGAGTGATAGACCTGAGGACAAGAATGGGGCAGGGCACAGAGCCAAGGGGAGCTGAGAGAGGTGAAGTTAGGGCTGAAATGACTGCAGGAGAGCAGCCTGCCCCTTGGGATGGGCACAGGAGTGGTGTTGGCTGGGAAGCGAGCCACACTGCCTTCCCAACACATTTCAGGCCAGAACATCCACTGACCCAACCTGTCAGACCTCTCCCACCCCAGCTCCCAGCCTCACAGCTGGCTGTGACACCTGCTTGTGTGAGGGCTCCTGGTGCACCCAGAGCTGAGCCTGCCAGGGTCCCAGCAGCAGTGGTGGCATTAGGAGATCATAGAATCCCAGAATCCCAGAATCCCAGGGGTTGGCAGGGCCCTCCAGAGCCCATGGGGTCCAACCCCCTGCCAAAGCAGGGTCCCTAGGACAGGGCACACAGGGCGCTGTCCAGACGGGGCTGGAATCTCTCCAGAGAAGGAGACTCCACACCCCCTGAGCAGCCTGGCCCAGGGCTCTGGGATGGCTCTGAGAGAAGGTCAGTGAGCGCAGAGCACATGGAAGCTGTCAGCATGTGAGTCTGCCAAGCATCTGGAAGGAGAACCACCATGAAGCAGCTCTGCTCAGGAGCTGGTGGGAGATGCCCAGCACTGGGGGTTTGCTGTCATCCAAGGGGAACAACCACTAACCAGCCAGGAGACTTGGCTGAAGCACGTCCTGCACCACTGCTGCTCAGCTTCAGCAGGGTGCAGAGCACATGGGGATTTCCAGGGCCCTGGGAGAAAAGTGGAGGTTGGCCTAATATTTTAAAAGGGGAAACAGGGCGACGTGGGTAATTACCAGGCTGTCAGCCTGACATTGATCCCAGGCAAAATAATGGAGCGGCTGATATGGAATGCAATGAATAAAGAATCAGAAAGGGTGATATAATTAATGCCAATCAACAGGGATTTATGGAAAATAGATCTTGTCAAACCAACTTGACGTCTTTCTTCCTCTTGTGTTGGTGGTTTGGGGTTTTTTTTTTCTTCTTTTCCCCTCTTTAAATCCAAGATTACAAGTCTCCCCAGAGAGGTAGAGGGGTTTGTGAGGGCAGGGAGGACAGCAACAGGTCACAGAATCCCAGAATCCCAGGGGTTGGCAGGGCCCTCCAGAGCCCATGGGGTCCAAGCCCCTGCCAAAGCAGGGTCCCTAGGACAGGGCACACAGGGCGCTGTCCAGACGGGGCTGGAATCTCTCCAGAGAAGGAGACTCCACACCCCAAAAGCAAGTGGAGAGTCTGGCACCTGGGAAGGAAAAACTGCTGGAATCAGGACAGGCTGGGGGGAGCTGCTGGAGAGGAGCTCTGTGGAGAAGGACCTGGGGGTCCTGGTGGGTGACAGGGTGGCCATGAGCCAGCAGTGTGTCCTGGGGGCTGAGAGAGACAATGGGATCCTGGGGGCATCAGGAGGAGTGTGGGCAGCAGGTCACAGGAGGGGATCCTCCCCCTCTGCTCTGCCCTGCTCAGGCCCCACCTGGAGTGTTGTGTCCAGTGCTGGGCTCCCTGGGATCAAAGGGACAGGCTGCCCAGAGAGGGGGTGGGTGCCCCATCCCTGGGGGTGTTCAGGGCCAGGTTGGCTGGGGCCCTGGGCAACCTTGTGTAGCTCCAGGCCTGGAGGTTGGTGTCCCTGCCTGTGGCAGGGGGTTGGAGCTCTGTGATCCCTGGGGTCCCTTCCAACCCAGACCAGGCTGGGATCCTGTGATTTATTTAATGTATAAATATATGCTTTAATATATATTTATATATATTTACAGGATGATGTCCACAGGTCTATGCCCAGGTGGGACTACAAGGCCACCTCCAAGGCCCAACCACCCCCATGCTGGGTGCGAGCTCAGTCACACCAAACACCACCTCTTCCCCTTGGTGGCCCTCCCCAGCCACCCCCTCTCCCCCCAGCCTCACTGCCCCTTCTGTCCCATCCCAGACACACACAAGCCCTGCCTTGTAATATTTAAAACAATTTTATTCATGAAAATATGCTGTACAATGCACTATACACAGTTCTTTACATTGCCACATACACAAACTCTAATAGCACGATCAAGAAAGTTACCATTGCCTACGATAGATGTGTGGTGAGAGATGACGCCTGTCAGAGACCCTCCCCCCAGTCTGTACAGTTATAAATACGAGGGAAAGGACCCGCTGTGGGAAGCAAACTGGTGGGGCACCCTCGGTCCCCTCAGAGTTGGCTCCTTGCTCTGGGCAGGGCTGGGGCTGGGTGGGAGCAGGGTGGGGAGCTGGGGATGCTGTGTGCCCTTTCCCCCCCCCCCAAAAAGGCTGTCCTGTGGGGCTGGAGGGGGAAGGAGGGATTGGGGGTGATGGAGCGGGGGGAGCTGAAGCTGAGCTGGGTGGGATGGGAGGTGGTCTGTGCTCCGGAGGTGTTTCCAGAGAGGGATCCCAAGCCTTGACCACTGCTGGGTGGTGGGACAGAGCCCCGCTTTCCCAGCACGGGCATGGGGTCCGTGGGGGCACGGCCAGCCACCCCCAGGACCTGTCTGTCCCACAGGCACCAAGCACAGCCCCATGTCATCACCACCCCCCCACACACACACCGGGCACTGTGGGCCTGGCACCCGCAGCCCCTCAGCCCCGCTCCCCTCCGCAGTGGCGGGGCCAGCCCGTCTTGCCTCCCCCTCCAGACACCCAGCCACCCTCCCGCCGGGGTCCCAGCCACTCGGGAGGGGTGTGGGGGGGTGAGGGTGTGCCTGCCTCCCGCTGCCCGCTGTCCCTCGCACCGCACGACGACTGTACACACGACGCTTACCAACACGACTCCACCGCACACACGACAACCCCACGGTCACTGAACCACAAAGACAGCTTGGCAATGGGACGTGCCCCGGGGGTGCATGCCCGGGGGCACCACGCGGCAGGGCAGGGGGACATGAGCCCGGGGTGAGGGGTGGGTAAAGGGGGGAGCAGGGCAGGCATTGGGACAAGGCGGGGGCTTCTCTCTGACTGCTGGTGCGGCTTCCCCTCAGCAAGGATGCTCAAACCGTACCTGCAACACCAAAGGGGGTTTTGGGGGGGTCCCTGCGCCTGAGCATCCCACCTGCAAATGCCCAACTCAGGGTGCCCCCAGCTGGCCCGCGCTGCCCGGCGTGCTGGTGTGCTGCTGCGTGTGTGCCTTGAGACCGGGTGCCTGGTCCAGCATCCCTTTCCTTTCTGCCACACAACCTCGCCTCCCATGGCAGCCCCAGCTGCCCACCCTGCCCCCCTCCTCGCTAGCTGCACCCCCAAAACTGCGGGGCTGGGGTGCCAGGCAGAAAATAGCCACTTGCCATCGGTTTCCAACGACTTCAATACGCCTGAACGAGAGGTGGTGTGTAAAACAAACGTGGTAATGATCCTGACCAAAGAATAATCCTTTTTAAAAAAGCATTCAAGAAAGATTATATATAATAGAATATATTAAATTCTGTACATGATCAAATAATGTAAACATAATTAATTAACCTGTACGAGTATCTTTAGAAACTACACCTGCCGTGTGCCCTGGGCGAAGGTGAAGGGTGGCACACGGGGCTCCTCCGTCACGCTGCGCCACGGACACGTGTGGGTCAGGAGAGGAGCAGGCAGGATGTGGCCACCCACCCACCCACGGGTCCCACCCTGCCCTGGCTCCGAGCTGCCACGCTTCCTGGAGAGCTCGGTGGGACTCAGCCCCTGCAGGCAAGGTGGTGCTGGAGCGGGATGGGAAGAAGCTGGGCTGGGGAATGGTGGTGGTTCGGCACGGTAACCCTGGCTGCAGCCAGGGGCAGGGGGTGTAAGGAAAGCTTGTGGTGCCCAGGAGGAAGATGGGATGTGTGGAGAGCCCTGTGGGACAGAGCGGCAACTCCCAGCGCCTCCCCTCCCAGCCCCTCCATCTCCTCCAGACTCCAGCTGCCCACCAGCCTGCCCAGCTGACCCGCTCCAAAAACCCTGCTGCCCCAAGGGCTGAGCTTCCCTGTCCCAGCTAGGCAGGATGGCAGTGGGCTCCTAGCCCACCCCTGCCCCACAGAGCCGTGGCGATGGTGTGGGCTCCCAACACACAGCAGGACCACGTGCGAGCTCCATCCCCAGGCAGCACCAGCCCTTGGCAGATGGGTGCACCAGGGCTGACCCCTCCAGCTGCCACCCCCTGGACCAGCTCACCTAGTAGTGTCCTGGGGATGGGCAGTGAGCCCCCAGCCCAGTCATGCCAGCTGGAGTCACTCCTGAAAGCAGCCATGACCCCCGGGAGCCCCGTTGCCCCAGATGCGAGCCCTGTGGCATCCCCCTGAGCTCTGCACACAGGGGAAGCAGCGTGGGTCAACCACACTGCCTCGGGAGGCCTGGCCACCATATCCCTCCCCTCCTCCTCTGCCTCAGTGATGACCCACATCACAACCCCCATGCTTCCACACCATCATCCAACACCCAATGCCATGGCCAAGCCAAGATGGGACGTGCCAAGGGGTGCAGCCCTCAGCACTGCCCACAGCCTGTCTCTTCCTCTCCCTAAGCTTGAGCCTTTCTCCTTTCCAATGCAAAAACTCAACGGCAAAAGAGTGCATGAAATCAAATAAATACTCCCCCTCCCTGAACCTGTGAGCTCCCACCGAGCCTCCGGCATGGGGGACCCAGGCCAGCAGCACGTCACTCCCAGCAGGACCTCCCCATGCAGGGCCATGCACCACGTGCAGGAACGTGCCCACGCCTGCTCTGGGCAGGGTACCACAGCTTTCCCGTGGGTAGGCATGACCATGGCACCGGTGGGCACGGATGCTGTCCCCGGGGCTGCAGGTTGCACACCCTGCCCTCCATCACCAACACCCCCTTTCTCACTGCTCGGAAGAAAACCTGCCTGGAGCCACACGAGGAGACCTGCCGCAGAGCTGGCCTGGGCATGTGGGCTTGGCAGAGTTCAGATCTCCACCAGGATTTCGGGGGTGATGAGCTCCCCACCTTTCCCTGGGGCAGCATGCCTGCTCCTGACACTTCTGCTCTGAGGACTCATTTCCCAAGGTGACTCAGGGAAAAGGGTCCCTTTCAGGAAAGGGATGCCCAGGCAGGGGGTTCCCACACCACCAGCCGTCACAGCTCCACTACCCAGCCCAAGGACAAATCAAACTGGCGCCATCACAGAGGGGCACTGGGACTGTCTGGAAAGCCTTTCCCTACCTGCTCCTTCCCCTGGACCTGCCTGGCTCTGGCTGCCTCTCCCGCCCGCCTGCCCTGCGTCCTTCAGAGGATGCTTGCGGGAGGACCCAGCAGATGGGGCACGCGTGTGGCGTGGGGCTGGGGGGGCCCTACCTACCCCCTCTTCAATATTTGACCCTAGGGTTTGTGTTTCGTGTTCGACCTCGAGCTCAGGCCGATGGCTCTAGCCCATCGTAACAAACAAAGGCAGAAGAGAAAGGAAAAAAAAAAGTTAGTCTCAATGTTCCCCTCGTGGCTTGGTGGTGGTGAGCCCCCTGCGAGGGGGCCTCACCCGGGCACCCAGCTCTGGTTCGTGGGCTGCGGACCCCCGGGCAGCACGGGCACGTTGAGCCCGCTCTGCGGCGGGAGAGCAGAGTCAAAGTTGAAGTCCATCTCGTCGCTGTCCATAAAGTCATTCAGGATGATCGACTCCACGTCGCACTCCAGGCTCCCATTGAACATGTCCAGGTCCAGGTCTGCTGGGAACCTGTCTTGGCCCAACACGGGGGGTGGACGGCCCCCGGGTAGGGGCCCTGCAGCGAATCCAGCAAGCTCATGTGTGCCCCTTGGTTATTAGCATAGGAATGCAGATGCCCGTGGTGCGGCATGGCTGTCATGCTGCACGTGTCACTGGGCAAGCTCATAAGGCTGACAGGATTAGCTAAGGCACTGGTGTTGACCGCAGGGTGGTGACCGGCTGGTGACGGGTGGTACAACGCATTGCTCTTCATGAGAGAGCCCGAGTGGGACGGGTAGGAGGACAAACCCTGCTCCCCGCTCCCACACAGCAGCGGGTTGTGTCTGTGGCCACGGGCCGGCACCATGGGGCTGGCCTGCGGCAGGGGCAGGTCCCCTGGGACCATGCTCTCCTTGTGCGCGTAGGAGATGGAGGAGAGCAGGTCCTGCAGCGAGGCGTTCCTGTAGGAGCTGACGGGAGAGAAGGTGGCTTGCTTGTTCTCCTGGATGGTCTGCATGGGCAAGCGGCGCATGAGGCTCATGGCCGGCTGGCTGTAGATAGTCCCGCAGTAGGTGTTGGTGGCAGCCCCCATGGTGGAGCACTTGGAGTTGAAGGTGAAGCTGGAGCTCCGCTGCCGCAGGGCGGCCGGGGGAGCTGCTGCGAAGGGTTCATGGTGTAACCATCCTGCAGGTCCTCCAGCATGCTCTCCCCCAGGCTCTCGTTCAGGCTGATGGTGCCGGTCAGATCGGTCAGCCGGGGCAGCTCCACGGAGCAGCGGGCGTTGAGGGAAGGAGACATGGTGCTGGAGGGGCTGGGGTACATCAGCGGAGAGGAAGGGGTACCGTCGTCCTCCTCCAGCTCATCTGGCTCATGGTTGGACATGATGGGCGAGAGGCGCCCGCTCAGCGTGCTGGCCGTGGAGTTGGCCCGCGTCCTGAAGTCTGCCCAGGCGTCGTACTCGTCGCTGGCGTGGGACGCGGGGCTCTCGGACCACTTGGCCTGCTGGGAGGATGGGCTGTCCTCCCCGCGCTCCTGCGTCACCTGCAGCTGCTTCTTCTTGCTGGCCTTCCCCTTGATGCGCAGGAACTTGCTGTTGTTGTCCATGGAGACCGCCCGCCGGCGGGGCGTCTTGCCCGTCTTGCCGCCCTCGGGGTTCAGCATCCACCAGGAGCTCTTGCCGGTGCCCTCGTTCTGCACGCGGATGAAGCGGGTGTGCAGGGACAGGTTGTGCCGGATGGAGTTCTGCAGGGACAGCAAGGACACGGGGGATGGTCAGCGGTGGCTCCGGCTCCCTGGGCAGGAGGGGGGTGAGTGCAGGGCTTGGGGTGGGGGTGGGGGGGACACGAGGCATCGTGGCAGGCCTGGGGTCCATCCCCTGGGACACTGATGGAGGGGTCAGGGCTCAGAGGGCTCTGCCGGCAGGTCTCTCCCACAGCACTGCCAGGCATTTCACCTCCAGGATCCCATGGGTCATGGCCCTTTGCTGCATCTCTCAGCTGTCTATCCTTAGCACAATTACTCTCATGACAGTGGAGTCTTTGGCATGTGCCCCAGGGACATGCACCAGTCCTGCACCAGGCAGGGCCAGAGCTCAGGGAACTTCTCTTCCCTGGCAGGAGCCAGGTAAGGGACAGGTGAGCAGGCAAGGAAAGCAGGACCAGAGTCAGGACCACGCACAGGTCCTGATCTTCCCCACCCTCCCAGCCCTGGCCATCCACATGCTCATTGGAGCCCACCGGGATGCTCCCAGCACAGCCTCACCCAGACACAGCCCCACAGAGGTTCCAGCCCACTCTCCCCAACACCAGGCACCCCTCCAGCTCTGCAGGCAGAGGGATCCCCTTTGCCTACACATCACCGGGCACCAACCCTCCCGAGCCGCTCCAAGCCGCTTTCCCTGCCCGACATCCTTTTGCAGCGAGCTCCCCACTGCCTTGTGCAGTGTCAGCACCACCACAGCCCAAAGACACGTGTCAGCACCAGGTAAGCCAGGTTTTTGTCCCCCCAGGTGGAGAAGGTCTGGAGCTGGGTGGGGTGCCAAGGGCAGAAGGCATTCACCCTGCCTGGGGGCACCACAGCACAGTGATGGGGGATCTGCAAAGCCAGCTACAACCCCCACGGCCCAGACAAGGGCTGGCTGGGGGCTGCTTTCTCCCCAGATACTTCTGGCTCCTTGCATCCACCCCCAGCATCTCAAGGGGCTTTCTTTCTGAGAGCAACACTCCACTCCTCTCGCTCCTGCGTGCCACTGCCTCTGAGCAGCTCGCTGGCTGGAGCTGGGGTGTCCTTGCGGAACGGACCTGGCACCAGGGGCTACATCCCAGTGCAAGCACATCCAGTTCCCCCCTGCCCTGTGGGGTGACCCTGGGGAGACACCTTCAAAGCTCTGGCCAGGGGAGGTGAGGGGATGAGGACATCTGCCTCTTGCTGCTGATCTTCTGCAGCCCACGGGATGCCGCTCCTCAGTTTCCCCCGGGGTCCAGAGAGGAAAGGCAAGGCTGGGGGAAGAGCATCCCAAAGAGACCCCAGCCCAGTGCTGTACAGGGCCCTGGTTCAGCACTGCCTGAAGACGCAGGAGCTGCTGGAGGGAGGGAGGAAGGCAGGCAGCTCCTACTGCCCCTGCAGAGCGGCTGCTGAGGGATGAGGAGAGGGGAGAAACCAAGGTGCCAGGGAGAAAGTTTGGTGCTGTTGCCGGCGTACAGCGGAATACTAATGAAGAGGCGAGTGAGCTCCAGCCTCATCTATCATATTATGTAATGGCTTACTTCTCTGCACTTCATTTATTTGGAGATTGCTCCCAGGCTGGCTCCTCGCCAGCAGCCACCAAATCCAAGTCTACAGAAATCAATCTCGCACTGACTGATTAAGCCGTGTTTAGAACTAATTGCTCCTTCGTGTGTGGGGAGAATAAATTACGGGCTTTAATTTCACATCTTTAAAATGCAACTGCAGGTATGGGCTAGCCGTTAACCCCTTCCTGCACAGCCCAGGGAAGGGCTGGGGAATGGGGGGAGCGAGTTGTGACACGTGCTGCCCTCTGCGGTCCTGGCTGCTGGTGGTGATGTTCACAGCCCTCAGGCTGGGGTAAGCTGAGCCCTGGTCCAGCCTGCTTGGACCTGCTCAGAGCCTCGAATCACCCAAAGACCCCTCATGGGCCACAGGATGGCCCAAGCTCCCCTACGTGTGAGTGAGTGGCAGGGGATGGAAGAAGAGCACGTGGCTGTCACCACATCTGCAGAGCCAGAGCCACCAGCCAGCTCAGCCCCACGGTGACACCCCCGTGGCACCCACACACATCACCCCAGGGGCTCACTGGAGTGACCAGCTCCAGCTGGGGCCTCGCAGGACTGGCCCCCCTAAAGCCCTGCTCCCTCGCTGCCAGCACCCCCCAGCTCTGGACATGCTGCATGTCTCCGTGACAGGGCTGTGCTGACAGAGCACGGAGAGTGGGGCTGGGGTTTGGGCCTTTGGGAACACCGAGGATGGGCAGGGGAGCGTTCAGCACTGTGCTGATCCCCTCCTCTGCTACTGCCCCCTCCACAGCTCCACTGCCAGGCACCCAGCACCGGGCACCCAGCTCCCCAGGGCCAGGCTGGTGTTAGGCAGGGGACCAGGCTGGCGGGTGGGGGGAGATGGGGGGGTCAGCTGCCCAAGGGAGAGGAGGAAAGGGAGGACTGTCTCTTCTTCTGCAGCGGATCTTCATTAGGAGCCAAAAGCCAGCAGCAATTAAGCGCCAGGCGCAGGGAGCCTGGCTCTCTCCTCATTAGCACCCCGACATGCTCGGCTGGCCGTGGCTCAGGGTGCACAGCACAGGGCAGGGGGCTGCACAGGGGCGGGCCAGGAGCTTATTAACACCACGCAGGCAGGGACCTGCTCCTCCTGGCAGCCCCCCGCAGCCCCTGCACGTCCCCGGAGCAGCCAGCATCTCCCAGCACCCAGCCCCGGGCTGGCAGCCAGCAGCTAATGATCGCAGGGCCCCGAGTTTGGGGCTCAGCCGCTGGCTGTGAGGTGTTGGGCAGGGGACATCGGGGTGGACAAACCCTCCCTGACAGTGGCTGCCTCGGCAGGGGTGAGCACTGCGGTCTGGCAGATTTTGGCTGGGTGCAGAGGGACCAGAAGGCTGGTGCCAGTCCCAGAGTCCCCACGATGCCACTGATGCTGCTCTGCTCCTCTGCCCTGCCACTCGAAGCTCTGTACACTTCTCACAGCAGGGCTGGCCCTGCTCTGCATGTCCTGTGTCTCCCTCCATCCCAGTTTGCCCCCAACGGCTCAGGCTGCTCACCAAAGCAGGGTCCCTCCCAGGATCCTGGCCCCACACACACCCATGGTACACTGGTACCCGAACGGAGGAGCCCTGGCCCCTGTAGCTCTGTGGAGGAGCAGGAGATGCTCTGGGTACAGAGGAGAGGGCTGGAGGTGGCACCAGGTGCGGCTGGTGGACCCAAGCCCTGCTCAGCCCTGGCTGATACCAAGGGAGGATGAGGCTGGAGACCAAGCCAGCCCCTGGCCACCAGCTGCTGGAGGCTTTGCCAACCTGGAAGACCCCGATGCCAACCTGGTACCATCGGCAGAGCCCGTGGCAGGGCCTGGCATGAGGATGGAGGGGGAGGGCTGGCCAGAGCTGTGCGCGCCCACTGAGCCTTCTCACACCCCCCCAGGAGCCCTTCTCGGCGGAGCCTCATTGTCAGGGGAACAGCCAGTGTGAAATCGGTCTGATTAGCAATTAGTCCCATTGTAAAAGGATTAGCCGGACCCCATTGTTTGGATGAGTGACTTGACTATCAATTTGCATCTGGCAGCAGCGCTGCTGGCGCTGGGAGCCTTCCCGGACAGACGCTGGTGCTGGGGTGCTGCTGGACACCCCGAGATGGGCACCCATGGCAGGCACAAACATGCCCTTCGCAGGGTCCCGAGCACCCTGCCAGCAGCACCCCAGCAGCGCGCCCGCCCAGGCTCGGGGTGCCCATGGGTGCAAGGGGAGGCCGGACACCCTCCTGAGAGCCGGGGATGGGGAGAAGGAGTGTGTGGCTGGAGAGAGCTGGATTGCACAAGCCCTGGTCCAGGCCAGAGCTGGGGAGAGGAACTGAGGGGCCCCACAGACTTGCGCCTGTCCCTGCCACATCCCCTGTGCCCATCTGCTGTCCCCATCACTCTCCCGGGGCTGTCACCCCTCTTTGCTCTCCTCATGCCTCCTGGGTGGGTTTTTTTACTGAGCAAAACCCCCAAACCCCAAGCCCCTCCCTGCACATCCAGCCCTCCCCACGGCAGCACAGCCTGGTCCTGCTCGCAGAGGCTCCCCGCGTGCTCCCGGCAAGCCCCAGCCCCGTGGCCAGGGTCTGTGTGTCTGTCCGTGCTGCTGGTCCATCCAGCTAATGAGCCCATTACCTGGCAGAGGTTCACACACTGGAGGAAGCAGCGACAGGGCCACTAACGAGCACTCTGACAGCTGCTCTCTGGCAGCACCAGGATGGCTCCGGGGGTTAATTGATGCTTATTTACTTCCCACACATAAAAATTATCAGCACTGGGAGAAAAATTCCAGGGTGCAGAGGCTGCCAACAGCCCCAGTGGTACCCCATCCTGGGGGATGCCATCCAGGAGTATGGGGCAGTCACCAGTGACAATGCCAAAGACATCATACTCACCCAAGAAATGGCCCTGCTCATGTGCACCAGCACCTCAGTGCAGGGCTGCCATCACCGCGGCCTCCTGGCACCATCCCCTGTGGATGGCCAGCCCGACTCCCCATCATTGGCGTCACCATCCTGCCCAAAGCGGCTGGTGACTGCACGCAGCCCACCAGCCCTGGCACCAACGTGCTGCATCCTGAGCACAGCCCACGCCTGCCTGGTGAGCAGATGGCAGCTGGCACGCCGTGGCAGCACGCCCCGTGTGCCAGAGGGATGCCAAGCACCCCAGATGCTTGCCACCGGGATGGATGCCGGGTGCTGACAGCAGTCGGACCCCCATTGCCATGCTGGAGGCAGAGAGCAGAATGAGAACCCCATCACCTCTTCTGGAGGCTGCTGGCACATCAGCCCGCCCGGCGGCAGCCCTCTGTGCACGGGTGAGTGAACCCAGCACCAGCTCTGGGTTGGGGGGAAGCGGCACGGAGGAGAAAGCCTGGGGAGGGCAGCCAGGCAGCTGTGAATCCAGCCTAACGGTGACGAGGCTCCTCCAGCCCCCCAAGGGTGGGACGCAGCCTGGCACCGGCTGCACGCCAGGCTCCGCAGGGCTGTGAATCCCAGCCAGCCCCTCTGCTGTGAGCAGCCCTGTCAGCTCCCCATCTCCTTGCTGCTCCTGGGGCTGGGGCAGCACACACCAGCTTGCTGGGACAGAGCAGCCCCAGCGAGGCAGTTTTGAGCCCCTGCCATGTCCCCTGCTCCGCAACTGCAGCCTGTGCTCTGCGCTGCCACACAGCATCCAGGACTGTTACAGCCCCATAGCACCCCCCTTCCCCCTGCTCAGCACTCTGCAGTGCCCTGTAGCCACACAGCTCCCCAAAACCACCTCTGCAACACCACCAGCACCCCACACTGTGCCCCATAGTGTCCTATAGCCAGGGAGAGCCCTATAGCATCTTACAGCAAACCCATGGCACTGCTCCATCAGCTCTGCTGTGCCCTACAGCATCCTAGAGCCACCCTCCCCATAGTGTTGCACAACCCCCCCCAGCCCCTCACACTGCCTCAGACACCCCGCAGCCAGCTCACTGCCAGGGTCCTATGATAGATTCATGGAATCATAGACTGGTCTGGGTTGGAAGGGACACCAAGGGTCACAGAGCTCCAACCCCCTGCCACAGGCAGGGACACCAACCTCCAGGCCTGGAGCTACACAAGGTTGCCCAGGGCCCCAGCCAATCTGGCCTTCAACACCCCCAGGGACGGGGCACCCACCCCCTCTCTGGGCAGCGTGTTCCAGCCCCTCACCACTCTCTCTGCAAAGAACTTCCCCCAATCTCTCCTCTCCCCCTTCCCTCCTCCAGCTTCACTCCAGCCCCCTTGTCCTGCCAGGCTCTGCCCTTGAACAAGCTGATTCCCCTCCTGTTCCTCTGCTCCCTTCAGGGACTGGCAGGCTGCAATGAGGTCCCCCCACAGCCTTCTCTTCTCCAGGCTGACCCAGCCCAGCTCCTGTATGACATCTCCCCCCTGGGAAGCCGGGGCTGCCCCCCTGCACCCACCACCCCTCAGCACGTCCTTCCCCAGGGCATCTCTACTGGAGCCAGGCAGGGGGGACCGCATGGGCTGCCCGGTGCCCCCCGAAGGGGCACGGCGGGGGCAGAGGGAGGGCGCCCGCCTCCCCGCCGCGGGGGTCTCGCCGGCGGCTGCCGAGCTGAGACGAGCGTATTCGGGTCAGCGCCTCCCCTGAGCAGAGCGGCTCTGACGTGCTGCTAATTGAACCAAATGCCCATTAGAGGCGTGACGGGCCGTGGCCAGCCCGGGCCCTCCCGTCGCAGGTGGCTGACACGCGAGGAGCCTCAAGGCTCTTCAGCGTGGTGGGGCCAGAGCATCTCCCACCTCCTCACGCATCCCAGCCAGCGCCAGGCCCGGCCGGCATCTCATTAGGAGCCACTAATCAGGGTGTGCTGGGGCTGGAGGAGGGAAGGGGGAGAGGAGAGATTGGGGGGAAGTTCTGTGCAGAGAGAGTGGTGAGGGGCTGGCAGGGGCTGCCCAGAGAGGGGGTGGGTGCCCCATCCCTGGGGGTGTTGAAGGCCAGGTTGGCTGGGGCCCTGGGCAACCTTGTGTAGCTCCAGGCCTGGAGGTTGGTGTCCCTGCCTGTGACAGGGGGTTGGAGCTCTGTGACCCTTGGGGTCCCTTCCAACCCAGACCAGGCTGGGATTCTGTGGTTCGATGATGCAGGGGACCCTGTGCTGCAGACCCCTCGCTGCATAGTCGTGTCCCCCCCCGACTTCTCTGTGGCCCCCTCCCCCATGGGGCAGAGCAGGGTTAGAACCTGGCAGGAACCAGCCTTGCGCAGCCCCACAGATCCACAACGCTGTGGGGCAAAGGATGGCTCCTGGTGCTCTGGAGTGTAGGAGCAGAGCTGGGAACCCGCACCACGGGGCCAGGCTGTGCCAGGTGCTTGCTCAGCCCCCTGCCTGTGTCCCTCTGCTGTTCCCTGGGGCTGGGGGATGGCACCCCCCAGACCAACCTCACCCAAAGGAGAAGGTCCTCAGGTGGAGACCACCCTATGGCCCCAACCCACTGCCAGGACTCTGGGACAGGCTTCAGGACAGGGATGGGAGCTGGTGGCGGGGTGGGTCACCAAGTCCAAGCCTGCCTGGCCCCATGCTGCTCCTGGGCTCCCTTTGCAGTAGCCCTCATGGATCACAGCAGGTCAGACCCTTGGTGCAGCCTCCCCAGGAGCAGCCCAGGTTCCCCCGCCCCCGGCTCAGCCCTCCCCCTTGCCTCCTCTGTGGACTTGGCAGCTGAATTTGTGTCTCACACTTGGCCCTGTGTCTCCATCCTCCTCCTGACCATGAGCTCTGCAAGTGACTCCCAAACACCCTGGAGAAGTGACTGACACAAATCAAGCCACACACCGCTCCCTGCACAGCCCCCCTGCACAGCCCCCCATGCCAGCACTTGCTCCAGAGCCCTGGCTGGGGATGCTGGCCATGGCACCCCTGCTCTGCAGCCCTCAAGCACCCTGGCTCCGTGCAGGTAGGGATGCAGGTGGGTACCAAGCCACAGGTGGGTGCTTGGCTCAGCTCAGCCCCTTCCACACACCAGGGTGAGACTCTCTGCACCCCTGATGGATCAGAGGATCCTCATGCCCAGGCTGGAACTGTCCCAGGGGAGGCAGAGGTGGCAGGCAGGGCTGAGGATCATCCCTTTCCTGGCCCTGGTTACTGCTGCTGCCAAACAGCTGGTTGCTACCAAGTTCTGCGATGGGGAGTGTTGCCGTTGCCATGGCAGCCGGTTTATTTTAGCCAGCTGCCATCACTCCACATCCCCTTCAAAACCAGGAGCATTTCCCCTGCCCCTCTGCGTCCTGCCTCATCCCCATCCACAGGCACCTCACTGAGAGCCAGGGGAGCACCCACGGCACCCACCCCCCATGGGACAGCCTCTCCCTGCTCTCCAGAGGGCACAGACACAGCACCAGCATCTTCCCTGCTTCCCACTATGGCCAGTGTGGCTCACACCAGTTCAGGTCCCAGTGAGGGGGCTATGGGAAAGGGCTACCCCAAGGGGAAGGGGGTGGATGTATGGGGACACCAAGGGGATTGGCATGGGGTGTTTTCAGTGCTGGAAGGACACCTGGGTGGGGTGGTAAATGCAGCCCGTGCAGCTTGCTCAAAGACACCCCCTGCTCTGCTTGTTCCTCCCTTGGCCAAAGCCTCAGAGTTATTCTGGGAGAGCTGGCACAGCCCCCAGACCTGCCACGACTGCTGGGGCTCTGCGTGACACCCTTCCTCCTCCTCCTCCTCCTCCTGCCACAGCCCTTCCAGGGCTGGAAGGGACACAAGACCTGGTCCCCAGTGTACCCACCACCAGAGTGGAACCTTTGCCCCACGGTGCCTGTCCCAAGCCCTGTCCTGCCAGGGAGCCCCAGCCATCACCTCAACCCCAGGGGACCACGCTGCCTTCCCAGCCAGGACCGGCCACCTTCGGCACTGCCAGGCTTTGCCAGGGGACGGTGGGGGCAGAGGAGAAGCCCCACGTGTGATGTGTAACCCAGTAATCCCTCTGCTTCCCCAGCACAACCCCCCCAGCAGCGCCTGGCCCGCCCCTTTGCTCCCCAAAGGACTCATTAGACTGCCCCGGGGTGGGTGCAGCTAACGAGGAGGCGCTTGGCTCCCAGGGAAGCCGGCAGAGAGCAGGCAGGGCACAGGCAGGGCTGGGGAGCTCAGGGACCCCCCGGTAAGACACCCTCACTGCCCTTGCAGCCTCCCCCTCCTTGGTAAGGATGCACTTTTAGGGTGCCCAGCCCAGGGCTGAGCCCAGCAAGGGAGGCTTCTGAGCACGCTGCAAGCAGAGCTGGCAGCCCAGCCCACTGCCTCTGCCCAGCTCCTGCCCTGCCTGCCCCCAGCCCCACACACAGCCCACACCCCTGCCCCACAGCGCCAAAGGGGAGAGGGGGCGGTACCAGACAAGCTGCAGCCGTGTGCTGCTCGTCCCTTGCTGGCTGGCCCTGGCACGGCCACTCGCTCGCCTTCGGGCTGCTGGAGGCTGCGGGGCCACCTGCCCTGGGCAGATGGCAAGGGGACCACACGGTCTGTGGGCATGGCACCGCTCTGGGGACCCCTGCCAAACCCCCCTGCCCCAGCCTTATGGGGATGCAGAGGGTGGGCTGGGGCACTGGGAGTAGCCCTGCTGGCTGCACATGGAGTGAGGATGAGGTCGGGCTCTGCCCCCTCACAGCCCCTGCCAGCCCCAGCATCCCAGCCCCAGCATCCCAGCCCCAGCATCCCAGCACCCAGCATCCCAGCCCCTGCCAGCCCCAGCATCCCAGCCCCAGCATCCCAGCACGCAGCACCCCAGCATCCCAGCCCCTGCCAGCCCCAGCATCCCAGCCCCAGCATCCCAGCCCCATCATCCCAGCACGCAGCACCCCAGCATCCCAGCATGCAGCACCCCAGCATCCCAGCCCCAGCATCCCAGCACCCAGCCCCAGCATCCCAGCCCCTACCAGCCCCAGCATCCCAGCCCCAGCATCCCAGCCCCAGCATCCCAGCACGCAGCACCCCAGCATCCCAGCCCCAGCATCCCAGCATCCCAGCCCCAGCATCCCAGCCCCTACCAGCCCCAGCATCCCAGCCCCTGCCAGCCCCAGCATCCCAGCCCACAGCACACCACAGCTGCAAACCACCTCCTGGAAAATACTGCAGCACCGATCCGTGTGCTGAGAATTCCTCCCCCTCCAACACAGCTCCCTGAGGAGCCTGCACCCCAAGACACCCACAGCATGGCCCTGCCATCCCCCTGCACAAGCCACCCCAGAGCTGGATAAGACCTGTAGCCCACCCCTGAGGGTCCCAAGGGTGCTGGCAAACTACAAGGTGCCACCACCGCTGCTCTGCAAGGTCCCTGCTGAGAGACACCGAGCCTGCCAGCTTTGGGGACAAAATACCACCCCCCACCCCCAGCACCCCAGTCCCAGCCTGCCTGCACCCCTCTCCTCTGGATGAGACCAGGTGAGACACCTCGGAAAGACCCTCTCTGCCATCAGCCACTTATCCAGTAATACTCTAATTACACCCCAGAGCTGGCCACCAAAATAGCTGCAGTAAATCACTTGGAGCTGCCATGTAATTTTTGCATGAAATTACAGTATTTTTTCCCCTGGGTTCAATTTCCTCCACACCAAGTTCTCACCACAGCCAAATAATTAAAGCAGCCACACTCCCTTTTCCTCGGGTACCATTTTAACTCCCCGCTGGCTGCATCCCCCAGCACTGGGGCTGTGGCTGGCTGGGGACAACCCACAGGCAGCTGTGCCCAGACCCACACTGAGTACACTCAAAAGCAAGTGTGAGCTGCTCTGCATCCAAAGGCAAGGCAGATAAAACCACGCTGAAAGACCCCTGGGGAGACCCAGCACCGCCAAGGGATGCACAAGGCACCCCAAGCAGGATGCTGAGCCCCCCATGAGGGGTCTGAACTCCACCAGGCAGAAGAGCTGGATGTTCCTGGGAGAAAAGAACATCCTCCTCCTCCTCCTTGCCTGTAACCCATGGGTAGAAGACAAGGGAAGTGGTGGGGCCCATCCTGCACCATTCCCCTTTACACAGCTATGCTTGGGCACCTGTGGGACAGCTGCCCCATGGGGTGCTGCCAAACCCCACCTCTGGGTCATGCCAGTCCCAGCCACGTCACCTCTGGTACCACTGTCCTGCCCAAACAGGCAGCACCCCAACTGACCCACACAGCATCAGGAACCCCAAACCCTGGTGGGTTTGCATCCAGCCCCATCCTCCCCCCCAGCCCGGTCTATTTGGTCAAGGCTGCCCTGCTTTTCTGCCTGGGATCGATGTCAGAGCTGGGCTGTTCCCAACAAAGCACAGAAGGCTGGGCACGGGGCCATGCTCTGGGGCACAGATGTTCATGGAGGACTTGCTCTGCTCCAAGTCTTCCCCGCCTGCCCGTGGCCCCGCGCCGTCCCTGGGGACCAGCCCCACAGGCATCCCCAGAGGCACAGTGAGTCCCTCTGCACTGCCAGCCCCAGCTCTGGCCATGGGCTTTTCAAGGGGCCCAGGGAGCAAAGCCAAACCCTTCCTGACACACTGTGGTCCCAGATAGCCATCCAGGAGCCCAGTTTGTGCTGGCTGCTGGAGCAGGAAGGGTTCCCCCTGCTCAGCAAACTCCCTGGCAAAGGCAGCAGAGCCTGGGCAGATGCCTGGACATGCATTTCAGGGCAGCCCCTGGATGTAAGAGGCTGCTTTGGCCATGCATAAAGAGGAGCCTTTTTCTTCTGAAATACCTGCAGAGATTTCACCCCTTCACCCCTGGAGAGCTCAGCTGGCAGAGGGGGGAGCACCGGGGCTCTCAGCCCCGAGCTGGATGGGGACCAGACTAATTGCCAGGACAGCAGCAGCATCCCTGTCACCACCACCCGTTCTTGGCTGAGAGATGCTTCATGGAACAGTTTCATTCCGATTTATTTCTTCAAGAAAACAAGTATTTGTCCCAGTCTGCAGGTTTTTGGCCCCAAAAGGGGGGCAGGGGAGGGTTTGGTGACGCAATGCCTTTGGGTGAGAGGAGAAAATATCCACCCCGGGGACCTGCTGCACAGCACAGCAATGTTGCAAGAAGAGCTATTTACAAAATGCCTGTGAGATGATGAGCAGTTTCCAGCCCACAGCAGTGCCAGGCCCACCTGGTCCAGCCCACGGCACTCCTGCGCCTGTCCCAGCAGGGTCAGTGCTGTCCTTGCTGTCCCCACGCTGCTGTCCCCCCTTGCAGGACACTGCTCCACACCCCAGCACGCAGCCACCCCACCTCATTGTGCCTGGTGAGATGGTGCATCCCCCAGCATCATCCAGGCTGGCTGGGGCCGAGTCCAGCCCTGTCCCTGCCACCAGTTCCAGCTGGCCCCTTCCAGCCCCTTCAGCCAGAGCATCCCATGCCGGCCCATGGCGCAGCACAGGAACCTTCCAAACCCCACACAACTCCCTTTATTCCACTTCCACCTTCATTCTGTGGGTGTCTGCACATGGGGCACAGAGGGCACGAAGCCCCATCCCATGTCCCTGGAATGGGCAGGAACTGGTCACTGTGGGAAGTGGAGACACCCCCCCCCAGTCACCTGCCTGGCAGCCAGCATCCCACAGGGATGAGGATGGGAGGAGCAGTGCTGTGAGCCATTGTCATGGCTGTCACCATGTCCCTGCCTGGCCAGAAGCACAGCAGGAGGTGGCAAGCCCAAAGACACTGAGGCCTGACCGGTGTGCTGCGTCCCCACCCAGGGAAAGGCAACACCGAGATGCCACCAAGTGTGGTACCCTGTGCCCGAGGGACCTGGGGACACGGGGCAGCCCTGGAACAGGTCCTGGAGAGCAGCCACATCCCCCTGGTCAGGCAGAGCATGGTGACAGCACCAGGAGGACTGCAGACAGCAGGCAGCAGTCCTCCTGGGGCTGTCACCACCAGGCAGATAGGGAGGCTGTGCTGGGAGGCTGGGAGGGCAGGGAGGCTGTGAGGGCTGGGAGGCTGTACTGGGAGGCTGTACTGGGAGGCTGTACTGGGAGGCTGTGCAGGGAGGCTGTGCGGGCAGGGAGGCTGTGCTGGGAGGCTGTGAGGGCTGGGAGGCTGTACTGGGAGGCTGTACTGGGAGGCTGTGCGGGGAGGCTGTGAGGGCAGGGAGGCTGTGAGGGCAGGGAGGCTGTACTGGGAGGCTGTACTGGGAGGCTGTGCGGCGAGGCTGTGAGGGCAGGGAGGCTGTGAGGGCAGGGAGGCTGTGAGGGCAGGGAGGCTGTGCGGGGAGGCTGCCCTCCCGCCCCCGCAGCACAGCCCCCCGGGGCAGAGGCCTCAGAACGGCAGCTCCCAGCAGGTCCCTTTCATGTGGCTCAGGCAGCTGAGGAGCCTCAGCCCGTGCCTGGGGCTGCACCGCGGGGTGTCCCCGTCCCCCCCCGCCCCCCGGCACTCAGACCCTGTTGGGAGAGACGGCGAGACACCGGGGGGGCCAAGCGGGGCCCCATTGCCCCGAGCAGCCCTCGTGACATGCTCAGCACATCTTGAACTCCCCCCCCACTCCCCCCAGACACTCGGTGAGCCAAAGTCACGCAAGCAGAGCAAGGTCACGGCGGGGCCCCGGGGGGTGTGGGGGGGTCTGCAGTGCCAGCTCTGCCGGCTGCGGGAAGGATGGATGCTGCCCCAGCCCGCAGACGCAGGGGCTGCCTGCAGCCAAGGGAAACTGAGGCACGGAGGGAGCTGTGGCAGAGGGGGTCACTGCTCCACAGCCAGCAGTCAGCTCTGCCATGGCCCCCCCTGCTGCGCCCCAGAACCCCAGCTGTGCCCCAGGGCCAGCCCAGCCCTCCCCAGACATCACGTCCTGCTGCCTGCTCACAGCCTGCAGGACCCACAGGGGTGGCTGGGGAGGGGGTGATGGCACCCTGTGGGTCTCCCCAACGGGGATGCTCTGAGCGTCACCAGCACAGCACACAGGGTGAGGGGCTCATGGCTGGGGGTGGCTCCTGAGCAGGAGAAGGTGCTGGGGGAGGAGAGATGGGGGGGTCTGTCCCTGCTCTGCCTTGCTCAGCCCCAAGGAGCACCCATAGCAGTGCCCGTGCGGGCAGCCGCTGAGCTCCTGGGGGTGCCCAGCCCCCAGCTGATGCTGGGCAGGACCCAAAGGCAAACCCGCTCTTGGAGGGGAGATAGAGAAAGCTCCGTTCTCCTGGGTGGGGGGGAGGGGGGCCATTAAGAAGGCAGTGATGGCCCCAGGCTGGAGGAGCTGGACTGGTCCCACAGCCCTGTCCTGACGCAGGGTGTCACACACACACACAGGGCACAGCACGCACCCACCCCTGCCCCCTCTGCCGCAGCCCACCCCTCCCCACAACGCTCCCACATCCCCCCCGCAGCCCCCCCGCCCCGCACTGCCCACGCCCCGCACGCACACCCACCGGCTGCGCGGTGACTCAGCTGACCCCACCGGCAGCAGCTTGCTCTGCACCTGCTAATTACAGCCCCCCCCCTCCTCCTCCCCCCTTCCTCCCCCCCCGCCTCGCCGCCCCCGCAGCTCCTCGTGCTGGGGTCTCGCCAGCCTGGGCTTACTCACCCCCCGGGGAACAGGAGGAGGGGAGGCCTCCCCCATGCACATCAGCTGCCTGCCCGAGGTGGGTGGGCTTCCAAGCACCCCCCCCCCGTGCCCCAGAGAATTGGGGGAGGGGGTTGTGCCACTTATTGCAGGGTAAAGCCCCCCACCCCGTGCAGGGTAAAGCCAGGGTAAAGCCCCTGGCAGGGTAAAGCCCCCCACCCCGTGCCCCATTGAGTTGGGGGGGCTTGTGCCACTTATTGCAAGGGCAGGGTAAAGCCCCCCTGTGCCCCAGAGAGTTGGGGGGGGGCTTGTGCCACTTATTGCAAGGGCAGGGTAAAGCCCCCCTGTGCCCCAGAGAGCTGGGGGGGGCTTGTGCCACTTATTGCAGGGCAGGGTAAAGCCCCCCACCCCGTGCCCCATTGAGTTGGGGGGGTGTTGTGCCACTTATTGCAGGGCAGGGTAAAGCCCCCCCTGCACCCCGATGCCCCCCACGGGCACCCTGCAGCCTCCAGGCACCTGCCCGAGCCCTTCCCATGTCGCTGGGGTTCCTGCAGGTCCTGCCAGGCCCAGAGAGGCCTGCAGGCTCCCACTGTCACCCCCCCAGCACGATGGCTCGTCCATGCAAGGGCTGAGCTGACCTGGGGGGCTGCTGCTGTGAGCACAGCCCCACCGGTGGGTTTGGGAAAGGGGAGGCCCCCTTGGGACATCCCCCTACCCTGAGGGTGCAGCAGGGGGGCTGGATCCCCTCGGTGCAGGAACACAGCAACACAACCCATGGTGGGGTCACCAGGGCTGGGGTTCCCCCCAAAAACCCTAACCAACAGCCTCTGCCTGTACTCACCCCCCACCTGCCCCAGTGCATGGGGCAGAGCACAGGTTCCAGGGGGAAATCCTGGCAACCTCAGCACCACAGGCCCGCTCCAATTTCATCCAAAACCAGCCCCCCCGTCCGTCATCCCCCCCGCCCCCCATCCCCACCTTGGTGCCTGGGCTGGGGCTCCAGCAGCCATCCCAGGCAGGGCTGGGGACGCTGCATCAGCAGGGGACTTCCCAGGCTCGGGGTTCACTGGCAGAGGAAGCGCCTGCAGCTGCCACCAGCCCGGGGTGCTCATGCCAGGGAGGGTCCCAACCTCCCCCACCCAGCACTTGTCCCTGCAGCAGCAGGTTTGACCCGGGCTGCTGGTCCCTCAGGGGTCTGTCTGCAGTGGGGGAAAAGGGATTTTCCACTTGGGATGGGGACAAGCAGCAAAGCAGTTCACAGAGCAGGGGAGGCAATGACAGCTGCCAGGACCTGTCCCACCCCCCAGAGTGGGTCACAACATGAAGGGCATCGCCAGGACGATGCTCAACACTCTGCACCGGTCATGTGCCAAGCTGGTGTCCTCCTGGAGCCTGCCACCTCCTGCCACAGCCAGTAGCTCAAAGGCGACCAGGAAAGGGAGTCCCCAGCTGACCCAGATGGTCCCCAGCCTCACCTGGCTCTTCTCCCCATGAGAACACTGGCTCCTCACCACCCAGCCACTGTCCTCAGCCCTTTATGCAGGGATGGCGTGGGACACGGGGTGGCTGCCCTGTCCCCAAGCTCTACTTCTCCTCTCACCCTGCCCATTTGCTGGGGTCCCCAGAGCCAGACCCATGGGGCACCTCCCAGGAGCAGAGCAGAGATGGGGCTCGCTGTGTTCTGGGCAGGGCTGGCTGATCCCCCAGGGTTGCCAGGCCCTTTGCCTTATCCTTCCATCCCTAGGTCTGGAAAAAGGAACCTTGGGGCCTACCAGCCCGTCACCAGCACTCAGCCCCAGCCATCCAGGGCCACCACTGCACAGGCTGGGCCCTTCCCCTGGTGCTCTGCTCTCGGGTGGTGAACAGCTGGGCACAGCGAAAGGCGGTGGGTGGGCTGAGATCCTCCTCTACCTGCCTGCCAGAGCGGCTCCCGGATGCTGGGTTACCCGGGAAACGGCAGATGACATCGCTGGGGAGGCAGGGAAACTCTGCCCGAGGTGTTCGGGATGCCATCGCTGTTGCCAGGGAAACGGCGGGTGACATCCCGCAGGTAAGCGAGGGGGGGAAGCTGGGGGAGGGGGGCAGGGGGGTAGCGACACACCTCAGCATCATCTGCCTTCTGCTGCTGCAAGGGGGTCCCTGCCCTGTACCGCATGGGCCATGTCCTGGGGGAGGGGGCAGTGGGGTCTGCCCCCTCCTTGCCATCATCCCCAGGGCACTAGCAGGGTGAAGGTGAGGGGGCTTTCCCCCTGGGGACATTGCCACCCTGCCTGGAGCCGGGCTGGTGGCAGCTGGGAGAGAGGAGCTGCTGCCCCCCAGCCCCACACAAATGCTTTGCTGCCTGCGACAGCCCCGCCACTGGCACCTCGCCTGTCGTCCCCCCCACGCCCAGGGACATGCTCCCTGCCTGCAGCTCCCCAGCATCAGCCCTCTCCAGTGCTCTGCCAGGGGCTGGCAGCGCTCCCACCCCAGGGAGGGTGAGTGTTGCTCCCCAGCAGCACCCTGGAGTTGCCTTCGGATTAATCACCGTCTCTGCTTTTCCCTCCAAGGGCTCAGGAACACCAGGGATGCCCCAAGATTTCCCCCAATGCCCCAAACTTCCCCAGCTGGAGAAGCTGGGCACCCTCCCCAGGGATGTCCCATTACCCTGTGCAGGGTGCTCCCCCCCCACCTCAAGCCCTATTCAGTCACACAGGGTGGCAGGGAAGCCTCAGCCCACCATTGTGGCCTCTGGGCTGCAGGTGCACACACACTGGCTGCAGGCAGTGGGCTGGGATGCTTCCAGACCAGATATAAACCCAACAGGACCAGGGGTCATGACAGGGGGAGGGGGAATGCTGGGGATGGTGGGGTGGATGCCCTGTGCAGCCTCTGCTCCCCCCAGCACCGCTCCGAAAATGAATCAGCAACCACAGGCAGCGGGCGCAGGGCCAGACACACCTGGGGAGGGAGCAGGGTCCCCTCTGGGATGCTGCAGAGCAACAGGAACATAACAACCCCGCTCCTGCCCTTCTCAGAGGAGTTTGCCACCCGAGGCAGGAGCACTTTTACTGGTAATGGCAAAAATTACATCAGCCAGAGCCTGAGCAGCCGGTCCCAGTGCTGCTGGAGGGAGGAGCTGGATCCACCCCAGCTCACTCTGCACAGAGCCGCGGGTGCTGCGAGGGGCTGGGTGGTCCTTCCTGCCAGCAGGACCCTGAGGTGGCTGGGGTTGCTCTGTCAGGCCATGCAGCATCCTCGGGGCTGCTGCTCAGTGCTTCTCTGGAGTGACAGACTCTGAAATCCTGCCCTGCCCGTGGTGATGCTGTGAGCTGCTGGGCTCAGCAGCCCAGGACCCTCCCTGGGTCTACTCTGCCAGTGGGGTCTTGTCTCTGTTGGAGGAATCAGACACTGGGAAACAAGCCACAAAAAGGTGTCCAGGGGCAGCAGGGAGGGAGCACAAAATCTCCACCAAGGGGAAGGAAGAACTGGTGCCCAAACCACCAGGAACCAATTGGCCCCGGATCACAGGAGTAAATGCCCTGTGCCTGAGCCACAGGGGTTGAACCCCATCCACAGCCCTCCTGGTCCTCAGTTTTAGGACCTTCCTGGGATGGGGAAGGGGCCACAGCAGGGCTGGGGTGCAGTCCCAGGGAGGGGAATGGAGGATGCTGGGGCGCAGGCAGGAGGTGCAGAAGCGATGGGAAGCCACGTCACTGCAGGCAGGCAGCTGCTCCCAGCTCCTGTCACCTGAACGCCCACCCAGAGGGGTCTGAGCACCCGGGCTCACCCCTTGATACCTCCTAACTGGGGGGTGACACCCCACAGCAGCTCCACAGGGTCCCCAGGCTGACAGCGGTGCCACTGTGGGTACAACCCCATGCGCCAGCCCTCCCAGCAGAGGTTGCAGGGGGCGCAGGGGACACCCCCGCGGCTGTCAGGGCTGCTTCCCAGGGATGGAGATGGGGGCAGCTGGCAGCCCTTCAGACGGCTGCCCTCCCCACGGGGCCCCCACCCCGCTCCCACGCGCTGCCGGCCTCCCTGCTTCGTGACAGGGAGCTGTAATTGAATTAGCCGCTGCTGCCTGGGCAGCGCAGCCTGCAAACCAGCCTCGAATTCCTGGGCACGGCGCCTGCTCCCTGGCTGCGAGCCAGTCCCCAGCCCTCCCCCAGCCCCATCGCCTCCTCCTCCTCCTGACCCAGAACCCAAGAGCCTCTGGACCCCCCTCAAGTGATCTACTGGCACTTGGTGGTGGAGGAGGGGGAGTGATGTGGGGTCCGGCCGGTCTCAGCAGAACTCGTGACACAGATGGTTGGCCCCACGCAGCGAGGCAGCCGCAGGGTGCAGCACCCAGGGGGATCCCCCCAACACCCCCAGCCCGCTGGGGTCAGCGTGCGGCAGCGGCCGGGAGCCAGCCCGTCCCCGCGCCAGCTTCCTCCGCTACAGAATGTACCGAGGGCCCCGGCGGCCCCAGCCAGGGACACGATGTGCTCCCCGCTCCAGGCCCTGTTTTTCCTGGCCGGGCTCCTGCTCCGCTGGCGGCGGGATGGCCAAGCGCTGTCACTCAATGAGGCTTTTGTTCGCTGCCGGCTTGCCTCCCTTCACACCTCCATCCAACCCCCTTCGGCCCCTCCGTGCACCCTCCGGGCCCTGGCCCTGACTGTCCCTGGCCTCTCCCATGGCTCGGTGGCTTTTTCCTTCCCCGTGAGTGAAGCCAGGGCTGACAGCAGAGGCGAAGCCAGCCGGCCATCCTGCTGGCAGGGCAGCCCCGCATCTCCGGCAGCATGACGTACCCACCCCAGCACCATCCCCCAGGAGGGAGGAGGATGCTGTGCCTCTGCTGCCCGGGGCCTCATCCTGCTCTGGGCACAGCCCCATGGTTAATGGACCCAGCCATAACTCGCCCACGTCATGCACAGCCCCTGGCAGGGCTCAGCACCACACCAAACAGCACTGCTCCCCTCCTGGGACCCCCGAGGTCCCTTGTCACTGCTGCCTCGATGGGGACTGGGGTGGGGAAAGGGCTCAGCACCTATCTCAGCTTCCCCACCTGCAAACATTTCTGGCAGTAAAGGCACAGTAACACCCCCCCCCAAACCTGCCACACACCATTTAACCCCATGGGCTCTGGCTCCCCTGTGCTGCTGGCTCTCCTGCCCTCCCCTTCCAGCCAGTTCCATATCTGGGATGACTGACCCAAATTTGCTTTTCCTCTGTGGAAAAAAGCTCCTCACCAGGCAGAGACTGCCCAGCTGAGTCAAAACCCAGTTCCCCACACACCAAACCTTTGCAGACCTTAAAAGCCACCCCCAGGCCCACCAACTCAGCACAGGGGTCCCAGTGCCATGCATACTGGGAACAGGTACAGACAAACATCAGGATAAATCCCAGGCACAGGGGCAGATGGGCACGAGGCCAGACCTGCCCTACAGACCCATGCTGTGGGTTGGGATCAATAGGAACCACATCCCTAAGAGCATCCCCACACATACCACCCCACCTCCAGGTCCCTTGAAGGGTGTGCTCAGCACCCAAGGCTCAGGGGGAGGCAGAAGGGACATGCTCACCCCAGCAGAGACGGGTCCTCGTCATCCCCAAAATCCCATGGGGTCTGGCTGCCAGCGGTACGTCCCCACACCCAGCCTGGCACGTGGCTCAGCACTGGCAGTCGGGCTGGAAGCCCACAGATCTGCAGACCTGTGGACCCATCAGCCATGCAGCCCCCCCATGCTGGCACCACCAGACCCCCCTGCGCCCTGGCATCGTGGCAATCACCCAGCAACGCTCCCTCCATCCCTCCCATCTCCAGCCACAGACTGGGAACAGCCAAACCTGCTCCCACCCCCAGGCACCCCTCAGCATCCTCCCCCCAGGCACCCCTCAGCATCCTCCCCCCAGGCACCCCTCAGCATCCCCCAGATGAAGCCTGTTGGCATCGCCCCTGTAACCCAAATCCCCTTTTTTTTTTGCCCCACTCATTTTTGGGGCTGCTTTCCTCCAGGGCAGCGGGAGGGGGAGCTGGGGAGGGACTGGGGGGTGGGGGTGGGGGTCTTTCCTGCATCCGTCTGGCAGCTAAGCCCCTGTCGCCACGGGGGCATTAGCACCAGAACTGCAGGGAGCTCCCCAGAGAGAAGTAAGTGGATCAAAGGGTTTTAGCAGCAGACGGCTCCCAGACAGATCTGGATCGTCTTCAAGGCGGCCACTTGCGGCTACAAATGCACTTTCTGCCTGCAGCTCCCCAGCCAAAAGTTTCACACCGGCTCCAGCGCGTTTAACCCCTCGCTGCTCCCAGCAGTGCAGGTGCTGGGGGCCAGGACCCTTTGGCCCCACAGCTGGACCCCGGCTGGATGGGGTTTAGACACCCCCCTTCCCACCCCGGGGGTAAATCCAGCCCTGCAGGAATGCCTGGAGGGATTGGGGTGCTGGGTGCTTGTGCAGAGACACCCTGCTGCTAAAAGACGGGGTGTCTGAAGCCAGGCTCACCCCAGCATCCCTGGCACCGTGACATGGAGGAAACTGAGGCACAGAGCGTGGGGAGTGGCAGGGAGGATGGTGATGGGTACCCATGCATGCCACCCACTCCTCTATCCCCTGCCAGTGTCACCTCCCAACACTGGCAGCGGGTGGCAGGTGACACCCTTCTGTCCCACCCCACAGCCCCAGCCAGCCTGCTCCCCCTCCCCCTTTATGGCACCCCAAAGGTGGCCAGGCAGGGCGTCGGGCAGGGAGGGGCTTTGTTGGAGTAATGCTGCTGTGAATTACTCAGAGCAGGATGATAACTACAGGAGCCCCCCGGTTCTGCTCCCTCTCCACAGGCAGGAGCAGGATTTGTGCTGAGGGGGCAGGGAGAGGGGTCCCAGGGACTGAGGCCATCGCTGGCCCCATCCCCTGGGGCTGTGCCACCATGGGGGTGCCCCAGAGAGGCAGGAGGGGACCCTGGGCCAGCTGAGCAGCTCTGAGGGGGGCCCTGCTCTGGACCCCAGCAGCTCGGTACCTTGCTGGTTAAACTGGGAGCTTTGGGGAGCCAGGCCACTGCCAGAACTGCCCACTCCATGTCTCCCCTTGCTGCTCCACATCTCCTCTTGCTGCCCCACTGCAGTCACAACACCCCGCACTGCCCAGCCCTGCACCCCACACTGCATAGCCCCTCCTGTACCCCAGATCTCCCAGTACTGCACCCCAGACTCCCCACAGCCCCACCTCTCCCCATCTCACTCCTCAATCCCACTGGGGGGGTCTGCCCACGTGGGCATGGAGCCATGTCCCTGTCTCCTGGTGGCAGGACAGGCAGAGAGGTGCCTGCCGGGACCCCTGCATCCCCCCACACCAGGCCCCCTCCTCCAAACCCGCAGCCACCACTGTGAGCCCAACATGGGGCTGCTGCCTCAGCCATAAACCCTCCAGCCTCGCAGCTGGCTCGGGGGTCTGGCAGGCAGCCTCCCCTACAGCCGCTCCTTGGCTGGCGTGCTCAGGCTCTGGGATGGAGGAAAAACAAGAGGGGGTCAGCCAAAAAATACGCAGGGAGGGTGAGCAGATCCTCCCGCCGGGATCCCAGCACTGCCTGGCTGTGAATGGGGTGGGGGAAAACCTCGGCCAGACGGTCCCAGCATGTGGGAGGACACCTGAGGACACGCTGATGGAAGCCAGGGTACCCGCAGCCATGCCCGGTGCCAGCCACCAGCATGGGGACACACACCGGTGGCAGCGGGGAGGTGGCTCGACCACCTCTGAGCAAGCATCTCCCAGCAGGGCACGCAAGGAGGGGCCGGTCCCCCAGCTCCGGAGGGGCCTGAGGGGGGTCACCTCCTTGCCCCATCCCCGGGCTGAGCCAGACCCCACAGCGTGGCTGGGTTACCCCCCAGCCTGGTGTCTGACACACCCGTCTGGCATTGTCCCCTGGCTCTGCGGGCTGTCAGCGAAGGGCTGTTCCACAGGCTTGGCAGAGCCCAGTGGGAAAGCTGGCTAAGCCAGAGTGCTCCCCCAACACCCAGCCCACCAGCATGGGCAAGGACACAGAGGTGTGCCAGGACCCCCAGCCCCTCACAGCACAGGGTGGTCCCCAAAGGTCGTCACCACACCCCCCAGACCCATGGCAACACACTGCCCAACTGCTGGTGTGCCGTGGGGCGAGGGGGCACGCGCTCTGCGGCGATACCCCATAACCCACAGGGCACAGAGAGGGCAGGCAGGCAGAGCCCAGCTCACCAGGGGTCACCGACATTGTCACCCACGTGCCCAGGAAGATGGAGCATCCCAATGCCCTAGGTGCACTGGGCCAACTGGGAATCCCACCTGAGAGCAGGCAGGGGTGCCACAGCCATGATGCCAAGGTGCAGGCCTCACTGAGGACATGATGTTTGAGGTAGAGGGCAGGAGGCCAGCAGGTGTGGGCAGAGCCAAGCCTGTGGTGTGAGGACACCCTCCTGCCTGCAGCCCCCCTGCCTGCACCTCCTCCAGCCCCAGGGTAGCAGGGAGGACATGGTGGGTAGGAGAGCTCCAGGTATGGAGTGGGCTGGGAGAGGGTAGGAGGGCAGTGGGGTATGGGGTGTCCAGCAATCCCAGCGGGGGTTCTGGGTGGGCGAGTTCAGCGTGTGGGGTGCACAGGGGGGTTACAGGTACAGGGTACACAGCAGGGGTGGGTATGGGATTGCAATAAGCAATGTCTGGGTGGGAGTCTGGGCAGGTGGTGTGCAGGGTTTGGGGGTGCAGGGTGCGAGGTACAGGGTGTGCAGTGTCTGGGTATAAGAGTGGGGGTGCAGGTTTTGGGGTGCAGGGTGAGGGGCTGCAGGGAGGTGCATGCCGACTTGGGGCCCTGTGTGCCTCAGGCTGACATTCCTGCCGCTCCCACCTACGCCCAGCAGCCGCCCCACACCCCAGCAGCCACCCCACACCCCAGCCCCCTCTCCTCCTTGCCGCTCCCCGGGGCTGTGGCTGACCAGGCGTGCCCCAGCCCTGCCTGGACAGGCTGCGCTCCCCCTGCCAACCCTGCGGGCTGCGTGCCAAGCCTGGCACAGCTCCCCGCCGTGTTTGCGCCCGTCCCAGCACCGTGCATGGAGCCTGGGCACGTCTCAAGCTGCCTGGCATCATGCCCCCGCCCCAGCCCTTACCCCATTCCCCTCTGCCTGCCTGCCCCTGCTCTCCAGGGCTGCCCATGGGGCACGTGCCCAGCCCTGCTGCCTGCCGGAGCCCCGCGGGCAGCTGCCTGGGGTGACTGCAAAGATGAGGTGGGCTGCGGGGCTGGCACGGCGCTGGGTGGGTGATGGCTGGTCCCTGTGCACGGGCAGAGGTACCGCTCAGCCTCCGCACCAGAGCATCGCAAGGAGGAAATCCGGCATCCTCCATCCCACAGCCTGGTTCCCACAGCCCAGGGACCTGCTGCAAAAGGCATCAGCCGGGGGCTACCGTCACACTCATCGTATTTGCCTGAAAGGCACCAAATCCAGGGGGAAGCAGAGCAGTCCTACAGCCCCCATCACACCCCATCCCAGGCAGCCCAGCCCCTACCTTTCCCCCATGCACAAGCCACGCTCTGCCGACACGCACACGCCTTCACCGCCCAGCATCCCACAAGAAATCCAACAGCCAGGACCTGCAATTAATACCTGTGATAGAATAGAGCTGATTATAATAATTGGCACCATAATTGCGTTACGGCTAGGGAAGGGTGTAAGCAGAAAGCCCTGCAAAAGAGACTCTTTGTCTTTGCTTTTTTGTTTTCTCTCCAGCTTGCAGGTAATAGCCAGGAATGGGCAAACCCTCTTTTAATGGACTCTTAATAATGCTGTAATTTCCCTTTGCAGAGAAAGTTTTCCAAACAGTCAAAGATTCAAAACAAAGCAATGATTGTTCCTATTAGCATTAAATTCTACTCTGGGAGAGAGAATAAATCAAGCAAGGGGATTCAATTCAAAACAGAACTATAAAAAATCCAATAATGATTTTTTAATATTAATAAGAAAAATATATTGTTATGCACCCTTAGCATTTAAACTTCTAATCCAATCAGCGCAAAGTGCAGAGATAAATCACAGCCGCAGAGGAGAAGGGAACAACCATCAAAGCAGGCAGCAATAAAATGCTGTCTTACATCCCTGGGACAGGCAGAGGTTTGACAGTCTCAAAAAAAAAAAAAAAGAAAAGAAAAAGAAGCCAAAATTTATGAGCCTGTCGCTCCACAAGCTTGTTAATTCCTTCCCTGCATCCCCGCACGCATGCTGCACCCACGGCTGGGAGGGTGAGAGGGCCGGCTGCTGGCTGGGCAAGCTGCAGACAGGAGGGGACAGCAGGCACCCCACTGCCCAAACCCATCGGCGCAGGGCTGCTGGGCACCTGCTCTTCTGCCTCCTGCCTAAACCTGCTCCCCGCTGCTGCTGGCCCTGGGCTGTGCTGCACGGTGCCTGGGCCTTGCAGGGGAAGGAGCCAGCGGGCCAGCTGCTGGAGGAGGTCCTGAGTGTGGTCCCAAGCAAGCTGGGCTCCCAGGCACTGTTCTGAGCGTGGAGCCCAGCAGCACAGTCCTGAGCAGCGCAGTCCCAGTCCTGGTCTCCCCAATTCCCCATCCTTAGAGGCTGCACTGGGCATTCCCGACCCGTCGCTGCCGAACACACCCGGGGCAGGCTCCAGGGATGCTCAAAATCCTCCGCACACACTGGCACAGTGCCTGCTCCCACCAACACTGACAGACACCAGTGTGGGGCCGGTGGTACCCACACAGCCCCCCGGGGCTGCTCTGCTCCCCATCCCCACGCGCAGAGGGATGGTGGGCAGCCCTGCCCATCGCACCACTCCGCACAGGCTGCACAGTCACCCATGGAGCTGCCACCCCGCTGGGCTCAGAGATGCTGCAACCCCCCCAGGCTCACAGTCCAGGAATGATCCCGAGAAGGCTCCCCCACGGCTCTCACCCCCACGGCTCTCACCGTGCTGTCCTTGTTGAACTCATTACCGATAACGGCCCCACAATTCAGCGCTGAGGCAGCCGGGCTCTTCCCCCTGATTTATCGGCTCCAGCAGCTGATGCGCTGCCACGGGGCCAGCAGCGAAATGCCAGGAACCACAGGCAGCGGCTCTCAGCTCCCCTCACCTCCCCCTGAACCCCAAACCCCAGCGCTCCACCGCAAACAGCTACGTCCAAGGAGAGGGAAATGCCGAGCCACGGCAGCGGGAAGGGGAGCAGCAGCGAAGCACCTGCAGCTGGCGGGTCCCAGCCATGAGACGGCCGAGGACAAAAGACATCTCAGCCGTGCGGGGAGTTCCCAGCTGTCTGGCAAACTGCTGACGCCACGAACCAGGGCGAGAGGGCATTTGGGGACAGGGGGACGGACACGCTGCTCCTGCTCAGGGGCACCCCAGGGCTTCGTTCCTGCCAGCTCCCAGCCACTGAGCTCCTGGGGGAGGCTGATGGGGGGGCAAAAGATTAATTACAGCTATTACAGGTCCAAACCTGACGTGCTGGGGAGTGTTTCTGCTCTACTTTGGCTTTGCATAGTCTGGGCAGAGGGCTGGGGAGCAGGCGCCAGGCTCATCCCTGTGCTCCCCAGCTTGGCACTGCTCGGGTCCTGCACAGCAAGTGACATCCCATCTCAGGGTGGCAAAGCAGCCCCCTGAGAGCTGAGGGCACCCAGGCCCTCCTGGCGCTTTGCAATATGTTTTATAGAGAAAAACAAAACCAAACCCCAAACCAGCCATATATCCCTGCACCAGGCTTTTGGGCTCCCCTGCTGCCAAGAGCTGGGGCTAAAGTGGCCACACGGTCCTTGGAACGGGCCCTCTACCGCAGGGATGCCCAGTAGCCCTTGGAGGGCCAAACCTACATCCCAGCATCCCATCATGCCCTGCCGTCCCTGGCTGCTGGAGGAGATGCCAGCAGTCCCCAGGGCCACCAGCACATGGAGCCAGGGCTGGGAAGTGCTTGGGGACTGCGGAGAGGGAGCAGTGCTGCCACTCACAGCATCCCTAGGCTTTCCCACCGGGCTCCGAGCAGGATCCAGCACCCTGGCACGCAGCACCCATCCCCAGCGCCATCCCTCGGGGACCTCGGCAGTGCCCAGGCTGGGTAGGAGCTGGCGCAGCCCCGCGAACGCCCCGTCTCCTCCATAGCCCAGGGCTGGCCCCGGCTGCAGCCTCCTCCCAATCCCGCAGGAGAGGAGCCAGACTCCCCGGGAGACACAAAGGCTGCCCCGGGGAGGGAGAGGGTGTCTGGCAGCGCCAGGCTGCCCAACCGTGGGGCCACGGGCAAGGGGACGCATCCTCCAGGGTGGGTGGCACCCAGCGCCCGGCTGTGGGGTCCCGGCGTGGGATGGGCAAACAAATGGGGGTCTGGGGAAGGGGGGGGGGGGAGGTTGAACTTTTGAACCAGCAGGCAGGAGATCAGTGCATTACCTTAACGCGAGTTAAAAATAACCGTCTCGTCTCTTGAAACGAGCCTGTCTGCAATTACAGCTTGGCATGTCTGCTCCGGAGCGTCCCCAGGCTGGCACCCAGCCAGGTGGCAGGCAGCTCCAAACAACCCTCGCCTTTCTTCTCCCTCTTGGGGTTGGCTTTTTTTTTTTTTTTCTTTGTTTTTTTGGGTTTTGGTTTTGCTCTTTGCTTCCCCCCTCCCTCCCCCCCCCACTCCCTTCCCAGCAAATCAAAGGTGGCTCCTCAGAGCCCCAGCTCCAGCTTGCCAAGCGAAGGCTGAGCCTTCAGAAGCAGCCAGCCCCTGTGGTACCCTCCCCACAGCAAGGCCACACTGTGCTCCCCATCCCCTGGGGATGGGGTGGGGATGCTGCCCCCAGCCCCTGCTCCTGGGAGGGCAGTGTGGCTGCACCAACCCACCCAAGGTGCATCCAAGGCCCCTTTGCACGTCTGGTTGCAGCGTGTGGGTGTGAAGCGCACGTGGGAGCACACGTGGTGAGCCCGGCGCCCGTACACACCCTGCACCCCAGACGCACACGCAGGCGTGCGAGGGAAGAGGTGCAAACTCAGACGTGCACACACAGGCGGTGGATGCCCCACGGCCTCACTGCCCACAGCTCCCCGTGCTCTGCCCAGCCCCACAGGTAGGTGCAGGCCGGGGTTTCAATGCACCAGGGAGAGCAGGCAGCAGAGCTGAGGCCAATGTGCCCATCCTGGCATCCTCCCGTGTGTCCTCGTTGCCAGCACCTGGGGCTGGCTGGGAAACCTCATTTCCCAGGGGACAGAAGAGGGAGCTGGGCTGCATCCCTGCTGCAGCCTTGGCATGGTGGGAACAAAGCGGTGGAGGCAGCAGAGGTGGTTATCACCCCCAGTACACATGCCCAGGGGCCACTGGGCAGCAAAGCCTACACTGTGCCTGGCACAGTCAGGACCACCCCTACCTGGGTGCTGCGGAAGGGAAGGATCAGGCCCCTCCAGAAAAATCAGGCACTGGCCATGCAGACCCCAACATCACCCCATCCTGTTGCTAATCACCTGGGAGACACGTCCCCCACTATTCCCAGCCCTCAGAACAGCCAGTGGTCCTGGGGTAGGCTGGACATCATTCCCCCAGCTAACAGTAACAGGCAACAGCTCAGGATGTTCTGGGATGCTGGAGCATCCTCGCAGGGAGGGAAGGGACCCGCCTGCTTTGGGGGTCCCCACGCTCCTTCCCAGCACCGGCTGCTGCCGCCTCCTCCTCCCTGCAGCGGGTGAAAGCGAGCTTTGTGCTGGGGCTTTCAGTTCTCCCTGGCTGGCGCCCGGCCAAGGCACCACATAATAATGAACAGATGCTGTCCAAAACGAGCTTCAGCGGCAGACAGGCGAGCCTCTCCCCGTGTCCTTCCATAACCCAAAGTGCCTTTCACCTCAGCACTAATCAGGCACCTTCAGCAGGAGAGAGAAGCCGATGGGATGTGTCGGGCTAATTAGAAGTAACGGGAGTGGGGAGCGCCGAGCCCACCACTGGTGGGTGTGGGAGGGCAGGGGGAGAGGCAGCTGCCTCCCCACGGGCAGGGTCAGGGTGCAGTGGGGGGGCAAGGCAAGGGGAAGACCCCCCTACCCAGCTCCAGGGTACTGCCACAGGACACTCAAGGGCACGACAGCAGCGGAGCTCGGGGTGGATCCTGGTTGGGGTGAACCCTGGGGATGGTGGGGACACCCTGGGGCTGGACCCCACTGTAGCAGCGGGCAGGGGAAATTCATCCCCTTCCCACATGCTCCCCCTGCAAGGACACGGTGGCGACAGGGGTCCAACCCTGCTCCCCAAGCCCAGGGGACCTCAGACCACCGGCAGCATCCTGGGTGAGGACCCCACTGGGAAGGGAAACCAGGCCAAGGAGCTCCAGCTTGCTCCCACGGGGACCCAGGCGTGGGGATGGACAGAGATAACACGGGGCTGCAAAGCACTTTTCTAGTCCGCAGGATCTTAACTGTAGTTTATATTCCAGCGGTTATTAAAAATAAAGGGGGGAGCGTGGGGGGAAGCTAAGAGCAGAGCAAGCTGTTCATTTGGAGCCTTTCCCTTGGGTTTAATAAAGCCCCACTCACTGCTGTAGTATCATTTTTATGCTATCATAAAGCCAGACCATTTAGCAGGTTTGTGTTACTTCAGCAGTTAGCGCTGCATGAAAAGAGATTCCAGAGGAAAGGAGGGGGAAAAAAATTAGAAGGAAGATGAAAACCTCCAAAAGGAGAGAGAAAAATGAGGCAGGAAGGAGGAGAGGAGCCTGGGGGATCCCTCATGGCCGTGCCGCCAGCAGCACCAGAGTGTATCATAGCAGCTCAGGGGGGAACGAGCAGGTTCCTCCATGAAGTCAGGGACAGGCAAGGAGTCCCCATATCCATGTCTGTGATGCTGAAGGGGCTGGTACCCCAGCCCAGGATGCTGGAGAGACCCTACCTGTACCATGAGAAAGGGTTGAGGGGTCCCCTCTCATTGGGAGGATGCGCTGGGGGCATCGCGCCCATGGGGATGGGAGAGCTGGGGTGGCTTCTGGCTGGGAGGAAGCAGAAGGGATTCCCCAGGTAAAGTCCTGCTCAGCCCCCAGGACGGCCGGGCTCTCCCTGCCCCTCTGCTCCCAGCCACAGGCAGCTCCTCGGGGAGCATTGGGCTCTCCGTGCCGCTGGAAAAATCTCCATATATGGAGAGGATGGGGATACGTGTGCTGAGCCCAGCCAAAACCACCCCAACTGCAGCCCTGACCCAGCAGCCCCGGTACCCATCCCTGTACCCCTGGGCCGTGCCCACCACCGAGCCCTCCAGGCTGGGTGGGACTCACACTGCTTATGGAAGCAAGCCTGCTGTGTGCTCCTGGAGCCACGTCACCCCCAGAGCCACGTCACCCCCAGAGCCACGTCACCCCATCCTCCCCGTAAGCCCCCCCTTCACCACTGTGCCACCCCCCCCGGCACCACTCACTGCTTCATGGCACTTGGGTCGCCCTCTGCAAGGGGACACTCGTCTCCACTCATTTCGAGCCTCTCCAGCCCCATGGGGCAATGGCCCAGGCACGTACACCAGACCCCCCCACGAGAGGGCTTGGGCACAGGGTGGCATCAGCAACGGAGCACACAGAGCCAGGAGCAGCTCCTCTAAAGGATGCTCTTGCCATGCCTGCACAGCTCCTGGTGGGGTGGAGCTCCCCCCACTAGCAGCCACATCCCTGGGGGTCTCCATGCCCAGCAGGGAGGTGAACCACCCCAGTACACCCTAAACCCTTGGGCAGCAGGGAGCATTCAGCCCCCCTGCACCCATCCAAAAACCCTTTCCACCCTTCTTTCTCCCTAATTCATTTCCATCCTGCCTTGTGCTTGGAGGGGATGGGGTTCTCTGCATGGCAGCCCCCAGCCCATAGCACACAGCACTCCCAGCTCCATGGGCCAGCAGGACCCAGCAGACCCCCCCCCCCCCACCTCCCATCACTACGCCACCATCCCAGTGATATAAAGGAGGAGGAGGTGTAGGGGAGGGCTGGGAAATTAAGGTTTTCAGCGCTGTCAGAGCCGCATCAAACAGGCATCCACCAGCTGATTGCTTGATTGTTATATTTTGGATGTCAAACTGGAGCAAGCAGGAACCTTTAAAATGCATCAGTGCCGCTGCCTTCCTGACGGAGGGTGTTGGTTTCCCATTAACAAGTGGAAAGCGTGAGCTGGAGCAGAAAACTTCAAGCGCTTTGGAATTGATAAAATAACAACTCCCTAATTAAGCAGATCTGTCAGTCAACGGGCGCGGTGCTGCCCTGCATCAGGAAGCAGCCGCCTCAGCAGCGGCTCCCCCGTGCACCAGCCCACAGCACCAGCCCAGCCCACTGCAGCATGGGGAGCACTGGGGGTGGTGCGGCTCAGGGGGACGGCAGCTGGAGCATCCCGCCGTCCCCGTGAGACAGAGCTGGGTGCTGGTCCTGATGCTGAGCGTGGCTAGGGTGCGGAGATGCCGTGCCTCAGTTTACCTCGCCATAAAGACATGTAATGCAGCACAAAGGTTTGAGGGGGAGGAAAGGGCTGACCCCAAAAGGCACACACCATCCTTCTCCTCCAAGAGACAACCACCAGCCTGGGGAACGTATCCCTGGCACACATCAGACACCCCTATCCCTGGCCAGGCACAGGGGCAGCATCCCCATGGATGCAGGGTGAGGATCTGCAGGGCAGGGGGTTTGGAGAAGTCCTGCCAGACCAGCAGTAGCACAGTGCCCCACGTGCATGCTATGCCCACCACCCATGGGGCTCCCGGACCTCTGCCATCCCCCTCTCCCGGGCACGGGGAGGCTGTGAAGGACCTAATTAAAGGAGCAGCCCATTACCCAAGACCCCCCTCTGACACTGGGTAATGAAACGCTTTAAATCCACCGTGGTTCTCCCAGGCCTGTGGCAGGAGGGACAAGGCATCTCCAGGGGCTCCTTAATAAGCCGCCAGCAGCTCGTTACTACAAAATTGACTGCCCAGCGCTCCGGGTGCTCCCATGGCACTGGGAGCTGCCAGCCTGCCCCAGGGAGGGATGCACAGGGGCAACCCCAGGTTTAACCCTTGCTGTGCTGGTGTCCAACAAGACCACCAAGCAAAGGGGGTCTCCGCATGCCACCACTCGCCCCAGGGCTGCTGCCAGCCCTTGCACCATTCATCCCAGATGGGAGTTGGCACCAGCAGCATCAGGACAGGTCCCAGGGTACCCTGCCCAGCCCAGGGACTTTCTCTGGGTACCCGTGTCCCTCCCATCTGCCCTGCAATCAGATGAGCCTAGGAGGTTTAAGCCACGATGTCAATGGGGGGCAAGGGGAGCTGCCAGGGCAGCAGAGCCACTTGCCCACAGTCTCAGCAGCAAGAGCTAGTCAGTGGCACCTCTCTGACCCCAAAACGGGCTGGGAATGTGTAGCCCAGCCCAGCCCAGGGCACACCCAGGCAAGCCCACCCAAGAAAGCACCCCCTGCAAACGCCTTTTCGTGCCCAACAGCAGCTTGAACCCAAGCCTGTCCTTCTCCCAACACACCACAAAGCTCCCAGGGATGCAGCCCCCTCAGGAAAGCCACCAAACCCCACTGTGGGTGCCAGGGCTGCGTTGTGGGCAGCCCAGGCAGTGCTGATACAGGGATACCGGCCAGGGACCATTTCCACCCCAAGGAACGGGGGATCCCAGGAAGGTGTGGGGGGGCAAGGGAAAGGGTTGAACCACCCACGTTTCTCCTGTGCAGGCTCTGCCTGGAGGTGTTGGTCCTCCTGCAGCTCCGGGACTCACCAGGGAGCTCAGGGTGACAGCTGACACAGGGAAAGGCCACTCCTGCTTTCCGGGCCGAGGGTCACCTCTGCCAGAAGGGATGCAGGCAGGCAACACCACTGCCACAGCCTGTCCTCACCCAGGGGCCAAAAGCCAGTGCTGGCACAGGGGATGGGAAGCCTGTGCCACCTTGTACACCCGCACAGGCACACTCAGGCATTGCCACTGTCCCCTGCGCACACCCTGGCACACACAAGAGAGGACACGGGTTGCTCTCCATCCCATCCCATCCCAGCCATGGGTGGGTCAAACCCCAGCACCCGCCTGTGACAAGGATGTCTGCTGGCCCCACCATCCCCAGCTGGGGTCTGTCCCACCCAGGGAGGGGTTTGCTAAATGGCTTTGCTGCTGGGAGACACGAGGATCCCCCTTCCATGCTCCTGCCCAGCCATGGCTGGGCACACAAACTTGCTCACAGCGTCCCCTCAGCCTCATTCCACAGGCTGCCCCTCAGGGACATCTGGCTGGGGGGTCCCCACGCACCACACATGTACCCCCATGCACATTAACACACAAGGCTGCCCGGGAATCCCTTCTCTCCTCATCCCAACCCTCCCAGTCACCAGTCCAGAGCCCCGGCAAAGCTCCCCATCACGTTCCCAGACCCCATCAGTGCATGTCCCCCCTCTGTCCCCAGTGGGTACAAGTCTTGGGGGGCCCTTCACCCCAAGCACACACCTGAGGCCAGTGGCCCCCACACTAACGCTGCCCCTGCAGCCCCTGACATCCACCCCCGGAGAATCTCCACACCAGGGGGGACACCAGCTGCCCCCTTCTCACCCACCACGAGCGGGGCAAGGCAGAGGATGCCCAGGTCCTGCGCACACCAACTCCCACTGCCTGGCCACAGGTGCCAGACAGACAGACAGACTCTGGCCTCCCTGCCCCTAAAGAGCCCCGTTTCCAACCGAGGAGGACCCCTCCCAGGCAGGCCAGGTCCGGCCACCCCCGCCGGAGCCGGGACACGCTGTGCCGGGCCCGCGGGCCGGCGGTTCGAGCCCCCGAAGCCTCGTTACACACTAATCAGATCGGAGGTGACAGGGCTTAGGGGAGGGCTTAAGAGAAACCGTCTCCTTTTTACTGACACCATCTGGACACAGGCGACGTGTCCCCTTCCCAGCGCCAGCCGGAGAGACCGGTGTGCCTCCCGCCCCGACCCGGCACCCCCCGTGCCCTCGCCCGGCACCGGGATGGTGGGTGCGACACGGCTCCAGCCGGCACCGAGGGAGATGGGGGGCTGCTCCCCGCCCCAGGGGTTTCTAACAAGCCGGCGGTGCCAGCCCGGAGCGGAGCCGGGGGGGGGGGGGGGCCGTGTGGTCTCTGTGTGCCCCCCCCCCCCCGGGAGGGGGAAGCGGCCCCGGGGAAGGCGGGGGCTGGGGCAGGGGAGACTTACTGGGTAAAAGTATGCCTTTTTCCCCAGAACTGGATAAAAGCCAGCCCGGAGACACCTGTTTGGGGACAGCCCCCTCCTCCGGGTGTCCTCCCGGGCACGCCGCCGGCACTCGGGGACCGGGCACCACCGGGATGCCCGGGGACGGGGACGTGCAGGGCCGCGGCGGAGGGGTCGTCATTCACCATTCCCCGGCGCTCTCCGGCCGCGACCACCCTCCCCGGCGCCATCCCCCTGTCCCCACCTCCCCGGGGAGGATGGTGGCACGGCGCTCCGGCTCTGCCGAGCCCCCAGCCGCAGGCCAGCGGGTGACCCGGGGACAAGATCGCCCCGCTCCTCACGCGCAACGCCGCGGGGCACCGGCTCTCCCCCAAAACTTAACCGAGCTGCCCCCTCCCCCTCCCCGTGAAGGCAGCGGGGATCCCCCCAGCCAGGGGCAAGCTCCGGCTGCCCCGGGGGAAGCACCCCAGCTCCGGCGCATCTTTGGGAGCAGGGGGAAGGGGAGGGGGGGGGAAAGTTGCACTGGGGGTCGGGTCGGGGGGGCCGGGGGGGTTCACGGTACCTTCCAGCCGGCGGAGCTGTTGCTGTCTCCTTTATCCTTAAAGTAAGGGACGTATCGCACCATCCAGTCGTAGATCTGCGAGAGGGTGAGGCGCTTCTCCGGCGAGCTCTCGATGGCTTTGGTGATGAGGTCGGCGTAGGAGAGGTTGCCCCAGGCGTTCCTCCGGGAGGTCTTGGCCTTGCGGAGCTGCCCGACGTCCGCGCCGGGGGGCGGCAGGGAGGCGGCGGCGGCGGTTCTGCGCTCCGCCGGGGCCGCCGCGTTCTCGGCTCCCTCCCCGCCGCCGGCCGCCAGCGCCGGGGGTCCTCCCGCCGCGCCCCCATCCTCCTCCTCCGCCGCGAAGTCGGGGTGGGGGAGAGGCCAAGTGCAGGACCGGGGCCGGCTCTGCGGCTCGAAATCCGGGTCGATCTCCACCTGATGCGCCTGGAGCTTTTCTTCCATGGTCCCCTCCCCGCCGCTGCCCTCCTCCCCCGCCCCAACAACCCCCCTCCCCGGAGTTACGGTCGGCTTCCAGGCAAAAAAAAAAAAAGGAAAAAAAAGAAAAAAAAAAAAAAACCAAAAAAAAAAACCCCAAAAACCCAAACCCTACCCACAACAAAAACCCCCAAAACACGGGAGGGAGAGGAGTGCGAAGAAGGGCTCCAAGCTCGGACGGAGGGGGAGAAGGGAAGGAGGAGCCGCTCCGTGCGCCCGGGTCCTGGCGGGGCGCAGGCGGCGGGGGTGCAACCCCAAGTCCGGCGGAGCTCTTAGCAGGCGGCTCTGCCCGGCTCCGCGCCGGGAAACGGGAGGCTAACGGGAGAGACGAGCCGTGGGGAATGCTGCATATTCATCGGTCGCCTCTCCGGCCCCGGGCGAGACGGGGGGGTTGGTTTTTGGTTTGGTTTTTTTTGTTTTTTTTTGTTTTTTGTTTTTTGTTGGTTTTTTTGTTGTTTTTTTTACCGGCCGCGGAGCTCCGGAGTCGTTCCCGGCACAATAGGCAGCGGGGCGGCTGCGGGCGGGCAGGGCGCGGGGGCTGCCGCATCCATCGGCGGAGGCTGCACCGGGCTGGCGGCGCGGTCAGGCAGCAACAGATGAACCGGAGCGACCGGCGGCGGGCGGCATCCTCGGCCGGGAACCGGCGTACTCCGGAGCCGGGCGGCGGGGCACCTGGGCGGGGAGAAGCGGGATGGAGGTGGAGGTGAGGGGGGGGGAAGGGGGGCGGGAAGAAGCCTTTGGCACGGCGGACGCGCAGCTTTTCCCCCCCCGGGGCGGCTCGGGGCCGCGGCGGGCGGCCCAGCGCTAAGTCCGGCGGCGCGGCGGAGCCATGCTGGCGGGCGGCACGCACCTGACAGCGCCGGGCGAGGGCGGCGGCGGCGGCGGCGGGCGGGCGGCGGGCGGCTCCCCGCCCCTACGCCCCCCCGCTCCGTTTCAGCGGCCGCGCACCTGCCCGCCGCCGCCGCCGCCGCCGCGCTGCCGCCACGGCGCGGGCGGGCCACATGCTGGGACGGCCGCCGTTCGCTCAGTCGCTCGCTCGGGTCTCCCGGTCCTTCGCTCGCTCGCTCCCTCCCTCCGCCGTGCCCGTCCCCGAATGCGGGCGCCGCCGTGACACAGGGGGAGGGCCCGGAGGGGCGGGAGGAGGGCGGGGGAGGGGAGTGCCCCAGCGCCGCACGGGGCAGCGGCGGGGCGGGACGGAGCGGAGCGGAGAGCCCCGGCACCGCTCCCCCCACCCTCCGCTGCCCCCTCCCCTCGCCCGCCCCGGGCCGCGGACCCCCGGCGGCGGCGGCGGCCCCACGTGCGCCCCGGGCGCCCCCCATTGTTGCCCCGAGCCGCCGCCGCCGCCTGATTGGCGGGAGCAGCCGGCGGACACGCCCCCTCCGCCCGCCTATTGGCGCGGCGCCGGCGGGACGCTCCGTTGAGGGGTGGGGGGAGGGGGAGCGGGCCCTCCCCGCCGGTGACGTCAGAGGTGCCGGCCGCATCCGCGCGTCACCCCGGGCAACGCCGCCGCCGCCGCGGCCGGGCGAGGGACCCGCCGCTCTGCTCCGGGCCCGCCTCCGCGCCCGCCCGCGCGGCCGGGAGACCCCCGCCGGCGGCCCCGCCCCCAGCCGCGCAGCCCCGCCCCGGCCCCGCCGCCCCCGGGCCCGGCCCGCTCCCCGCCCCGGCCCCGCCGCCCGGGCCCCGCGCGGAGCCGGGCCCGCCCCGGCGATGTCAGCACCGGGGTACGAGGTGGCAGCCCGGTCAGACCCGCGAAGCCCGCCCAGAGCTGGGGCGGTCGCCCGCAGCCCACCACCCCTCACCCCCCACTCAGCGCCGGGCCTGGCGGGGCCGGAGGGCGGCTCCTTGGAGCCCCCCTGCCCGCACACCCCTGCCCCCTGCCCGCACCCGCCCGGCAGCGCAGACTCCTCTCACCCTGCACCCTCCGAGGACGCCGGCCCGGACCCTGCCTGCGCTCCGCTCCCCGCCTGCACCACCCTAGGACAGACCCCTCCTCACGCACCCTCCGGGTCACACACCCGCCCCTGCACCCACCCGGGACGTGAGTGTCGGCAGCAGCTGTGTCTCCCCCCGGCCCTTAACCCACCACACACGCAGGCCGTCTCCCCTGCATCCCCAGGGACCGGTCCCTGCCCGTCCCTGCTCTGGCTGTCCCCATCCCTGCACACCCGCTGTGCCTCGCGGGCCCCAGAGACACCATCACTGAGCACCCTGGGGTGCTCCGGGGCTTTGTCACCCTGGCTGCCACCAGCTGTGACAGTTGTTAATGCCACAGTCACTTGTGATGCTTTTCCAGCAGCCCCATCCCTTGTCCAAGGGGACGGGCTAAGGTTACCCAAGCAACTATGAAGCTGATGGTTCCAGCCCTGAAAGTGCTTGGCCTGACAGCTCTAATAATATAATAAAGTAGAATATAATCTGATTAATATAATATAATATAATATAATATAATATAATATAATATAATATAATATAATATAATATAATATAATATAATATATAAAAAACAATATACAGGAGGGACCTGACAAGTGCTCTGTTTCACACGCCCTGTGAGTGGTAGTGGTGGCTGCAGATGCCCCAGCTGCTCCTAGAGACACAGCCCTCATGCTCCCTGAGCCCCTGCCACACAGTCAGGGCCCTGCTGGCCAAGCCCCACACCTCCTGGTCCCTCTGGTCCCAAAGGGCTGAGCCAGACTCGCACCACCTGCCCTGGGCAGCCCATTTACAGCCACACAGGACAGACCTGATCACAAACCCCCCTGACCCTGCAGACCCTTGGGTGGAGGCAGCCTTTGCATCTCCCTGTGCTGCCCAAAAGCACTTCTCCTTGGATCTATCCCAAATTTCCCTGGTTTACACCCACACTCCTTCCCCTCATCCAAGGGTTCAGAGGCAGGATCATTCCCTCCTTTCCTCAGGAGCTCAGCAGTGTTTCTTCCCTTTATTCATCCAAACACTCCCACATTTCTCATCTGCTCTTCCAGCCTTGTTTTTCCAGCCCCCAGTGCCCAGCTGGGCAGGAGGGTGCCAGCCTGCCCAACCCCTCCAGTGCTGCTCCCATGGGTGCCTCTGCCTGCCCAGTGCCACTTGGTTTCTCCATCTGCACTTCTCCTCCAGCGCAGCGGGTGCCTCTCCCTGCGATGACCCTGAGCTGCCTCATCCCTTGGGATGCGCTCAGACTGCACTGCCAGCTCAGCCCAGCACTTCCCCAACGCTGCAGAAACACGCTGGTCTCTCTCACTGGCTGCCTCAGTTTCCCCAGTGTTTCCCCTTGCAGACAGGGCTGGGTGGCTGCTGGAGGTAGAGGTGACAGGCAGGGCTTGGATGGCTTTGTGTCTCCTTCCACCTAAAAGCAACCAAAGCTGCCTGGCACTCCCATCCCTGCCTTGCCCAGGGCCTCCTCCTTGGCCTCCTCGCTCAGAGTGAGGAGCAGCACGTTTGTGGGCACACATGGCCCCATCCAGGGCACACGCAGGTCTGGGGTGCACAGAGGAGGGTGTTCAGCCCTCCACCCCGCAGCAGCAGCGCAAGGCTGGATTCCAGCATCACCTTCCCAAGCACCTGGTTAATTATCACTTAACCGCCTGGCACCAGGCAGGAGCATCTCTATTAAGCCAGCTGCACGCTGCCACCGTCCCCGTTAAGCAGCAGGGCCGGCTGCTCACCCATTGCTTTATGTGAGAGGCAGTCTGGAGAGCAGAGCTGGGGGACACTGAGCTGCCTCACCTCTCCTTCACACCCCAGGGTGCCCCTGGTCCCAGCTGCCCAGCCCAAGGGGTGGGCTGTGGGGTGAACACTGGGTCTCCAGAGATGTTTGTTACCCAAAACCCTCCCACACCTCTCACCTCCAGCCCTGTTTCTCCAGGGGCAAGGCTGAGCACCAGAGCAGTGGGTCTGGGGGTGAAGACCAGAACAGAGCCCAGCTGGGTGGCAACAGCAGCAGGGAGGGGGAGGGTAATGGGGGTGGTTGGGAGCTCCAGGCATACATCCCTCTCCAACTGCCATCCCACAGCCACTACAGCCATCATCTAGTGCAGCTCCCCACGCTGCCCGTTCCCTGCCCGCTTTCAGCAGAGCCCAGGCACAGGCGCCCCATGGGGTGCAGTGCTGCCCTCCCCTCTTCCCAGCTGGCCAGGAAATGGGGCTCCTCCAACCCCCAGGCTCTGGGACAGAAGCCGGTTTGTTCTTGATGATGATGATGGGAGAGGGAAGGAAGGCGTGCCTTACACCAATGTGTCCAGCTCCAGGCACCCAGCACCTCCCAAGTGGGAAGAATGAGGCTTGAAAAGGAAAACTGGGAGCTCACTGGGGATGGAGTGAACAGGACCAGCTCGGGTACATCCCACCACACGTGTGTGAGTGGTTTCTTGCAACTGAGGGTGGCAGCAAGGGGGCTGTAGCTGCCCAGTCACAGCGCTGCACTCCAGGAAGCACCATGGTGCCCACATCTGTGGAAGGATGCTCTAGTGCCTTGGCTGCTGCAAGTCACCTGCAAAACAGATCAGAAGGGTCTCTGAATAATCTGAATGGGACACCTGGCAAGCACTGTGCTGAGCCCCACAGCACCAGCTCCCCAGGGCAAACTCTCCTGGTGCAGGGGGAATTGAGGCAGCAGGGTTTGGGCAGAGCTGGGGGAGGAAATACCCACAAAGAGAAGGCATGAAGGGAGAGAGGCCACTTGTGGGACGAGGAGGAGGAGTAAGAGGAGGAGGGCTGCTGTCCCAGACATGTCCTCACCAATGGGATCATGGTCAGGGGCAGTCTGAGCCCCTGCTGCACCTTGGGGCAGAGCCAAGGCTTGGTGCCCTTGCCCGGTGCTGGCGTCACCTCCTGTCCCACCGGCCCAGCAGGACCTCCATCTGTCCTGATCCAGGATGATTCCCGCACCATCCCATGCAGACCCTGTCTGCCCTCTTCTCACCACCAAAGATTTACACCTGAGGCTTGTTTTGAAGCCCCCAGCTCCTTCACCATCCCTGTCAGAGGGGTGCCCAGCAGCTCCAGGGTCCAGAGCAGAGCCCCATGGGCAGTGACGGAGCTGTGGGAGCTGAGGAGGGACCATGCTGGGCAGTGCCCCACTAGAAGGCAGATGGGGATGTCTGCCCACGCAAAAAACACCAGCAGGCTCCAGGGACTGCATTTGTGACCGATTTGTCCTGCTGCCAAGGAAAAATCCAGCATCCAGCACCACAACTGAGGGCACCTGGCTGCAAGGACGCTGCCTTGGCACCACGGTCCAGCCAGGGGAGAGGAGAGCAAGCGCCAGCAGGGAGAGGGGAGCACCTCAGCAGTACCCATCACACCCTGCAGCCCATCACCCTCATTTCAGGCCACCCCACCAGCCCCATTATCCCAAGAGGAATAAGCAGACAGGTTTTCCCATGAGTGTTTACAGAGAGCTGGGGTTGGGGGGTGAGGGGAGGCAAGGGGAGTGGGGGAAGTACCAAGAAAATCCCAGCGGTGTTGACCTGGAGTGTTGTGTCCAGTGCTGGGCTCCCTGGGATCAAACAGACAGGGATCTCCTGGAGAGAGTCCAGAGGAGGGACAGGGAGATGCTGAAGGGCCTGGAGCATCTCCCCTGTGAGGAAAGGCTGAGGGAGCTGGGGCTGTTCAGCCTGGAGAGAAGAAGACTAAGGGGGGACCTGAGGAATGGTTATCACTATGTGAAGGATGGGATGCAGGGGGACATGGGCAGCCCCTTCTCAGTGTCTGTGGGGACAGGACAAGGGGCAATGGCTGCAAGTTGGAGCACAGGGAGTTCCCCCCAAGCTGGGGAAGAACTTTTCCCCAGTGAGGGTGAGGGAGCCCTGGGCCAGGCTGCCCAGGGGGTGTGGAGTCTCCTTCTCTGGAGAGATTCCAGCCCCGTCTGGACAGCGCCCTGTGTGCCCTGTCCTAGGGACCCTGCTTTGGCAGGGGGTTGGACCCCATGGGCTCTGGAGGGCCCTGCCAACCCCTGGGATTCTGGGATTCTGCCTGAGGAAGGGAGGGATGTGCAGGGACAGACACAACCCTCTGCACCTCGGGGCTGGATTCTCCTGCATCTCACAGGAGCTGATGCTGATGCCTTAGTCCAGGAATGGGTCACAGGCAGCCCTGAGCAGCTGGGCTTGTCCCCTCCTCCATGTCCACATTCAAGCTCACATCATGTCCAACCAAACCCACTACAGCAGGACTGAATTCCCAGAGACTTTATTTGGGGACACATGAAGAATGAACCTTTTCAGCTGAAAACCAGGGTTGCTGCTTTTTGAAGTGCTGGAGTTCTGCTGAAAAGCCAAGAAGCCACTTCAGGACCAGCTTTGTGGAGCCAACAGGTCCAGTTTTGATCTAATGCAAGTTGAGTGGAAACTTTCTGCTCAGCCCTTGCTGTACACTACCAGTATTAAATCTTGCTCTAGAACAGTGCTTTGGGAAAAAAATCTGCTCTTTAATAATAGTGACGGTCAATAATAGTTTTCAATGCTAATTCCATGTGATTAAATATACCTTTGCTTGATAGAAAATGCTGTATGTCATGCAAAAAGTTCATGAACCCTCTGATCTCACCTCCTGGCACACCAAATATGAAGGCAGCAAAATCTCTCCAGCCCAACACACTATTCCCTGTCTCCACACCAAAAAGGTCATCAGCTCCTCTGGGCTCAGCATCACCCCAACAGCTCATAGCCACCTGCCACAGCCCCAAGCAGAGTCAGTCCCTCATCATCTCAGCGAGGACCATTTTGGCCATAGACCTGAGCGGGATGTGACCAACTCCCAGCACTGGTGTCCCACAGGTGAGGGCACAGAGCTACTGCCAGAGCCTCAGGTTTTTATTTCTTTATTTTTCCCCAGGGCCTTGCTGACCTGGAGGAAATCACCTGCATTGGTGTCTCTCCTTGTGTCTCTCCTTGTTCATGCTGGTGGCCAGGGTGGAGGTGATCAATAGGATGCCCCAGCCAGCTCCACACACACCCCTCCGAGAACCACAATGAGGGGTTGGGGGGCCTCCACACCCTTGTTGTGTTGCATCAGGGGGGCTTGGCTACCCCTAAATTTGCACGCCTGCTTCCTCAGCCTGAGCTGCAGCTTCTGCAATAGCTTCAACCTCTATTTGCATTTGGAGGGGAAAACATTCCTCTCCAGGCTGCATGCTAATGCAGCATCCAGGAATCCCTGCGCTCGCTTCCTAGTTAGTCTCATCTGCCTGAGTGAACCCAAAACTGTTAAACACATTGAGTGTGTCAGACCAGATATTATCAGAAATAAGCCTACCTTTCGCTGGCACCCACAGCTTGCAGACACACAGCAAAGTTATTTAAATCTTTTCCAGCTGTCTCCCATGTTCTCAGCGAGGCTCAGCTCTGACAGGTCTTTTAACCCTTCCCTTCCATTAGCTGAGGTTACTTGGGTTTGCTCTCCTCCCTCCTGGGCACAGCTCCCTGTGGTCCAGCCACCCCTGTGTGCTCCTCTCCATCACCCTCAGGGATGTCTCCCACCCGCTCCCACCTCGCTCACACCCCCATCAGCCACTCCAGCTGGAGACAGCAGCCACCAGCCCCAGACACCCACACGCAGCCCCCATCCCCTCCTGTTTTGGATGCCCCAAACATTTGGGGGCACGCTTCAATTATGAATCCCAAAGCTTGTCAACCCCTGGCCTGTGTCTGCGTCGTCCCTCCCCAACCCAGCTTGGCTCCCTCCCCACCGCCTCCTCCTCAGCGCGGGGCTGGTGGCTGCCTTCCCAGAGCACATACTGGATAGGCTGCTTCACGAGCCTGCCTTGGAGCAGGAGCAGGAATGGAGAGTAAAGCCCCAGTTTGTACGGCCAGCGTGTTTGAGAAGGGCCATCTGGCTGGGCTGGCGGTCCAAGCTGAATTTACTGGCTGGTTTTGAAGGTCACTGAGCAGGGGCTGAACATGCTCCGGTATTTTCACTATATATAAATACCTGCATCTCCAAACCAAAGGGGTTGGGGGCTATAGGGGAGGTGGGCAGGACCCCGGAGCAAAGCAGCAGGGCTTTGGGAGCACGGGCATGCGCATGTATGTGCACACACACACACATGCAGACAGACACTGCCTGACACACTCATGCCTGCAATCTCCTGTGCATTCACATGCACGTGTGCCCACACTTCATGCACATGTGCATGCACACACACACACACACACACACACACGTGCATGCACACACCCCACATGAACACGTGTGCATACATGCACCTGCTCAGAGGTGTTGGTTCTTCCGCTGGGACCCACTCTGTCCCTGAGCCAGGTCGCTGCCAGCTCCAGAGCTGTGTCCTCTTGTGTCCCCGGGGCTCTAGAGAGCCCCCTTGTGTCCCCGCAGCATCCAGGAGGAAGATAGGAATGGCCCAAGATCCACAAAACCCTCAAAGACTCCTTGCTCCACGTCTTCCCATGCCCTTCCACAGCCACCCAGCCTCGTCCTGCACTGCACAGGCTGGGGTCCAGCACCCAGCTCAGGACCTTCTCCCAGCCGCGCTGACCACTGCCTGGGGACAACCAGCCCCGTGCCATTCAGACAGGCCCCAGACTCCGTTTCTTCCTCAGAGAGACCCCGCGGAGAGCGCCGGGCTCCTCCTGCCCCTCGGTGCCATCCTTATGCCCGCACCATGCCAGCCCTGCAGCCCAGCCATCTCCCTTTGCCCTCGGAGAGCAAATGCTCCGGGCAAGTAGCTGGGTCATCGGCCAGGAATGAAGCATCCTCTGCGTGCGTGGGGCTGGGAGCCAGCGGCCGCAGTGGAGGAGGCAGCGCTGCCAGTCACCGCAGTGGGGGAACGTGCTTCTCATCAGCGGTGCCGGGAGGTGTGGGTGTGCAGCCTGGGGACCAGCATAAGCGCAGGCCAGCGCCCGGCCCACGCACAGCATCCCCCCGCCGCGGTGAGCTGATACCTCCACCAAAGCCACGACCCTGCAGCTTACAGTGACCCTGAGAGCATCACCTCATCACAGCACTGGGTCTGGGGGAGTCCTGTATCCCAGCTGTTGCAGGGAGCTGGGAACATCCCTGTACCACTGCTGTACTGATCTTGGGAAGCGAGACAGGACATCTTCCAGTGCCGGGGAACTCCTGGGTCTCTGCACTGGGTTCCACACCCCTGGCTGATGTTGAGGATCCAGCCCCCCAGCACTGGGTGTCAGGGAGGTCCCAGCAGGAATGTGAGAGCCCACATGGAGGGAACGACCTGTCCACTGGAAGGGCTGCAGAGGAGATGGGGCTGAGCTGGGGAGGAACCGCAGGGCCAGATGCTGGAGGGCTGAGTGCTTCCCAGCACCACGGGAGCCTGCACGGTGGCTGTGTGAGTGGAGGGCTGTGCCCCACGGCAGGACACACACAGCCCGGTCCCTGTCCTGGGCAGCCCTGCGCCTCTTCCCCTCCAGCTCACAGCCCCGGGAAGGGGGCTGCCCAGTGGATATTCGCACGGTGGGGGTGTCCCTAGGCCTGCCTCCGGCCCAGCCCTGCCCCAGCCTGTCTGCACCCTGCGCCTGGTCCCACCAGGCTTTTCCGGGGGCTGCGCTCGCCCCTGGCCGCTGCTTCCCCTCCTTCCCCCGTCGGATGGGAGGCCCGAGCCCCGGGCACGTCCCAGCCAGAGCTCCGGGGGCAGAAGCGCTGCACCCCCAGCACTGCTCCCCCCAACCCGGCCGCGCTCGGGCTGCCGGGCACCCACCGGCCTTGCGAGGGGCAGAGCTGCCGAGCGCCGAGCCGGGCCTGCGGCGCGGCCGGAGCGGGGAGCGGCCCCGGGCCGGAACAGCCGGGGTGAGGCGAGGGGAGGGCGCGGCCGAGCGGGTCAGCGCCGGACCCGCGCCCGGCCCGGCTGTGCCAGAGCCTTGCCGGGAAGCCTGAGGCGGGTATTCGCCTCTCTGCGAGCCGCGCCCCGCGGGGCCGCCTCAGGCCCCCGTCTTCCCCCGCCACTCCCCGCCCCAGCCTCCTGCCTCAGCTCCCGGGGTGGGCTCGGGGCTCGGAGCGGCTGCAGGGCAGGGCCGCCAAGAAATCCGCCTCCGCCCCGTGGAAAATGAAAGCTGCCTTTTATTGAGGGGTCAGGTGGGGTCTGCCTCTGCCCTGGCCGGGCAGGTATCAGGCACTGGGGATGTCGACATGAGCACATCAGGCCAGCGCGGCCCTGCTGCCCCGGCAGGAGCGGCCGAGGGAGGGCACGGCGTTCCCTGCCCATGGGGATGGATGGAGGAAGGCCAGGCTTTTTCCCAGAGACTCCTCAGGGCGGCACGGCGTTCCCTGCCCATGGGGATGGATGGAGGAAGGCCAGGCTTTTTCCCAGAGACTCCTCGGGCCGGCCCGAAGCAAGGCGCGTCTCCTGCTCCGGTCACTCAGCCTTCACAAGGCACCGGTCCCAAGGCATCCCCAAAAGGCAAAGCCTGACCCTCCCTGCCTCAGCCGACACGTGGCCTGAAACCTGGGGCCCTGCTCGCCAGCCAGCTCATCTCCAGCAGCTCTGCAAACAAACAGCATGACCTTAGCCCTCGGGTCTGGATGCTGGAGGTCCCACCCTGCACAGAGGAGCCTGATGGATGTGGTCACCTGCCCCCCGATGGCCTCAGGGACAGCTGGGTCAATCCATGCTCCTTGCTTTTTGCTTCCAGCCTGCTGCGGTGCAGACTGCCTGCCTTCCCCTGCCTGCCTCACTTTCCCCTAACCCTAGCGAGAGCTGAACTGTGCGAGGGGCGGCGTATGAGATGGGTACTGCTGCAGCACAGAGGGGTGACAGGCCAGCACCTGGACAAGGGCAGGAAGGGACCTCTGAGACCCCATCCTCAGATCATGCCCACTCCACAACTGCACCAGCACTTGCTAACTCCAACCCATGCAATCCCCACAGGAACCCTGGCATGCCCTGGCTACCCAGGCATGTGGTGATGTTCTGCAGCAGCAGCAGCATTGGAGAGATGCGTGTGAGGGGATGGAGCATCTCAGACCAGAGTGAAGGCTCAGCACGGTCCAGGCTTCCTGACCCAACTTGTGGGAAGTGCTGTCTCCAGCCAGCCTTGGGTGGGAGTCCTTCATATCAGATCTTTGCCCATGTTCTGCTCTCCTCCCACCGCTCTCCCATGGAGAGGGCTGGTGGCCAGTAACTTCTGGAGTTATGGGCTACAACTAAGGACCAGGAAAAGTGGGTGCCATGGGCATCGTGTCCTGCCCAGTTGGTGGCTTGTTGATGGGGGTGCATCCACAGGGAAGCCCTTCCTGGCAGTGGTGGGACAGCTACCTACATGGTTAGGGGGTTGTGATGTGCCTACCACAGGCCCTGCTGAACCAGGATACTTGTCATTGGCTCTGGCTAGACCAGAACCACAGAATATGTCGTCTTCTTCCACTTGCCACGAGCGTTTGACAGACTGAAGGAGGTAAATTAAGGTCCAGGAAACACACAATTCCTTGATGGCCGGGCTTTATGCAGAGTTCCTGGGGCTCTGGCTCTCCCAAGGCTCAGTGCAAAGGCCACTCTTCCCTAAAAACACTCCTGTTGCCTATCAGGGGCTCATCTGGTTTTGGCAATGAGCTGGGTTGTCTATGTCAAAGTCTGTTCTTGTCAGCAAATCTGGATGAATTATTTCATCTTCTGCAGGCCTACAACAAAATGGATGTCTCGAGCCTCCAGCACGCTGCAGACGTGCCAATAGCTCTGCAATTAGCTGCTTAAAAGCTGGACAATCTACAGAACTCTTTTAAGCACCAGCGAGTAGGAGATGAAGTGTTTCCATGCCAGGTAATCGGCATGTAAATGCTGCATGCACCACTGCCCCGAGATGAGAAGGTAGGAGCTGGACTGCTGTCGACAAACTGGTTAAGCAACACGTATGAGATGGGAAGTTGTCAGTGAAGACACGTGCTTGAGAACCCACCTCAGGCTTTCCTGCTGCCCCTGCCCTCTGCAGCATCCTCCTGGGGATGGTCCAGCAGCACTCAGCCCTTGTTCAACAGAACGTCTTGCCCTGAACCGAGCTGGGTGACATCTCTGCTCCTCTTCGTGACAGTGTACAGGCTGAAGCACTCCTCCACCTCATGTGCCTTCACCCCAACACCCACTCAGTCTCTTATTTGTGTCGGTAGATTTTGGGATGGGAATCCACAGGAAAATCCCTGTCCATGAGCAGGGTTGATGTGAACTGTGACCTTCTTCAGGGGCAACAGCCCTGAGCTCCAGCATGGGCAGGTCCCAGTTGCTGGCATGTCCCAAGGGGTCAGCCAGCCCATCAGTGGAGAGCTGACACATTTCTCATAGAAAAGGCAAAGCAAACCCCCATATTTATTGTAACAGAACCTGTCTGACACTCTGCCAGTGTGATCTTATTCATGGTTCACCAGCACAGCCAGGGAGGAACTCCACACCATGCAGTCACTGTCCCAAACTGCATCACGCCTGCGTGATGTCCAGACAGCAGGACCTGCCCCTCTCCTAGGAGTCCCCAGTGCATGTAAAGAGCTGGTGGGTTCCAACAGAAATTGGGAGCGCTTGGAGCAAGGATTTCTCCATGTCATCTGCTTCAGGGTGAGAGGCAGCACCGTGGGAAGGCTCAGCAGACAGACAGAGGCCATCAGCGAGGACACCAAAGAGGAAGACACCAGCGTGACACTGTCTGCTGGAGGTGGCATATACACCCCTCAACAAGGATGACACTGGCAGTGCTCTGTATTTCATCCTGCAGACGTGGGGAGAGCTCTGCACAGACCACCCCATCCCCTCCCCATCTGCAGCCCAGCTGCCATCAGCCTCCCAGATGTTTCCACACACGTTAAGCGGAGCTGCAGGAACCCCAGTTTGAGCTGGTTTAGGGGAATGTTGTCACTGTTGCTCCCATAAGAAAGATGGGAATGCTCTAGGGTGAGAGCTACACACTTATTTATGCAAAGAAATTTGGCATTGCCTAAAATTTTACATCACAGACCACCCCCTGACACCCTGGACAGGCCCATCACGGCTGGAGCAGGCACAGCCCTGGGGGTACCCGAGGAATTAGGTGGCAAACACCCCTCAAAGCATATTGATTTGGGGAATCAACTTTTTAAAAGGGTAGACAATGACAGGACAAGGGGGCTGGAGTGAAGCTGGAGGAGGGAAGGGGGAGATGAGATACTGGGGGGAAGTTCTTTGCAGAGAGAGTGGTGAGGGGCTGGCAGGGGCTGCCCAGAGAGGGGGTGGGTGCCCCGTCCCTGGGGATGTTCAAGGCCAGGTTGGCTGGGGCCCTGGGCAACCTTGTGTAGCTCCAGGCCTGGAGGTTGGTGTCCCTGCCTGTGGCAGGGGGTTGGAGCTCTGTGACCCTTGGGGTCCCTTCCAACCCAGACCAGGCTGGGATTCTAGGATTCTCTGATTATTTGGAATTTGAGTCCCGGCCATCACAGTGGGCACAATCCTTCGGTGGAGAGGTGGGTGCATCCATGTGGGCAGACCCCCCTCCAAGGAGGCACAGAAGTGCTGAGAAGCTTTTCAGATGCTTTCAGCAGAGTCCCTGCTGTAAACACCATCCGCCTCGTGCGCAGGACGCTCTGCCTGTTCATGCAGGGACGCGCTGGCCCCGTGCCTGGGGAGGGTGGTGCTGCACTTTCCCTTCCACGCAGCCAAGCTGATTTCCCCACACTGAGCATCTCCACCCTGACTGGTGTCGTCTCCTCCCACTTCCCTGGGGAGACTTTTTGGGGGGGTAGGGGGGTAGCAGGTGCTGTGGTTTTGGTGCTGCCCCAGAGTTGACAAAACATCTCCCTGGACTGTCACCTCCTCTGGAAATGACATTGATGTCTTTGGTTGTCTGTCTGTGCAGCCAGCTGGGTTGGTGGGTTTAGTCCTCTCCTACCAGGGTTTTTGCCAGTTGTCCTCAGGATGTCCCATCTAGCCCTCTGTGGCCACCTCCTCATGTGCACACCTCTGTCTTGATGGGAGAGGACATTCCTGGAGATGCAGACATGAGGTAGAAGGTGCTTGCAAAGCAGCTGAGGCATTTGGATCTCCCTCTACTCATTAGACTGCATCTAGATACCTCATCTGGCTCTGGGTCTCCCAAAGGGCATCAGTGAAGGACAGTGAGTTCAGAGGTCACTGGGATGGTCCAGGGGCTGGAGCATGTGCTGTTGTGAGGAGGAGGCTGAGGCAACAAGGTTTGTTCAACCTGAGGATGAGAAAGCTTCAAGAGGGATCTTCAAGGTGACCTACTAGGAGGTCACTGGGGAGGCAGCCCCAGGCTCTTCCCAACTGTCTGCAGGAGGAGGACACAAGACAACAGACATGAGTTGAAACAACTGACATATTGGATAATAGACAAAAATAATTCACCATGGGGAAAGTCAACCAACCTGCTGATTGTCCAGGGAGGCCTGTGCAGCTCTGTCCTTGGAGGCCTTCAAGACCCAGGTGGTCTCAAACACCACCCCCCCCCGAGCAACCTGGCCTGACCCTTCTTGGAGCAGAAGACTGAACAACAGACCTCCAGAGTCCCTTCCACCCCAAATTTCCCTATCATCCAGAGTGTCTGCAGGTGGTGGGGTTTTCTTTTCCTGCACAGCTTCTCCCTTATTAAATCTTCTGTCTGAATTCCTTAAAAAGCCATTTCACTGCCGAGGGAATGTCATGGGAATGGCTTTCTGCTTTCACTTCAGGAGCATTCAAGATTGTTTCCATTTTCTGGTGGCTTGGGGGATTTTTCACACCTATGATTGATGGCATGCCACACACAGCCAGCCCTCCATCAGCACCCCACTTCCAGAGCACAGCAACCCCAACCCAGGGAGATGCCACGAGTGAGACAGTCCAGGAAGCCGCAGCCGTGCCTCCTGATGCATATTCAGGCTGCAGGGTATTTAATTACGAGATCCCAGATTATCAGCACCCGCCTGCTTTGCTGAAGGAGGAATGATGCATCCTGAATGACAAGCTGCTCAATACTCTCTTTTCCTTGGTGCTTGTTCAGGGATTCAGAGTCTGGTTCTCATCCAAACCTCCTGCTGAGTGAGGCCAGAGGGGTTTGTGGCATACCTGGGGTGGGCATGGCAGGAGCCACCAGCGATGTCTGCCTTCCTCCACCCAACCATCTCCCATCAACTCACCTCTGCTCCCCCCAACCATCTCCCTTTTGAAAATTAATCCCTGGGAAGCTCCTTTGGGAGCATTTACAGAGGGATGGGACTGGGGGGCATTCCTACACAGGCATCTGGCCACGTGGGTGGGAGAGATGTAACCCCCAAACCAGCCTGCACCACGACATCACCAGACATATGTCCAAGGCCAGGTTGGATGAGGCCCTGGGCAACCTTGTGTAGCTCCAGGCCTGGAGGTTGGTGTCCCTGCCTGTGGCAGGGGGTTGGAGCTCTGTGACCCTTGGGGTCCCTCCCAACCCAGACCAGGCTGGGATTCTGTGTTTCTGTGATCATTGGAGAGGATGGAGTTTGTATCACCTGTCCATGAATCTCCCTGAAGGTCTCGCCCCTTGGGCAGATCCTGGGCTCCAGGGTCCCCCCAACCCCAGGGCAAACTGCAGCCTGGGGGTCTGAGCCAGATCCTGATGCTTCCTCTGCAGTGCCTGCCCTGGCTGGGGTTCCCAGCACAGCCCCGAGCTGGCTGTGGAGGCCAGGCTGGAGCAGGCAGCCATGCCAGCCCCCCGCAGCTGCGGGGGCACCCCAACCCCACATGCGAAGGTGTGGGACCTGTGTCCTGCCAGCTTAGGGCAGGAGCCAGCTGTCTGCTCCCAGCAAGGAGCAGGCAGGGAGCTGGCCCTGCTCTGCTCTGCTCAGCAGAGAGCAGTTTAAAAGTATCTGGAATGCTTCCAGTGAAGGGGAAATAAAAGGTGTCACTGAAAACTTGTTGAGCAAAGCAGGCTTCCCTGGCATGGGGAGGGGACTGGGCAGCTCCCCCCTGGGCTGTGGTCCTTGCCCCACGCCAGGCAGGCAGGGAGCAGAGTAGAGGGTGGTGGGACCATCGCTGGAGGATGTGCAATTCCCTGCAGTGCAGGGGGACAGGGATGGGGACCCACAGGGCAGCCTGGCTCTGCCACAGCTTCTGAGCGTCTGGAGCTCAGCAGCCTCCTGGCAGCAACGTGGAGGAACAGTGAGGGCCTTCTGAAGATGTTGCATCCCTGGAACCTGTCTCCCTCCTGCCCACACACTGCCTGTCCCACCTGCACCTCCCCATGAGGAGCCACCACCCTGCCTGACTGATGGGGGGTGTCCCAGCACTGCCACGAGCCACAGTGCTCACTGCTGACCCAGCAGGGCCCCAGAACCACATGCTGCCCCTCACCCCGTGGCTGGCGGACAGGTCCTTCCCTGGGAGCAAGGTTCTGCACCCATGGGTCACCCTTCATGTGGGAAGAAGACCCAAGGATGGCTCCGCTTCCCTCTCTGTGCTGCTTCGTGTGGCTCTGAGCCCGCCCAGCCCTTCAGGCTGCTCAGCACTGGGACAAGCTCCATCCCACAGTGGCTGGGAGCAACAGCAGCTGGGGTGTTTTCTTCCATGCAGGACCTACTGGGATTTTTGTTTGCAGGTGGGGGAACTCCTCCCTGTTTCCACAGGACACCATCTCCCAGTGATGCTCCCACACAAGGTGCTCAAGTGGCTTCTGAGGTGTGGAAAAGCACCAGTGCTTTTGTAGCCCAGTACAGCTCTCTCCTAGCCTGGGTTTTACCCCCATCACTTCAGGCCATGCTTCCTCCTCCTTCCCAAATCCACAGGTGTTGCACCAGGGAGGGTGTCCTTGCTAAAACATGCCACCTGCTTTGCTGGCATCCAGCTGTAACAGCACCAGCTGTCCTGCTGATAGCCCTCACCTGCCTGCACCCCCTGCTCTGAGGGTGTACCCCACTTTGCCCCGCGACCCCCACGGACATGCCGTGCTGCCAGAGAGGAGACCTTTCCTGCAGATAACTTAGAGCATCTCCTGCCCGCCTGCCTACACCAGCCTGGCTGGCACCCCCACCCCAGGGCAGCGGTCCAAGCAGCCTGGGAGGATGGGCAGACCCCGAACCAGCCAAACAGATGGGCTTGGATGCGAGCAGCCAAGAGGCCATGTAAATACATGTCGTGTTTGGAGGGCAGGGTTCCCATCAGCGAGTATCTGGCTGGCTGGCTGTGCATGTTTTGTAGGCAGGGGAATGCTCGGCTGCTAATCCACATAATCCTGCTCTAGGCTGGATTCATTTTAAAAAATAAGTGGCTGAGAGCAGTTTTTGGTCCATCTGACTCAAGTGCTGGGCTCTGATGGGGAGAGGCAGAACCACAGGAGCCTTATTTACATTGATTTTCACTGAATGTGCTGCTTGGATCAAGGAATTAAAGGACTACAAGGCAAGAGCAACCTGCAAATCAGGCAAGGGCATCCCAGTCTGCACACAGGATGTAAAGATCTGATTAGCCACTTGCCTGGGATTTAACCCCTGTTTAGTGCATCATTTTCATATTCAGATCTGGTGCCCACCCCTGCATACCAATGAAACTGGCTGCTGCACCCAATCCTGCCAGTTGGGGCAAAGAGCACTGGAATAAAACACCCAAGGAGTGGAATAAAACTGTATCTTCTGCAAGGCAGAGAGCAGAAGGAAAACCTGCCTTTGGTTACACTGGTGCAGCCCTGGGGTTGCTCAGTGCTGGAGCATCCCACTGGGGCAGCTGGACCCCAGAGCATGGGGAGAGCAGCCAGGGAAAGTCACCTCGGCATCCAGGAGCATCAGACAGGGCAGCTGTACCAGTTTGGGCTGCACCTGCTGTTGTGTGGCCTGGACCATGGTCTGGCTGGTGACGCAGCTTTGGCCAACCTCTCCCCACCCCAGGAAAACCTCAGGCAGGGCAGCAGCAGAGCTGACCTGTCTCACATCAAAAACAGTGTGGCCAGTAGGTCTGGGGAGGGGAGTGTGCCCCTGGACTCAGTACTGGGGTGGCCACATGTCAAGTGCTGGATCCAGTTCTGGGCTCCTCAGCATCAGAAGGACATGGAGGTCCTGGAGCGAGTCCAGAGAAGGGCAACCAGGCTGGGGAAGGGGCTGGAGGGCAAATCCTCTGAGGAGCAGCTGAGGGAGCTGGGGGTGTTGAGCCTGGAGAAGAGGAGGCTGAGGGGAGACCTTCTCCCCACCTGCCCTGCCCTGCCAGGAGGGTGCAGAGAGGTGGGCGCTGGTCTCTTCAGCCAGGGGACAGGAGCTGGGACAAGGGGCAATGGGCTCAAGCTGGGCCAGGGCAGGGTCAGCTCAGCTGGGAGGGCAAAGTTCTTCCCTGGCAGAGCTGTGGGGCTGTGGCCCAGGCTGCCCAGGGAGGGGCTGAGTCCCCTTCCCTGGGGGTGTTTAACAGAGGGGAGATGAGGTGCTCAGGGATCTGGTTTAGCTCAGGATGGGAATGGTTGGACTTGGTGATCTGAAAGGGCTTTTCCAACCTGGTGATTCTGTGATACTGTGAAAGAAATAACGCATCATCTTCCAAAGCAGCTGTTGGCTCTGCTCCTAGGACTGGGGCAGCCCTGACCTTCAGGGGTGTGCCAGGAGGAGCCAGGGCCTGAAGGAACTTGCACCCATTGTGCATCCAGCACCTTCAGTTAAGAGCCAAGTTTCTGTGATGATCTCAGGGCCAGATTCCCAACTGCAGCTGCTCTCAGCCGGCGCAGACACACACCCCAGCCTGCTGAAACTGGCAGGAGGCAGGAGCCAAAGGGCCCTTTGCAAAAATTCACCTGTGGTTGTCACAGCCAGAGACAAGGCGGCTGCTCTGCCTCGTGTCTCCGAGTAGGGTGCCAATCCCTGCGTCCACCCATCCCCAGTGTGGGAAATGCCTGACCCAGATTCAGGGCTCATTAGCAAGTCAAGTTCCTCATGAAAAGCAGGTTCTGGATGCTGCATCTGACCATGAGTAACTTCACAGGGTTGCACAACACCTGCTTGTGCCATCTCGCTTCCTTTTCCATCCTGATGAAACCCAGAGCTCAGGCATCACCCCCAGTCGGTGCGGGCAGGTCCCTGGGATGTGTGGGTAACACCACACTCAAGACTGTGGCTCCCTGGTTTCCCAAGCCAGGAAAACCTCTTTATTGGGAGAAATATCCTTAGCTTAAAAAGGAAGAGGACCCTACTCTAAATATAGATGCCAGCTAGGGACAGAACTGTCAGCCCTTGTTTGGTCTTTCTTCACAGGCTGACCTCTCCCCAAAGCCCTTGGAGGAGCCTCAGAGCTGTTGTGCTGAATTTTGGTCACTGGGCTGGGGCTGCCCTGCACGGTGCTGGTTGTGGGGTGTGGGACACACCAGGGAGGACAAGGCAGTGTCGGGGTGCACACTGGTGTCTGGCACATGGCGAAAGGGGTGTGTGGGGTGAAGGAGCATGGAGAACCTTTCTCTTTGGGAGTTTCCCCTGAGTCCTGGCCAAACAAAACCCTACGGGAATTAACCACGTCTGTGCCCGTGGTGGGAACACGTGTGCTTGCTCTGGACAGCTGGGACTGTCCTGCAAAGCAAAGACCCATCGGGAGCAGACTGTCCTGTGTCTGATGGGCAGCAGGCACTGCTCAGGTGAGGCTGGCAGGACCGAAGGAAAACAGACAGTGTTTAGTCCCCTCCTCCCTCCCAGTGTGTGGGGACATCTAAAAGCCCCAGGCTGATGGTCTGATGCCTCCTGATGTTAGGCTGGCATGGACTGCCAGGTCTACATTCCCTCATTAATTAAGCATTCACTGTATTATCACCAAGCTCAATAATTTACATCACTCACCCCCAGCAAGTCTTGGGACCACAGGAAGCCTGTGCACCGAGCCAACAACACACAACAGGCACCACACTTTGGGCCTTCAGTGTGTCAACAAGGGTCACTGCCACACGACAGTGGGCTCTGAATGGCCAAACATGGCCATGCCCCTTGGTGCACCCACCATATCTTTTGGGCCTTCTCTGTTATAGGTCTTCTAAAGGCAATGGAAGATACCTGAATATGGATACTGATATCCAATAGTTGAAGGGGCCTACAGGGAAGCTGGGCAGGGCTATTTCTAAGGGCAGGGAGCAATGGGATGAGGAGAGATGGGTTAAACTAGAGCAGGGCAGGGGTGGGACTGGATGGCCTCTGAAGGTCCCTTCCAGCCTAATGCAGTCTGTGATTCGATGATTCTATGATACTGTGTGTACTCATGGGGCCCTGGGTCACCTCTGAATGTGTAGGGGACAGCCAGGCTAATGGCCCAGAGTCACAGAGGGAGGCACAGAGCTCAGTATGCCTTGTGCTTGGTTGCAGTGGGGGAAGGCAGGGTGTGGGAACCACCTGCTGAGGCCCCCAGGACCTTACCAAACAGCAGCAAGTGAGAAAAGCTTTTGAGACATTCAAGAGAAGGGTCTGCCTCAGGCCTTGCAGCGGGTGAGCAGCTGAGCACAACATCCTTCACCTTGTCTTTTGCTGGGCCAAGGCCTCATCATCCCTGTGTGGGATCAGACCCCACAGAGCAACCCCTCCACCTCCCACAGAACCACCTTACCACCCAAGCACATGTGTCCTAAGGCAACAGGTCTCAGCAGGCACTTCCCATAACATCATCTGACTGGGAAACTCTTCCAGAGCAGCACTCACCCACCTCCAAAGGGCCGCAGGGCCTGTTCCTCCCTGCCCACCGTGAGGCCCGGAGAAAGGCGATGCCCTTGCATCACGTGCTGCCCAGAAATCAGGGCACCTTGCAAGAGAAATCTGTTGCCTTACACTGTGGGCTGCAAACCTCTCTCTGCCTGGTGATTTACCTTCCCTTCTGCTTCAAATTAGGGAATAAAAAGGCACAGTTTTAATGTGATGGCAGGAGGTGCGCCGGCCTCGCAAGGTGTTCAAATTTAAAAAGGCAACAATAAATCTGCTGAGCTGAGAAGAGCTCTCAGGGAAAAAAAAAAGGGATAGATTTGTTTTCTCTTTATTATCTTTCAGGTGATTTTCAAGGCTCGCTGGCATTTTATTTCTTGTTAATTGTTCTTCCTTCTGAACGAACTGCTCGCTCATCTCCCAGGCTCAAGCCAGGCACCAGAGGGTGTCAGGGCAGCAGCGGTGGGAGCTGATGGGGCAGATGCTTTTTCTTAGCTTCTTCCTTTCCCCAGATCAAATGGAAAGGTTCAAGGTCATGTGTCCTCAAGAAGGGAGATCAACATCTCACAGAAACGTGGGTTTTCCAGCCGCTACCGGTGACTCGTCTGAACCCCGACCTTTCCTGCTGCTGCTGAGCAGCAGAGGACTGCACAGCTCCCCTAGTCTTTTCTTCAAGGGTTTATGGAGCTGAGCACACCTGGGAAGACCCCAAACCCTGCAGATCGTGGGTCTTTTTGCTGCCCAAGCAAAGGAGGGCTCAGCCTTGATGAAACCCAAAGACAGGGAGCAGGGAGTGCTGTGGATGTGGGTCCCCTGCCCTGTCTCACATCTCCTCATCTCACCCTTTCCAGTTCTGCACGTGGTGGTTCCCCACGAGCTGGAGAAGGGGGCAGCTGGTGGGAAGAGACTCAGGCTGTTTGGGATCTCACCCAAAGTTTCTGAGCAGTGGGAGGTAGCAAAGCAAGTTGGGAAGAAAAAAGTGATGCTGCAGGCTGTAGTCATATCCCTCTCCTCTGAGGAATATCCCCTTCCTCCAGCACAGGTATTTACTAGTCCTTGAGACCTCACAGCAGAAGCTGGAGCACAACCTGCACAGACCACCAGACCCCAAAGCACAGGTTCAGAACTGGTCACCCCAACCCTGGAAACCTGCAAAGCAGACAAGGCTGCCAAGGAGGGGGCAGCTTTGGAGGGGCGGTGAGGAAGAGCATCATGAAGGTGCCTGGGAAGAAGCATGTGTGGGAACTCACCACCCTCTTTAGGGCCAGGTTGACAATTAAGAATTCACCAGAGACTGAAAAATAGGTGACTCCAGGGTCTGCATCAGTCTGGAGCCAAAATTTTTCATTTTCTGGAGGAAACTGGCCTAAAAGGCCTAAGAAGGACCAATCCTGGCGTGTCTGTGTGGTTGCTGACGTAGCCTCATGTGGATCAGGAGCTCTGGACTTTATTGTCCTTTATTCCAGTTGTCCAAATGCAGAAGTTTTTTCTCACCCAAAACCAGCACCAAGGGGAAGCCTCCATCTTCCTGGAGTCACTCCTGTGAACCCCTGGCAAGCAGTTAAATAACTCCATGAAGAATTAATCCCACCCCCAGGGATTTATGAGTGCTGCCCTCACTGCAAGCCCCAGAAGAACCTGCCAGCAGCCCTGGCTATTCAACCCCAAGCTCCAGCACACATGAGAGGGTGCTTGTTACTGGAGATGGCACCAAGCAAGCAACATGGCCTGTTTCCACCCCCAATTCTCCTGTAAAAACACCCTCCATGCAGGAATCACCCAGGGAGGAGGGTGAGGTTTAGGTGCTGTGGGAGGGGAAGGTCTGAGCATGCCAGAGGCAAAGGGCAGAGCCCTGCTTGGGTGTGCAGGCTGGTGGAGCTGCTGCAGAGGAGGTGGTGGGGGGTGTTGTTCTGCCTAAGCTTCTTCGGAGGATGCTGCCCACAGGCACCGGCATCTCTCCCGGCTCCCAGCTGCTCTTTGCAGGGTCAAGTCCTCTGCAGGCAAAAGCCTCTCCTGAGCAAGAACCTGACCAGCAAGGCCAAGGCATTGGCCAAGATCTCATGGCTCCTGTGATGGTGGGAAGGTCACCTTGGGAAGGGCACTGATCCTTGAGAGGGGTCCAGCCAGTTCTAGTTGAGCAGCCAACAGCCACATGGTTCACTGCTGCTTCCTCCACCTCTTATGAGCCTGTCTGGACCTCAGGACCTGCCAGAAATCCCTTTCCTTCACAAAGAGCTGCTGGCCACCAGCAAGCTATCCTGTTTTCAGTCAACCTGTGAATCCCCAGAGGGTCATGACCAGGATATTTGCTGGGACTAACACATTTTTCACTCATTTTTTCTCCATTTTTATGGTGTGTTGGTTACACAGAGTAGTGCCAAACCAAAGCATGTAAAACCTCCCCCTGCAGACTTTCATTGCCCAAAGCCTCTCTCATGAAGAGCAGAACATCACAGCATGCTTCATGCAGAAGGAACTTATATTTTACATGTGTGGATACTAGCACTGCACAGAAGTGAACATGGTCAGCAAGAGCTTGGTGACACCCAGGGTAAGATGCCAAGAAGGGATTCCTTCCCATCTGCTTTATTCAAACCTCAGCTGGATACGGTCCTGGGCAGCCTGCATTAGCTGCTCTGCTTTGGGAAGAGGGCTTGGACTGGATGATCTCTGGAGGTCCCTGCTCCCTTCATTTTGGGGCCACGAGATGCAGCCCAGTGTCATGGAAGGAGCAGCCCTGCCACCTGTACATGCCCTACAGCCCAGGGTTGGCTCCTGCCTGTTGCAGGGTAACATCTCCTCACACCCTTCCCCGAAGCAGAGCCAGGCCGCAGGCACTGTCTGGCCCTCACGGTGAGGGGTACCCCCTTCTGCTACTTGACCCTGCCTCTTCCTCTCTGTGGAGGTGCCAAAGGATGAGTGCTGCACTATCCCAGCCTCTTCTGGCAGGGAATGGCCTGTGGGATGTAGCCAGCAGCTCCCTCAGCCTGGTGTCCCCATGCACGGAGCACAGGCACGAGGTGTGCCCAAAGCTCTGTCTGCAGTGGCTCTCCCAGTGCCCCAGCCTGCCCCAGGGTCTGGGGCATTCCTCTGCCCTGTGGGGCTTACAGAGAGCAAACATTTGGGTTAAACCCCAGAGCACTGACCCCTCTCCACTCCCCAGCACAGACCTCATCCATCCCGGGATGCACATGGTGCTGGGCAGCCCGTGCACTACACATGTGGGATACAGCATGGAGGAGATGTCCTACCAAGGGCCAGGGCAATGGGTGCTCTGACATTCTTCTTCTGCCCATCTAGAGTTTTACATTCCTATGAAGAATTGGTCAGTTCCTCACTAATACTGGGACATGAGGTTCTAGGGCAGAACCCTCCTCATCTAGGGCATCTCAACATCCTTCTTGTAGTGAGGGGCCCAAAACTGGACACAGTATTCAAGGTGCAGCCTCAGCAGAGCTGAGTATAATGGAACAATCCCTTCCCTACTCCTGCTGGTTACACTATTCCTGATACAGGCCAGGATGCCATTGGCCTTCTTGGCTACCTGGGCACACTGACAGCTCTTGTTCAGCCGCTGTTCACTAACACCCCCAGGTCCTTCTCCTCCAGGCAGCTCTCCAGCCACTCTGTCCCAAGCCTGTAGTATTGCCTGGGGTTATTGGGACCAACATGCAGGACTCTGCACTTGGCTTTGTTGAACCCCATAAAGTTGGCCTCTGCCCATCGATCCAGCCTGTCCAGGTGCCTCTGCAGAGCCTTCCTGCCTTCCAGCAGATTGATACTCCTGCACGATTTGGTGTCATCTGCAAACTTAAGGAGGGTGCACTGAATCCCCTCATCCAGATCCTTAATGAAGATGTTAAACAGGACTGGCCCCAGCACCAAGCCCTGGGGAACACCACTTGTGACCTGCCACCAGCTGGATTGGGCACCAGCTGCAAGGGCACCGTGTGTTATTTTAAAGGGGTCGTTTTCATTTGCAGACTGTGACATTAAAAGCTTCAAAACCTGACAGTGAAACCCAGTAGCACCTCAGCAGATAATACACAGTCTGTGCTGCTTGGAGGCAACTGTGCCTCTTAACCTGCTCTTCCCCAGCGATCTCCCAGTGGAGTTATCTGAATTCCCCCAGCCATGCCGTTATCTGATGAGAGAGTCCTGCAGCTGGTACTGTTGACTTCTTAAATAATACCCAGAGCTGCTTATTGATTGTAATGTGCCCCCCCTCACCCCCCACTGAAGGGCTTGGGTGTAATCAGGGGCTCTGTACAGTGTCATGCGAGTGCTGCTGAACGTTGCTGGCGGCTCCTGCCAGCTGCCTGGCTCGAGCCTCTTGTCATCAGCTGTCTGCATCCCACTAACACCCAGTTACATCCCACCTGGAACCTTGCGTCCAGCCCTCTCCCACCCCAGGTCTTTCTCCTCCCTCCACAGGGGAGTCAGATGAGGATGCAGAGCATGGAGTACAGAGGGATGCTTCGGCTGCACACCAGTTTGCCCAGTGCTGTAGGTGATGTGAAGGGGTCCCTCTGCCGCCATCAGCACTTGCTCTTGGACAGCCAGGGCTGAACTACTGCAGTGCTTCACCCAGCAGTGCAGCCTGGGGCTGGTGGTCTCCTCTAAGGTGGGCAGAGGGGCCCGAGGCCGCAGTGGTGTGCTCCAGCCTTGCTGGGGTGGGACCGTGGGGCAAGGTGCCCTGTGCTCATCAGCGGTGGCCTGGGAAGGGAAATGCCCTATGGAAGCCACCTCCTTGGTGGTACCTTCCAAAGGTACATGTGCAGGGCCAAAACCAGACCTGTGAACAGGTCTGTATCAGAGAAAGCTGCTCAAAACAGGCAATTGATGATGAGAAATCATTCAGCCACACGCAGTGGAGTGACCTGCCTGGAGGTCAAGCAGCAGCTTTGCCATAACTATGAAGCTGCAGGTGGTCCCACAACTCTCATGACCTTATACCACATCCCAGCTCCCCAGGCAGGGACCTGCTGAGTCCTGCTGGTCTTCAACCCCCAGCCCAGGACACATGAGCATCCCTGGCCTCCCCTGCCTCATCCTGCTCCCAGGCACCAGGTCCCTGCAACAGCTTCCAGGCAGTTCCTCTTACACCCATCACTGGGCTCTCCCTGTTTCCCTTCACGTCTCTGGGCTGGCAGAAGGTGATGGTGAAGTCTGCATTTTCCAAGGGGTTACCTGATTCCAGAAACTGAAGCTTTGAGAAAAGCACCAAATGTTGGAACAGAATGAAAGGGTTTTGCCCATGTTTTCACTCCAGGAATGCAAGAGCCACAGGGATGGGGGGAGACAGCAGGCACAGGAGGCAGGTTAGCTGGGACCAGCTTTCCCCAGCACGTGCTTGTAATGGAGTGGCATGAAGGCAAGTGAGCTAAATAAACCCTGGCAGATCAAGCCAGGAAAGACTTGGAGGAGCAGCTTGCTAATGGTGTAAAAGCTGGTAATAAAAGCTTTTTCAAATACATCAGAAGCAAAGAGCCTGCCAAAAAGTCTGCAGGGCCAGGAGATGGTGAAGATGCAAGAGAAACACTCTGCGAGGAAAAGGTCACACAGATGAATGATCTGCATCATCGTTCGCAGGGAGAACTGCCTGAGGTCCCTGTGCCAGCACAGTTCTTTGGGGAGGGGGTCTGGGAAGCGTTTCGGATTGAAACATCAATCAGAAAGGGGACCAGGTCACCAGGACCGGGTGGATTTAACTCAGGAGAGCTGAGGGACTCGGTGGTGAATCTCTTCACCTTCGTACCCAGGGAATGGGGAGGGCAGAAGTGCCACCTCCTGAGCAGGGCTCGAGAGGTGATCCTGGCAGGGATCCTGGGCTTGTACTGGGTGGGCAGAACAAGGTTTGGAGGGAAAAGCAGTCTTGGTTTAGTACACTGGATGACTGTGGTGGGTGAAACAGACAAGCTGTCCACACGTGGAACTGGAAACTAGCAGCACTGCAGGACCTGTGCTCCCATCACACTGTCTTTTACATCTGCCCTGAGCTTGGTGGGACTGTAGTGCCAGCCACATACCCTGCCTCTCAGCCAGAAGATCCTCTACATGAGCTGGTCATTAACCTTGGGCCAGATGCTGCTTTGGGTTGCTTCCCTTGCTTGGGTGCTTCCCTCCACATGGGAAGAGCTGTGCCTCAGACATGCTGCCCTCTGGCTCACTCTTAGGGAAACCCAGATGTCCAGGTACCACGTGAGCTGCTGCAGTTCAGAGACATGAATCCAACAGTGGGTAGCTGGGAAATAAAATTGCAGATTAAATCCAGCACCAGTAAGTCCAAGGCAGCCTACATGGGGAAGAAAAAGGCTACATCAATCTGTGGACTCTAAATTAGCTGTATGACTGAGGAAAGCAGGCTGAGCAGCACTGAGGTGCAATGAAACCATCGGTTCTGAGCTCAGTGACTGTCAGAAAGGCAAAGCGAAGGAGAGGATGGGAGAACAAGGCACATCACATCGTTTGGCATCCATATGATCCTGCTGCTGATACACACAACTCATCCCTGCCACCAGAAAGGGGAATGCAAATGCTGAGGGCACCAAAAGGCAGACCTGCAGGTTGGGGCATGGTCTGCCTTCACCCAGGTGGGAAGAAGTCAAGTCCCCCTGTGGTTTGGGAAGGGGTGAACAAGAGAGGTTTGACAGCAGTTTATAAAGCCACCAGCAGCACTGGGAGGGGAGTGTTGGTATTTCTCACATGGCAGGAGCTGAGTTTACCCCATGGAAAGATCAGGTCATCAGCTGGTGGGGCTCATGGCCAGCTGACACTGCAGAACCAAAAATGTTCTTTGGTCTCAGACTGGGAGTAGGAATCCCAGAAACACAGGATCACAGGCAGAGTTAGGCTGGAAGGGATATCTGGGGGTCTCTGGTTCAGCCTCCTGCGCCATGCAGGGCAAGCTTCAAAGCTGCAGCAGGTTGCTCAGGGCCTGCTTTACTAAATCTGTGAAGATCTCTGAAGGTGAAGAAGCCACCTTCCTGGGACACCTGCTACAGGTCTGCACTGCTCTTGTGGTGAAGAATATTTTCCTCAAATCCAGATGGAATTTACCTTTTCCTAATTCTTTCCATTGCCTCTGGCCCTGTCTCTACACCTCTGAAACCATCCCTTTCCAGCAGTGGGCAACAGTAACTTGGTCCCACCTTCTAAACTTTCCTCTTCTGCAAGCTGAACCAGCCTTGGTGTCTCAACTGAGCATCATGTGCTATGTGCTGAAGCCCCCTGACCATCGTGATTGACCTCTCCCCCTCTCTTGTACTGAGGGTCCAAAACAAGACCCCAGAAGCACCATCACCAGAAGGAGGGACACAGTGACTCCCTCAACCTGCTGGCTTTGCTCTTGCTAGTGCAGCCCAGTACAAACCCAACCTTCATCACTGTAGGGGTGCAGCAAGCAGGACAGGTCCATGCCACGGTGTGGCCCAGATACAACCACGGTCTCAAGAAGTCCAGGATCTTGAAGAGCACAACAGCAAAGGTCCCTGTCTGCATAGCCCAGTTCTTCCCCAGGCACCATCCATGGCTTTAACTTCACAAGCTGCAGTTCATGGCAGAGAAATCTGACATCTGCCTGCATGAAAGACCCAGGAGCTCTGGTCATGCTGCTCACGCTGTGGTCACAAGTAACAAGTCACTTGAGCTCCTTGTCCTTTAGTTTCATTGTCTGGAGTGTTTTGAAGGACACGGAGAGATTCAAGCCCTGCTCCAAGAGCTTGGGCACACGGTGCCAAGAAGCCCACCCTGGCTTTGTGAGCCTGCTCGTGCTGTCTGAGCAGCAGTCATGCAGTTTCTCTGGTGGGGTCTGTCCCACTCGACACGCACTGAGCTCTGAAAACACACTGACTGCTTTGGAGCCAGCACGGGGAGTCTCAGTTTATTCTTACCCCTGTAAGGGTGGGAGTCCAATCCCTCCCTCCCCATCTTATGTTCATCTTTCTCCAATACCTACAGCCACAAAAAGTGGTGCAGCTTGCAATGCAATGCCCAGAGATGCTCACCTTGCTCAGGATGCTGCCCAGGCTGGAGACTCCAGCTGGGAGCACCTGGCCCTGTGGGGTACCAGGAGGGTAACAGCTGCTGCTGGCTCTCAGAAGGGGCCAGATAGATCCCTGGTCATGGGTGAATCTCTGCAGATCTGTGTGGGAGGGTGAGAAAGAGATGAGAAGGGTGAGAACAGCACTGGGGTGATAACAGCACTGGGGTGATAACAGCACTGGGGCCGTTCATCCGAATAGAGCAGGAATATCCCAGCTGGCTGGGACCAGAGCGCAGAGGTCAGCACCACAGAGGGAACTTGGAGAGCAGAGCCCCAGGCCCAAGCTGCTCTGCCAAATAGCTAAGCTGAAGGAGAGTGAGCCTGTGCTGAGAGGCGCCAGTACAAACCACAAGAAAGCCAGGCCGGGCATCTTTGTAGCACTCCAAGCTTGACAATTAATGCATGCAAGCCACTGAATTATAGGCTGGAGACACTGGGAGCCCAAATGGCAGCTAACGAGTGCTGTTGATTGGCTTTCCAGAGGCCATGGAGACACAGACACTTATTCTTAGAGACACAGATCCCAGAGGGACCACAGCGGACACCAGCGTCTCTCTCTGCAGCACTCACAGCCTCTCTGTCCTGGCAGCAGTCAGCCTTCCTCCCTGTGGGATGGGGAGCCGGGCAGGGATGCATGGAAAAGGCAGCAATCCACCCTCACCCCCGCCAGTTCAGCCTCAAACATCCCAACTGCCTTCATCTCCTCCCTGTATGCCATATACCTCACCCTGAGGGGCACAGTTTGCCCTTGGGAGTGATGGGCTGTGTGGCTAAGCCGGCGCCAGTCCCTCAGCTGCTTGACAGGACTCAAAGGATGCTCTTGGGGCAGTGGGTCTGCCACTGCAGACAGGGGAGGTGAGGTGGGAGAGATGCATTTCCTAAAGATCAGTATTGCAGAGAAATGACCACAGCATCAAGAAATCACATGAAAGCATCAGAGCATGGCTGCCGTGTGAATAGTTGTGCATGTCTGTCCTTCCAGACACACCATCCAGTGCAGAGACATTTTACAGTCAGTGCGTGCATCCCATTGCACTGCCAATTAATTTCTGGAAATACTGGAATATTTGGTTTTCTCTCCATCTCACCACAGCAGAGGCCATGTGCTACTGCCCTTCATCTCCTCTCCAGGCTGGATTTTTCCTCCCTGATTATTTCAGTGCCTGTGCTCTCCAAGCTGCAGTCCAGCATGAGCCTGGCACCTCCCGCTGCAGGTCAGATCCGGCACCGGCTGCAGCAGCCATGGGCAACCAGCTGGAAAATCACTCCCCAGATCCAGCACCACTGCTTCAAGGTCAAGTCAAGCCGTGTCCAGATCAGGTCTCTGGCTTCAGGGTGACTGCATCACCCTGGGAAGTTTGGTGCACACAGGATGAACTGGTCCAAACGCTGGACCGGAGCAGACCCATCCTGGGACAGGACAGGACAGGACAGCCCCGGGCACTCATGGGGGTCCCTGCAGTGGTTCAGAGACACATCTGGGACTCTCACAAAGGCATCACTAGAGGGTAATTGGCATGTTTGCAGGGAAGGGTTTATTCGCCAGTGGAAAAACCAAACGCCCAAATCCCCCCACTGAAATGCAGGACTGGACATCTGAGAACGGCCCCAGAGTGGGGGGTCTACTTCTTGATCCTTAATAAATCATGGGGAGGCTCAGTTTGTGCTGGAAAGGCTGATTTCTGAGCCTGTCATCGGCTCTTGGGGCAAGGAGGATGTTTGTGCCTTTGTCACGCTCCCCAGCCAGGAGACAAGATGAATTTGTGTCCCTTGTGCCCCTCACCCCTGCGCAGGGGCCGGTGGGACTCACAGGCTCAGATCCTGTCTCAGTGGGGTGGGCAGCAAGGACCTTCTCCCTTCCCCAGCCCCGAGTGACACTGACACCCTCAGCTCTGGCTCATGGTTTCCAGCTCTGAGGTGTCTCTCAAAAACCCCATTTGAAACATGTCAAAGTGCAACAAGATTTGTTTCTTTTTCATTTTTTTTTCTTCTAAATTTCCTGGAAATTCCCATTCAGAGTGGGTGCTGGTTATCCAGGAACCTCGATGATTCCTAATGCTGAAGGAAGTCGAGTCAGGACTGGGTTTGGGGTGGCCAGCTGCCTGCCCCCAGCCCTACCCTGAGCTCAGACCTTGACCAGGCTCAGCAATGGATGGTGGCATGAACTGCTTGGAGAATGGGGACCTCTGGAGAGAGTCCAGGGGTGGCTCCGGAGATGCTGAAGGGCCTGGAGCATCTCCCCTGTGAGGAAAGGCTGAGGGAGCTGGGGCTGTTCAGCCTGGAGAGAAGAAGACTAAGGGGGGACCTGAGGAATGGTTATCACTATCTGAAGGGTGGGATGCAGGGGGACATGGGCAGCCCCTTCTCAGTGTCTGTGGGGACAGGACAAGGGGCAATGGCTGCAAGTTGGAGCACAGGGAGTTCCCCCCAAGCTGGGGAAGAACTTTTCCCCAGTGAGGGTGAGGGAGCCCTGGGCCAGGCTGCCCAGGGGGTGTGGAGTCTCCTTCTCTGGAGAGATTCCAGCCCCGTCTGGACACCGCCCAGTGTGCCCTGTCCTAGGGACCCTGCTTTGGCAGGGGCTTGGACCCCATGGGCTCTGGAGGGTCCTGCCAACCCCTGGGATTCTGTGATTTTGTGATTCTAGCTGGGCCAGACACCCTCAACCCCTGGAGTTCCCACTGGCAACGGGACTCTGCTGTGCCTTCCACAGCCCTCTACCTTCACAGCTTCTCTCTGGGCAGGACAGAGGCATCTGCAAGGAAATTCACGCCCATGCCCTTCCCTCCAGGGTCTGCTGTGAGGGAAGGTGGCTGGTGGGAACTCACCCATGCAGCACACATGCCTGCACACGTGTGTTTGTGTGTGCTCACCACAACAGAGGTCCAAGAGAGCGCTCCCTGCCAAAGCAAGAAGGTTATTGACCATCAGATGATCAACCTATTGAACAGTGAATGATGGGCTGGTTGCCTGTTGTTGTCTTTGTGTGAGGTTGCCTCCCTGTTTTGTGTTACCAGCCTTGTGTTGTGCCACCACTACATCTCACTAGTAAATTGCCCCACAAAGAGGGTAGTGAGATTCATGTGGTGCTGGTGGGGATGGGCCCCACTGACCTGAAGGGAAGAGCACAGGGAGACCACGGGGCCATTTCCCCACTTGCATCCCAAGCAACGTGCCATAACCTCTTACCAAAAATCCATCATTTCACCAGAAACACCATGGATGGGGTTTTTCTCTCATTTTCCACTTCTTGTGGTTGAAGAATTAATTTGCCTTTTTTATCTTCCTCCCATTTTCAGGGGGTTTAGCAAATTGCTGTTTTCAATCAGATTCTTGCCAGGCCCTCCTTCCCACAGGATGAAGGACATCTCCCTTGTAACTTTGGGGGGAGGGGTTTGGGGGGTTATTTTCCCCTTACTAATACCTAATTTTACAAATTTCACATTAGAAAAATGCTGAAAAGAACCATGAGTAAAGCAAGAAAGTGAAAAACTAAAATAAATCCAGTTTTTAATAATTCTGTGTATCATTCTTTGAGGATTTGTAGTGGCAAAATAAAACAAAAGGGGGAAGGTGGAAAGGACGGTGAAGAGCTCAAATCTCTCCCAGGTCATAGCTGCTTTAATCAAATGATTAAAAGACTTTCTGCAGTTGACACAAAGCCACAAGATCCTGATGGGTGTGAGTCCAGGCCCATCAGCACAGCTGAGCACACACTCATGGGCAGAAGTGAAGACCAGCAATGGCCATGGCCAACACAAAGCCTAGCCAGGCAGGCTCAACCTGTCCTCTACAGAAGCTGCTCTGCTCAGAGGGATATGTGGCCAGCAGATTGGAGAGGGGATGTTCCCCCTCTGCTCTGCCCTGGTGAGACCCCCCTGCAGTGCTGCCTCCAGCTCTGGAGCCCTCAGCACAGCAAGGACATGGACCTCTTGGAGCAGGGCCAGAGGAGGCCACGGGGATGATCTGAGGGCTGGAGCACCTCTCCTACAGAGACAGGCTGGGAGAGATGGGCTGGGTCAGCCTGGGGAAGAGAAGGCTGTGGGGAGACCTCAGAGCCCCTTCCAGTCCCTGAAGGACCTACAGGGCAGCTGGGCAGGGCTGTTTGGAAGGGCAGGGAGCGATGGGACGAGGGCTGAGGGGTTAAACTAGAGCAGGGCAGGGTTAGGTGAGACCTGAGGAAGAAGTTCTTCACTCTGCGGGTGGTGAGACCCTGGCACAGGGTGCCCAGAGAGGTGGTGGAGGCCCCATCCCTGGAGACATTCAAGGTCAGGCTGGATGAAGCTCTGAGCACCCTGCTCCAGTTCAAGGTGTCCCTGCTCGCTGCAGGGGTGGGACTGGATGGTCCCTTCCAACACCTTCTGTGATGCGATGATTCTCTGATTTCACGATGTCCATGGTGGTCCTGGGAACAGGATCCCTTTTGTAGGGGTGGTTGGTCTCATCTAGTAAAGTCACTTGTCTTAATTTTCATGACAGGGGTGGTCCCCCACCTTTCCTGGGCACCTCCCTTCACAACCAGCATCTTCTGGGCAGGTATTTGAATCCCAGCATCTTCTGGGCAGGTATTTGAATCCCAGAATCCCAGAATCCCAGAATCCCAGAGTGGCGTGGGTTGGAAAGGACCCCAAGGATGAATCCCCTTCCTTGTCCCTATCAGGAGTGACCCTCTCAAAAGCAGAGTTTCCAAACTACTTTGAGGTAATGACTGGATTATTGGGGGATGACAAACCTCCTTGGAAAAGTTCCAGGGACAGCTCATTGGCACTTGGTCAAAGGTGAAAAGCCCTGGATTCAGCAACGTGGAGGAAGGGACAAGATCCCAGCCAGCACGTATCAATCAGACACAACAGTTGTTTCTTAAAAGATGCAATTCAGACAGCTTCACATTACAGCATTTCTTGGGACAGGCTGACTGAAAGGAGTTCAGGAATCTGAAGTATGGGTGATGAGAAATTATCTTGGAAGCAGCATATTCACTTTATTGAGAAGAGTGGTAAGGTGCCCATAAATCTTTCTAAGAGCATTTCAGGTACTTTTATGGCTCTTGCATGGGATTTATTGCATATTTTCAGGGAAAAAAAAATAATTTAAAAGGACATTGTCAAGCACTTTTCATGGCTTTTATTTATTTTTTAATCTCCATTGTTTGCAAAGCTTCCTCAGACCTGGGAAATGCAATTCTGCCCTGTTACATCCAGCAGACAATCATTTCTTCCTTTATCTCTGGTACGCTGAGCAGAGGCAGAGGCAGAGTGTCTCAGACTCTGGTCAGAGGAGAGGGCTGGGTGTCTGTCTGTCAGAGTGAGCAGCAGAGCACTGGACATACAGCCACAGCTCCCCACAGCTGGGCACTCAGATCTTAGCCCAGACTGTGTGCTGGATTTCACTTTTGGAGGACAGGGGCACAAAGATGCTCAGAGGGCTGGAGCAGCTCCCCTCTGGAGAGAGGCTGAGGGAGCTGGGCTGGGTCAGCCTGGCTGTGGGGGGACCTCATTGCAGCCTGCCAGTCCCTGAAGGGAGCAGAGGAACAGGAGGGGAATCAGCTTGTTCAAGGGCAGAGCCTGGCAGGACAAGGGGGCTGGAGTGAAGCTGGAGGAGGGAAGGGGGAGAGGAGATCTTGGGGGGAAGTTCTTTGCAGAGAGAGTGGTGAGGGGCTGGCAGGGGCTGCCCAGAGAGGGGGTGGGTGACCCGTCCCTGGGGGTGTTCAAGGCCAGGTTGGCTGGGGCCCTGGGCAACCTTGTGTAGCTCCAGGCCTGGAGGTTGGTGTCCCTGCCTGTGGCAGGGGGTTGGAGCTCTGTGACCCTTGGGGTCCCTCCCAACCCAGACCAGGCTGGGATTCTGTAACAGCAGAGAGCTTTTCAGCTGTATTTAAGAGCACATTTCTGTCAGTGGTGCTGAAAGACCACATGCAGCCCCAGCATATCCCAAAAACTGCCTTGGAAAAGCGGGCTGATGAGGACTGGTATTGCTTAGGAGGGTGTGCCTCAGTTTTGGGCATGGCACTTTGGGTGGAGAGGGTCTGATCATTAACTGATTCCACCAGGACCACCTCTTACCCACGCTGAAACCAGACCCAAATCAAACTGTGGCTGGATGCTCCCCAGCTCCAAGGGATATGCTTTCCAAACCTGCAGCACTTCTGGCCAGAAACACAACCCCAGAGCTTTGGCTCCTGCAGCCTTCTTTGGAAAGCCCGAGTTTACTTAGCCTTCCCTGCCCTTCCTGCTGTTAATTGAAATGCTGCTCCTGAGGCCAGTCACGTTGTGCTGGAGTCTCCTCTGCCTGCCACCACGTTCCAGCCATCCAGGGCTCAGCCTGGAGCCAGGGCTCCCCAGTGCCACACACCCAGGGCCAGCAGCACCGGCCAAGGCAGAGCCCAGCAGCGTGAGCAGCTGTGCTGCAGGCAGTGGGGAAGGAGATGCTTGTGAAGGCTCTGTCCTCCTGAAAGGGAGGAGAGATGCTGGGGCCAGAGGATGGAGTGGGAGGATGGACTAGAAAGCATCACTTCCAGCCTGACTCCTTCGTGGACCCAGCCAGCCCCTTCCAGCAACCCCTTCTTACTAACACTCCCTGGAGGCTCTGCAAAGGGGAAGAAGTTCAACACATTAATCAGGAGAGTCTGGATCTTTTTCCCTTTCTTTTTCATCGTCACTGACCCCTCCAATTCTGTGGGTTTTTTCCCTCCTACCCTCTCCCATAAATTGCTTTTCATTCAGTGGCTGGTGTTCCTTTAAATACTTCATGAAATCTCATAAAACTGTAGGAAAATAGCAGCAGTTTTCTTCTTAGAAAGAAGCTTGTGCCAGCAAAGCAGGGAAAAAAAAAGAAGATCTTGCTTGAGTGATGCAGAGAAAAGAAGGAGTGAAGGAAGCCAGGAGCAGGGAGTCAGCAAGGAAGGCTGATTTTCTTGTGCCCAGAAGGTTGGCTTGGCCAGACACAGCGTGACCATGAAGAGCAGCATTTAGAGACCATGACATCTGAATGACCCAAAAGGGGCTCTGCCACCTCCAGCTGTCACCCGCTGAAGATGTGGTGTGCTCTGAGTGTGACATGTGGAAGCCACCCCTCCCATGGTGGGACACTTCTATAAATGGCTTCAGCAGGGCAGATGGGGACAGAGGAGGGGCAGGGACTGCACCCTCCTGGGTCTGCAGGGAGGCTGCTTTGCCTGCAGCCTCCTTGGAGAGGATGCTTTGCTCAGGGTAGTTTGTTGTGAGCACAAGTCCTCAACAGCCATTTCTTGGGCTGTGCAGTCTTCTCACCAAAGGGAAGGTCTGACCACCCCTGTCCCAGCCCTTGGTGACTGTGTCAAAGAAATAAATGGCACTGAGCAAATGCTCCAGCTCCAGCCCATGGATTTCTCCCTTCCTGGGGCACCAAGGCACCGAGCCCTACCAGCTCCTCACAGAGAGCAGGCTGGTGGATTTCTAGTTGCTCTTATGCTGGTGTGAAGAAGTGGCCCTCATGCATTATCATCAAGCATGGTGTTCCTTAGCTTGGCCTTGCTCAAATCCTCCTGACAGAAGAGCCCAGGAGCTGGTGGCATCAATTTCCAAGCCAGGGAAATCTCTCCTTGGAGTAAAATCACAGCAGCTAAAAAGCTTCCTCTGCAGGTTCATGAGTTTGTTTATTTCTGTTGCCTTTTATCTAGTAACTGATCTATTTTCTTGCAGTTTCCACAGTGTCATTGGAAGCTGAAGCTCACAGTGGGCTCAGCAATTAGTGGTAGCACAGAAATATAAGGCAAAAACAAGTATTGCTAATGAGCTGACACATTAAACAATGAGTCACACTTCCATAAGGAGCCCAAATCGAGTTATAACCCTAAATAAACAAGCTGTGAGAAACAGTTTACAAAATATGAATGTGTTACTTATTTAACTGCTGTTGAGAAGCTGTGATCTGAACCCTGAGATGTATTTAAATATCTGAAACAAATACTCAATGTGTGGATTATCAGCCCGGCGCAGGGGAGGCTGGTGCTGTTGGACTGCATGGACCCTGCAGCCTGACACAGGTATGGGCATCATGAGAGGCTTTGGGACTGTGTCCCCTACCCTGCATCCTTCCCCAGCTTCATGGGATGTCCTGCACCCAGGGAGGGAGGCGGAGGAGGCTGAGAGCCAGGAGATGCTGCGGGTGGGGATGTCTCTCCCCACAGAGGTAACACCAGCAATTCGGTGTGTCTGGGGCTCCCTCAGAGAGACATAGTGGGGTCAGGCAGGGTCCTTGATGTAGCTTCTGGGCTCAAGATAAAGGGTGAGTCCTGAGACAAATGAGAAACTCTGTGGGGCTTGTCCCATTGTGATGACACAGTGAAACATTCTGAGTTCACATTAAATAATTTATCCCATTCCACAGCAAGTGGATTTGGGGTTGTGTCTGTTCTGCTCTTCCATCTCCTTTCACCCCCTCAACATGGGCAGTTTTAAAAGAAGAAGTCTTGGGTAGCTGTGGGGTGGAAACCTGCCATTTTCCTCCCCGTGCCCCACTTTGCTTTCAGACAACAGGATTTGCTGAAGTGCAGCCAAATTCCAGATCTTTCCCCCCAGAATGACGTAAGATCTTTTTATCCATGGAAATGGTCTCTGCAGCTCTTACACAAAGGGACTACAGGCTTTTGGCAGAGGTCTCTCACTGCTCAGCCATTGAGCTTTCAGCATTACCTGGGTGATGTCCCATCCCAGGGGCAGATCCTTCTTCTGCTGAATCTCCCTGTATCGACGTTCCCAAAGTGCCAGCTGTGTCAGCAAGGTCAGAGTACTTCACACACATGTGCTCAGCTGCCACGTGCCCTGGAGAAGATGCAGAACATCCTCTGGACATCCTGACATGGCAAGAAAGGAGCAGGTACAGTGATCCCAAAGTTGCATCTCCTGTGTGTGTGCACAGCCTGCTCTAAGATCAGCTCTGCTGGGAATGGCACAGTTCTCCTGCAATGGTGGGACATCCATGGCATGGCTGATTCATCATCAACCCCTTCATCATAGAATCATGGAATGCTTTGGGTTGGAAGGGACTTCAAAGCCCATCCAGTTCCATCCCCTTGCCATGGGCAGGGACACCTTCACCAGACCAGGTTGCCCAAAGCCTCATCCAACCCAGCCTTGAACCCCTCCAGGGATGGGGCTTCCACAGCCTCTCTGGGCAGCCTGTGCCAGGGCCTCACCCCCTCAGAGTGAAGAATTCCTTATTAACATCTAACCCAAGCCTGCCCTCTGTCAGCTTGAATCCATCACCCCTTGTCCTGTCCCTGCACTCCCTGGTGACCAGCCCCTCTCCCACTTTCCTGTAGGACCCCTCTAAGTGTTGGTAGGTCACAATTTGGACTCCCTGGAGCCTTCTCTTCTCCAGGCTGAAGCAACCCAACTCCCTCTGCCTTCACAATATGGCCAGGCCACTGCAAGCAGGGGACCAGCCAGCTGCAGATTACTGGGTGCAGAGAACCTGCTGGTTCCTGGTCCTGGCTGGACACCCAGAGCCTCACAGATGGGACCTGGGAAGGGAGTTCTGTCACCAGGAGAACACCATCCCCTGTCTGGAGACAGACACCAGCCAAGGGATCAGGTGCTACTTCCCCTGCTCCAAGGTCCCACAGAAGGCTGTGATGCTGCATGTAAGCAGGACCTGAGTGGGACACTGTCCCTGCCACTGCTCAGCAGACAGACATGCCTCCCTCCCTCCCAGAGGACCCTGGGGACAGAATAGTCTGAGAGGGGACAGTAATACCCCAGAGCAGAGACAGTTGGTGTCAAGGAGATGGCATTTATCCCAAGGAGGTGACAGAGTATATTGTGGAGGGGGATGGTGTTTCCTTGCCCTCCATCCTCATAGCCAAACCTTCCCTGAGTACCATGGTTAGGAACCCCCAGCCCACAGGTGCCACCAAGGAGAAGGGTGATAGTGGCTGGCTGAGAGGATGCTTCAGCTGTGCACCCTCAGAGGCAAGTGGTGACACGCTGCCCCACACACCCTGCAGCTCTGAGACATCCTCAGTGGGTGACCACCCCAGTGCAGCCCTGAGTCCCTCCAGCTCACCAGTCCAGCCTCTCTGTGCCCGGTCTGCCAGTGCCACCAGAGCTAGCTTTGGGTTTGGCAACACACTTCCCCCTGCCCCCACATCTGGCTTCTCCACGAGGAGCTCACAAGTGTCCCCACAGCCTTGACCTGTCCCATATCTTCCTGGCACTTGTCCCATCCTCCCATCCCTCTCCCCAGGCTCTCCAGCCACTCACACCTCTCCATGTCTGCTCCCCTGGCCAGAGAGTGAGTCCTCAAGTCACAAGTGGCAGAACTATTGGGGCAATGTCCTGGCCTGGCAAGGTGAAGAGATGTTAGAAGCATATTAGGGATCAAATAAATCCCAGTAATGGCAAAGGGTGCCACTCCATGGAGATGGTAAAATTGCTCCTGACAAGAGGGAAGAGGCAGATGGGATCACTGAGCATTTCTGCTCTGTGTATCTCGAAGGAAGCACTTGCACCACACAAGGGCAATGAAGTGCTCTTCAGCCTCTTTCTATCTAAGGAGAATGTCAAACAACCTCTACATGGGACAAACATTTTGAAATCACCCTAAAAAGAATGGTAATCTCAATAATCAGTCTAATTTTACATGTCAAGAGTCTGGAAGGAGCTGGCTGAGGGTTTCTGCAGCCCTTCAGTGTTGATACTACATGATTTGGTGACCAGAGAAATGAGGTACATCATATTGGGCAGGTACAGGGCTCAGACCCTGTCTGGTCCCCAGATGCATCAGAGGAGCACAGATAGGGTTCAGCTGGAGAGAGATGCAGCTGTGGTGAGCTGCTTACTGAAACTGGTGTCTGAGGGGCTGAACTGGATGACTTTCTCCTCTGGATAGCCATCATTCCTCCACTTGGTACCTTCAACAGGGGCTTGATAGAGGATTCAGTTGCTCCAGACCCAAGAGACAACCCCAAAACAGCCACACCATGGCCACCCAGAGGAGGTCAGTAGACCCAGTACCACCTTTGCTGCTGACTGCTTCTCCCCAGTCATCTGGAGATGGTTCAGGTTCACCTCATGCTTGACCATGGCATTGAGGAATCAAGAGGGGAGGAGGTGATGGTGCTTTCCATAATCCATGGGAGCTTGCAGGGCTGACCATGGACCCTGAAGTGGGGGGTAGCCAAGGTTGCTGTCCTTCTTTCTGGGAGGCTGTGGGGCATCAAGGTGTTTCAGGATGGTGTTTCCTTGAGGCTCATGTCTCCCACACCTGCAGGTCAGCAGCAAGGGGATGAGTTGTCTATCCTGTTGCACATGAGTAGCTGAGGACAAGCTAATTCATGTCCTGGAAATGTCCTTTTGTCTCCAGTGTCTGTGGAGGAGCCTGGGGTGGGCAGCCTAAGAGATCCACCTGCATGGCAGAATCATAGAATCCCAGCCTGGTCTGTGTTGGAAGGGACCCCAAGGGTCCCAGAGCTCCAACCCCCTGCCCCAGGCAGGGACACCAACCTCCAGGCCTGGAGCTACACAAGGTTGCCCAGGGCCCCAGCCAACCTGGCCTTGAACACCCCCAGGGATGGGACAGCTGGTGTTCAACCATGTGAAGTCTCTCTTTCCACACATGCAAGGATATTAGAGTGGATGGACTGTGCCAGACCCAAGCTCCATCTAAGCCTTGGGCCACCTCCAGCCAGGTCAGATGCTCAGAGATGCAAGACCAGCACTGAGCCATCTTTTCCCACGGTATTTTTTTCCAGGGACTCCCAGCTCTGCACGTAGCATTTGGGTCAGTGCAGCACGTCCTGTGGCAGTCACTGGTGGCCACACCATCCAGGAATTTGTCTAACCTGCCTTTCCAGGCATGAACATTTTTGGTCTTCATGGCGTAGCACAGCAAGGAGTTTCACAGGGTAATTACACACTGCGTGAGGGAGCGATGCTGAGGCACAGCCTGGAATGCTGGTTGTGGGTTTGGTGTCTGGCTTTTCTAGAGGTTGTGGAGAAGCTTCAAGATGTTGAGGGAAGAGCCGCAGAAATGATGCAAGGGCTGAAGAGAACACCTTGGGGGGGGGGACACTCAGGAAGCACAGCTCAACAGGAAGAATAAACAGGCTGTAAATTGGAAGGGGATTAAATCTTGGACCTGGCAGAGCTCTTGTCCTGGTTTCAGTCAGGACAGAGTTAACTCCATTTGCAGCAGCTGATGGGATGCTGTGTTTGGGAGTTACAATGAAAGCAGTGCTGAGAACACCCTGATGTTCTCAGTTGCAGTCAGACAGTCAAGGACTTTCTCAGCTTCTTCCTATTTCTCTCTTCAGGAGAAAGGAGGGGCGAAGCCAGGACAGGTGCCCCAGAGGGGCCAAAGAGAGTATTCCATGGCAATGACGTCCTGCCCAGGAGAACGGGGGGCTGAGGGGAGGAAGAAGAGGGGCGGTGGCGGGACGCGTGCTGCTTGGGGGGACGGTCGGGTTCCGGGACAGCTCTGGGTGGTACCTGAGTTGTGTGGGTCGGGGAGAAACTGCATTGGGGATCAAGAGTTTCATCTTCTTTTGCTCTAAAGTCCTGTTAGCATTGGGATATTTGATCTTTCTGTTCTCTCAGTAAACTCTCCTTCTCCCAACCCACGGGCCTCTTAGTTTCTTGGGTTTGGAGTTATTTCCCCTTCCTTTTCCCTTCCCTTGTTTCCCCCTTTTTCCCTCTTCCCCTGCTCTTTTACTTTAAGGAGCAGGCGTGGATCTCAGCCCACAGCTGGGGTGAAACCACCACACTCAGACACTCTCCCATCCAGGGTGCAGGTCATTTAGGAAAATATTAAAAATATTTCCAAGCTCCTTCGTAGCACTGTGCTGGGGGTGTGGGTGTCACAGCTGGGACAGAGAAGAGGGATGCACTTCACTCTTAAGAGAGAGGCAATAATATGTTTATTGATATAAAACAAAAGGCTGCAAGGGTGTTTGGTAATAAACACGCCAGTGATTAAGATTCGATGGTAAGGTAATCTTGATTAGTTAGTGCATAGAGAACAGGGTCAGATGAATCTATCAGGGAGACCCTCCCGTTGAGTCAGGAGGTTCAGAAAGAATCCCCTTGCTTTCTAAACTCCTGCTCAGAGAGGAGCCTGGATCCAGTCTTAGTCCCAGACTTGGTCAAAGGTTTATGTCTAAAGGATGCTGTGTCCAATCAATCCTTTCTCTTTCTTAGCTCAGATCACAAATGGTAGTGTGCTTGTTCCCAACTCACCGGGGGTCTGCTGGGGATCTGTTGTGGCAAGGATTCTCTCGACCTCGAGGAGTCACCTTGAGAGGTGTCCCTTTCAAGGGGAGATCCTGACCTGCAGCCCGCTGTCGTCTCAGGAGAGCTCAAAGGGCTCTTGGGCTGCTCACTATCTATGGAGTAAGATGCCTGGCTCAGAGTCATACTTACACACCACCCGTAGATGCCAGTGGGCACTGCCCAGGGTCTGGGTGGGCACGTCAGCAGAGAGAACCCTTGGCTCTTGTGTTATCTGTCTGACTGAACTCACTGTGAGACGGGTGCAGAAACCCCAATCAACACCAGTGCTTATCAACCAATCCAGATTTACAGGAAACAGGCAGGAACACACGTGGGCACCGGGGGAAGCACACCATCACAGGGGGTAGCCAGCCCCTGGGCTGGGCAGGCACCTCGGCCCCTCGTCACTAACCATTCCCCACCCCCAGACAGCCAGCACAGAGCTCTGACTGCGGGCAGCCTGCCTCTGACCACCCCTTCAGCACACACCTTGGCTCTTAAGTCCATGGCTAGAAACAGATCAGTGTGAGGCATCTCCTTAAGTCTCATCTGGGAATCGCTGCCATCACCGAGCCCTGCTTCCCCAGTCAAAAATGATTTACTCTGATCTGCACTATTGATTTTATTGTGGGAAATGTGGTGATACCTAGAGAGAGAGAGAGAGAGACAGAGACAGAGATTTGACTTATGGGAGCATGTGAGGAAGGCTCCAGTCCCCACCATAGCGCCTGCCTTTTCTGCATCTGCACCAGAATTATTTGTAGTGTTTTATGCACCCATCTGCTCCCTGCATGCTCTCTATAAATCTCACTGGCTCTCACACACACACACATGTTTGCTTTCCATGTAGATTACTTATGATGAGAGTCTAATTAGACCCGGGGAAGCCTGCCTACAGAGCGAGCCTGGGGAGAGCTTAATTAAAGTCAATGGAGAAAATTATAGGTGAAAAAAAAAAATATATAAAATTAGGGCAGCAAGGAAAAAATATCAGGAAAGGAACTGAGGAGTGGGGGGAAAAAGAAGCAGGAAAGTAACAGCACCAGCCAGGGAGTGTGCATGGTGGCCAGGCTCCCAGGAGCAGCATCGAGAGCCCGCAGGGTGCCCCTGGAGTGCCCCTGGGGTGCCCTTGGGGTGTCCGTGGGATGCCTGTGGGGTGCCTGTGGGGTGCCCGTGGGGTGCCCGTGGGTCTGCTCTGCAGGTGACAAGGTGGGAGGATGCACACAGCCTTCTACCAGGGAGCTGAGGCTGAGCAGAGACCCTGCCCTCCTCTCTGGCGCGTCCTCTGTGCACAGGAGGGGCTGGAGGAGCCACCCAGCTCTGAGTGTCCCCTCCACGTGTCTCCCGCTCACAGACCAGTGAGCTGGGGACATGGGGGGCAGGGAGGATGCACAAGCTCCATCTCCTCGCTGTGTCTGTCCCTCAGTGGGGGTGGCAGGAGGGGACACGTTCTCATTCCTTACCCAGCAGCTTATCACCACTGTGCGAATCAGCACACGGGCTGTGAGGTGACAGAGAACCCAGCCTGAGAGCACAGCAGGGGTTTTGGGGGTCACCACAGGGCAGCAAGGACATCCCCTGTGACCCCTACAACCCAGGACACTGTTCTTCTGTTGTACCCAGCGAGTCCTGGCTGAGGGAGAGCATCCTTCTCAGAAAGTTGTGATTTAAAGACCACAAATGATGGAGAATCCGCCACATCTCTTGGCAAATTGCTCCAATGGTTAATTATACTCCCTGTTTAAAAGATGCATCTTATTTCCAATTTAGGATTTTCTAGCTTCAGCTTCCAGCCATTGAATCTCATTACATTTTTTATCTGCTAGATTAAAAAACCCTCCATTATCAGAAATCTCCTCCCTCTGAAAGTATTTATAGACTATGATCAGGTTGCCTCTTAACCTTCGCTTGATCAGCTAAATAGTCTGAGCCACTCACTCTCTCCCAGTCAGCCAGGCCTTGCCCACCTCCACTATTTCCCACTGTTCTTCTCTGAGCCCTCCCTGGTCCTGCACCATCCTGGACCAAGGGTGGACAGTGCCTGGGTCAGGACAGAGGAGGAGGTGATGTCCTGGGTGATGCCACATGCAGAGGAAGGCGCAGGGTGGCTGGTTGTGCTGCTGTGCTGCTGCAGGAGGTCTTGGTGTGGGTGAGATGCTCTCTGTGCTCAGTGTGGAACACAGAGGAGACCCTCCAGTGAAACACCAAGGCTGCAGATCAGAATAGGGACAGGAGGGGACAGCTTTAGGTATCCCCTGTGTAGTGAGGACTGATGTGCTAGTAAAAGGGAAGCCAGGAGGGGAGAGATGTGATGCAGAAGTAGCACCATCTGGGCAGGTGATCCATGCAGCCATGTATTGGGTGGTCAGGGGTGTGAGGTCACACCACAGAGTCAGCTGGGGATGATGCTGCTGTAACTGAACTGCTCAGCAAGGAGAGCTGGGCAAGCTGGGTCTGTGCAGCTGGCAGGGAAGGAGCTCTGAACAGCCCATATGGACACGTCCAGGGGCTCTGACAGCTCCTGGAGATGGTCAGTTCATTGATGCCTCTTGGGGAAGGTGCAGCCTGGGGAAGGGGCAGATTTCACCTGAGCAAGGATGGGAACACCCAGAGAATCTGAGGTGGGAAAGTAATGTCTGTCACAGGTCTGTGCTGAGCTCCCCCAGGACTGTCCTGCCTGAGACACCTCAGCATCAGCAGTGCAGACATCTGTCTTCAGGCAGGCAGCTGTCCTGCAGAGTCATGCTGACAAACACAGGCTGAGCTTCCTGCTGCTTGTTGCTCCAGACCAAGGCAAAGAGAGAGCTTCTTGGGTGATGCAGTGCATCTCCTGTGTAGTGCCTGCTTCATCCATGGCTGGAGCACGATCAGGAATGGCTGGTAGTGGGGCAGGATAGGCTGAGGGACAGCATCTTGCCTCATTGGTGTGGGGCCCCAAAGTGGCACATGGCCTCCCCAACATCATTTTGACAGTGCTATCACACCCCTCATCATGTTAGGCACCTTCTCTTGGATCAGTGCTGTGTCCTTGGGGTAACCTGCTGTCAGGGGATGCACCCAAAATGCTGGCATCAGATGATAACATTGAGGCCGCTGTGTACTGCTGGCCACAGGCTGGGAACTCTCTACCTGTCATGGTCTGGATCCTTCTGTGCTTCCCCCTCTGGAGCCTCCTGCCCCATATCACTAACCCCCCCTTGAACTGGTGTATGGCAAACCCTCAAGGGCTGTGCTATAGGGAAAAGGGTGTCCCAGTGGACCTGCTCCTTCCCTTTCTCTGCGTTACAGACTGTTAAATCCTCTCAGTCTGGGATGGAAAGGGGCTTCCCTGGAAAGCAGCAGTACAGATGTGCTTCCACTCACAAAATCCAGCTGTGGGTTCCAATGTGTCAGCTTAACCTCATCCTCCCCAATTTGCAGCTGGAGCATCTTTCCCAAAGCTACCAGCTCTTGTGTGATGGAGACCCAGGGGCTTGGGGTCTAGGACAGGGCAGAGGTCACCCATCTCTGGGCAGCTGTGCCCACAGGTCAGCGAATCAGTATCCTGATGTCTGCAGAGCCAGATGTGGTGGGGGGAGGCTGCCTCTGTCCCTGGAAAGCCTCCTCACACCCCCAGCCATGGACCCTGGCTCCTCTTGCCTGGTGTCAGATGCAATAAGGGAGACAAGCTCCCCCAGTACAGCCAGCACACATTGTGTGGTCTCCCTCTGGCTTTGGGCTCTCAGAATTTCTTCTTCCCTCTGAGCGATGTCAGGCTGAATAAAGCTAAATAGATCCTGATGGAGGAAAACTGCAGTTAAGTGGGTTGGCTGACTGCTTGCCTCCTTTTTATTTTGCTTTCTGACTTGTCACAGACAGAAAACCAACAGGGAGATGTACTGGCAGGCCCTCGGTCACGGTGCCTTGCTCGTTCAGATGGTCTCCCTTGAGCCTGGTTAGACCTGCCTCCCTGCCAGGACAGGAGGCTGCTCCATTCCCAGGAGGAGGGTCGGCACCTGACAACTATGAAATGAAACTTGTGTCACCTTGTGCCTGGCAGATTAGCAAAGCATCACCCATCCCTGGCGGCTCCAAGTCAACAGGGTCCTGCCCACGGCCATCCATCCTCCAAGGAGCAGAGGGAAGCTCAAGGCAGTGACCCCGTGGGAGCAGAGACCATCCTGTGGGGATGCTCTGCTGACAGTTGAAGGCTGGGGAGGACAAAGATGAGCCCTAAGCCTACGCAGAGTGACCCCATCTCATGATCCCAATGTGCATCTTACGATGTTTGATGCTGTATCCACATAACCTCTGGTCCTGGCATCAGGTGAGGAAAGCAGTTTGGCTCTCTCTCCCATGTGCAAGTTTCTGGGGCCCATGATGGTGGAGACTGCTTGCAGATGGGGTGATGAAAGCACCCTGAGAAGGCAGGACTCACTCCAGCAATTGTTTCCAAATCTTCTGATTTTTGAGCGAGTCTTACGATTCTGGGGACAGGCCAACTTGTGTTTTTCCTTCTTTGGAAGCTATCATCCAAATCACTGTCCAGAGCACCTGTTAGGCAGCATGCAGCAGTCGTGCTAGTGAAAAAAAACGCTGGCTGAATGCAAAATAGGGGCTAGTGGAGAGCTGCTTCAGCACCAGCCCTTCCAGAGCCCATGAAGAGGGTGACCAAGTGGAGCAGCAGACAGAGCCCTGTGGGGTACATGTTGTGACAACATCCCAAACCAGAATTTGTTCGTTTCAAAGAAAATGCTCCCTGCAAAACATCTCCTGAGTGCAGCAAAGCCCAAGCACAAAAGATAATAGATGAAGGAAATGCCAAGACTTTGTGTTTCAAACTTTACCTCATGGCAGTGGGACCGTCACACCTCGTCCTCAGACACGTGCCATCAGGGGGCAGACAGCCTATGCTGTCCCACATTAGCCAGACAAGATTATTGACAGCAAAGATAAATAAACCCTTCTGTGTGTGACCTCTGCAGCCAAAGTCAGGAACAGAGCACAGAAACCCCAGGGACACCCACCAAGTCTTGGAGCATCTTTGATCCACAGCACAGACCTGCTGGATTTAAGGGAGAAAATTGCTTCTCGTTGGAGGAACATGACTCAAACTCCATGAAATGGTGGGGATTGGCAAGGCATCAAGGAGGAATGGCATTTTCTCTCTGAGTTTGCTCACTGGATTTCTAGAGGCTCTGAGGACATCAGGCGAGTACCCGTGATCGTGGAGGCTCAGCCCAATAATTCCTTCTGGGTGTATCAGCTCAGGCTCACACCCAGGTGATGCGTGGCCAAGTGGGTTGGAAGGGAAATACAAATGGCAGAACCCAGTAAAACCCAGTAAAATCCCAACCATCAGCTGCCCACGGGACCAGGATGGAAAATTAGCAAAGCATCACCCATCCCTGGTGGCTCCAAGTCAGCAGGGTCCTGCCCACGGCCATCCATCCTCCAAGGAGCAGAGGGAAGCTCAAGGCAGTGACCCCGTGGGAGCAGAGACCATCCTGTGGGGATGCTCTGCTGACAGTTGAGGGCTGGGGAGGACAAAGATAAGCCCTATCCCCCAGGATGGTCCCGTGGGCAGCTGATGGTTGGGGTTTTGCTGGGCCGTATTCTGAGGACTATCAGAAATGTGCCCTTTGTAGACTTTTCCCTGAAATACCTTTTTCTAGTGTGTTCCTGATGTCCCAGGAGTTTCCAGACCTGGGGTTTCATCTCTCCCTTTCTTTTCTGTCTTCTTGTCTTCATTCCCTTCTTATCCCTTTTGCCTTTTTGGTGAAAGAGGAGGTCAAAGGCAATTTTTAGGTCATTAACAGGAACACTGCCTAACAGGACACAGGTCTAGCATCATTTTTGCTGAGCAAGGTGTGATTTTCCATCCCTAATCACAGTAAATTGCAGACATCCTCACTGGAGCCACTTCCTCAGTTACCTGAAGGTGTCCAGACCTGTGAGTTTTCTGGGTGGCACCAACAGATCTCAGCCTCTTGTGTGATCACCATGGGCAGGAATAAGGACAGAGAAGATGTCAGATACGGGTGTGTTCCTTGTGGTAGGGGCCCCTCTTCACCTTCTAACACTGTCCTGGTGGGAGAGCTCTGCCAGTGTTGCCTGGCCATGATTTTAGCATGAGAAATGAGCTGCAGCAATAAGCAGGGACATCTCTGAGCAGCTCAAGAATCAGAGCAAGAGCTGGAAATCAAGCCCTCGGTGTGCGCAGGGCTGTGGACAGCCGCCTCTCCCTGCTCCGGCAGCAGAGGCTAATCAGTGCTGATTAAACCAAAGCTAGATTTTCCTAGGAGAGGTTTTAAAAACCTGAATGTCAAGTTGCAGCCCCCATACCCCCCACCCTCAGACCATTAGGCTGAACTTCCACAGGCTCGTGACCTTTCTAAGGGCCCATGATCCCTCTGAGCTGGTGTTTCTGGCTGCACCCCGGGCATCTCCGAAGCATTTTGTCCCAGCAACAGGGGTCTGGATGAGCTCAAGCCAGTGTTTGCCAGGCTCCAGGGGAAGGAGAACGGGAAAGGCAAGCTCAGCCCCCATGCTGGTGAGAGGGGAGGACCAGACCCCCCGCAGATGCTGGAGCGTTGCCGGTGGAGTGGGCAGCTGCCAGAGCGACGTGCTGGGGCTCATCTCTGATTTATCGGCAGGGCTGGTAGGTGTTGCATTAGGTTAAGTATTAACAGATCTCATGAGCCCCATTAGCTGTCCCCTTTTCACTCTCCAGCTGAAGAGTTACTGCTCCAAAATCTATAGTGCCTTGGCAGCTGCCTGGCTGAGTCCCAGGTTAACCCTCGCTGAGCCTGCGGCTCGCTGTGCAGGGCGCTCTGCACATCACGCACGGGTGAGGAGCATCCCAGGCCTGCTGCTGTTCTGCTTGCTCAGCAGCATGAGGTCTGTTGGACCAGCTTCATGTGCGTGTGTCTCTGCCCTCCACAAAGCAGCAGTCCTCTCAGCAAGGCAGCCTCCCTGCTCCCTGGGCTCAGACGTGCCAGCAAGGGATGTCTTCTGATGCAGACCCCCAGACACTGGAAAATCACCCTGCTCAAGAGCTCTCTGCTGGCAACAGCCCGCTGGGTCTGCAGGAGGAGCTGGCTGGCTGAAGGTGTGCATCTATCCACCAGCACCTCCATCAGGGTCACCCTCCCAGTCCTGCCCAGCAGAGCCCATCACTCTCCAGTGAGGCAGATCATCAGTAGAGCTGGACTCCACCAGGTGCAGGACAAGTCCCCAGGGTGGCCAGGTCCTGTGAAGGTATTCAAGCTGCTGACACCCAAGCTTGGTCACACAATGCCCACAGTTGTGTCTCTCCTGTAATGAGTGCCCTGGGAGGGCAATGCAGACCATATTGAATTGCTGGAGGTGTTGCCTCTCTACCAGGAAACTGGAACATCCATAGGGGTCTTTGTCTGGAGACCACCAAGCACAGAGCCAGGAGCAAGCATAGGAGCATCTGGTCTGGCTGCCACATACACTCTGTCACCCCCTCTTACAGGAGGACACGTTCCCCAGACATCCCTCAGGTCTGGGCCAGGAAGCAGCAGGGATGGGGACTGCAGTGCTGCTCAGCTGCTCGGTCCCCACGCTGTGAAATATGTTGGTCTCATCTCCTCTTGGAGCACATCTGGTTTCAGCTTCCTCCCAAAAAGGCTTTAGCCAGCTCTGTCTCGCTGTGTCTCTCCCTGGCCGACCAGCGCTGTGTAATTCACACCAGATCCCAGTGATCTGGCAGAGATGGGAGCCAGAGGTGCATTTTGCAGAGACTGGAGTGACTCCTGCTGCCTTCCCATGTCCAACCCAGTGCCCACAGCCACACAGGGGGAGCTCGTTGGGGGTGCAGCTGGGGAGGTGATGTGGCCTGACTCTCCTTCTCAAGGACAGCTCTCGCTCCAACAAGCCTTGGACAGTTCCTGCAGCTCCCTGTAAGCTCATGCTGGAAAGCACTTCCCTGGGACCTGTTAATTGTTAAACACTATACCTAATTACAAAAGAAACTCAGGCAGCCAAGTACATTCCAGGGAGAGATGAAGGTTAACAAGCTGGGCAAGGTCATTATCTGTCCCGCCCCTCCTCTGGCCCTCCTCTCCTCGGGCAGGATGGGGAGGGCTGTGCAATCCCAAGGATGGTGCTTGCACATGTTAGCCAGCCCCGTGCTCCTGACAGCTTGTAGGGCAGGATGCTGCCATGTCAGACACCCTCCTGCACGCAGCCTGTCTCCCTGACACTGCCACAGGATGCTGAGTGTGAGGGCACTGGGGGATACTGGTAGAGATCTGGGCACAGCTCCAGCACTGGGGGAATGGTGCTGGAGCATATCCCAGTTCAGGCAGCGTCCAGGGTGAAGGCCAGCTTCCCTCTGCAGTGGGCTGGGGAACTTCTCATGTCACCTGCTGCTACCTCCACGGGACTCTTAGAACCCCTCCTCATGGCAGGTTTAGGTGGACCAGGGAGAAGCAGCCTCCTGGGTGACCTGGGTTGGGAAATGCCCTGGCATGGTGCAGCAGCTACAGGCAGAGACTGTGGTGTTGCTCACACCATGGCAACTTCTCCCAGCATCTCTCTACCCCCTGTGTGATGCTGCTGGACCCCACAGCCAGCACCTCAACCCCTCCTTTCACAAGGGTCTCCAGACATCTCCCTTGGGGTATGAACTGTCCTCTTTCTTTCTCTCAGGAGCAGAAAAACTGAAGGGTTTGGAGAAGGCTGTGTCACTTCTGGAGTGAAGAAAACATGGGATCTGGTGGCTCTGGAGCTGCTGCTGTGGAGCTGGTGATGCTTCCAGTGGGCCTTGCAGCTCTCAGGACACAAACAGTGCCAGAGAATTGGGAGCATAAAAAGCTTAGAGCTTGCTGTCAGTGGTGTGGGGATTGATGTGTTTAAATACCTTTGCAGATATGGAGCTAAGTGACATCCTGAAGGTCAGGGAGGAGATCAGCACACGGGCTCGGAAGCGATCCCAGGCTGGCCACATCATCTCAGCGCTGAGGGGGTGTCAGGGTTGGGCCAGATGCTCTTCACCATCCCATCAATAACTTGGCAGTAAATTCCAAGTCTCTCCGGATAGGATTTGTAGATGACATAAAGATTGGCAGAGCGATGAGTAACGAGGCAGTCACGGGGAGCTGGATCGCTTCCCTCGCTGGGCCCAGGCCAGCAAAACATGTGCTAGTGGCCTGAGACAGTACACCTAGGGGCAGGGCTGCAGGCCGAGCCTGGGGACTGGGGCCTGTCCTAGCAGCTGGGGCCATGGGAGGGTCTGGAGGCTCTGAAGGTGTGCATCAGTTCCCAGGACAAGCAAGAGCCGGGCAACAGCTGGGATGGTGAAGTGCTGGGACAGACCAACCTGGAGTACACTGAGTGCTGGTGTCTGGCTGCATCCGACTGTCACAGAAAGAGACTCATGGAATCATAGGCTGTGTTAGGTGGGAAGGGACCTTTAAAGGCCATCCAGTCCAACCCCCTGCAGCGAGCAGGGACATCTTCACTAGAGCAGGGTGCTCAGAGCCCCATCCAGCCTGACCTTGAATGTCTCCAGGGATGGGGCCTCCACCACCTCTCTGGGCACCCTGTGCCAGTGATCCACCACCCTCACATTGAAGATTTTTTTCCTAATATCCAACCTAAATCTGCCCTTTTCTAGTTTAAAACCATCACCCCTCATCCTATCACTCCATGCCCTTGTGAGCAGTCCTGGACAGGAGACTTGGAAGCAGCTCAGGACCAGGAGCTGGAGAACCACTGGTGCAGGTTGTCTGCAGTCCAGAGCCACCTCCTTCTCCTTCTCTGGAGAGATTCCAGCCCCAGCTGGACGCCCACCTGTGCAATATGAGCTGGGGAGCTGCTTTGGCAGGAGGGTTGGACCCAATGATCTCTGAAGGTCCCTTCCAACCCCTGGGATTCTGTGATTCTATGTCCTGCATTCCTGGGAAGTGTTTGTATGAAGGTGGGAGCCAGAGAGAGGAGCAGCAGCTTTCCCCAGGGAGCAGCATGTGTGATGACCAGCAACAAGAGAGGGCAGGTCTGTGTGCTGTGCTCACAGCTTCTAGGAAACTGAAGAGAAGGGGGAAGAACCAGAGACAATCAGACAGAAGAAGATTTTATATGTGTGTGGCCTCTGTCCAAGAAGGATGGCAGGTACCAGGGGTGTCACCCTGGATGAGAGAGATCAAACAAGGGGTGCTGGCTGGAAGCTGGAGCCAAATGGGCTCAAGTGAAATGTCATGCTTGGTCTCTGGAGCATGGATGGGAAACATTTCCCAGAGAGGCAGCACCTCCATCTTCATGAATCTCCAGGCTCAGGTGCCTTAAGAAGCAACACTTGGGCTGGTCTGAGTCAGAAGGCCCAGCTGTGAGAGCCATGGGATGCTGTGCAGGGACGTGAGAGGAGCTGGCCAAAGTGTCTCCCCTCCTTCAGACCTAGTCCAAGAGTCACTGTCTAGCTCCCTGACCCTTCCTCCTCAGCCTCTCCAAGCCCTTCAGTGTGGGCCAGCCTCTCCAGGGAAGGTGCATCTCCATGTGGAGACCAGCCAAAAGCTGCTGGCAGCTGGCTGGGAAAGCACTCACCTGGGAAAGGGTCTGTGGGTTTGAACTACCTCCCTGCACTGGTGAAGGCTTTTAAAGAGAAGCATGTCAAGCACCAGCAGGAGCATTTGGCAAGAGGAGGAGAAGGCATGATCAGGGGTGACTGGCTGCAGTGCCCTGCGCCCGCCAGCCAAGGCAGGGGGACCGTGCCTCCACAAGCATAGAGCCCATCTCCACTTGCCCTCCCACCAGACAGAGCCCCTGTTCCTGGGATCTGCTCCTTCCCTGAACTCCCTCCTTCCCACTGGGGTGGTGGCCACGCCAGCAGGATTTTGCAGACATGAAGTCAGCAGCCTCAGCCACACCAGGTGATGGAGGCAGCACCAGGTGCACTGGGTGTGTTTGCAGGAGGGTGGCCACAGGATGAGTCACGTTGGCAAGAAGCTGGGCTACCAAGACCCACTAACCTGGACCCCAAACCCTTCTCCCTAAGGAGAAACAGCCCTTCTCTGAACTGCATGGAGCTCCTAATGCTCAGCCCTTGGGCAAGGTCAGACACAAGGGCACTAATGCAGAGGGGTTAAACAACCAGCCAAAGGTTGGAAGACACTGGGGGTCAGGCCCATGGCCCATGGGATGTCAGAGGTGCCAGCTCGAAGCCCCCATAACTTCTCTGCTCCCTCCCCATGGATCCCTCATGCCTCTCATCCACAGCCTGGTCCAGTGCTGTGGGTTTGCTCAGCATCACCACATACATGTGAACAGCAAAGGAAATGTGGGTTTGCTTTTAGAAAAGAAATCCCAGTGCATGCCCCCAGTCCCAGTGCTGGGGAATCCCTCCTTGGGCCTGGCAGACCTCCCTTCCCATTGCCAGATTCCCCACTGCTCCCAGAGCCCCTTGCCCAGAGCTCACAGGTTGCTGCTTCCCAAGAGCAACAGAAAACTCCACGATCTTTAGTCACGGAATCACAGCATCAGAGAATGGTTTGGGTTAGGAGGAACCTCAAACACATCCATTCCCAACCCCCTTGCCATGGGCAAGGACACCCTCCACTAGCCCAGGATGCCCACAGCTCCATCCAACCTGGCCTTGAATGCTTCCAGGGATGGGGCATCTACCACCTCTCTGGGAAACCTGCTCCAGTGTTTTACCATCCTCTGCATAAATCATTTCTTCCTTACACCTACCCCAAATCTGTTTGCCATTGCCCCTTGTCCTATCTGTTCAAGCCCTACTAAAAAGTCTGTCTCCATTTTCCTGGAGCCCCTCAAGGGACTGGAAGGGGCTCAGGGGTCTCCCTGCAGCCTTCTCCTCTCCAGGCTGACCCAGTCCAGCTCTCCCAGCCTATCTCCAGAGAAGAGATGTTGATCATCTCTGTCTGTGGCCTCCTCTGGGCTGTCTCCAACACCTCCATGTCTTTCTTATCCTGAGGAAGCCCAAGCTTTAACGCAGCACTGCAGGGGGTCTCCCCAGAGCAGAGGGGGAGAATCACATCCCTTGACCTGCTGGTCACACTGCTTTGGGTGCAGCCCAGGACAGGCTTGGCTTTCTGTCCAAACCTGACTGTTTTGCTTATCAAGACCCCCTCCTCCCATATCTGGACCCCAGAGGGATTTAGCCATCTGGAATCCTGGGGATGCTGGATATGAACACAGATTTCTGGGGCGGATCCCCAGACGAGGGGGAACAATAAGAAAGGCAAAGGAGGAAACACACCAAGGATCTGTTGGGCTGCATTAAATGTGATGAGACAGCAGAGCTCTGCTGATAATCATAGATTCATAGAATCCCAGCCTGGTCTGGATTGGAAGGGACCCCAAGGGTCACAGAGCTCCAACCCCCTGCCACAGGCAGGGACACCAACCTCCAGGCCTGGAGCTACACAAGGTTGCCCAGGGCCCCAGCCAACCTGGCCTTCAACACCCCCAGGGACGGGGCACCCACCCCCTCTCTGGGCAGCCCCTGCCAGCCCCTCACCACTCTCTCTGCACAGAACTTCCCCCCAAGCTCTCCTCTCCCCCTTCCCTCCTCCAGCTTCACTCCAGCCCCCTTGTCCTGCCAGGCTCTGCCCTTGAACAAGCTGATTCCCCTCCTGTTCCTCTGCTCCCTTCAGGGACTGGCAGGCTGCAATGAGGTCCCCCCACAGCCTTCTCTTCTCCAGGCTGACCCAGCCCAGCTCCCTCAGCCTCTCTCCAGAGGGGAGCTGCTCCAGCCCTCTGAGCATCTCCGTGGACCTGATGCTTAGGTCCCATCCAGATGCCAGATGTGCTGTCCCCTCTCCACGTGATGAAAGCCATCCCTGCTCCCTAGAAAGCCTGGGAGTCTCTTGGCAGTGTTTTCTCCTGGCCAGCATCCCAGGCAGGGCTCAGGGGGCTGCTTTGCTCTGAACCTGCTGCAGCCTGGTCACGGGATGCCCAGATCCCCTGCGTGGTCTGGAACCCTCCAGCCGCCCCGCAGTGCCTGTGCTGCAGGTGAAACCGTTGGAGCATCACTGGCAGGGATTTACATCCCTCTGAAAATAATTATGGGAAGAAAAGTGCTGGTATTAATAGGAGCCTCTATTTAAAGATTAACCACAACAAATGTGTTGCATGCAGGAAGTTTATTTAACAATGCTCCCATTGTACACCCCGAGCGCCTGTTTGTCTTCATTAGTGCAGTAATTCATTATATGGCCTCTCTAACATTCAAATCAGAAGGAAGAATATTTAAAAAAAAAAAGTAATTATACTTTTCAAAGTAAAGCTTTATGGGTAAATTGTATGCAAATCGCTGTCTAAATCAGGGCGGCATATCTTAAGCAGATCTAAAAGTTGCAAAGGCTTCCAGCGCATCATTGATATGTAATCAACAGAGATGTATGATTCTGCTCCTTACTTAGGCAAATTTGAATGGCAATACTCAAGTAGGTAATTGGTATTTATCACAATGGCTGATGTGGAGAAGCTATAATCTTGTTACGGGTGGGACCGGCCTGTCATAAATCAAGCTGCTTGGAGGTTACTGCAAGACTCTGTCACATTTGGGTTTCCAGATGCTTTGAATCACCTTTTTTAACCTTCACCTCATTTGTAATATGGGCAAATAACCTTCAGGTCTTTGAAGGCCCCTTCTGCAGGTGTCTGTGCGCTCGGGGAAATAGCAGAGTGCCCTCACACCATTTGTCCACCCAGTGATGACAGCCCCTTTTCTCTAATCAAGATAGTTTAATGAGATTTTTTTTTTTCTTCTTCTAAAATAGCACTAGGAATAAAACATGAAATTGATCATTTATGTGCACCAGGGAAATCATGTCATTTGGAAAATAATTTAACAGGATTGGATGGTTTAGATTTACTGCCCAAACTGCAATTGCCAGCTCTGGGGAGCAGGGAGGGGAGAGCAGAAGATGTCCCAGTGGCTGGTGTGAAAGCCTAGGTGGGTGGAGGACACCCCCCACATCCCTGGGGAACAGACGCCCCCCACCACTTCAGTGTCCCCTACAAACCCAGGCTGCTGCCCCCAGGCACCAGGGGTGAGGTGCAGGTGCTCAAATGCCACCCTCCCCATGTCCTGGGAGCACTGCTGGGACCTGGTCCCTGTGCTGGAGAGTCCTGGTCTGTCTGAGCCCTGGGATGTAGGGCACCATGCAGCTCTCTTTCCCCAGATTCATCCCCCAGGTCCTGACTGTGATGGCAGCATCCACACAGACCCCACCACGACCCCACTGTCCCACATCACTGGGGACAGCAGGGTCCCACAGCACCTCTGGGGTGCCAGGGCTTCCAAATGTGCAGCGGACTCTTGTGCTTCAGGGTCAGGTCAGGGCATCCCAAACACCTCACCCACTCACACCTCACCCCACACACACCTCCCACACACAGAGGATTTACAGGCTAGTCAGGTTATTGCAAGTTTCTCTGTGTGTCACTGGGATCCGTTACTGGGACAGTGCAGAGTTGACCAAGCTGCTGAGGCACCACCAGCCCCTGGCCTCCACCAGTCCTTGGGAATGAGCTGAGCTGGGTGTAGGCAGGAGCATGTCCCTCTGGGGTAAGGGAACCTCAGAGATGCCCAGGGACCATGCAGCCTGTGCAAAGCTGCTGCCAGGCTGGGATCGCCAAAAAGGAGCCAAGGGCCCTCTTTTCCGTGCCTTGAGCCTTTTCAATGATGCCTGAGGAGCTCCTCTGTGCTGACAGATCCACAGAGCTCCTCCCAGCACTGACTTTGGAATTCCCTGGTGTCCCTCATCCACAGGAGACATCAGCATCTCTACCTTCTGCTGGGAAACAGCGCATCCAGCCCTAACACCAAGGGTGTCAACGCTGAGCACCCTTCCAGAGACAAGATCCCCACTCTTTATCCATCTTGGTGCTGGGTGGGCTTTCTACTTCTGTTTGGGACACACAGAAACACCCCAGAAGACCTTCACCAGTGGTGCTCCAGGGACAGGGCGAACTGCATCTCCCAGGCAAACATGCCTTGTGCCATGAGGATCTGCAGCCAGACCAACAGTCCTCATCTGAGCTCCCAATACTGAGCCCTTCCACTAAAGGAGAGGACCAGGGAGCATCCAAGGAGGCTGATGGTGAATCAGCTGCAGAGACAAAACAATCCAGAATGCCCAGAGTGACTTGAAGAGGACTCACAGCAGCAAACAGGGCTGAAATGATTCCTGCCAGTTATCAATGCCATGCTACTCGTTCCATGTTATTAGCAAGGGATAATGTGCCATGCAGAGGGGAAAAGCAGATCCAGAAAAGCACAGTGGAAATTCATCTTCTCCAGCACGAGGCAACTGTGGAGCTGAAGCAGGACACCACTGAGCACCCAAAACTGCAAGAGACACAAGGAGAAATTAACATTTTTATATTTTTTTCTCCCCTTTTCTTTTCCTCCCTTTTTTTTCCCCCTTTTTTTTTTTTTTTTTTTCTTTTTCCTTTGGAAGGGGGGAGAGGTGACATTTTTTCTGTGCCAGAAACACGCCGTGGCACGAGGGGATCCATCAACTGCCACGGCGTGTCAGGTGGTGTCACAACATCATTAAAACATTACAGCTCCTTGATGAGGCTCTTTGCCATCAATTCAGGGAGTGACTGATTCGCTCTGCAAAAAAAGTGGAAGTTTCCCTGCCCTGTTTGCAAGACAGCTGGCAGATCTGGGAGAGGAGGCACTATTTCATATTCTATTTAGGACATTAAGCCTTAATCCCATTAGAAGATTCATAGCAGAGCCAGCCTTAGATGGAGAGATGCTTCCATAGCTGGATGGGTTTCTCCTACGACACCTGCACTGCATGCTACATGAAGCCATTTGGAAAAAAAACACAAGCCTACTGTCTTCCCAGCTCCTCTCTGAGAGCTTCTCTCTCCCTCTAATACAGTTTAGTGCCAGGTTTTATAGACTGCTCATGCTGTCGGGAATGTTTGCTGGTATTCTGTTAACTTGATGCTTGGCTGTTCCAACACTATTCATTTAAGGCAAGCATCTGGCATGTAGCAACAAGATGGCTGATAGAATAAAATTAGGCAAGTTTATGTGATTAACCATAGCTAGGAGCCAGCATCACTCTCAGGTTATAAAAGGTTGTAATATATCCTGTAGGTTATTTATTGAATAAAGCGTGCACAGGTTGGGAGTACCCAGGGAAACACACCTTTGGGTGCTGCTGTCAAGTGCTCCCAGGAGGATGCTGGCAGCCCTGAGGCCAGCTTTGCATGAGGCTGGAGGAGGGACAAGTCAGGGTGCAGCAGAGCAGGGGGGTGGTGGCACAGGGTGGGTTTCTCTAACTTCCCCAGCATGGGAAGTGGGAATCTAGCCAGCAAAAGCGGGAGCCACGTCAGCCCTGGATACCCCCTTCCTCCCCATCTTGTGCCTTGGTGCGAGGACTAACCCCAGCCATCTGTACCCTACCAACAGTGGCTCCTACCCAGCAGGACAGGCTGAGGTCCAGGGGATGATAAACCTGGGGTCCTGGATGCCTCCTCGGCTTGGAGGCTGCCCTTGGTTTGGTGTGATGGCAGGAGATACTCCAAGCCATGAGCTGGGATAAGCATTTGCAAAGCACATGTGCAGCCCTGGTCTGGGGAGACACAGCCCATGGTGTCCTCCAGCACCTCTCAGCAGCACCACCACAGCCTCTTGCTCATCGCCCTGGCTCTGTGAGAGGGTCCTGGGGCTGTGGGTCCCTCCAGCCAGCCAAAGACCCGCTCAGCATCCCGGCAGCTGAGCTCATGGCTAAACCAGTAGCCCTGATGCTTCTGGGTGGACCAGCTGGTGAGTGCTGGGCTGTCCCCAGGGCCACCGTGTCAAATGACAGGAAAACCAAGCCGGCCCCAAGGTATACTACCCTAAACATGCCAACAGTGCTGGGGGGAACATGCCCTGCCCTGCCTGCTTTGCTGGGCTGATCAACACCACCATCACCAGCCAGTCGCTGCTCTCAGGCTTTGGGGATCAGGATGAAGGGTATGGGGTCTGTGCTCCCGACATGCCTAGAGGTGTCTGTCACACAGGGACAAGGAAATGGGTTTCCAAACAATTAGAAATTAAGGAAGAAGGGAGATGCAGGCTCTCAGTTGAGCCATTCAGTCCTGCCAATCTCAGGCTGTTTAATTTTGCTGTCGTGCCATTGCATTTCTTACCACAGTTCAACAAAATTTGAAACAGAAAGTCATCCTGAGCTGAGGAAAGAAGCACTTGTGCTGCTGTTAAATTATAATTCAAATTTAGTGCTTCCTTGGAAAAAGTTTTAGTTTTGAGGTATAGTCCTTTAGTGAAGAAAAGAGGATGGAAAAATCCCACTGCCTGACCTCAGCTCTGGGTCTGTCCTGGTCTTGTCTTGGTATCGCGCTTGTCAGGAAGTCCATCCATCATCTACCATGCAATAGAGAAATGATTGATACCTGTGTAATCACACTGACCCAGAAAACCACACCTGTAATCTGCCCCAATGAAGACTGCCTACATAAGAGTCTAAATGCCTCACCAGTCTTTCAAGCAGTTAATTAGCCTGGCTCAGGTGTGATGGTGTTCCTCAGGTTGCTGAGGAGATCTCTGCTGGAGCAGAGGGTGGCCATGGCTCTGGTCCTGCTGGTTTGCTGGGGTCTCCATCCACAGGTCATGGTTCCACAATGTGCTGTTACCCCTCTCTCCATCACAGTCCTCTCCCCTTTCCCATCTCCCCACGATGCCTCCACTCCCAGGCGCAGAGACCTTTCCATGCTGCCAGCCCCTGGCCTCTGACCCACCCTGCAGCCTGAAGGTTGGAGCCTGGGAAACGGAAAACAAGGATTTTCCAAGTGAGACCCAACAGTGGCCAGGAACTGTGAAACAAACACTGAGAGCAGCTCTTTTGTCCTTTAACTGTGTGCTGAGCTCTGTGCAAGGGTCGGTCTGTCTGTCCACCTCTCCATCTCCCATAGCCCTCCAACCAGGTTATCTATTTACCTATCTATTTACATGTATTTCTTTTCCCAGTGAATTATGTCGGGGAGGTAGTAAAGTGTTATGTATTTGCAAGCCCCATAATCTTTAAAAGCACAGTGATGCATGCTCCAGATGAGAAAAGAGCCTCCATCCAGTATGTTAATAGATAGCATTAGGGCAATAATGAAAAGCACTTGAGACAAGTAAGCCCCTATCAAAAGCTGAGTAATAGAGATGCACAGAATGAATCACAATGCACCTCCTCTGCAAAAGATATTAAGACGTCTGCTTTAGTGCAGGGTCTATTCACTCCAACAGCTGCTTCATTTCTCTGATTAAAATGGGAGTGGGGATAGCTTTTCCAGCCATTTCCCCTTTTATCCAGCACCTTACACACACACACACACACACACACACAGAGGCAGGCAGGCTGACACCCAGGGTGTGCGCAGGGCAGAGCCAGCCTGCTGCGCTGAGGGATGCACCCAGGGCACGTAGGGGGTAGGACACAGGCACCCTGCATGCAAGGACACGAGCTATGGAGGCAGATTCTTACACACAGCCCCTGACACAGACATATGGGAACTACAGCTCCTCCCAGGCACAAACGGGCCCCTTCAGGCTTCCTGCTGCAGCCCCCCCAGGAGCAGACCTTCGGCACGGGTCCCGCTGCACACACAGACACACACACCTCCTTTCATGTTCCGACTCTCACATCCCCACCGTGGGTCCAGTATGCCCGCCCCAGCTCCTCTGGAGATGCATGGAGCCACCATGGGGGTCTGGGCTCACACAGAGCCTGCTTACAGCCAGGCACTCCAGTACTGATGTGCAGGGAGCAGGGGAAGCCAGGCAAGCTGGGGGCTGTGGGAGGAGACAAGGGGGAGCACCTGGGATGCAGGAGAACCTTGCTGGGAAATAAGACAGGAGCCATGAGCAGAGGTGTTGGCAGCTACAGCAGGGGATGAGCTGACCCAGGGTGGGGCCATCAGGTACTAAATGCACAGAGGAGGGAAATATCCTGCTGCAATGCCTGCAAGGGCTGTCCACTGTCCTGGACTAGACCCATGGCTTGAGCATCCACCAGCAAGTGCTTGATGCCTTGATTGAAGCTCAGGAGTCACTCCAAGACCCTCACCCAAATGCCAGGCCCTGCTCCAGGAGCAGAAGTGGGCAGGGGATAAACCCATGCCACGGGGATGATGAGGTGCTGGTACAGTTCACAGCTGCCCTGGCAGTGCTGGACCCACCTTTGCCATGCACGTCACAGGCTTCAGAGCAGGATCCTGAGAAGTCAGGACCAGAGATCTGAGCCACGGACCTGTGTCCTGATGGTGGCTCCTCGTGGCTGCCAGACAAGGCTCCAGCCACGCTGCAGGTCTGCAGGCAAACCCTGCAGGGCCCAGGAGAGCTGTGGGATACTCCACCACCATGGCATACAAACTGGTGATGTTGGGAGTCTTCCTGGGGTATTCTACACTCATCAGACCTGCTCCCACCTCACTGCTCCCCGGTCCCTGCCCCAGGGCACAGCACAACTCAGAGGAACATCCTCAGAGGTGCATCATTTAACTACAGAAACCCCCTGGCTTAGCCCTGGAGAAGGCTGTAGCGAGAGAGGAGATTGAGACAAATAGCAGGAAGATGCAGCCTGATAGTAGCTAACAGCCATAAACAGTTGGGTTATTATGCCTGTGATCAGCTTGGGCTCATTTCTATTTACTAGAGACACACGTGAGGGTAAATCACTTCTCCCATCCACTGTGAGCTTCTTACACCTTCCCCACACACATCTGGAAAGGGCTGGTGTTGGAAGAATCATAGAATCACAGAATCCCAGCCTGGTCTGGGTTGGAAGGGACCCCAAGGGTCACAGAGCTCCAACCCCCTGCCACAGGCAGGGACACCAACCTCCAGGCCTGGAGCTACACAAGGTTGCCCAGGGCCCCAGCCAACCTGGCCTTCAACACCCCCAGGGACGGGGCACCCACCCCCTCTCTGGGCAGCCCCTTCCAGCCCCTCACCACTCTCTCTGCAAAGAACTTCCCCCTGATATCCAATATAGAATCATAGAAGAGCTGTGCACCAAAGCCTGGTCCACGCTGGTGCTTCTCCAGCCCTTGCCTATTGCCATGCACAGCGATGGACTGAAGTATTCTCCCTTGGGTTTTGGAAGCAGGAGCTGTGGAGAGCAGATGGGGACCTGTGGTGACAGCAGTGCCCCAGGCTGTGGTAGGGGAAAGTATCCTGGCTGGCGGGGCAGAGGGGCTTGTGGGGGCAGCCAAGGACGGTCAGAACTGATGAGACCAGAGTCGTGCATGTCCTGCACTCGCTGTTCCCCTGCTGCCCCTTGGTGCCCAGGCTGCTGGCGTGGGGCTTCTTCCCTTGTGCACCAAGCAGGAGAGAAGAAACAAGTGAAAAGAAGAGCTGCCTTGATGAGAAGCCCCAGAGGAATGCCATAACCAGGGAGAGAAATGAAAGCACCACAATTACGGTGCATGAGGCACAGAGCAGGAGAGAACCGGGCGGCTCACGCAGCGGCAGCGCTCTGGGCCGAGACAGAGGCCACGAGTCCTGCACCAGGGGCACGGGCAGCGCAGGGACCAGGCCGTGCACAGCACTGTCACATCCCTGGCCTGGCTCTTCCCGCCCGCTCCGTGCTTGTTTGGGCCGGAGGGGAAGGCAGGCTGCCAGGAGCAGGGTTATCGGGCTGGCGGTCGGCCCAGCGGGCAGCAAGGGAGTGCCCTGCTGTGGGAGGCAGCGCAGGCGGCAGCCGAGCAGGGCTGCCCGCAGCGTGGGGCCGGCAGGGAGGGCGGTGGGGAAGCGGAAGGGGGTCGAGCTGACCCCTTGGTGGGGCACCGCTGGGGTAGGACAGCTGGGTTCTCCTCCCTGCTCTGACAGGGGAGGTGCAGGTGGATCTTCCCCACCCGTCAGCCTTTGCAATGCCCAGGGCGAGTGTTCGCTGTGCAGCTGCACAAAGGCACACAAAGGTCCTCCCTGGGGAGTCACCTGGGCACGGAGATGGCAGGTCCATGCCCAGGTGAAAGGGAGTCCGTCAGACTTTATGCCTTGCTAACACTGATGGCTTCAGAGCAGGATCTTGGGGACATCCCTCGGCTCAGCTCTGGAGGAAGTTGCTCCAGGACCAGTTTCCCTGCTGAGCTCAGTTTTGGGAGTTTGACTTATGGGAGGACAGTTTGGGGAGTAAAACTATACCAAAGCTCTTCACCAAGAGTTCAGCTTTAAAGCTGAGAGCCTTGCCAGGAAGAAAGTGCAGTGAGGAACAGCAAGGTGATGGCGGCAGAGCAGATAACCCCACTAATGTGCCCAATTCCAGGTACTACCCCTGCCTCCAAGCTGAGCATGCAGCACACACCCTTGCACAGAAAGGTTGTCCCCATGATCCCTGTGGAGCCATCTGTCTTGAGGCAAGGTGGCAGGGGAGTGCCATGTTCCTCAGGGAGCTCTGCTCAGGAGGTAAGCAGAGGCTGGCTTCTCATTCGTTCTTCATCCTGTTCCCCCAGACCTCACTGCAGTAAGCCAGCCTTGATAAATCCTGCACATCAGATCTGGGAACCCATCTGTTGGAGTTCCATCATCTTGGGCCTGTTGGTCCCTGGGACAGGCTGCAGTAGCCTGCAGCCATCCAGAAGCAGAGGGGACCAAAAGAAGGGAAGACCCCAGGGAGGCTCAGGCAGATAACTGAGGTGGAGGAAGCTTCCAGGTGGAAGAAGCAAACAAAGGGGTGTTTGCCCAGGTCCTGAAGATGGTTCAGGTGCAGCGGCGGTGGCAGAGCATCTCCAGTCACTCGTAGTGCAGTGTCTGCAGCCCGGTCCATGAGAGTCCAGCTTCAGCCATGTCCTAGGTGGACACGAGGCAGGTGTCCTGGGGAGACCAGCAAAGATTTGTCAGGTCATCAGAGGGTTGCAGGTAGGGAGCAAAGCGTGAGCAGAGTGTTTGACAGCCAGTCACACACCGAGTGCAGGGCATCAAACCTCCCCAGCTTCACCTTCCACAGCAACAAGCACTCACCCTGCCAAGCCCTTCAGCGGTCTCAGAAGACACCACCAAGCACAAACCCCAGGACAAGCAGGACAGGATGCTGCCATCTCCACTGGCACCTCCGAGCACGTTGCCAGATGCCCAGGAAAAGGCAGCGAGGCCTCAGCGGGAGCTTCAGCACCGCGTCTGCTGCTGGCTGCCAAAATTAACATCACTGACAAAAGGCATGATCCTGAAATTGCAGCACCAAGCAGATGGATTGCTGGAGTATGGGAGGCCTCGTAATGGAAAAGATGAGTAATTCAAGGAGAGAGTCTAGTGCCAGCTATCCAAGTGCTTGGCTGCTGTAGCAGGCTGGGAACCTGGAGTACTGCCTGTCGCAGGGCTGGATTCCTCCGGCTCCGGCAAAACCTGCCGGCCTGGTGCTGGTGGGTTCCCGTGAGCTGCTGGTGGTACTGGCCCTGCTGAGGATGCATCAGGCATCACACCGAGCATGGTGCCATGGCCAGGGGCAGCCGTGCACAGCAGCTGCCTGCGTCCTGCCTCCAGCACCCCGAGGACGGCTGTCACGCTGACGTGTGCTTCGTGGCGGGGAGCAGGGATCCTGTACTCGGAGCGGCTGTGCTGCGAGGAGACAGCGCTTGTGATCTCTCCTTAACCCTGCTGGTTCCCTCTGCAGAAAGCCGGGAACATGTGGGATATCCAGGGGGCTTTGGTCCTGCAGAGGAAAGGGGGTAACAGGAGTGCCTTTGCATTGCTCCCCTTTGAACACCCCGATGAAATGCCTCCCCAAAACAACCCCCAGCCGCCAACTGGCTCTTTGAGCACCCAGTTCTCACCAAAATCTGAGACCTGTGGGAGCTGGCTCAGTCCTTCACTACGAAGTGACTCATGAGGAGATCAAAGTATGACTTTCTTCTGGCACTGAACAGCGAGAGGGATGAGAACCGGGGGCAGGCACCCTCCTCTAACCACTGCTGTACCAGAGCATCCTTGCTGCTGACAATGGGGCTCGTGCCAGGATGAGGAGAAGGGGCTGGGATCCACCACCCAGCACACACAGATCACATGGATCCAGCAGTTACACTGATGTTATGGTCACAGAAGAGAAACAGACATGGGCCCATGTCCCAGTCAAACAATCAGGACCTGACCCCACTGCCACCACCACAGCTCACCCTGGCTTGTCATTAGACCTGGCATTATTTTTTTTTTCTTTTTTTTTAAGTACAGATGCACTGAAATCATCAGTTTTCAGCCCTGTGACTGCTGCTACGTGAACGTGACACACCATGTTTGTGCTGGACATGTGAAACTAAAGCTGCTACAGAAAAGTGAGCCTGCTGGGTTTTCAGCAGAACCTTTGGACTGTTCACATGGCCCAGCCCTGGAAGTTCCTGGGATCAGCATCCCCTTCAGCACAGACCTCCTGTCACGTCATGCACCGAGGCCGCGTTGCGTGGCGTGGGGATGTCAGCACAACTCACACCCCCTGAGGCATGGCTGGGCACGGGGTTGTTTTGCAAGAAATGCTGCTTGGCCCGTGCCCTGCTCAGCTCTCCCTGCCAGCCCCACCTGACACACTGGGGGAGAGACTGGATGGTTCAACATGTAGGCTTGGCCGCTCCATCCTTTTAAAGCTCCCAGGAAAAAGAGTCAAAAAGATGAGGGAGGCATAAATCAGTGGCTAGCATGAGACCCCTTATCTCAGAAGGATGCCTTGCCATCTGTAGCAGCTAACACACCCCCGGGCCATCTACCATGCTGCAGGGACCGCTGCACTTAGACCTGCTTGGCTGTGTGCTGACCGCACTCTGGCTGCTCCCTGCACCCCAACCCCACCATGGTGGTGGGGAGGTCTTGGGAGAGGACTCCTCCTGTGCTGAGCTGCTGACTTGTGAGGCAAAGTCCTGCCACGGAGCAGCAGAAGGCAGCTGTGGGCTGAGGCTGAGCAGAGTGATGTGCATGTGCTGCAGCAACACCATCCTCCAGCCAGAGCATCCCTGGGGCCGGAGCGAGTGCCTGGGTGCTGCAGGAGGCTGCAGTGTGTGTTCCCTGCCATCGTGTAGGTAACACAGCATTTAGTCTGGTTTATCTTCTGTAATTGTCTGCTTTGTCTTCTCCATGTGCAAGGCTGTAAGGCAGGGACTTTGCTGGGCTCCCTGCTCCTGGGGGAACGGCAGCACCCTTCGAGCTCCCGTGAATGCCCCCTGGGGAGCAGGAAGGAGGTCAGGAGCCACACGAATGTGAGCAGGGTGGATGTGAGCAGGAGCAGAGCGTGAAGGTGTGTGAGCCTAGTGAGAGCAGAGACCCATGGGGCTGGTGGGAAAGGACTTGAGGACAACACTCCTGGCACCCCAACATGTTGCTGTGCACAGACTGTGAGGGGACAGAGACAAAAGCTGCCTTCCCACCCACCCCTGCCACAGGAAGGTAAATGTGTGTGGGTACCAAAGAGCAAGAACAAGACCTATATGTTTAAACTGGCAAGTTCTGTGTTTGTCATCGAGCTGTAAAATGATACCCTAACAGATGAGGACAGGAACTTCTTGGAAGGCTCGAGCACAGACAGCAGGAGTGGGGGAATAGCATTTTGCTTTATTTCTTTACATGCAATCCAAGGTTGTGGGGGTTTTTTTCTCCTCCTTTTTTTTTTTTTTCCTTTCCCTTGCACTGTTATATTTTTCTATCCAAAAATGGTTATAGCACTGCGAGCCCTGAGAGGCAAGGATGCTGTTTGGTTCGAGGGCTTGTACAGCGCCTGACACAGCAGGGTCAGGGTCTGTACCCAGGACACAGTTAAATGCACAAATAACAAACACTGGGCTTGAGAGGGGATGAAAGAAAAGCAAATCAGGGGCTGGGAGCAGCGTGGACGTGTGTATCGGCGTGTGCACGGGCATCATCAGAGAGCTCACATCTGAAACGAACGCCCAACACCAGCTATTTCCAGCTGACTGGAGCTACATGGAGATGCAGAAGACATTACAGCCATGCAGATGATACTGAGCAGCAGGCTGCTTTTTTTTTCCCCTCTCTCTTTCTGTGTGTGTGTGTGTGAGCTGCATTGTAGGAGAACATGTGCTCAAACTAGCAGCCGGCTCCTGTTTATCACTAGAATGTAGTACCTATTTCAGTGGGTGGATAATTTTAGGTGAATGAGAAAATGCTGCTTTTCTTTGGGTTCATGCCATGTGCTGGTGGAGATTATGCTCGCAGCAGTAACTTTTATCAGGTGCTGCGTGGTAGGAAGACAGCCGCTTCACTTGGCAAGTTCTCCCCCGTTTATTTATCACTCAGAGGTGGTACCTTATTTGGCTGGATACGGATCTTGTGCGGAGCTGGGATGCAGGAGGGGGATGTGTGTGGCACAAAGTAAATGTCGACTTTCTTCCTGCGATGCTGTGACTGTCAGGAGATGGAGTGTGGGGAGTGACGAGGTGCATGTGAGCTACTGCTGGTATTAAGGATGTTCTTTTTTAGCTTGAATTGGGGAAAAACCCTTAGAATCATAGAGTCATAGACTGGTCTGGGTTGGAAGGAACCCCAAGGGTCACAGAGCTCCAACCCCCTGCCACAGGCAGGGACACCAACCTCCAGGCCTGGAGCTACACAAGGTTGCCCAGGGCCCCAGCCAACCTGGCCTTCAACACCCCCAGGGACAGGGCACCCACCCCCTCTCTGGGCAGCCCCTGCCAGCCCCTCACCACTCTCTCTGCACAGAACTTCCCCCAATCTCTCCTCTCCCCCTTCCCTCCTCCAGCTTCACTCCACCCCCCTTGTCCTGCCAGGCTCTGCCCTTGAACAAGCCCATTCCCCTCCTGTTCCTCTGCTCCCTTCAGGGACTGGCAGGCTGCAATGAGGTCCCCCCACAGCCTTCTCTTCTCCAGGCTGACCCAGCCCAGCTCCCTCAGCCTCTCTCCAGAGGGGAGCTGCTCCAGCCCTCTGAGCATCTCCGTGGCTCCTCTGACCCCTCTCCAACAGCCCCACATCTCTCTTGTCCTGGGGCCCCAGCTCTGGACACAGGACTCCAGCTGGGGCCTCACAGGGCAGAGCAGAGAGGGACAATCCCCTCCCTGTCCCTGCTGCCATCCCTCTGCTGATGGAGCCCAGGATCCCATCACCCTTGTGAGCTGCTTCATAAAAGCCTTAACAGAACCCAAAAGTTTTATTCTCCAACCCCTCTGTGAGGAGCCAGCCAGCACCTAAGCTGCATTTCAGCTCTTGACTTACCTCAAGGCTTTACCTCAATGTCTGAGTAACACCTGGGATGTCCCTGGGGGAATGTCAAAGAGCTCTGAAGATGGATCCAGCGTGGTCCTTCCCCTCCCCAGCCCCACAAAACAGGCAGCCCTAAGAAGAGGCTGAGTGGGTTGGGGAGTCGGATGAGTAGGGAGCATACTCAGGGCATTGGCAAGGAGCTGCCATGCTGCAGATCCTTTGCCCAGCAGTGATTTGGGGGTGCCAGCCAGCAGCTGCATTGCTGTAGAGGGTGTGCTGAAGGCACCTGCAGCCCTGCACACCCAGGACAAGAGCAGCATGGCCAGAGACTGTGTTCTCATGGTGCTCCATGGCTATCACTGTGTCCCAGCATAGACCATCCCAGGGCAGTCACAGCATGCCCAGATGGATGGCAGGAGACCTCAGGGGAGGGGTCACTGGTCTTCCACCCCAGAGAGCTCTCTACAGGGGCACCCCTTATTTTGTGTGATGCTTGGGAGGGAAGGGGATGGGAAACCTGGGGTCCTGGAGTCAGGAGCGCTGTAAGAACAGGCAGAGTGAAAGAAAAGCACCAGTAATGGTGGGACAACTATCCTACAAGAGCCAGGTCATGGAGAAAGAGCCCAGTAGACACCAGGATATAGTTTTCCCTGGCCATGGGGTCTTGCAGAGTCTGTGATTGGCACTGATAGTCCTAGGCATTGATGCGACAGTCCTAGGCAGTTCATCCACTGCACAGTGAGGATCAGGTTATAGAGCCCAGGCTGTGCCTCCCATGCTCATTCACAGTCTCTCTGTGAGTCTGCCAAGCACCTACAGACACAGGCTCCACGTGAGACCACAAGGTAAGGAGTCTACCCAGGCCTCCCAGCAGTGATATGGGGGTGACAGTGATGGGAGATCATGGGGACCATGAAGAGTTGATGGTGTGTTGCAGATTGGTGGGGAGCTGAGGTGGCCAACTGCTGGAGGCTTTGGGGCTTGTGGTGTGCTCTCAGAGGAAGGACACACCAGCAATTTGAACCTTGCTGGGATGGTTGCAGTGCATGGGCCTGCTGGTCCCACTGACTGTCTCAGGTCTCACAGGTGGCGTCTTAGAAGGGACATGCAGGTCTCTGTGCTCCAGGAATACCCCAGGGCTGTGGGAAGCAGCAACCTCTCCACAAACCTATGAGTTGGTTCAGGCAAGGTGGATTCCAGATGCCAGGGACCATCAACAGAGAGCCATTCACATAGGTCAATAGCATGCTGGGCATGAGGGAACGGGGTCACCAGCCCTTCCTCCCCCTCTGCACCACTTCTCACCCTCACCTCACAGCTCATCTGGGCGGCACAGCCAGGCCATGACGAGCTGGGCAGAAGTAGGGCAGTGTGGTGTGCTGTGGGGCAGGGCGGTGCCAGCGCTGAGCCAGGATGGGCGCTTAAGAATCCTGACACCGCTGGGCTCAAAGCCAGGGCACCACGTCCTGCCTTCACCCCGCTGCAGATCCGGGGAGCAGCAGGGGACCCTCACCCGGTTCCCATCCAGCACTCATGGACCAGCAGTCATCTTCAGATACTGATGTAATGTGTCAAATCCCAGGGTTTAAAAAACCCTCCAGGCAACTTAACAGGCACAATTAAAGATGTATCACTGAGAGCAGCAGCAGGCCACAAGCCAACAACAGGGCAGGGGCACAAAACCCCAGTTCCAGCGACTCTGAGGCCTCATCCCCCTGCCAAGTGCCTGTGGGATCACTGGTGGCAGCAGGGGACACCCCCTGGGTGTGCATACGTGTGGGCGTGCGAGTGGACACGCGGGGGGGTGTCTGTGCCTTAGCACACTTGCATGTGTGAGACTGCGTGGCCCCTCTCCCGTGCCAAGGTGAGGGACAACTGAGGATATTGCTGTGCTTCAGCTCGGAGCTCTGTGGGCTAACCAAAAACAGATGTATAAAAATAAACAGAAATACTAGAGATGTGATTACCAAGGAAACGCATTTACATACAGGAAAACGTCCAAAATGACTGTCATTTACTTCCTTTATTTATTCACATTTATAGAAGTGCTCCCACCCAGGGATACAGGCGCAGTCATGCTCAAACTGCAAGGAACAGGGCTGGCTGGACCCTTGCCCCCTCACCCACCACCCACCGCCAGCTGACTCCACTCCCACAAGGGAAAGCCTCCCCTCTCTGACCGGGCTCGGCATGTGTAATGCTGGAAACCCCTTTCCTTCATTTCCCATCTACAGGCAGAGAGATTCTCCCTCTTCTTTCCCAGGACCTCCCCCCAGGGAACAATTACAGTGGGGCAGACCCTGCCTGCACCCAGCTGTGGGGAGGGGAAGGGGGGTCAGGCACCAAGAGCTGTCGGGGTGAAGCGATGGGACGTTACTGGGGCAGGGGCACGGGGGGATTTCTCGGTCCAGTTACCAGCGGAGAACCTGGAGGGGGAGATAGAGGCTGAAGCAAATGGAAAGAGAAGTGGTTTAGCTTGCAAGCAATGGAAATCAGAAGAGTGAATTTGGGTCATGCCAAAGCATTTGTTCTACAGGAAATGAAATGTTTTACAAGCCTTTCCTTTGCCCCTTTCCTTTCCCTTTCATTCCTTCTTTTGGGGGTGCTTTTACAAGAAAAATAACAGGGAAAAGCTTTAATTTAGAAAATGCACAAAAGAAAATGCTTTAGTTGTTCTTTTTGCCCCTGCAGTTGTACCCTGAATGCAGCCTGACACCCAGCTTCAGCCCCATCAAAGCCCTGTTTGGGGCTCATTTGTCAGCTGACAGCAGCAAAGTTCTGTGCTGTGTTGGCTGGAATTCCCTCCGACCATCACCCTCCTCCCAAACCTTCCCCTTTACCACAGGGGCCCAGGCACTGGACAGGGACAGGAAGGTCTTACAGCAAGGCAAGACCCACTCTGGCAGAGGACCCAGCTCTGTCCCAGCCCCCACAAAGCCCGTGGAGATGCTGGGGTGCAGCAAGCTGAGAGAACACCGAGGTTCTCCATGGTTGGGTTGCATCGAGGAGACAATCTGCACAGGGTGTTTGGGAGCACAGTTGGTTGTGGTGCAGCTTTGCCTTTTGCAGGGACAGGCACAATGCTGTCAGAGTGACAGCCTTGACTCTGGAGATGCTCTGGGGAGAGGAGCGGACTGTCCCAGCTCTGGACAGGGAGCCAGTGACCTGCAGAGCACCCACATTTACTGCTGACAAGAAGGGACAAGCTCAGAAGCCCTCCGGCCGCTCTCCCCTTGCTGAAGGGAAAGTTTGGTGCTGTGGACCTTTTCTTACTGATGAGCTCCTCCACGCTGGGTCCATCAAATCTCCCACTGGGTGTGTGGTCACCCTACAGTCCCCACCGTCCTGCAAGGCAGCGGGTGGTGCTGAGTCAGCAATGCCCACTGCAGCCTCCCTCAGCAGAGGGCAGCTGGAAGGCAGCACACTTGCTGCTCTGCTCTTGCACTGCATCTGCCAGGTAATTAGAGCTGACAGGGTGTGTGCAGAGTTACAGGGTAATTGCCCACACACCTAAGGTGTGGTGGAAGTCGGGAGGTGAAGCAAAACCTTCTGCCTGACATAGATGCAGAGGCGCTGCCCAGCAGCTGTGGGATGAGGAGGTGGAGAGGAGGAAGTAAATGATGGAAGGCTTCTGTGGGCGCAGCACGAACCCAGACCTCCCCTCGGGAGAAGGGGACTGAGGTAACCCCGAATTATGCTGGAAGGGGAAGGCAGAGCGGCTCCTGGAGCTGGGCAAGAGCAGCTCTGCACAGCCGGGAGCCGGGGGCTGGTGCGGTGACACACGGCGGCTGAGTCAGCCTGTCACACAGGGCTGGATTAACAGGAGCCTCACGTGTAGGACAAGGAAGGTAATGCTCTGCTGGCTGCCCGTGCCTGTGCCCACATGTTCAGCTGATCAGGTTAACTGGCTCATTTGCCTAGAAAGATGGTGCCAAGCACTAATGGCTTTGGACAAGCAGCCTGTGCAATGCTCTGCTCTCCAGCCCTCCGCAGGTGCTGCCGAGCTGGCCTGGCTCAGGGCAGAGGGGCTGGGACACCGCTGCCAGGAGACGTGCCAGGAGACGTGCCAGCAAGCAAGAGCTTCTGCAGCCCTTGACTCTGCAGAGCGGTGCGGTGCCCATGGTGCAGGGGGACTGGCCTTGTTACGCTACCCAGAGGAAGAGGGATGGACCACTGAGTCCAGTTCACAACCTTGGTGAGCAACTGGAGAATAGAGGCTAAGACCACAATACTCCTTTCCTCCGTTCCAGCATCTTCTTGAGCTGCCCTCCAGTGCATACAGAAAATCCAGAGGCTACAGCATGCCCCAGAGCAGAGGTACCCCAGCATCAGCACAGGTAACCCCCTCAGAGCCAAGAGGAGAGCAAAGCCCAGGGGACTGTACCATTGTAACCTTGAACATGCACCAACTCTCACCAGTGAGTGCCATCGGTGTGCCAGCATCAAGAAGGCCAGTGGCCACTTCTAGTTTTGGCAACCTCACCATGCAGCAGGAGAAAACACTCCTGGTATTACTCAGCCCCCTTCCTGAGCTTCTCTCTTGCCCATGGAAAGCACAGATCTCCTGCCTCTAGGCTTTCCTTACAAAGGCCTTTCATCCACCCTTCCTACCCGTGTCCCACCTTCCCTGGCCTCATCTTCGGGTCCTCCTCTCCCAGCCTTGCAGTTTCATGCCTGGTTTAGGGCATGTCCGTTGAGCGGTCTGGGAGCCCTGCCCCTCCAGCCCCCTCCTCCCACAGGGATGTAGGCTCCAGGCAGACTTGGCCATTTGTCCATAGTCACCCTCTGAGCTCCCCAGGCCAGGCAGCCTCATGACCTGATTCGCTTCGTTTCTGCATTCCAACCTCCAAACCCTGGGTAGAGACCGATCCGTGTCCACCCCAGCCCTTTTAAGAGACACCGAACCCAAACCCAGCAGTGCAACCTGAGGTTATCAGCAGCATCAAATTCTCCTTTTCATGTGTTAGCAAAACAAACTCTAAAAACTTCTCTCCCCTCTTCCTGGCTGGTAGAGCAATCCGACTGTGGATCAGGGATATCTGAAGCACTTGTTCTCCCATCTACGCACTGGAAGATAAATTCCCCCATAGCCACAGTTCCCAGGATTACTCATTCCTCCTGGATGAGGACTACTAATTCTTCCATTTTATTGCTCATGTTCCTGGCATCAGTACAGAAATTCTTGAACTGTTTCTGCCTGGTCTTATCTAAGCTCTGAGCCGAGGAGGTGCCGTCCGTTTGCTGGCTGGAAGGCCTGCCTGACGTAGGCTTTTGGCAAGGGAAGCCTTCTCCCATTCCTTGCTTCTCTCTGCTCTTCCTTTCTTGGTTGCCCTGCTCCTACTGAAATGGTCATCCTCCTGCTTTATGTGTATTCCAGGCAGGGTGCAACCAAGGCCAAGAAAGGAAACGCTCACTGAGACAGTCCCAAGACCCATCCGCAGGGAACATCACTGCTTATCTTCCTTCCTCCTGATAACCTTCTTTTAATATTATCCACTGCAGACTCACCCTTCACAAGTTCTTTATCCCCTTTAATTCTGCGATCCCATCTTCTCTAGGTTAGCTAATAATTTCCCATGGGTGCTTTATCCAATCCTTGTTTCACTCCAGACAGATGGAACGCGGCGCTTTGTCTCTGTGCGGAAAAGCCACGACGTGCCTGGGCTCTGGCAAGCTACCTTCACAGAGTCATAGAATCCCAGCCTGGTCTGGGTTGGAAGGGACCCCAAGGGTCACAGAGCTCCAACCCCCTGCCACAGGCAGGGACACCAACCTCCAGGCCTGGAGCTACACAAGGTTGCCCAGGGCCCCAGCCAACCTGGCCTTCAACACCCCCAGGGACGGGGCACCCACCCCCTCTCTGGGCAGCCCCTGCCAGCCCCTCACCACTCTCTCTGCAAAGAACTTCCCCCCAATCTCTCCTCTCCCCCTTCCCTCCTTCAGCTTCACCCCAGCCCCCTTGTCCTGCCAGGCTCTGCCCTTGAACAAGCTGATTCCCCTCCTGTTCCTCTGCTCCCTCCAGGGACTGGCAGGCTGCAATGAGGTCCCCCCACAGCCTTCTCTTCTCCAGACTGACCCAGCCCAGCTCCCTCAGCCTCTCTCCAGAGGGGAGCTGCTCCAGCCCTCTGAGCATCTCCGGGGCTCCTCTGACCCCTCTCCAACAGCCCCACATCTTCCTTGTCCTGGGGCCCCAGCTCTGGACACAGGACGCCAGCTGGGGCCTCACAGGGCAGAGCAGAGAGTGACAATCCCCTCCCTGTCCCTGCTGCCACCCCTCTTCTGGGTGGGTTCACATTTGGAGAACCCATGCTGCATTCTCCTCCGTTTTTCCACACACATCAGCCACTGTAACTGTTGTCCCATTTAACATAAGCTCAAAAACCTTATATATGACAGAGGCCAGGTTATCTACCCCTCATTTACAGGTTAAGACATGTGCTTTACAGTCTCCAATACAGTGGTAGTGCCTTGGGCTGACTTCTTGTTACAGTTCTGCTCCTTCATGAACTGTTTCTCCCAGGACTTTGAGGCAGATGTGAGCTGGTTGCCCATAATTTCAGTGTATTAACCTGTTGGAGCTTTCTTCCCACCAAGGCAGTGGTCACTTCCATTCCCATACCATCATTCCTCTGCTCAGAAAAGGCATCCTCACCAGTGCCAGTGCAGGGCATCCAGGCAATGTGAAAGCATGGCAACATGTTCCCCACCTCCTCCCACACTCATTTTGGACTTCCCTTACTGGTTGTGCCAGCTTCACCCCCAGAAGACCACTTCCCAATGTCCCCAGGGAAAATCACACATTTAGGAAAGTGCTTTTTCCAAGGATACTTTCCACTGGCAAAAACTTCTCCACAAACTATCCAGCTCCACAGTGTTCCTTCCTCATCCTTCTCCAAAAGCCAACCACAGAAGCTGTCTGAAGTCTTTCTTCTCTTTGCCCATCTTCCCCACCTTGGCCTAGACATCCTTGACCTGTGAAACCAGAAGCCTGGACACCACCTGTCCTTGCAGGAAGAGCCCCCACACCTCCATCTGCTCTGCCCTCTCTCCGTTTTCTCTGCTTGCTCCCTCTCACTTCAGCCTGTGTGTCTTGGTTAACACTTGGTTAACACTTGGTTAACACTCCATCTTTCTCCTCTTAGGACGAGCTGCCAGGATATCTTGGTGGCTTGCTTTCCACGTCTCCTCCCTGACCTCTGGTGCACCAAACCGAGGTCTCTGCTCCGTTTTCTGTTCTACTACCTGCCTCCTCCTTTCGCCTTGGTTTCTCACCCCATTTCTGAGGGTGTTAACCCTTGTTCAGACTGCCCTTCAGGTCCTGTCACACAGCAGGTGTCTGCACTTTTCAGGTTTGCTTATAGATCCTCCTTTCTCCTTTCTTATATTGCTTTAAATTTCCTATTTCACTGCACCACAGCATCCAGCTGTTTCTGTTCTTCTGGGTCTCCTCCACCATGCTCTCTTGCCCCATCCCCGCTTCACCTGCAAGCAGCAGGAGGACGAGGTGCTGGGCAGCACTGGGATCACAATAAGGCTTTTCTCTTCTAGTTTATATCAGCCTCATCCCTGCATCTCACTGCAGTTCATCCTCTGCTGCGCGGCTGCAAGCGAGAGGGGAATCAGGCCGTGTAATACACAGAGCAAGGGCTCTGACCCTGCACTGCAAGCAGCCCACTTAGAAGAAAAAGAAACTGCAGGACACGTTCAGCCCCACAGCAGCTGGGGTAGTGAGGTACAAGGTATCCATCCCATTAAAAATCTCAAAGAGAAAAATCCTCCTCTAATGGCATTGTTGTTTCCAGGAACAACTTAAAGACCCTTTGATTTTTCATTTCTTGTGTCCTCGTTATACCAGAGCAACAGAACAGCTCTCCACACAAAGCACCATCAGCTACTTAACACAGCAGGGTGGGGAGGAATGAACCTGGGTTTAGGGCTATTCCTTGGTCCCAACTCACCCAGAGACATGTGGAAACCCAAGTGATACACCACCCCTTAAAACACTGCCACAGAAGGGACCACTGCAAGGTGATTTTATCCATCAGGACCATCATGATCATTTATGGTTTTCTTCTGATTCCATCCTTCTTCTCATGGCTTCTTCTGATCCCTCTTGAGCAAAACAGAGTACGTGACCACAGGCTCCAAGCTCAGTATGGACAAAGCTCAGCAAAGCTGCCCTCCTGAGCCCCCCAGACACACACAGGGCAATTTGCTCTCTGTTTCACCGAATCCCAGCATCACCAGGTTGGAAAAGCCCTTTAAGCTCATCAAGTCCAACCATTCCCATCCTGAGCTAAACCAGATCCCTGAGCACCTCATCTCCCCTCTGTTAAACACCCCCAGGGAAGGGGACTCAGCCCCTCCCTGGGCAGCCTGGGCCACAGCCCCACAGCTCTGCCAGGGAAGAACTTTGCCCTCCCAGCTGAGCTGACCCTGCCCTGGGGCAGCTTGAGCCCATTGCCCCTTGTCCCAGCTCCTGTCCCCTGGCTGAAGAGACCAGCGCCCACCTCTCTGCACCCTCCTGGCAGGGCAGGGCAGGTGGGGAGAAGGTCTCCCCTCAGCCTCCTCTGCTCCAGGCTCAACACCCCCAGCTCCCTCAGCTGCTCCTCAGAGGATTTGCCCTCCAGCCCCTTCCCCAGCCTGGTTGCCCTTCTCTGGACTCGCTCCAGGACCTCCATGTCCTTCTGATGCTGAGGATCCCAGAACTGGATCCAGCACTTGACATGTGGCCACCCCAGTACTGAGTCCAGGGGCACACTCCCCTCCCCAGACCTACTGGCCACACTGTTTTTGATGTGAGACAGGTCAGCTCTGCTGCTGCCCTGCCTGAGGTTTTCCTGGGGTGGGGAGAGGTTGGCCAAAGCTACGTCACCAGCCAGACCTGATGCTGAGGAGCCCAGAAATTATTTTGGGAGATAACCACAAGGAATCTCACCCACTAGCTAGCTTCCACCAAGCGAAGGGTTTGTTCACCTATGGACAAACCCATCGGAGTGAGGGGAAGCCAGATACAAACGTCAGACCTAAACCCACAGCCCAAGCCATTCACCCAGTGTTTCCCAGCAGCCTTTTGTGTTGCTGTTTTCCTGCTCCTTCCCTTCTGGCCCTTGGGCTGCTTTGTAAAAAAAAAAGTTCCACAGTGAAACCAGCCAAAGTCGAGAATTTCCAAGAGACATGAAAATAGCAGAATGCAAATTCTGTGGAGGCTTGAAATTTCAAGTGATTTACCGGTGTCAAACCCGTAAAATCAATTTGGCAGGTGTTGGCTGGTTAAAATTAGTTTTAACTGAGAGCTGGAGGCATTATTGTGGGTGTCTTTGAGCATTGTTTTGGATGCACAAGGCGTAAGCATGACTGTGCGCGTACAGCGCATGTATGTGCGCTGCAAAGTGTAATCCTCCTTGAAGGGCTCTTTGTGTGTGCTCAGAGGTCTCTGTGGACCCAAGCTGCGTGGCTGGTTACCACAAAAGACTGTTCACAGAGGTTTTTCCCAGCATTTAATAATCCTGGATTTGCCTCTGCCCTGGGGTGCTGGGTGTGTGGTCAGCAGGTCCGTGTCCTGGGGCAGTGTTAGTGCCTGTGGGTTTGCTCCCAGGACAAGCCCAGCCAGGATGGGTGGGAGAGACCTCATGAACTCATGGCATATAAAGGCAGGTGGGCTCTGCTCACCCTGGTCAAGTCAGGACTGCTCTGGGCTGCTTCCCCATGGCAGAGCTGCTCTTTCTCCAGACCCAGGTCTCTATGGGGTGTGTGGTGGAATTACTTGGTGTTTCTCCTGCCCCTGGTGCTGCTCCTGCATTTCCCAGGCACTTTGCTCACTCTGTTAAGTCTCTGTTGTGCATTTTGACTTCTCCAGAGAGGTGGAAGATTCCTGTGAGAGGCTGGAGAGTGATGCTCTCCGGGTAGAGCTGCATGGAACAACCCCATCTCTTTGGAGAGGCACTAGGCAGTGCCTGTATGGACCAGCAAAGCATCCTGCCTGCCTCAGCACCCGAGGTGCATGCCATGGCTCTGGGCAGCCAGGGCTGCAACAACCATGCCCACCTCAGCTCCAGCAGCAGTGGGAGCAGAGCTCATCCTGACCAGTTCCTCCAGCTTCTTCTCCCCTACTGACAGTCAGGGCCATGTCTCCTCCTGACTTCTTTTTTCTGAGCAGCCTGAGAGGTGCAAGACAGGAACTAGGGGCAGTTGCAGGACGGATGTGGCTGTGTCTTGTGGTGGTGGAAGTAGGCAGTTGCACCAAGAAGGGGGTCAGTGCATCCTGAGTGGAGGTAAGTGCAGACCCGAAATGCACATCCCACACCCCACATGTGACAGGGAGGAACAGGGAGACCTCCTCCTTCACCCTGACTGTTCAAGCCTCTTCTCTAATGTCTCCCCATGCACTTCAGCACACCCCATACTCCACAGTCCACTCCTGGACCCCATTGGCCCTAGAGCCCCCTCAGAGGACCTGCTTCTGTCTTGTGCAGCACTTGTCTGGGAAGCCTGGAGCCAGATCTGGCAGGACTTGGCTGGAGGAACCAGCATCCTGCAAAATCAGATGAGAAGGGCCTAACTCTGCCCTTGCAGAGCAAGCCAGGAGGGCACCATCCCCCTGCTCAAACCCTTGTGAACTGAGAAGTTTCAGGCTCCAGCTGCCTGCCTTGCCCTTTCCTCAAGAGGAGGTGCCATTCTGAGACAGTCCTGCTGTCACAGAGAGATGCTGCACAGCACTGCCCGCTCATCCTGCTGTCTCTTGGAAACCACTGCATCCCAGTGTCCCCAGTACATCCCACCTACCTGCACAGCACTACTGTGCCACTGTCCGGTGCTCTCCACCCCAAGGAGGGACTCCCACACTGCATTTCATCCTCCCTGGAGATGCCAGTGAAACACAGAAACCAGGACACAGTGAAATCCAGTGGATCCCAATATACAACCCACTGTGCACTCCAGCATCCCAGTCTGCCCCACCAGGGACGTGATGGGATCCCAAGGATCCCAAAGCCCTCTGCTGCACTGCAGGACCCAGCAGGTCAGCAGGCTCCTTCCCCCTCCTCATTCCTCACATCCAACTGGCTGTCCTGAAGGTGACTTCTGCCCATCAGCAGGGACTTTGCCTGACACTGCTCATGGCTGGTGTCTGCAGCAGCACCAGTGTCAGTTATTTTGGGACCTGGTGCTAAGGACACCAGCAGCTGGGTGGTCTCTGGTCCATCATGGTGCTGTATTTGGGCTGAGGAAGAACAGCCCTCAGAAAGCAGGTGTTGAGTCCTTCAGCAAGAGAAATGTTGTGAACTCCATCACCTCCATCAAATCCTCCTGCTGCGTTCATGCCTGACCTCCTCTCTGGGCTCTCAGCTTACAGATGGAAGAAAAACTCCCACCTCTCCTGCTCCTGCCAGGCAGTGGGGCTGGAGCCATGGGACACCCTGGAACCGGCCCTCAGTGGCTCTGTCTCTAGGCTAGGGACCATGTCTTTGGCAGGCTGACACCTGGGAGCCCTTTTGGGTCCCTCCAGGGTCTTTTTCTCAGGCAGGGCACTCTCATGCTCTCCAGACCCCTGAGCAACCGGCCCTTTCCTTTGCTCCAGCATGGATATCCAATCTCCATCCACTCCTCCCCAAACGCAGCATCCTGGCCCCGTTGTGCTGGGGCTCCTCTCTTGTCTGGAATGTCACCCACCCACCACAGGACTCATTCCCAAATGCTTCCCAGGGATCAGAAGCTGCACCAGGACCCCAGACCCATGGGAGATGGGTTAGCAGAGCAAGACATGACCAGATGCAGGGGCTCTGGGCTGGTTCTTTGACAAACAGCAGCAGAGCTGGACCAGCATCGCTCCCACCCCTGCTTCAGGCTCAACAGAGAGTCCAGAGGACAGGGCAGGGAGCCCTTTATCTCCCCTTTGGAATTAAAAAAGAAGCAGAAAGGCTTTGGTTTTCATTAATATTTTTCTTCAAAAGTTTTCTGGCTTCCCTTCCCCATCTTCTGCCAATATTTCTTGGAGGGGGCGGGCGAGCGCGGAGCAGGGAACGTCTGGCAGGTTTTTGTTTTCAATTCTCACAAACCCATTTTTTTTGTGTGTGTGTGTGTGTGTGGTTTTTTTCTCTTTCTGGAAATTCGCTGCAGACAGGCACTTCCTGCAGAAATCGTCATTTTCAAGGGAAAAAAAATATCTCACAAACATGTTTTGTCCCTTTCAGTTGGCCTGGGGTCTGCAGAGCCCTGCGCTGGGCGTCATCGTGTTCCTGACCCTACCAGGAACCAGCACCCTGCCTCCCATGCCAGCCCTGCCAGTGCCATTGCTGCTGCCTGCTCCCAGCACAACACCTCCCCAGGCTGCCCCATCGCTCCCAGGGGGCTCAGGGGCTTTGTCTGGCTCCTGTGAAGCCAAAGACACAGAGGAAAGCTCCACGCCTGGGTGATGGGTACAAATGACTTGCGGGTGAGGGCTCATGCTGGTAGAGCTCCACCACAGTGTCCTGTTCTGGAGGGACACAGATGCCCTGCCTTGTCACAAGACCACTCCAGATGTTGTACCAGATGTTCACCTCTGCTTTTTTCCCTGCTGTCTGTGCCACCATATGCCTGCACAGTGCCCTCGAGGATGGGCAGGTAGTGAGGGCTGCAGTTGGGCAGGGGCACCTGGGAAGAGTGGGGACATTGAGCCAGCAATGGGCACTCACAGCCCATCAGGCCAACCCCATCCTGGGCTGCATCTCAAGCAGTGTGGCCAGCAGATTGGAGAGGGGATGTTCCCCCTCTGCTCTGCCCTGGTGAGACCCCCCTGCAGTGCTGCCTCCAGCTCTGGAGCCCTCAGCACAGCAAGGACATGGACCTCTTGGAGCAGGGCCAGAGGAGGCCACGGGGATGATCTGAGGGCTGGAGCACCTCTCCTACAGAGACAGGCTGGGAGAGATGGGCTGGGTCAGCCTGGGGAAGAGAAGGCTGTGGGGAGACCTCAGAGCCCCTTCCAGTCCCTGAAGGACCTACAGGGCAGCTGGGCAGGGCTGTTTGGAAGGGCAGGGAGCGATGGGACGAGGGCTGATGGGTTAAACTAGAGCAGGGCAGGGTTAGGTGAGACCTGAGGAAGAAGTTCTTCACTCTGCGGGTGGTGAGACCCTGGCCCAGGGTGCCCAGAGAGGTGGTGGAGGCCCCATCCCTGGAGACATTCAAGGTCAGGCTGGATGAAGCTCTAGTTGAAGGTGTCCCTGCTTACTGCAGGGGTGGGACTGGATGGCCTCTGAAGGTCCCTTCCCACCTAACACATCCTATGAGCTGATGATCTGCAGCTTGCAGACCCAGCACCAGCTTTGGCCTCTACCCACCTGGGTCCCCAGCGAGCCCCACTCCACGTGCCCAGCAGCACCAGTTGGACATTGTCCCATCTGAAACTGGGCTTCCTTTGACAAAGTTCCCTGGTCCTGGAGGCTTTGCTGGCGGGCAGGCACAGGGATAGCCAGGAGTGTGAGGTTAAATAATTCATTCCTTCATAAATCTTTCCTAGAAACAATTTTTTTCTTCCCAGGGAGACACATTACCACCTCACACAGGCAAACCTGACCAGGAATTATAAGAGCAGGTTTCTGCAGCAGCGAATGGGGCAGAGAGAAGGGGGAGAAGGGAAAGAATAAAATATAGATTCTTGAACTCAGACCTGGGAAGCGGCAAAGCATCAATCTTGTTAAAGGACTAGTGTGGACTCTCCAGCCAGCCCACTTCATCCTGACTCCTGACAGGCCCCAATGATTTGTGCCTGCTCAGCAGAGGAGAAGTCCCATAACTCACCCGCGAGACGGCGTGGGATGGAAGCGCGACCTGGCGAGCAGGGAATGACTCATCACACGCCACATCCTGCCAGGGCACCGGGGCTCCCCACACGTCCTCCCCCACCAGCCTGCAGGCTCCTGGGACTGGTGTGGGGTCCGTCCATGTCCCACACCTCTGGGGTGGCACAGAAGCCCCGCGGAGAGGAGCAGAGTTTCCTCAGTGATTTGTGGGGCTGGCGGTGGCTGAAGCCATCGCATAGTCTGGGTTATAAGGAGGGGCTGAAATTTCTGGATGGTCCCAATTTAATGTGCATGCCTCTGCTGCTCGCTGGGAAAACAGGAGCAGCAGCTGCTCCCCGTCTTGTGAGCTAGAAGGCTTCACTCTCTACACCCAGCCCTCCCTGAAACAGAGGAATCCTGCTGTTGCTTCTGACGGTAGTGGGTCGAGCCCGCAGGGCTCTGCAGAGATGTGCTGAGCATGGTTATCATCTCCGAGATGGACCGTACCTCTGCTCTGAGCCCTGCCCGCAGGCACCGGGACGGAATTGTTGATTAGTGCAGAATCCTGAGCAAGGAGAGGAAATTCTCCCTGGAGCCCTGCCAGGCCAAGTCCGCATCCAAAAATACATCCTGCCGGCCCGCTCAGAGCCCAAAGGTTTTTTGGAAGGGAGGCTGCAGCTGCTTCACATGCACAAAGAAAAAAAAAAAAAAGAAGAGCAGCCCTGAGATCCCTGCATCCTCGTGAACAGAGCTGGAGTCACTTTCAAATCACAGCGTTTATTCCAAAAGAGAAATGGGGAAGAAGAAAAACAAAAAGACACACATGCACCACCACGGATCTGGCAGGCAACCACAGCTCCAGGGCTTCTGTTTGCCCATCACAGGAAGATTTACTAGGGGAAAAATATAGGCTGATTAATTATGCAGCCGGTTTGGTCCATTATATCATAAAACCCAGCTGTGTAGGACAACGTTGGAGATGCTACCTCTCCTCTCCAGCATTATCTCAGCCCGGAACCAGGCGCCTGGAGCCAGAAGAAGCCGTCTCGGCACTGCATCCTCGCCGCCGCACGGAGCGATAGCATCTCCCCAAACCCACCTTTTCCATTGGAGATTAGGAGTGCAGTGAACTTTGAGATGGTACCACTGCTAATTTCAATCGGCAGGCCCCTCGCCGGTGTCACCGGAGGCCTCGGGTTCATTCAGAGAGCTGCGGCAGCTCGCGAGGGGAGGAGGGAAAACAGCCAAAGACTCCCCTTGAATATTAATGAAGCATCAAAGCTTTTAGCTGCATGGCCGTGTCTGAGCACGACTGCTCTCCAGGGCTCTGCTATGCTTGGCACAATAAAGCCTTGGTAATTATTTCCAATAACTAATTTAGATTATCATTAGCCCCACATTGGAGGCACAGAGAATGCTGCCCTTTCAAACACTTGAACCACTGAGCCTCAAAAATAAAACGTTCTCTCTCTGCAAAGAGATCTTTGCCAGCTCTAATAAATTAGAATATATTTGTGTGCGTTAGCGCCTGTGGTGGCTCAGGATAATGAGAGGAGGTTGTGTCTGGGAACGGAGAAGAAGGCGGCACCTCCTCTCCCCCTCCATGCTCGGCACAGTGCACATTCCTCCAGGCCCCAATTTGTCCCCATTATCCCTCTGCAGCCCCCAGCCCCAAATCACCCAGGCCCAGCAGCCCACCCTGCCGCAGACAGTGACAATCCATAAGTCATTCTGCTTCTTAAAAGCAAATTTCTATGTGGTGTTGGAAGGCTCCCAGGCTGCGGCCTGCGCTGCCAGCCCCACGCCAAGCTGGGCCCAGCACCTCAGGGGTCTGCCCTCTGCAGCTGGGGGGCTCTGGCAGCTCAGCCCACACCAGCCGGTGCTGCCATCGTGTCCAGCCCTGGGCACACCTAGGAGGGTCCCAGCTCCGTGGCTCCTAACACCGTGGGGGTCCCCCAGATGCAGAAGGAGCAGCCCACGCTGCCTGCGCTGACCCGCAGCCATCTCCTCCACCTCCATGGGGCAATCCCAGGGAGCAGGGATGTCCCAGGGAGGAGGTGGGAATGCAGCACACCTCCAGCCAGCCAACCTCTGAGGTCCACAACATGAAGGCGAAGCTCTCGGTGCCCCTGCCCTGAGACCTGCCTGTAACTCCTGCCTCTGCCACTGCAGGGGCTTTGGGACCTTGGGTGAATCACTGCAGCTTTCACAGCCTCCGTTTCATCAACCGTGTCATTAGGCTAATGATAATTAATGCCTGCGAAGGGCTTTATGCTCTTCAGCTGGAAGGTGATAGTGAAGGGTAAATTATTGTTATTACCATAAACACAGGGTACCTACCACTTACTGTGGGTGGGACCTGCTTTCTGACTTGCCTCAGCTCTTCTTGGATTAGGACCAGGGTCAGGTGCAAGCTTTGCTTCCTCCATCGTTTCCAAGTGAAACCCTGTTTGAGACAGGCTCTGCTGGGGTCAGAACCTTTTCTCTGCAAAGACTCAAAAGGTTGAGAACATTTCATGGAAGAGTGTCTGATGCAGCACTGCTGAGGGAGGATGGAAGACTTGGAGGTACAGATGGGTGAGAAGATGGACATGAGCCAGCAATGGGCACTCACAGCCCATCAGGCCAACCCCATCCTGGGCTGCATCTCAAGCAGTGTGGCCAGCAGATTGGAGAGGGGATGTTCCCCCTCTGCTCTGCCCTGGTGAGACCCCCCTGCAGTGCTGCCTCCAGCTCTGGAGCCCTCAGCACAGCAAGGACATGGACCTCTTGGAGCAGGGCCAGAGGAGGCCACGGGGATGATCTGAGGGCTGGAGCACCTCTCCTACAGAGACAGGCTGGGAGAGATGGGCTGGGTCAGCCTGGGGAAGAGAAGGCTGTGGGGAGACCTCAGAGCCCCTTCCAGTCCCTGAAGGGCCTACAGGGCAGCTGGGCAGGGCTGTTTGGAAGGGCAGGGAGCGATGGGACGAGGGCTGATGGGTTAAACTAGAGCAGGGCAGGGTTAGGTGAGACCTGAGGAAGAAGTTCTTCACTCTGCGGGTGGTGAGACCCTGGCCCAGGGTGCCCAGAGAGGTGGTGGAGGCCCCATCCCTGGAGACATTCAAGGTCAGGCTGGATGAAGCTCTAGTTGAAGGTGTCCCTGCTCGCTGCAGGGGTGGGACTGGATGGCTTCTGAAGGTCCCTTCTAACCTAATGCAGCCAACGATCTGATGATTCTATGAATCCCCCACTGTGGCCACAATCCCAGTACCGTCCCCATCACTGTCAGATGACTTCTTCCCCCTTTCTTATTAAACTCCTTAGTGCCTCAGATTTGGTGAGGTGGTTGATCGACTTCATTCTTTACTTTTTTTTAAGCTTCCATTCCCAATGGACACTTTCATTTTTCATTAAAAATCTTTCATCAGAATGAGCCATAATTGTCCAAGTCTCTTTCTGGTTTTTGATTAAAAGCTGGAATCTGCAGTGGAAAAAAAAAAAATATATATTAGCTCTTTCCCTCCATTCATTGCCACCCCTCCTCCCCATTTTTATTGAAATCCTCCCTACAGAACATTCCTGTTGCAAACCTGTGGGCTTGCTGGCCATCTGGGATGGAGTGGGGGCTCATTTCTCCCAGGTACAGAGCGGGAGCATCTTCTAGCCATGGCAGCTCCTCACCAACCCCACAAGCGCTGCTGAAGCCTAGCAGCAAGTTCAGCTCAGGGACAGGGTGCTTGCTGCTGCCCTTGGCTGTTGTGATCACATCAGGACATGGAACGAAGCAGGACAGCACGAGCAGGGATGCTGGTAGCCTGGTGGGCTCTCCCCAGGGCTGTGTCTGGCTGCTCCAGCTGTCCAACCGCTTCTGGTCTTTGCACTGTCACAGCAGTCCCGGGTGTGGGGATATCCTGGGCTTCCAATCCATCCCTCTTGGATCAAGACTGTCACCAGCACCAGACCAGGGTAGCCATGGCTTTGTCTAGCCATGTCTCACCCAGGATGGAGATGCCTCTGCCCCTGTGACCTTCACAGCGCTTCACCACCCTCCTGGGGAAAAAGGTTTCCCTCACACCCAACCTGAACCTCCCCAGCTGTAATCTGAGGACACTGTCCCTTCTCATGATGTCTGCCACAGCCCAGAAGACCTTTGGCTCCATCCCATTTGTATCTACCCTTCAGGAAGGTTCAGGCTGTTACCAGATCACATTTTCCCAGACTAACCCTGCCCAGCTCCTCCCGCTCCCCGTGCAGGCCAGCTGCCCCATCATCTGAACTGGGGACCCACATGCAGCCTCACCCGTGCTGTGTGGAGGGGATGATTGTCCTGGATGTGGTGGCCGTGGCTGTCCCAGCACCGGATGATCCATTTGCCATATGCACAGCGAGCACAGACCACCACAACTTCCAGGTGCTCCATAGCCTGCTGCTCAGCCAGTTGGGTCCCAGTCTGGACCAGGGCACTGGGTTTATCTGCCAGACATGCACTCCCCTGTATGCCCTTCTGCCCTCAAGAGAAACTCAGCTGCTGGGTGTCCGAGCTCACAGCTCTCAATTTCTTTCCACACTTGGTCTGAAGCTCCCCCACCCATCAACCTCTGGTCAAATGCACCATTCCCCCCTGCATTGCAAGGGCTATGAGCAGGGCATCTTCAAAGACCTTCCTAATGCCCATCATTCACAGAATCACAGAGTCACAGAGGTTGGCAGGGCCCTCCAGAGCCCATGGGGTCCAACCCCCTGCCAAAGCAGGGTCCCTAGGACAGGGCACACAGGGCGCTGTCCAGACGGGGCTGGAATCTCTCCAGAGAAGGAGACTCCACACCCCCTGGGCAGCCTGGCCCAGGGCTCCCTCACCCTCACTGGGGAAAAGTTCTTCCCCAGCTTGGGAGGAACTCCCTGTGCTCCAACTTGCAGCCATTGCCCCTTGTCCTGTCCCCACAGACACTGAGAAGGGGCTGCCCATGTCCCCCTGCATCCCATCCTTCACATAGTGATAACCATTGATCAGATCCCCTCTCAGGCTGCTTCTCTCCAGGCTGAACAGCCCCAGCTCCCTCAGCCTTTATTTATTCACAGGCAGACCAGGAGCAGTGGCCACAGCACGCTGCTGCTCAGGGATGCCCCACAGCCTCACACTGCCCATGCACCCTCCTGCCCTCTGACCACAGGGTCAGGGTTTGTGGTCTTCATTCGTGCCATCTAAATCCTTATCTGTGAAATGCAACTGCCTCCTCTCCTTCCCCCTCCTGCCCAGTTCCTCTCTCAATCCCAAAATGATTCCTCCCAGCCCATGTTAATGTTCTTGGAGGAAATGGGTTATCTTTCCTATCTTTCCATATGTGCAGAATCGCAGCTCCTACCCCCCTGGCTCAGCACTGCATACTAATAGGGAGGAGGCTGAGATTGAAATGTATCAAAATGCAAGAACTCAGCCTTGGGTTTGCATCCTCAGAAGCCTTATTTTGCTTTTTGGGCCAAACATATTGTGCATTTTCTGTAACAATGAACTTATCACACTTATTATGATAAACTGAGAAGGCACTTTCCACAGTTAGACTAAAAATCCTGCAGATTGACTTCAACTCTCAAATATTTTTGGATACACGTACGTTTTTCCATGACTTTCCTGACAAGGGGAGTATCCTGGCTCAGTTAGTCTCCATGCAAGCACAGCAGCTAAGCCCAAAATGCTGGGACCTCTCACTGCTCCTCCCTGCACTGCGAGTGGGCAGCTGATACCCTGTCCTTGCTCCCTGAGGAATGCCAGGGCATTAGTCACCCTGCATAGAACTCATCTAGAAGTAGTGAAAGATGCTTATTTCCCAACCCTGTGACTACCCCAGGCTTCTCAGCTCTCCACCTGCCAGGACATCTCACCCAGCCTGTGCAACCACCCTCTGAACTGCACCACAGAAATCCTCCCCCTCTTGCAACCCATAGCTTAGGGTCTGAGTAGCAGGAGAGCCTCTGGAGAACACCACCAGGAGATACCCCTGTCACTTTGCTGTCTTGCTAAGGAAGGTGAGACAAGAAGTCTCCTTCACCTAATGCCCCACCACAGTGAAGCCACAGCTGGAAAACCCCATGCTAAACAAACCTCTGGGAATCACAGCTGGAGCACTCCCCTGTGTGACAGTCACTGGGGACAGCAAACACATCCCCTTATATCCCACTCTGGCCAGCTACACCCTGAAATCTCCATGACTGCAGTGTCCCCTTGACATCCCCAGATCACCTTTGGCAGACACTGGTTTGCACATCTCTCCAGACACCAGAGATTCCCCCATCACCTGCACCCATTACATCCCCACCAAGCCACGTCCAACCACATCTCCAGGGGCCATGAGCAGAAATATGTTTTAAAACACACCAAATATCATTTAAAAAGTGGTTTTCCTTCTTCCCAGGAACCTGGGAGGATCCTGTGAGGATGGATCTGTCCCCAGGCCACAGCAGCACGCAGCCAGTTGGACAGCCAAGCCCTTTAAGCATATTTTGGTGGCGCGGGGAAATAACCACCCTGTAAAACTCTCTGGAGCGAATTCCTGGGAAAACAAGAGTGCCACGCCGTGGTGAGCACCCAGTAAGCACAGCCAGCTCACCCCACACATCCACACATCACCCCGGGGCAGCCACCCCAGCCCACAGCCTCCACCCACGGCGGCACATCACCTCCATCCCTCACCTTCAGAAATGAAGCCTGCAGAGGAGGGGAGCAGCAGTGCCTTCGCTGACAGGTTTGAATGAAGAGATTCCAGCTTTTTATAAAGAGTCTTTGGCTTTGCTGAAAGTTACGGTGCCGGGCATCATTTGTATGCAGGATGTATTCTAGCTCAAAGGTACCAGAACTAATGCTGTCCTGTTAATGAACTGAGTGAGTAATAGCCATGGGTATAGAAAGCTTATGTCTGAAACTAATCCTAGTTAATGAATCTATTGTTACAGGTATTAAATGGTGACAGGGGGTTTCATCCATCAGCCCTCCATTAATCACAGCGTCCCCGCCTATGCTTATTATTTAGAAGCCAGCAAAGGGATCTTAATGATATTAGTAATAGAGCGGTTGTGGTACGTGACCTAGGACAAGCTGGGGATTTAAGGTGATAAGTGTCTGATCACATAAGGCATTTTAGAGGTGATCCAAGCAGCTTTGCTCCCCGTGGCATGTTATCTTGTCTCTGCCAGCTTGCTGCTCGGAGAGCATCGGTGCACGGAGCCGTGGTGGCCACGCCAGGAGCCTCACCTCCTCTGCTGCTGCCTGCGAGGAAATCCTGCAGCTGCACGGGGGGTTCTCTGCATGTTCTGCAGCACCCCCTTCCCTGCAGACACGCACCAGGTGCCCCAGCACGCAGGGGCAAGACGTAGGGCCCAAGGATCCCCAAGTATGCACAGGCAGAGCGTGGATTCGTCTGCACAAGTAGCCAGGTGCAAGCCCACGTGCATGAGCACAAGTACCCCCCACTCACAGCCTCAGAGCAAATGACTCAAAGGTTTCTCTGGAAAGACGTGAGGAGCATCTGATTTTCTACGCTAATTCTCCATCTGGACGCTCTCAGCCCGTGTGTTGGGCCAGGATTCATCTCATCTCACCTGTTGTGGTTCTCTAGAGCCGTGTCTGCAGTCAGAGATATTTCAGCCCAGCAAAGGGACACCATCATCTCCAGGGCAGGACAGACACGCTGAGAGGACCAGGACAGGATCTAAGGTAAAACAAGCCACCATCTCCAGGGATGGTCCTTTGCCACCTGCCCACAGGGCAGCTCTATGGCTGGCTTTGACTTCACACACTGCTGTGGGTTGCTGAGAGCAGGGATGAGTCCCAGCCCTGTGTGCCCTGGCCTCCAGCAGATAAGGCTGCACTTCAGAGAAAGAGAGTGGTGAGGGGCTGGAAGGGGCTGCCCAGAGAGGGGGTGGGTGCCCCGTCCCTGGGGGTGTTGAAGGCCAGGTTGGCTGGGGCCCTGGGCAACCTTGTGTAGCTCCAGGCCTGGAGGTTGGTGTCCCTGCCTGTGGCAGGGGGTTGGAGCTCTGTGACCCTTGGGGTCCCTTCCAACCCAGACCAGGCTGGGATTCTATGATTCATGAGGGCTTCCAGCATAGATGGGTATATATGGGAGAGAGTTTTGCTCTGGTGGGTTACGAAGATCTCATCTGTTCTCCTGAAGACTGCTCTGCCCTGAAGATTACCACAGTGGCATTGGGTGAGGGACACACCCAGAGCCACTCAGCAAGGCTCACCGGCCACCACAGCAGCAGCAGGGCCAGGGGTTGTCCTGGCAGGGTGGGCAGGGATGCTGCTCAAGTCAGATGTCAGTGCAAAGCCCCAAACATAAAAGCCTACAGCAGCTAAAACATAAAAGCCTACAGCAACAACCCAGACATCCCTACACCTCTGCACAGCTATCACCTTCAGCCACCACTGCAGGTCACGATGTCCTTATGATTTCCAGGTGGCAGAGGAAGCTCCCCGGTGCCATAAGTGCAGCAGGTGCCACTGGTGATCTGCTCCAGTGAAGGGAACAGAAAGATGCCCAGACACCATACAGACAGCCACGGCTCTGGAAGACCCCAGTGCTTGGGTACCCACTGCCCCCATGGAGCTTATCACACGTGAGGAGCATCTCCCTGCCAGGCCAAGGCTGTAGGGGACAAGATGTGCCAATTTGATGACCAAGTGCCATGACCTCAGAGATGATCACCTGCTCAGGGAAGACCACATGATCCAGCAGCCCTGGAAATCAGTGGCCATCCCCTCCTTTGTGGGAAGCCAGAAACTCAGATGGACTTGGAGGGGAAGGTTCTGAGGACTGGGACTCCCCAGGGGTCCTTCTGTCCGCAGCAGGGGAACCTGCTCTGGCCATGGAAGACCTGTGTGACTCGCAGTGTCCTGATCTGGGGGAAGAGCTGAGCTGTGGTGAGTCCTGTGTGTCCAAAGACTGGGCATCCCCAGGATTTCTTCCTACCATTCCCATTTTGCAAGGTCATCCCGTGGGGCGCTGGCACTGACAGGCTGGGCATGGACCAGCTCTGGAGACCTGCAGGGTTGATCAGTCCTTTCCTATCTCTGCAAGGACTCAGAGCCCTGAATTTCCATGAAAAACCAAGACAGGTAATGTGCCACTCAGTTATATTTTTAGGTTAATAACAGATGTATAAATATATATATGTCTCATCTTCACAGGTATTCGGAGCCAGGAGCTCACCATTTGCCAGTGTTTAAAACAAGCCAGATCTAACCCAGTAAGTGTAAGCCCAGGTCTAACCTGACACCTTGCCTTGCCAGCCGTGCAAACATCACCCTGTTGCTCTGCCATTTGCACAACGCAGCTCCCTGTGGCTGGGGACCAGCAGCCAGTCTGGGGAGCCTGCTGCTCCACAGGAGCCAGCCCTGCTCATTCCCCACAGCCTGCTCTTGCTCTGCTCTTGAGGAGCTTCCCAGGACAGAAACCTGCCCACAAGCGGGAGGGTGATGCCCCCAGCTGAGTGGTCACCCCAAACCTTCCTGCCACAAGAACGATGTGTTTTGGGGGCTGTGTTTTCTTTCAGTGTTAAGATCACTTTCCTGCCTGCTCCAGAGGAAGAACATCATAGAATCACAGAACCCCAGCCTGGTCTGGGTTGGGAGGGACCCCAAGGGTCACAGAGCTCCAACCCCCTGCCACAGGCAGGGACACCAACCTCCAGGCCTGGAGCTACACAAGGTTGCCCAGGGCCCCAGCCAACCTGGCCTTCAACACCCCCAGGGACGGGGCACCCACCCCCTCTCTGGGCAGCCCCTGCCAGCCCCTCACCACTCTCTCTGCAAAGAACTTCCCCCAATCTCTCCTCTCCCCCTTCCCTCCTCCAGCTTCACTCCAGCCCCCTTGTCCTGCCAGGCTCTGCCCTTGAACAAGCTGATTCCCCTCCTGTTCCTCTGCTCCCTTCAGGGACTGGCAGGCTGCAGTGAGGTCCCCCCACAGCCTTCTCTCCTCCAGGCTGACCCAGCCCAGCTCCCTCAGCCTCTCTCTGTAGGGGAAAGATGGACGATGGTTCCAAGGGATGGATGCACTGCCACAGTCAGGCCCCTAAAAACCAGGAGTCCACCTAAAAATCTCTTTATAAAAGGGTAACAAACCACGATGCCATAGTCAGCCTGTGCTCACAGCTTGCTTCCCCATCAAACAGCCCTGATTCAGCAAGGAGAGCCAAGGTCCTCTGTCCCCTGCTTCCAAGGGCTGAGGTTTTCAACAAAATCCCCAGGGCTGCCAGGTCTGGGAAGCAAGGCTAAGCCAAGCCCTGGCCAAGCCTGGCCAGAAAGAAGCAGCAGGACTGGGTCTCACCATGCTGCAGGAGCCCTGGCACGGAGCAGGTAGATACCTGGTCTCCAGTGCTGCCACAATGCACTAGGACAGCAGCCAGCAGAGGAGGAAAAAGGAAGAGGAGAGATAATTATTAGTGATTGAAACTGATTGCATGAAAGAAGGACAGATGTTTCTTGTTGTGCTTGTGTGCCTGAGGCTACAGAGCCATGCAAGGGACCGGGGAAAACTCCTTCTCAGCCTGGGGATGCTGTGTGGCTGAGCTGCATTCAAAGGAGAGCTGAAACCCACCCACACTTTCCCTCTGACTCTTGCAAATCTGCACAGGCTCTGACTAAAATGCCAATCTCCCAGTTTCCCCATGCAAGTAGGTGATGTCTATATAGACACCTTCTGGTCATGGGCCACAAGGTTCTGCAGAGATCCCCCAGGCATGAAACCATCCCACAGGGCTGAGACACTGGGAGATGATGGGACTGGGGATGGGACAGCCAGGTCCAGCAAAGCAGGTAGGGGGTAGAAATTTTAAGCACAGCATCATATAAAGGCACAGAACCAAAGGCAGAGAAAGCTCCTGGGCATCCTGCTGCCAGAGCAAACCAGACCTTTCTGTGAGAGCAGGAGCATTTACTAGTCATCATCCTCCCTTGTAGCACCCAGGATGGGGTCTGGTGGTGTTTTCCTTCAGAAAGGATGGGTCACCCAGGAGGAAAGCCAGCTGGTGTCTCCACCAAGCAGAGCAGTTGCTGCCCAGGGGACACAAAGCCCCTGGGGTGTGTTGTGTGGGATTCAGTGCATGTTTAATGCCACCAAATATGTAAATAGAGGGCCTGTCTTAGCAATGCTACTGATGGTGGGAATGGGCGTTTGGCACCAGTTCAGATGGCTTCAGTGCCAAGGCAGGATGGAGCTGGAGATGCATACAGGGAGCTGAGAAGGGGTCTTGCCCCACCAGGAGAGGGATAAGGCACCTCTAGCATGGCGTGGGTCCCCAGGGGTGCCCTGAGCTCCTCCCTCGGGAGCTGTTGGAGGCGCCACCCCGACTCAGATTTGCATCGTTTTCACTGGAAATAACTGTCTGGGCGCAGAGAAGGGAGGCTGTGGGGAACGCTGGGGGGCGGCGGGGTTCGGGCTGGTCTGGGGCTCACTCGGGACACAATAAAAGGGAGATTAAATGAGCAAACAGAGCAATGGGCTGGGAGAGAGCAGGGCTCAGCCTGCCCCCATCACCATCTGCCAGCGCCTGAGCCACAGGACCTGCAAGGAGGTGAGGACACTCCGCACCCCCGGGGCTCCATGTCCCCGCGCTGACCCCAGGGCCCCCCGAGGTCACAGCCGAGAACAGCCCTGGGTGCCCCGAGGATGCCCGTGCTGTGCACCCCATCACCCCTGGGGCGCTGGCACCGCATCCCTGGAGCTCCTTCCCCACCCCACGGGATGCCAAGGCCCCTGGGCTGGAGGGGTGGGCGCTGGGACCCCGGCCCGGGACAGCGGGCTGGCAGCAGGCCCGGCCGCCCCCGGCCGCCCCCGGCCCCGCCGGCTCCCCGCAGCCCGGCCCCTCCCGGGGCGGCGGCGCATCCGCGAGTGCCCAGTGCCCTCTGCTGGGGACGCTCCCGATGCCAGGAGACACCCGGTTGCCACGGCAACGGGATGTTCCGCTCCTCGGCGCGGCTCCAGCGATGCCTTCGGGTCTCGGGCGGCGGGACCGAGGGACGGGGCGGGACGGGGAGGGGGGGGGCAGAGGAGAGCAGCCCCCGCCCGGCTCCCCGTGTCACGGGCAAACGCGGGCGCTGGTGCCAGGCTGGGTGGGGGCACGGTTGCCTGTCACATACCCCCTCCCCCGCCCCGTGACACCCTCTCCCTCCCCCAGCAGCACAGCGTGGGCCTTTTCCCACACAGCCCCTGGTCCCGAGTGTCCCAGCCCCTCTCCGGCGGTCCCCTGGCCTGGCCCTGCACAGAGGGAGGGCACATGCTCGCCTCTTCAGTTTGGGGAAAGGCCCCCATGTTCAGGACTTCAGCCCTTCCCCCCATTCCTTCATTCAGGAGCATCCCTGGGCATACAGCCCCCGGTGGCAGCCAGCCAGGACCAGTCCCTGCAGCCTGTGCAGTGCCCAGGCAGCGCCGTGTCCCTCCTGCCACCAAAAATCCAGCATGAAAGGGCATGGAGGAAAGGTTTGTCCCTGCCATGCTGCAGATGGGATACCCCATGCCACGCTCCCCAGCTGGGCCGGTGGCTCCGTGCGCTGAGGTGCAAGCCAGCCAAGTCTCCATGCTTGTCCAGAGCTCTGCCCTGCCCAGGAGCAGCCCCAGCTCTGCAGGACCCTGCCCACGTCTCCTCTGCACCCCCTGGGAGCAGCTGGGGATGGGGGGTTGGGGGGTGCAGGAGCAGCTCTGGGCAACTGAGCTCTGCTGAGTCTTGGACACGCTCCTTGGGAAGGTCCTGGGGCCCTGCAGCAGGAGGAATCCTGTTCCCATGACCTTCCCCATGTCTTGGGAAAGCTTGCTCACCCAAGGGAGCAGGTTGCATGGTTTGGTGTTCTTCTGGACGTGTCTTTGATCTACCTTGAGTGGAACCAGACCAGCAGTGCCAGCCCAGGGCAGTGCCAGCCCAAGACAGGTACAGGAGGCAGCGATCCCATCCCATCTCCTCTGCAGTGACAGCTGCAGGGTCCAGACAAGAGCTGGGCGCTGGGGCAGCACCCCAATTCCAGCCATACCTGGCACCACCCCTGCATCAGACACAGAGGCTGGGTGGGAGGGGTGCCCGGGGCAGGACAGTGGGCAGAGAAGGGAGAGGGATGATTTGGGGATCCTGCAGAGCCTTTCTCCTGCATCTGCCCCTCCCAGTGCACACCAGTCCACATGCTTGGGCTGGAACTGGCAGCAGCAGGGAGCAGAGCACCTCCATCGTCAGCCAAGAGCTGTGCAGCAGGTCCTGGGCATGCCAGAGGCTGATGTGCACCCCAAACCATCCCCATACCTCCCAAGGGTGCTGAGAGTCCCAAGCCTGAGGTTGGGGAGTCCCAGCACCCTGAGCCTGGCACATTGCACACAGAGCCAGCCTGGCCCCAGGGGTGCAGGACTTCATCCCTTTGTCTGTAACTCCACTCCAGCCCAAGGATGCTCTTCCCACCTGCATCTCTTTTAGCTCACACTGCTTCCACTCAGGGACCTCCTGCATCCAGACCTGACGGATCACAACTCCTGCCCTGTGGGCCAGAGCAGTGGGGGATCCAGCCCCCAGCCTCTATCGCTCTGGGACAGGTGAGGGGTGCAGCTGAGCCCTGCCAGCACTGCAGCTCCATCAGCACAAGCATCAGACCAAGGTCAGTGATGCCAAGTGAGAGCCAAGCACAGCCCCAGGGTCCCTCGGGGTCTCGCTGCTGCTGCGTGGGGTGTCTGGCAGGGAGCAGTGTGTGGGCACAGAAGGGGATGCCAGCCAGGGCTTGGAGCTGCCCCAGGGCATAGAATCATAGAATCACTGACTCTCCTGAGCTGGGAGGGACCCGTAGGGACCATCAGTGCCACTCCTGGCTCCACACAGCCCAGCCCAGGCAGAGCTGGCACTGAGCACATTGTCCAGATGCTTCGTGCCCTCAGCCCAGCTCGGGGCTGTGACCCCTTCCCTGGGGAGCCTGTGCCAGTGCCCACCCCCCTCCCAGCACAGAGCCTCTTCCTGACACCCAGCCTGACCCTCCCCTGGCAGCTTCATGCTGCTCCCTGGGGTTCTGTCCCTGCTCCCCAAAGAGAGGACAGAGATCAGCACTGCCCCTTCAATCCCCTCATCAGGAAGCCACAGACCCCATGAGGTCTCCCCTCAGCCTCCTCTTCTCCAGGCTGGACAAACCCAGGGCCTTCAGCCTCTCCTCATAAGCCTCCCCCTCCAGACCCTTGCCCCTCCTCATTGCCCTAAAGTTGAACACTGATGGACATCTGCAGTAGGTTTACTGGGGATGGGCAGGGCTTCCCAGCAACAGCCTTTTCTCAGAGCAGAGGCCTTTGTGGAGGTGAGCACAAGAGCTGAGAGAGTTCTTCTGTGGCTCCTCACAGTACCATTCACAAACGTGGATGAAGAGACCCTGATTAGGGTGAAGGCTGTCTCTGGTGCTTTCACCTCCTCTGCATTTGTGTGGGAGTGTGGACCACGTCTCTGCCATGGCAGCCAGGCCAGGACAACCCAGTACCTGCTTCTGCGTGCTGGCAGCACTGAGCACAGTGCCAGCACGGGGCTGAGGAGCTCTTGATGTGGGTGTCCCACGTGCTGGGCAGGTGGGCAAAGTCTTGTGGTCCACCAGGCACATTCTCTTCCATCCCACCCCAAGGCCACAGCCCCACTCCACACAGCCAGAGGGACAGGTCCTGCCTGTGCAGCCCCACGCCAGGACCTCACGTCCTGCCCAGGACAGCCATGGAGAAGCACTAGTTCAGAGGCTCAGCTCATCCCAGCCTCACACTGCATCCAGAGCCCGAGCTGGACATGTGTGCGCTCAGCAGCGCTGCTGGATCACCATCAATGTCCTGTGATGGGTAAAACCCTTCACAGAGCAGCCAAGGCTGGAAGGAACCTCTGGAGATGCTCTGCTCCAAGCCCTGCTCAGAGCATCTCTACATGTGTGTATCACCAAGCACACGCCTGTGCACGCGTGTCTAGCACTGGGGTGTGTCCATGTGAGCAGCTCTCCCCCTGCAGCTCTCTGCCTGGGATTACAGCGCTCAGCACAGCGCAGGCAGCCAGAGAAGTTCTGTAACTTGAAAGAGCTGCTTCTCCAGACATCACTGCTGCCTTTGAAAGCACATGAAAGGCAAGCAGCTCGTGAGCAACCAAAGCCTGGCTCAGGGAGACAAACGTCCTTCTACGCACCCCCAGCCTTTTCCTGCCATGCGTGTGATCTTCCCCGCTCCCCTGGGTGCAGGGTTTGAAAGGCTGCTATTGTACTGGGGGCTGTGAGCGCTGGAGAGGATTAGTGTGCCTGGGAAGGGGTCTGGCTTGTGTCAGGGAGCTGCTGGAGACACATGCTGCACACCCCGCGCTGCGCGGGAGCCGCCGAGCACAGGCGCCAGCCCCAAGGGGCTCATGTGTGGGGATCTGGGAGGAAGGGCAGCAGGGGCTCGGCCCCCAGCACTGCCCTGACACCCCTTGCCTCTGTCCTGGCCTCTTGTAGCCCCAGCTCATGTTGGGGCAGGTGAAGGCAGGGCTGTGCACCCTTGCCCGGGGCAGGATGGCTTCTCCCATCCCTCCTCAGCACCAGGCTGGCACCAAACCAGAGCTGGGCCACCCCCTGGCAGGACACTGGAGCCCTGAGACCTATGGGGGTCAGTGAACCTCTCATCCCTGAGGGTCTGATACACACACTCAACCCTACCCCTCTGGTTTGCAAACCTGCTCTGGCTGCACCAACCCCACTGCAGGAGCCCTGTGGCATGGTGCAGCCTTCTTCTGTCCCCCAGCACAGCGCCCAGGCACAGCTCTTCTGCCCAACCTACAGCAGATGAGGCCGTACCCACAGGGACTGCACAAGGCCATGAACAGCCCCAGCTTCTCCCCAAAACCCCTGCAAACTCCCAACCATCCACTGACTCCTGCTCCAACCTTGGCTAACCTCCTCTGCAGCATCCTAGGACCAGAAATCGCATCCTGAACCAGAAGGCAGCTCCTGACAATGGTTTGACCACAACCAAAACCTCTCTGCAGGATGTTTGGGGTTTGGGGAGTTGCTGCTCAGATTTTTGCCCTGGTTCAACTTGGTGTTCCCAACTCATCTCAAAAAGCCCCTTGTTCTCTCATCACCTCTCTCCTCAGGCTGGGGAACAGTATTTTCACTCACACACTGAAATTAGATCCTGCTGTTCCTGCAGGAAGGCTTTTCAATAATTCCCTTATGTTCCTGGCTGTAATTGCCTGGCAGACTCCTGGCCCCTGTGTATTTGGGGGCAAAGGGGGTTGTGAAGAGATCCATTAACCTGCAGCAGACCCAAGCTTGTTTTGGCTTCATTGTTGGAGCCCAGACAAGTGAAGGGCAGAGCAGATCAGAGGTGAGCACAGAGACCGTGCACAGTGAGGATGGGTGATCTCTGGAGGAGCTGGGATCCCCAGGCTCAGTGGCATGAGCCCCCTGATGCACATCAGCAGGTCCATGCAGAGCCCAGGCCCCTCCCCAGCAGTTCACAGGGAACTGGGCTGTGTCCCAGCCTGGGATATTCAGGCATTGGACAAGGAGTGCCAGGGAGTGGGGACAACAGCATCCTGCCTCAGTGGCACCCTGCTAGGAGCATCAGGAGAGGAAAACCCCCACAGTGCTGCTGTGCCAGAGGTGGGATTTAGTTTCCAGGGCTCCCCAGGCTCACGGATTTTCTGCTCCACAGCAACTGGCCAGGCTGGCACCTGGCAGTCCTCAGGGTCTCAGTTGCTGAGCATCCTTCCAGGTTGCTGCAGTGTTGGGCCAAGGCACCTGGGGAGCAGCCCATCCCAGGCACGCTGACACCCTGCCAAGTGGGCAGCAAGGAGCAGAGGATTCCTGCCAGCCCCGTGGTCCATCTGGCGAGCTGCAGAGCAGTTTGGCAATCCCTGCTCTGCAGCAACCCATGTGGCAAGCTGCTGAGGACTCAGCAAGCCTGGAAGCCAGGGGTGCCCATCTGCTGGCCTGGCAAGCTCTGGGCAGCAGAGGAGCCCAGGCTCCCAGCACCATCAGGGTGGAGCTGGGAGGCAGGCAGAGCATGCTGCAGGTTGCTGCCAGGAGTTTCAGCAAGTTTGGCAGGGCCTGGAGAGCCCCAAACACTGTCTGAGCCATTCTCACGTTTCAGGAAACTCTTTTGCCCATCAGGGAATCACAATTCTCCAGGCTGCAATTGCAAAGTTGTCCTTGAACCATAATACCTCCAGCAATGCCACCACAGCCCCACACCATACTGGTGCACCTTGTGCTCTCCCGGGGTACACAGCCCCCCAAGGCTCCTGTCCCCAGGCAAGCAGTTTCCCAGCAGCATCTCTGGGGAGCTGCCTACACTGTCCCTCACACTCCCCAAGTGTTCCCTTGCTGCTTGCATGGCCCTGGATGCTCTGGACCACCACTTCCCACCATCTCATTGCAGCCTGCCAGTCCCTGAAGGGAGCAGAGGAACAGGAGGGGAATCAGCTTGTTCAAGGGCAGAGCCTGGCAGGACAAGGGGGCTGGAGTGAAGCTGGAGGAGGGAAGGGGGAGAGGAGAGATTGGGGGGAAGTTCTTTGCAGAGAGAGTGGTGAGGGGCTGGCAGGGGCTGCCCAGAGAGGGGGTGGGTGCCCCGTCCCTGGGGGTGTTGAAGGCCAGGTTGGCTGGGGCCCTGGGCAACCTTGTGTAGCTCCAGGCCTGGAGGTTGGTGTCCCTGCCTGTGGCAGGGGGTTGGAGCTCTGTGACCCTTGGGGTCCCTTCCAAACCATGCCATTCTATGATTCTATGATCTCCCATTTCAAAGCTGGGTGACCCACTCAAACTGGGAGATGAAGCATCAGTGCTCAGTGCTGGAGCCACTGGGCACACCAAGCCCCCAGTCAGGGCAGCTTCAGTGGGGACCTGAACTCCAGCATCTCCCCGTGGGCTCTTCCAGCTGTAGAGCTGAACTTTTCGAAGGCAGAAGAAGCTGTTTATAAACAATGGGGGAAATAATATCTGTCTCCTCATATCCTCAGAAGTATCATTGTAATTTTCCTTTGTTTTTCTCCAAACCAGCTCATCCTCTGGCACAGGCAGCGTGTGGGAATCTCAGCTGGATGTTTCAGACAATTACGAACATCTGAAAAAATGGGTGTCAGTGGCTTCAGCTGCAGCAGTCTCTGAAACCACTGATGCTTCACTGAGAAGGATCAGGGTGGTAACAGTTATAACCCAGACTCTGCAAACTTTCCACTCATGATTAGCCCGAAGTTGGAGTTGGTTCCTTTGGGAGCAGAGGTGCTGGCTGGCTCGGGGCTGGCAGGGTGCGACTTGTCCCTGAGCAACCCTGGCAAGATGAGGCTAGAGCCCTGAGGCAGTGGGTCAGTGTGACCTCACAAACCTCCTCCCAGTACAGAGGTTTCAGAGACACCCCACCCCTGCTCAGCAGGTTGCTTCCTAACCAGGGTTCAGTCCAGCTCTGGTTCTGCAGTTCTTTTTCAGAGGCTTTCAGTGACCCCAAAGGAGATTTGCAGAACTGGAGCTGCTCACTTTTGGGTTGAGCCCTCCCCATGGCCACAAGACCCAGCTGCCCTGGGCAGATCATAGAATCATAGAATTGTAGGGGTTGGCAGGGCCCTCCAGAGCCCATGGGGTCCAAGCCCCTGCCAAAGCAGGGTCCCTAGGACAGGGCACACAGGGCGCTGTCCAGACGGGGCTGGAATCTCTCCAGAGAAGGAGACTCCACACCCCCTGGGCAGCCTGGCCCAGGGCTCCCTCACCCTCACTGGGGAAAAGTTCTTCCCCAGCTTGGGGGGAACTCCCTGTGCTCCAACTTGCAGCCATTGCCCCTTGTCCTGTCCCCACAGACACTGAGAAGGGGCTGCCCATGTCCCCCTGCATCCCATCCTTCAGATAGTGATAACCATTCATCAGGTCCCCCCTTAGTCTTCTTCTCTCCAGGCTGAACAGCCCCAGCTCCCTCAGCCTTTCCTCACAGGGGAGATGCTCCAGGCCCTTCAGCATCTCCCTGTCCCTCCTCTGCACTCTCTCCAGGAGATCCCTGTCTGTTTGATTCCAGGGAGCCCAGCACTGGACACAACACTCCAGTGGGGCCTGAGCAGGGCAGAGCAGAGGGGGAGGATCCCCTCCTGTCACCTGCTGCCCACACTCCTCCTGATGCCCCCAGGATCCCATTGTCTCTCTCAGCCCCAGGACACACTGCTGGCTCATGGCCACCCTGTCACCCACCAGCACCCCCAGGTCCTTCTCCACAGAGCTCCTCTCCAGCAGCTCCCCCCAGCCTGTACTGGTTCCAGCAGTTTTTCCTTCCCAGGTGCCAGACTCTCCACTTGCTTTTGTTGAACCTCACCTGGTCTCTCCCTGCCCAGCTCTCCAGCCTGGCCAGGTCTCTCTGGATGGCAGCGCAGTGTCCTGTGTGTCAGCCACTCCTCCCAGCTCTGGATCATCAGGTACTTGCTGAGGGTGGATGCTATTCCCTCATCAAGGTTCTCAATGAAGATGTTAAACAGGACTGGACCCAACTCTGAGCCCTGGGGAACACTGCTGGTCACAGGCCTCCAGTCAGATTCCACTCCACGAATCACGACCCTCTGGGCTCGGTCCGACAGCCAGTTCTCACCCCACCTCACTGTCCACTCATCTATCCCATGTTTTCTCAGCTTTGCTATCAGGATGTCATGGGAGACAGTATCAAAAGCCTTGCTGAAGTCAAGATGACATCCCCAGCCCAGTCACAGAAGCTCTCCCCAGGGAGCAGAGCATCCCAGGACACAAGGCAGGAGACCTGTGCGCACTGGGGCCGGCCCAGCCCCACTCCTCTAATTCCCCTACAGCCTCTGTCAGGGGAGGCAGGTTCAGCCTTTTCCCAGCCCTGTCCCCTCTGCTCAGCAGGCCATGCCACTCACTGAGCACTGCTGCAGGACCAGGAGATGAAGGCAGCTCAGCCCTTGGGAGCCGATGAGCACCGCGTGCCGCAGAGGCGTGGAAGGGGCTGCGCTCCGCAGCGTGCGGTGCAGGACAAAGCTGGCAGGGTGCTTGGTCCTTCCTGAGCTCAGTTTCAAATCCACACACATTGCAAGCTTTTTTTTTTTAATATCAGCTCTTGGATACCGTGTCTCTTTCTACCTCCAACAGCCTGAATCCCTGCCCATGTTTCTTGTGGCTTCAGCTGGCTGTAGAAACGCTGGTACCAGGGAGGAGAGAGGCTGCTTGCTCCTCTCACATGAACCAGGCTTCCCAACAACAGTTGCTAACAATTGGTGCCATGATCAAGTGTGTGTGATTTGGAGATATTTCCCCTTGTGAGTACATGGCCACAGTGAGCAGGAGCTCCCACAGCCAGCTGGGTTTGCTCCTGCAAAGGGGCAGTAGAATCACAGAATCATAGAATGGCATAGGTTGGGAGGGACCCCAAGGGTCACAGAGCTCCAACCCCCTGCCACAGGCAGGGACACCAACCTCCAGGCCTGGAGCTACACAAGGTTGCCCAGGGCCCCAGCCAACCTGGCCTTCAACACCCCCAGGGACGGGGCACCCACCCCCTCTCTGGGCAGCCCCTTCCAGCCCCTCATCCAGAGTAGGTGGATGCTCATTGTTTTTATGGGCTGTATTTCTCTCCTGTGGCAGCCTACACATTTTACCCCCTCCAGCAGGTTGTTGCCATCCCTTGCTAGAGACCAGTGGGGCATTAAAGAGCTCAGCTTGTGCTCACACAGATCCAGCCTCAGCCCCTCTGCTTGGGCACAAGAGCCTTCACCATGGAGCTGCAGCCCAGCCACAGGACTGAATCCTCCCCACCAGGGAGCATCAGCATCCTCCTCCTCCCACTGCCAGCCTGCCCATCCCCTTGCAGGGCAGGAGCACAGCAAACAGGACCATGTTGGAACTCAGGTGCTCAGGCACAGGGAGAGCTGCAGTAGCCCAGCTGGGTCCTGGACCCCTTTTCTGACTTGCCAGTGGAGGATTTTGACAGAAGAACCATCCCTGTTAAAAATGACACTGTCCATGCCACGATTTTACCTGTTGTAGGGTTAAACCAGTCAATTCTCAGCTTTTCTTGAGCCCAAGAGTAGCACCTGAAGGCTTTGCAATTGGATTTTACACACAGGAGCATCAGGTGTGTCTGTTCTGGATGTTCCCACCTGGTCTTCAAGCAACAGGCCCTGTAAATGTAAAAACAAACCTTGAGAAAAGGTAAAAAGAAGAAAAAAATAATGGAGTGTGTAGGGCCTGGAGAGTCTGGTCACTTGGTGTGACTGATGAGAAGTGTAGCAGGGAGCTCCCCAAATTGTCATGCTGCCTCAGTTTCCCCTTCTTGGGCCCTGAAAATTGTCCAGCACCAAATTCAAACCCAAACTTCTTTATTTCCTAAAAATCAGCCCTGTGCCCATCTCAGAACAAGCTTCCCAAGCCCCTTTTGCCCCTCAGTAGGCTTCTACCACAGCCAGGTCCCAGGCTCTTCCAATAAATACCAGCCTCAGCCGGAGGCCTCTAGTGTGGCCTGTCCAGATCAGAGCCCAGGCTGCTGCTCCTGAGGATGGGGCTTTGGATGAACAGAGAGGAGGAAGCTGGGAGTGGCTTGGGGCAGGAGCCAGGTCACAGAGTCACAGAACCCCAGGGGTTGGAAGGGCCCTGCAGAGCCCATGGGGTCCAACCCCCTGCCAAAGCAGGGTCCCTAGGACAGGGCACACAGGGCGCTGTCCAGACGGGGCTGGAATCTCTCCAGAGAAGGAGACTCCACACCCCCTGGGCAGCCTGGCCCAGGGCTCCCTCACCCTCAAGGACACCTTGTGTCCTTGGGATACAAAACCTGCTGAGGGCAGCATAGCCCCTTCCCACCCCCCAAGCATCGTGCTCCCCAGGCCCATAGAGAACCCATCCCTCACTGGAGCTGCGGTGGCAGGGAGGTTATCCCCACACAGGTGGGTATGTGTAGCATGGAAGAGGTTTGGGCATCAAGGGGCTGAAGTGGGTGAAATGAAGCTGAAGGAAAATGCAGCTTTAAGGCAAGTCAGCTCCCACATGGAGCACACCTTGAAAAATACAGGAAAGTGGCAATTTTCCTTTTTTGGGGAGAAAGATTGTCTCCTGATGCTGCTGCAAGCACCAGCCGTGCCTCCAGTGAAGGGCCCTGAGCACCTCAGCACATGGCACTGAGCCCAGGGCAGCTGGGACCACACACAGGGCAGGTGGCATAACGTGGGGCTCAGTCTATGACGTGGGGCTCAGTCCATGACGTGGGGCTCCGTCCATGATGTGGAGCTCAGTCCATGATGTGGGGCTCCATCCATGACGTGGGGCTCCGTCCATGATGTGGAGCTCAGTCCATGATGTGGGGGTCTGTCCATGACGTGGGGCTCTGACCATGATGTGGGGCTCAGTCCATGATGTGGGGCTCCATCCATGACGTGGGCCTCAGTCCATGATGTGGGGCTCCATCCATGACGTGGGGCTGTGACCATGACGTGGAGCTCAGTCCATGATGTGGGGCTCCATCCATGACGTGGGGCTCTGTCCATGACGTGGGGCTCAGTCCATGATGTGGGGCTCTGTCCAGGCATGTGTGAGGGGCAAAAGCAGCCCAGTGTTTCAGAGGGACGTGAGAAACCCACGACTGACCTCACTGCTGTCATGAGCTCACTGCAGATCCTGCTGGCTGGAGTCAATGCCAGGGAGCTGGAGCCTCACGCTCTCCAGCCGTGATTCAGAGCAGCACAGGAGCCTTTCCATTACCTAACCCATGGGGCTGTCCCAAAAAGCAAAGGAACAGCCCAATTCTATGCAAGGCAGCAAAAAACACAGGGGCTGGGGTGCCCCGCAGCAGCACCCACACCTCTGTCCTGCTCCCTCCCAGCAAAGATCCCACCCCACCAGCTCTGCAGCACAGAGGGAACTTGGGCAGTGACATTTTCAGAGGCAGGAAAGATGTTGGTCTGCTGTGGTTACGTGTTAAAGCTCCAAGCCATGCTGAGTCAGTGTTGGACTGGGTTTTGTCATGTGGGCCGGGGTTAGTCCCAGCTGGGTGTGTTCAAGCATCCTCTCAGATGGAGGAGCTGGAGGTGGGGATGACAGTGACACAAGAACTTTGCTGCTTGTACCACAACTTCAAAATTCTCTCTCTCTCTGCTTGGGCTGGAAAAAATGTCCCCAACTCCAACAGTGCTTCACCTCTGCCCAGCTCCGAGAAGCAAAGACCTCTCTGGTTTTGCAGAGGATGATGTCTCTGCTGTCCCAGGGCCTCTGGGGGAGCTTGAGAAGAAACTGCCTCAGAGTCTACCTTATCATCTGGCACAGAGGAGCAGAGGGATGTAAATCTTCCCCAAGCCCAGCACAGCAGCATGAGTGGAGCTGTCTGAAGGGGCTACAGGAAAGCTGGGGAGGGACTTGTTAGAAGGGCCTGGAGTGACAGGACAAGGGGAAATGGGTTTAAATTGGAAGGGGGAGATTTAGATTGGATGTTAGGATGAAATTCTTCACTCTGAAGGTGGTGAGACCCTGGCACAGGGTGCCCAGGGGGGTGGTGGCTGCCCCATCCCTGGAGGGGTCCAAGGCCGGGTTGGATGGGGCCTTGAGCAGCCTGGGCTGGTGAGAGGTGTCCCTGCCCATGGCAGGGGGTGGGACTGGATGATCTTTAAGGTCCCTTCCAATATTGACCATTACACAGTTCTATGATTCCCAAGGGAGGCTTGTGACACCAAAGACACCCTAACCCCTCTCCTGGATGCCAGTTGTCCCCACGCAGCCCTGGCTGGTCCCGCTGCTGTTCAGGTACCACAGGAGCCCATTTTCATGGGGCTCAGCTGGACAGCAGCACCCCTCAGAGGGCCACATCCCCGGGCACCACTGCGATGAGACCTGCCAGGAGAGCATGAGCCTAGCTCCAGGCAGCACAAGGATGCAGCACAGGGAGCAGTCTGTGCCCAGGGGCTCTGAGGTCTCAAACACAGGGAGGTCAGGGACAGGGTGAGTTAATACTGGGAATGGATGTGGTTTAACTCCTTTTCCTCTGAGGACAACTTCCCTGGGGGTCTCAAGGGGACTGAGATGGGAAGCAATGGCCCATGACAACAGGCATGGGGTGAAGGCAGCTTTCCCTCCAAGCTCACTAGACTTCGATTTGCTGTTGGAACTGCCAGGCTTTGGGGCAGGTTTACCTGGCTTTTACCATCCCCAGATCAGAGCCAGTCTCCCACAAGACCCTCCCATTTCCCAACCTAGAATCACAGAATCATAGAATGATCTGGGTTGGAAGGGACCCCAAGGGTCACAGAGCTCCAACCCCCTGCCACAGGCAGGGACACCAACCTCCAGGCCTGGAGCTACACAAGGTTGCCCAGGGCCCCAGCCAACCTGGCCTTCAACACCCCCAGGGACGGGGCACCCACCCCCTCTCTGGGCAGCCCCTGCCAGCCCCTCACCACTCTCTCTGCAAAGAACTTCCCCCCAATCTCTCCTCTCCCCCTTCCCTCCTCCAGCTTCACTCCACCCCCCTTGTCCTGCCAGGCTCTGCCCTTGAACAAGCTGATTCCCCTCCTGTTCCTCTGCTCCCTTCAGGGACTGGCAGGCTGCAGTGAGGTCCCCCCACAGCCTTCTCTTCTCCAGGCTGACCCAGCCCAGCTCCCTCAGCCTCTCTCCATAGGGGAGCTGCTCCAGCCCTCTGATCATCTCCGTGGCTCCTCTGACCCCTCTCCAACAGCCCCACATCTTCCTTGTCCTGGGGCCCCAGCTCTGGACACAGGACTCCAGCTGGGGCCTCACAGGGCAGAACCTGCCTCATTTTGTGTCACAGAAGGTAGTACAGCTCCAGTGCCAGGGTCTGGATGGGGACACACCACCTCTGAGCATCAAGCCCTGCCTTGGACCATCGCACAAGAGAGCCGGGCACAAGCTGGGTCACAGCCAGCCATGCAGGACCAGCAGTTGCTTTCACATTGAGCCCCTGTCTCTCTCACATCCCCTTCAGTATTTACAGGTTGTTTTTCACAGCTTCACCTACTCACTTCTCCTCCAGGACTAAGAGGAGAGTCAAGTCCAGTCTGCTTTAGCTGGGAGTGAAAACAGCACTTCATTTTAAAACCTTGGCATCACTAATTCCATCCCTTTCAAGAAGCCTTTCTTTCCTACCCTGTATTTCATGTGTATTTTTCTCTTCTAAGCATTTTTGATGAAAGCAACACCCCAGAACTGCCTTTTTCTTCATTTCCAATTTTATCAAAATGGAAACATTAAAAAAATAAGCTTCTCTGGGCTTTTTTTCCCCCCCTTATTTAACAAAAGGCCCAGTTGCAAGGGAAACATAACTCTGAGCAGCTGTGCTTCCAGGCTGCTCGGCACCACCGGCGTGTCTCCTACCTATGAAAGCAGATGGAGAACCATGGTACCTGTGAGACTTTCATCTCCTATCTGTTTTTCTCTCTCTCTTTCTCGTGAGTATCATGTGCTGCTTTCATCTTCCAGACACAGAAGCCCCACTGGAGTTGTCCCATGCATTGCAGTACTTTGGCTCTTCCTCTTTAGACACTTTTCCCATTCACCACCAGTATCCTGGGTTGAGCTTACACATCTGCACATCACTTTTTACTGGGATTTTTTTTTTGGGGGGGATGGGTTTGCTCCCTTGCTAAAATCCCCCCAGATTTTTTCAGGCACACTCCTGTATCTCTTCCCATGCTTAAATTGCCATGGGTGCTTGCAGATATCGTCCCTTGGAAAATGTTTGATCTCCTCTGAGCCTCTCCTTTCACCCATCTCACATCCCATGCTCTTCAGATCCTCAGTGGGAAACTACCTTCAGCCATGCTCACCATGCCCCCGGCAGCCACAAGCTGGGCTCACCACTGTTTTGCCCCCAAAAGTAAGAGGAGCTCCCTAAGAGACCTCTTCAAAAAGAGCAGTTTTGTGAATTTTCAACCATTGCATGGCCACTATTACAACATCTTATCCATCACAAGATGTGGGCCAAGAAGGAAGCTCCCCAGCTACCCTTCCCTGATCCGTCAAGGACTGATGGGGTTTTCGCTCCCCACACATCAAGAGCACTCCTCACCTCCTACTCCTCTGGCTTATTTTGCCTGTTATTGGAAGGCAGGATCAGGAGCTCAGGGCACTGGTAGTGCTCAGCCTCTTCTCTCCTGTGGACCACCACAGGCTCTGAGGCTCCATGTCCAGCATCCTGCAGCTCCCATGCCTGCTGCATGCCTGGTGACACTGTCAGCAGCAGTGAAGCAGTGGCAGGTATTCATGAGCCATACTTTGTTCTCCACAAAATGTTAATAAAGAGAAATCTGCAGCACCATGCCAGGAAATCTTTTTATATCCTATTTCCAGAATGCTCTAATACCAGTTTGTATCTGCAATTCAATTAATGTTCTGGGAGAGGCAAATTAGCATCCCCAGCTAGCTCCACTCTCAGCAAAGCAGGTTCCCACCGAGGGGAAAAGCCTTGCACTGCCTTTCTCAGTGGCTCAGGGGTGTCAGTGCCAGATCCCAAACACACAGAGCTCCCCAAAACACAAGGGGAGATTTCAGACTTACCTTGAAACGCCCTTTGTATCATACAACAGCACTTCACTCCTCCTGAAACTGGTAGTGGGGTGCAGAGTGACACTTGGGCTGTAAACCTGCTATTAAGCCCAGTTCTGGGCTCCTCAGCATCAGAAGGACATGGAGGTCCTGGAGCGAGTGCAGAGAAGGGCAACCAGGCTGGGAAAGGGGCTGGAGGGCAAATCCTCTGAGGAGCAGCTGAGGGAGCTGGGGGTGTTGAGGCTGGAGAAGAGGAGGCTGAGGGGAGACCTTCTGCCCACCTCCCCTGCCCTGCCAGGAGGGTGCAGAGAGGTGGGCGCTGGTCTCTTCAGCCAGGGGACAGGAGCTGGGACAAGGGGCAATGGGCTCAAGCTGGGCCAGGGCAGGGTCAGCTCAGCTGGGAGGGCAAAGTTCTTCCCTGGCAGAGTTGTGGGGCTGTGGCCCAGGCTGCCCAGGGAGGGGCTGAGTCCCCTTCCCTGGGGGTGTTTAACAGAGGGGAGATGAGGTGCTCAGGGATCTGGTTTAGCTCAGGATGGGAATGGTTGGACTTGGTGATCTTAAAGGGCTTTTCCAACCTTGGGATTCTGATTCTGGGATTAAGTGCATCGTGCTTGGGGTCTATAGATTTTAAAATATTAATCAAATCAGATGATGTTACACAATTGGCTGATGGATTTTATGCTCCCAGAAGCAGTAAGATGCTGCAATTAAAGAGTGTAACGAGAGAGCTGGTCTTAAAAGACAGCCAGGGCCCCATGGCAAAGAGGAGCCTTCTGCTCCTGTTTGGCTCAGCCAACACTTGCCAGCACCATAGCACCCCTGTGCCTCCATGGTTTGGAAACAGCCAGCCTGGAAAGGAGTGCCAGGAGAAAGGAAGGAGCTTAATACCAATCTGACAAACCCACCAGCCTCCCCATTTCTCCCAGGCTGCAACCAAAGCAGCACAACCTGAGCTGGGAGAATGACTGAAAGCCACCACAACAGGATGCTGCAGGGGAGCAGGGACACATCTGCTCCAGGAGCCTGCAGAGCTCCACAGGAGCAGGACCCAGCCCCTCCACCGTGGCCGTGGCCAATGTGATGCTGGGAACAGCCCACACAAGACCAGTGGACTGCAGCATTACTGCCCCTGGGCAGAGCAAGCAATGCACCAGTCAGCTGGAGAAGCACTGTGACAATGTGTGGCTGCTGGCTGGCACCGGCACAGCGCCTCATCCCAGTATGTGGCAGGTACAGCCACATCTGACACCTCCTGCCAGCCTGGAGTGAGATGGGCTAGCCAGAGCTGACCTGCCTCTTTGGCATTGCTTGGGCACCAGGTGCTGGAGATCATAAAAAATGTGACTGAAAGCACTGCCCCCAGGAGACATCTGGTTTCCCTGGCCCTGATCAGGCTACCCCAGGCACTGGCAGCTTTTCCCACTCTGCATCACCCCCATTTCCATTTCCAGCCCCTCTGCCTCCCCTTCCAGCTGCTGCCCTGTGAGGGGGACACACCACAGCAAAGATCTTTCATCCTTCATCTTTCTGTGCCATGCACGAAGAGATCCTTGACCTCAAGTCAGAAGGAGGTTTCCCAGCCCTCAGAAAACTTTGTAGCTTTTCTTCCAACCCTCTTTTGTGCTCCTACAGGTTCCATCAGAGGCTGACAGCAGTGCTGCTGTGGTGTTCCTGTAATAGCTGTTCCAATGCCGTGTGAAGGATCTAGGTCACTCCTGACTTCTTGCCATTCCCCTTTTATACAGCCCACGTCAGGCAGATGCACAGAATTCCTCTGAAGCTGCCCTGCATGATGCTTCCTCAGACACAGTTTCTCATCCTGGGAACGTTTTCCTGGTGGGTTTTGTGGATGCCTCTTCAAGCACAGCAGCTGGACTGGGACTATTTAATGACCCTGGTGGTTTTGCAGCAGTAACCTGTCCTGCTCAGTCCTTTCCTCACCTGCACACACTAAGGAAGATCTTGTAATTGTCATCTGTATCTTTCATAAATCCCAGCATCACCAGGTTGGAAAAGCCCTTTAAGCTCATCAAGTCCAACCATTCCCATCCTGAGCTAAACCAGATCCCTGAGCACCTCATCTCCCCTCTGTTAAACACACCCAGGGGGGTGACTCAGCCCCTCCCTGGGCAGCCTGGGCCACAGCCCCACAGCTCTGCTAGGGAAGAACTTTGCCCTCCCAGCTGAGCTGACCCTGCCCTGGCCCAGCTTGAGCCCATTGCCCCTTGTCCCAGCTCCTGTCCCCTGGCTGAAGAGACCAGCGCCCACCTCTCTGCACCCTCCTGGCAGGGCAGGGGAGGTGGGCAGAAGGTCTCCCCTCAGCCTCCTCTTCTCCAGGCTCAACACCCCCAGCTCCCTCAGCTGCTCCTCAGAGGATTTGCCCTCCAGCCCCTTCCCCAGCCTGGTTGCCCTTCTCTGGACTCGCTCCAGCACCTCCATGTCCTTCTGATGCTGAGGAGCCCAGAACTGGACCCAGCACTCGAGGTGCAGCCCCCCCAGTGCCCAGCCCAGGGACACAATCCCCCCCCAGACCTACTGGCCACACTATTTCTGACACAAGCCAGGATGCCATTGGCTTTCCTGGCCACCTGAGCACACTGCTGGCTCATGGTCAGCCTGCAGTCACCCAGAACCGCCCCCAGGTCCTTCTCTGCCTGACAGCTCTCCAGCCAGTCTCCCCCAGCCTGTAGCACTGCAGGGGGTTGTTGTGTCCCACGTGCAGCACTCCACACTTGGCCTTGTTAAACTTCATCCCGTGATCCCACAGCTCCATGTTTCTAATATCTAGTCCCAGCAGGAAAACCATCTCTCCCTCTCAAGGTGCTGGTGTGGGTGGGGAGCTCTGGGATGAAGCTGGTGGCCTGTGAACCCCCACTTACCCTGCCAGTTCAGAGCATGTGATGATTTCCTTGGCAGCACCGTTTCCACACAGACTTGTATTCAGTCTGCTTAAAACTGCTCTGGCCTGGCCTGGCCTGGCCCAGCGTGGATGTTCCCACCAGCCCAAGTTTCTCACAGCAAAGACCACAAGTCTGCCCAGCAGGAGCTCCTTTCCCTGCCCAGAGCCATTCATGAAACTGTTTAGCCAACACTGAGCTGCAGAAACCCAATTACCCTTCCCAGGGTTTGATCTGGCTTCTGGTTTCCTTTCTCAGACCATGGTGACAACTCTGTAATCCCCCAGTCAGTCCCTTGGGACCTGCTAACCGGACAAGCCTTGCCAAACCTCACCATTGGTGACTCAGCTTCCCTGCTAATTCCCCTGGGAGTCCTGGGTTTAGGCTTTCCAGAGTGACAGCTTAAAAATCCTCCCTGTTACTGAGCTTGCACACTCCTGGGTGCACAGGGACAGGTTTTCCAAGGACATCCAGCCCAGCTGGAGCAGTGCTTGGATCAACTCACACCAGGGTCACAAAGACATCTTCCCAAAAAAGATTCATACAACCTTTAGTTAGTGTGGGTTCTGGGGTCTTGTTTCTGGACTATTTATTCTTTAAATTAATATAATATAATTAATAATTGTATTAGTAATACAATTATTCATTATTTTAATAATGAATAGCGACTAGGAAGGTGCCATGCTCACTGGGAAGGTGATCCCCAGCCAACAGCCACTGAGCCTGTTGCTTTGAACGAGCTTCAAGGCACTGGCTAAGTATTTGAGGAGGAAAAATTAAGTCAGAAAAATTGAGTGGAGATGGGGACTTCTCAGAAAAACTCTTTTTCAGACTCTCAGGAGGGTCACAACACTGGGAGGAGAGCAACACCTGGAGTCCCACCCTGTTTCACTGGAAAAGCAGGGGGGAAATAATAAACTCATTGTCTCCAGTTGATGTGTATGTGCCAAGGAGCAGAAAGGGCAAACAAAAAGTGAGACATATCAATAATAACAGTTTATATCAAACCAAGTTCAATAGGTCTGAGATGATGTGGACCTAAACCATCCCCAAAATGCAAAGAGTGGTTTAAGAAGAGATGAGCCAAACTGAGTCAAGAGCCTGTGCTGTTTCATCATTCCAACACTTTATTATGATTCCTGAAAGGCAAATCTTTTGCTGGAAGTTTCCTCCAGTGGTTCAAAAAGCAAAGCAAGGGTTGTGCTGGGGACACTGGCAAAAAGGCAAGAGGGGAGAAGTGCAACAGGAGGAGAGAGAGAGGGGGTGGGTGCCCCGTCCCTGGGGCTGTTCAAGGCCAGGTTGGCTGGGGCCCTGGGCAACCTTGTGTAGCTCCAGGCCTGGAGGTTGGTGTCCCTGCCTGTGGCAGGGGGTTGGAGCTCTGTGACCCTTGGGGTCCCTCCCAACCCAGACCAGGCTGGGATGCTAGGATTAAACGTGAGCATTTCCTCTGCTGAGTCCAATACCTCAAACAGTTTCAAAATTCAGCCAGGGGGAGGAAATGTCTTTTTTAATTCTTTCTTTCTTTGTGTCCAAGAGAGAAGTGATGGAAAGTTTCACCCAGCTCTGATCAGCTTGGAGACCCCCTGCATGCCAGGCACCCGGCACCAGGAGCCACAGGCATCGTTTATCTCCTCCCACATCCAGCTGCACCTGCAAACATCTGGAAGGATCCCTCTGCTCTCTTGGCACAAGGGGAAGCACAGACACGGGCCACTGAGCCACAAGTGACCGTGCCCCTGCTCTGTCACTTCCCTGCAGCTCACTCCCACGTGGCACAAGGCAGCTCAACCCCCCTGCCTGTTCCCTGCAGACCCAAAGATTGACTCAGCCCGGCCTGCCTGGCCAGGAGCCCGAGAGCACTAATGACCCACCCACAGCAGCTTGTTATGTCCTAGGGAATGCTGTTTCTTCCCAATAGATGGATCAAAGAGGAGTCTGGAGTCGGGAATCCCTCTGGGAGGACGAGAGGTTGGCTTGGATTAAGCCATGTGGTGATTTGTGAAGGGGAGGCAGAGAAGAAACAAGCTCTTAGGGGAAGCATCCGTGGCTGGCAGCATTACAGAGCAACAGTGGGGAATGTTTAAAATAAGCTAGGAACAAAGGGAATTCAAACCCATCCTGGTCTATTAATAGGCACAGGGAGTTCATTAACAGCACTAACAAATCAGGTGTTTGATAACTTGCTTAAGTTCTGCTTCAGCACAGAAATGGGATCATTTCTCTTGTAATACATCAGGCCGATCAGGAACTCTCAAGCCACACTAGCCAAGATGTTTAAGCAGCACACTCAAAATAAACTTACTTTTTGCCTGGATAACCCAAACAGAAGCAGCCTTAAGGAGCTGATGGAGATACATCACAGAATCACAGAGCTGTAGGGGTTGGCAGGGCCCTCCAGAGCCCATGGGGTCCAACCCCCTGCCAAAGCAGGGTCCCTAGGACAGGGCACACAGGGCGCTGTCCAGACGGGGCTGGAATCTCTCCAGAGAAGGAGACTCCACACCCCCTGGGCAGCCTGGCCCAGGGCTCCCTCACCCTCACTGGGGAAAAGTTCTTCCCCAGCTTGGGGGGAACTCCCTGGGCTCCAACTTGCAGCCATCGCCCCTTGTCCTGTCCCCACAGACACTGAGAAGGGGCTGCCCATGTCCCCCTGCATCCCATCCTTCAGATAGTGATAACCATTCATCAGGTCCCCCCTTAGTCTTCTTCTCTCCAGGCTGAACAGCCCCAGCTCCCTCAGCCTTTCCTCACAGGGGAGATGCTCCAGGTCCTTCAGCATCTCCCTGTCCCTCCTCTGGACTCTCTCCAGGAGATCCCTGTCTGTTTGATCCCAGGGAGCCCAGCACTGGACACAACACTCCAGGTGGGGCCTGAGCAGGGCAGAGCAGAGGGGGAAATGCAGCAGGCTTGGGAAAACACAGGAGAACTGCTGAGGCAGGAAGGGTGCTGGTATTGAGCTATCATGAAAGGATGAAATCAGGAAATGATGGGCAGGCTGGCTGGCTATCAGGATAACAGAGAGATGATTTATATGTACCCAAGCCTGGTGGGGTGCTAAGCAGCAAAGACAGGGTGAATCGGATGGGTAAATGTGCTCAGGGAAGTGGCAGCTCTGGGAAGAAGTTAGGGGTGAGCAAATCAGACCTGACTCTTTAACAGGGGGGGTTGTCTTAAATTTTGTTGCAAACATTGGGGAGAAGTGGGCATGATGATCAGGGCAGGGGTGAGCCTGAAGATGGCATGGTGACAGAGAGCTTGGCCCTTTGCACCCAGGCTCAGTGCCCAAAGGTTTTGAAGGATGTGGGGAAAATAGAAATAAGTAAGGAATAGAGCAGTCAAGAATGGGAGAGAGAAATGTGCTATAATGAGAAACTGTGTTCTTTTGCTTCACAAGAAAGGGGGGACAGGGGGTTTGCATCGTGCAGCCTTCTTGTGGAGGATCCCTCTGTCAGGGAAGGGCAGAGCTGCCTGAAAACGTTTGGGATGTGATGCCAAGCAAATCCCTGCTACCAGAAGAGCTTCCTTGCATTCACAAAGGGGATTTTCCAGCCCGTGAAGTCTTCAGAATAAAAAAATTGCCCCTTGTTGGGCAGACATTCCCCAGGTAAATTCAACATCTGGTCTCAATATGAGACTGCTCTGGGAAAGGTAACGCACAGGAGGTCCTGCAAGGAAATCTGCTGCTCATCAGGGCTTTAAACTCTGTAAATAACCTTTCCTCCTGCCTTTTCAAGGCCTGGGGAGGAGACTCCCACCTCCAAGGTGCCCTATTATTCACCTTTTTATTAAATATCAGGTTCCCAATAAGAAGGTCATGGACCATGGGACTTGAGGCTTTTCTTCTAGCAGAACGTGGTTCATATTTATATCATCCATGCCAGATTCAGGATCGATTCCTGGCAGAAAATGAAGGCAATGACAAAATGGGAACATTGGAAATAGCAGGAACCAGTCTAGGAGAAAGTTGGGTCCCACATTGCTGAGACACACCAACCAGGAAGGAAGAGGGTGGTGAGAAGTACAGACAGCAGGAGGTTTGCTTCCCAGTCACACTGCCTTATATTCACCTATGCCTGCTCCTTCAGAAGGTCTCTCTGGTGTGTCCATGAGCCAGCAGTGTGTCCTGGGGCTGAGAGAGACAATGGGATCCTGGGGGCATCAGGAGGAGTGTGGGCAGCAGGTCACAGGAGGGGATCCTCCCCTCTGCTCTGCCCTGCTCAGGCCCCACCTGGAGTGTTGTGTCCAGTGCTGGGCTCCCTGGGATCAAACAGACAGGGATCTCCTGGAGAGAGTCCAGAGGAGGCTCTGGAGGTGCTGAAGGGCCTGGAGCATCTCCCCTGTGAGGAAAGGCTGAGGGAGCTGGGGCTGTTCAGCCTGGAGAGAAGAAGACTAAGGGGGGACCTGATGAATGGTTATCACTATCTGAAGGATGGGATGCAGGGGGACATGGGCAGCCCCTTCTCAGTGTCTGTGGGGACAGGACAAGGGGCAATGGCTGCAAGTTGGAGCCCAGGGAGTTCCCCCCAAGCTGGGGAAGAACTTTTCCCCAGTGAGGGTGAGGGAGCCCTGGGCCAGGCTGCCCAGGGGGTGTGGAGTCTCCTTCTCTGGAGAGATTCCAGCCCCGTCTGGACAGCGCCCTGTGTGCCCTGTCCTAGGGACCCTGCTTTGGCAGGGGGTTGGACCCCATGGGCTCTGGAGGGCCCTGCCAACCCCTGGGATTCTGTGACTCTGTGGTCTGCACCAGGGGATCAGTGCCCTTTCTGTAGTAATTAGCTCCCAGGCTTTGTTGTGCTGGCACTCCCCAAGAGCTGACCTGAACCAGGCTGCAAATGTGCTTCAGCTTTTTTGGCAACACTTCAGAATAAATGGGAAGCCCTTTCTGCAGCTCGTTCCCATTGTAATATTAATCAAACCGAATTCCTGGGGTGCTCATATGGATGTCATATGTAAATCCTTCTGAACTTGGTTGCTGCTAACTCCAAACTCAAGTCGATGGGGAAATTTCTCCCCTGTCTCCATCTTTAGCTCTTGGCTCTTGTGCATTTATTCCATTCATGAAATCCGGATTGTTGTGGAAAGGAGGGAATGCCAGAGTTGACAAAACTCCTGAGGAGCATTGATGACACTTCCATTTTTACAGGGAAGGGGCAGTGATGCTGTGCTCATAGGCAGCACCCTGAAGTCCTGGCATGGCAGGGATGTACCTCTGTGTCCTACCAACATAACCAAGTACTCTACATATTACAATAGGAGCCTCCAACTGTCCATCCCCTCAATGGGACTATTTTAGGAATGAGGTTTTCTGGGCCAGTGCTCATTTTCAGCAGAGGTCATTGCCACTGTTCAGAGAAGGACAGGAGAAGCTAACAAACAGCAGTTGTGGAACAGCTCCCTCTCAAAGAATCGTCCCCCAAGACCTTAGAAATCACACCCCATTTGATGTCTTTATTGATAATTTTTTGAGGGGACAAACAGGCAAATACAATTGTCATTTTCCTCTGAGAGCACTGACCCCTTTTGTTTCCTGAGAAGGTGGCCACAGAGCTCTGCAGCAGTTGCTGGACCCCAGAAGTTGGCTACTGGCCAGGCAGATGCTCATTTGGCCTTGGGCATGATCTTACACCTTGCATAGGCTGGACCAAATCCAGCATCAGAACCAGGGCAACGTTCAGAGCACTGATTGCCTGGGGGAGACTGGCTGGAGAGCTGTCAGGCAGAGAAGAACCTGGGGGTGCTGGGTGACTGCAGGCTGAACATGAGCCAGCAGTGTGCCCAGGAAAGCCAATGGCATCCTGGCTTGTGTCAGGAATAGTGTGGGCAGTAGGTCTGGGGAGGGGATTGTGCCCCTGGACTGGGCACTGGGGAGGCTGCACCTCAAGTGCTGGGTCCAGTTCTGGGCTCCTCACCATCAGAAGGATATGGAGGTCCTGGAGCGAGTCCAGAGAAGGGCAACCAGGCTGGGGAAGGGGCTGGAGGGCAAATCCTCTGAGGAGCAGCTGAGGGAGCTGGGGGTGTTGAGCCTGGAGAAGAGGAGGCTGAGGGGAGACCTTCTCCCCACCTCCCCTGCCCTGCCAGGAGGGTGCAGAGAGGTGGGCGCTGGTCTCTGCAGCCAGGGGCCAGGAGCTGGGACAAGGGGCAATGGGCTCAAGCTGTGCCAGGGCAGGGTCAGCTCAGCTGGGAGGGCAAAGTTCTTCCCTGGCAGAGCTGTGGGGCTGTGGCCCAGGCTGCCCAGGGAGGGGCTGAGTCACCCCCTGGGGGTGTTTAACAGAGGGGAGATGAGGTGCTCAGGGATCTGGTTTAGCTCAGGATGGGAATGGTTGGACTTGATGATCTTAAAGGGCTTTTCCAACCTGGTGATGCTGGGATTCTGTGACATCGTGTTGTCTCTTGCCTTCAGTAGAGGGAAGCCAGACATCCATTTCTATTCCTTGGGAAGCCTCCTGCAGCCTTCAGCCAACACAGGAGAGGGCATTAACTTTCCTAAGGAAAAGGGAAGAGTGCAGGAAGGGGATGAGGTGGTTACAGACCTTCCTACAAGGTTTCCCCATGGACAGGGATGGGCAGCTCCCCCTCTTATTGCACCACCAGAGCCCTTGCTCACCCTGTGCCTCTGCTCAGCATCCTGGCTGGGATCAGGAGGTACCACAGATTTGGCAGCAGACAATACAGGGGTGAATCGTGGCTTTACCTTTCCTCCATCACATTTAACAGTCACAAGTAGGGAGCGCTGCATTTGGCAGAGCTGTCTCAAGCACAATCTTTCCAAACTCAACCCAGCGCTGTCTGTACCAGGTTCTTGTGCTTCAGTTTCCACCCAAATGCACAAGTTTCCTTGCCATTCCCCAGAACAAGAAAGCACTCAGGGCCAGACTCAGCTGTCAGCCCTGTCACTACACTGGGTCTGTAAAGCTCAGGTGCTTTCCCCTGGAGAAGGTTTGTCATATATGTCCATGAGTCACCCCAAGGTGATGTCTCCATTGTCTCAGTGAAATACTTGGGTGATGAGAAGTCACTGTTACAGAGCAGTGGTCCTCTAGATCCACTGACCATTCACATGACCAGCTTTGAAGATGAGAACTGGATCTCCAGAACCCAATATACCTTTTTTAAATTATTTTTCTTTTCCTCCAGGACATGAGCTCATGTTTGGTCTCCAGCTGCAGTAAAACCTGGCTGCTGTTAAAGATGAATGGCTTTCTTCTTTGCTCGCAACATCTTGCAGTAGAAGTAAGGTCTTCAGCACAGCAAGCCCAATAGCTGGAATATTGGAGCAGGGCAACTGGGAAGTGGCATCCTCAGCTGTGAACCTGGCTCTGGGAGCACTGTGTCCTGCTGGCTGCTGACTGCCCCAGAGAGGGGCAGGGTTTGTGACGCCTGGCAAGGATGGGAGGTGGTGACACTGGATGGAGGGTGGAGGCCTGGGGGTGAGCAGATGGTGGGCAGAACTGCTGGTTAGATGGCTGTGTGTATGTTGGTGCAAGGGGCTCAAAGGGAAAGGGGGACAAGGGGCAACGGGCACAAACTGGAACATGGGAAGGTCCATCCCAATATGAGGAAAAACATCTTCACTCAGTGGGTGCCCTGGGACAGGCTGCCCGGGGGAGTCTCCTTCTCTGGAGAGACCCCAAACCCACCTGTACGTCACCCTGTGTGACCTGCTCTGGGTGATGCTGCTTTGGCAGGGGGCTGTACTGGCTGATCTCCAGAGGGCCCTGCCAGCCCCCACCAGCCTGGGGGTCTGTCACTCTGTCTGTGCCCGCGGCCTGGTAGGGCTGCATGGGGTGTGCCCCAGTCCTGGGTGTCTCCCGTGGGCCTGGGGCAGTCACAGGGCTGTTTCCCGAGGAGACACAGACATGGATGCGCATCACTCCGGTACCCGGAGGGTCCCGGGCGGGGCCGCCCTCAGCTGCGGGGATGGGGGGGCTGCCCCGCGCTCAGCCTGCGGGTGAGGACCGGCTCCATCCCTGCGAGCGGCTCGGTCCCGAGTGGCCGCGGCGTGGGGCCGCCCGCAGCGCTCCGCCACGCTCGGGGGCAGTTCCTGAGAGCCGGACTCCGCCCGGCTGGGCCCGGCTCGGGCCTCTCCATCCCCCCGCAGCGCCGCCGTCCCGGGCGGCAGGGGGCGGCGCGGGGCCGGGCCGGGCCGGGCCTGTCCGCGCTCCCTCCCCCGCTCCCCGCCTTCACTGCGCATCGGAAACATGGCGGCGGCGAGGGACTGAGCAGCCCCAGCGCTCGGCGGCCGCGCAGGTGAGCGGGGCGGCGGGAGTGGCGCGGTGCGCTGCGGCCTGGTCCGGTGCGGTGAGGCGCTGCTGGCGGTCGGGCGGGGGTCGGACGCGTAGGCCCCGCGGCGGTAGCGCGGCAGACTCGGCCCGGCCCGGCCCGGCGCGGCGCGGATCCCGCCTGTCAGAGCGGCCCGGCCGCCGCCTCACACGGGGGGCCGGGCCGGGTGGCCGCGGGCCGGAGGCGGCGTGTCACCGCCGACACCTGTTGGTGGCCGTGAGGGGCCGGCCCGGTTCCCTCGGGGCCTCTCCAGCGCCGGGACTCCCGCCGGCAGCGGGACGGAGGCCCGGGGGGAGCTGTGCGCCGGCCTCCCAGGCCTGCCCGCGGGCCGTTTGCCTCTCCCCGCCCGGGCTGCAGCCGCCGGTGAAGCACCTTGGAGGGGCTTTGTGCTTCCAGGTGTCCCCGGGCAGGCCCTGCCGGCGCGGGGGACGGGGCACAGGAGCTCGTCCAGCGGCACCGGGCCGCGGTTCTCTCCTTCCCCAAAGGCCTCAGAGCGGTGTCTGCGGACCGCCGGTGCCTGCCCTCTCCCCGGCGCTGTGTGTTCCCAGCCGGACGCTCCCCGCACGAAAAGGGAAGCGGGGCCGAGCTGCCGGAGGGTTTGCGGGAGATGGGCCCTGCCTGCGAGTTGTGCCCAGGGAGGGTTTGTGCCCTTCCCTCCCCACGATCGCATCAGGACATCAGGGGAACCCTCCCTGCACCCACGGTGTGTTTTGGGGATGAACAGTCTTGCTTGGAGCAGGACCCACCACCAGATCGCTGCGACTGGAGGTGTCATGGGTGATCCCAGGACTGGACAGAGAAATCCCTCAGCACCGCCCCAGGGGAGATGTCTGCGCCTCCTTCCCAGCCCCCGAGCCCGGCACTTGAACAGAGCTGGGTGTCAGGCAAGATTTGAGGGTTTTGTGCACATGAAGATGTTTAAAAATAAACACAACGTCAGGCTGGCTGCAGCTGCCTGTCTCAGGTTTAATCCGAAGGCTCTTTGAAGCTGCTGTGTAAAACCATGGCAGCCTTGAGGAGTCTGGCTGGCTGAAGGTAGAGAGCGAATCTGAACAGGCTGATTAAGTTTTGGGTGCACTGAGCGGCTTGACTCCCAGATATTTTAGGTTCAGTAGCTGAATACTAAACGAATTATTTCCATGGGTAAGGTCAGGATGTGGAGACCCAGTCCAGGGGTACCCAGCTTTCATTCTTGGCTCCCTTTCTGTTTACTGTTGTTGTTTATAGTAAACACCGTGCCCTGAGGGGCTGAGAACAGCCGTGTGGTAAGCTCCTCTTCACCAGCCAGTAGTATTGGGGAGATACATTCTCCCACCTCAGCTGGCGTGTGGCGGGTCGTACTGAGGATGCTGGCCGGGGGACAGCCAGCTCTCCTCCTCTCCGCCTTCCTCTTCTCTTCCCCTCACACTTGTGCTGGCCAGGCTGCAGTGTCCCCATGCTCTTGCTGGAAATATGGGGAGTACGGGATGGTGGTTTCGTACCTCCCTCACATTTCACAGCAAACACGGGCTTGTGGCTTGGTGCTAAGCTGGGGGATAAAACTCAGCTTGTGGGGGAACTCAGCTGCAGGCTGCAGCCTTGCAGGGCCTGTGCTGTGCTGAGGGTAGTTCAGGATCTGCCCAGTAGATGGTATGAAAATGCAGACAGAAATAGGGGAGTCCTTTACAACAGGCAGGAGGGAAGTGCAGGTACTTTTGTGCTATTTAAAGTATTTATTTTGTTAAAGGTTAAAGTACTTCTTATTTGAGAGAGATTCAGTGACCCTCGGTCCTGCTGTTGCAGTGTTTACATCTTGGGAAATGATTTAGGTCATCTGCTTTTTAATCAAGTATTAGATATTAAATAAATGGTCTAATTAAAAGAAAGCAAATGCAGTCCAGAACAGGAGCATGAGTGGCATCCCCTGCAAGCTGTGAGCCTGTGCCTGCTGGATTTCCTGTGTCTGAAATGTTAGGAGTGTTTAACTCCTGAGCCACTTCTCTGGAAATGTGATGGACTTTGCAGCAGTTTGGTGTCTTTAAAGGGAAGATGCTCTTAGGGCATAAACCGATGATGTTAATTCATCAAGCAGCTGTGTTTCAGCCTAGGATGCCAGCGGCCTGGGGGTTGTGTCCTTGCTGTGTATCTAATTTAAAGGTATCTCTGAAACTTAATTCCATAGCCTCCGCCACAGTGTGTCTGGAGAGGACCTCCAGAGATGTCCTACTTGTTTCCCACCCCCAAAGTAAGGTCAAATACACATCTAAACCCTTCCTGAGCAATGTTTCTTCTTTGAAGGCTCTTCCTGCTGACAATTTCATATCCTGTATAGATGATGCACACCAACACTCAGGCCTCCTCACCATCAGACACATTTTCCTGGTGGTTAATCTGAAACTTTCTCTTGTGCTTTGAGCCTGTTCCTCCTTCTCTGATCTCCAGTGCATGTGGAAAACACTCTACTCCCTCAAACTTGGCAGCTAAATTTGAAGTATTTGAAGACTTTGTTTTCTCCTCCTAAGCTGAACAGCTCTGTTCCTCAGCTCTTTCCCCATGGGTTTGTTGTGTGCACAGCTGATCTGTGCCTCTCTGCTCGCTCCACACTTCCCTTAGAGCACTGTGGTCAGGCTGGGCTTGGTAGGACTGTGTTAGTTGAGCTTCTGTTGAGCAGTAGTAATAAATGGGCCCAAATGACCCCATTTTGGGTATGTTTGAGTACTGTTATGTCAAAAGGAATGCAGCTCAGACGTCTGAGCTGTGTGCTTGTGGCAGAGGACTTGGCGTGCTCGGTGAACTTCTGTTTGCAGAACTTGGAGTAGCACGCTGACAGCGTGGGCTTGGTGCTGGCTTTAAGTTCAAGCTTGGCATGTTTGGGTCTCCTGAAGCCACAGTGTTTGCATCTAGCCCCCTGTCTTTTTTTCCTTTTCTTTTTCTTGGCCGCAACCGAAATGGAGTTGGTGATGAGACAAGCAGATTTTGAGTCCTTTACTCGTCCGTTTGTGTTAGAAAATTTTCCTAATGAGATGGCCAGGAGGGATCCATGTGAAACGAAGCAAGATGCAGTGAGGGCAGAGCAGCAGCCCTGGCTCCCAGCTTCTCTTGCATGGTGGTTAAGTCTCCTGCTCATGCTTCTATTTTACATAATTCAGGTACATGCCAAGGTAAAAATCATCTCCACAATTAAACTCTCAATGTAACAGGACTGTAACTTGGAGGGAGCGCTTCCTTCACCCAGCAGTACACCCTGCTGTAGCACATGTGCTCTAAGCTGCATGGCATGAGCAGTGTTTCATCACTCTGTTTTGCAGGCTGACAGGATCTAGTCCTAAAGGCAAATGCTTCTTTATGTGTATCTGCATTTGTAAAGAACTCCTTCCTTACTAAACTTAAATACCTAACAGTGGAGACTTTCATAAAATGCTTGCTCAGTGTTTCAGATAAATAACATGTAAATAGTACAACACAATGTTTAAATAGTACAAGTCTGAAAGTAGCAGGAAGCCTGTGAGATGTTTCATCTGGGTCACTAGGTCTTGCTGGGCTTGGCCTTAAACAAACAATGCTTGTCCCTGTGTAGTGACCTGAGCTGGCAGTGTCCAACCCCTGTCTGGCGAGGGCACTTGAGCACTGGAGATCCCCAACACCTCTTGTTCGTGCAGCTGTGCTCTTTGCTGATGTCCAGGCTCCATTAGTGGGAAATTTCATAGGTAGCTTCAATCGTGAGCTCTCACCAAGCAGAAGGAGATTTCAGTACAGGGGCATCACTGCAGCCTGACTGCTGCTGAAAACTTTAATTCCCAGAGATCTCCATCTACATTAAAATTCCTTAAAAGAACAGGTTAATACTCAGCACCTTCATAGAGGTTTCTGACAGGCAGCCTCTAGCAGGTTTAGACACCACAGTGCATGGTTTTGTGTCTGCAGGGTTTGCTCAGACACCTACCAAGTGCTCCTGTGCCTGTAGCAGGTGTGGGGGCAGTTTCAGGCTGTGCCCCGCTCGTGCTGTGCGTAGTGTTGTGGTTTCATGCAGACTCATCCTGAGCACCAGTTCAGTATTTGGGTATGAACTGAGGGACAGGATGAGTGTCCGTTGTGCTGCCTCCTCTGCTCTTTGCATGGCAGCCTCATCTGAAGGCCAGACCCACAGGGTGATGTCTTTAAGCTACTGTAGAGGTGTCTAGCATCACTTGTCTTCCTGAAATCTGACCTTCTCAGCAGCTCTAAGTCACCCTTGCAGCTCCTCTGTCTGGTGGGTAACTGGTCACTGGAGATAAGGATGCAAGAGCAGAAGTGAGTGGATACAGCCATTACCAACATGAGGGAGCTGACATGGGAGTTGAGTGCAGGACTGTATTTTTCCCCTGGGACAAGCTTGTGCCTCTAAACCACATATACTCTCTCAGTTTCTTGCTCATGAGTTTTGTGTGTGTTGCACCAGTCAGGAGCCTCTTTTTGGAGGTACCTCCTTCCCAGCCAGTGTTCTCCGAGTTACCCAACTTCTCTTAGCTCTTATGTTTTCCAGACTGACACAGCAGGAACCATCCAGAACCCTCCCTGTGGCTCAGTTTTGTTTTTAACAGCGGAAACCACAGGAGTAGATGCCAGTGGAAATTTGTGAAGCTCTGTCTTCACGCAATTCCCCCTCCTCTCCCAGCCCTTTCAGCCTTGCTTGGGACCAGCCTTCCAGCCAGGTCCTTTCTCCTGGCTACCGTGGTGAGGGAAAGGTTTGCTTCACACATTGCTGGAGCTGCATCTGCTGCAGTTTGCCTGGGCATGCAGGGGGTAGGTGCACCCTTCTGAGCTCTCCAGGACTGCTGAAGTTTGGCTCCACAGAAAGCTCCTGCTCAGAAAAGTGATTGCTTTCCAGCAAGGACTTTGTGTCTGGGGGGAGCTGGAGGATGCTTGAGCATGGGCAGTGCTGTGCAGTGTGGAACGCCCAGCACTGCCTCGGCCTGCAGCCGGCTTGCACCGAGTGAGCGGTGGGATCCCCTTGCCCACCACTGCCTGGAAGGCTGAGTGCCTCAACGCCTCCTCCTGTGAGCCAAGGCCTTTGTCCACCCTGACCTTCCCCTGAGCGATGGCTGCACCTCATCCCCTGCTCCTGGGCCTCTCTTTCCCTTCCCTGCTCCGTGGAAGCCTCTGCCGCCTCCCACCGCACTGAGCCCTCTCCGCCTGTGTTGGAAGCGGTGGGACGCAGGTCCAGCTGCGCCTCCAGCAAGGGGGGAGGTGGCTTGTGTTCCCTCTCCACAACCTCCTGGCTGTTGGCTGTCGGAGAGCCTCCCTGGGCCTCCTGCCAGAGGCTGCCTGCCCTTCCCGTGTCCCCTGCTGCCTGCAGCCCGTGGGGGAGGCCAGCAGCCAGGCAGCAGAGCCCTTAGGAAGCCAGGCTGGGCTGCACACACGGCGAGGGGATGGGGGTGAGCAGCACTTCTCCAAGACAAGAAACCAGGCTTAGCCCTGGCTCCCAGCAGCATGAAATGCTGTCCACACCATGCTGCTTTACATCCCTGAAACCAGCTGGTCTGCAGAGGTGACCACATTAGGGTGACGTTGGGTCTCCAAGCTCGCTCTGAACACATTGGGTGGGCTCTGCAGCATGTTCAGGCATCTCCTGACAGGCATTCCCCTCCCTGGTGCTGCCCAGAGGCTCTGGCTCTCCGCTCCCCTGTTCTGCCAAGCGTGGCCTTTCCTGCCCCAGTGCTGTGTGTCAGGTAGGAGAGATTTCTGCTGTGTACACACAGAGCATTGCTGAAATGCAGGCACAGAGAGCAGGCAGAGGAGCTTATAAAGTCTGATGTGGACCGAGGAGGAAGTTGCACCAATTCTACTTTCTAAAAATAGGTCAAGCAAACGTTCTGCAGCCCCGAGGCTGCTGTTCTCTACACACTGAGTTTGTTTGCTTTTTTCTTTTGTATCTTGTTCAGGCAGATTTAAAAAGAAAGCTGCTCCAGTTCAATGCTGCAGTGGTTGTGTGATCAGATACAAGCTTATGAAGAGATGTCTGTCTCATTGTTTCTAGAAGTGACCTTGAAGGATTACCTACGCCTAGGGTTTCCTAGAGGTTTCTCTGGGCTGTTGTTAAAGATTTCCAGTGATGGTGATTCAGACTTTCCTCAGCAATCCACTCCAGTGCCTGAGTGTTTGGATGATTAAGGAGATTTCCTTGATTTCAGGCTGGGATTACTGTACTTTAACCTTATCATTTTGACATTTCACCTCCTCCCTGGCAGACTCCCAAGGAGAAGAAAAGTTCTGTAAATGTAAAAGCAACCCATTGTGTAGAGCTGGATCTTCCTTCCTACCTCTCCCTTCTGTGTTCAGAGAGCGTCTGCTGTATGCTGAGGGGAGACCTTATCTCCACCTACCTGAAGGGAGGGTGCAGAGAGGTGGGCGCTGGTCTCTTCAGCCAGGGGACAGGAGCTGGGACAAGGGGCAATGGGCTCAAGCTGTGCCAGGGCAGGGTCAGCTCAGCTGGGAGGGCAAAGTTCTTCCCTGGCAGAGCTGTGGGGCTGTGGCACAGGCTGCCCAGGGAGGGGCTGAGTCATCCCCCTGGGTGTGTTTAACAGAGGGGAGATGAGGTGCTCAGGGATCTGGTTTAGCTCAGGATGGGAATGGTTGGATTTGATGATCTTAAAGGGCTTTTCCAACCTGGTGATGCTGGGATTTAATTACACGTGTGGCAGCTGGGAAGCCTGAGTCTGACTCCTCGTGTTGTAGTGTCTGTAACTAACAGTCCTTCATCCCTGCTGATGGCAGTGAAAACCTGGTGCTTGAGGTGACATGTGTTTTATTAAAATTGTATATCACGAGTTCCCTGGCTGTCTCATACTTCTATAGCAAAATGCACAGTGCACACAGCTCACAGAGGTTTTTTGGGTAATGCATTTTATAAAAATCAACAAGATGACACTGAAAGTGATGTTACTTCAAAACATGATGTAGGGACGCTGGTGATTAAACTGTTGATGAATAGAAAGGAGCAGAATATGGTTCTCTCCCCTGGTGTGGGGTTCTGTCTGCCTGGCCTGTTGTTGAACATTGTATGAATTGTGTGTTTTCATGATCTGCAGCTGATTTCCCTTCCCTTTCCATGCTGTGATGGGTCTTCCCAATAACTTCAAGGTGTTATCATAACATTTCCTCCTTGCAGTCATTGATAAAATTGTTAGGATGCATTTCATGAAGACATTTACAGTTGAAAAAGGCTGTGATTGATTTTTTTTTTTTGTCCTTCAGAAAAGGGGGAAAAAGGGATGAAGAACTCACAAATTCTTTCCTGGGACAAGAGCTGCTGCCTCAAAAAACCCAAATGGGCTGGGGTGAACTCCTGGCTGTAAAGCAGTAACAGCACTCAACTCTCTGCATGGCATGAAGGTCTCTAACACAGTTATCCTGCTTCCTTCCTGTATTTTCTACCCACTGCTGTCTGCTAATTGTTATCTCTGGGGCTCATGTGTTTTCCTGGATTGCATTTTTGTGCTGGCATTGTGTGCCTGTTCCTGCAGCCCTGCGAGGAGAGATGGTGGCAACAGGCATGCACGATGCCTGTACCAGTGCCCCTTACCTGCCCTGCTCCTGGGAATCCCTGTCACTGCAGTCTTGAGTCTCATTAGGCATTAAGCCTGGAATTCTGTTTCTGCAGAAGTCCTTGGTGAAACTTCTCAGTATCTCATGTTCACGTGCATGTTCACATTGTCAGGCTGTTGTTTGAACGTGGTTGGATGTTGCTACAGCCTGACAAGAGGTGTCCTTCTGTGCACACATACGCTGCCTCTCCAGACCTGCAGGACTGGGGAAAGGTGCTTGGGCAGGTGGGAAGTGATGCTCCTGCTCTGCCCATACCAAGCCCAGTGTGAGGCAGCCCTGAACCAGGAGCTCATAGCTGTGTGATGCCACCTTCGGGCTGGGCAGTGGTGCTCCCACTGCAATCACACAGTCCCAGCTCAGAGTTTGTGGTGAGATTGCACCTGCCTGCAAAAAGACAGGAGAGACATCCTTGTCACCAGCTCCTGCCTGAGTTGTGAGTCAGACTCTTCAAGGAAATAAGTCTTGAAGTAGTGCAGCATCATGACAAACTGTTTCCAGGTGGGTGTCTCCATCAGAGCATCAGCTGTGGATGGAAGATTGGAACCTTTGCTGCTGTAGTGGTGTGCTGTCAGCACAGACAGTGGGGTACTAACTCCTGTTAGTAGTTCTTACTGGTCAGTAACTGGGTAATGCATGGTTCTGACACTGTTCCCTAGGTGATGGAAGTTTACACCATTCAGGTTTTGGTACTGTTGGTATTTCTGTTCTGGTGTGCAGGTTTCTCAGTAAAAAGCTTTTTGTTTTCTGTAGCAGAATATCTGCTGTACCTTGTGTTATGTGCAGCTGACAGGACATCAGCCAGAAGATATTGGTGACTGATGAGTGTCAGCTCTCCTGCAGCCCTGGGCTCTTAGCACAAGCGTAATGAACCCTGGCAGACAGCAGATCCTGCTGGTTTGTCACTGCTTCAGAGGTGAGGTCCCTGTTATTGATGGTCTTGGGAATCTGGAGAGGTCCCAGTTGACTGGAAGCTGGCAAACATCCCAATTTTCAAGAAGGGTAAGAAAGAAGACCCTGGTAATTACAGGGCTGTCAGTCTCACCTCAGTGCCTGGTAAAATGACAAAAAATATCTGGGAGTTACTGATCACCTGAAGGACACCACAGTCACTGGTCACAGCCAGCACAGGTCCAGAAGAAGGTCCTGTCTATCCAATGTGATCTCCTTTTACAATGAAGTTACCCAACTGGTTGACCAAGGGAAACCAGTTGATGTTATATTTGGGATTTCAGTGAGGCTGTTGACACCGTGTCTCACAGTATCAAAGTGTCCAGCATACAGCTAGACAAAGCCATAATGCATTGGGTGGGCAGCTGGCTGAAGGGTCAGGCCCAGAGTGTGAGTGAATGGGGTTACAGCTGGCTGGTGGCCAGTGCCTCGTGGGGTTCCCCAGGGCTCCATTTTACCCCCAGCTCTTTTTAATATTTTCATAAACAACCTGGACACAGGACTAGAGGGTGTCTTAAGTAAATCTGCAGGTGACACCAAACTGGGAGGAGCTGTTGATGCCGTTAAGGGTGGAGAAGCCTGGGAAAGAGACCTGGAGAGATCAGAGCTGGGCAATCACCAACTGCATGGAGTTTAACAAGGGCAAGTGCCAAATTCTGCCCCTGGGAAGGGGCAGCCCTGGCTGCACATCCAGCCTGGGGGATCAGGTGCTGGAGGCCGGCTGTGCTGAGAGGGATTTGGGGGTCTTGGTTGACAACAAGTTCCCCATGAGCCAGCAGCGTGCCCAGGCAGCCAGGAGGCCAAGCCCATCCTGGGGGGCAGCCAGCACGGCACAGCCAGGCCAGGGAGGGGATTGTCCTGCTCTGCCCTGTGCTGGGGCAGCCTCACCTCGAGCACTGGGGGCAGGTTTGGGTGTCACAGGACAAGAGGGACACAAAACTATTGGAGAGTGTCCAGAGGAGGGCAACAAGGATGGGCAAGGGTCTGGAGGGGGAGGTTTATGAGGAGAGGCTGAAGGCCCTGGGTTTGTCCAGCCTGGAGAAGAGGAGGCTGAGGGGAGACCTCATGGGGTCTGTGGCTTCCTGATGAGGGGATTGAAGGGGCAGTGCTGATCTCTGTCCTCTCTTTGGGGAGCAGGGACAGAACCCCAGGGAACGGTGTGAAGCTGCCAGGGGAGGGTCAGGCTGGGTGTCAGGAAGAGGTTCTGTACTGAGAGGGGGGTCGGGCACTGGCACAGGCTCCCCAGGGAAGGGGTCACAGCCCCGAGCTGGGCTGAGGGCAAGAAGCATCTGGACAATGTGCTCAGTGCCAGCTCTGCCTGGGCTGGGCTGTGTGGAGCCAGGAGTGGCACTGATGGTTCTATTGAGTCCCTTCCAACTCAAGAGATTTTATGATTGCAGTGGTCCTGAAATGCAGGGGTTTGGGTGGCCATGCAGTGCCCCATGTCCCCCAGCATGGCAGGAGGCAACAGCTGGTTTGACAGTGAGTTGCCCATGGCCCAGACAGGGCAGGAGGAACTGGTCCCCTTGGGCACTCTCCAAGCCCCTGCGCTGCAAATCCGGGCAGTCCTGCGGCTGCTGCAGCACTAGTGATGCTGAGGGATGGCTTTGTTACCTTGTCAGCACTGTGAGCTTCGCTCTCCTCTTGTGCATTGCTGGCACAGCTTCTAGTTGTATATTCAGAGTTCCTCACAGAGCCTGAGCAGAGGACTCAGTCTGTGCTGGGGCTCTCCAGCTTCACCTTCTTGTCAGCTGGAAAAGCCGTAGATGCCCTGTGCTCTTTTATGGCTTTCTAAGCTGTACAAAATGTCCAGCAGGTAGCTTAATGTCTAGCAGATACAGCCTGGAAGAGCGTGTTCTTTTCTTTAGCTCTTTGGCAGACACTGAGCATACTTCTGGAGCTGCAGGATGGGCTTTGGGTTGCTTGTGGTCCTAGTTGTGTGTTTTAATATTGGCATCTGCTGTCTGTACGTGTTCCTGCCAAAGTAAGAGAGCTCCTGGTGCCTGTACCAGCAGCAGTGGAAGGCCTCACAATGTATAGTTCTTAGTTTTCCAGACTCTTGGCCTTCAGGAATGTAAAGCAGCCTCACCACTTCTTTTTTTTTTCTTTACATAATTAAAAGCAATCTGTTCAGGGGTCCTTGCAGGAACTGGCTGGTGATTTCTTTTCTCTCTGGGAGCAATTCTCTTGGGGTAACGTTTCTGTGTACTGCTGGATTGCTCTTTCTTATTAAAATGTACAGAAGTTTTGATGGGCACTTGTTGGAATTTCTTTGTATCCAGACTTTGCAGCCTGTAGAGAATATTTCACCCATTTCAGTAGATTTACAGGTTTGACTCCTGGGATTTGAGCTGTTTAAGTCACAGAGGAGACCAGGGTTATAGACAGGATAAAAACAGAAAGCAGTAATTAATACCCAGCCTCGGTGAGCCTGGCTCTTCAAGTCTCTCTTGACATGTTGCACTGTTGCCATTTCCTTTTCTTTTCCTCAGAAATAGATGAATTAATAAACTCTACACAAGTGAGAAAATAAACCCAAGCTGCTTGCTTCCTGCCCTGGCACGCTGCTCCCCTTGGGGCACAGGGGGTTTCTGTGAGCTCTGGGCTCCTTGGCAGCCCTGCTGCCCTGGCAGGCTGCTGCTGGGCTGGAGGAGGCTGGGCAGCAGAAGTGGTGGCACAGCCTCTCCTTTTGGCCCTCCCTGACATTCGTGTTGGAGACGGGTCAGAGGAGCCACGGAGATGCTCAGAGGGCTGGAGCAGCTCCCCTCTGGAGAGAGGCTGAGGGAGCTGGGCTGGGTCAGCCTGGAGAAGAGAAGGCTGTGGGGGGACCTCATTGCAGCCTGCCAGTCCCTGAAGGGAGCAGAGGAACAGGAGGGGAATCAGCTTGTTCAAGGGCAGAGCCTGGCAGGACAAGGGGGCTGGAGTGAAGCTGGAGGAGGGAAGGGGGAGAGGAGAGCTTGGGGGGAAGTTCTTTGCAGAGAGAGTGGTGAGGGGCTGGCAGGGGCTGCCCAGAGAGGGGGTGGGTGCCCCGTCCCTGGGGGTGTTGAAGGCCAGGTTGGCTGGGGCCCTGGGCAACCTTGTGTAGCTCCAGGCCTGGAGGTTGGTGTCCCTGCCTGTGGCAGGGGGTTGGAGCTCTGTGACCCTTGGGGTCCCTTCCAAACCATGCCATTCTGTGATTCTGTGATCTCTCTTTGCCCCTATCATGGGCTGGATTATCTGTCTCCATAATCCAAGCAGCACAGACAGACTCCTCTTAGCTCAAGTGGGTGTAAATCCAGGTCTGTGTGACTGTGCTCCATGCTCTGAGGGTTCAGGTAGGGTTTTTTTTTTCCATTTCTTTTGTGGATGGGGCAGATCAATGGGAACTTTTTCTCTGCTGTCCCCTGTTTGCACAAGAAGAACCAGCTGCTGTGAGTGTTGGAGAGAAGAGCTTGTGAGTCTGGCAGTACTGCTTGGCAGGGCATGCCCCTTCTCACTCTAAGGATACATATACACACTAAAGGGATGGTCTTACCTTGCCCTTCTCTGAGAAAACAGGTTCAGGAGGGCAGAGAGAGTTGTATTTGACAAGTTGGCTGTGTGGCTGTTGAGTGGCAGACAGGGTTTGTGTGCAGATCTAGAGGAATTCACCCTTGAGTGTGACTCAAGTCTCGGTCCCCCCTGGCACTGCTTGCCAAGGAGGACACGACTGTGTTGGTGCTGGACCCCAGAAGTTGAGACATACCAAGCTCCAGAGGTCATTACTCTGTGCTGGCTCAGGGAGGAGAGCACCTTACACACTGAGTAGCACCCCTGGCCATTGCTGTGCTGCCATGTGGGAGTTCTCATCCCCTGTATTTCCCCAGGGGTTACTGCTGAGCATTCGACTTCATTGCTGGGATAAGCAATGAGGGGAAAGCAGAAGACAGGAAAATGCAGTTCTAGGTGCATGTCACCATCATTACCACCCATGTCACTGGTATTTTAGCTCATTAGAGAGTGGTGATTTTGTCCCTTACCTTTTCTTCAGGGCTGGTTTGCTCTTGTCTGCACTCTAAGCTCCCAGCTACCTTTCCCTTGGTTTAGACACTGTGTGTCTGTCCCTGGGGAGCATCCTCCTCCCGTGTGCTTGCAAGTAACAGGGATGTAAAGGATGGGGTCATCTCCTTCCCCTCTCTTTCCAAGGCTTTCCTCGTTTACATTTCTGTTGTGTCCCTTGATTACCATCCCTTTGTTGTCTTTTTATTCCCCCTCTAGCTGCCTTTTCCTGCTTTCTCTCTCCTGAGGATGCTGTGCTGAAACTTTGTCAAACTTACTTACTAGAAATAGTTAATGCAAACTCTTCTTTCAGGAATCCTCACATCCAGCTTGCAGCATCCTTACACCATGTGTGGTGACATTTCCAATAGAGGCACAGCTGGAAGTCAGACCTTTCTTTCTGGATTACCTCCAGTTTCCTCTTGCTAGGGACAAGGGTACATACTGTCTTCCTGGAGCTAAGGTACATTTACTTCATTAATTAGGATTGCAAATCATGGATGCATTTATCTACTTGAGACTTTCTTCCCATATCTTGCATCCATAAACCACTTAGTTTTTAATAAGATACAGTCTAGCAGAGAATAAGGTTGATTAAAAAGGCTTTTCCAGAATATATGTGTGTGTGTGTGTGTATATATATATATGGTGTTGAACAGAGACCTGTGAAGAGTTTACACACTGGAGCACGTTTCTGGGGCCACATACATTGTGTGTGTAATTGCTGTCTGGAAAAGCAGTTGTGATTTACTGTGGGAGGAGTGCTGTGTTAGCCTGTCATGGAGCTGGGAGGGAACGTTGAGCCTCTGTTACAGCCTGGTGATGATACACAAACCATGCACTGGGGGTTTTTTATGTACTCCTGTTTAAATTCTTCTTTAAAGACTCTGAAGCAGCCTATTGTGTGCTGTTGTATGGGGTGACTTTGTAACTGTCATGGGCAGAATCCCATTTCAAGGTCTCTGTAAGCCATCTGCTTTCATTAATAGCTTTTGGGTTTGGCATGTGGCTGGGTGCAGATTAAAATAGCCACATTGCTGCAAGACTTTTCTTCCCTCCTTCAGCACTTTGGCCTCCCCATTGAGCCCCTGCAGCCTGGGTGCACCCTAACAGGAAAGGGTGCTCTGTGCTGTGCCCTGCTCTCAGCAGGTGCCCTCCAGCTCATCCCCGGGCAGTGGGGAGAGCAGGACCCAGCGTGGAGGTGTGTTGGGATGCACCCTCGCTCTGCTGCTCTCTGTGCCCTGGGGATTGGTTTGGAAGGAAACCTGGGTGTGTGTAAAACTGGCTGGTGGCCTGGCTCCTGGCCATGGGGGTGTCAGGGTATGGTCAGAACACGCTGGATCAGGACTACAGGGTGCCATGTGTGTGATGGATTTTCTTCTCTCCTGTGAGGTGATGCCTGTGGGTTGGGTGCTGGGTGCCACTCCAGATAGCTTCTGCTGCCATAGCCCAAGCCATTCCTCTTCTAAAGGCAGAAAACTTTGAACTCCTGGCTGTGTGAGCCCTGCTGACACCAAATCATTATAACCCAGACAGTTCTGTGTCAGAAGCATCAGGGGCTCAGATTTAATTCTGTGCCTTGGCACGTTCTTCCTGTACAGCACTTGGTGAGTCCCTCAGTTTTATACATGGAGAAGGTGTCTCACCTGTCCAAAAAGGCAGTTGTCTGTGTTGGTTTCTGCTACAGTGCTTCTGGGAGAGCTCCACTGGAGGTACCTGGTGGTGTGGGTCAGAAACATCTCTGCTCACCCCCCAGAAACTGAGACCTGCTGCATTTCCCAGAGAGCCTTCAGAACGTGTATGGTGAGCCATGGCCTTGGTGGCCTCACCCACACTGGGATGTGGTGTGTGAGCATTGCTCACCCAAGGAGACACAATGGTGACACAAAGTCTGGAGGTGAGTTCAGCAGCAGGACCAGTGAAGCTTCCTTAACCCCCTCTGTATGGACAGGGAATTGGGTTTAGAGGATTAGCTGGAGCCTGTGCCACATCAACCAGTCTTGCTGGTGTCCCCTGCAAGGGAGGGCAGCCCAGGTCTTTGCTCCAAGCCTTGAGTGCAGAGCAACACAGGATCATAGAATCATAGAATTGTAGGGGTTGGAAGGGACCTCGAGAGATCATCGGGTCCAACCCCCTGCCAAAGCAGGGTCCCTAGGACATTTCACTCAGATAGGCGTCCAGACGGGGCTGGAATCTCTCCAGAGAAGGAGACTCCACACCCCCTGGGCAGCCTGGCCCAGGGCTCCCTCACCCTCACTGGGGAAAAGTTCTTCCCCAGCTTGGGGGGAACTCCCTGTGCTCCAACTTGCAGCCATTGCCCCTTGTCCTGTCCCCACAGACACTGAGAAGGGGCTGGCTGATTCCCCTGCATCCCCTGCTTAAGTTAATTATAAACATTAATTAGGTCCCCCCTTAGTCTTCTCTTCTCAAGGCTGAACAGTCCCAATTTTCTCAGCCTTTCCTCATAGGGGAGATGCTCCAGGCCCTTCATCACCTTCGTAATCATCCTCTGGCTTGGTCTTTGTCCCTGCCCGTGGCAGGGCTTGGGACTAGATGGTCTTTAAGGTCCCTTCCAACCAAAGCAGTTGGTGATTCTCCATTGTCCTGCACAGGGAGGCTTTAGGATTTGTGCTGTTTTCTGTCTGTGTGTGTGGTGGGGGGAGGTTTGAGCAGCAGAGCAAGACTGGTTGAAAAGCAGAAGCAGTTCTGATATTTCAACAGGATGGCAATATCTCCTGACAGTCAAACCCCACCTTCCTAAAGAGGATTTGAAGGGCCAGAGTGCCCACTCCCATCACCACAGACATGGCACATCAGCAAGCCAGCTCCTCTCTAACAGTCTGGACTGAGAGGATTGAAAAGATAAGGGGCTTCCTCTTACCACACTCAGGACAGACAGTCTCTCCTGGCTTTTTTGTAAGCCCTTTCCTCTCTGTTTCTCTGTTCCTGGGGCATGCCAAATGTAGTTTTTATTGCAACCTCTTGAATCTTTGTGAAGAGCAAGACCTGCTCACAGGGGTACACAGCAAGATGGTTCTCTTTTCAGCCAAGGCCCATGCTGGTTGGGGTTTTTTTCCTGAGAGAAGGAAAGCTTTATTGGAATCCTGCATGGTTTTATTTCATTTCCTCCACTGTTGGGAGAGGTGGTAACTCCTGAGGCCTCCCTTGCAGTGGTGAGTGATCCATTCCAGTGCTCCCTGGTTTTCACCCTCATCCTGAGCTCTTGCCTTTCCCTTGTGCTCGACTCAGTAGTGTTTGATGATCCAGCTGCCGTTTGCTCAGAGTTTGACCCAACCTGAAGGTGTTCAAAAGGAAGTCATAAAGTTGGTATTTTCATAGTAGAAACGTGGTGTATCCTGGGGTTTTTGCATGTTTTTGTTTCTCTTAAAGTATGCTCTCCCCTGAGATTTGGCTCAGGGGCTGAGGAAGGGTGTTGCTTGTCATCACCTCTTTGAGACACCGCGGTGTCTTTAACATCTTGTGCAAGAATGTGTTTCTGAAGAGCCAGTCATGAAGCCTGGACTTTATCAGTCCAGTTCTTACATGGTAGGAAGATAAAATTAGTTCCAGAGAGGGAGAGTTGTTGGAAACGACACAAAATCCTTCTGGTAGAAAGAGGAGCAATGGTTTGCAGCCAGGAGGTACTCACACAAGGGGATCAGCCCTCCAGATGGAAATACCAACATTCAGTGTGTTCCTTTGACAAATTTCCTGGTATGATCATAAGGACCCTTGAGACCTGATGAGGGGAGATGCTCCCATTGGTCAAGAGAAATTCTGACTCACCACCTTAAAATCTGCAGCTGCTCACCCTTGAGAGTTCCCTTCAGGTCCCATGGAAGCATTTCTTTGGCATTTAGTTCCAGTATTGCCTGTGTGCTCTGCCAGCTCCGAGGAGGTTGGTGTTCAGGGTGATGCTGAGAGCTGCCTGCTGGTCATTGCCTTCTACCCAGTCAGGCACTGGCTCAGCAGAGCACACTTCAAGGGGGAAAAACATGATTTTCAAGCAGCAAAAGCTGGGGTGTCTGCAGGTAAGGCAGAAATCTGAGGAACTAAGTCTGATGTGAAAACCAAGAGAGACAAGAAGCATTCCAAATGACATGCTCACAGCCCTCTCATGTCTCAGCTAGGCCACAAGTGCCTTTCTTTCCACCACAGAAATTAAAAAAGGGGAAAAAGGGTATTAGAGGAGCAGGCTGAGGTGGTAACATGCATCTGCTCCTCTGTGCCTGGTTTGCTGACATGTAACCTGTTTGCTCCCATGTAACCTGTGGTACACCTGTGAGCTTCCAGCATGGTGCTGAGGCAGCAGCCAGCACAGCCAAGTCTCCAGTGACAGACCTGGGCTGGCAGCTCCACTGCCACCCTTGGTGGGCTGGAACTTTTCCTGAGGGAATTCCTGAGGATGAGCTCTTTATTCTTGGCAACCTTGTAGAGTTTGATGGAAAGATCATAGAATCCTAGAATGCCAGCCTGGTCTGGGTTGGAAGGGACCCCAAGGGTCCCAGAGCTCCAACCCCCTGCCACAGGCAGGGACACCAACCTCCAGGCCTGGAGCTACACAAGGTTGCCCAGGGCCCCAGCCAACCTGGCCTTCAACACCCCCAGGGACGGGGCACCCACCCCCTCTCTGGGCAGCCCCTGCCAGCCCCTCACCACTCTCTCTGCACAGAACTTCCCCCCAATCTCTCCTCTCCCCCTTCCCTCCTCCAGCTTCACTCCAGCCCCCTTGTCCTGCCAGGCTCTGCCCTTGAACAAGCTGATTCCCCTCCTGTTCCTCTGCTCCCTTCTGGCACAGGTAAATTGACTCCTTCTCCCCTTTAGGGATGATAGGGATGAGCCTGTTGGTGAGAGCAATGGCAAGGGGAGAACTTCATTAGATGAATCATAGAATCATAGAATTGTAGGGGTTGGAAGGGACCTCGAGAGATCATTGGGTCCAACCCCCTGCCAAAGCAGCTCCCCAGGACATTTCACTCAGATAGGCGTCCAGATGGGGCTGGAATCTCTCCAGAGAAGGAGACTCCACACCCCCTGGGCAGCCTGGCCCAGGGCTCCCTCACCCTCACTGGGGAAAAGTTCTTCCCCAGCTTGGGGGGGAGCTCCCTGTGCTCCAACTTGCAGCCATTGCCCCTTGTCCTGTCCCCACAGACACTGAGAAGGGGCTGGCTGATTCCCCCTGCATCCCCTGCTTAAGATAATTACAAACATTAATTAGGTCCCCCCTTAGTCTTCTTCTCTCCAGGCTGAACAGCCCCAGCTCCCTCAGCCTTTCCTCACAGGGGAGATGCTCCAGGCCCTTCAGCATCTCCCTGTCCCTCCTCTGGACTCTCTCCAGGAGATCCCTGGCTGTTTGATCCCAGGGAGCCCAGCACTGGACACAAGTTCTTGGGCTCAAGGAGCCCAAGAACTGGACACCATGAAGACGTGGTTGGGCAGCGTTTGTGCTGAGGGCGGTGCGGTGTGGCTGCCAGAGAGAGGGGCAGCCTGAGCTGGGCATGCCCTGGGAGGCTGTTCCCAGCCCCGGCTGCCTCTGTGCTGCCTTTATTTCTGAGCAAGCAAAATACATCAGAGGTGTAAATCTCCTTGTAACCAGTACAGGGGCCACTGGGGTGCTGACAAAGCCACATCTTGAGCTGGTGTCCTGCCTCTGGCCATAACCCATCCTGGCAGGGAGGCAAGGGTTGGGCTTTTCCGTGGCAGAACGCAGCAGGTAACTCAGTAAGGGGGTGGGCAGGGTTTGGCTGGTCACCCCACCAGTCAGTCAGTGTTTGCTGGAGGTGTGGGTACGAATGGCCTGTGCCTTTTGTACTTGATGCAAATGCTGGTTTGATTTTGAATGCCTTTGTTCCTTTTTAGCGTTACTTACTTGTCTTGATAACACCCAGGAGGAAGCTGCAGGTCTGTTAGTTTCCAGTAAACACCGCTTCTTTCTCCCTGGTACATCCTTCCCCCCCCATGTTCTAGCTTTGCCCTGCTCCTCTGAGGAAGGGATCATTTGGAGTCACCAGCTCACTCCCTCAGTGCTATTTGTTATTTTATGTGCTGTGGTCTGTCTCCTTTTTTATTACTAATCAGGTCTAGTCTTTGAAATCCTTCTTTGGATCAGAGTTTCTTTTTACAAAAGCTGGAGTAGCTGGTACCAGCTCAGCTGATGTGCTCTCACTCAGCTCAAAGGTGTTTAACAGCTGCACTCCCATGTTCACACTGCAAGCTGAGCTTCAGTCCTTCAGAGCCCTGTGCTGCTTTGCTGAGGCAAGTGGGAATGTTTGGTGCAGCTGCCTTTAAATTCAAATTTGGATGTTTTAAATGAATTAAATATGAACAGGAATAATGCAGCTGGTAACCTAGCCTTTCTGCAATTCAATGCAAAGTTTTTCATTTTGTCTCTGTGCTCTCAGGGTTTGATATTGTGTCCTGGCTTTGCTGCCTTGTAGGAAGGATGGGGAACTAGAGCCCGTGACAGTTCAGTGGAGCCATTGGCACTTTTGATACCTCGGTGAGTGGAAGTTGTTTGGAACTGGGGGAAAGGCACTTACTCTGCTATAAAAGGCAGCAAATCAGTTGGCCTTTGAGATTTGAAGGCAGCATCCTGCTGAAATGAATTTGCATGTTGATCTGTCCTTTTGGAGTAGAAATTCTGGAAACCAACACCATGTAAAAGTGTGACCTGTGCTTGCCAGGTTCCCTTGATACCCACAAGCACGAGAAACAGAGCTGCTGAAAAAGAGGGGAGTTTGAACTCTGGTATGCAGCTTTGTGAGTGCTGGAGATGGGCACATTGCAGTGTGTGCTGGGCTGGGTCAGCCTGGAGAAGAGAAGGCTGTGGGGGGACCTCATTGCAGCCTGCCAGTCCCTGAAGGGAGCAGAGGAACAGGAGGGGAATCAGCTTGTTCAAGGGCAGAGCCTGGCAGGACAAGGGGAATGGAGTGAAGCTGGAGGAGGGAAGGGAGAGAGGAGAGACTGGGGGGAAGTTCTTTGCAGAGAGAGTGGTGAGGGGCTGGCAGGGGCTGCCCAGAGAGGGGGTGGGTGCCCCGTCCCTGGGGGTGTTGAAGGCCAGGTTGGCTGGGGCCCTGGGCAACCTTGTGTAGCTCCAGGCCTGGAGGTTGGTGTCCCTGCCTGTGGCAGGGGGTTGGAGCTCTGTGACCCTTGGGGTCCCTCCCAACCCAGACCAGTCTATGATTATATGTAAATCCCAGGGGCTTTGCTTCATGCAAAAGTAAGATTGCCTCCTTCGTGTCATTGACCCGGCCACCAAGTTCTCATGAGGGAGCATGGTTGTGCCTGAGGGGGTTCAGGAAGCTCTGTCTGTGTGGATAGGCTGTTTCCCCCTTGGATGCCAAACTGAAGTTTCTGCTTTTTATTACCTTAATTATTCCTCAGTCCCTGAGCAGTGTGTTTGTGCATTTGTTTGTGCCTGTCAGTTTGCCTGTTCTGCTCTTGACTTTCTTGTCTGTAGACTGAAGTCTTCACTGGGGCTCTTCAGATTCCTTGCCTTCCAAGCAGTTGTAAGCAAAATAAAATCACTGGGTCTTTCAGGTTGGAAGGATCTTTTGGGGGTCATCTGGTGCAGCCCCAAACACATTGCTGGGCTGGCTTTGAAGTCAGACTCATCTTGAAGGTTTGATCAAGCTGCTCGGGGTGGTACCTGGTGATGCTTGGAGCGTCTCCAAAGATGAAGACTTTACATCTTCTCTGAGCAACTACAGAGTGAAATTACAGCCAGTGGGAATTACCAGTTCCCAAGCCCTTTCGTGGTAAAGCCCACCTCACACCAGGTTCACAACAGCTGGGGTTCACAGACTGTGTCTCTGGCTGAAGAAGAGAGGGCAGGGACTGGTCCCCGTCCTTGGGGGGCAGTGAGGCTGGTGGTTCCAGGGGCTTGCATACACACTGTGCAGGGCTGGCTGCCACCCAGGCAGGTGGGTGAGGGAGCTTGGCCGTGGCTCTTCTCTGCGTGTTACATGGCCCTGAAGCACCCTGATTATTGTGCATCATTTCTTTGGTTTCTCACCTTGGAGTTGTGCTCTTGCAGAGTGAAACCACCTGTTGCTGTCCTGAGGTGTGAGGATGTCTGGGGGAGGTGGGTGGTGCAGAGCCGCAGTGGAGGGCTGTGCAGGGCAGCAGGGATCAGCCTGGGGCCATCTCATTTGGACAGGTATTTGGAAGCATGTTTTGAAGTGAGCTGTCCCCAGGCTCACACCCATGGGGCTCCCAGCAGAGTGGGAGTCCCTGTGCAGCCAAACTCATCTTCTCTTGGGAAGTCACCTTTTGAATGTATTTTTCCTTTAACAGGAGCGTGTGTACGGTGTCTCATTCTCTTCCCTGGCACAAGGTCTGGCTGGGAGCACACTGCAGTGTTGAGTGAGGAGCAGCAGCAGTCATAGGTGTGCTTTAGGAGTAGTTAGGGTTACTCCTGTTGCGTGAGGCTGGAGGGTGCAGTCATTTCACCTCCCAAACCACATCACATCTGACTGTCTCCTACACAGCCATGAATTTTTGCTCCAAATACTTTTGCAGGGAAGGACTACGCTTCCCTGCTGGGTCAGACTCTGAGTGCTCAGGCTGTAGCAGCGTTTCCAAGCTGTCTGGGGGGCACAGGAGCTCCTGACCCATGCCAGACACATGAGATGTATGATTAGAAGGGGCTGGAGGGCAAATCCTCTGAGGAGCAGCTGAGGGAGCTGGGGGTGTTGAGCCTGGAGAAGAGGAGGCTGAGGGGAGACCTTCTGCCCACCTCCCCTGCCCTGCCAGGAGGGTGCAGAGAGGTGGGCGCTGGTCTCTTCAGCCAGGGGCCAGGAGCTGGGACAAGGGGCAATGGGCTCAAGCTGGGCCAGGGCAGGGTCAGCTCAGCTGGGAGGGCAAAGTTCTTCCCTGGCAGAGTTGTGGGTCTGTGGCCCAGGCTGCCCAGGGAGGGGCTGAGTCACCCCCCTGGGGGTGTTTAACAGAGGGGAGATGAGGTGCTCAGGGATCTGGTTTAGCTCAGGATGGGAATGGTTGGACTTGAGCTTAAAGGGCTTTTCCAACCTGGTGATTCTGGATAGTGTTCAGGTACTTCAGAACATCCTGTGTCCAGGGCAGCCAAGCAGACAGCAGAGCTGCAGAGTAGGAGATGGGGAATGCCTGTCTGCTGCCTCTGTATGAGGCATTTCACCTGGATTTTATGGCTGGGGGGACTTTTCCTTCCCTGACTGCTAGCTTTTAATAAAAATGACTGAAGAAAATTATGAAAAGAAGCATGAAAAGTTGTAAATAAGCTTTCTGCATGTGGATCACCTTCTGCTATAAAAGGAAAAGAAACTACTGCTTTCACATGCACAAACACACACCCCATTTATGAGAAGGGCAAGAAGAGACCAGGGTGTAGTTTGTAGTGCTTTTATAGAAAATTAAACTCTTTGTTCTCTCAGGTTTGGAAAAAGCCTGGTTTTCAAAATCAAAACTTCTGGCCAAGTTGGACCTATAAATAAGCCTTTGAGCAGGAACTCGTTGAGTCCTGGGACAGCTTCCTCTGATGTCCTCCAGCCTGAGTGCCCCACTGTGAATGAAATGGACCTGTATTGATGCAATTAATCTTTCCTTAGTTAGTGTAGTGTCAAAACATGCCCTTAGTAGCTTTCTTAAGGGCTTGCTTGCAGCTCAGCCCTTCATTTAGATGTTTTTGGCAGGGCTGGGTGTGTGCAGGGGGCACTGCCCTGGGAGACCAGCAGTGTGGGGGGACTGGTGTCTATGTATGTGTCTGGGATGCATCTCCCAGAGCTCTGATTTTCAGTAACACTTCCTTATAACAAGGATGGGAGTGCTTTTCCTTTTTGAGCACAGTCCAGCCAGTTTTCCTCCAACCAAGAAAAAAAACCCCATGCAGCTGAGCTTGGCCATTCCTTGCTGTACTAATGGCAAAAATACTTCCTGGGTCATTGTCCAATTTCTCATCCTTATTACCCAGATCTGCTGTGAGCAATTTGGATTGCAAGTGGTGAGCTGGGGATTGCAGTGCTGCTTTGCCTGAGTTAATGTTATGTTTCCATGTGTTTTCTTTCATAAATTGCAGCTCTGCCTCCCGTTGTTAGTGAGCAGGAGCAGCCCCCCTTCCACACACACACTCAGGACCCGCTGCAGAGTTAGCACAGACTGGCTTATGCTCCTCTCACTTATTTATGCTGCTCCCACTGAAGTTGTCCACCTATTGGAGAAAGACTTACAGTTTTAGGAGGCTTGAAATGAGCTGCCTGTGTTCAGTAGGGGATGTTCTGAGCAACCCAGGGTGAAAGAGCGTTTCTTTTCTCCCTGCTGTGTGATTAGTTCATGTTGCAGATGACTCTGTGCTCCAGAACGGGGAGATTCTCTCATGTTTCTTTCTTTTGTCCTAGACATCTCCAGCTATCTCAAAGCCAGCCAGTCCCAGGACAAGGACAGCAGTGGGTGATAGAATGCGGAACCCAGGCCCTCAAAAAGGTGAGTGGTGGTGCTGGGCAGTCAGAGGCCCAGCAGTGCTTTGCCGCAGACCAAAGGATGGAGCACGGCGCGTCAGGAGACTGGCAATGGGATGGGAGTGGGGGGGACATGCTGGTTGCACGCTCCAAAGAGTGTCACTTGTTTCTGTGGCATCAGTGCCCCCCCAGGACGGGCAGAGGGAGAGTCCCTTGCCGGATGCACCCCTGCAGCTGGCGGGGCGCAGTGTCAGGCAGCGAGCGTGCTCCGGGGAGCCTGCGGCACGCACCATCTGCGAGTGCTCCCAGCATGAGGCAAACTGCTTCTCTGCTGGCACAAGCCTTCCCCTTCTAATGAGGCATGAAACCAAAGACCAGCCTACCTTGTGGAGATGGAAGCTGTTACAGACACTTACCTCTTGCTGCCCAAGTCTCTGGTCCCGTTACACGAAGCCGCCACCGCAGTGCTCAGGGTGACCGAGTGCCTGCTGCCCACCTCCTGCTTGTCCTGGGACAAAGGGTGAAGTCGAGCAGGCTGCCCACAGCTGAGCTGCTTGGGCTTCATGTGCTTAACAGAAACATTGATTTCCTTGAGTGTGGTGCCGTGCATGTGCGTTTGTCTGGAGTGATCTCATCCCGTGTGGTGTGGAGGATGGACGGGGGAAGGGAGAAGCGGAGAGGATGGAGCATCCTCTGCAGTTCTTTGTTCACATCTGCTATGTGCTCACAGGGCTTATTGCAGGAGATTCTATGCTCAATTTCTCTTCTCCCTTGATTTTTTTTAAATGTCTCCTTTGCTTCTCTGGTGGGTCATCTTACAGAAGCATTATCCCCTTCCTAACACTGCTTGTCCTTTAATGAAGTGAAAATAAATGAAGGAAAGCAGGGAATGGGGAGAGCCTGCTGTGAGGCAGCTGGAGGGCTTGGTAATAAAAGAGGTGGGTTGATTAGTCAGCAGCGTGGCCATGGACTGGGCTGGCTGAGTTTAGCCTCTCACACAGCTTGTCCTCAGAGAGCAGGGCACCCCCAGCCAGCGTGGCTGTGTGACTGAGCTGCAAATGCCGTGCTGGAGGTTGCCAAAGCAGCTCCTGCATCGTGCACACGTGGGTTCCTGTCCTACTTACCTCCTTTTTTAATAATGCATTGAACTTTTCCTCTTTTCTCTCCTTTTCTTTAAATTTGCCTGCAGAAATTCCTGTGTTTCTTTCCCTCTCTGCTGCTTAATGATGATTTTTACTTGTTTAAGGTTAACAATAAACTGTAACTTCACCCACAGTGTGGTGAGAGGCTCCTCTGAGTGCACAGATACCATTAGCCCTCCTGCAACACTGAGAGGAGCAATACTCATCTTGGGGGGGCTTTTCTGCTTCTCACTTCAATACTTCATGTCCTTTATTCTTGCTTTCTTAAGGAGGTGGCATAAGACTGTCCTTCATGGGAATACATTGGTAAGAAAGGTGCCCCACCAGCTTTGTCGTTTGTTTGTGTCTCTCCAAGGAGGCTCTTTGTCTGGTCCATGTCTAGTGATGCTGGACTCTTGTGTTCCTTTAAGGGATAAAACCTACATGAGGTCCTCTTGTCCATTGTATTGAAGAGAACATGTCAAGAAGAGAAGATTGCAGAAATAATGGTCTAGAAGCACTTTCAGACATCTTCGGAGCCACCAGGCCACTCTAGCAGCAGCTCGTGACCTGCTGCTATCAGCTACTTGTCAGGAGACTTCAAAACTTCTCCCGTGTTCTTTTTTATTCCTTTCCTAAGGAACTTCTTTTTGTTGGGGGCAAGGCACGTTTCACAGAGCACTACCAAAGTGTTGTTTATAGTAGCCATAAAAAGGCTTTGTAAAAGACAGGAGCTGGACTGCAGCAGCACTCCCAGAGCTGCGTTGGGCAGGCAGCAGCGGGTGCAGGAGCTCACTCAGGGCGAGCTCTGCTGTGGCACGCTGCTCTGGCATCCCTCCCTTAGGCTGGAGGTGGCTAGAGGCAGGGGTGAGTACCCCCCACTTCTTGTTCTTACCACCTTCCAGAGCTGTCATGAGCACAGACCACTCAGAGGAGATGTTCTGCAGAGCTGGCGCCGCTTTCTGGTGCTCTCCTGCCAGCTGTGTGGGCCCCGCAGGGGTAACCCAGTGCAAAGGGCAGTTGTGCAGACGTTGGGAGAAGTCCTCTCCCCATCACCAAGGAGGGTCAAGGCTCTTTGTGTGAGCAAGGCCAGCTGCAGTGACCTGGACTTGATAATCGAGGAGCGGTTCAGGCTCCACTTCTCAGCATACAAGATCTACGTGAGCCATTGTTAGTGTGTCTGCTGCTCTCAAGCCTCAGCACCTCTTCACACAGTTGAAGTGATGAAGCTCTAGCAGTTTGCTGCTGTTTGCATTACTGCTTGCTGATGCACATGCAGGTACCTCGTGTCAGGTCTTCTGAGCTGTGTGGAGGAAGGGAGCATGAAATCCTCCACGTTACCTGGGGTGATGACAGGGAGGTCACTTCTTTCCTTGGACATGCCTGTAAAACAGGGGACATGAGCAGATAATGTTGAAGAGTGTTCTTGCTGGTTTCCTTTGCTGACACAAATGCTTTATTTCTTGTCTCAGCCATAGACTGGAAAGATGGTAAAAAGCACAAGTACAGCTGCCTGTCAGAGTCTCCCTCCCAGTACCAAGGTAAGAGAGCTCCCTTCTCCAGTTTGTGGTTGATGATGGGGCTTTTTCCATAAAAGCCTTTTGAGTCACTTGGATGTGGGAAACTACAGCATGCCAGGTTAATTTACAGATAAGGAACAGTTTGGGACAGTCCTCATGTATTTAATGCTGCCCACAGTCAAAACTGGCTGCGAAGTCACCAGAGTGAGCACAGGGGTTATAAACGAGTGTGGGACACAGGGGGACATGTTCAGCCTCTTTTCAATGGTCTGTGGGGACAGGACAAGGGGCAATGGCTGCAAGTTGGAGCCCAGGGAGTTCCCCCCAAGCTGGGGAAGAACTTTTCCCCAGTGAGGGTGAGGGAGCCCTGGGCCAGGCTGCCCAGGGGGTGTGGAGTCTCCTTCTCTGGAGAGATTCCAGCCCCGTCTGGACACCGCCCTGTGCAATATGAGCTGCTTTGGCAGGGGGTTGGACCTGATGAGCTCTCAAGGTCCCTTCCAACCCCTGCAATTCTGTGATTCTGTGGGGCTGAGCATGTGTACATAGGGCAGGATCAAGTGGATCTGTCACTGCCCCACTGCAGGTGCCAAGGGGAGACCGCTCACGTTGTCATGGGTGTCCTGGGCATAAGCAGCCTCTTATTCCTCCACGAGCTCCTCTCCCACGGTCTCAGCAGTGGCAGTCCTCCTTGTGTAGGAGAGAATGGTGTGAGCTGCCCTCCCTCTTCCCCAGTGAGAGGAGGGCCTTTACCACCCCACAGAGGCAGTGGTGGGCTCGGTGCCCGGGTGGGCGCAGTGGAGCGCTGAGGGACGGCTGGATGCAGCAGCACAGGAGCCGCTGGCTTCTCACTCCAGCTGGGATGGTGTGTCCTGGGCACAGGGCCTGCAGGCTGAGTTCATAAAGCTGGCAGCTCCTCCTGTCTCTCATGGGGCATATGCAGGTGACTTCCAATTTTAGGAAGTTTATGTAAGGCTTGTATAGCTTAGTAAAGATTTTAGGGTCTGTATTTTACTTCCAGAGTATAACAATGTCCTTATGTCCTTAGATTCCTCATGTCCCTATGTTAAGGTGATGTCCATACTTCCCACCAAGTACAGAGCAACAAGAAACTAAATGAATGCTGAAGTTAAGCCAGTTCTAACAGAAAACATGTGTTTGCCTTTGCAAAAGGCTCACCTGTGTTTCTGGGGGCCCTGGGAGAGCTGAAGTGCTTCAGGGGCTTGGTTATCCATGTGTTGGACTGTAAGCCACCATCAGCTTTTGCTGTTCTCTCTTGGGGCATCTTGTTTGTCCTTGTCTACCCCTGTACTGCAGTACTGTGGATCACAGTTTGGGAAGGACTTTCTCCAAGGGGAAGAAGTTAGCACCTCTAATCATCTCCTGGGTCCTCTGTCACCCCATGCTGAGCTTCACATGACAATATGGGTTACCATAACAGCTCACATGGCCTGTGTGTAGTCTGTCTTTGGGGTGCTGGAGGCTCCATTGCAGTTTCCCCTCTGCTCCATGCCCTGCACCGTTTGCAGATGTCAGAGGACTGTCTGCTCTTCAGTGGCAACACTGAGATGAAATGAAGAGATGTGCTCATGGTAACCCATCATGCCAACTGCCCAACCTCACCACATCCCAGGCCGTGCTGGCCTGGGAAGGAGACACTGCAGATACACTGATGTGCACGTCAGCTCTGCAAGACCGTGGTGTAGCAGGGGTGGTCAGGGACCACCTCCCCACCCGAAGGGATCACTGCCCAAAGCTGGGGTATGCAGCAAGGGAAGTGAAACTGCAGCACCTTTCTGTCACCAAGCACCCCATAGTCCAGCCCAAAAGGGTTTCTGTTCCAAACTAACACTGGATTAGGACACCCCTGAGACAAAGCAAAGCAGACAGCACCATGGTGCAAGACCCCGAGCGAGCAGGATCATGTCATCGATGTAGCTGGTGCTGGTGGAGAACGTGCAGCCAGGCTGAAGGCTGAGCAAAGTGCCTGGAAGTTCTAATGGGCAGGACCTGGAGGAGCTCTGCCATCGTGGTGGGAGAGCTGAGCCCTTGGGAGGCTGTGCTCAGACGCCGGGTAAGGCCACGGTCGCCTCTGGATCTGCGAGCAGAGACGAGGCTCTGCTCATTTTCATACAGGGTTGGCTCAGACCGTGCAGCTTTCATGTGCTGCCTTGCTGCTCGTTAGCAGACACACATATGGGCTGCAGACTTTAATGGGATGCCTTGATCTGAGTAGGGCACGTTCTCCTTCACAGATGGGACCTGAAATGCACATGTATCGTTTCAGTTGGATTGATGACCCCTCGGGAGCTGAAATGCTAATGGGGCCCAAACCAGACTTCGATTAAAGATATAAACAGAGACTCCATCTTCATTTACATTCTGGACAAAAGATCAACATTAAATGCAACATGATGAGAATCCAAACACAAGGGTGCAGAGTCTCATTGTTCACAACTACTGTAGTTTGACCCCTTGGGTGTGTGGAGTGTTTTGTTTGTAGTAAATATTTTCAAAGGTTAAGACATCAGAGCCTAAATCTGACACTCTGCCTGCAAGTAATATCTCCCTTTGGCACAAGCACACGGTGAGGAGCTTTCCAACGGCAAACAGGAGTGATAGACAGTCACCCTCAGTAGGCATTTTCACAGCTGAGTTACCAGGAGTCGTGTAGTTTTACAACCCTTGGCTTTTGTTTAGCTCACAGATATAATTATGAAAACGTGGTGTTTCTTGTTCAATGTCCTTCTCTGTCTTCTCCTGTAAAGAAGATCTGATGGATGTAATACAGAGGAACAGGGTCCATTTGAATGATGATCCTCCTGTTCTGTGGGAGCAGGGTGTGCTCTGCCAGGGATGGGGGGTGAAAGAGAAGGCAGAGACCAGGCAGAATAGAGGTGGGTTTAGGGCTGGTAAGACCCTACAGTAGGGTACTGGAAGCTGGGGATGAGTGTTCCCCTTTGCTTTTTGGGGTGAGAGAGGATTTCAGTCCCCACAGTCAGCTCTGTGCTGGGACACACTTGCTCCATCAGTACTGAAAGGGATACTGTAGGACCTGCTCAAGTGCTGATTCTTATGGAGCAAAGTGACACACTGGGCGTTGGAGGAAAGGCACCAGGGTGTTTGGACCAACGCTTGGAAAACATCCCCCAGTGTTACCTGTCCTGGGCAGGTAAGCAACAAGCACCTTACAGACTAAAATATCCTGTCCCTCCACAGTAAAGCCCCCAGTTTATTAATAGGAATAAGAATATTGAGAGAATATAAAATACAGGATAACTTGTGCTGACAAGAAGACAACCAGGATACTCTGCTCAGCGTGTCCCTCTGGCCGCACACTCGCGGTGCTCGGTGAGCCTGTCAAGTGCCATCAGCCGGCAGCAGGGCTGGGGGGCTCAGGGCACACCTGTGCAGTGGGAGTGAGTGGGACTGGGGATGGTGAGCAGGATTTGGGTCTGGCCCAGGGGAGCTAAGGTTGAGAGAGGCAAGCTTGGTGTACCCATCTTCAGCCACACGTGCTCCCCTCAAGTACAGAGCTCGGGGTTTGTTCTCTGCTCCCTGATTAAAAAACCCCTAAGTGCCTTCTGCTTTTCCCATGTTACTGACAGCTCTCCCTTTGCTGGAACCCCCTAGGCCATTTTCTTCAGATTCTTCCTGCAGTTGAAGCTGATCATATTTGGTTAAGTGTGCTTTGAAATTCCTGCTTGGAAAGCATGGTATTGTGAGGCAAATGCTATTCCTGAGTGAACTCTCATGCATCCTCTGCAGGGCATCTTCTTGTGCATCCTGTCATACATCCTCTCATGCTAAGGCAGCAGTGGCAGCCTCCAATTTCAGTATGCAGTTTCTGTCCCTGTTTGAGAGTAATCCTGAAAAAGAAGTGCAGAGTTTATTTGTCCTTGTTGTGCCACCTTTATGTAAAGAACTGGCCAATAGTGACCAGGAAAGGGAAGGTGAATTCTGCTCTATCAGCTCTATCTGACCTTCTCACCACCTACAACTACCTGAAGGGAGGGTGCAGAGAGGTGGGCGCTGGTCTCTGCAGCCAGGGGACAGGAGCTGGGACAAGGGGCAATGGGCTCAAGCTGTGCCAGGGCAGGGTCAGCTCAGCTGGGAGGGCAAAGTTCTTCCCTGGCAGAGCTGTGGGGCTGTGGCCCAGGCTGCCCAGGGAGGGGCTGAGTCACCCCCCTGGGGGTGTTTAACAGAGGGGAGATGAGGTGCTCAGGGATCTGGTTTAGCTCAGGATGGGAATGGTTGGACTTGATGATCTTAAAGGGCTTTTCCAACCTGGTGATGCTGGGATTCTGTGATCTTTTCTAAAAGTTCACCTAAGTCTTTCTGCTGCTCCAGCTTTGCTCTGCAGAGTGACTCACCAGAGCCCTAAGTAGCTGCAGCTCCAGTGTTGTGTGTGCTCCTTCGCGTGGCGTTTGGGTCCCAACAGGCTGCACCATTAATCTCAAATAAGTTCCATGCCCAAGCACTATTTTTAGAGGCACACAGCTGTCTCTGGGATGTACAGCTCCTGCTGGGACCGCGCGGCGTCGGTCTGGGCTGCGGTAGGAGCTGCTGCAGGGAGCACAGCAGCCTCGCTCGCTTCGCACTGAGCAAAAAGTGGAAGGATTAAAACCAGGACTGCTCTACTAGGGAGGGATGGGAACCAGCTGAGGGGAGGTTTCTTTTTTAAAATAAAACTCTCAAGGTACTTGCCCAGATCCTGGGGCTGAGGCTTGCACTCCCGGCCCCGGTGATGGCACCATGGGCATGCTCTGTGGACAAGGGCCTCTGAAGGGCCACCCCAGTGTGAGATGAGCTCAGAGCAGCAGCCAGAATTGAGGGCTGGGGTGCAGCAAGGCGTTTCCATGCCAGGCTTGCCTGGCTGTGCTTCGGCTGGGTATTTGCACCCCAGGATCTTGATGCACCCCAGCACTCTCTTAGCCAATGGGATCCTGGGGGCATCAGGAGGAGTGTAGCCAGCAGGTCACAGGAGGGGATCCTCCCCCTCTGCTCTGCCCTGCTCAGGCCCCACCTGGAGTGTTGTGTCCAGTGCTGGGCTCCCTGGGATCAAACAGCCAGGGATCTCCTGGAGAGAGTCCAGAGGAGGGACAGGGAGATGCTGAAGGGCCTGGAGCATCTCCCCTGTGAGGAAAGGCTGAGGGAGCTGGGGCTGTTCAGCCTGGAGAGAAGAAGACTAAGGGGGGACCTGAGGAATGGTTATCACTATCTGAAGGATGGGATGGAGGGGGACATGGGCAGCCCCTTCTCAGTGTCTGTGGGGACAGGACAAGGGGCAATGGCTGCAAGTTGGAGCCCAGGGAGTTCCCCCCAAGCTGGGGAAGAACTTTTCCCCAGTGAGGGTGAGGGAGCCCTGGGCCAGGCTGCCCAGAGGGATGTGGAGTCTCCTTCTCTGGAGAGATTCCAGCCCCGTCTGGACAGCGCCCTGTGTGCCCTGTCCTAGGGACCCTGCTTTGGCAGGGGCTTGGACCCCATGGGCTCTGGAGGGCCCTGCCAACCCCTGGGATTCTGTGATTTATTGCACATTATCCATACAAAGGGTGTCATTGACACACTGCAAACTGTATCTTCAATTAACCAAAATAATTGTGGTTCTGTGAGAGCCCCGTTGCAGTGGATCACTGAATTCCTTCATCCACCCCAGTGTGATACCATCAGAGAAGAACATTTGTGCCAGAGAGGGGGAATACGTACTTCAGGAAGGGAGAGCTGCTCTGTCTGCAAACAGAAATACAGCCAGCCAGTGTGGCAGTGAAAGGATGTTTTTCATTTAATTTCCACTGTGTTTAGCAGTGTGCTAGCCACCTGCACGGCAGGCACCAAGAAAGCAGCATTTCTGTGTTGGAAGGTAGAAGATTTTCCAGCCCTTGAGGCTTCTCTGTGCACGAGGCAGAACTGAGGTAGCCTGTGCTGACCTTAATGCCAGAGCGTTCAGAGGTGTGGGGTGTGCTGCAGCAACAGCCCTGCCTCTTAGTGCAGCTTTTGTTTTGAAAATAGACTGATTAAAAACTTGACATCAACGGGGGAAGCTGTAGCCGACTCTTTAATTGTGCTGCCACCAATGCTCTTGAAATGACTTGCAAACAGCAGTCTCCTGGGAGCCCTTCAGATGGGTACAAGCGATGTGGTGCTGGAAGGATCCTTTCCCAGCTGCTCAGGTTCAAGGGCAGAAGTCACGATTTGCTCAGATCACAAGAGCTTTTAATTCCTCACTTACTGACAGGTTTCCCTGGATGGCATATTGCTTTTGCCCTCCCTGCTGTACATGGGGAAGGTGCTCGCAAGGACAAACCCGCTTCCCCCGGCAGCCGCCCGCAGCCAGGGGCTGTGGGGTTCAGTAAATCCCTGTGTGGAGGACTCCTGCTTCCATCCTGCCCCAGCTATGGACTCCAGGTCTGCTTTGGGAAATGAATTGCTGCCCTGTCCACTAATTGCTGGGGAAGGACTGAGACCTGCTCTGAGCTTCTGGCTCAAGCAGACCGTGTCTGGATCCCCCACTGTGGGGGGTCCGTAAAATGAGCAGGGGGCAGGTGATTTTGCTCACTTTTAGCCCACAGTGACTGTTGCTAATCCCCAGGCTGAGCAACATGTTTAACAAATAATTCTTCAGGGGCAGTTGCCCGGAAGACTGCAGCTTCCCATCCGTGCTGGGTGGTTTATGTTCAGTTGCAGGTTGTTACCCTCACTCCTCACGGACCCTCCTCAGCAGCGCAGGGCAGTCGGATGCCGTAGGCAGCCCCCTGCTTTGTTCTGCCTGTCAGCTGAGGCTGTAAAGCTGTGGTCACAAACATCAGAGGAGCTTGATGAAAACATGTTGCCTGTGAGCACCTCCTGTGTGAGAAGTGAAGAACTGCTGGCATCAGCAGTCCAGCCCTCTCTTTATCTGAGGCGTTTGCTCATCAGTTCCCATCTGAATCCTTTTCTCAGGTCACTTCACCTGGGAGAAATACCTGAGAGAGACATGTGCCATCCCAGCTCCTGCCCATTGCTTCAAGCAGGTAAGAGGGTGAATGAAAACAAGAAAGGCCAAGGGTGCTGGTCCATTGTTGACCCAGGAGTTCTGTGCCTGGATTAGACCCCTTTTCTGACAAGGAAGATGCTTAAGGATATTGGAGACTTAATAAAACTCTTAAAGTTTGCTGAAGCAGAGATTAAAACAAAGATACATTCAGGCCCTGGAGATGTTAGGGGATGGGCATGGATGGGGACACACGAATGTTCTTTCTCTCCGCTGAATACAGGGCCTCAGAGAAGATGTTCTTAGTGGGCTGTGATCCAGGTTTTGGTGGATCCTGCCCAGCAAGGGGGGTTTTGTTCGAACTCACCAGATCTTTGTGAATTGAATAGCACTGCCCCAGGCATTGGGTGCTTGAGCACAGAGAGGAGGGGAGGGGATACAGGAGTGAATTGGCATGGCACCCCTGGCTTGGCTTGGACAGGGGCAGCAGCATGGTGGAGTATCTTTTTGGGTCTTGGATCAGATGGGTGATTCTCCTGAGGTGAGAGCTAAGAGAAAAGTGTAGGTCTCATCATCTAGATGATGCAGTACTGAAAGACAGTGGTCTGGGTTGCAGGTCTGCTGGGGCTCACTGAACTTTCTTAGCTGCTCTGTGGTGCCTGCTGCCATCCTGTGCTTGGAGGATGCTGTCAGTCTGGTAGAATCAGTTTTGATGCTCTGAGGGCTTCAGCTTTATGACTGAGGTGGTGCATTTATTCTGGTTCCTGTCTCTAACTGGGTCCCCGTCCTTTTCTTTGCAGTCATACACTCCACCTGCAAACGAATTCCAGATCAGTATGAAACTAGAAGCCCAGGACCCCAGGAACACCACCTCCACTTGCATTGCCACCGTGGTGGGCCTGACAGGAGCACGCCTTCGCCTGCGCCTCGACGGCAGCGACAACAAGAACGACTTCTGGCGGCTGGTGGACTCTGCTGAAATCCAGCCCATAGGGAACTGTGAGAAGAATGGAGGGATGCTGCAGCCTGCACTAGGTGAGCTGAAGCTCAGCTGTCCAGCCAGTAACCTACCTTGTCTGTGGGGGTTTACCCTGTTTCTGTTCTTGGGACAGAGACTATGGACAGCCCCTGCCTAGACCGTGATGTAAACCCGTTATCTTGGGCTGTTCAACAAGTGTGTCCCACCCCAGGTCTGTATTTCCACGTGAACATCATGGTGTGGATCAGGAGATGCTTTAGTGTAGGTGAAAGAGGCCCGTGCTCCTAGGTGAGCTGCTTGCACTCTCTGCAGCTCCAGCTCAGGATTAGCACTCTTAAACCTTCTGAAACTCTCCCTGGGGACCTCAAAGGAAAACCACCTTTTCCACACATTTGTTTGCAAGAACCACTCTGCTTCCAAGGGGACACAGGAGCAACCAAAGGGGACCCTGAAGTCCGTGTGACCCAGGAGCGTGGGCAGTAGGGTTGAAGGTAAAGTGACTGTGGTGTTCTTTCCTGGATAAGGACAGAGTGAATTGAGGTTCTTTCTTTCTGGGAGCCCCCACACAGTGGCCCAGGCAGTGCTGGCACACAGCTCTAGCAGTGGCTTGATCTCTGGCTGTTGGCCATGGCTCTAGGCAAGTGCGTGTCATCTCCGAGGTGTGCTTGACATGAAACGGCTGCCATCCACCAGTGCCTCCCCTGCACTCCCCCTCTGCTGGTGTCTGGGTGGAGGTGCTTTGCTGGGGATCTGTAAATCTTCCTGAGGAGAATAACCAAGAGAGCAATTAGAGCTGAGGCATCTGCTGCATCCCTGCTAATTCTGACACTCTGATTGCCAAAGCATTTAAATCTTCATTCGTGCTGCCTGAGGGTAGTTGTGCCCAGGGGTCTTTGGGGCAGTAGCTGGTCAGCTGGAGACCATCTGACAGGGGAACATCATGTCTGAAAAGGTTCCCAGAGAGTTAAGTCCTGTCTCAGATGAAGGGGCACTTGTAATCACAGAGCTGTAGGGGTTGGCAGGGCCCTCCAGAGCCCATGGGGTCCAAGCCCCTGCCAAAGCAGGGTCCCTAGGACAGGGCACACAGGGCGCTGTCCAGACGGGGCTGGAATCTCTCCAGAGAAGGAGACTCCACACCCCCTGGGCAGCCTGGCCCAGGGCTCCCTCACCCTCACTGGGGAAAAGTTCTTCCCCAGCTTGGGGGGAACTCCCTGTGCTCCAACTTGCAGCCATTGCCCCTTGTCCTGTCCCCACAGACACTGAGAAGGGGCTGCCCATGTCCCCCTGCATCCCATCCTTCAGATAGTGATAACCATTCATCAGGTCCCCCCTCAGTCTTCTTCTCTCCAGGCTGAACAGCCCCAGCTCCCTCAGCCTTTCCTCATAGGGGAGATGCTCCAGGCCCTTCAGCATCTCCCTGTCCCTCCTCTGGACTCTCTCCAGGAGATCCCTGTCTGTTTGATCCCAGGGAGCCCAGCACTGGACACAACACTCCAGCTGGGGCCTGAGCAGGGCAGAGCAGAGGGGGAGGATCCCCTCCTGTCACCTGCTGCCCACACTCCTCCTGATGCCCCCAGGATCCCATTGTCTCTCTCAGCCCCAGGACACACTGCTGGCTCATGGACACCCTGTCACCCACCAGCACCCCCAGGTCCTTCTCCACAGAGCTCCTCTCCAGCAGCTCCCCCCAGCCTGTACTGGTTCCAGCAGTTTTTCCTTCCCAGGTGCCAGACTCTCCACTTGCTTTTGTTGAACCTCACCTGGTCTCTCCCTGCCCAGCTCTCCAGCCTGGCCAGGTCTCGCTGGATGGCAGCGCAGTGTCCTGTGTGTCAGCCACTCCTCCCAGCTCTGGATCATCAGGCACTTGCTGAGGGTGGATGCTGTTCCCTCATCAAGGTCTCAATGAAGATATTAAACAGGACTGGACCCAACACCAAGCCCTAATTTTGCTTGGCTACATGTTTATGAATAACTTGGGCAGTCAGACACTCCTTCCAGTCTTCACTTAAACACACATACATCTTTCTATTTATTGGTTTTCTGCACTGGCCAGAGGCTGAGCTCATCTGCTGCTTCTTTCCTGATGAAGCAGCAAGATTAAGGTGCCTTTACATTCTGCCACTCATTTTTGAAGTATTTCATAAATATCTCCCTCAATTAGCTCATCCCCAAATAATATCAAACTGATCCATAGTGATACACAAAACCTTCAGTAGGATACTTTGAGTTAGGAATACTTTTATCCAGGCTTTTCTTCCTTGTGTGTGCTTAGGTGGAAGTACAGTCTGAGTTGGACTTGGGCCTGACCTTCCAGGAGAAGGAAGAAACACCAGCAGGTGCATGTTTTGGCACGATACCCCACAAAGCCACGTGTGTGCAAGTCTAATTATACCCTTTCCCTTCATAACTGCTACAGGCAAACCCTGCTGCAGCCATTCATATCAGACCTGACATGTTTAATTGTTATGTTCATACATGCTGCTGTCCATTGGCAGGCATCTCTTTGAAACCTTGGTCCAGGGTGCAGCTCCCAGCTCTACTGCAGGTACCTGCTCTGGCTGGCAGGGATGGACTCCTCCTGTGCCTGTCTGGGTTTTGCCAGCAGATGGCAATAAATGTCATCCAAGTTGTAGAGCAAAACCCGTTCCTGATGGGCCAGGGAAGAGCGTTCATACTCTGGAAGAAGTCTGTGTGTCCAGCTCTGATTTCCCCTATAAAGACAGGCTGAAAGAACTGGGGCTGCTCAGCCTGGAGAAAAGAAGGTAAAGAGGGGATCTGATCAGTAGTTATAGATGTCTCAAGTGTGGGACACAGGGGGACATGGGCAGCCCCTTCTCAGTGTCTGTGGGGACAGGACAAGGGGCAATGGCTGCAAGTTGGAGCCCAGGGAGTTCCCCCCAAGCTGGGGAAGAACTTTTCCCCAGTGAGGGTGAGGGAGCCCTGGGCCAGGCTGCCCAGGGGGTGTGGAGTCTCCTTCTCTGGAGAGATTCCAGCCCCGTCTGGACAGCGCCCTGTGTGCCCTGTCCTAGGGACCCTGCTTTGGCAGGGGCTTGGACCCCATGGGCTCTGGAGGGCCCTGCCAACCCCTGGGATCCTGTGAGCTGCATCACATGCTTCACCTTGGGCCAGGCAGGAGTGATTCTCTTACACCCAGCATAAAGACAAGTAACAGGTACCCAGACAGGTAACAACCAGCAGGCTCTGCCCTAAGCCTTTCTGCCTGAGAGCCCCAGGACCCAAAGTCACAGCAAGGATCTTTGGTGCTCCTTGGAGCATTTTCTGTTTGTACAGATCTGCTGCTGCTCCCCTTCTTTACACAGCCAAAGGGTTGGTTATCTTTGCCCCCTGGGAGCTCAGCTCTCCCATCTCCTGAGGTCTGTGGTGAGCATGTTCCATTTCTAGGCTGTTTCTAGGCTGCTTTGGCAGTTGCAGGGCTGGCAGGGAGGCCTACACTGAGCTGGCTGTGTTCTGCCATTTCAACCCTGGTAACGCTTTGCCCTGTTGACCAGCATGGGATGCTCTCCCTCCAGGGCCCAGCTTGCCCTCAAAACACCACAGATGCAGACAGTGCAACACTGTGTTCAGCTGAGAGCAGAAACTGCCTGTATGGGGAGCTCTGGAGACGGTTGGTTGTGCAGTTGTGCTCAGCACCATAAACCCAGAAGTTTCTTTCCCTTCCTGTAATACCTTTCCTGTTATTTCTCCCCTTCTTTTCACAGATGGTGTCAAGCCAAAACCTGCCATCCTTTCCTGGAGTGGTTAAATCTCTTTCCTAGCCAAGTCACAGCCTCTTTATTTCTTCAGGTTAGCTTGCCTGCAGTTCACTCTGTAAGGTGGAAGAGGCCACCCAGAAGCTGAGGTTCCCTTTAGAGGAAGAAGTCTCATAGTCTGAGCATGCCCTTGCTGATTCATGTCTCCTCTGTAGTAGGCTCACTAAAGCTGCCAGCACTAGCACTGCATGGAGTGCTCTGCCTGTATGGTCAGTGTACAGACTTGTGTTATGATAAGTGAATGTTCAGTCAAACAGCCATTTCCAGATGTTTCTTTTCAACCACATAATGTTTGGTGCTCAGAGTATCTGGAAAAGGTCAAACCTGACTCTGCAGCAGGAGGAGGAGGATAGCACACAGTGTGTGCCTGCCATAAAGCTTGCATCAGATGTGCTGCCAGATCCAGTGGCCTCTACAGCCTTTAAGTCTCCATCTCTGGTTCCTTCTCTGCAGGCTTTCGGCTGAATGCCTCCTCTTGGCCCATGTTCCTTCTGAAGACTCTGAATGGGGCAGAGATGGCTCCTGTCCGGATTTTTCACAAGGTATTTGACTGTGTTGTTTGCAAAAAGACATCCTTCTGGCGTGTCCCCTCTACTGCAGAGCCCCAAAAGCACAGCTGGGGTCTCGTGTGCCCTCTGCTGATCCCACAGGACATGAACATTGCCTGGCTCTGCCCTGGGGTTGCCACTCCAGGACATACCCATACGCTCTGCTGCTGTGTCCTAGCAGTGCTGGGATGCAGCAGAGGTCTACTAGGAGAATGTCTTGGGCTTGAGGGATGTGCTTGCCAGGAGCTCCTAAGTCAGGAATGCAGTGTGTGGAAGTCAGCAGCTCTCTCTGTAACTATTTAATGTCCTAGAGCTTGGAAGGAGTGTAAATACTGCTGTGAGGCAGCACTGCAAGTATGATATCACAGTTTGTGTTCACACACCTGCAGTGAAGTCAGAGAGATGGTGAAGAACAAGACACGAGGAGAGAGCATCCTACAGAGGCTCTTTTCTTTGGAGCTTTATGTTGTGCTCGTGTTGCATGGCAGGAGCTGTCACAGGGTGTGGTGTGAACAGGGTGCAGTGTGAACGAGGCGCTGTCTGGGTTTGGTCCAGCAGCCAGGCAGAGCAGTCAGTAGTGGACTTGGTTGTCCCTTGGCAAAGGGCACATGGTCACGTAGCTGGGCCAGCACGGGCTCCCCATTTGGGGTTCAGATTCAGTCCTCTAGCTTCCTTCTCCATCTGCTCGTGGAGGTGAGTTTGCTGATGAAGGGGGCATCCCTGGTTTGGGGAGTCACTGCCTTATCCTCTTTGAGCACATTTTCAACTTCTCCTTGCAGGAAGCACCATCTCCATCCCAAAACGTCTTCAAGACAGGTCTGAAGCTGGAGGCAGTGCACAGGAAGAACCCTCGCTTCATCTGCCCGGCCACCACTGGGGAGGTGAGAGGTTCTGAGGTCCTCATAACATCTGATGGCTGGAGAGGTGCCTTCGATTACTGGTGCCGATATGATTCCCGGGACGTCTTTCCCGTCGGCTGGTGCTCGCTGACTGGAGATGATCTGCAGCCCCCTGGGACAAAAGGTGAGGCCCATGTTGTTGCTTAGCTGTCTTCCTCCTCCACTCAGCTCTCAAAGAGCAGCAAAATAGGCAGAGGCTAGCAGCAAGGACGTCTGGGGGCCCTGCCTGGCTTTCTTACGCTGCTTCATGCGTGGAAAGGTACAGACAATCATACCTGTTAGCAGTGTAACTGCCTGGTGTGGGGGTGCTCAGGAACAGCCATCTGTAAAGATGGGCAGGATGGTGGCTCTCTGGAGGGATGGTGGTGCTGTACAGCTGCTGAGGTCTGCTCCTCTTCAGGAATTTCCTTGGAATTTGGAGCACACATTCCTGGGGGCTTTTCCCCAGGGGCCGGGTGGTTTGTGGATATAAAGGAGCAATGAGATCACAAACACCTGTGAGTTCCCTTGCTCTGCCTTGTGCTGGGATCTCTGCTGCGAACAGGGGAAGAGCAGGTGTGAAGCAGGTTGTGCTTGCCTTGTTCCCACAGCCGTGACTGTTGGTGTGGAATGGTGTTGGGGAACTTGCTGCCTTGCAGAGGTCTGAGCTTTGGCTGTTGAGAGGTGCAGGTGTGTCTCTAGCTTGCTGGCATTGCAGTCATGTTTCGGACCAGGGCAGCTGTCATCCCCTGGTGTTGGGTGGCTGGCAAGTCCAGCACATGCCTGTCAATGAAAGGAGAAGCAGAAGGACAGTCTCTGTACTGGAGCTGAAGGATTAGTTAGGAAAGTCCTTTCTCTGATGAGACTGTTCCCCTTGAAAATCCGGGGTCAGCCTGTGGTAACCCCTGAGGCTGGTGCTTTCCTGCCATCCCTTGCTGTGAGCCATGGCTGTGTCCGTGCTGCAAGGCTGGTGAGAGGCTGAGCATGGCCTGTGTGCAAGCCAAGCTGTGGGCTCCCCTCGGGCCCAGGTGATTTCGGTTATGGTTGGGAACCCAAAGGCACTCCTGCTCTTCATCTGGATTTCTCTGTTGGGCCTGGCTGTTCTCAGCCCTCTCCCTCTCTTCTGCTGTTTGTGTCCTGTCTGCTGTCACCCTGCAGCCTCCACAGAGCTGCTGGGGAGCTCCTGGCCGGCGGCTGACCTCTCCAGCAGTGCCCTGCAGTCAGGGGCTCTTGCCTAGGGTGAGCTCTTGCCCAGGGTCTCCAAGGTGTTTCTCAGGTACTGCACGAGTGGCTACAAGACATGTTTGTGTTGATTGGGAGCTTTCCTGGTAGTAAACTGGGGCTGGAAGGTTTCAGGAGCAAGGTGGAAGCTGCCTGTCCAGGAGAAGTGGGAACCCCCATCTGACCCGTGGCACCAGGTGCAGGCTGCTCTGCTCCTCTCCAGCCTCCCTGTGCCAGGGGCTGAAGCTGTGTGTGAGCATCCAGAAAGAACAGCCCATCATGGGGGTGACACCATGGTAATTTGGAGCCCTCTTGTGAAGCGTTTGGCAGGCAGCAGAGACAGGCTCTCCCTCTCGCCTTGGCACCCCTGGCTTCAACTCTGCAGCTCCCACTCATGTACAGAACTAGTGCAGCCTGAATGCCACATCTCTCTGCCCCCAGGCAGTGGCAGCCCTTGCTCTCAGGCAGATCTCTGCTCTCCTTGATGTGTTTTTCAAGCACTGGAGCCAAGAGCAGGGGTTGGCAGAGGCTGCATGAGCCATACAAAAGTGCTGTGAAGTCAGGACCAGCCTTGTCTTTGTGGTATTTTACTTTCCTCTCTGTGGCTTCCCCCTCCCTGTTCTGCCCCAGACTTTCCAACCTTTCCTTTGTGGGATTGACCCGGAAGGGAGCCTTGGGAACTTTCTTCATCTGTAATTAAGCTCCACTCTCCCTTGTTCCCTTACTCCTCAGCCCTGCTTTGGGGGAGTGCTGAGCAGGGTCCTCTCAGGACCCAAGAGTGCTGCTCTCAGCAGGGTTTGGAGGTTCCTTCACCACAGAGGGCGAAGGAACCCTTTCCTTCAGCTCCAGTAAAGCTTGCCAGGGTGCCAGCCTGGCACCCATGGGACCACGCTCTGGACTTGCAGAGGTTGTCTTTCCTGGTAAGAATTCCCCTTAAATAGGGGAGAGCCGGGGAGATAGGGAGGAGTTAAGTGCTACCCAGGGCTATACTGTGCTCTGCTCAGGCACTGGAGCCGATGGTCCGAGGGGTGAGATGCCTGGGGGAGCCAGGAAGCCCCATGAAGAGTTAACTCCATTGAGATGGGTGGCTTCCTGGGGCTGAGCGAAGAGAGGCCTGTGAAATGAGCTCATGTTCAAGGGGAGCAGAACTTGCAAGGGGCCTGTTTATTTAGTGCCGGTCACTTCACTGGGCTCTAATCTGTCCCTTCTGCTGGTTGCCAGCAGAGGTGGAGGAGTGCAGGGCTTCTCCAGGCACATCCCCTGGGCGGCTCCGGGGCCTCCCACTCCCACCACTGTTTGCTTAGCTGGGGTGTCTGGGCAGGGTGCTGGTGGAGCTGGGGCCCAGGCAGCCAGGCGGAGGGGAGCTTTCAGGAGGGCACATGTGTGTGCAGGGAGGAAAGGGAGGTCAGGCGGCCAGGAGGTTGGTGATTGCATCGCTGGCAGGAGGTGCTGTCGGTGGGGTGGGGTGGCCGGCTAGCAGAGCTCGCTGCACCCGGAGGCCAGATGGCTGTGGGCTCCTGGGCGTCTCCTGAAGCTCCTCTCTTGATGCAGCACAGCTTGGAGCTGGGGGGGTCAAGTAGACACACACCACGGGGGGAATGTAGCTCTGGGGGTGCCTATGTATGTGGTGGGTCCTGCTCCTCTGCTCCGTGTCAGCCAGCGGGCTGGGGCTGCAGGTCGGCTCTGCTGGGCTTCCAGAGCACGGTGAAACACAGCACAGCTCGTCCTGTGCATCCTCAGCTTCTCCACACCAGCCTGGCAGCAGCTGGGGAAGGCAGGTCCAGCTGGGGAAGGCAGGTCCCCGTGGCCGTCCCAGCAGTGGGGGGTTCTGTGGGGGTGCAGTGTGCCACGGGGCACTGCCAGGGTTGTCTCTTGGGCAGGAATCCCCCCCCTGCACACTTAACGTTCAGCATCTTAGGTATTTTTCCACACCCCTCACACACGTGCTCTTTCACCCTTAGACAGGTACCCTGGGCTTTTAGGAATGTGAGGTGAGGTGAGCTTCCATGTGCTGGGTGGGAGCTTTGAGCTCTGCTCACAGGGCAAACTGGTCATGATGGTTTGTGCCGTTTCCTGGCACAGGAGGGCTCCTGACCCTTGGGTTCTTTTTGGAGTTTTAGAAATGAGCTTTTTTTGACTGTTTCAGCTCTTTGCAGGGTCTGTTCTTGTCAAGTCACAAACTCATCCTGGAGGAATATTGAGGAATACTAATCCATCACAGTGCATCTACACCGAGCAGCTGTGCGAAGGTGGCGTGGGGCATCAGACCCAAACTTACTGCACAGGTTTGGGATTTGCTGTTGCAGGGAGGGGGCAGAGTTTGAGAACTGAGGTAACACAGAGGAGAAGGGTGTTTCTCTGGCGTTAGATATTGCAGCACACGTTATGTGCAGGTTACTGACCACGTGGGTTTGTCAGCATAAGGCCCTGGGGGTGTGTTGGGAAGGAGTCACCCACATCTGCCAGGCCCACATGCTTCTCCATTGAGTGATGTAGTGACTCAGCTGACACTGAGGTAGATAGAGAGCAGGAGGGAGCTGATCCTTCTCAAGCTGAGAGCTTCAAGCTTTGGGTTCAGTTGTGATGCATGTAGGCAGTGTACAAGTCTGTGCACCCCAGCATTAGGAAGAAATGGAAATTGAGAGGAAAACAGAGATTGAAAGAGGAAAATCTATAGGTCAGCTGTTGTGGGTTAGTCCTGGTGGGCAGCTGAGACCCCCAGCTCCTCGCTCCCCCTCCCTGCAGGACAGCACAGGACAGGGAATCACAGGGGTATAACACAGCCCAGGTGCTTGGCAGAGGAGACCAAGAAAATCTTACAATAGCTGAGGAGAAAACAGCATTTTGATCTGCCCAGTTTCCAGCCCCACAGTGGTCAGTGGTATTCCATCTTGCACGTGGGGTCTGGGACAAATGGCAAAAGACAGAGGCAGGGTCCAGTTTGGGCAGTGCTTGTCTCCAGCACCATCACAGAGGAGCCATGGAGGGACTTGTTCATGCCTTGAAACAGGATGGTTGGAAAAGGAGAGGGAGATGAAGGGGTGTTTGAAAAGAAAAACCCACAAGGGGACGAGAAGAAGGGAAAAAGTGTTTGAACAGAGCTGTGTGCACATAAAAACTGGGGGGTGCTGTCAGCACCCTGTATTCACTAGGCAGCACGTCCAGCACCCCAACAAGGGAGAAGAAGGGGGAGAGTCCTGGTGGGCAGCTGAGAGCCCCAGCTCCTCCCTCCCCCTCCCAGCAGGACAGGACAGGGAATGGCAGGGGTCAGAGTGCCAGAACTGGTGGGGTGGGATGCAGGCAGCTCCACAGGTAAAGCAGAAGCTGCACACAGGCAGCACAGGCCCAGGAATCCCTTCCCCAGGCCCCGTGGCAGGCGGGCGTTGGGCCGTCCCGGCACAGCAGGGACGTGAAGGGGGCTGGGGAAGGGACAGGCCTCACTCCCAGCACCCCTCTTCCTGCTCCCTCCCCGGCTGCACGTGCTGAGCAGGACATGGTAGGGATGGGACATCCCTTTGGGCAGGTGGGCTGGGTGCTCCGGGCGCTGCCCCCTCCCAGCGCCCTGTGCGCTCCCAGCTCCTCACTGGGAACCAGAGCAGACTCTGCCAGCCCAGCTCAGCGACAGCTACAGCCTGGGGGTGGTGTGGGCAGTGTCTGGGTCACAGATCCAAACCACAGCCCCACGTGAGCTGTGATCACAGGGATTTCACTCCATGCCAGCCCAAACCAGTCCAACACCATTGAAAAACTTTCTGCATGGGTTTTACTTTCTGTAAAGCTCCTGCTCCTTGGGAAGTCCCTGCGCATCATGAGCTTTGCAGGCTCTTCACCAGGACAGAGGCAGTCCTGCTCTCAGGTCAGTGACATACGTGGAGCACAGATTCGGAAAGGTGCTTTGGAGAGTCCCTCTCCATTGTAAGCAGTACAGAACATCAACACTGGAGATCTACCTAAGAATGAGGAGTGCTCCTTAGTGACTTTAAATGGTGTCCAGGGAGGAGGAGAGTGAGAGAGGGGCACACACCAATGGGGGTATGCTGCTAAGGTTCAGGGCAGAACGTGGAGAGGGAAATAGGAGACTGTGATAAAAACCACTGAGAAGAAAGAAGGAAGAGATAAGAGGCTGGTTAATGATTGTGGTTTCCAGGGCCACCTGCCCTCAGCAGGGCGGTGGGATGAGTGAGATCTTCCACCAACAGAGGCCTTGCAGAGGAGATCCAGCTGCTTCTGTGGGAGAATGGGGTTTCACAACCGACCACAAACCAGAGGGAAGCTCGGCCCTTTGTAGTCGGGGAAGCACAGGCTGCACGTGGGTCCGTGAGAAGGCGCTTTGCTCTCTGAAGCGGTTGGTGGGATGGAGAAGCTGTGGGTCCCAGGGGACAGAGAAACAAACCCGGGGTCTTCTGAGGTACCTCTGTGAGGCATCTGCCAGCTCCTGAGCTCTCCACCCGAGGAGGGGATGCACGGAGGAGCCTGTCCACACCAGGTAAAGGGTGGCAGCCTGGGAAGAACGGGCTGGGCAGGGGGCATCAGCGCTTCCTGCACATAGCAGCTGAGTGTGGGCACAGGAACCCTTAAGATTTCACACAGCAAAGCATGCAGAGCTCTGCTGTTTACACACTAGCTTTGATTTCAGAGAAATGTGTGCACTCTTCTGGGGTTTATGCTACAGTGTCAGGAACTTTAGCTACGATTTGCCTCAAAAGTGAGATGTTTATAGCACCTCCCGCCCAGGAGCCCTGCTTACAGCTGAGCACTTGTGGCTCTGCATGATCCCAGCAGTTCTGCTGCTGGAAGATGCTCTGGCAGGGGCAGTCTTTCTTGCAGCTCATTTTCCAGGTCCTGAGAAGTGCAGGTTTAATCCATGCCTGTGCTAGGAGCCTTCCCACACACACATCGCACACTTCCTCCTCTGTAATAACGTCCCTCAAGTCTGCTCCCCCATGTTGAGTGCATCACTGCTGGAGGACAGGGATATACTTCAACCTTAAAAACAAGGATGCAGGGACACACAGAGCCTGCAGCAACCCACCCACAGTCACAAGTATCACCATCCAAGTCTGTAACTCAGAAGGTCCTTGTGCCATTCCTCCATTTGGGCGATGCCTCAGGCTGATGCTGAGTTCCTCTGGAGTTCTCTGGTGGGTTCATCACACTGTTTTCCACCCTTCTGGATCCTCTGGACCAGAGAGAGGGATGATGTTGTGCTGGGTGTGGGAGAGGAGCTGCAGTGGAAGTGTTAAGGCTGGGCGGGCAGGGCTGGAAGCAGCCCCAGCGCTGGAATTTGGAGGAGTGGGGGTGCTGTCCTGGCACCAGCCCAGCTGGCAGAGAGGCCCCTCGCCCAGCAGAGCTAACGTGGGGCACGTCCTCCCAGCTGCTGTGCCAGGGCTGACGGGGAGCTGCAGTGACTGTGCTGGAGACACAGGTGCTCAGCACAGTCCTACAGCAGGCACTGCCTCGGCCAGGGTCTGCCCTGGACGGGGTCTGCCTTGGCCGGGGTCTGCCTTAGCCGGGGTCTGCCTTAGCCGGGGTCTACCTTGGCCGGGGTCTGCCTTAGCCGGGGTCTGCCTTAGCCGGGGTCTGCCTTAGCCGGGGTCTACCTTGGCCGGGGTCTGCCTTAGCCGGGGTCTGCCTTAGCCGGGGTCTACCTTAGCCGGGGTCTGCCTTGGCCGGGGTCTGCCTTGGCCGGGGTCTGCCTTAGCCGGGGTCTGCCTTAGCCGGGGTCTACCTTGGCCGGGGTCTGCCTTAGCCGGGGTCTGCCTTAGCCGGGGTCTGCCTTAGCCGGGGTCTACCTTGGCCGGGGTCTGCCTTAGCCGGGGTCTGCCTTAGCCGGGGTCTGCCTTAGCCGGGGTCTGCCTTAGCCGGGGTCTGCCTTAGCTGGGGTCTGCCTTAGCCAGGGTCTGCCCTGGCTGGGGTCTGCCTTAGCTGGGGTCTGCCTTAGCTGGGGTCTGCCTTGGCCGGGGTCTGCCTTGGCCGGGGTCTGCCTTGGCCGGGGTCTGCCTTAGCCGGGGTCTGCCTTAGCCGGGGTCTGCCTTAGCCGGGGTCTGCCTTAGCCGGGGTCTGCCTTAGCCGGGGTCTGCCTTAGCCGGGGTCTGCCTTAGCCGGGGTCTGCCTTAGCTGGGGTCTGCCTTAGCCAGGGTCTGCCCTGGCTGGGGTCTGCCTTAGCCAGGGTCTACCTTGACGGGGGTCTGCCTTAGCCGGGGTCTGCCCTGGCTGGGGTCTGCCCTGGTGGGGTCTACCTTGGCTGGGGTCTGCCTTAGCCAGGGTCTGCCCTGGCTGGGGTCTGCCAGGAGCTGTCAGCACTCCTCTCCCCATCCCGGGGCTGCCGGGAGAGCGTTGCCCTCTGCTTGCAGAGCAAGCAAAAGTCCATCGTTGCAGATAGTTTCCATGGGGACGTGTTGAAGTGGAGCTCACATCCACTCCTGGCCCAGCCATCTGCAGCCCGCTGCTGCGGAAGGGCCCGGAGCGTGCCAGCACGCTGGGCTGTGCTTGCATGGGCGCTGCACCGGCCCCAGCAATGCCAGGAGGGAACAGGGACACAGGACACTGACCCTGGATAGAAACTTCATCAGGTTCTTCATCTCTTGCCACCGTTGCTGCCATGTGATACACTGGTTAACTCCGTGGTGTCTTCAGATGAAGCTGGTGATCAGATGCTAGGTGTTCTGCCCCTGGGCAAAGGTAATGTGTATTTTATGACTTTATTTTGGATGTTGCTTGGTTTCTCTTCCTCCTACGAGGTGAGAACACAGCAGTGGGTGGAGGTGCTGCATCAGGAGTAGGTGTCAGGGTAACGCTGAGGTGAGCTCCTGTGCTTGACTGCTTGAAGGAGATGGAAAAATATTAATTAATAGTCACTTGAGGGCTGAGCTGGGATTTGGAGCTCGTTCATCAAGCTGGGTGACGTTTGTGTGTGTCAGGGTGCCTGGATTTGGGACCACACAGGTAGGGCTTCTGTACTGATGGCAGGAGAAGGCTGCACAAAGGAGTTCAGCATTTTCTCTTTGTGCCCAAGTCTAATGCACATGCAGCCACAGCACGCTGGCACTGCTGCCTTTCATAGCTAGATCCCAAGAAAAGCTCTTGAGCAGTGGCTCTTGAAGCTCAAGAGGGAGATGGGATCCTGGGCTCCATCAACAGAGGGGTGGCAGCAGGGACAAGGAGGGGATTGTCCCTCTCTGCTCTGCCCTGTGAGGCCCCAACTGGAGTCCTGTGTCCAGAGCTGGGGCCCCAGGACAAGGAAGATGGGGAACTGTTGGAGAGGGGTCAGAGGAGCCATGGAGATGCTCAGAGGGCTGGAGCAGCTCCCCTCTGGAGAGAGGCTGAGGGAGCTGGGCTGGGTCAGCCTGGAGAAGAGAAGGCTGTGGGGGGACCTCATTGCAGCCTGCCAGTCCCTGAAGGGAGCAGAGGAACAGGAGGGGAATCAGCTTGTTCAAGGGCAGAGCCTGGCAGGACAAGGGGGCTGGAGTGAAGCTGGAGGAGGGAAGGGGAAGAGGAGAGATTGGGGGGAAGTTCTTTGCAGAGAGAGTGGTGAGGGGCTGGAAGGGGCTGCCCAGAGAGGGGGTGGGTGCCCCATTCCTGGGGGTGTTGAAGGCCAGGTTGGCTGGGGCCCTGGGCAACCTTGTGTAGCTCCAGGCCTGGAGGTTGGTGTCCCTGCCTGTGACAGGGGGTTGGAGCTCTGTGACCCTTGGGGTCCCTTCCAACCCAGACCAGGCTGGGATTCTATGACTCTGTGACATGGTGTGAGGCTGTGCATGAAGCCTGTGTAGGCTGAAGGTCTGAGTGCTGTCAGGACAGAATCAGACAAGCTGAAGGAAGGGTAGTGTTCCAGGACTTTTATTTATGGGGGTCTGAAAGCGTCTGCCTTGGGATGTCCTCAGCAGGGCTGGTGGCCCTACCTAGCCATCCTGTGGTGCCAGGTGTGGAACCAGAGTTAAGTAAGCCTAAAGTGTGCCCAGTGTAACAGTTTGTGTATCTTGAGGAGAGCCAGAGGGAGAGCACTGCTGCCCAGCTAGGTGAGGTGTTTAAACAGTACTAAGAAGCGTCACATCAAGGGTTTAGGGCTCCTGGGTTCTGTGTGTCACCAGCCACTGGTGACAGGAGCTTGGTCCCTTGTGGGGGTGTGGGCAGGTGTCAGAGGAACCAGAAGGATCAACCAGACTCTTCTCACAGGGGTCTGCAAGGCTGTGCATGGTTTATGGGTGGGTGTGACTGCAGCAGCGAATGCACCTATGGGAGAAACAGACCCATTTGGGTGGGATTGTTCCCAGTGACTCCCAGGGAGCAAGAACATTGCCTCATCTTCTGACCTACTGGGTAATTCCTTCAGTCTTTTGTTTCCTCCCTGGTTTTTGGAAAGGGGAAATATCCCAGCTCTGCCCCAGCCTTGGTGAACCAGCGTGTGCTCCCACACGTGCATCTTGACTGGACCTGGAGCTTCATACTGAACACACAGCCCTTCTGGTTAGAAAGACCAGACCTCTTGCAGGTTGTTGCAGTTCTCCTCTTGATCTTTGGTATTTTTATAACTTCTGAACAGCTTTTAAAAAGAACAAAAGGGGGAATAAACCACACCCACCTGGCAGGCTCCTTGTTCTTTGGGCACTGCTGTGCTGGAGGTGTTCTGCTAATATTTAACCAGGAAGCCAAAGCTAAAAAAGAGCTTCAGAGAAAATGGGAACAAGCAGAAACCCCAGGAACAGTCCTGAGGAGCCTGAATACAGCAGGAGTACAGAAACATTCTGGTTCTCAACATGGGGCTTTGGAAACCCACTGGTAATTCACTCCCAGGGGCAGGAGATGTGATCAGTCAGTAGATTGGCTGTGGTGGCCTCTCATGCCACATATTTTCACTGAATGGATGTCCTTGCTCTAGCTGGGTATCAATAGCAGCATAGCCCTGCTGTTGCAAACGTCCTGTGGGCTGTAAATCTGTGAAGCCACTGGTGAGCTCTGTCCTGCTGGCTGGGATGCACTGCCCAGGCTGAGGGATCACCCAGTCTGCAGGTTGGTGGCTTCCTAAGACCACAGCTCTGGGATTTTCTTGAGGACTATGGGTACATGTTCTGCTGCTGGCCTCTCCTGAAGTCCAAGCCTGGAAGACCTGCAGTATGATGGTTTTCCTGAGGTGTGGGAAATGAGTTTATTGTTGGTGACTGTCAGGACTAAAGGTGCTCCTTCTGCTCATGTACCATCTACTGAACAGCCCCAGGGGGCACAAGTGGACTCTCAGTGTTGCTGCTGGAGTACTTGCCATGTGTCCACGGGCACTGTCATGCAGGAGATGATCTCAGTTTGGCTTTGGGGTAATCATAGAAGGGTTTTGAGTTGGAAGGGACCTCAAAGATCATCTAGTTCCAAACCCCTGCCATGAGCAGGGACACCTCCCACTAGATCAGGTTGCCCTGATCAAATTAAGCTTGAGGGTTGAAGTGCAGATTTGTACTTGCTTTTGTTCTGACTTTGCCAAGAAATATTGGCATTGCCAGTTCTCCTCATGCTCTCTGATTGCCCCATAATTCTTCTTTCACCGGCTCCTGCATCTCCTCAGTCAGGAGCTTGAGTTCAATTCTGCTGATGCATTTCTCACACTGGAGCTGTCCAGCTCAGTTCTTGTCTCCTTTTTGTAGTTCAGAATTCCTCTGGTTTAATTCCATAGCTGTTTAATTCCACACACTGTTACAACAGATTTATTTTTGCAGTGGACTGGAGAAGGTGAGGCTGATATGGAGGTCACAGCAAGCAAGAACCCAGGTTGTGTTGCAGCCAGTTTCTTTGGAGTAAGAGGTGGTGGGATGGGGATGAGAGGAGAACTGATGAGTTGGGATGTGAAGAGGGTGATTGGAGACAAAATTGGCATTTCCTTTTTCTCTGTATTTGAACCATATGCCCCAGTGGGCTCACTGCAGCTTCTTGTTGTCCAGCCTGGTAGCTGCGCTAGGAGGAGAAACTGTGCTCCAGCTGGGCTGGGGGAACTGGGAGGCTCCATGCTCCTGGCTGCACCTGCAAAGGAGCATTAGTTCTCTGGGGACAGGACAAGGGGTGATGGCTGCAAGTTGGAGCCCAGGGAGTTCCCCCCAAGCTGGGGAAGAACTTTTCCCCAGTGAGGGTGAGGGAGCCCTGGGCCAGGCTGCCCAGGGGGTGTGGAGTCTCCTTCTCTGGAGAGATTCCAGCCCCGTCTGGACAGCGCCCTGTGTGCCCTGTCCTAGGGACCCTGCTTTGGCAGGGGCTTGGACCCCATGGGCTCTGGAGGGCCCTGACAACCCCTGTGATCCTGTGACTCTGTGATCTCACTGGCTTTGCAGAGCTGAACCCAGAGTTACGCTGTCTGAGCCCTGGAGAAACACAAACTGCTGCTGGCCCAGTGTGCAGGCCAGGGCCACCAGCCTCCTAAAAACAGGCTGCAGGGATTGCTGGACACTGGCTCATCCAAGTGAGCATTGGAGGATGGTGATGATACCCTGCAAGGAATAAATCACAGCACCGTGGCAGAATGGGCTGTAACTGTGCTGAGGGCTTCCTGCACAGTCCAGATCTGCATGCTAACTCCCTTGAACCAGTCCCATCCTCTGGGCTGTGAATGCCTTTGCCAGCTCCGTTCCCAGCATGGGCTTTCTGCTCCTTTGCTGTGCCTTCTGGGAGCTGGAAGAGGGAATGGCAGGGAAGAGAGGCTGAAGAAGCAGGAGTCTGCTGCTCTTCCAAGCTCCAGCCATGTATTTGGCAGCATGAGCTGTTCATGGCTGGTTGTGCAGATGTTCCAGAGCAAACATGCTGAGAGACAAGTGGTTTATGAGCTGCTGTTCAGGGAGAAGCCTGCTTGGCTGCTGCAGTGGAGCCAGGGGGAGGATCTTTCCCCTTACCCTTTGGGGTATTTTATAAACCAGACACGTCAGCCAGTTTTCCCAGTTCATTTATAATGCTGTCCAGTGGATGCAAAGCAATTACCTTCTGTCCTCTATGGGGGAGGAATTAAAAGCTGGGCTTTGCTCTAAGTAAATCTGTGCTCTCAGCACTAAATTGGAAATGACTTTTGCTGAGAACAACAAACTGGGCATCCTTGGTCTTCACAGCACCACCAGTCTCTGCTCATGGGCACATCACTGACCTCTGGTTAGTTTGCCATCAGCAGAACGGGGACTGTGCTGAGCCCAGGGTGTTGTGATCAGTGTGCCTCTTGGGTGGCACAGCCCTGACACTTGGTCTGCTGGTCCCAAAGCACTTCCCTCCTCTGTTTATAATCTAAAAAGCATCAGTAATTGCTAAGTGATAATAAGAATTGCCCTCTGTGAAATGATGCTGAGCAGAAAGCCCCAGCAGAGTGAAGGAGCTCTGGCAAATGGTCCCATCACAGGGTTTTCTTAATGAGATGGGTGAGTGCAGACCTGTGGAGACTCTCAGCATGCAGCAGGGCAAGGCAGAGCTCAGCCCTGACTGAAGATACCACTGCACAGGGTGAAGCTCTGCAGAAAGGAGCATCCAGGGCTTGGCCTGGGGCTTCTGGCTTGATCTTTAACCAGTGTAATGCAGGTTTCTCTTCAGTTGTTTTCTGCTGTGATGTCCAACATCCTAATCTCTCATTTTTCCCAAGTGGCATCTTTTGCCCTGGCTCTTTCTGGGCCCTGCTGTGCTTTGAGCTGGTGATGTTCTTGCACAGTGAGGGTTACATCCAGGTTCTCTCCTGAAGCAGCACCAGGCAGCTCAGATCCCATCATTTTTCATCTGCAGGTAGGAGTGATTGGCTCCACACTCATCACTTTATATTTATCAATGTGACAATCAGCATCTGTCTTCTTGCCCTGAAACTCAGTGTCCCAGCTTCCCTGGGGAGCTGCTGACAGGCTGCCACCATCCTCCTTAGCCTGGGAAGTGAAAACCATTAAAAAACTTTCTCACTTTGCTTAGCCCCTCAACAGGTCACTCAGGAACACGTTGAGCAGTGCAGATCCCACTGTGGATCTCTCCACACAGAGCTCTCTGCTCTGTGAGAATGGCTGTTTGCCCCCACCCCTTCTAGCCCCACATTTACCCTTCTAGCACCTCTTATTCCATGGCTCTTTAGGTTTTTATAAAAGCCTTTGGTGAGGATCTCAGAGGCTTTGAGGAAAGGCAGGCAGGCTGTGCCACATCTGTCCACATGTTTGTTGGCCCATCCAGGTTTGCAAGGCCAGGGTTCTGTTGCACTTGGGCTGGAGGAATCCTCCTGGGAGAGGAGCTCCTTGAGACCAGCCCTGCTGAGAAGGACCTGGGGGTTCTGGTGGATGACAAACTTCACATGAGCCAGCAGTGGCTCTTGAAGCTCAAGAGGGAGATGGGATCCTGGGCTCTATCAGAGAGGGATGGCAGCAGGGACAGGGAGGGGATTGTCCCTCTCTGCTCTGCCCTGTGAGGCCCCAGCTGGAGTCCTGTGTCCAGAGCTGGGGCCCCAGGACGAGAGAGATGTGGGGCTGTTGGAGAGGGGTCAGAGGAGCCACAGAGATGCTCTGAGCCGTGGGCTCTGGAGGGCCCTGCCAACCCCTATGATCCTGTGATGCTGTGATTCTGTTCTCTGGCCAATTTGCTTGTCTGAAACGTGTCTCTCTACCCCAGCTCTTTGGGTCCTGCAGTGCTGAAGATGGGACAAGGGGCAGCTGCAGTGCCCAAGAGCCACTGCACAGGTCCCCACAGAGCACTCTTCAGAGGTGCTTTAAAATGGCTATGAATGGCATTGTTGGTCTTCTCAGAAAGCACCCCTCTGTTTTGGGACTCTGGGGTGGCCATTCCTGGTACCCCTAGAGAAGCGACGCAGCAGCGTGCAGTAGCCCCCAGCGTGTAAAGCAGAGATTTCAGGGCTTGTGCTCCCACAGCCTTTGGTAACCAGTAACTGTTCAAAAGCTGGTGAATCAGAGGGAGAAGTAGGAAATGATTCTCCATCCTCAACTTGTCCATTCCACGTTTTCCTAAGGGTTGGCTCTGTTATTCTTACTCAAGGACATACTTTTGTCTTCTTCAAGCTGTGACAAGCCCGAGGTAAGCTGATGAGTGACAAGTGCTGCTTTCTAGTCTTGGCTAACCCTCAACAGCGACTTCAGAGAGTCTTCTGGAAGTGATAGTTGGGGTCACGGTGTGGTGGGCAGCTGGTGCTGCTGTGTGTCAGCTGGGAAGGGACATTGTGGCACTGGGAAATGGAGCCCAAAGTTTTGGATTCTTTGCCAAGTCTTTCTGTTTCTGCAGGAAAGTCAGGGCTCTTGTTGACACGAATGCAGCCAGGGGTGTCTGTCTTTTCCTTGGCTCAGAGTTCAGCTGTGTTTGATCCCACATCTTTTGGGTGATGCAATCAATGCCACCTGGCCCATGTGTCTACCCTTGTGCTGACCCAGATACCTGTTTGACCCAAAACAAGACAGTTAAGCCAGCAGAAAACTTCTGTTGATTAGTTTTCTCTTTCATTAATGAGCTGAAACGATTAGCCATGAGCTCAGATCACAGAATAATTCCAGGCAGAAAGGATCTCTGGAGGTTGCATGGTTCAGCTCCTTGCCTGAAGCATGGCCAGCTTGGGGCTCTGTCAGGTTGCTCAGATCCCATGTGAGCACCAGAGCTGTGGGGCAGAGACACCCCTTTTCTCAGCAACACCAAACTGTTGATTTTCTAAGTGGGCCCTGCAAGATATCCCTGAAAATCTGGCTCCTCTTGGCAGCTCAACACGAGGTAAAGACATTGGTATGGAGAAGGAGGAGGTGGGGATGTCCCTGGCAGATGCTCATGGTTGGGCTGGCACTGTAAGATGGGGTAGATGGAAGCTTCTGGCAGTTGAGGGCTCCATGAGCACTGTTCTCAGTGTGATAAGCTGGGCACAGCGGTTACCACTGCTGGAGCTGGGTGAGGTGCTGAGCCCTGTGCACCGCTCCTTCCCACAGCCATCCTGTGCTTGGTGACCACATCCTTGTACCACCAGGGGCTGAAAGCCAGGAGGAAAGTAACAGACATCTGTCAAAACCTGTAGGTTCCTCTAGGAAGCAGCCAGTCACTGGGAGAGGTTAGAAATGCCCTGGTGCCAGGATGCAGCGTGGGCAGATGTGGGTCTGTGTGCCGGGGTGCAGCTGGTGGGACGGCTCCGCTCTGACCTGGTTGGTGTCTCCTCCTCACGCAGCCCAACGGGCAAGAGAAAGGAATGAGCACGAGGGGGGGTGTTTTCCTCTGGTTTAAGTCCAGCCAAAAGCCAGGCAGGGCTGCTGGAGGGCGCTGGGTGCTGGGCTGACAGGGCTTCAGTGGCTCCTGGGTGCAGCAGCCACAGGGCAGAAACATCGGTGCATATTCAGCGGTGGGCTCAGCACTGTGTCCTGCAGTCCTGTGAGGCACGAAGCAGCAATCTGGGTCATTCCCTGTGGATTTACAGCCTGGCTGCACATGCAGGTGTGACTGAACCTGGTTTGTGGAGCTGCAGCAGCTCACCCATCCCTGCAGCTCTGTGGGACGTGGTGCCAGGGGCACCAGTGGGAACCCCCCTGGCCTGGCTGAATGAAAGGCGGTTTCCTGTGTGTGGGCTGCCCACCCCTGGGGATAAGCTTTTACTGCCCTCAGCACAACCCAGTGGTTCCTGAAGCCTTGCAAATTAATGTTACCTGTAACATCTTCACAGCCGCAGTGGACAGTAGGTATTTCTGGCATTTCTTGTACCAAAAGATGAAACTGGTTTTCATTCTACAATTACCCAGTGAAGATAAGCACAGCAGGAGTTCATCTCTTCCCTGGCACTGGGATTGCTGTGTGACGTGGTTCCAGCCTGGGAGCCAAGGGTGCGGTGCAGCACCTCTGCCCACTGCAGCCCAGCCTACCACACGCACTGTGCTGTGGGTGCTGACACTGAGATCCTGTGTTTGCTCCTCAGCTTGGCTGTAGAGTCCTTGCTTTCTCTTCCACCTTAGAGAAACCTCCTTGCAGAGCAGCTTGGCTGAGGCACAGAGCATTGGTGCAGTATGAAATGAGATACCCCCACGTTTTGCACGTCCCTTTGATGTTTAGGAGTTTCTGTGAAGTTTAGAGCCTTTTACCTGGGTTTATCCTTGTTCTATCAACTTGTGGGATTCCAGTCAATCCTTCAATAGAAATATTTCTCTGCTGAGATCAGCTGTGCACATGTGAGCCTGGAGGCACACAGCGATCAGTGCCTGTCCTCTTGCCATTCCTCTCTGCTAGCACAGCTCCATGCCAGATGTCACCTGCAGCAGGTGACACTCGCCATCCTGGAAAACCATCAGCTGTAAGAAGCAGTTGTGTTACTGTATTCCTTTTCTTGCCAGCGAAGCAGTGGTGCTGTTAACAGACAGCTAGAAAGAGAAGCCCAACTCTATTTTTACCATGATTCTCTGTATCTGCCCGACACAAAACAGGACTTCACTTGGGAAGCTGGATCCCCAAATGACTGTGCACTTCTGCTCTGCATCTGATACAGAACCCTAATGCAGAGAAGCCAGGAAATAAAATGAAAAATAAGAAAAGTAAATTGAGGAGACCAGAAACCTTGCCCTGCCCACACGACAAGCGGAACGGGGCTGGATGCACTGTGCACACTGTTACTTGCAGCCCTGCAGAGTGAGGTTAGGGTGGGTGCAAACCACCTCAAGACAACTGCTGGATCTTCTGTGCTTCACTTGTTATACAGACTGCTTGTGGGAACGTGCAGGAGCTCGGTGTGGTAGGGCAGGGCCAGCAGAGTTGTGCATCTCACAGCAGCAAATGGACAGGTTTGGCAGTGGCAGCAGCAGGAGCGCTGCTGGTGTTCCTCACCTTCCCTTGCTGACCTCTGCATCCTAAAGGTGAGATGCTGAGCTGACAGCTGGAGTCAGGTGTCCACTCTCTGCACCACTGTCTTGGGCACTGCCAGCGAGACAGAAATGCCCATGTGGCTGCAGGCAGGGAATCCTGACAGCAGCTTGGACCTAGAGGAGCGCGAGGCCAGCGCATCCGCCTGCTGAAGCCATCTGCTCCTGCCAGGAGATAACACCCGTCCTGGTTTCCAGGAATGACCCATTCTCTCAGGTTTCCTCAGAGCTGGCAGCCAGGTTCATGCCCAGGCTCCCCGTGGAGAGCACAGGGTACCCTGTGTAGTGCATGGAGTCAGAGCAGGAGAGCAAAGCAGGATCCTCCAGCTCCAGTGGCTCCTTCCCACAAGCCCATAATAAGCCGCCACTGATGGGGCCGTTGGCAGATCTCCCCGCAGCAGCCACACCATTCATCGGTCTGCGCTGTGGTGTGCGGTGAAGTAGTTAACAGCTCCTGGAACATCTCCAGGCTCAGGGCTTGCTGCTGTCACCTTGCAGCCTCTGATCTTCTCCAGACCCCAAGCAAGTCAGAGCTGGCTCTGCTGCTTCTGAGCTGTGGGCAGGAAACAGCCCTTTGTGCCAGCAGAATGAGTCCTTGCTCAGAGTAACCACTCAGAAAACCCTCCTCAGAAAACGCTTAGAAATCTCTTTGTGTGGTGGCACTGTCAGGGCAGCCTGCTGTCCTAGCATCAACCTTCTAGAGCACTTTGTTTCCTTGGCCAAGATCTTCTTCTTAGCTGTAAAGCTCCTCACTTCCCAGAGGGGTTTTTCCCTTCTGATTCAGAGCCCTCACGCTGAGGACACAGTAAGGCTTCCAGGTCACAGCCATGAGACATCCTAAAGGTCACTGGGCAGTTGTCAGTCTAAGAGGGTTTGAGTTTGTTTCGTTTTACCAGAAATTTAAATCTAAAGGCAGCATTGGTCTGCTGAGCTGGGCCAGTCCATCCCTGGCCTTAGCTGGACTCGGGAAAGATGAATGACCAAATTCAGGGTGGTGAAATACCCCAGAAACCTGCTTTTGTCATGGAAAGTGTGTGAAGATGTGAAGGAAGAGCCCATGTGCTGGCAGTGTGCTGACCTCTGGCAGTACATGAGGAGTAGCAGTTCAGATCCAACTGAGGTGAGCTGTTACTTGGGACCGGGAGCGATAGTCCGTACAGGCATGGGGCTGGAGCTGGGACCTTCCGCCACAGCTCACTGGTAATTTAGGGACAGAGCAAGTTTGACTTCTGCCCTGAGAGAGGGGATTTCCAGCACAGGACTGGCTCTGGCTGTCAGGCAGGTCTTGACTGGTCCTTCAAGGAATGCTCTGAGTGCATTTTACGTGGTCCTTGGCAGGTCACCACTCGCAGGAGGAAGAGCTGTAGGTGCCAGTTATTTTCAGGAAGGAAGGTATGGCTGACAGCATGATCCTTCTGGAGTTCAGCCCATCCAGGCTAAGCCACAGTGTCCCACAGCTCAAGGGCTGAACAAAGGATCAATGCACTTGGTTTTTATTCTGGCCTGGAGAGCAGCAGCCTCTCTTCAGGGGGCTGCCAATGGGCCAAGTTTTTTCCATGTGACGCTGTATAAAGATGGAGGCTGCTCTTGTTTGATTCTCACCTGATTTAATGATATTTGCTTTTTCTCTTTTTATTTCAGTTGTGATTCCAAAGAGCCCTTTACCTGCCTCCGAAGTAAACGCGGAGAAACCTAGCCTGCACAGTAGCACAAAGACTGGTTTGGGGCAGCAACAAGGGCAAAGGCGTCGCAAAACAGGGAAGGAGCGTGGTCGAACCACCAAAGCGCTAATCCACCACCCCATGCCTACACCCTCCAAGTCAGTGGAGCCTTGGAAATTCCCCAGAAAGAGAGGCCCCAAGCCTGGCAGTAAGGTAAAAGCTGATGCTGACAGAGGCGGGTGAAAAGCAGGTGCTGCAGGTTCTGCCATGGGATGGTGCCTGCGTGTGTTTGTGCACGTTTGTCTCAGCCTCTGGCTGTGTGACTGCAGCAAGTAGGAGACCAGAGGGGTACGTGGGCTGGGAATATCCCTCAGAGTCCAGCCCCAGAGCTGTAGAGAATGTCTGTGTCCTGAAGATCATTTCCATCAAGAAATTGTGTCTGTGGAGCTGCATTCGCTGTGAAGTAGCATGGCAGATGCTGTGATCGTGACAGGGTGGCCAAACTGTGGAGTAAGCTCTTCCATCCATCGTGTGTGGCCAGTCTAAGTCAAGCAGAGGTGGCAGATCTCAGGCTTGTTATGTTTTCAGGATTGTGGTTTATAAAATGCACACGTATTGGTTACTAGGTTCTTGAGCCTCCCCGTCATCACCATCAGAAGTGTGTCATGTTCCACAGTGCCTTGTCTGTTGGATGCAAAGGAGAGAGAGTAGTGATCATGGGTGGTGAAGGAGAGCAGGGATAAAAGGAGAAATATCTCCTTTTTTTCTGCAGAGGAAACCCAGGACATTGCTGAACCCAGCACCCACCTCTCCAACAACCAGTACCCCGGAACCAGACACAAGCACCGTGCCTCAGGACGCTGCTACAATCCCCAGCTCTGCCATGCAGGCTCCCACAGGTAAGGGTCTTGAACCACATTCGTGACAAGGTTGCACAGGTAGGAGACACATCAGTTAGGAAGTGACACACCAAGATACTCCTGTTTCTTTCTAAACCACAGACCAGCAGCTGTTACAGTTCCAGAAAGGCTGGTCTGATAGAGACCGTGTTGGGAGGAAGAGAGGTCCAGGAGTTCCCATCAGCCCTTCACTTACCTCTCCATCCCTTCTGGAGATCACGGAGTCGTAGGAAGGGTGTGAGTCCATCTGGTTGGTGCAGGGACCCCTTTCCCCAGGTTACCATGCGCATGCTAGTGACTCCACAGCTCGAGGGGCCCTTCTCATGGCTTGCTCTGCCCAGGGCAGGGGGGTGTGCAGCACCTCCTGCAAGCCCAGAGCGTGAGCTCTGCCAAACCGTGCAGGCAGAGCTGCAGCGAGGTGCCAAACAACTGCTGAGGGACAGTGGCCGTGCCCAGATTGAGACAGGACACTGAGGCAGACAGGGACACAGGGAGCAGAGGAGGAGTAGGAGCGATGGAGTTGACGCTCTGCTATTGCTGTGAGATGGAGCTGGAGATGAGCCGGGCAGGAAAGTCAAGTGCAAAGCTGCCTTTTATATGTTCAGTCATGCACTGGATATGGGTTGAGCTCTCTGTTTCCCCAGAACATATGTGGCCCATTTTCAGAGGAACCTAAAGAATGCAGTGTCCCTAGAAAGTGGGTGCTGTGTTCCTTCATCTCCTTTGAACATCACAGGCCCCTTCCCTGGCTGGCCTGGGGAGCGCTTTGCAGCCTGCCTTTGGGAGCCTGAGTGCTGGGGAAAGCGTAGGGGAAACAGCAGCAGCCTGGAAGGTGAGTGTGAGGCAGGAAGAGTTTGGAGGTGGTTCCCCTCTGCTGTTAGGATGCAGACAGGCAGTGGTGGTGGATTCCCCTTTGTGGTTGGTTTGAGAGTCTTAAAATCCCAGCATCTCTCAGGTTGGATTTGAGGCATCTGTTTCTTGCTTTCTTGAGTGGGTTAATGGCAAACAACATTTCTCATCTTGGCAGTTTGCATTTACTTGAACAAGAATGGCAGCACTGGGCCCCACCTAGGCAAGAAGAAAGTTCAGCAGCTGCCAGACCATTTTGGACCAGCTCGAGCTCCTGTTGTCCTGCAGCAAGCAGTACAGGCCTGCATTGATTGTGCTTATCATCAGAAAACAGTCCTCTCCTTCTTAAAAACAAGGCCACGGGGGAGAGGTCATCTCAGGTGAGAACTGGCCTGCAGCACTTTGCCTTCAGTGGTGTGGTGGCGAGGAGTCGCTCCTTGGAAGGTGTCTCTCCTGAAGCTTGGTGCAGTCATGGGCTAGGGGCAGACAGAAGATTCCTGGCTTCTCTTCCTTGCCAGCCGTCCGTGTCAGTGAAGCGATAGCTGGTGGCTGACTCGGGACCGAGCAGATAGCCTGTGGCAGAAGCCAGCCCTGCTCTCAGCCGGGGTAGCATCCTTCCCTGGCCCCCCCAGCACTGCCCGAGCCCCGGGAGGAGGAGGGACAGGTGGGATTTCTGGGTCTCCTGTTGGAAAGACAAGAAATTCCCCAGTCTGTAGTTTTAAGCCCGTGTTTACCCAACGCCGGGAGTGCAGGTCCCTCCTTGAGAGCCTCTGGGAGGGGACGCGGCTCCCCCGGCTGCAGCCCCGGCCCCGCCGCAGGGTGCAGCAGACTGGTCGGAGCCTGTCCCGGGGCAGCGAGCTGGCCAGCGCTCAGCCAGAGCCAGGCAGTGGCTTTCGTTTGCTCTAGTGTAGCCCAGCGATGCTGAGGTACAGAAGCTGGCTGTGCAGCCCTGGGCGTAGTCTCCTGCCTTTGCTGGGGGTTTACGTGTTGGGCTCTGTTTCTGTCTGCAGCTGTGTTTGGTCGGGAACGGCACACTCTGAACCTGCCAGCAGTCAACAGTATCACCTGCGTCCTCCGCTTCCTGGAGAAGCTCTGCCACAATCTGCGCAGTGACAACCTCTTTGGGAACCAGCCTTTCACTCAGAACAGCCACATGCAGCGGGCACACGAGTACGGCCACGACAGGTATCTACCAGGTAGGAGCTGGGGCGGGGGAGGCGTTGTAGGGACCCCAGGTGCTCCGTGTCTTAACCCAGGTTTTAGCTTGATCTCAGGAGGCAGGGTATGTTTCAGAGCCCTCTCTCTGCGGGGCTCATTGCATCACACCCAGTGTCACACAAGTGCCTGCGGGGCTCTTTTTGCTCAGGATTCCAGCGGCTGTATTTTCTGTCTGATTTCCATCTCTGCCTGGAGGTTCTCTGCTGATCCATGCTGTCTCCTTGTCTTCCCTCCTCTCCTTGTCCCCCAGTCCTTCCTGCTTCCTGCAATCCGATTAGTGTGACTTCATCCAGTTAGGAATTAAGTTGACAGACTCTGTCTGAGAAACAGAAGAGAGGCAGGTAAAGTGTAAATAGAAATGGAAATAAACCCAAGCAGAGCAGTTTCCAGAGTGGCTGTGAAGCTGCTGCCGGCTGGTCCAGCCCTTGGTGGGAGCTTTGCCCCTTGGGTGATGGTGCTGCAGCCATCAGAGGCAGAGGTGCCTTTGCTTTTCTTGGCGCAGCTTACGCTGTGCTGCGTTGAAGCAACACCCCCTGCAAGACAGTTCATGCCATGATGCAAATCGTCAGGCTGCAAAATTGCTCTTAAAGCAGTGGAAAACAAGAAGAGCAGTAGTTTTCCCTAATGACACCAACCCCTGGGGTGACAGCTGCCTCCCCAGGGCAGCTGTGGGGCTCAGGAGGGGGAACTGCTGCTGGTCCTGGAGGGGATGAAAGCTAGCTATCTGCACCCTCTTGAGGTAGTTGACAAGTGTCTTGTGCTGATCTGCTCGATCTGCTCTCCTGTCTTGCTTTCTCCACTACCTCTCTGCTCCCCGAATCAGCACAGAGCTGTTTGAGGTCTTTCCAGAGTTAATCCTTTGGGCAGTTATGGCTCTGAGAAGAAAAGCAGGAATTTGATGTGCCAAAGGATGGGTGCTTAGGAAGAACCGTGGGAGGAAAAGCAGCAGCCTAATGCCACTGGTGCTTCATGGCATCTCCTGAAGCGCCCATGCTCAGGGGAGGGTGCTGGCAGCAGCATAAAGAGCACGAGGGTCTTGGCATGACCTTGCTCTGCTTCCTCAGTGGCTGATAGCAGCCTGCACGCTGGGGCTGTGCAGCACCGTGCTGGGGCCAGCAGTGCCAGGCACAGGGAGCTGTGGGGTGCTGTAAGGAGCAGTGTAGCCAGTGGGGTGGCTACGGTGCAGGAGCGAGCAGCGTGTCTAGTTACTGGGACTAGAAGTGACTCCTCTGGGGAACCCTGGATTAGAGGAAACACCCCTGTTTTAGTGCAGAAGCACCCTGTTGTCAAGAGATGGAGGAGGGGAGGAAGAGCCCTAGGGTCTGGGCATGGTAGCAGGTTTGTCTGGTGAGGGTCCTGTAGCTCACACATGGTTTCTAAGCATCGTGAGATGTCAGTGGTGTCTGTGCAAAGAGCTGGGCTGCCTGGCAGGCTGGGAAAGTGTAAAGAGCAAAGTCAGAATTCAAGGAAACTCAGACAGAGCACCAGCTAGGACATGCTGCTGAGACCTGCCCGTCCTGAACTCTTGGTTAGAGTGTTTGCAGGGAGTAAAGAAAGATAAACCTCTGTCTGGGGGAGTGATAACACCTAGCCTTGCAGTTCATACTGGTCTTGGGGATTGTTGGGCATCTGGTCATCCAGCATTTTTCTCAAGCACCTGAAAGATGAAGATAAACATGGTTATGTACACATTGCCGTGGCTTCTGGTGAGGGCAAAGAAAACAGTACCAGTGATTTTGAGAGGTTCAGGCTGGCCATGGAAGAGTGAGGGGGCAGTTGTACATCAGCTTGAACCACACCAAGCGGTATCATCTTCACCTCTGTGTGTCCTGCCTTGTTCCCTCTACAGTACTGGTGCTCATGTGCCTGAACAGCAGCTGGTTCTTCTAGAGAACAGTCACTGGTTTGGCCTGGGAGCGGGTCTCCATTCCCAGAACCAACTTGATTAACCACAGTGGATATCGTGGAGAACTCGTGTGTATGCTTGGGGCAGGAGGAAGGTCTGCAGCAGCAGCCCTCAGGTCAGCTGCATCCTGGCATTCTGCCTCCATCAGTAAGGTGTGATCCTGGAAACAAGGGGAAATAGATCAAGTTGTCCATCAGAAAACAGTAGATCTGCAAGAAGGGGGAGGTGATTGCTGTTAATAGGAAGAAGGATGGGCTGTGAAATGTTGTGAACAGGTAGAGCTGATCTGGAGCCATCTGAACACACAGGTCTGGAGGGACCTTCTGGACCATGGAGCCTGGGGTCCTGTTCTTGCAGGCACCACAGCATGTGGTGTTGCTTTAACCCCAGAGCTGGTGATTTTCTTTTCCCACTGGAGGCTGCTCCAGGATGGTTTTTTTGGTGAATTTTTAGAAACTGTTTTAGTTCCTAGACCAAATTTTTTCTTGGACAACTTGGTGTCCATGTCTCCTTGTCTTAACATCGTCTTTTACCTTAACTTAGTTCTCCTTCTTCTGGAAGTAGGCAGAGAGCAGTCTGTCCTTCAGAAGAGCTTGCCTTTGGCCACTCTCCTCTCCTCACCTGGTGTTGGTTCAGTTAAACTTGATGAGGTGAGCAGAGTGCCACCCAGCACTCTGGGGAGGGGCTGATGGGGACCGGGTGCCACAGCACTGGCAGCACCACGTTCACAAGATAGATCTCTGGGAAACACTTTTCCTTGCTGTATCCTTGTAGCAGGTGATGATCCTGAGCACATACCCCGTTCTTCTCATCTATGACTGTCAACTGCAGGTTCCCAGCTCATGGGACAGTGTTTCAAGTTCCAGTGCACCTGGTTTTGCTGCTGGGTTTAACATCCTTTCTGGGCCATTCTACATACAATTTTTCTGCAGCATTTCAATTGCTGCTTTATCTGGCCTGATGCTTGGGAAAACATCAGCAGATTTTATTGGTGAACCTCTAAAATTTGTGCCACTAAATTATTAATAAAAATATTAAATGATCCAAGGGAAAATTCATGAGCAATTGCTCCCCTGCCCCATGTTCTTGCTCAGTGCTCTGCTGATGGCTTTTCCCCTCAGGTCAGACATTGGTTCATGTAACAAGGTTCCTGTAGTCCTCATGTTCTGTCTCCACTGATGGTTCTCCATATGAAATTCCAGGTGAAGGAGGTTGCCCAGTTCCTTTGCTGATGGATCAGTTGTCTCCCCATGATGAGGAAGCTTTTGGGCTGCTCTGATGAACACCCACCACAGTGTGTGTGCCGTTCGTACTGGCAGGATGTTCCCATCCCCTCCCTTCCCTTCTGAACCTCTCACAACCCTGTGGTGCTGCTGAGGTCAGATGTGAGCATTTCCTTGCCAAAATCATCTTTTCACCTCCTTTTTCAACCAGTAGCACCCCCTTTCCAGCCACTCTGAGCAGCACCTCACTGGGCATGTTAGAATGCAAGGTCTCACCTGCGCCTTCTCTCTTGTTGTGTGTTGGCTTCCTCTGCACCCACACTTGGGGTGCACCCAGTTCTTTGATTTCCATTTCTTAGTGAACAGTGCAAATTCACATCCCTGTCCTGTTTCTGTCACTCTTTGAGCCTTGCTCTGGCTCTCAGCGTGGCTGTGGCTGGAGGTGGTGGGTGGGATATGTTGTCACGAATGCAGGTGGACATGCAGCCCTGGGCTGGTTGTGTGGGCACACTCTGCAGTCAGGAGGAGGTGCCAGTGTGGGTTACAGCATGCTAAAGTAGGAGCCTTGGCTTTGACTTTGACCTGATGAGATGAGCAGAGTCTCATGGACTAAAGGCATCCGTCCTGGCTGCCTCCAGATGGCCAACTGCACAAACCCAATATGAAGATGGGCTTCTCTCCCCTCCACCAGCCTCCCAGGTGAAGGGGGTGAAGTGTCCCTCAGCACTGTCCAGACATTTGCAGACAAGGACACCTTTTCTTCTCAACCTTCAGCTTTCTGTACAGTATCCTCTCCCTCCTGACACAGTCCTGTCTTCTTGGCACGGTGTCAAAAGACAGAATGGGAAAAGTTAAATAAATAAATAGTAATAAATAAATAATGTTTTTTAAAAACAACCTAAAAAGCTAAAAACGCTTTGTGCATGCACTCCCTGTTCAGTGAGGTGGACAGCTCCATGCTGAGCAGGACCTTTCCATCTCCAGATGATCTGCTTGTTCTCAGAACCCTTCTTGAAGTGATCCATTAGACTTGGGGTCCTTTCCTCCCAGATGATGGACATTCCCATTCATGGCATCTTCTGGGCTGAAGGCGTTGGCTTTTCTCCTGGTGAGCTGCATCGTGAGGCTGAGTGCAGCTCTGTGTGTTCCTCCCTTTCTGTGTTCTCTTAAAATTTGTCCTTTAAAATCAGAGCCCTACTAACTCCAGACCTCCTTCTGGTTTATCCTTCCATGAATGTAACCTGACCTAACTTCTGAGTCCCTGGATTATCTTCTCCAGCCTGACCACCTGTTTGTGTCACTTTTCAAATCAACCCATGTGAAAAATAACCCAAACCAAATAACCTGAACTGGTAAAACCTTTCAAGAGCATCACCTTTTGTTGTGTTCTGTGAGTGTTTGGTGAAGAAGGTCATGTAGTTGTCTTTACATTGAGACAGTACTGAGAGCATTAGTTTCCCAGCTCTGTCTGGGCAACCAGTGTTTCTTCCAGGGCAGTATTTGTCTTTAGAATAAGGTTGCAGTGGGTTTGGATCAGGCTCATATGGAGTCCCAGGGCCTGAGTATCAGCAGCATAGCTTTCCTTTCCCCAAAGGACTTTGATAGAACAGAGACATTTCTCTTTAGCCAAGTAATTTGTGACTGTCTGATGCTCCCCACCCCTCCGTACCTTCGTCTCTGTTTGGCGCGATGCATCTCCCTCGGTGTCTGGCTCCGGTTGCTCCCCACCATATTCCTGTCACTCCCCCAGGCACTCGTCCCTGCCCTGTGCCCACAGCTGGGGCCATTCCGTGCTGTGGTCCAGCTCCTGGCATTTGTCTCCCGGCATTTCACCCCTCTGTCCCCGCTGCAGGCTCACGGGTGTCGGGGCAGCTGGAAGGGGACCAGCCAGGTGGCCCTCATGGTGGGTCACCTCTCCATTGCTTCTCACCTGCCCACGCTGTGCCCAGGTGGGACATGGCCTGTCACCCTCTGTATGGCTTGCCTGGCTGCTGTTCCCATCCGTGTCGGTGCTTCCATGCCCTGTGCTCATCCCCCCACTGACACTTTGTGCCCAGCCTCTAGCCCTCTGCCAGGAGACGCCTCTCAGCCCAGCCTGATGTCCCGTCTGCCGCGTACAGTACGGAGACCCCCCTGCGCTGGGAGGCGTTTGGAGAAGAGCAGCAGTGACACTGGGGCACTTGAGGGATCATTTGGGGAAAGATGGAAACTGGGAGCATGGTTTAATCAAGCTCTGTGTATGGCACAGAGTGTTTGCCCATCATCCAGGGGCTGTTCAGTGATGTGTGTCTGGAAGTGCAGAGTGGGGAGGAGCAGGGATGGTGTGGGACAAGCAGAGGGGTAGAATGAGGAGAGATGGAACTGAGAAATCAATCAGAGGGGAAATTTGGGGTGAAATATGGCTAAATGTGGGTAAGATTCTTCCTTAGGTTTCTTGCCACCCTTTTACTCTGATCAAACTGGCAAAGCACACTGCCAGATGTGCTGGGTTGCCTTTTACCAGACTGTTCCAGGCTGGGGACGCAGGAGAGGCACTCTGGCAAGCCTGAACTTCCCAGGAAGTCTCCTCTCCTCAACAGGGCTTGTTCTCTTTTCCTAGACAGAAGCAGTTCGTTAGACGGCACTCTGCAGGGACCAGGCCGGGGTACAAAGCGCTATTCCCAAGATCCCCCTCCATACAGTGCTCCTCTGTCCCCCAAGTTACCAAAGAATGACCGTCACCCTTTGGAAGGTGAGCACAGCGTCTCTTCCCAAAGCTGGCTGCTTGTAGCGACTCGTAAGGGATACAGCAGGGGGAGATTAGCCCTGCCAAATCCAGCCACGTGTGGAGGAAGCCTGCTTTGCTTTGGCTCTGCCATGGGTTTCAGAAGGGAGTGAAGGAACCACTCTGTGCCAAGGCCCCAGGCAGCTGCGTAAAGCATGTGGAATGTAGGGAGAATTCCTTCTAACCCTCATAGTCATCATCTAATTGCCATATAATCTGGGATTTAATGACCTGTATTTCAGTTATGCCTGGTGTGAACGGTTATAAAACTGCCCAGTTGCTGCATTCAATCTTCCCCCAGAGTTTTCCATGATGGTTTGCTGCAGGGATTGTACAGATGCAAGCTGTCTGACCAGGAACCTGCTGCTTTTTTCCCAGGATCCCATCTTGTTCCTCACAGTCCTCCCTCAGGAGCAGGGAGGGTCTCACTAGCGTGTGCTCCACCAGCTAAACCAGATCAAATCACAGCCAGAAGTAATGCAGCAGGGGTAATGCTGGTGCAGATGCCTTGTGTTGCAGAAACATCCTCCTTGGTATGTGGTCCATAGCTTCCCTTGCATGTGCTGGTGGGAGATGCCCTGGAGCTGCAGGTAGCTGGAGGACTACCTGAGCCTGAATCTTCGATGAATACGCTTCCTCCTTCCCTCTCTGTTCTGAACTGCAAGCACTCTGCATGCAGACTGAGGATTTAAACTTCTAAAGCCTTTGTAATGATTTGGTAATGAGATACCAAGATGTTAGTCTCAGCTCTTTGCAGTGTGTCCCTGGAAGTTGCTGGAGACTCAGTCTGGTGGCTTCGTGCTCCGTTGCTGTCCCGTCGGCATCACCCTTTCCCTGGTTCTTGCTGGGTGTGGGTTGTTGATCCCAGGTTTGAGAGTGCACAGCCTGCCGTGTGTGGGGGAGGATTTAGGTCTCCATCCATCATTGTGTCCTGTCCTCTTCAGGATTACTGGCCCCATGTCTAAGTACAACTGATCTAAACCTGCACCCTGTGATGGACACCTCTTGCTATCCACATTGAGAACGATTGTAGGTTTGTCACCACCTTGATGTGAACAACAAGGTGACGTGTGGCACTGTCTCATGTATGTACAGGGACAAGTCAAAATTTGTTCCATGAGGCCCAGTCTGTTTGTCACATGTCCTTACTGGTCTCTGTGACAGTCTCCCCTCATGCATCAGCCACTACACTTAGGTAACCACTGGCAAAGCCTGTCTGCTCTTCAACAGGCAGGTGGAACGTGCAGCCTTTGGCCTGGTGCTGAAGCATGGTGAGGTGCTGGAATGGTTCCAGTGCCTTGGTTAGGTGGTGAGTGTAGTACGCTCTCCCTGTCGCATGGGAAGTGAGAAGGCTTCCATAATGGTTCATTCCAAAGGCTGATTCTTCATCTGGATGAGTCTATCCAGTTGTCTCTTGGCTTTTGAATGGGTTGTGCCACCTGGATGCCCAGAATACTCCAGCTTCTTCTGTAAAAGTAGAGATAAGAGGGCAGAAAGCGTGCCTTCATGTCAGCATGACAGTCCTGTTGATGTGAGAACTTCCTACAGCCTGGTCTTGTTCTGTTCTTGGTCCAAGCAAGGGGTGTACAGGTGGGGAGAGATGAGGGGCAGTTCCAAATTACATCTAGAAATTAATTTGTATCTTGTAGCATAAAGCCTGCTCATCCTCCTCCACCCTGAAATTTAAGTCCAAGCAGGAATTTTTGCATTTCAGAAGATACATTTAAGAAAACAAGCCTGAAATACCCAGATGTTGAGTCTTTCTGGAGGAATCACAGAATCATAGAATGATCTGGGTTGGAAGGGACCCCAAGGGTCACAGAGCTCCAACCCCCTGTCACAGGCAGGGACACCAACCTCCAGGCCTGGAGCTACACAAGGTTGCCCAGGGCCCCAGCCAACCTGGCCTTCAACACCCCCAGGGACGGGGCACCCACCCCCTCTCTGGGCAGCCCCTGCCAGCCCCTCACCACTCTCTCTGCAAAGAACTTCCCCCCAATCTCTCCTCTCCCCCTTCCCTCCTCCAGCTTCACTCCAGCCCCCTTGTCCTGCCAGGCTCTGCCCTTGAACAAGCTGATTCCCCTCCTGTTCCTCTGCTCCCTTCAGGGACTGGCAGGCTGCAATGAGGTCCCCCCACAGCCTTCTCTTCTCCAGGCTGACCCAGCCCAGCTCCCTCAGCCTCTCTCCAGAGGGGAGCTGCTCCAGCCCTCTGAGCATCTCCATGGCTCCTCTGACCCCTCTCCAACAGTCCCACATCTTCCTTGTCCTGGGGCCCCAGCTCTGGACACAGGACTCCAGCTGGGGCCTCCCCAGGGCAGAGCAGAGAGGGACAATCCCCTCCCTGTCCCTGCTGCCACCCCTCTGTTGATGGAGCCCAGGATCCCATTGCCCTCCTGAGCTTCAAGAGCCACTGCTGGCTCATGTGAAGTTTGTCATCCACCAGAACCCCCAGGTCCTTCTCAGCAGGGCTGCTCCCCAGGAGCTCCTCTCCCAGTCTGTATCTGTCTGGGATTCCTCCAGCCCAAGTGCAACACCTGACACTTGGCAGTGTTGAACTTCATTAGGTTCACCTTTCCAGCCTGTCAAGATCCCTCTGGATCCACAGGAAGCAGGTGTGTCTGCTCACAGCACGAGCGTGTCCTGTCCTCAGCAGTGTGACACACAGCAGTACCTGGACAGCTTCCAGTTTGCCACAGGGAAGGCAGCGAGTAGCAGTGGGAGGTCAGATGGATGATGAGGGGATCTCATTGGCTTTCCTCCTGCATCCAGTGCCACTTATGTAGCTTTTTTGCTAAAAAGCTGCAGTTCCAGCCCAGTGGGGACCTGCTTTTCAGAGACTCATCTGCTGGCAGCAGCGGGTGTGCAGTCCTTGTGCAAATCAGATTGATGCTTGGAGCCAAACTCCTGTGTTTCAGCAGTAAAACGACACTCTTGCATCTATAGTTCTCTTTGTTTAATTAAACTTTCATTATCTGCTCCCTGCCTCTCCACCACTCATGGTGGGATGTTCTCCTGTGATGCTCTAAATGCCTTTAGTTAAAACTAGCAGCTTGGGAAGAAAACCTGCCTGAGAATGAACCGCCTCCTCCTCACTCCAGAGCTGCTTCTCAGGGGGCAAAGGAGCCTGTCCCTGCCCAAAGGCAGGCTGTGCCCTGCTGCTTGCAGAAACATGTTGTCTTCTGCTGCAGATGATTCACAGAGCTAGTAATCATCCCCCTCTTGCTTGCCTCTCCCCTTGCTGAAGGTCCCGTGCGGTTCTCTCTGTGTTTGGACTCTTAAGAAATCCCTCAGTCTCTCTTGTGTCGACCTGACCAAGCTCCCTCCGGCTCTGCTGAGGTATTTACAGCACAACCAAGTTCTCACCAGCCCTGAGATAGGTCACTGGAGGATGAACATCAGCTCCAGCTCTGCCTCTGGAGCAGAACAAAGCCCCTTGCACAGCCTCACCCTCCCTTCCGGGAGCGCGAGTGTGAGCACGTGTGAGAACACGGCCACAGCCCTGAGGAGTGGGTGCAGCAGGGTGCATCCACACCAGGATAAGGACAGGGTGCTCACTCTCAGGTTCAGTATGTTCTGAGTGTTGGACCCGTAGGATTGCACTGACAGGACCTGTGCACGTGGCCCCTCAGCCTCCTGGGCTGGAGTGCAGAAACTCCTCCAGCTGACACAGGTCCCCTTGGTGTGAGCTCTGGGCCCTCACAAGCAGAGACACACGTGTTACCCTGACCCAGCACATCTGGGGTGAGTGTCCCAGGGCTTCCTGACAAGTTAAGGCTGTGTGTCACTGGCAGAGGGCTCTGGCTGTTCTCAGAGGGTGGGTCTGTGCAGCATGGACCTTCCCCATGCCCACAGCCACTGTCCAGGCCAGCACAGGGAGCTGTGCCTGCTGACTCCTCTCACAGCCCTGCACTGCCTGTGAGACAGTCACCCTTTTGCACAGGGGTTTAATGGGAGGTGGTCTGGGCTTCAAACAAGCCTGTCCTGTGGAGAGGAGACCTTATCACTTGCTGTAAAGAAGCTCCTATGCAGGAGCTGTAAGTTGGGGACACAGTATGAGTCTGCCTGGGCTGGGCCAGGGAGTCCTGAGAGACCTGGGTCAGTGCTGGGCTGGCACCCAGCCTGGTGCTGTAATGGTGTCATGGGCAGGAGGAGTGGGAGTGAAGGGGTGGTCCAAAGTGAGTCAGGGGTAGCCATGAGTCAGAAAGCCTTCTTCTCTGCATAAAGAGCAAGTGAAAACAGAATGACTGGCTCCTGGGCTGGTGGGGGCTGGCAGGGCCCTCTGGGGATCATCCTGTACAGCCCCCTGCCAAAGCAGCATCACCCAGAGCAGGTCACACAGGGTGACATCCGGGCAGGTTTGGGGTCTCCCCGGAGTAGACTCCCCCTGGGCAGCCTGTCCCAGGGCTCAGGCACCCACACAGTGAAGATGTTTTTCCTCACGTTGAGATGGACCTTCCTGTGTCCCAGTTTGTGCCCATCGCCCATCATCCTGTCACTGGGCACCACTGAGAAGAGCCTGGCCCCATCCTCTAGACTTAAGCATTGATCAGATCCTCTCTCAGACTTCTCCAGACTGAACAGCCTCAGCTCTCAGCCTCTCCTCCCACCAGAGATGTTCCAGGCCTCTCATCATCCTGGTACCCTCCATCAGACTCTCTCCAGTAGCTGTCTGTCTGTCTTGAACTGGGGAGCCCAGCACTGGGCACCCAGCTCCAGCTGTGGCCTCACCAGGGCAGAGCAGAGGTGGGAGAGAACCTCCCTTGGCCTGCTGGCCACGCTCTTGCCAATGTCCCCAGGTCCCATGGGGTTCTTGGTCATGAGGGCACAGTGCTGGTCATGCAGAGCTTGTTCTCAACCAGGACTCCCAGATCCTTCTCTGCAGAGCTGCGTCCCAGCAGGTCACCCCTTAACCTGTACTGGTGCCACAGGTTATTCCTGAGGACAGGACCCTACACTTGCCCGTGTTGAGTTTCATTGTGTCTCTTGCTGCCCAGCTCTCCAGACTGTGCAGGTCTCTCTCTTCTGATACATTGTCCACTCCTCCCAGTTTGGTATCATCAGAAGACTTGCTGAGGGCATGCTCTGTCCCTTCACCCAGGTCACTGATGAATACATTGAATAAGACTGGCCCCAGCACTGGCCCTTGGGGCACACCACTGGCTACAGGCCTCCAACTAGACTCTGTGCCACTGATCACAACCCTCTGGGCACTGCCATTCAACCAGTCCTGAACCCAGCTCACTGCCCACTCCCCCAGCCCACACTCCCCAAGCTCCCTAACACATCCACCCATGCAGGACACGAGTGTATTGTGGGCCAGCACAGGGCACCAGGGGGATCTTCTCTACGTGAGATTTTAAGGATGTGCTGCTGGTGTCCAAGAGTGTCCAGAGACCTGAAAACAAAGACAGGCACAAACACCTCAAGTGCAGGGTAACAAAGCCCACGAGCTGGAGGGTTGCAGCTCTGCAGCTGATGACCTCACATGGCCAACCTACTGTGCAAGAGGGATGTCTCTGGTCTGTAGCCTTATGAGATGAAGCCAGGGAAGGATTGGGCTGGCTGCCTCCAGCTGAACTCACCTCTGTGATCTCTGTGCAGACAGCAGGAGCACTGAGGATCCCAGGTCACAGAATAGTTCCATAGTTCAGAGAAGGCAGCATGTCTCCAAGAGCAGCTGCCCTATTTGGTGGGGCCCAACCTCTGGAGCACACAGGTACCACTTCAGCTGCTTCTCCCTCCCCTGGAGCATGGCAGCATCAGCACAGGAGGGAAGTTTGAGACCTCACTCAACACCTTTTGGGTTTCATGAGCTGCCCTATGGACTCTGCACCCTCACCACCATCCCAGCTGAGCACAGTCCCGCTGTGCTGACTTCTCAGCTGCTGCTCCTATGGTCTGGGCAGTCCCAGGGAAGAAGCCCAGGGCCTGGCTGGGGCAGTCACTCAGTTCTTTTCATCCTTGTCACCTACCGTGGTGTTTGAGTGGCAGCAGCTCAGGACTGTGAGCTGATCTCAGGGTCTCTGTGGACACTGGTGGAGGAGCCCCAGCTCCCAGCCAGATGCAGTGGCCCAGCCTAGAGTGCATGGGCAATACCCCTCACCCTAGGAGATGCCTTCTTCTTTGGCTGTAGGAACTGGCCAGGTATCTCCTAATAAAGGATGCAGGTATTTGAGGATGACATGTGAGGCGTCAGGTCTGCCTGGTCTGAGACCCTGGTGTGCATAGTAACTGCTCAGACATGTAGTCCTAGGATGAAGGTGTCACAGTGTCACAGCAAAGGGAGATCTTGCTCATCCAATGTGACACTTCATCCTGCATTGTTTCTGAAGCCCCTCCACCCCCTACTGCTGCTGGACAGTTGTGTGTTTCTGGTAGAGCAGGTACAGAAGCCAGTGTGGCACTGGGCCCCCTCTGTCCCAGCAAAGGGTCTTGGTCAATGACTCTGTCAGACAGTAAGGAAGGGCCCACAGGAGATCCAGAGGGGCGAGGTGCTGCTCACCAGCACACTGCTCCTGAGCCTGAGGTGTGAGTGCTGCCTGGCCGTGCCGGTGTAGCCCAGGTGCTCAGAGGAGCTGCTGCTCACCCCTGCTCCTCGCCTGTGCTGCCACCCACTCTGCAGCCTGAGTCCTACTAAATGTCCCCACAGTGCCAACAGCTGGTCTGCTGCCTCCTGCACTGCTGCCAGGGATGCACAGTGCTGGACCCCAAATGTCAGGGAGCCTCCTCTCCCCAGTCTCTGCCCAGGGCTCTTGTGTCCATTGGCATCCAGAGCGGGACCCCCTCAGCTGCCTGGCTCAGCAGGGACACGGGACCCCGAACCAGAGCTGGGGTGGCATTAGCAGAGGAGCTGCTGCTCCAGTCTGGGTACCAACAGCTCGCTCTGCTCCCTGATGGGATCGGCAGTTGCCAGGCAAACTCCAGACTGCAGTGCTTTGGGAGGACCTGGAGCAATCCCTGTGCTTTGGAGGAGAGCACCGAGGGGTGGCTCCCCCTGGTCCCGCGGGCGCTGCCTCTGCTGCGGGGCTGCTTGTCGGCCGTCGGGCTGCGTGGGGTTCGGGTGCACTGACTGCAGCTTGGTGCGTTCCAGGTGAAACCTTTGTCCTGGGAGATGGGCTCCCAGGGCCCTTGGAGCCTCGCCTGGACCCCATGGACTCTGCCTTGAACTCTGTCAATTCATCCAGCCACAGCAGGAGCTCCAGAGACTATCGCCTGCAAGGATACAGGCACCTGCACCAACCCTCTAGCCTCACCCAGGGCAGCACCTCTGCCTTGCGTAGGCTTAGCTCTGGGGGTAAGAGAGTTAAGAAGCCGGCCCTCCCATTGCAAATTTGGCAATAAAGGGCTTTTCTAACTCCAGTTACACCTTTCTAACTTCAGCAAGCACCAGAGGCTGGCTTCTGCACTGTGGAACAGGTAGCCTGTGAGGTTTAACAGCAGCTCTAGAGCCGTTGGCAGATGGGTGGGTGGAAGTGCAGAGGTGCTGCGAGCGGGGTCACTGCTTTGGTGTGATGGCTGGTGGGACCTGGAGGCCAGTGGAGATAAAGAGCAGGCAGGAGCTGAACGTGTGAGCGTGGGCAGGGGGGCTGCCAAAGCAGGAAGTGGGTGTCTGAGTCTGTGAGGAGGGATCCAGAACAGCCAGGGAGGCAAGAGCTGCCTGGCCAGGCTGGGAGCTGGGGCGAGCAGCCAGGAGCTTGGGCAGATGTGCAGGTGGTACCTGGAGCAATGGAGGAGTTGGGGCAGCAGAGCTGCTCACTGCAGCGAGTTGGCATGTGTCAAAACCAGGTGTTGGCAGAAACAAGTTGTAGTTTTTAGGTACACAGCATCACTAAAAGCCTCTAAAAAGCTCAGGCTGCTGATGCCTCGACCTGTCTGCCCCCACCCCACGTCTCTGTATGCAGGCAGAGGGCTGGACCAAGGGGCTGTGCCGATGATGCAGCACCCTGGGAGCAGGACTGGTGTTAGCTCAGGAGGTGCTGCCAGGCAAACAGGGTTCTGTGTGTGGGCTCAGGCCGGCAGCACACGCAGCTGCTGAGAACCCAAACCAGCTTTGCCATGTTCACACTGCTAAAGGCACTGGGAGCAGGGGAGCGAGGAGAGGGCCGGGCCTGGGGAGAGGTGGGGGACTGGGACTGGAGGGGTGTTTTCTGCAAAGGTGGGAACAGCAGATGGACCAGAAAGAATGGGAAGGAGGGCAAGAGGAAACTGGGGTCGAGAGGAAAAGGGCTCCATATAGGAGACTGCTCTGAAAAGTATGGTGTAGGGAGAGAGGACACGGCTAGACCCCTTCCACGGGCACCCCTGGGCCGTGGTTGGGACGTGCCCCCGCGCTCTCTGTGCCGTTGCTGTGAGGGAGCAGCCCCCTGGTAGGGTCGGGGTGAGCAGGTGCTGGAGGGGGCTGAGGGTACCAGGAGTAACAGCTGCTCTCTGCAATCCCCAGGCTCAGAGAGGTACCTGGGATCTCGGGACGGCTCCCGGCTGAGCAGCCGCGACCCCTCGTCCTGGACAGTGGAGGAGGTGATGCAGTTCATACGAGAAGCAGATCCCCAGCTGGGACCCCACGCTGACCTCTTCCGAAAGCATGTATGTGTGTGTGTGGGGGGGGTGTGCAGGGGTTATGTATGGGAGGGGACAAGGCAAGCCTTGGGGAGCCAGAAGAACAGCAGCACTTGGTACCAGCTGGAGTTTTGTCCTAAGAAACCCATCCCCACGGATCCCCCTCACACCGTGTCCAGGTTTGGGGCTGCCCAGGGAAGGTGTCACAGCCCTGCTCAAGCTGCCCTGGTGCACACAGAGCCCAGCCCTGAGCTGGATTTCAGCCCTAGCACTGAGAACACAAAACCATCCTGGAGCCAACATTCACCTCGTGGCAAGCCTCTCCTGGCCAGACACATGTTCCCAGTGGAATTCATGAGCTGCTGAACTCCTGTTTCCTACTAAAATGAGTGTTGGTTCTTGTGTGTGTCCTTGAGCGTAAACCAGCCACAGCCCTTCAGCATGGGGTTTGTACAGTTAAAGCTACACAAACGTTGACAGCTCCACGTGCTGGTTCCTGCCAGAGAGTTCATCCCCCCAGCCTTTGCATTCAGTCCCTGGTGTAGCTGGTGGTGCTCCTGACATCAGAAGAGCAGCAGGAGGACATACCCATCGTGCCCAGGCAGGAGAGGTGGATGGGATGCTTCTTGCTCAGTGCCAGGCTGAGACAACCCTCTATTTTATTTTAATTAATTCTATTTTAGAGCCACCAGTAATTGAAAACTGGTTTGGTTTAATTATGCAAGAGAGTGCCCAGCTCTGCTAAGGGCTGAAAGTCCCCTGTGTTGGCAGCCCTGAGGAAGAACACTGCTTTCATTTGAAGCAAAGCAGAACAAGCCTGGTGCTGGAGATGATGACTGGAGATCTTACCAAGCGTGACACCTGCCTGAGCATCAGCACAGCACAAGTTTCTCTGTTGTTAAGAGGTTGTGACTTTTGGTTTTCATTTCTAAGTCCGTTAACATTCTCTTTGTGGAACCCTGTCCAGTGCAAAGCTCTGGCCCAAGCCAGGTCAAGACATGGAGTGTTGCAAAGGACTGGAAAACTTCTAGTCACAGATGCCAAGTGCAAAGCTGTTCTCCAGTTATCTCCCCTCCTGAGCCTCAGGGGCAGCACATCTGACTCAGCTGTGAAGCCTCAGAACCTTCTGAACACTGATGTTGCAGTCAGCCCTGCTGCATACAAGATGCTCCACCGTGTCTCTGCCAGCTGCTGGGACTCCAGATGCTTTGCCATCCCTTTGGCTGACAGGGTTTGGCCCCTTCTTCCTTCTCCAGCCTGGGCTTCAGGGCCGTGTGTGTCACAGCAGGACCGCTGTCAGCATCAGCACATCCTCCACCAGGAGATTTCTGGATGGGGATGGCCAAGCCCTTGAGGGAGAGCCTGCTCCTCTGCACTGCTGCAGCCTCCACCGCCCCCCCAAGGAAATCCTCTTCCTTGCTCCGCCTCCCGTCAGGATCTGACCAGCCGGACGTGGCTCCAGGGTGTTTATCCCACCGCCACGCGGGGGCCGAGGCCGAGCCCGGTGCTGCGGGCGGGGCGGGATGCCGGGGTGCCGGGATGCCGGGATGCCGGGATACCGGGATGCCGGGGTGCCGGGATGCCGGGGTGCCGGGATACCGGGATGCCGGGGTGCCGGGATGCCGGGATACCGGGATGCCGGGATACCGGGATGCCGGGATGCCGGGGTGCCGGGATACCGGGGTGCCGGGATACCGGGATGCCGGGGTGCCGGGGTGCCGGGATGCCGGGCCGGATGCCGGGATGCCGGGATGCCGGGATGCCCGCGCCGGGATGCCGCAGTTCGGTGCAGCCCGTCTCCTTTGCTGCTGAGCTCCCACGGCAGCTGCTCCGGGTGCCGGTGTGGGCACAGCGCGGCTCGGGGGGCAGGGTTGGGGCGGAGGGGTGCGCAGGCTGGCGGCACTCAGCAGCTTTTTGTTTCCCCTCCTTGCAGGAGATCGACGGGAAAGCCCTGCTCCTGCTGCGGAGCGACATGATGATGAAATACATGGGGCTGAAGCTGGGGCCAGCCCTGAAGCTCACCTACCACATTGACAAGCTAAAGCAAGGCAAGTTCTGAGAGGCCGCTTGGCAGGACGGATCCTGGCAGCCGCGCTCCCGGCCGGCCGGACCCGCGCCAGGTCCGCACGCAACCCCCGCAGATGGACACCCCGGCCCCGCCGCAGGGGGCCAGCGACCCGCCCCTGCGCCGGCAGCCAGGCCGGGCGGGCAGGAGGAGGAGGAGGAGGAGGAGGCTGGAGCGTGGCTGGTCCTGGGGCTTCGCACTGGACTTGGTCACGGACGTGCTGTTGGAAGTGGAGGGTCCGTCCCGGCTGCCCAGCCGGAGCTTCTCCGTAGGATCCTGGTCCTGCAGCTGGGCAGAGCCCGCGGCTCTGGGCGCTTGTGCTGGCTCCTTTCCCTCTCGCTGCGGCTCGGGGGGCTGTCAGCGCCTGTCCCCTGGCAGGGGTGGTGGGTCGGGGGGCGCTGGATGCTTTGCACTTTGCTGGGAGCGGGACAGTGCCCCCAACCCGCGCTCAGCCCCTCTAGCACCACACCGAGCTCAGAGCGATGACGGCCCCTTGTCCCTGTCTTCCACGTCTGGGGGGAGCCCGGGCTGCCTGTCCAGGCAGCCACTCACCTCCCGAGCTCTGCAGCCCCTCAGCTCCCGGCCCTCTCCAGCCGGGGATGGGAACCTTCCTATTTATTTCGGAGCAGGAGGCAGCACACGGCGCTGCCTGGAGCCTGGAGGGAGCTGTGGGCGAGCCGAGGAGCAGGGCTGGGTCTGGTGTGCCCGTGGCAGACAGGCCTGGGTCGGTGCTGGAGCTGGCTGGATGCTGCAGGACTTGACTGAATTATTATTGGTTTTTTTTTTTTAAATTTTTTTTTTTGTTTAAATAAGGAGCTGGCCCTTGGAACTGATGAAACGATTTTTCTACCTGTTACTGAACTTGCAGCTCTTGGGAGGTATTTTTTTAGCCAGAGATGCACAGGTTTGTCTTCCCAGGGACCCTCCTGGTCCTCTGGTGTTTCGGTCCATCCCAGCTCAGCCTGGAAGAGGGTTTGGCAAGTCAGAGATCCCAATGTGTAACCTGCCCGGGCTGCTCCTCCCCCAAGGGCTCTGCCCTCCCTGGGGGCACCCCTTTGTTTCGGTCTAACCTATTTATTGTTGATGGCACTTGAGTGGTAACCCGCTGTCCCCCGACTGTTACTGCAGCTGCAAGAGGAGTTGGGGCACTGAGGCTGCCCAGCTGTGCCACCACGTCCCCTGGGCAGCAGCTGCCGGGCTGGGAGCTGCCTGTGGGGACAGGGGCTTCCCAACACCCAGAGAGATGCCCTCCCCTGCCTGGGAAGGGCTGATTGAGCGCTGTGGTGGGACAGGGTCTGTCCCAGGCGTGTGCCCACCCCCCAGCGCACTCCCACACACACTTCTGTCCACGAAGGCCAAAGGGCTGGGATGGGGGGGGGGTCTCCACTGCAAGCATCTCTCTCCTCTGTCTTCAGCTCACCCTCTGTGCATCCAGAGCAGCGTCTCACCCCCTCCTCCCTGCCAGCCACGAGGACCCTGCCCAGCAGCAGCCCGTGGCCAGCAATTCCCCAGTCTCTTGCACTGGGTCACGTTTACCCCTAAGGGGAAAAGTTGTGGAAAATCCACCCCCCCCCCCCAAACCCCAAAGTAATAACAAGGCTTTTAGTTGCACAGCAACATCTGTGCTGCTGTCCCAGCACTGTGGCCAGGGGGAGGTGGGGGCTCCAGCGCTCCCAGCATCAGCCCAGGCTCCCCCTTGACTGTACCCGATGCTGGCCCGCTGCAGACAGGTCCCCAGGAGGGCTCAGCCAGTGCTTCCCTCTGCACTTATTTTACGTTGATTTGTTTATAAATAAAAGGATAACTCAGTTCCTCCCCACTGGTTGTGTTGCACAGAAGCGCCCAGCTGTGCCCCTGCCATGGGGGGTGGGGGGGTCCTGCCTCAGGACAGGCAAACCCCCAGCAGCTCCTGCCCTGTTCCTTGGGGATGTTTGTGGGAGAGTTGGGCCAGGCCTGGGCTGAGGGAAACACCAGGACACGAGGAGTGCAGTGAGGACAGCCAGGCCCATCAGCTTCTGCCTGACCTCCTTTCAGCCCCCCGGCACTGCGGAGGCTCCTGCTCTTCACACCTCTGGAAGAAGCCTCAAGCGTTACTGGTCCCATCCCAGGCAGCTGTTTGGTGCTCAGGGTTTGACCCCACGTGTGACCCCAAGAGAAGCGCTGCAGGTCCCTGCCCTGCTGCACACGTGGTAGAAGAGCCCCTGTCACTACCCAAACCCCAGCACCTCCCCAGCGCTGGCTCAGAACCCTCCAGCACCACCAGCTCCCGGTCCAGTCATCCAGCAGCTCTCGGGGAGGAGCAGAGGTGGGGGCAGAGGCTTCCACGGGTCTTCGTTCCTTCCTGGAGCTTGCAGGGGTGTTGGCCAGGAGCAGCCCCTGGCTGGTGCCGCTGAGCCCAGCCCTGTGCAAACACCCCTCATGTCTGTGCAGGGCCCTGCGATGGTGCCCTGGGGTGGGTGATGCAGATGGTGGGAACAGCTGAGCTCAGCCCTCACTCAATCAACCCAGACCGTTGCCATGACCATGGACAGCAGGGCAGCTGCAGGTTGGTCAGAAGCTCCTGGGAGCTGTTGGAGGCTGTTGGGGGCAGCTCTTTCCCACGGGGAGGGGGCCCAGCCTGGCCCCACACCAGGCTCGGGGCAGCTGCAGCATGGGGGTGGCCGGGGCAATCAGCTGCTCTGGTCCTCCAGTAGCACCTTCAGTCTCACCTGGGGTGAGCCTGGCTTTGCTCTGGAGCAGCACAGGGATGGGGGTGGTTGAGGAAAGCGGGTGAGAGGCACCCAGCCCCTGGCAAGGGGCATGCTGCAGGGGAGAAGGAGAGCTGCCTGGTCCTCAAGGTCCAGCACCAGGTAGGGGGTGAGGAGCACTCCACTCTCCTGCAGCCTTGGCATTGCTGCCCTGGGGTTTGCTGGGCACCCAGGGACCTCTGCCCCAAACTCAGCCCTTGATCTCTCAGCAGCAGCGTGGTGCTCCCAGCCCGGGCTGATGGGCACCTGGGGGTCCACCCTGCCAGCACACAGCGCTCCCCACACACCCAGCATCCCCCCTGGGAGCGATTATGGCTCTGCACACCCCCTGCAGCAGCAGAGCTGGGGGCAGCTGGGTCTGTCCAGGCTCTGGGACTCGTCACACAAGCCTGAGCTGTGGCTGGTGTAAAAGCCTCCCACCTCCTGTTGAGAGGTTCAGATTAGCTCTGGTGGAGGTGGGTTTGGTGTTATGGTGACATTATAACTCACCAAGAGGACAGCTATGTCCTGGGCCAGGGACAGCAGGGATGCAACTTCTCAGTTCCATCTTAACCCTCGAGTTTATTGCAGAGTTTGGCCACAATGTCTCCACCTCCTCCATCCTCTGGGTAGCTGTCTCAGGGTCAGTGCTCAAGGTCTCAGGGTCAATGCTCAATTCCCCCCAGGATTGCCTCAGGACTCATTACCAAGGAGGATGTTTAGGAACTTCATGGCTGAGTGGGCACCTGGCATGGCAGCTGCTCATCACCCTGGAGTGTTCTGTAAATGCTGAGCCTTTCAAAACAGGGTTTGAGTTACCCTGACCTCCAGCCATCATCCCTCAGCACATCTCTGACAACCAACTGCAGATACAGCTAACACCCTGCCTCTGGCTTACACCAGATCAACCTGAGATTAGCCAGCGTTGTGCTGTGTTCCTTTCCCCCTGAGCTACACAAGGAACACAGGAACTCTGGGCCAGTTATTCATTTGATTACAAATAAGCACTTCATGGTCAAGTTGGTTGCAGAGTTCTGGCTAAAACAAACCAAAACCATTCCAGGATCAAGAAAAACAAGGTTGTGCTACAGCTAAAGAACAACCACCCCCTGCCCCAGGCCCAGCCCTGCCCTGCCCCAGCCAGCGGCAGTGGGGCACCAAGAGCATCTCCATCCTCTCTGTAGGAGTTGTAATTGGCTCACACAGAGGATGTGCAGAGTGCTCCTGGTGAGAGCAGCTCCCCAGCACAGATGTAAAATAACTGAGGAGTGAAGCAAGAGGGGTTAGAGAGAACTTCAGGGGGAGACTGGGCAGCAGGACAAACAGGACAGACACCCTGGGAGTTGGTACTCAGCAGACTCCAGCCATACAGCTTTCTGCTGTTCCGTGGGCTGAAGGGCTCTGGCCACACTCCACCTCCACTGAGACTCTTTCTCCTGAGGCACCAAGGACCAAACGCTGCCACTGCACCAGGTGAGGCTGGAGAACCCAAGGGTGAGTTTCTCTCCCACCCCAGAACTGCAGAACCCAGCTGGGGGCACGGCACAGACACGGCTGCCTGCTGAAGGGCACTGGAGGCAAACTGGGAAGCCCCTTCCTCAGCAAACAGCCCTTCTGTGCTGCCAGCTTATCAGAAAGGCCATGGAAAGCTGCTCTTCCAAAGAGAAAACAGCACTGGGAGCTGCTCAGTCCAAGGCAAACGGGGCAGGAGCTGGTAGAGGCAGCGTCTGGAAGTTGGTCTCTTCTCTGTACCTCCCCCTTGGTGCAAGGAGTTGGACATTGCCCAGCCCAAGCAGCAGCACCAGCAGCACTGGCACAGAAAGGGCCCAGGGTTACAAGGGTTACACCTCCTTTCAGGCAGCGATGGGCTTTCCCAAGAGCTGTGCTTCCATCCCCCTCCCCATGTTAATCATGTCCCTGCAGTGACATTCCCAGTTAGAGCTGATCATGTTCCAGGAAGATTTTCCTGGTTAAAAGTTCACTGCCAGCAATGAGTGCCCCAAAGCCACCAGTGCCCCAAAGCCACCAGTGCCCAGTGTCTGTCAGGACTACTGGGAAAAAGCCCTCAAACTGAAAAGAGAACAAAATATTTCCATCCTCCTCTCCCCACCCCAAAAAACTCCACCTGCCTAAAGCTGAGCAGCCCCATCCTCTGCAGCACAGCCCAGCCCAAGAACTGAGTGAGCCCCCAAAATCTGCTGTCAACCCCATAAGCTCAGCAGCAAGTGATCAAGCCTAGTGAGGGAGCAGAAAGGCTGGAGAAAGCAACTTGGCTGTCAGTGTCCCAGAGCTGCTGCCTTGCAAGAGGAAGGAAGAGTGCAGCTGGATCCCCCCAACACATCAAATCCCCCCCCCAAATTCACTTCTTTCTCCCCAGGGTGATGCTACCTGGAGAAATTTCTACACCAGAAATAAATGGTCAGGAGAGGAAACAAAGGGACAGGGTGTCATAACTGAAATGATCCATCATTTAAGAAAGCCCCAAGCTGAGTGTTCCAGCTATTGCTGTAAGAATGCCTGGGAAACCTAGTGAGGACTCTTCTCTTCAGCAAAGACACATCTGGAGAAAGAGAGAAAGAAAAGGAGCAGGAATTACAGGCAGAAGAGCACCAGGCTGGAATTGCACAGCACACCAAACCCAACACAGGCACCTGACAACACTCCTCAGGGTCCCAGGGGGTTGGTGCCCCTGTAAAACCACAGCAGCACAAAGACCAGTGTGTGCCCCCCTCAGCAAGCAGCACCTCCTGCAAGTGGTCAAATAAAATGTAGGCAGTGAGCACTGTAAGGCAGGAATTCTCTCCAGGCCCTGCCCAGGGCTGGCACCAGAGGAGACTCTTCCTAAGGCTGGAGAGATGAGCACCAGGCTGACACCACACATGCCAGCATCACCTGCCCCTGTGTCAGCCTCCACAGCACCAACCCAGCTCCCAGCCTCATCACATCAGGGAGCCCTGGGGATACAGTCAGTGAGCCAAAGGTTCAGGTATCTTCAGGATAAAAATAAATGCACAGGGAGGATTCTTCAGCCTGGAGTTTGCTGCTGAACCAGATGTGGAACAACCCAACACTCAGCTCTCCCCAGCACCACTAAGGCCCAGTCAGTCCTGCAACTAGGGATGGGGACACATTTCTGTGCCAGGCTGGGGCTAACCCTGCTTCCCACCCTGCAGTTAACTTGGGGAGGGTCTGTTGTAGGAAGGGAAGGGGGAGAAGGAAGAGGTGGCCATCCCTGGTCCCCTGGCATTCAGCACTAAGCCCATGCTCACTCCTGACAGCTGTGTGACCCCTCCAGACCCACCCCCCATCAGCCAGAGCAGGGGGAAGGAGCATCACCCCCACCATCACTGACCACACCAGGGACAGCTCATTTAACAAGGAAGTGTCTCTCCTTCTTGTGGGTCTGCACAGCAGGCTCAGTGCCCCCTCCCAGGCTGGGTCAGGTACAGCCTAGTTCTGCATCCACAGAGCTGGTCTGACACAGGAACTCAGTGTCTCCAGAGACAGGGACAACAGCAGCTGGAGAAACGTTCTTTGGCAAAGGTGAGATCACTCCAAGTGCCAGGCCTGCTCCCCCAGTGCCAGACCCTGCTCCCCCAGTGCCAGACCCTCTGAGCCCAGTAACTCCCTGCTCAGCCTTGCCTCTGGGTTTCAGCACCCAGCCCTGTGTTTGTGCTTTGTTTCTTTATTTGATTTTCACCTCAAACTCCCAGGTGTATTTTCACACTTTATTACGTGCTGCTGAGGAAATACCCCCCCCCCCATCTGTGACACCCCCCTCTGCACTGCTGGAACCATGTGGGCACCAGCACTCTCCATAGTGCACCAGTTCTCTCCCAGCTGCTCCAAAACACTCAGGTGCCAGGAGGGAAGACTGGGCAAGGAGGATTTTTCCATAAAGAAAGAGGCTGAGGTCATTCAAGGTTACCAGACTCAGTCATGATTTACTGATGGGAACTTCAGCTCTGTTATCTCCAGGTCAGGGGAGCTGCTCCCACTCCTGTCGCTGTAGGTGTCCCTGCAGGATTCAGAAGGACTCTGGTTAAGGGAGCACAGGCACTTCACAGAGCCAGTTTTGCATCAGTAATTAGCAGGTTTGTAGTAACTAACTAATGCAGAGCAGACAGAACTCCCAGGGTAGCAGTCCCTTTGGAAACAGGGCTGAGTCATTATCAGTTTAAAGCTTTGTGAATTACAGTGATTATACAAATAAGACACATTTTGTAGGGCAAAGGTATTGTAGGGGAAATTCATGAAGTAGGAAATAGGAGACCATTTCCCTCCCCCCATGAGAGGTTGTTTCAGCTGATCACCTCTAAACCATTCAACAGCTTCTCCAGATCAGAGGTGACCATGGACAGTTACACCACAGGGACAGCTACAGACTCAGGGCTTTGTCCAGTCACATTCCCAAATTCTCCAAGGATGGGGACTGTGCAGCCTCTCTGGGCAACAGGGAGAGAGCTTCCTTAGATCCAGTCTAGTTAGTTCCTTTTATCCCACTGTGTCCCATCCTCCTGTAAAGATCTTGTTTGCATCTTCTGGTAACATCTGTGTAGGTGCTGCAGCTGCTTCTAGGTCCCTGATCACATCTTCCCTTCTCCAGGCTGGACAAGCCCAGCTCCTTTTGCTGCTACTCACTGGGCAAGTACTCCAACCTCCCAACCTCCTGAGCAGCCCTTCACCAAACTGTCTCCAGTTCCCTGATGTGTAACTTGTACTGGGCAAAGGGAACAGCACAGGCTACTCCAGATGGGATGGGACAAAGGCCAAGCAGAGCGATGTAATCCCTGCTCTCCATCTGCTGGCAGTGCTCTCACTGAGCTGAGGCTGCTGCCTGTCCTCCCTCTGCCACCAGCACAGGCTGCTGGGTCACATTCAGTTTGTTCTTCACCAGAGCTGCTCCCCAGCTGCCCAGTCCCCAGCCCGTGCCACTCAAGGGGTTCCCAGATGCAGGACTCTGCAGTTGGCCTTCTAAAGCCTCTCCAGTTCCTGCTGGCCCAGCAGCAGTCCTGTCCCCCTTGGTCTGGCATCTGCAAACCTCCCAAGGGCCACAATGGGGCTGGGGGGAAAGATGGTGGGAGTTGTGGGACTGCAGGGTGAGGGGAGCACAGGGTGGGGGTCAGGGGAGCACAGGCTGGGGGTCAGGGTGAGAGGGGAGCACAGGCTGGGGGTCAGGGTGAGAGGGGAGCACAGGCTGGGGGTCAGGGTGAAGGGGGAGCACAGGCTGGGGGTCACACCCACCAGTGTTTTCAGGTGATCCACTAACCACAAACAATTCATGACTGCAGTGAGCAGAGACTCCAGCAGCAGGTAGTCCTAGCTTGGGATGCTACAGGACAAACTTCAGCTCCTCTGCTGTGAAGAGCCATTCCAAACTCACGTGTGATACCAGGAAATTAAAACATCCCTCAACCCTTGGAAGCATTGAAAGGAGGAATCTTCTCACAGAAGCTCCTCAGAGCATGACTGACAGCTGTCAGTCATGGGAACTCCACACTGTGGCTGCATCACAGCCAGACCCAGATAGGCTGATGCTTTCCTTCCTGCACTGCTTTAGCTTCATGCCTTCAGCACCAGTTCTCTTTTGCATTTAGTTTGGGGTTTGTTTAGTGCATCTCAGTACCCCAGCTACAGATGGGAATCCTCTGTTCTCCTCTGGAAGGAGGGAAATGGGTCACCCCCCAAAGAGGGGGTGATTTGTGGCATATGGCCACGACTGCTGGGCAGAGCTGAGGGCACTGGGGAGCAGCAGAAGGAAGTGAATGCACCATGAAGTCCACCCAGAACATCAGCTGCTTTGCAAACTGAGACCAAAGAAAAGCTTAAGTCAGGAAGGGAAAGGGGTGGTGGGGAAAGCTGCAACCATGAGCACCCATTCTTTAAAGCAGAAATGGGAACAAGTTTCTCAATGTGCCCAGGAGGTACACAAGGAACAGGGGGAAACCCTGTGAGGGCTCTGGTCATCTGAAAGAGGCAGCTGCAGACTCCTCTGCACCTGACTGACAACATGAGATCACAGTTACTCCCCCTCAGGCTGGGACCTGGCTGTGGGACAGCTCTAGGGCATCACACTCCCTCTTAAAACACAAGACAGGAGGTTTCAAAGGAGGAGTGGAGAAGAAGTGTGGCCAGTACCCCTGGTCAGCCCACAGTGACTTCCTACCAGTAGGATTCTCTGGTCTATGCTGTAGGAAGCAGCAGTGCCCTGTGAAAGGTCTGACTGGTGTCTTTTCCTCAACATACCTGGGTGAGAGCCTGCAGCCCTTCTGCAGGTAATGGGTGAGTCTTCCTGCAGATGCCAAGAGGAGCCCAAAGTATGGGGGAGATGGCTTAATCGGTCTAGAGAGGAACTCAGGGTGATACTGAACCCCAACGAAGAAAGGATGCTCTAAGAGAAGAAACACAAGGTGTTCATGTCAGGTCTCCAGCCTTCCTGATGATGGGGAGAAGTGTCATTTCTCTCCTGGCTTTTGTCCCTAAATGGACAGGCATTTCCTTTCTGCTTTTTTTAGATGTAGCTTTATGGATGGAATCACTCAGAGAGGCTGGGCTGGCCTCACACAATGCCTGCTCCACTCCCCTCCAAACCCTTCCCCTTGTAAACACATACACCCACAAGTACTCACCTTCCAACTCAACCACTTCCATCCGCTCTCCCTCCTCATCCTGCCCCACAAACTTCAAACCCTGCTCTTCAAACCACTTCTTCAATTCTGGATTGACCTGCAAGACCAGGAGCAAGAAAATCCATCATCTCTTTTATCTGGATTACACAATACCAATACCAACAGGACCATTCTTACCTCAAACCTGTGTCTGTGTCTCTCTTCCAAGAAATCATGATCACCATACAGCTTCCCTGCACCAAAAGGAAGACATTTCTCAGAGCAAATGCCAAACAGTTTGCATGATGCCAAGTTTTAACAAGTTGATATAAACAGCCCCCATCAGAACCTGCTGCCTCTCAAGTGAACCAAGTTATCTCCATTTCACTACTGGAACAGAGCCTGCAAAGACCAACCTTTCAAGGATGCTTTAGCTTTTCCATGTCTCCATTCCCCATACACACCACACATGTCAGTCCCAGAAAACACTTCTAAAAGAGGTAAGAAATTCCTTACTCATGATGGAGTTCTTGGTTTGGAAGAGTGTTCTTCTCTTGCCAAGCCTCATGGTCCCACCCATTTGACCTGGGTTGTGTTCTGGCATGTCTATAACCTGCAGAAAGCATTCAGAGAGGGAGATGGGAATGAGGGAGAAGTAACAGTCCCAGGTAGATTCTGAAATATTGAAGTAGGAAAAAAAAAACCCCAACATCCATACAGAAAGCAAGTGAAACACCCCAAGAAGCATGGGCTTGGTTAAGGAGAACACCACCAACCACTAGGCAAGTTAGCTGAGGCCAGCAAAGGCTGTACAGAATACATCCAAGGTGTGTGGGCATTCAGGAGCATTTGCAGAGGAGATCATCTCACTGAAGCCTACGTAGATCCCACACACTCACACTGTGCTACTCACTGACCTCAACCATAGACAAACAAGCATGTTTACAGAAACAAACCCCCCAAACCAGAATCCCTTACACTCTGGTAAGTAATTCCAGAAGCTGGTGGGGTTTTCTGAACACTCTGGAGTAGCACTTTCATTACATGGGGCTCACCAGCATGGCTCCCAACCGTGTACTTTTCATGCCCAGAGAGGGGGTGGGTGCCCCGTCCCTGGGGGTGTTGAAGGCCAGGTTGGCTGGGGCCCTGGGCAACCTTGTGTAGCTCCAGGCCTGGAGGTTGGTGTCCCTGCCTGTGTCAGGGGGTTGGAGCTCTGTGACCCTTGGGGTCCCTTCCAACCCAGACCAGGCTGGGGTTCATTTCTATCAGAAACCAACCGTGGTGGATGCCCTGAACAAGGCACACAGAGCCTGCTGCCTGAGGTCCAGAGGTGTTCCAAGGAATTCATGCCAGCCCATGTTAATTTCTGAGATCATAATTAAGCAGCTGAGCAGTGGAATCTGGATATCACCAGATCATTTACTCTTTTTCACCTGTAACAGGCACTGCCATCTTCAGTGAGGCAGCAATGGCCATACAGTTAATTAGGCAAAACCAGTTTCTTTTCAGATTAGTAAAGGAAGATAAGACTTAAAAGCCACAAGATGTATTAATCCAAGCTGTTAACTGCACCAAGAGGTATCTGCAGAGAAGTCTACAGGCAAGTAAGGCTACTACAAGCAAATCACCATAAACTCACCACTGGATGAGCAGTTTTGGGGTCAAATTCTGTCGAGTTGGCATCTGCAATGTGAAGTTCATCAATCAGAACCACAACGTCCCTCAGACCATGAGGTGCATTTACAGGACCTCCCCAGGTAAAGCTGCATCTCATCCCCAGGCCTCTGGCACACAGATGGACTGTGCTGGGACACTCACCAGCCCAGAGGTGCCAGCTCAGCCCTGCAGTGAGACTGTGGGGATGCTGGGATCTCAGGGTGGCCAGTGCAGTTCTATCAGTGCTGAAAGCACAGGGTCACTCAGGAAAAGCACACAACCACCAGCCTGGAGTATTTGAAATAGAGCCAAGGAGGGGGAAGGGAGCACTCAGAATTCTGCTTTGACTACTAGTGAGACTTGGAATCAGGCTGAGAAACTAAATCTAGCACTCTGTACAGCCCAGAAAGCAATTCCACCCACTGAACTGCATTTTGGTCTCTGTTTTCCCTGGCTGTAATGGGAATTTAAGATGTCCAGCACACACAGGCACAACTCTAGGTATTTTATTCAGGAGCTGAACCCCACTCTGAGCAACAGAAAGCCTTCTGTCACCATAAGCATGCCTTACTCCATTGATTTTCATTTAAGTGGGGTAAGGAAATTGCTCTTTTTCCTTTCTCCCTAGCAAAGGAGATGGGGAATTTTAATTTAAAAAAATTAAATATACCTATCCATTAAAAATTACAATTATTTAAAAAGTCACAGGTATTACTCAAGCAATCAAAGAGATGCCCAAACCCCAGGAAAGGTTCTCTGCAATTACCTTGCCAGCCAAGAACACTGCGTGCAAACTCCACAACTGCCAGCTGCATTCCCAAACAAACCCCTGCAGAAAGCAAGGCAGAACACAGAGCAAGTCAGGACAAGGACCTCTGAGCCCTGCAGAGCACACCCACCTTCACAGAGCACTCCTGAGCCAGAGGGAACCCTGGATGAGACAGACCTTTGACCTGGATTCAGGGGTCTGTTCACTCTGTCCCAAGTGACTCCGAAGGGTTTTACTCCACCTCACCCTTCCTGCTCTGCTCACACACTCCAGTCTCTCACCACATCCATTTTGTTTAAATGCAGTCATGTGTTTCTTTGTGCCAAGACCACCACAGCCTCCTCTGAGGCTTCCCTCAGGACTCCTACCCCTCATTACAGAGATTACATGCCATCCCAGCTCAGCCCAGCACTGGCCAGTTCAGAGCCAACTACAGATGATGTTGGCCTCAGCACAGATCACTGCCTTCCTCAGCCCAGGGTCCTGCAGACCAGTTAGGCTATTGTTCCACCTCCTCCTTTTATTTCTTCTTCTGGAAGAACATGTTTCTCACCTAAGAAGGGTTTTTTCTGTTTTCTTGCCCAGGAAATGGCTTGGATTTTGCCTTCTGTCCCTCGAACACCAAATCCACCAGGAACCAGGACTCCACTGTGTGAGGATGAGAAGATGCCGTTCACATGAGGCTCACCAGCATGGTTCCCAACCTCTCTCCCATAAAAGCTTGAACTTGCAAGACCTCAGTCCTGAAGAGGGGTTTAAAGTGCCCTACATGGCAAGGCCTGTCTGTGGCAGAGTTTCCAGACACCATCACATGAGCCATCAGATGAGATGTCACAGTGTTTTCAGGGAAACGTTTCACAAATGCCCATTCTCCCTCCCCCAGAAATCCCCTATTTGTATCAGAACAGAACATCAGAATGGCTCGTGCTGCAGGAGCCACATGCTCTGCACCCAGCACATCTGCAAACCTATCACCCAGGCAGGGCCATGCTGAGGAAGCTGCTGTCTGCACTGTCATGTTGTCCTGACTGCAAGCACGAGGGCACCCAATTCTGCAGGAAGTTCTGGTGGTACCACCCAGAGCCTGCTTCTCTGAGGGATAGCAAACCCCACTTATTCTTGCTTTCCAAGTTAACTCTTGGCACCCCTCTGCATCACAACACTTTCCCCCCTTCTCATCCTAAAGAACTTCATAGCCCATTTATACCTTCCATCCTCTCCAGCTTTAGCAGCCTTTGCCAGTACCCATCCCTTCCCCTTATCTCCTCTCAGCCAGTTTCCCCACTAAACCTGTACAAGTGGAGAGTCTGGCACCTGGGAAGGAATAACTGCTGGAATCAGGACAGGCTGGGGGGAGCTGCTGGAGAGGAGCTCTGTGGAGAAGGACCTGGGGGTCCTGGTGGGTGACAGGGTGTCCATGAGCCAGCAGTGTGTCCTGGGGCTGAGAGAGACAATGGGATCCTGGGGGCATCAGGAGGAGTGTGGGCAGCAGGTCACAGGAGGGGATCCTCCCCCTCTGCTCTGCCCTGCTCAGGCCCCAGCTGGAGTGTTGTGTCCAGTGCTGGGCTCCCTGGGATCAAACAGACAGGGATCTCCTGGAGAGAGTCCAGAGGAGGGACAGGGAGATGCTGAAGGGCCTGGAGCATCTCCCCTGTGAGGAAAGGCTGAGGGAGCTGGGGCTGTTCAGCCTGGAGAGAAGAAGACTAAGGGGGGACCTGAGGAATGGTTATCACTATCTGAAGGATGGGATGCAGGGGGACATGGGCAGCCCCTTCTCAGTGTCTGTGGGGACAGGACAAGGGGCAATGGCTGCAAGTTGGAGCACAGGGAGTTCCCCCCAAGCTGGGGAAGAACTTTTCCCCAGTGAGGGTGAGGGAGCCCTGGGCCAGGCTGCCCAGGGGGTGTGGAGTCTCCTTCTCTGGAGAGATTCCAGCCCCGTCTGGACAGCGCCCTGTGTGCCCTGTCCTAGGGACCCTGCTTTGGCAGGGGCTTGGACCCCATGAGCTCTGGAGGGCCCTGCCAACCCCTGGGATTCTGTGATTCTATGATCTGCCTGATCACCTCCCCTGCTGGGAGGTGGGAGGCTTATTTAACAGTTCTCCATTTTACATCATATCCTAAATGTCACTGAGAGGCCCATGGGACGATGTCAGAGGACACTGGTACAGGGCCCAAGAGCTCAGTCCCCAGTGAGGCTCCCAGTTTCAGAACACTCCAACATGAGTTCCTTACTCAGCACCACAGAGCTTCTGCCACGCTTCATGGTATCGGACAGGTTCTTCCTGCAGAGTATCTGGCTCCAAGTCAGCAGAGTCAATATACTGGGAAGAAATTCAAAAACAGGATGATGAGATACTGCCACAAAAGAGTAAACAGAGGGTCTCCTTAATTCTCATTAAATTAAGATATCATCCTTCATCCTGGAGACCTATGGATTTGTTTCCTACTAGATACATGCTCATGGTTTTTCTGGGCTGATTTCCTGTCTGCTACTCAACACAACTGGTTTCCAGCACCATCATACTGCTGATGCACAAACAGAAGCTGTGGGGCTTGGATCTTCCCTTCTCTGCAGCTCTGCTGACATACAACTGAGGCCCAGACACATTCCAGGTGAAGTCTTCACTGAGCACAGCGAGCTCAGAACACACAGAGCCAGAACCACACAGGGAGAACTCAATGGAATGGCCATCTCATCAAACATACATCATTTAATCTTCAAGGGAGACTGGAGAATCAATAGGACATGGGGAAACACAGGCTGCTGGAATTAAAGGATGCTATAAGCAGTGCTTCATATGGAAAAAACTGCAAGTTTTCCAGTTTCACATCTCCATTATTCCTGCATCCCAAATTTCTCAGTGTCCTTGCAGTCTGCTCACCCTTCTGAACAACCTTTTTTGGTTTTGTTTTCTATTTTTTAAGCTTAGAAAACTCCTAAACAGCTCTTGAAGCCAGTGCAAGATCTCCAGGCACAGGACTCTCAGACAGCCTTCCCCTTTCTGACCCATACAAACAGAGCTGTGTCAGGAACAGCCCACAGACCCAAGCACAGGGTTTACCCTCACCACTCTTATTTGGTTTCCTTTTCTCCTCTACTGATTTTGCAAGCTGAAAGGTAACCCAAAGGCAGAACAATGCTATATAAAGCAAGCACCTATTTCCATGACTCACCAGCATCATGAAACCTCTGGACATTTAAAAATTCTATTTAAAGTACAATTTCTGACAACATGTATGTATTTCACCTCTTCAGAGCATCTAGCTAGAACCAAGACACTTCAAAGCACCTAGGCAGCCAAACCAGCATTAAGACCTTAATAAAATCTGAGGCAGAAGCACCAGAAAACCAAGAAAAATAGCAACAATGCTAAAAAGGATAACACTCACAGCATCACCAGGTTGGAAAAGCCCTTTAAGCTCATCCAGTCCAACCATTCCCATCCTGAGCTAAACCAGATCCCTGAGCACCTCATCTCCCCTCTGTTAAACACCCCCAGGGGGGTGACTCAGCCCCTCCCTGGGCAGCCTGGGCCACAGCCCCACAACTCTGCCAGGGAAGAACTTTGCCCTCCCAGCTGAGCTGACCCTGCCCTGGCCCAGCTTGAGCCCATTGCCCCTTGTCCCAGCTCCTGTCCCCTGGCTGAAGAGACCAGCGCCCACCTCTCTGCACCCTCCTGGCAGGGCAGGGGAGGTGGGGAGAAGGTCTCCCCTCAGCCTCCTCTTCTCCAGGCTCAACACCCCCAGCTCCCTCAGCTGCTCCTCAGAGGATTTGCCCTCCAGCCCCTTCCCCAGCCTGGTTGCCCTTCTCTGGACTCGCTCCAGGACCTCCATGTCCTTCTGATGCTGAGGAGCCCCCTGTCAGAGAAACTAAAGCAAACAGTCCCCTGGTCAGATGCATCTACCACTCTACCACAGTTCAGCATGCAACACCCAGCACTGCAGAGCTCCCATCAATCACACAGACACCTTGTACACCTCACAGGATGAAAGGCAGCTTTGCTTGAAGCTGTTTAGGTGTTTTGATGCTGTAATCTAAGGACAAATTTGTTTCACTGGCTGAGTTAACTCTCTCTTACTGTCTGTGGGTTTGTGAAGAGCTTCATTAAGATGGACAGCACTGTGGGTGGAAGGAGCACAGAGGTGGGGGGCAGAAGTTTTACACACACACACACACACACACACCCCACTCCTACCTTAATGTCAAGCTTGTGGTTAATAGCCAGTGCAGAGTGCTCCAGTGCTTTAATGACAGAGGCATAGGAATCTGAGAACTTGGTGTATTTGCCAACAAGTGCAATGGAACATGTCTCAAGGAGACGGTCATACCTAAACACAACCAAACACAGGGGTTATCTCCTCCTCAGCAGGAAACAGGGACAAGAACTGCTGCTATTCAGCTTTTCAAGTAACATCAACAGTTGGGCTCTTGAAAATCCATCCAAGTAGTGAGAGGACAACTTTGGAAGAGGTGACCCTTTTGTAACAATTATGACTTAGAAATATGGAAAGAAGAACAGAAGAGAGGAGGGGGAAGAAGAGAAAAACCAGTGAGGGAGAAAACCAGCTGCATAAAGTCCCAGATACATCAACTCATTCCTCCTTCTGCTGAAAAGCCATTTTGAATAGATCCAAACTGTCTTTTCAGGAAGTTGTATTGGACTCAAAGTCTGCAGTAAACTATTAGGAGACAGATCAAAGCACAGCTCTGCATATGTTTATACTGCACAGCATCTTCCCACGCTGGTTCTGAGTCCACTTCAGCAGCCAGGAATACAGAAAGGACATCTAGAGTCCTATGGCTGCACTGCCTGAGCTGGGAGTCCCCAGAACCTCATGACCACCTGAACTTCCAGGAAATAACATCTGCTGAATAACATATGTGACATTCCTGGCCACAACTGGGAGATTATTTAATGCTTGTGTCAGAATTGCTGAGCACCTTCACCTAGGCTGGGTACTGAGGGCTTTCCCTGTCAGAAGAAAATGTTCTTGGCAGTGGTGGCATGTGTCATGCATATAAAGGGAAAGGTTTAGATCTTGAAAGTTAATTTCTTACAAGGATAAAACATCCCTGAAGTTTCAGAAAGAGCCTGAATGTCCACTGAAAAGATACAGCTGACTATTTCCCCACAAGCAGGGAGTCTATTTCCTGCACAACCCAACCCCCAGTCCTAGGGGTCTCAGAGAGAACAGTTACAGAACATGTTTCACTTGCTTGCAAGCATATTCAAAAGCTACATTTTTATTGATGCTCCTGGTGTCCCCCACATACAAAAGGCTTCTACCACTTTGTAACATCAGTGGGTTTTCTGTATGAAAAGGGAGGGCAGAGCTCTCCACCTTCTAATTACTTCACACTGGGTTTGGCATGGACACCACACTACCAACACAGCACAAGAAGCTCAGTAATGTTATCTTACAGGGTTCTCATGTTAGAATATTCTTTTTTTCCAACAGTTAAATGCATTTTTGTAGGGAAAAAAAAAAGGGAAAAAAAAAAAAGGAAAAAAGATTTGGCTGCATGAGAACACAGGAGGAAGATGAGGCAACACTCCTCACCTAATAACCAGCAACCAAGAGGAGAAACTAACCTGGAGTGTGAATTCAAACTAAGGCCAGAGGAGGAGCTCACCTGTCTGCCATCTCCTTCCACTTCATGAGCATCCTCCTGGGCTGCCTCTCGATGGGAAGGTCCAGCCTGTGTCGGAAGTAGTCAACAACTCCCTGCTCCTCTAACAACAGAGGAACCCGGTAGATAGAAGAGACATCATGAACACAGATGACCTGTTCATAAAATATGAAGCCATTAAAACAGAGCTAAGTGCCTGAGCAACTACTGTTAGAGAGCTGTTCAGAGAGCTGCTATCTCTACCAGCCAGCCACATGACCACCTGAGCTTCCAGGAAATAACATCTGCTGAATAACATAACAACATAGGAACAGCTTAGTACTAGTTTCCACATCCCTGAAAAGGTAATCCATCACCACTTCCCAGCAGCTAAAGCTCACTGGGCACCTTGGGAAGGGCCAGAACATGACAACCAGGAAGACTGAGCAGTAAGAAAGTCAGCAGCTACGCAAGCTACACGAGTGCATAGCAAAGTTCAAAGAACACTGCCAAGAGCCTTCTGAGACACAGCCCTCCTGGGAATCCTAACTGAAACCAGGCAGGCTGCCCACAAGCCCAGCTTCCCCAGTTCCCACTCCTGTCCTTCCTAACCAGTGCTCTTCACCCCACATGATTACATCCCAGGGAAATCTGTGATCTCAATACAGCCAGGGATTTTACAGGGCATCTCTCATCAAAGTTCAATCCTAACAACTAGAAGCAAAGAATTCTCAGGTCAGCTGGGAATATCTATAGCAAGGGTTCTAGTTCACTGAAATGGGCTTCCCCAGACAAGGAAAGCTGGCTCAGGACAACTGTCACCTGTTCATCAGGAATGGTAGTGTATTTGAAGGATCAAAAATACACAACTATTTTTAAATCCTCATTTCTCCTGACTGCAGTGAAAGCTGAGTCCAACACTGCACAAGTAAACACCCCTCCCCACACCCAGATGCAAGTTTTACTCCTTTATAGCCACCAGCCTTTACTTCTCAATTCAAATGCAACTGCAGCCAAAGAAACACTGTGTAAAACAGCACTGAACCTCCAGGGAAGAAGCTCTGACAAGAGCCAAGGTACTTTCAATTCCTGACCAACAAGAGGCAGATATCAGAATGCTGACACATCCCTGTTATTGGTGGCTAATTCCAAATCAGTACTGCAAGACACAGTCTGATCTGGGTGTACAGGAGGTTAATAAAGATGCCTTGACAGAACCTGGAGCTGTGAGGTGATTCACAGCCTTTCACAGATTTTTTTCAGCCCCAGGCAGATGAAGTGGGGATATTCAGCCTACAGCCTGTTTCAAGGTTTACCTCAGGCTACACTGTGCAGAGCAGCCTCAGCATGAAGAGAGTCATGCTAACCTGGGATTTCTGTGTATCACCTGACGTTCAAGTGAAGCAATGTTCCTCTCAAACACCACTTCAACCTTCCTGAGCAATCTCTCTCCATGCAATGTTGGGCAGGAGAATAATACTGTGAGAAGAGCAGGGTATGAAATGAAAGGCATTCATGTAGCCTTTAAAGGTGATTTAGGGACAACTACTCTTTGGCCTCTAATAATGAAAAAAAGTATCTCATTCTTCCATATTCACAGAAGGAATGTGGAAGGACAACTAAGGTCAAAACCAGCTATTCCAAAAATACCTTGGATTCCACAGAATTCTCTAAGTCTATGCTAACTGCTTTATAAGGAAGCCTGTGTGCTGGCATTAAAAAGAGACTTTTGCAATGGTTACATGTGTGAGGAATGTAGGAAAGACAAAGCAGCAAACAAATTATGCAGCTAACAAAGACACAGCCAGAACACAAAAATGCTACACTCAGACAAAGCTCTGCTCAGCATCTGACAAACAGCTAGAGTATTTATTGTGAGGAGGTACAGACAGCAATCCTTACCTGCTCTGGTTCAACATGACAGAACATGGAAATCTTTTCTTTTACTGAGGTATCCAGTGGTGTGGAGCACCTGCAAACAATCTAACAGAACAGCAACATCAAGGGTGTGAAGCAGAACAAAAGTACCCAGACACTTATATAACAAACCTTGGAAAGAGCTGTCTGTCTGCAGTCTGTGACTTGGGAAAAAAAAATGCCTAGTTCCTTTTACTTGGAATTGCCAATATACAAGAGCTTTCTCTCAACCTAAGCATTATTTAGAGTAGGATGTTGGTGAAACATGCCAGGACTGCATCTTCAAATCCAAAACCATGTAGCAAGCTTACCAGATCTGGTGAGAGACCAAGACCTCTGAGTTCACGAACACTGTTTTGGGTGGGTTTAGTCTTCTGCTCTCCTGTAGAGCTTGGCTGGTCAGAGAAGAGCAGAATTTGGTATATCAAATGATGATGACATGTAGCAATGATTCATCAAGCTAACTGGGACTCTCAACCCCATTCATCTTGTAAAAACTTTGACCCAGTTCTCAGACAATTCACATGAACTTTACATACCCCTGGACATTATCAATTTAATCACAGAGAGTGAAAGCAACTGGCAGAAACCAGAGTTCCAGTCTGTGCAGCAAGTAGGTGTGCATTTCAGTGAGGGAAGGAGAGAGCAGAGATCTAAAGGTTTTCATCTACTGCTCCCTCCAAATACCTAATACTTTATCCTCCCATTTTTTTCTCCATATAATCACCTGCCCTGGAAAGAGAGAGAGAAGAGGAGAACAAACACTAATCTACACCCCAGTAACTACCGAATTGCTCTGCCAAAACCAGCTCTGAGACAAGGAATTCTCATGCTCTCTAGTACAGTTAACACAATCATGGAAGAACTTTTCTCAGCAGTGACTCCTGCAGTAAAGACTTTTTTGTTTGGTTAAGACTGTAAGTTGTCTCCCTAACAGAGCAGCAAGACAGGTATGAGGTGTTACATGGCAGAAACCCCCTTCATATGCTTTTGATATTAACAGTTCACCCCATCTGCTTGGTGCATAAGGATATGTTCCTTTTCCCTGAGATTCTTAATTAACTGACTCCTATCACAGCACTGCTTCAGAACACCTTGTCTTAGTTGAATCTCTGAACAAGGGCAACTGCCAGTCATTGCTCTGGCTTACAGAGCAGTCAGTCTATGAAATCACTGTCAAACATCAAAACACACATTAAAAATACTGTCTAGGGGAAAAAAAACCCAGCTTATGTTTCAAAACAGTATTATGGTTTGAAATTACAAAGGGAACCCAGCCTATTTTATGAACTACAGCTAATGTAAGCCTTGGGATAAAGAAACTAAAAAAACCACACAGCAACAGAGGTATTAAAGAGCTCCAGGAAGAGTCTGGAATGGGATCTTGTTAATGACTCCAAATGGCTGTGAAATCTGGCTATGTCACTGCATTTTATAGTAGCTTTGCAGAAATGAAAGGCTATGCAAATGAAGGGAAACTGAAAGTTTTCAGCCCTAGAAAGCAAGTTTGCCTGCAACACCTAGGAGAGAATTCCAGACAGAAAAACCTGCAGTGAGTTGCAAAACTGCACTTGCTGCAAACCCTGACTATTTATTACACATTAATACACTATGAAAAGTTCCTGTTAACTTCTTGAAAACCTTTTTTAAATAAATAACCACATTTTCCCTGCATTTGTTCCACAAGTTTTGATATATGGAAATATAAGAGAACCTACAGGTGCAGCACTTTGAGAAACATGTATTTAGAAAGGAAGTTTTGGATTGGGGAAGCACAACCACCAAAACATTTTAAGTCCTTACCTGGGGAACTAGACTGACATGGATATTACAGAAATTCTCTCTTTTGGCTTTGAACTGGAACTGGCGGAAAGCTTCGATGAAAGGCATGCTCTCAATATCACCTACTGTCCCACCAAGCTGAAAGAGACAAAGGTATTTAGGATTAAAGTTAGGAAAAAACCATCCTACTAAAACAGAGATAAAAGGACACTAAAGCTTCTCCCCAGCCTTCCCCTCTGGCTCCTGAAGAGTATCAACACAAAGATGAAATGCATCAGGATGTCCCAGTTGCAGGAACTACTCCCATGGCCTCCCATTTGCATCAACTATCATTTTACCTTTGAGATTCACCAAAAATCAAAAAGCCACAAGAAAAACAACTTCTCACGAGGGCAGCACCTCTCCAGGGGCAGTAGTTTTACCACTGTTCTCTCCTCAGGGAAATGCCTTAGATGTTAATATTATTCCCTATGAACATTAGGTGGCACCGAGCAGCAGAGTATCTGTTCAGCTTCAGTAACTACCCAGGGCAGTGTCAGACCCATGCAGTAACAGAGGCAAGGCACTCATTGGAGCACTGACAGCCTCCCACGTGCTGTCAGGTTGTGTCTCCAAGGTACTTCAGGATCCAGGGCTCGGAATCCTGGAACAGAAGGCAGCACTCAAGCTGCAGGGAGAGCACTAAGGCATGGTGACCCGGGCAGGCTGGCTCTCTCCTCTGTTGGGATATCCTGTCAGCCACCTCAAGTGCTTGCCCTGCTCTGTCTCCTCTGGCAGCCATCCATCCCATACAGTGCATGGGAAACTGAATGGAGTTTGTCACCAGTAACTTATGCCACTCAGTCTTCCAGATCTACGCTTGGTCTGGTCACACCAAGGCTCCTTCCACTGCTAAGGAAGAAAGACAACTGCACTTGGAACTTCATTTACCTACCACCCCTCCACCCACCAAGGAAGGAGAGGGCACAACACAGTTAACTCAGACTTCAGTGTGTACTGACAAGACCTAAAATTCATTCTGTAGACAAATTCACAATAACACTAGAGACCAAAGCATCTCAAAAATCTAACTCTCCAAGACCTATGTGCTTCTCTGTGTGGATTCAGACACAGAGCAAAAGATAGACCAAGTGAGAGGGAGATTTTTAACCAGTTCAACAACATTCAAAGTTGAACATGACTGTAAAATAAAAACTACCATGCAGAACATGCACACAGTTCAGCTTACTACACAAGAAGCAGAACTATGGTTTTTTTCTTTGAGAGCTACAAACCTCAATCACACAAACTTGGGGTTCAATGCCATCTTCATCTACAGGAATCCGTGCCTGCCTCATTACCCATTCCTGTATGGCATCTGTGATGTGGGGGACAACTGAAAAAGAAACCCAGGCAAGGGTTAAAGCCACAACCCACCCACTTTTCTCCCTCTAACTACAGAGTAAACTACTGAACCTAAGTAGCCAGTGCTTCCCTTATCACTTCAGCACTGATGTGTATCTTTACAGATGTATGCATTTTTGATGTGATTGTTCTTGGCTTCTTTATCAAGAGAAGTGCCTTGGCAGGAAATGTAATCCTGCCTCCAATTAAACACACGTAAGCAGCATTTCCTTTAAGCTGCAAGATTCAAGTACAGCTCTTTGCTTAAACCAGAGTAACTCTCTCTGCCTAAGCTGTTTGTACAAGTCCTTATCCAAACCAGCCCTGGAGGATGCTTAAAAAGAGAAGGGACTGATCTCATCCTCAAAGATACTTTGGGCTTTCTAATTACATGACAATTATCAAAAGCAAAAAAAGCAACAGCCCTTTTAACCAGCTAAAAAATAATCCACAGATGTCTTAGTCTGAGGTCTGTTCACATTTAGCATTGGCTATGTTAGACAGTCCAGAATTCAGTCCCAGTAACAGGCAGGTTATTGCTGAGCACTGGAGAGCTTTGAGGAGCTTACAGGTAACCTGATTCAGTACAGCAGCACCACCACGCTGCACTGCTGAGTCCTCCACCTCCGCTTTTACAACTACAAAACCCATCACAAGAACACTGTATAACAAAGACCTAAGTTAGGATGAAGTGCAAGAGCATCCAACCAGGACAGACAGACTGACTGTGTTTCTAAGCATCGTGAATGAAGCTTCCCATCACCTTGGACGGTTTTGCCCAGATAGTCTCCCTTCCTCTCCTTGTTGATGACGTACTGGTAGATCTTCCCAGTAGTCAGGTTGTTGTCTTTGGTGAGTCGGATATCAAGGAAGCGCTCGTAGTTACCAAGGTCCAGGTCCACTTCCCCTCCATCATCCAGCACGAACACCTCCCCTGCGGCACACAGAAGGCACAGGTCAAGCCGCCTGCATCAGCAATGTGCCTGTGACAGCTGGAAGAACTCAACGCGAGGAAACACCTCCAGCGAGTTCAGGGGAGGCTACTGAAACAGCCTCATAGCGCACAGAGGGGGCTACACCAAGGACACAGCCCCAGCCAGCACAAAAGAACCGAGCTCCCCTCTGCGCCGGCTCACCGCCCCACCAGCGGCCCCGCCGGTCCCGCCGCCGGCCTCAGCCCCGCCGAGCAGCGGGTCCCGGCCGGGCAGAGCCAGCCCCGGGGCCCGCCCGAAGCGCCCGCCCGGCCCCGCGGGGCCACTCACCGTGCTCGTACGGGGAGAAGGTGCCGGCGTCGATGTTGATGTAGGGGTCGATCTTGATGGAGGTGACATGCAGCCCGCAGGACTTGAGGATGGTGCCGATGCTGCTGGCGATGATGCCCTTGCCGATGCCTGAGATCACCCCGCCCGTGACCAGGATGTACTTCATCTGCCTCGCTGCCTGACACCGACACCGCCTCAGCGAGGGCTCTGCCCCGGGCAAGCTGGCACAGACTCGCTGCCTGGAGGAGCCGCGGGCCCCGCCGCTCCTGTCAGCGACATCCCCCCCGCTCCTCCCCCGCCATCCCCGCCCCTCAGCGGGGCCCGCTCCCCCGCCACACAAGTTCCCGCCGCAGGCGGGGCCCCCGCCGAACGCTCCCCGCGCCCCCCTTCCCCCTCCGCGTGGTCCCGCCCGCTTTCCCCCCGCTTCCCCGCGCCTGCCCACATGGTCCCGCCCGCCGCCGCCCCCTGCCCCTCACCTGTGCCCGCCGGAGCCCCGGGGCGGCGCGCGAAGGGTGCGTGGCAGGCGGGGTGGGTAGCGGAGCGCGCGCCGTGCAACCGCCAGCCGGCTCGGCGGGGAAGCGCATGAGGCCGGCGCGCGGCGGGGCGCACGCGCCGAAGGGGAACGGCGCTTGCGCAGTACGGGGAGGGGGAGAGGCCACCGCGCTTCAGAATGGGCGGGGCGGGGCTACCGCTGCCGAGACCGCGCCCCGCCCGCCTCAGAGTGTGCCCGGGAGCGGCAGCCGGTCGGCTGGCCCGGCGTCTGGCAGGTCTCCTGCCCCGCTGCGAGGCGTTGCGGTCCCGTCCATCTCTGAGGGACGAGAGGCTCCAGCGCCGCTGGACGCGAGGGGAGCAGCTCCGTGGGACGGTGGGGGGTGATTGCCGCCCTGCCGACCCGGGGCTTGGCCCGCTCCTGAGGGCGGCTCCGGCAGAGCGGAAGGGAGCCTGGGGAGATAGGTCCCTGTCAGGGGCGGGATTCGGCCCCAGGCTGCCTGCTGCTGACAGCCGCTCTTTGTGTGCTAGGACCACAGAGCTCAGAGGAACTGGAGTACCTGACAGGGCCCCTTTGCTGTTGTGCTCTCGTCCAGCCAGCTGAAGAGTGAGCCCAGTCAGGCGGCTCTTGTGGGAGAAGGAGTGTGCCCATGCAAACGGAGGGGAGAATCCCGGGCAGCCCTGGCCTCCTTTGGCCCACAAGTTCTGCCTTGATCTTTGGCAGACCGCTGGTTTACCTGAAGCAGCTGGGTGGCACCTCTTAGGAAGGGATTTCTCTTGACTATGGGATGGGCCAACCCGATTCACTGTAGAGACACTGCTCCTGCTGCTTTCCTCAATTTTACCAGGTCAGAAATCACCCAAAATGCAGTGCTCAGGGATGTGGCTTGGTGGTGGACTTGACAGTACTAGGTTTACAGTTGGACTGGATTTTAAGGGTATTTTCCAAATTAACTAATTCATCAATTCTGTGACACTAAGCTGTGGAGTAATAAGTTGTTCTATGCATGGCTTCATCACCGTGCTTGGCTGTACCAGACGTGACCTGTACATGGAAGTCTAGTTTCAGAAATAAACCACTCGATGTCTTGGCTTTGTGACGTGCTGCTTTTGTCTTTTTTTCTCATTCTGTTGTCTCATACTTGCCTTTCTCTGTCATCCATCTCACCTAACCACCAGTTAGGGCCTGTGGTTTGAAGAGCATCACTTTTCACTTGGGTGACTGTTGCTGTGCTCCTCTTCCTCAGTGCTGCGGTCTTTCCAGCTGTTTGTCACCATTCGAGCTCTCTGGCCCTTGTTACCTGGATCACCCTCTCTGCAGGCGATGTGACAACCTTTGCAGCCAGAGGAGCTGTCTGACTTTACAAAAGGCATATTCCAATGCTTTAAGAAATTAAAAATAACATGACCCAATGCTCAAGAGGATTTTGCCTCTGAAGAACTTACTGATGTTTTGGTGGGTGTTGTGGGCATCAGAGAAGCAGTCGGTGTGTCCTCACAGTGGGTGAAATGCATTGCTGTTGATTGCCACCCAATTGATGGTGACAAAGCCGAATTACACCAGGCTTCCTGGGCCTGGGGAAGGGTACAGCACAAGCTCCCCAGGGCTGTGGGATCCCCAGACCCTTCACAGTTGAGGTTTTTGCCATGGGGTTCCTGTCCAGCATGAGGAGTGTGAGCACCCCCGCAGCAGAGGGAGCGGGTGCAGCATTTGGGGTGGGTGAGGAACGCACTGATTTCACCAGCATACTTTATCTTGCCTGGGGACCCAGGTGAGCCCAGGCTGAGGGCATCTGCAGTGTGTAGCAGCCAGCACAGAGCAGCCTGTCAGCTTTTGAGTTGGTTGAGACATCGTGCCACATCCTCAGGCAGCTGTGCCAGGCCTCAGAGGGTGGTGGGGATGCTGCTCACAGAATCATAAGGTTGGAAAAGCCCTTTAAGATCATCAAGTCCAACCATTCCCATCCTGTGCTGACCCAGATCCCTGAGCACCTCATCTCCCCTCTGTTAAACACCCCCAGGGGGGTGACTCAGCCCCTCCCTGGGCAGCCTGGGCCACAGCCCCACAGCTCTGCCAGGGAAGAACTTTGCCCTCCCAGCTGAGCTGACCCTGCCCTGGCCCAGCTTGAGCCCATTGCCCCTTGTCCCAGCTCCTGGCCCCTGGCTGAAGAGACCAGCGCCCACCTCTCTGCACCCTCCTGGCAGGGCAGGGGAGGTGGGGAGAAGGTCTCCCCTCAGCCTCCTCTTCTCCAGGCTCAACACCCCCAGCTCCCTCAGCTGCTCCTCAGAGGATTTGCCCTCCAGCCCCTTCCCCAGCCTGGTTGCCCTTCTCTGGACTCGCTCCAGGACTTCAAGCTCCAGGCTCTCCCTGCTGTCTGTGCTGTGGAGATGTGTTAGTCGTCTCTGTTGTTGTTGGTCTTCCCCTCCTCCGGTGTTCACCTGTTTCTCCATGCACGTGTTCTCCCATCTCTCCTGATCTAGTTCAAGGTGTCCCTGCTCACTGCAGAGGGGGTGGAAGAGATGACCTTAAAGGTCCCTTCCAACCTAACACAGTCTGTGATTCTATGATTCTGTGGTGATCAGCTCTATGGGCAAAGCTGCCTCCCACCTTCCCCACAGGCAGGAGGTTTCCTCTTGCTGGAGAGCAGTGACTGTGCACACAGGAGCAGTGCAGTGTCTGGTGCCTTTAGGAATGGCCTGACAGTGCTGTTTCCTTTCTCCATGAAGGGCTCCTCTTGTTTTCTTATGTTAGTCTTATCAGTAAGTACTTCAGTGTCCAGCACTTTTTGTTAAGGAAGGAATGGTGAGGTGACAGTGAGTGTGCACAAACACAGCAAGGAATGTGTGTGTGTTTGTGAAGCACCCGAATGCAGTGGCTGTGTCCAGCAGCACAACCCCTTCACAGCATCAGGGGACCACAGGGGTTGGCAGGGCCCCCAGAGCCCATGGGGTCCAACCCCCTGCCAAAGCAGGGTCCCTAGGACAGGGCACACAGGGCGCTGTCCAGACGGGGCTGGAATCTCTCCAGAGAAGGAGACTCCACACCCCCTGGGCAGCCTGGCCCAGGGCTCCCTCACCCTCACTGGGGAAAAGTTCTTCCCCAGCTTGGGGGAACTCCCTGGGCTCCAACTTGCAGCCATTGCCCCTTGTCCTGTCCCCACAGACACTGAGAAGGGGCTGCCCATGTCCCCTGTGTCCCACACTTCAGATAAGGCACAGAGAGGCAGAGCCCCCCAGGGTTGAGTCTGGATGTCCCATTTCATGGGTGAGGCACAAGGCATCTGCCTGTGGCAACTGCTTTGTGACTGAAAGAGGTGTCTGTCACCTAAAAGTGAACATCTCCTTTTAGACACACATCATTTCCTTGGTGCCTAATTACAGCCTCAGGGGTCGGATATCCAGTGGTGCTTAAGAGATAACTACACCCAGTGGGAGCTGTTGTGAACATTAAATGGTGTGGAATAACAGTGACCCAGAAGAGTCAAATCACAAGTATCTCAAGTTATGCAAAAGGGGGTGGGAGGGTGGGTAGTGACGGTGTGGTGTTTTCACCCTTAGTTTTGACCTTATAATGTCTGGAATACAGACTGTGAATATTTTCCTTTCAGCAACGTGAAATGAGATGAAATTGATCCACTCTGCTTGTTCAACAGGATTTGATTCAGCAGAACAAAGGAACAGGAAAGGACCCCTCAGAGGACTGGTACAGTTCTGGTGAATGTTAATGTCTTACTGGGATTATGTGAGAAAAAATATACTGGAATCCTCAAACACTCCCTAGACCTTCCTCATTGTTTAGGTGCCTACTGATCAAGGGAAATGTTTGTTATGATAATTGTGGTGGTTTGACCCTGGCTGGAGGCCAGATGCCACCAAGGCTGCTCAGTCACTTCCCTTTTCAGCTGGACAGGGGAGAAAATAGATATTGAGAAGCTCAGGAGTGGAGATAAGGACAGGGAGAGATCATTCCACAGTCAGAGTCACGGGCAGAACAGACTCAACATGGAATAAAGGAAAGAAACTCTCTGATGGCCCTGCCCTGCACCCCCAGGGACACCAGAGTCGGGCGATGAGAACACCCAGGTCTTAAAGCAGACTGCACTTTAGTCAGAGTTTCACTCCCTTCTCTGCCCCAGGGTAGCACGGGGTGGGGGTGTGGGGGGGCTGGGGGCTGTGGGAGCAGGGGTTTCAGTCAGTTCAGTTCAGTTGTCTTCCTTCTTAGCCTTCCTCACCGCCTTCCCCTGCTGCACCGTGGGGTCTCACCCATGGCAGACAGTTCTCCATGAACTTCCTACAGGAGCTGGGCTGGGTCAGCCTGGAGAAGAGAAGGCTGTGGGGGGACCTCATTGCAGCCTGCCAGTCCCTGAAGGGAGCAGAGGAACAGGAGGGGAATCAGCTTGTTCAAGGGCAGAGCCTGGCAGGACAAGGGGGCTGGAGTGAAGCTGGAGGAGGGAAGGGGGAGAGGAGAGATTGGGGGAAGTTCTTTGCAGAGAGAGTGGTGAGGGGCTGGCAGGGGCTGCCCAGAGAGGGGGTGGGTGCCCCGTCCCTGGGGGTGTTGAAGGCCAGGTTGGCTGGGGCCCTGGGCAACCTTGTGTAGCTCCAGGCCTGGAGGTTGGTGTCCCTGCCTGTGGCAGGGGGTTGGAGCTCTGTGACCCTTGGGGTCCCTCCCAACCCAGACCAGGCTGGGATTCTAGGATTCTATGATTCTCCAACCTGAGTCCTTTCCCACAGGGCTTCAGCTCTTCATCAGCTGCCCCAGCATGGGTCACTGCTATGGGTGCAGTCACAAATCACAGTGTCTCTCAGTCTCTCAGGCACAGACTGCTCCAGCCTGGTCCTCCCTCAGACTTCACATGCCACCTCCCCCAGCAAACCTGCTCCCGAGTGGGCCTGCCCCTCTCAAGGGTCTAACCTTGAGCCCAGCTGGTGTTTACTCAGCAGGACCTGGGGGAAGCTTCCATCTACTTCTTGCAGAAATCACCCCTGCAGCCCTTCCTCCTCTACTGGAACCCTGCCATGCAAAACCACAACAGTATTATATATACAATATTGATGATTATGTGAATTACAATAAGTTATTTTATAATAATATATCAATATAATAATATATCAATATAATAATATATCAATATAATAATATATCAATATAGTACTATGTTGTTTATCATTATATTGTATTATCATCCTTATTACAGGTATTGGGATTTGTGTTATCTATGAAAAGTACATTTGACTTTTTTTTTCCAAGTGACTTTTCTTAACAGGTTTGCTTTGTTCATCATTGCTTTTGGTTTTGTTTGTTTACCTTAAAATTCCACGGAAAAGTCGATTTTTGCCTAATTATAGTATCTTCAAGATGCAAGCCTTGATCTACAGGCAAAAGGGGGCCTGTTGAACCTGTTTGTGCAGCCTCTCTTCAGTCCACCCAGAGAGTATATGGCAGAATTATCAGGTGAAGAAATGCATGCAAACATTTTCAAGCATAAGATGGAGTTTTATTTCCCATGTTAGTGTGAGATGTCACACATCACTGATGTGTGCACTCCTGTGCTGCATAAGCAGGCAGCTGGGTGTGTTGAGAGAGGGATTGTCCTGCAGCTAGATCCCTTGTTGGTGGGGTTGATGTGAGAGAGTGGTGTCTGTGATGTGTGTACACGTGATGTTATCCCTGCTCTTCCAAGGCTTTTCATCATCTCCACAGGCTGGAGGCTATGGGAGTGTTGTGCTTTTTCACAGTGGAGCCTTTGTAGCCTCCATTCTGCATCCACTAATAATCATAGAATCACAGAATCATAGGGGTTGGAAGGGACCTTGAGAGATCATCGGGTCCAACCCCCTGCCAAAGCAGGGTCCCTAGGACATTTCACTCAGATAGGCGTCCAGACGGGGCTGGAATCTCTCCAGAGAAGGAGACTCCACACCCCCTGGGCAGCCTGGCCCAGGGCTCCCTCACCCTCACTGGGGAAAAGTTCTTCCCCAGCTTGGGGGGAACTCCCTGGGCTCCAACTTGCAGCCATTGCCCCTTGTCCTGTCCCCACAGACACTGAGAAGAGGCTGCCCATGTCCCCCTGCATCCCATCCTTCAGATAGTGATAACCATTCATCAGGTCCCCCCTTAGTCTTCTTCTCTCCAGGCTGAACAGCCCCAGCTCCCTCAGCCTTTCCTCACAGGGGGGATGCTCCAGGCCCTTCAGCATCTCCCTGTCCCTCCTCTGGACTCTCTCCAGGAGATGCCTGTCTGTTTGATCCCAGGGAGCCCAGCACTGGACACAACACTCCAGGTGGGGCCTGACCAGGGCGGAGCAGAGGGGGAGGATCCCCTCCTGTGTCCTGCTGCCCACACTCCTCCTGATGCCCCCAGGATCCCATTGTCTCTCTCAGCCCCAGGACACACTGCTGGCTCATGGTCAACCTGTCACCCACCAGGACCCCCAGGTCCTTCTCCACAGAGCTCTTCTCCAGCAGGTCATCCCCCATCCTGTACTGATAGAAAAGGTTGTTCCTTCCCAGGTGCAAGACTTTACACTTGCTTTTGTTGAACCTCAAATATAATGATCATCATTTAAGGCTCAGGCAGAAACAATTATCTTCAGCCTTCAGGTGCCAGCCAGTTGTACACTAACCCAAATCACACTGTTACCCAGGATTCTGAGATCTCATTGCCAAAGCAGAGCATTTCAGCTATGGCTTTGACATTTTGCTTGGCTCCAGTTTCAGCAAGAAGGTGGAAACCCCTCTGCCAAGGTGGTACCATGCAGTGGCTCCTGGCTAGTGTGTGATGAGCAATGCTTTGTTTATAGGTATTGAAACTCACCTGTGTTTCAAAGGAACAAGCAAGCACAGCTGGGTTACACAGCCTGACATTGTCGTCCTGCCTAGAGCATACTCTAGACCTGTGACTAGCAGTGTTCCCCAGGGCTCAGGGTTGGGTCCAGTCCTGTTTAATATCTTCATTGAGACCTTGATGAGGGAACAGCATCCACCCTCAGCAAGTACCTGATGATCCAGAGCTGGGAGGAGTGGGTGACACACAGGACACTGCGCTGCCATCCAGAGAGACCTGGCCAGGCTGGAGAGCTGGGCAGGGAGAGACCAGGTGAGGTTCAACAAAAGCAAGTGGAGAGTCTGGCACCTGGGAAGGAAAAACTGCTGGAACCAGTACAGGCTGGGGGAGCTGCTGGAGAGGAGCTTTGTGGAGAAGGACCTGGGGGTCCTGGTGGGCGACAGGGTGGCCATGAGCCAGCAGTGTGTCCTGGGGCTGAGAGAGACAATGGGATCCTGGGGGCATCAGGAGGAGTGTGGGCAGCAGGTCACAGGAGGGGATCCTCCCCTCTGCTCTGCCCTGCTCAGGCCCCACCTGGAGTGTTGTGTCCAGTGCTGGGCTCCCTGGGATCAAACAGACAGGGATCTCCTGGAGAGAGTCCAAAGAAGGGCTACGAAGATGATGAAGGGCCTGGAGCATCTCCCCTATGAGGAAAGGCTGAGAAGATTGGGACTGTTCAGCCTTGAGAAGAGAAGACTAAGGGGGGACCTAATTAATGTTTATAATTATCTTAAGCAGGGGATGCAGGGGGAATCAGCCAGCCCCTTCTCAGTGTCTGTGGGGACAGGACAAGGGGCAATGGCTGCAAGTTGGAGCCCAGGGAGTTCCCCCCAAGCTGGGGAAGAACTTTTCCCCAGTGAGGGTGAGGGAGCCCTGGGCCAGGCTGCCCAGGGGGTGTGGAGTCTCCTTCTCTGGAGAGATTCCAGCCCCGTCTGGACAGCGCCCTGTGTGCCCTGTCCTAGGGACCCTGCTTTGGCAGGGGGTTGGACCCCATGGGCTCTGGAGGGCCCTGCCAACCCCTATGATCCTGTGATTCTGTGACTCTGTGATTCTATGTTGCTTGTACTCTGCTTAGCAGCAGTGGGGAGGCATGCACCTCTCCCAGACCTGCCCCAAGGAGGGATGGCTGACATCCAAGAAGAGTCTGCTTCTCTAATAAGAACAAGCACGTGAAGATGGAAATATGACCTATTGCAACAAGAGTTTGTGAATATAGAAGTAAAAAATACCAGTTGAGGCCAGTAACCCTTTTCCTCTGTGACCAGTGAAAGAAGCAGCTAAAGACAGCCCTGCACCAGAGTGTTTCTGACAGTGATGGGATACCCAGTAGCTTGGCTGAGACCTGCTGGAGAGGAGTCTGGAAGCTATGTGGGCTCGCTGCCACCCCACTACTGGGGTGAAGAAAGAAAACATCTTGCCCTTATTGGTTTTGGTATTGCAGATCACCACACGTTTACATCTAGCACCTGTCCCGGTGGCATCCTGCTGGGTGGCTTTGAACTCCTGTTCTTGTTTACTCCAAACACCAGTGGCAGCGGTGTGGATGAGGACATCTCCAGCTACCCTGGCTGGTCCCTTGGTGGCAGCAGAGGGCTTTGCAGGAACAGGCTGGGATCAGCAGGAGCAGGCTGGACGCTTCTCTCTGCCTGTGCTGTCACCCCAGGGCTCTGCCACCTGAGCCCGGAGCCAGCTCTGATCTGTCCCGAAGAGTACCTGGGCTGAGCCAAATCCCCCTGAGTCTTGCAAAGTCAAACTCCTTTTTGCTTAAAGCCTTAGTCCTAGTCCCAGTCCTCTTACTGCACTTTAGAATGATTCTAGACTTTTTTCCTTTTTCTTTTGGCTATGCTTTGCAGTTTGAGAACTTCACAGAAGACTACAAAACCTGTACTCCAGAAAGCAGCAGCTCTCCCAGCTCTCCCAGCTCCAGCTGGTTGGCGTGGCACTAACACTGCTAACTGCTGCTAACCAGCCTGAAACACTGTGTGGAGAACATTCTGGACGCTACCCTTCACTTGTAGGAGTGCACAAGCCTTAGGTTAGCAACATGGAGCATCTCCAGGCACACTGCTGGCTCCTGTTGAGCCACAGCACAACCAGATGGCCAAGCAAGGGGCTTGTCCATCTGTATCCAGCGTCGGTGTAGCCTCACCTTGAGCTCTGTGTGCAGTGGTGGGCCCCACCATTTGAGAAGGTCCCTGAATGCCTCCAGAGAAGAGCAGCAGAGCTGATGGAAGGGCTGGGAAGAATGCTCTGTGAGGACTTTGGGCTTGGCTGGTTTGGAGTAAAGGAGGCTGAGGGGCAGCTTCCTGAGGAGAAGATGTGGAGAGGGAGGTGCTGATCACTTCTCCCCAGGATCCAGTGATAGGATGAGTAGGAATGGTTCAAGGCTGCCTCAGGGAAGGTTTAGACTAGACATTAGGACACATTTCTTTACTGGGAGAGAGGTCAGAACAGGCTTCCTAGAGAGGAGGTTGATGCCTGGAAACAGTCGGTGTTTGAGGCATTTGGACATGATCAATGCTTTAACCTCTGGTCAGCCCTGAAGTGGTCATGTAGTGGACTAGGTGGTCACCTGTTACCCTGAGGAACAAGAGGCTTTGAGCAGACATTACAAAAGATGCAAAACAAGAGCTGTGTGATAGCTGTCGTCTTGCCCAGTGCTGGCTGTGCTGTGTCTTCTTCAGAAATGCCCACTAGATGGTGGGATTGAACAGTGAAAGAAGAGTTTCTGAAGTAACAAAGGGACCAGCCATGCTGTGGTGACACGGTGGGGACCTCAGAGCTCCTGTGGGACAGGTAGGGGAGCACCACATGTGCCTCGTGGATTAGACAGGATTTGGCAACATCCTTCTGGGTCAGTCTCTACCCTGCCTCAAACTGGGTGTAGTTTGTCCCGGTGGGACTGAGGAGTTGTGATCCTTCCTGGTTGGTCTTGATTCTTTCAGGCAGGGCTTCTTCACCTCCAGGTCTCTTCCTGTCTGCTTCTTTCTCTGGGAAGTGAGGGGTGAACCCACTGAGGTGCTGTGGAGCTCATCCATGCAGGAAACATTTTGATCAGAATTTCAAAGCCGTGACCTAAGGAGAGGGTAGCAATGAGCAGGGCTGGCTGAGAAGGGGGGCACAGCACCAGAAAGGGGGCACAGCACAGAAAGGGGGTGGGTGGGAAGGAAAAGGTTTGTAAATGCAGAAAGCAGCATGTGCTCCTAACTCAGTATGATGAAGCCTGTGCCACCCTTGGACAGAGTGCTGGAGTGCTGGAGACCAGCTCTCACTCCTTGCTTCTGGCAGGCTGTGTCCCAGTTGTGTGCCTCAGTTTCTCACATGTAAGTTGGAGTCAAGGACTCTGATCCTTTTCTGACAGTCTTTTGGTATCTGCAATGAAAAAGACATTGGAGCTCTGTGTTTTCATTACTGACTATTCTGGTGACTTGGGAGCCTGTGTCCTCCCTACCTGGGGTCACAAAGAGCTCCATGCACAGGCCTGACCAGCCAGGCAGCATGAACCTGCTCCATCTCGTTCCCCTCACCCCGGTCCGGGCTGCATCTCCCACATGAAACCAACTGTGATGGGCCAGAGCCAGTTGCTGTTGAAGCGGTGGAGGATGCTGACTGAGCTGGTCCCGGTGATGGTGCTGTCTGCAGGCTCCAAGACTCACATGGATTTTATGCATGGAGAAGCTGCAGGTGCAGAACGAGACCCTTTCCTTTGAGAAGTTTCCTTCTCTGAGGGGTCCTGTGCTTGGGGAGCTTCACTGGACACCTTCCTGAGGAGAAAAACCAGGCAGAGGATCTGAAACCTGAGGTGTGTGCTCAGCTCCTGGCGTTGGGGGTTTCCAGCTCCTGCATTCTGGAGAGGCCAGGCCAGGCCAGCTGCCACACAGGCTGCTACCCAGGCGTGTGAGGACAGGAGGCAGGGTCATCAAGGGCTGCTGCCCTACCTACATGGCTGAGCAAAGTGTAATTACACCTGCTCCCAGGAAAGCTGGCTGGGCCTTGTACAGGAGCCACATGATTTAGGTTTCCTAACAATCCACAGTGCTGTGACAAGTCTGCTAGTCTGGGAGGCCTGGTCAGTGGCCTCTAGTAACGGCCACTAGTAATGGCCACTACAGGCCTGGTCAGTGGCCTCTAGTAATGGCCACTAGTAATGGCCACTACAGGCCTGGTCAGTGGCCTCTAGTAATGGCCACTAGTAATGGCCACTACAGGCCTGGTCAGTGGCCTCTAGTAATGGCCAGGGAAACCTGGTGCAAGGGCTTTGTGGTGAGTCAGGCAAGAAAAAAGGTGTTATAGGGAAGAGACTTGCTACCCCCAGGCAACATGCCCTTTACTGGTTTGGGCCTGTCCTTATTTCCATACAGCCATTTACATCTCTCTCTTTAATGTTGTGAGCTTGACAACAGCTTGGGGAGACTCCTCTGGTGCTTCTCAGTCCAAAGCCACACACCATGACCACTGGGTTTGTATTTTCAAGAGCTAAATTTTAACTGCTGTGAGCTAACACCTGTCCTTATTTACCAAGGAGACTAATTGTGCCCTTTCCTCTTAGTAACAACAGGCAGCAATTGTAAAATTCTCTCTCAGAGCTGCTCCTCAGAGGTGGTCATGGTAATGAACAAAGTTTTGAAGAAGAGGCTTGGAACAGAGGGGTGAAAGGATGAGGCAGATGATCTGCAGAAGCATTTATGGAGATAACTTCACCCTGGGTGGCCAGGATGTGCTGGCAGGTTCCACAGACACGCATGAACCATCCCTGGTAGTTGTGCATTTGTCATTCATGTGTGTCTTGCCATTGTGGCATAGTGCAGGAAAGCTCATCTGTCCACGTGTTCAATACCTGTGCAGAGTTTGCTGTGATGGGACAAGAAGGTCCCTGCCAGCCCTGAACAAGGGGGACTCAAGGCTGTACAAGGTGATGCGATGGCTCAGTGAAGGGTCAGATTGAGAAAGCCTCCAAGTGTCAACTCTGTGGAGCAGGACAGGAACATTCAGCAGAGCAACCAGGTCCCCAAACACAGGTTTTGGTCTCCTTATTTGCACAATACCTAAACAGCATGCCCAAGGCTGGCTGTGTGCTGGCCAAGCATGCCAGGCCCTGAGGAAGACTCTGCAGGCACATGTTCAGAGGTCACCTCTCCCAAACAAGTCATATCCTCAGCACAAAGGTCAAAGAAAAGTGGGATTCTCTGTAACATTTTTCCTTGGATTGAAATATGTACCAGGCTCATTGTTCCCCTGTGGCTTTTTGGCTGCCATCATGTAAAACCTTGGTCCCAGAGGGACATTTTCAGCTATATGCTTGTAGAAAGTGTGTTTGTGTGTGTTTGTGTGCAGTGTATCCCATAATACCTGGCAAAGTCACACACAGAGCTGAGCCCTCTCCTCACACTGGTCAGGACCACACACAAAGGCCATCGCTGCTGTGGGACCTGTTCACAGGAGACTTCTGTCACACAAAAACACTGCAAGGAAACACCAGAACCCAAGAGGAGGTTGGGGGATGTGAAGTTACACTTCTCCCCAGTTCAGGATGCTTTTGTGCACGTGCCAAAGGCTGGAGTTCTATTTAAATACTTGTTCTCCACTCCATCACTGCCTAAGTGTCCCAACAGCTCACTGACCACACAAAACACCCCATCTGGAGCTAATTTAAAGCTCTGTTAACATGCTTGGTTGTTTCTGCACCTGTCATTAAACCTATACTGGTAATAATCTCTTGCATTAATTGAACTCTCTCACCTCAGTGTTTGTCTGGTAGCAAAGGGGATTTCTGGATCGGTGGAGAACACTGAGCCTCCCCTTTCCTCTGGGGCTGGGCTCACCTTGGAGCAGGATTCAGCTCTACCCAAGGCACGAGGGAGCTGCTTCTTCCCAACAGTGCAGGGGGAGGTTGAGAGCTACAGACAGGTGCTGAGGTGCAAGAACTATCTTTGAGGACTAGCACCAGCTAGGCAACTCAGGGGGAAAGACAGTTCCCCCTCCCAAATTTGTAGGTGCCTGTTTGAAGATGGGGCTGTAGGGATGAAGGCGCTCAGTGTTTGGCTGAAGGTCACGTAAGGTTTCTGGCAGGGTTAAGGGGTGAGATCAGATCTCCATGTTTCATCCACAAGGTAAATCTGACAAGATCACTCTCTCCTGCAGAAAGCTGATGGTACAGACTCTCACACAGGTGTCACTTTCCCTCAGGTTCTTTTGCCTGGAAAAAAAGGCAGCATCCTCCTCCCATGTGCAGAGCAGAGCATATGTGATCATCAGCAGGAGAGAGCATGCTACCAGCACAGCAATGTGCATCAGCCATGGGGCCCTGACCTTGGCTGGAGGACAGTGAACCACAGCTCAACATGTGCAGCAGAAGCTCCACTGATGAAGGGCAAAGCAAACAGGGGAACTGGTGTGAGAGCAAACCAGCACGAGCTGCGAGAACCACACGAGCATATGTGCAGGCAGAGCAGTTCCCAGGCCAGTGTGGTGCCTGAGGACTGGGTTCTGTGGTGACACTCATGAATTCCTTCCTGGAGAGCCAGAGGAGCAGAGAAGAGGCATAAAGAGAGAATGAAGGAGATTCAGGTTGACACTGAACCCAGAGAGATGGAGACTGCCCTGGGGGGATTCCTGGAAGGGCTTGTGCAGAGCTGAAGCTGAGCTAGGAACAAACCTCACAGAGGCAGCTGAGCGTGTGTGCTGCCCAAATCATCTGCTGTCTCACCCTGAGAGATGGCCACTCCATGAGCACAGCCATGGGGTCATGGCTGGTGGAGGCTCTGGTCTCCCTGGCTGCAGCAGGGCACAGGAATGAGCTATCAACAGAACAAGTGTGGTTGTTTCAGGAGCTGGCTAGGTTTTGGCCCACCAGATCTAACAGCCTCTTAGCAAAATCCCAAGTCTCTGCAAAACATTTGGCTGTGTAAAGAGTGGGTATAGTACAAAATGATGTTGAGGCAGAAATGCCCAAGAAGAGTTTGTCACCACCAGTGACATCCCTGTTTCCACCAGGAAGGGAGGTAACAGCTCCACAGCACAGTCATTTAAGGGACACCTGCCAGTCTGACATGTCTTTCACTCTCTTATACCATGTTTTTTTTGACTCCTACACTTTGAACCTGCCTTTGCAGGTGGTCTCCCCCTCCTCCTACTCCACCAGTTAGCTTCTAATTTTGAAGAGGCAAAAAAGTTGTGGGATTTCAATCCCTTTCTGAAGGTTTGTGTGCTGGCTTTGTTGGTTGGTAATGAGTGTATCACATCAACAGTGTGGGATCTCAGATGGCCTGCATGGAAAAGGACAAAGCACTCATACTTCATGCAGTCTTAAAGGCAGCAAAACCCTGCTGTAAGTACTCTTTAAAATCTTATGTGATTGGATTATTCATCTTTATGAAATGTGTGAGAAATACAGTGACTTTCAGTTAATTCAATTGCAGGATAATTTGATCTTCTATTTAATTCAATCAAAACTCCTGAAATAAAACCATTTGCATTCTTGAAACAAAACCATTTCTACTGGGCTGATGTAGCTGTAATGGCTTTTTCATTTAAAGGCCACTTCACAGCTAATTTTTATACTGTTCTTGCCTAACTGTCAATGAGGAAATACTCACACACTTGTGCTACTAATTTCTCCCTCAATTTATAGCATTTCCCTTCACAAAATGAGTCATTACAGAAGAAACCCTCAAAGGCAGTCAGAGGATTTTGGTGTGCTTTCCTGCTGAGCTGCAGTCAAGCTGATGCTTCCAGCTCATTTTGTTAAGCATCCCTGCAAACCCCGCTCCCTGCCTGCAGATAAGGCAGGCTCTTAAGTACCAGCAGGTTATAAACTCGAGTCCTTCCTCAGAAGAGACTGGCATTATGAAAGAATAAAGAGCTCAAAGGGAATAAAGGTGTGAAAAGACAGGCAACACCTGCATGCTGAGCTACCCACACCTTGGCACGGATGCTGCCAGAGCATCTGTGAGCGATACGACCTGCGATGCAGTGGCTGAGCATGGAGGGGTACCAAGATTTATTGGTTTCAGCCAGGAGGGGTAGAGGAAAATGGGTCAGGAAGAGCAGAAAGCTCTGAGCAAGCATACCTGGGTTGTTTCCAGATATAAATGAGCCTGTGTTTTAGGAGAAAGGGAACAGCAAGTGGTCCTGCAAATGGCCCGACCAGGTGGCCGGAGCATCGGGAGTGTCAGCTCAGCAATATTCACCCCACGGTGAAGCAGTTGGCATTTTTATTTGATCTCTCTCTTGATCTCTCTAGCATAAGGCTGAGCGTGGTCTTAAGAGTCCAGTAGGGAGAAGGCGATGTGCCACAACAGCAGATCAGAGAGCAGGCTTTTGTCCCTGCCATCACCCCAGGGCTGCGGTCCTGCTGTGTTTGCAGAGGGACAATCTGCATGGGCCAGAGGAATTTTAATCCTGAATGGTTTCCACATTCCTTCCAGCCTGGCAAAGGATTCTGCTGAGGCATCAACTTGCCTTGTCCAGCTCAGCCTGTCCTACATCTGATAAATTAATTGAAGATTTAATTGAGGAATTAATTGAGTCATTCTGCTGGTTACCACAACATAATCAGTCGGCTTCCCAGAGTCACAGCTTTCCAGGCAGTTTGGGCTGTGAACAAGTGTCGTGGTTCCCCCCGGCTGTGGGCCGAGCTCCACGCAGCTGCCTGCTCCTTAAAGTAAAAGAGCAGGGGAAGAGGGAAAAGGGGGAAACAAGGGAAGGGAAAAGGAAGGGGAAATAACTCCAAACCCAAGAAACTAAGAGGCCCGTGGGTTGGGAGAAGGAGAGTTTACTGAGAGAACAGAAAGATCAAATATCCCAATGCTAACAGGACTTGAGAGCAAAAGAAGATGAAACTCTTGATCCCCAATGCAGTTTCTCCCCGACCCACACAACTCAGGTACCACCCAGAGCTGTCCCGGAACCCGACCGTCCCCCCAAGCAGCACGCGTCCCGCCACCGCCCCTCTTCTTCCTCCCCTCAGCCCCCCGTTCTCCTGGGCAGGACGTCATTGCCATGGAATACTCTCTTTGGCCCCTCTGGGGCACCTGTCCTGGCTTCGCCCCTCCTTTCTCCTGAAGAGAGAAATAGGAAGAAGCTGAGAAAGTCCTTGACTGTCTGACTGCAACTAAGAACATCAGGGTGTTCTCAGCACTGCTTTCATTGTAACTCCCAAACACAGCATCCCATCAGCTGCTACAAATGGAGTGAACTCTGTCCTGACTGAAACCAGGACAACAACTCAACCCCTCCCAAGTCCTTGGAGAGGAGCTGCTGCAAGCTTCAGAGCCAGTGCCCTTCTCGCAGCCCTCTGAGTGCGCTGGCACCCCGGCAGCGCTTGCCCTGCGTCCCAAATGTGCCGTGGTGCCTGCAGCTCAGGGAGGAGGCATCTGCTTTGGGCACAGAACTGCTGAGAAGAAGTCTTTCCCCTCCCTGCACTGGCTGTGCAGCTGCAGCCGGTTGTGCTGTGTGTTAGGTCTGATTCTGGGGCTTGTCTGAGCATCCCAGGAAGATGCTTCGCTTTTGTTCTCAAAATAATCCTGTACCCAGAGAGATTGCCATCTCCATTCAGCACAGACTGTGGCTGTAACATGGAATGCAGCTGCAAGGTAATCACTGCACTTAGATTAAATTCGAGTTCCTGAACTGTAACATGTAACTCCATCTCTGCTCTGCCCTGTGAGGCCCCAGCTGGAGTCCTGTGTCCAGAGCTGGGGCCCCAGGACAAGAGAGATGTGGGACTGTTGGAGAGGGGTCAGAGGAGCCACGGAGATGCTCAGAGGGCTGGAGCAGCTCCCCTCCGGAGAGAGGCTGAGGGAGCTGGGCTGGGTCAGCCTGGAGAAGAGAAGGCTGTGGGGGGACCTCATTGCAGCCTGCCCGTCCCTGAAGGGAGCAGAGGAACAGGAGTGGAATGGGCTTGTTCAAGGGCAGAGCCTGGCAGGACAAGGGGGCTGGAGTGAAGCTGGAGGAGGGAAGGGGGAGAGGAGAGATTGGGGGCAAGTTCTTTGCAGAGAGAGTGGTGAGGGGCTGGCAGGGGCTGCCCAGAGAGAGGGTGGGTGCCCCATCCCTGGGGGTGTTGAAGGCCAGGTTGACTGGGGCCCTGGGCAACCTTGTGTAGCTCCAGGCCTGGAGGTTGGTGTCCCTGCCTGTGGCAGGGGGTTGGAGCTCTGTGACCCTTGGGGTCCCTTCCAACCCAGACCAGGCTGGGATTCTATGTAAACCCCAAAACTTGAAGGGATTAATTTGAAACCTTAAGGGCTCATTCTGGGTTTACTCAGATTTATGTGAATGGGATGAAGGTCATGGGATAATCACAGGAAAAAGGGGCAGGAGCAGGTCTGCACTTTCTTCTCTTTATTAGACTTTTGTAGCCAACTGTGGAATTTTGTTCAAAGCAGATTTTAAATCCTTTCCCTTCCCCTTCCCTCTCCTCATCACTAAATTATAAATCCAAGGAACCTGAAACAAGGAGCAGAGACTTGGAGCTTGTCAGGTCCCTGATACCTTGCCTGTTTAAGATGAAATTTCTACAAGCTAACACCACGGGTGGTTGTTGGCATTAACAAAACCCCCATGTCCTTGTAAATAGTATCTTCTTCAAGTGGCTTTGTGTACCTAAAGCTGTGTTGTCCTTCTAGCAGAACAAACACCTTGCTGCTCTTGCCATGGGTTCAGACTCCATCCCCAGCTATAGAAATTGAATGAGCCAAAACTGTTTGGTCTCCCAGCAAGTGATAAACTAAAACCTCAAGGAATGTTTGGGAGCCTCAGCTCAGGCTTTGGCCTTGGTGATTTCTAATGGAGTGACACAGGACTTGTCTTTTAGCTCCTGAGAGTGAGACCAAACTTCTAACCAAGTCTCAAAGCTGAAGCTCTCCATCTTTCCACCACCGTGGAGACAAATACGCTGCTGTGTGCGTTGGCACAGGCCCTGAGCAGTGGGAACCTGAGACTGCACAGGGCCCCTAAGTATTGCTGGAGCTTAATTACAAAGCTGCCTGTAGTGATAGGATGAGGGGCAGTGATTTTCAGCTGCAGGAGGGCAGCTGGAGAGCGACTGGGAGGTAGAAAACCTTCACAGGGAGGAGGAAGGCCCTGTCACAGGGTGCCCAGAGAAGCTGGGGCTGCCCCTAGATCCATGGCAGGGCTCAATGGCAGGTAGGATGGGGTGTGGGGTACCCTGAGCTGGTGTCCTGGAGCAGAGGGATGCATAGTGACACTTTTATGCTTTCAGAGCAACGAGCACAAGGTGCAGTGTGGTTGCAAATGCATTGAGGTGAAGAGTAAAATAAAATAAAATAAAATATTGAGTGAGAGGTACCCTGAAATGTCTTTCTCTCATGACAGCTCTGTGCTGAGCCCCAAACTGCTTCCTGCACTCAGCATCTGGAGGACAGGAACGTCTGTAAGAGCTGTGTGAGGCAGGAGGTGTCTTCTCTTACTGAATGATGGAGTGGTTGGGACAGAAAACAGGCTGTTGGATGGGGTTGTGGAGCTGAGCCCAGTAGGCCATCTAGTGCCACTCCTGCAGGGAGCAGGGACACCTTCAACTAGAGCAGGGTGCTCAGAGCCCCATCCAGCCTGACCTTGAATGTCTCCAGGGATGGGGCCTCCCCCACCTCTCTGGGCACCCTGGGCCAGGGTCTCACCACCCGCAGAGTGAAGAACTTCTTCCTCAGGTCTCACCTAACCCTGCCCTGCTCTAGTTTAACCCCTCAGCCCTCGTCCCATCGCTCCCTGCCCTTCCAAACAGCCCTGCCCAGCTGCCCTGTAGGTCCTTCAGGGACTGGAAGGGGCTCTGAGGTCTCCCCACAGCCTTCTCTTCCCCAGGCTGACCCAGCCCATCTCTCCCAGCCTGTCTCTGTAGGAGAGGTGCTCCAGCCCTCAGATCATCCCCGTGGCCTCCTCTGGCCCTGCTCCAAGAGGTCCATGTCCTTGCTGTGCTGAGGGCTCCAGAGCTGGAGGCAGCACTGCAGGGGGGTCTCACCAGGGCAGAGCAGAGGGGGAACATCCCCTCTCCAATCTCCTGCCACACTGCTTGAGATGGAGATGGGCAGCCCAGGATGGGGTTGGCCTGATGGGCTGTGAGTGCCCATGGCTGGCTCTTCTCCAGCTCTGTGTCTATAGGGACACCCAAGTCCTTCTCTGCAGGGCTGCTCTCTTTCACATCATCCCCCAGCCTGTTTTGGTAGTGACAGTTGTTCCTACCCCAGAGCAGGACCTTGCAGTTGTCAGTTCTGACTCTTTCTGGTTGCTTCCCCATCCTTCACAGGTCTGGATATGGACTCCAAGAGAACAAGCTCCATGACTTCCCTAGGCCCTGTTGTGAGCCTGACCAGTCCCTCCTCTTACTCCAGCTGATGCAAATTCAACAGGAACACAACCCCTTGCCTAACTCTGCCCTGAGGTATTTCTTCTGGCTTCAAATGACAAAGTAATGCCACTGATGAATACAGAGTATGGCCCCAAGTTTGCAAATCTCTTCTGGGTTGGAGATGCTTTTCAGACTGAGAGTCCTGTTGTTGTTCTTGTCTCCTTCTCCCCAGCTGAGCAGCTGCTTCAGCTGTGCTTGTTCCAAATTGCTGCCTGATGGTAATTTTCTAAGATCTGCCTATGGAGGAGGATTTCATTTCAGTTGGCAAAAGACAATGCACTGAAACAGCCCCAGCTGAGACAAAGCCAGGAATTAGCATTTGTAAAGGGAGAAAGGGACAAAGGGAATGTTGGGGACAAGGAAGAAAGTGAAACAAAAATGAAATCATTGTCATTGTCTGACTACAAAAGGGAAGGGTGCTGTTCCAGAGACAGACACTGCACCCATGCCAGCCCGGCACCCACTGCAGTGGGGAAGCAGTTTGTCCACATCCCCCCAGGAATGGGGTAGAGCTGTGAGTGTGGAGGGCTGTCACCCAACATCAGCCCTGGAGAAGTGCTTAGACAGTCCATTCCCATGGTATTCACCACCAGCACTGTGCCCATTCGTTGGGCAGGTTGCTTTAGCATGATGAGGGGGATCATCCCTCATCCCCAGGAAGGGGTACGATCCCCCAGATGACTGCCCAAGTTGGGTTGTGAAGTCCTGACTGATTTGCAATCATCACTTGCTGCTGGGAGGTGGGAAATTGGTCAGGAGCAGCCCTAACCCCATGGCTGGGAGGAGGTCACTCCTACCCTGCCATGCACTCATTCCTCATCCTTTCCTTTCCAAGAGGGAAGTCCAGAGCAGACTGTGGTCCCAGGTGATGTCCCCACAGTCATATCTGCGCCAGCCAGCCATGATGGCACACACACAAGGCCCTCTATTGACATCCTGGCATGATGCTCTTCAGGGTGAGGGAGCCCTGGGCCAGGCTGCCCAGGGAGTGTGGAGTCTCCTTCTCTGGAGAGATTCCAGCCCCGTCTGGACAGCGCCCTGTGTGCCCTGTCCTAGGGACCCTGCTTTGGCAGGGGGTTGGACCCCATGGGCTCTGGAGGGCCCTGCCAACCCCTGGGATTCTGTGTGATTATGGTCCTTGAGAGCCTTTGTGGAGTCAGAAAATGGTCAATACTGGCAAGTTCCTGGCCTGCATCAAGAACAGTCTGGTGAGCAGGACCAGCTCAGTGACCGTTCCCTGCCCTCAGCGCTGGTGAGGCCCCACCTTGAGTCCTGCATCCGGTTTTGGACCCCTCACTACAGAAGAGACATTGAGGTGCTGGAGTGTGTCCAGAGAAGGGTGACAAGACTGGGGAATACATGGCCTGAGGAGTGGCTGAGGGAACTGGGCTTGTTTAGTCTGGAGAAAAGGAGGCTGAGGGGAGACCTGATCACTCTCTACAGCTACCTGAAAGGGGGCTGAGGAGAGGGGGGCTGAGGAGAGGGAGGAGGCTGAGGAGAGTGGGGAGGCCAAGGAGAGAGGGAGGGTGAGGAGAGGAGGGGCTGACCTCTTCTCCCTAGTGACCAGCCATAGTAAAGACAAGAGGAAATGTCCTCCAGTTACTCTGGGGAGATTTAGATTGGATGTGAGGAAATGCTTCTTCCCAGAGAGGGTTGCTGGGCGTTGGGATGGGCTGCCAGGGGAGTGCTGGAATCTCCATCCCTGGAGGTATTGAACAGGCTGTTAGATGTGGTGCTGAGGGACATGGTTTAGTGGTGGTTTTGGCAGGTTGGGTTGATGGTTGGACTTGATAATCTGAAAGGTCCCTTCCACCCAAGACAATTCTGTGCTTCTAAATTTCATCCCAAATGCAGGTACCAGCCTGGGAGCATGTGGGTCTCTCCATGTACAGCCATTAGCTGAGGGACTCCTGGCTGTGAGGTGACCGGTGGGCTCACACCCTGTCAGCAACATCCTGATGGGGAAGGCTGTAGACACATAACACAACTGCCTGTCCTGAAATGGCAAATGCTCTTCTTGAAGGATTCAACAGTTTCCTTATGCTCAGTTCTCACCCTCCCAGAGTCTTTACACTCCCAGTGCCTGGCTGGTTCACAGCTGGTGTGCCCCATGCTCATGCTGTCAGTGTAGGGTCCATCTCTCTGAGGTGATAAAATTGCCCTAAGGACTATGTGCTCCTGACCCTGACTGCCTCCTGCTCTCCAGAAAATTAAACTGGTGTTCTGGGGGGAACTGGACACCAGCCACTGTCCCAGTCAGTGGGGCTCATCCTGATTGCAGCTCTTGCCATAAGGAGGAGGGAAAGCTACGTCAGAGGAGGGGTCTGTCTCCTGGGATTGACTCTGGAGAATAGGAGCAGTGATGATCTAGGACCAGCCCACAGCCATGTGGGTTCCCAGGATGGGAGTCTGGGACATGTGGATGCTCTGCATTGAGTCACACAAATCCTGGTGGGGCTTTTCCCACTCAGAACGTGGTGACTGGTCAGAAGAAGCCAATTCTTGGTGGCCTGCTCTGCTGCAGCCTGCTCTGCTGTCCTGGGTGGCAGGAGCTTACTGTACACACAGTCCTGGAGAAGATGCTTCATCTGTTCCAGGAGAATCATTCTGAAATTTGGAGGTTTCATTGTAAGCTGCACTAAAATTCACTTTTCCAGTCTAGGATGGTTATTCTCTGTCCATCTGAGGTGACAACAAAGCATTGCTCCAGTTCTGAGGTGCTCTGTAAGTAGCAATCTTAAATCACTGTTCCCAGAGACACTCTCAGGACGTTGCTGGGCAATGGTGGTGTGGAGCCCTGGTCATTCCCTGCACAGATGGGCTGCTGTAGAATGTGGTGAAATGCAATTTCACCATCCTCCTGAAGGTCTTCTTCCCACAGTCCCCACCTGGAGCTGACTGTGGCCCTGCCCTGGGGCTGTTGCACAGCCCAGACCTCACTTCACAGTCCCAGACTCAACAGAAACTTTGGGAACTCCAAAAAAAAGCCCTTTTCTTTTGAGAAGATGAAACAATTCTTGAGATTGCATTGCCACCTGTAGCTCAAGGAGAGCTTCCACAGTAGCAGGCACACATGTTCCCAGTGGAAGCTCAGCCAGGGGACAGATCTGAGGATTCCTGTGTAGCTGGGAATCTGCTGGGAACCACAGGGACTCATTTACAAGTAATGAATCATGAACCATGTCCTGGTTTCAGTCAGGATAGAGTTAACTTCATTTGTAGCAGCTGATGGCTAGCTAGCCAAGAAAAAGTGTGAGCTCTGCAATTAACTATGGAGGCTTAGGGGAGTAACAAAGGGATGTGATCCCAAGGCAGAAAGCAGTTCTGGACCAGTCAGTGCCAGGAGTGTCCAAGACTGATTTGTATTCTAAGTTCCAAACAACTTTTAGCCAAAGAAATAGCTACTTTCCCTTGAACTGAAACAAATAGTCTGGAGAAGAGGAGGCTGAGGGGAGACCTTCTGCCCACCTGCCCTGCCCTGCCAGGAGGGTGCAGAAAGGTGGGCGCTGGTCTCTTCAGCCAGGGGCCAGGAGCTGGGACAAGGGGCAATGGGCTCAAGCTGGGCCAGGGCAGGGTCAGCTCAGCTGGGAGGGCAAAGTTCTTCCCTGGCAGAGCTGTGGGGCTGTGGCCCAGGCTGCCCAGGGAGGGGCTGAGTCACCCCCCTGGGTGTGTTTAACAGAGGGGAGATGAGGTGCTCAGGGATCTGGTTTAGCTCAGGATGGGAATGGTTGGACTTGATGATCTTTTCCAGCCTTGTGATTCTGTGATTGTGTGAAATCCCTTGTGGGTGTGATTACCAGGCAAACCAGCTGAGAGCTTTTAACTCCTGTTTAAATTTATGAGTGACCTGGATCAATGACAACTGGGGAACCATCTCTTGGAAGAGGTCTGCTTGTAGCTCCTGCTGCTGAGCCAAGGTGAGGCAGCAGGTGTTAGATCAGGCCAATGGGGAAGGTGAAGGATGGGTTTGCACTATGTGAGAGACACTGTGTGGGTTACCAGATACAGTGCAGGTAAGAGTGGGATGAAGGGAAAAAACCCTTATGTTAGTTATGGTCTGGATGTGGGGAGGGGTTGGAGGTTTCAGTGAGAAGGTGAGACCCCCAGCAGCACAGTGTGCAGAGGCAGCAGGAGCAGGAACAGGGCTGGTGCACAGGACGGTGGGTGCTGCTCCCAGCTCTGATGTGGACACACAGGGTTACACACTGCCGTGGGAAATGAGACCTCTCTCTGTATGGAGTTTGGAGATGGAGACAAAACTCCTACTTCAGGGTGACTATCTGTTGTTAATGTCAGCCAAGTCCCAGTGAATCCATCCTCCTCTTGGTCTGAGGCACTTGCTGTGTCACAGCAGCTGCCTCCTCAGCAATTCCAGATGCAGTCATGGGCAAGTGAGATCTCTTCAGAAAACACACGTTTCAGTTGGAAATCCTTGTTTTGTGTCCCCTCCCATCCCATGGCTTTATCCTCATGAGTATAAACCGAGTCAATGCCCCACCTGCACAGGGAACCCTGCATTTAAGCTCAGAACTTGCTTTGGCAGGGGGTTGGACCCAATGGTCTTGAGGTCCCTTCCAACCCCTATGAGGCTATGATTCTATGGTTACCAAAAGTGTCTTTGGGAGGAGGCACCAGAAGCCATCACACTCTGATCAGCCTGGCTGGATCCCATGGAGCTGCAGTGGATCCTGAAGAAGTCACTGGCCCAGGGCTTTACCTGCTGCCCCTCTCCTCCCTGTCTGTATCCACAAAGCTCAGGTCACCCTGGCCCTTCACATGCCCCTTTGCTGACAAACACCAGAGGAGATGGTTCCCCTTCTCCTGCACCTCTCAAGAGGAGGCTGCTTATTTTTGTGTCCCTGATGCAAAACCAGAGATGTCAGTTCCCCTGTGCAGTTCTGGTGTCAGCCTGGGCACTGTGGGTAACCACAAATGCCAGTTTACTGGAATAATTACTTCCAAGCATGCAGACGATGGGAGATACGGCCAGAGGCACCGCTGAGGACTTGGTGGAAGTCAGTGTTCAAGAGATCTGAGCCCAAAGCACAAGTGGGCTCTGCACCTGTAGCCTGGTCTGTGTGGGGAAGGAGAACTGTCACGCTGTGCACATGATGCACTCCGGCTGCCCCTGCCCCCAGCGACTGCACTGTGCCTGCTCTGCATCCAGGACTGGAGCTGCCATGGGACAAGCACCAGGGGTGGGATGGGCATCTCTTCCTTCTTGTTGCAGACCATTTCCAAAGTGGTCCTTTGGTGATGTCCCACGTCTGGCAGACAGACACTCTTGTTCCTTTGCACTTGTTTTCTCACTCTGCTTCTTCCCTGACCTCTTTTCTTTGTGCTCCTCCCTGGTTTCCCAGGCTGTGAGGTGAGCAGACCAAACAGCTGGATGCTCTGGGCTTGTCTCCTGAGGGTTGGGAACGTGGAGCTAGGCAGAGCTGGGAAGGTAGTGCCCAGGACTCACCAAAGCTCTGTGCAGATGCCATCGCTGGCAAGTGAAGCATCCCTCAGTGGCTGCAGCTTAATCCTCTGACCTCAGACCTGCATCACTCCAGCTGAAGGAGTAATTCTCAGTGTTTACATGGGTCAACAACTAGACAATGAGTTGGCTCAGACTTTCCCAGCGGGTCACAGGGCTGTTTGCTAATCGGCAGTAGCACAAACACTGCCAGGATCCTCATGGGTCACTTGCTGGGGACAGGCTAAACAAACCATCACCAGATGAAAAGCAGCATGAGTGAGCAGATGAGGTTTGAAACAACTGCACTGGAGTCATGAGTCTGTGCCCAGAGGGGTCTCAGGACTTGTGAAATGGAGAGGTAGTTAGCTGCAGTCTTGGATCTCAGCCTTGGTCCTAGCACTGACCCCGTGGACCCCATGCTAGCACTTGAGCTTTAGTGCATCAGCGATGGGGAGAGCCTCCTCTTCCCTTTGGACCATCGTGTCTTGCAGAGCTTGAGGGAGATTTGTGATGGCTTCACTTCACCAGGCAGTCTGGTTTTGCCCCATTGCATTATCTCTTTAGCTGGAGATGTAGCTCCAGAAGGCCCCAGCTGGAGTCCTGTGTCCAGAGCTGGGGCCCCAGGACAAGGAAGATGTGGGACTGTTGGAGAGGGGTCAGAGGAGCCACGGAGATGGTCAGAGGAGCCACGGAGATGCTCAGAGGGCTGGAGAAGCTCCCCTATGGAGAGAGGCTGAGGGAGCTGGGCTGGGTCAGCCTGGAGAAGAGAAGGCTGTGGGGGGACCTCATTGCAGCCTGCCCGTCCCTGAAGGGAGCAGAGGAACAGGAGGGGAATCAGCTTGTTCAAGGGCAGAGCCTGGCAGGACAAGGGGGCTGGAGTGAAGCTGGAGGAGGGAAGGGGGAGAGGAGAGATTGGGGGGAAGTTCTGTGCAGAGAGAGTGGTGAGGGGCTGGCAGGGGCTGCCCAGAGAGAGGGTGGGTGCCCCGTCCCTGGGGGTGTTCAAGGCCAGGTTGGCTGGGGCCCTGGGCACCCTTGTGTAGCTCCAGGCCTGGAGGTTGGTGTCCCTGCCTGTGGCAGGGGGTTGGAGCTCTGTGACCCTTGGGGTCCCTTCCAGCCCAGACTGTTCTGTGACTCTAAGTCCCACCTTTGCTGCCCTGGCACATCAGTTGTAGTGGTGTGAACTACAGACAGGGCAGCCCCAAGGGGACCTAACCTCCCAGCTGGGAGCTGCAGAAGGCAAGTTCCCAACATATCCCTTCCTGCCATCCACATCCTCAGCCCTGGCACAGCTAAATACCAGAGTGCAGCTGGCAGGGAGCCACCAGGCTACATGGAAAGCATGGCAGCTGTTGGGACTGGGTGACCTTACTGCCTCATCTCTATCCTGTCAATGACTGCATGGAGAGCCAGGCAGAGGGTAGACATATTAGCATGGGGAATAAAAATTTAATTAAGCAGCAGAGAATGAGAAGCAATCATTTGGGGTTGTTTTCCCAGTGTTTAACTGTTATCCTGAGCAATCCAACATGCCTGCATGCATTTTGCCACCACTAACTCTCCTTCCAGTACCAAAAAGGTGAGTTATTCCTCATTTCCTTGCTTAGGCTTGTGTGTAATGCTGAGCAGCTGAGATGACTGACAAGCTTTTCCCAACACATGACCTCAGGATGGTGGTGGAAACTTTTTCTGGAATAACATAATTTGCACTCTCCCTGGTTAATCCATCCCTACAGACATCACTGGTGATTTCATGCACGTCTACGTGAAAATCCAAACACACTCAGCAGCAGAGAAGTACAGGAAAGTGTATTTCCAGATACTCATTGTTTATAAATAATAATAAACCCCCAGTAATTCTCCTGTCCTATCAGGGAACAGAGTCAGATGCAGCCTAGTGCAGAAGAGACAGGAGGTGCTGGAGCAGGGTGTGGAAGCTATCTTGCTAAAGGATCTGCAAACTTTGTGGTGTCCATTCCAGGGTGGTGTGAGCAGGGCTTCACCACACCTTCACCAAAGTTTTAAACTGTTATTTGCACTGAGGGATCAGCAGACTGAAGAGATCTGGCTCAGTCAGCAACACTACCTTGCTCCAGCAGTGCATCCAGCAGCTGCTCTGCTCGGAGGCAGACCCACATCCCTGTGTCCCTCTGTAGGATTCCTGGGGAGAAGCACTCCTGGGCCAAAGCAGGGAGGCTTGGCCTCCAACTATCCACAGCAAGAACTCTCTAACAGCAGAGTTATGCTCTGGTTTCTCCATGCAGCTGGCAGGCAAGTTTCCAAGGAGATTTAAGAGCACTGAAACCTCAGTGGCACATAATGAATGAGCTTTGCAGTGCAGACTGGAGCAGGAGCGTCTGTATTTTAGACCAGGACTTATTTTTTAATGGCCCAGCCTCCCAAAGCAGCAGCATGATTTTCCCTTCATGTTTGCAGACTCTTTGCCATCAAATGAAGCCTGACTTTTTTTTTTTTCCAAACAGAAGTGCTGGCCAAGCTGTGGTGGTTACAAGTGATGGCCCAAACCAGAAGCTGATGGCAGCTGCAGCCATGGCTCTCTCCAGCCCCTGGGTCAGTCCTCCTTGGTGTTGGTGCTGATTTACTGCCCACACAACCAAGGGGGGCTGGGGGAGCTGCCAGGCTGCTTGCTGATAGCGCCAAGGTAAGGTAGGTCAGTGCTGGAGGGATCAGCCGCCACCATATCAGGCTCTGTAGGGATCTGGCTTGTCCCTGCTCCTCTCCTGATTCCCAGTTATTGCCAGAGTGAGAGCACAGGGGAGGGAAGGGTGGTGAGAGGAAAGGGGAGGATTTCTTGTGGTGGGGAGGTAGAGGGGAAAGGAGACACTGCTGCTGGGAGAGAGATCTGTGGGGCCTGCCTGGAGCAAAGAGCACCAGTGCAAGGAACCAAGGCACCAGCCTTCCCCATGGACACCCTGCTCTGACCAGAGGGAGCCAGCATTGTCCTGGGGGGAAGCAATGGGGGCAGGATGGGGCAGCAGAGCCCTGACACGCTCATCTCACCCAGGAGCTGATCCCGTGGGCTCTCCCACATGCTGTCTGCAGGCAGGGTCTGGGCAGTGGGGTAGCAGGGGAGGAATCTGCCTTCCCATCACTGCTCTCTGCTGCCAGCCTGAGAGGAAGAAAGGCAGGATTCAAAAGTCCTGAGAGAAAGGGAGTAAAAGATGAAGGGCCCAGTGACAAAGGGGCTCTCTGCTGAAGGGCAAGTCCTGCCTTCCCTCTCTCGCCTCTCCCTTTTCATGGAGGAGTGAGATGCTGTTGCCATTAGCCCTGGGGCAATGTGCACCGTGGTGGAAAGCGAGGAGCAGAACTGTGCACGAAATTGTCCTGGAGGAGAGCGATGGCAGGGGAGGCATCACCGTGCCACCTGCCATCACTTGGGGCGACAGCCGTGAACAGAGGACACGTGCTGCTGCCCAGACTGCAGTGGGGCTGCCCTTGGGCTGAACCAGGGTGGCCAGGCATTAGCAGCTGACCAAACCAAACTAGGCAGGAGAAGCAGCAGCTTCTGATTTACACAGCAAGCACCTTTGATCTGGGAAAGTCAAAGGGACGCCGTTAGCTTCACAGGATGTCATGCCATGGAGATGCTGTGACCCTTTTGGGTTGTAGTGCCTCCTCAGTGGAACTGCCACGAGCTTGTTCCTCACCCAAACAGATCTGGGACCCACTCCCATCCCAGTTGTTTAATATGATGCCTTTATGTACACAGGAACCAACCGCTTACATCAAAGCTGTGTCCAGTGACTGACCAGGTCTGCTCACCACTGTGATCCAGAGGAGCCAGGAAGGATTTCATGGTGGGCAGCAATGTCCTAATCCCTGTCAGAAAGCATTTAAAGGTTTAAATTAGATATTAGGGGGAATTTTTTTACAGAGAGAGTGGGGAGGGGCTGGCAGGGGCTGCCCAGAGAGGGGGTGGGTGCCCCGTCCCTGGGGGTGTTCAAGGCCAGGTTGGCTGGGGCCCTGGGCAACCTTGTGTAGCTCCAGGCCTGGAGGTTGGTGTCCCTGCCTGTGGCAGGGGGTTGGAGCTCTGGGACCCTTGGGGTCCCTTCCAACCCAGACCAGGCTGGGATTCTATGATTCTATTATTTCCTCTCCTCTGTCTTCTGCAAGCTGCTTCATACCTTGGTATCCAAGGATTGAGTTGTTACATTTGTACACTGCTGCCAAACAGAACTCTGAACTACCTTCAGGATACGTTGCACCTTGTTATCTTTTCCTTTCTGCAGATGTCCTGGGAATGGTGGCAGTGGGTGGTGATGGATCTTTCTGCTCCCTCTCCCGTGTTGATCCCTTTCTGGCCCATCCTGGGTTTTGCTGTGTTTCTTGGCACAGTTTTCCTCTGTAGCTCAGTGGTTTGCTGCTGAGGGCAAACAGAGAAGCAAAGTGCCCCAAAAGTTCATTTTTTTTCAAGGTGATCCCTAAGAACTTTCACAGAATGTGAAAGAAAACCAGATCAATCTAAAAATCCATAGGTGAAAGATGCTGTGGCTTAAAACAGCCGTGAGAAAAGCAGCCCCTGCTACACACAGCACTGGTTACACCTGTAAATAGCTGCAGTTTGGGCTGTTACAATGAGATCTGCTTTGCCTTGCTGTCAGTTTGCCAGCGTGGGGCTGCAGAGGTGGTGGTGATGCTCTGCCATGAGGCTGGGGGTGAAAAGCCATTTAAACCCAGCAAGTACCAAAGGGCAGAGAGCTCTGAGCACACTGTACAAAGCCATGAGCTGTCTGTCCCAGTCCTGCTGTCCAGCCCGCTCCCACCCTGCCTGCCAGCACCCTGGGATCTGGAGCACGGGCAGACCTCAGGTTTCCAGGCTGAATCTACAAGGGCAGCATTGACCTAATTAGTGTCTGAAACGAGCAGGAGAGAAAGACTTGCCACTCTGTGTTACAGGAAGAAACCCTCTCCCTCTCCTTTTGCCCTCCTGGCCCCAGGGATTCATCCTGAGCAGGTGCTGCTTTGATTGCAGCAGGTTTTGAATCCTCTTCCCTCTCCTTGTGGGGATGCCACATGCTGTCTTCTGACCTCGTTAGCTTCTCCTCCTGTTCCACTTCCCCGCTCTGCACTCCCAGCCCCACCAATGTGCTAATTACTACAAAGCAATCTGCGGGGAACGAGATTCTCCAGGCAGGGTGAGGGGAGTGGGGAGAGAGGAGGGAGAGATTCTGTCAGAGCATCGTGGGGGATGGAGCAGATTGGGTGAGCAGGGAGCTGGGTTAAGCAACGCTGGTGTTTGAGATGGGACCTGTGTCCTGAAGCCAGGACAGACAGGCTCTTCCTCTGCACAGGTCGGTGCTGAGTGTGGCACACAGGTGTGCAAGAGGTGTGCTCCCATGTGGGTGTCTTGCAGGGACAGCTATCACGGGGTCCCCACATCTCCTCAGTGGTGGTGGGACCTGGCGTGCCTCAGCTGCATCCAGAGCACTCGTGTGCTGTGTGGAGGTAACCAATCTCTGAGGTTGTTCCTCAACCATTAACCATCCTCACTCAGCTCCAGACTCCCCTTGCACTGATTCACATGGGCAGACAAGGCAGGGCTACGTGTCTGTCTGTCCACAGAGCTCCTGACAGTCCCTTCTCCTGTGCTCCGGGCAGGGTGGACACAAGCTGGCTCTGAGGGAGAGCTGTGAGCTGTGGCCTGGGCACTGCTGCTGCCACAGCCGAGCCACGGTGGAGGTGTTTCCTCTAGGACTGCATCCCTGGCAAATGCAGCTCATGGACTTCCAGGCTGCAGCTGGCAGTGCTCAAACAGGCAGAGCTGGCTGGAGCATGGGCAGAAGTCCACACAGAGGTCCCCTCCCCAAGCACTGGTTGAAAATGAGGAAACTGGAGGGGGGCTGGAGATTGGGTTGATTTTGTCCAGCTGGGATGATGAGATTTCTCTCTTCTTCTTTAATCAATGAGTGGCATTTGAAAATGGAGAGAGGAAAAGCAATAGTTAAGGACAAGTCCATATCCTGCTGAACTTTGCCTTCCTGTAGCTGTAAAGCCATCCCACTAGGGCTAGAGGAGCCATATCTATACTGACCTGGGGTGAGTCGAATTAGTGTTAGCTTCACTAAACTAAAAGCAAGACAAAGGAGAGAAAAGCCAATCCCTCTAACTGTGGGTGATGGGTGAATCCAGGGAGAGGGACGGTAGCGTGGTGCTCAGAAGGGCATCCTCCCTGTGCAGCCTCTGTGGGAGCGGTAAGGTTCCACCTCTCCCAACATCCTCTTGTTGAGGATGATGCCCTTGGGGTCTGACCATTCCTTCACATTCCCATGACTTGTATGATCCCCACTGTTGCTCCTCTCTTCTTCCCTATTTCAGATATCATCAGAATATGGGTTAGAAGCAAGGCATCAACTGCCTGAAGAGAAACCACAGGCCTCAGCTGGGGGCTCACCTTTTCCTGGTACTCCTTGGGTATAATATTTGTGTCATGTTTTGACTGCAGAAGCTGTGAGGCTACCCCAGCCCCTTCTGCAGTTCCTCTCTAAATTCATCTGATGGTGCCTTTAGATGCAGAGACCCATCAGACCCAGGCCCTGTGCTTGCCTTTCAGGAGCAAACCACCTTTTGGTGTCATAGCATTGGGAATAGCATCGACCCTCAGCAAGTACGCCGATGATCCAGAGCTGGGAGGAGTGGCTGACACACAGGACACTGTGCTGCCATCCAGAGAGACCTGGCCAGGCTGGAGAGCTGGGCAGGGAGAGACCAGGTGAGGTTCAACAAAAGCAAGTGGAGAGTCTGGCACCTGGGAAGGAAAAACTGCTGGAATCAGGACAGGCTGGGGGTGACCTGCTGGAGAGGAGCTCTGTGGAGAAGGACCTGGGGGTGCTGGTGGGTGACAGGGTGGCCATGAGCCAGCAGTGTGTCCTGGGGCTGAGAGAGACAATGGGATCCTGGGGGCATCAGGAGGAGTGTGGGCAGCAGGTCACAGGAGGGGATCCTCCCCCTCTGCTCTGCCCTGCTCAGGCCCCAGCTGCAGTGTTGTGTCCAGTGCTGGGCTCCCTGGGATCAAACAGACAGGGATCTCCTGGAGAGAGTCCAGAGGAGGGACAGGGAGATGCTGAAGGGCCTGGAGCATCTCCCCTGTGAGGAAAGGCTGAGGGAGCTGGGGCTGTTCAGCCTGGAGAGAAGAAGACTAAGGGGGGACCTGAGGAATGGTTATCACTATCTGAAGGGTGGGATGCAGGGGGACATGGGCAGCCCCTTCTCAGTGTCTGTGGGGACAGGACAAGGGGCAATGGCTGCAAGTTGGAGCCCAGGGAGTTCCCCCCAAGCTGGGGAAGAACTTTTCCCCAGTGAGGGTGAGGGAGCCCTGGGCCAGGCTGCCCAGGGGGTGTGGAGTCTCCTTCTCTGGAGAGATTCCAGCCCCATCTGGACGCCTATCTGAGTGAAATGTCCTGGGGAGCTGCTTTGGCAGGGGGTTGGACCCAATGATCTCTCGAGGTCCCTTCCAACCGCTACAATTCTATGATTCTATGATTTGAAGACAGCACCCTTTCTCTCTGCTGTTACTCAGCATCCTTGTCTTTCAGAACTTCCCTCTCATCTCTTTCTTCCCTTTTTTCCTTCTTTTTTAATTCCCCTGTACCAGTCTCCACCTTTCCAAGACTTTTTTGCATGTGGCACGATGTGAAAAGCCAAGGTTGCTCTGCCTGCTTGCACCTCCTCACATTCCCTTCTCACCTCGTTCACTTCAGAGCTTCGTTTTCCTCTGTTGGTTTTTTATTTCTCTTCTGTAACTCCAGCACTGGGGGTCCCATCCCACGGGGAGAGAAACCAGACGTGATTCACTGGAGTGCAGTTGCTGGAATCCTGGCACTGTGTGCTGGATCTCAGGCTTTGCTTCTCTTGCATCATTTATATTCTGCAAAATAGTCTGTCATTTGTGTCAGCCTGTTTACCTGGGATCTAAGCTTAAGACTACTGGCAACAATTCACAGTGGAGGCTTAAAAGTGGAGGCTTAAGTGACTGTGGAACCCTTGACTCTTTATTCCTCCCAAGAGCCTTTCAGCTACATCTTCTCCCAGAGCCCTGCTCAGAGGTCACTGAGGACATTGAGTTTCTTCACTGTGGTATTTTGTGTCCTTTTTAGCAGTGGCAATGCACAAAAGCAACCAAGTATTTTCTTGGTTTGCTCCTTTCCCTAGGTGTCTCTGACCCAGCAGTCAGTGCTGCTGGCACCCTTTGATTCTTCCTCTAGAGACTGCTGAGAAGGTGAGGAGGCAGGGCTGGTAGCCTGAACCAGCCCTGGTGTTCAGCTGGGCACTGCCTCACAGCTGAGCCAAGGCACGTCAGACACCACAGGGACAACCCCTGACTTGGAACCATCCTCAGCAGCACCAGCTTCACGTTGGGTTTAGTCTTGCTGCTTCCCCAGTGCTTGAAGAGCCCCTAATAACTCTTTCAGGTTGAGAGGGTCTGAGATCCTGCAGGTCTGATTGCCACAGCTGCCCACACCAGGGTGACACCATGTAGAGCTATGGCTGCCCACCCAGGGCTGCTGGAAAGGTGCACGGAGCCCCATGGCTAGGCATGCTGGTGCCCAGTGGAGCCCCCTAGCCAGCCATGCTGGTGCCCAGTGGAGCCCCATGGCCAGCCATGCTGGTGCCCAGTGGAGCTGGCCCGAGGAGCACCAGCCCCAGCTCTGAGACATCCCTGCAGCATCACTCATCCCCTGAAGCGCAGCCAGGTACCAACCAGTTCTGGAGGGGGCACTGGGTGCAAATACACTTACGTGGAAGGTGTAAAGTTGTCTCACTTTCTCGTGATGTTTGAGGAGGAGGTGCTGCTGTGACACTGATATTTTTGGCATGTTACAGGCTTCATGGTGTTTCCTACCAGCTCATAATGACTCAGTTTTGGAGTCCGTGCTGCGCTGTTCCTTTGTGGGACTCACATGTGGTCTGGCAGAGCAAGGGGAGTGTGAGAGATGCCCAGGGTGCTTTTCATGCTCTCCACCCTGGTCCTGTGAGTAGCCTCTGAAGACAGTGGCACAGGGTGGGATGGCACCATTGGCAATCATCACTGGTCCATCCCACAGCAGGGACAGTGCCTCTCTCTCTCTTTTCAGGCTCTGGAAAGGACCCAAAACCCAACCTGCAGAATTATGAGTTGGGTGGGACAGATGCCACCTACACTTTAGTTTTGCTACCACCAAAATGTTTATCTAACTGGCAGCTCTGCAATTGTTTCTTGGTCTTTGGTTGCATGTGGGGGGAGGTGTGTCAGCTCTTCCTCCTCTATCTGTCTGCAAAGGGCACATCTATGGTGTGACTGGGTTGTGTGTTGACAAGATGATGATGAACCCTCTGGGTCACTGTGGTACATGGCGTTTCTAAAGCACATCCACACATCAGAGTGGGGACAGGAGGCTTGTGGATGAGCATCTGACAAAGTGAACTATCAAACCAGGTGGCAGATACTTTTAGAAGAACATTTGCATGCTTTGTGATGTGGAGGCCTGCATGGAGATGGTCTGTGTCACCCAGCAGGTCCCACTGTAGACACCAGCACCTCAGTGCACTTGTTTGAGGATACTTTGGGTGGTAAAGAAGAGCCTGCAGCCTCTATAGATGCTGGAGAACTCCTCTGCTTCAAGGGCTTGAGGTGCAAACCCCTGATGCTGATCCCTGGTTGAAGGGCTCCAAGCCTTTTTGGAGGTCTGAAATCCACCAGTGCAAGGGGAGTGCTGAGGCCATGGCACAGTAGGTGTGTGACCCTTTGTGAGGGTGCAAAATGTCCTGGCCACAGTATGAGGGGCTGCCAGCCAGAGCTGAGCTGCCATGACCTGTCAGAGCTCTGTGGGCATCCTGGCCTCTGCTCTCAGGTGGCTGCTGCATACAGATGTGGTCACACATCTGGATATCTTGACAACATGGAAACCCACTGAAAACCACATCTGTAGACATCAGTGGGGGTGGGGCTCACGTGGGTTGCCTGAGCACACTGACCACTCTGCATGTCCCTTGTGGGATGGGCTAACAGCATCTCCGTTTGGCCCAGGCTCCCTCTCCCAGCCATGGAACAATCCCAGCGAAGTGATGGCTTCACCATCAGCCTGACCTTTGTGAAAAATCCCCTGTTAATGCACACACAGACACATGAAGGAGCTTCCTGTCCTCTCTCCCACGCTGGCCAGAACAGTCCTCCCAGCATACGGTGCACTGGTTTGGGCTGGCATGGAGTGAAATCCCTGTGATCACAGCTCACGTGGGGCTGTGGTTTGGATCTGTGACCCAGACACTGCCCACACCACCCCCAGGCTGTAGCTGTCGCTGAGCTGGGCTGGCAGAGTCTGCTCTGGTTCCCAGTGAGGAGCTGGGAGTGCACAGGGCGCTGGGAGGGGGCAGGGCCCGGAGCACCCAGCCCACCTGCCCAAAGGGATGTCCCATCCCTACCATGTCCTGCTCAGCACGTGCAGCCGGGGAGGGAGCAGGAAGAGGGGTGCTGGGAGTGAGGCCTGTCCCTTCCCCAGCCCCCTTCACGTCCCTGCTGTGCCGGGACGGCCCAACGCCTGCCTGCCACGGGGCCTGGGGAAGGGGTTCCTGGGCTCCTGCTGCCTGTGTGCAGCTTCTGCTTTACCTGTGGAGCTGCCTGCATCCCACCCCACCAGTTCTGGCACTCTGACCCCTGCCATTCCCTGTCCTGTCCTGCTGGGAGGGGGAGGGAGGAGCTGGGGCTCTCAGCTGCCCACCAGGACTCTCCCCCTTCTTCTCCCTTGTTGGGGTGCTGGACGTGCTGCCTAGTGAATACAGGGTGCTGACAGCACCCCCCAGTTTTTATGTGCACACAGCTCTGTTCAAACACTTTTTCCCTTCTTCTCGTCCCCTTGTGGGTTTTTCTTTTCAAACACCCACTTCATCTCCCTCTCCTTTTCCAACCATCCTGTTTCAAGGCATGAACAAGTCCCTCCATGGCTCCTCTGTGATGGTGCTGGAGACAAGCACTGCCCAAACTGGACCCTGCCTCTGTCTTTTGCCATTTGTCCCAGACCCCACGTGCAAGATGGAATACCACTGACCACTGTGGGGCTGGAAACTGGGCAGATCAAAATGCTGTTTTCTCCTCAGCTATTGTAAGATTTTCTTGGTCTCCTCTGCCAAGCACCTGGGCTTTAAAAAAAATCCCTAAATGAGACATCCACAGCAGATCCTTTTATACAGGGACAATGGGTTTCAGTTAAAAGAGGAAGGCTGAACCAATTTGCTGAAGGGAAAACAATGGGAGCTGAAGTGTGCAGAGTACATGGGAACAACTGGAAAAGCACCTAAAAGACTCAGTACCTGAAATGTGTCACCATCCAGACACTCAGACCCAGACACTCAGCACAAGGAGGTGAGTAATTCCCTCTTGGCATCACAGGACTCAATTCCCAGGATGAGTGTTGTCTCTAACACTCCTGTTCCCTGCCACCACATCCATGCTAGCCCATTTCCACCAGTGGAAGGGCTGTGATTTACAGCAACAAAAAAACCAGTCCTTGGACAAGTGAAAGCTTTACTGGAGCTTGCTGGTAGCCAGGGCAGCCAGGGGAAGGATTTGGCAGCAAGCAGCTGATTACCTGGAAATCTCTTGCCACTTATTTTGCTTCAAGGCTCCGTGTGTAGTGCTGCCAGATGGTAGGATACAGTGTCTGCCCTCCCCTCAGACTGTCTTCGCTGCTGTTTGGCTTCCAGACAAGTTAAGCTGTTCTCCTGCTTGTGACACTTTTGCTGCTTCAAGATCACAAACTTTAATGACTTTCAGTTCAGGAGCATTGATGCAGAAGCCAGTTCAGCCACCCGACTTCCCTGTGGAGAATCTGTGGCTCTGTGTGACCTCTCCAGGGAATCACAGGGAGTGTTACTGCTGGCATGCCCCAGAGGGTCATGGGCTCTTGGCTTGGCTGTGGTGATGTGCAGAGATCTGTGAACCTGGTTGTCTTCCTGCAGTGGAAGTGGCAGAGGGTCTTACAGAAAGAAAGGATGTTCTGGGGAGCAGGCAGGCACAAGTGGCCAAAGGGTGATGGAGCATGGAGGAGACACGCGCCAGTGCCTTGAACATCCTCCCCTCCTGGACGTTTGGCTGCCTGGACAAGCATGGAAAGATCACAGATGGTGATCTTGAAGAACACTCTTGGGAGGAAAGCTAGAGGCTTCAGCAATGGCTAAACCACTTCCCTTGGGAACTGCCTTCAAGCTGGGGCTCTCCCACTGGTCCCCAGCCTCGACCACAGCGCAGCCGAGTGACAGCCATGCCCATGGGCCCCACTGATCCAAACCCCGACCTGAGAACTGACTTGGCCTTGGGTCTGCATCATCACCATGAGCTTGCCTGATCACTGGACTCTCAGCTGATGCCATCTGCCAGCCTCACACTAGCCCTGCTCACCTTGCTCGGGCGCCTTGGGCCGAGTTCCAGCCGACCCCCAGCCGGGAGGCCGCACGGCTCAGCGCTGCTCCCTGGGCAACGGGATGGGGTTGATGTCTCAGGTGCATTGCACTTGGACCCCCAACTCAGCTGCCTCACCCCTTCCTGGGATGTCCCTTTAAGAAAAGGCTTCTTTGAGCTTCTGTTCCAGCTCTGACTTCAGTGCCCTCCCCTGCCAGGGACACACAGATCTGTTGCTCCAGGAAATGGACAAATTCTGTGTTATTGTACAGAATCCCTGATCTGGAATCAAGAACAGGTGCTTTCACTGTTACTTGTAAGCCACCAGCCAGGAGGGTCCAGCTGCAGGGCCATTATTTGTCTTCCCCCAGCTTGGTGCTTTCCCATCAGCCACCCAGCTGTGGGGCTGAGCCGAGCTGGGGGGTGGCAGTGAGAGCTGGGGACTGCTGGGGCACTGGGGTCCCCCATGTTCCCACCTCTCCCTGGCCATCAGAACAGCAAGAATCTGTACAAAATCCCACCCAAGAAACAGCCTGCACTTGCTCTAAAGGCGGCAGTGGCTTGACTCTCTGGAGCTTCTTCCCTGTCCTGCTCGTCCCGCTGCAGGGACGCAGGTGACATGGACGTGGTTATCTGTGACAGGATGAATCTCAGCAATGCCACAGCACAGAGAATCAGCTCAAGGACTCTGCACTTGTCCAGCTGTAACTTGGCTTACTACCTGATGTCAGACAGTGAGTAGGACATGGATGCCTTTCTCACTAGGCTTATGGAGTTAGATGTCTATGTGTCTGGCATATAGAGGAGCAGATCCCTGTGTCCAGCAAGGTGTTAATTATTCTCTATGTTGAGAAGAAGATTATTTCATTACAAAGGCTAGACTTCTACCTGTAACCAGGGATTCCTCAAACCATGGAAATATCACAATATTTGAAGTTGTCTGTTATTGCACAGCTGAAAGCAGAACTACCCATCAGCTGCTGCTTCCTCATAAGAGAGCAGTGAAATCATAGAATGGCATGGGTTGGAAGGCTGCCCTGGAAAGGGGAGTTTCCTGAGCTGTCATCCTTTGCAGGGTCACAGTCTGTGAGGTACACCTGCCTTGTAGCTGCTCTTTCCTGCTCCTACTTGTCATCAGGCTTTATCCAAGAAAACACTGACTGTTATTTCCACAGCACTGGCAGAGGGAGTCTCTGCTGCACAATACCTGCAGAAACTTCTGTTGAAGTTAGGCTGCTGACAAATCTGATCCCTTCCCTTAATGGTCTTTGTAGGTATCAAAGGATGCTTTGCTCATGCACCAAAATCTTTCTCCTGGGCTCAGAAGCAATGAAAGAAATGGCAGAACCCTAAGAGGAGGTTGTGCTGAATAGCTCATTGTGCTTAATGACTCATTAAACACTTCCAGCTCTTCCAGAGCTCTTCTCCCTCACTTATCTCCTGTCTCTCTGGTGTGATTACTCTGACCTTGAGTGACATTCCTCCTCCTCTATACAGGTACAATTTAAAGACACCATCTTTACCATGGCCCCATGGGCCTCTGCACCAGCCACGGTTGCTTTAAGCTCTGAGGTACCTGGGTCACCTTTGAAGCAGACCCCCATGTCATTTTGGAAATGCTTCTCCCAGAGTTTATGGAGATCACAACATGCACTGTCCTACTGTAGAACAGGCCTGAATTCCATCCATGGGCTGAACAGACACAGCTTTGGGGTGTAAATATCAGGAGGAGGAGGTGTCTAGATAGGGCAAAGGGTCTTGGACTGTTGGAGAAAAGCAGCACAGAAATTAATGAGATTAATTGCTGCAGGTATCCATCTGGGCTGCATGGGGACATCTGACCATGGTGGTGGTGCTGCAGCTCCTGCTGGCTCAGAAACACTGTCTGGTCATTGAATCCTAGAATCCCAGCCTGGTCTGGGTTGGAAGGGACCCCAAGGGTCACAGAGCTCCAACCCCCTGCCACAGGCAGGGACACCAACCTCCAGGCCTGGAGCTACACAAGGGTGCCCAGGGCCCCAGCCAACCTGGCCTTCAACACCCCCAGGGACGGGGCACCCACCCTCTCTCTGGGCAGCCCCTGCCAGCCCCTCACCACTCTCTCTGCAAAGAACTTCCCCCCAATCTCTCCTCTCCCCCTTCCCTCCTCCAGCTTCACTCCAGCCCCCTTGTCTTGCCAGGCTCTGCCCTTGAACAAGCTGATTCCCCTCCTGTTCCTCTGCTCCCTTCAGGGACTGGCAGGCTGCAATGAGGTCCCCCCACAGCCTTCTCTTCTCCAGGCTGACCCAGCCCAGCTCCCTCAGCCTCTCTCCAGAGGGGAGCTGCTCCAGCCCTCTGAGCATCTCTGTGGCTCCTCTGACCCCTCTCCAACAGTCCCACATCTTCCTTGTCCTGGGGCCCCAGCTCTGGACACAGGACTCCAGCTGGGGCCTCAGGAGGGCAGAGTAGTGGTCTATCAGCAAGAACCCATCACAGGAGGACACGAGGCTGGAGCAGCCAGTGACACCTTTGATAAAAATCTTCAAGATGAAATAGCTCATCAAGCTGACAGGAATAATCCACACCTCCTCTGCCAGGCGGGTGAGGCTTAGCATGAACTCACAGCCTTTCCTCCCTCCAAAGCACACGGGGCATTGCCATGCCCCTTCACATCTGTCCTGAGCTCTGAGCACAGCATCCCGTCGGGCTCTCCCTGAGGCTGAGCTCCATCACTGCTGGGTCCGTGTGTCTGTCCTCCCTGAGAGCCAGCACCGGGTTCAGACGCTGCAGCTGGGAGGTTAATCAGCAACAGCGGAGGGAGCACTCAGGAAAAAACACATGTCCCTTTCAATTATGTTTGCTCAAATCCACTGCAATGAGCAGAGAGCTCTAACCCTCAATTATTCCCAGCAATCAAATTAAATTTATGCTCGTCATTAAAGAGTCGCCACTTGCCCATGGCTGCCTCCTTGGGAGCTCTGATCACTGCTGTGTTATCATCCAGGGCTGGTGAATGAATTCTCCTGCATGCTTTATCCTCAGTCAGTCTTTGGGGACTTCATCTGCCTGCTTTTTAAAGCTGTTCTCATCACAGGGTTTGGAAAATATCCCCCACACTGATGCCTTGTAAAAGAGACTTAGTGCGTGATGTGATTTGTAGTCTAGAGGAGAAAAATCAAACTACTCCAGCCCTTTTCCACCTCTTAAAGCAAAACCCAGCACCTTCAGCTGGGCAGGAAGGTCTGAGCAGGCTGTGGTCCTCAGATGACATCTCAACAACCCCCCAGAGTGCAGAGGCAATTCTTTGTGTGATGCTGGTCAGGGCTGTGATGCCAACACCCTCTGGTCCTTGAGCTGGGCAAAGTGTTGGCCTGTGTCCTGGTTTCAGTCAGGATAGAGTTAACTCCATTTGCAGCAGCTGATGGGATGCTGTGTTTGGGAGTTACAATGAAAGCAGTGCTGAGAACACCCTGATGTTCTTAGTTGCAGTCAGACAGTCAAGGACTTTCTCAGCTTCTTCCTATTTCTCTCTTCAGGAGAAAGGAGGGGCGAAGCCAGGACAGGTGCCCCAGAGGGGCCAAAGAGAGTATTCCATGGCAATGACGTCCTGCCCAGGAGAACGGGGGGCTGAGGGGAGGAAGAAGAGGGGCGGTGGCGGGATGCGTGCTGCTTGGGGGGACGGTCGGGTTCCGGGACAGCTCTGGGTGGTACCTGAGTTGTGTGGGTCGGGGAGAAACTGCATTGGGGATCAAGAGTTTCATCTTCTTTTGCTCTAAAGTCCTGTTAGCATTGGGATATTTGATCTTTCTGTTCTCTTAGGAAACTCTCCTTATCCCAACCCACGGGCCTCTTAGTTTCTTGGGTTTGGAGTTATTTCCCCTTCCTTTTCCCTTCCCTTGTTTCCCCCTTTTTCCCTCTTCCCCTGCTCTTTTACTTTAAGGAGCAGGCAGCTGCGTGGAGCTCGGCCCACAGCCGGGGGGAAACCACGACAGCCTGAAACTTCTACAAAGAAGATACAGACCCAAAACCAACAATTGTTTTGTGGCTTTGTCTGGATTTGGCCAAGTTTGTGTTCATATTGTACAAATGACAACCATGGTGTCCCAAGGAAATGCCTTCACACAGTAGTGTTGTGTCTTTGCCTCTTGCCTTTTCCCCTTTGGTACTGTTGGAAGCTTTTGGTTAGCCTCAGACAGATTAGATTGAGAAATTAAGGTCCAAAATGTGTGATATTCTTGCATATTTAATGAAAATCAGTATCTTGAAGAGGAGAATACCCACCAGTATTCCTTCAGTAAGAGTTATAGATCAGACAGACATTCATTAACACATTAAATTACTGCTGTAACAGCCTGTTTCCTTCTGTTTCCCAGTGAAATTCACCCAGAAGTTATAGTAAATACTTTAAAAGTTGCAAAATGCCTGTGATTCAAGGGAAACACTAATTTAACCACCAGCCAACAGATTGTAGGACATGTGTTAGACATGGTAACTCAGTACCTGACAGGAGCTTATGGAAAACAGCTTCCCTTGCTGCAGAAGTAGGGGAGTGCCTGGATGGGGCGATCGTGGGGGAGCAGCTGAAACCCTGGGCTGCTCTTTGGAAAGGCCTGGGCAAGCTGGAAGGATTGGCCAAGACAAGGCTGTGGGATCAGCCATATGGAATTCAGCAAGAAACATGAATTCCTGGAGCAGGGCAAGTCCTTGCACAGGTGTAGGCTGGGACTGGATGGCTGGGGGGCACCTCTGCAGGGAAGGATCTGGGGATCCTGGCCATGAGCATGGACTAGCTGTGAGCCCGGGCTGTGTTGAAGGTGAACCACTGACTGGTCTGTATGAGCGAGCACATAGCCAGCAAAGGTCAATTATTCTTCTCTCTAGCATTTGTGACACTATTTCTGGAGCACTGTGACCATGCCAGGCTGCTCCAGTGCAAGAAGAACGTTGATGATGTCCACAGTGTGGGAGCTATCAAGATTGAAGAGCAGGAGGTGACAGGCACAGACTGCAGCAGAGGAAATCCCACATGGACGTAAGAGTGTCTGAGCCCAGAAATGGTGGAGCCTCCATCCTTGGAGGTTTTGAAAACTGGACTAGACCTTGAACAACCTGCTCCAGCTTTGAAGCCAGCTCTGCTTGTAGCAGAAGGCTGGGTAGATAACTTCCAAAGGTTCCTGCCAACTTGTCTGCTATGGTTGGTTTCACATTCAACCCACGATTCTCTCAAGCATGAGATTTGGCCACAAATCCATCTTGTTAGACACCCAGTCTCCCAGGACACTGAATGTAGCTCTGTAAATCAGTGCAGTTGACAGGGAATGATGACTTCATGCGTGACCCATCCCCTGAGCCCTTCCAATGCTGGTGCTCAGCGTAGTCTCAGACACCAGCCTCTATCCCCTGGGAGGATGTAGTGTCCCTTGGCACCATGGAGAGTGTTTAATCAGGAGCACTGACTGCTCCCATGACCCAAACCAACCCCCAACCAGCAGCTTCTTGCACTGCCTGCACAGCACCCAGGACACTGCAGCGCCAGCTGAGGGACCAGTCTAGACTGGCACCATTTTATTAATTACTGTCAGCAAATGCTCAGCATCAACCATCATTCATTTAGCTGCACGTGCCAAAGTCTTGGTCTCTGCTGAGGCCAGCAGGACAGAGAGAGGCCCATGCTTTGTGGACCTTGTACAAAGCCTGCCTAGAGCAGGAGCTGGAGCTGCAATGGCTGAGCTCAGCACTGCCCTGTTGTATCCTGGCCTGACAGGTCAGTGCCCCCCAAACAGCGACTGCAAGTGAATCGGGATGTGCCTGAGACTTGCATTTCCTCAAGGACATGAAAAGGAGCTTTAACCCTTCCCTTACACGGGGTCATAAACCTTCTGCAGGTAATGCCGTGGGGCTGCATCTTCAGCAGAGGTGTTGCAGTTTGTTGTAGCTGTGCTGCTGAGATGGCTTTTGCAAAGCAGCAGTTACAGTTTTCTGCGAGTTCCAGACAGTAAACTGGCCATTTCAAGGCCAAAGTCGCCTCTTACCAATCCCAGATGGATTCATAGCCCCTCTGGGAATCACATAGAGGAGAAAAAACCTGCTGGCTGGCACACTTTGCCACCAGAACGGGGAGTGGGAAGATGTAACAGGCTTCATGGGCACCAAGGCCAGGCCTAACAGAGAGGTGGGGGGAAAGAATGTGGAAAGAAAGTTTCCCCTGCAGCTCGTGGAGAAGACCATGGTGGAGCGGGATGTCTCCTCACAGCCCATGGATGAGGATGGGGAGCAGAGACATCTACGGCCTGTGCAGAGATTGATCCATGCCTCAGCAGGTTTGCCAGGGGACGCGTGACTCTGCGGGGAGCCAGGCCGGGGGAGCCTGGGCCCAAATGTCAGCACCCATGGAAGGGAGTCCTGCTGAGAGGCCTGTGGTGAGGAGATGACTCCCGGATGGAAAGGACTCACGCTGCAGGAGTTCGTGGATGGGACCCAACGGTGCCCCAGGGGGTGTATGTGTGTGTGTGTGTGTGTGTCTCTGTAAGGGAAGAGTGTGTGTGTGTGTGGAATGCCCCCCCAGCTGAGACAGAAGACAACTCTGGAGGAAGGGACTGAAAATCCCCACTCCCCATTCCCTGCCCCTCCTGGTGCTGGGATGGGAGGGAAGAAGGGAGCGAAATGATGATAAAAGTCAAGGGTGCCAAGAGGCGAGGGGTGGGGGACAAGTAGAAGTGTTAAGATCTGGGGAAGGAAAGCAGCTCGTACTGCTGGAACCCCACTGCCCATTCCCTGCCCCTCCCTGAGCCATGTTGGGGGGGAAGAAGGGAGTAAAACCATGATGAAGTTTGAGTTTGCTAAGAAGGAGAGGGGTGGGGGGAGGTGCTTTAAGACCTGGCCGCTTCTCACTCTTATCTCGTTCCAGTTCACTGGGTGTATTAGTTGTAGTTGGAATAAATCACTTTCCTTTATTCTGTGCTGAGTCTGTTTTGCCCATTGCACTAACTGGAGAGTGATCCCTCTGGCCTTAGCTCAGGGCCTGAGCCTCCAAAAATGTATTTTCTCCCCTTTTTGACTGAAGGGGGGAGTGAGCGAGCGGCTTGGGGGGCATTTGGCCTCTGGGCAGGGCCAAACCCACCACAAGAGGGAAAGGCAATGTTCCCAGTGCAACTGCCTGGCTGTGCAGGGGGCAGCAACGGTGATAAATGGGGTTGAACAGGAGGATTTATGCATTTATGCTTTAATGTTATTGCTATTGTTTGGCTGGAAAAGATTATCTTCTCTGTGTCTGGACTAGTCTAATGCTGGACTGATCCTGTTAACCAGCTACTGCAGATGTTTAGACAGCCACACCCATAATCTCAAAATGAAAAATGAAAGACACTCAAATCAGTTTTCAAGGGTGACTGGAGCAAAACTTAAGACAAGTACAGGAGAGCAGGCTGGTATCTTCTGTTTGGGTTCCTTTTCAATGTACTTTTGTCTTCTGTTCATACAAAGTCGTTCTGTTCATGTAGACAGTTCACCTGCCACTTCTTACCATGCAGTGGGTCAGCTGGAATGCAGAGGGAAAAGATGTAGCAGGTCAAAATTAGAGATGAAATTTTATTAGGAGGATGGTTTTTTTTTCCAGAGAGAGTGGTGAGGGGCTGGAAGGGGCTGCCCAGAGAGGGGGTGGGTGCCCCATCCCTTGGGGTGTTCAAGGCCAGGTTGGCTGGGGCCCTGGGCAACCTTGTGTAGCTCCAGGCCTGGAGGTTGGTGTCCCTGCCTGTGGCAGGGGGTTGGAGCTCTGTGACCCTTGGGGTCCCTCCCAACCCAGCCCAGGCTGGGATTCTGTGATTCTATGAAATTCTGCCTCACCTGGGAGACTGGGCCAAAATTTGATCCAAAGTCCTGGCCCACCACATCTGGCAGAATGACAGGGTTGGGCTCAGGATCGGGGTAACTGCAGGGCTGGATGCTGAGGGCATGAAGTTCTTCCCCAGGTTGGTGGGGAACTCCTTGTGCTCCAACTTGCAGCCATTGCCCCTTGTCCTGTCCCCACAGACACTGGGAAGGGGCTGCCCATGTCCCCCTGCATCCCATCCTTCAGATAGTGATAACCATTCCTCAGGTCCCCCCTTAGTCTTCTTCTCTCCAGGCTGAACAGCCCCAGCTCCCTCAGCCTTTCCTCACAGGGGAGATGCTCCAGGCCCTTCAGCATCTTCATAGCCCTTTGCTGGACTCTTTCCAGAAGATCCCTGTCTTTTTTATACCAGGGTATTTTTTTATTTCCAGGGTAGATGTGGCCATGTGGCTGAGCCAGCATCACACAATATCTCAGCTACAGATCTGCATATGAAAAAAAATTAATTTAAAAAATCTTTCTCAGATTAGATTTCTAGCTGCATGATGTGGACCAAAATCTGGCTAACAGAGTTCAGGAGCATTTTCTGGTATGTCCCTGTTAGCCCTTTGCTGTTACACAATCAATTTAAATAGATACACATGCACATAATCACAATTTACTCTGTGGTTTGTCAATACTAAATTCAGTCATTGTTGAATTCTGACAGCAAAATTGCTGTCATATTTAAGAAGCAAATTTTAGGGATGTTGAAAAACCACTTGTATTTAAACAAGATGCTAGAAAATGTGTGCTGTTGAAGAAAATGTGACTTAAAAGTGCCAGTACAGAGCCATGCTGTGCTGGGTGCCTCACAGGCGTGTGGCTGAGGGACTCAGCCTGGAAACTGCTTTGTCAGACACAGACAAGTGATTCTGAGGGAACCACAGAGGAAGATTGAGCAGCATCTGGACCTGAGTGTGGGTCTATAGCACAGACCAGTGTCCTGCTTGTGCCATTGATAATCAAAATTAAAATCTCTCATGGTGCTGGTTTGGGCTGGTTTGGGCTGGTTTGGGCTGGGAGGGAGTTAATTTTGTTCCTAGCAGCTAGAATATGGGGCTGTGTTTGGGATTTGTGCTGTTTGTAACTCAGGGATGTTGTCATTACTGCTCAGCAGTCAAGGGCTTTGCTGCTCATGACACTGCCCACCAGCAGGATGGCTGGGGGTGCACAAGGAGGTGGGAGGGGACACAGCCAGGACATCTGACCCCAACTGACCAAAGGGATGTCCCATACCTTATGATGTCATACAATTGGGTAAGCTAGCCAGGAGGAAGGATCACAGCTCAGGAATTAATTGGGCGTTGGCTTTGAGTGGTGAGAAATTGGGCTGTGTGTCACTTGTTTTGTATGTTGTTGTTGTTGGTTGTTGTTGTCTTCCTTGTCTGTCTTTATCTCAACTCACAAGTGTTACTTCTCCCTCCTGTTGAGGTGGGGATGGAGTGAGTGCGCTGCTGTGTGGGACAGGCTAAGCCATGGCAGTCACAGCTCTGGGCTGGTAGAACAATGGGAAACAAATTCATGGTTAGTTCTTGGTGGCTGCAGTGGGAATCAACTTGTCTTACTGGGTGAGATGTACTCACCCCCTCTACTCTGCCCTGGTCAGGCCACACCTGGAGTGTTGTGTCCAGCGCTGGGCTCCCTGGGATCAAACAGACAGGGATCTCCTGGAGAGAGTCCAGAGGAGGGACAGGGAGATGCTGAAGGGCCTGGAGCATCTCCCCTGTGAGGAAAGGCTGAGGGAGCTGGGGCTGTTCAGCCTGGAGAGAAGAAGACTAAGGGGGGACCTGATGAATGGTTATCACTATCTGAAGGATGGGATGCAGGGGGACATGGGCAGCCCCTTCTCAGTGTCTGTGGGGACAGGACAAGGGGCAATGGCTGCAAGTTGGAGCCCAGGGAGTTCCCCCCAAGCTGGGGAAGAACTTTTCCCCAGGGAGGGTGAGGGAGCCCTGGGCCAGGCTGCCCAGGGGGTGTGGAGTCTCCTTCTCTGGAGAGATTCCAGCCCCATCTGGACACCGACCAGACACTGAGAACAACTGTGAACAACTAGTAGTATCTTATTTTCCCAGCTAAAACTCCCCACTGATTTTACACCAGTAGTGCACAACCTTTTTTTTCCCCCTGAAATCCTATTCTTGGGGGTGAACTCAATTTTTGTAGAACATACTATTTTTCCTTTGGTTGGATGTTCTCAGCCTGGCACCCTTGAACCTGGCCTTAGCCACAGTCAGAGGCTTTGCACAGGTTACTTTTTGGTCCCCATTTTTTCCCCCTAATTATTTTCTCATGAAAATACATATTCATAGTAATTTGATAGATGAGCTCACATGGGTGAGTGTATTTGCATAAACATTCAGATGGGTATATTTGCACAAGTAATTAGGACGTGTTTGGTTTTCACAAGTGTTTATTTGGGAAGGAGTGTTTTTCCACCAAATATTAATGAATATAATAATAGAATTAATATTAATGAGGTCACAAATGCAAACAAAATGATTCAGGGGGATCAGTCTGCAAGGTTTCCCTGTGTGTCTGCAGTATTTCTACTCACCTCTGGTTGCTGCACAACCAGCCACCTGCAAAGCCTGAGGAGCTCTGACCAGGCTTTTCCAAGTATGCAGGATCATCTGGAGCCCCGATGGAGGCATTCCTATAGGTTCCCTAAAGCACCGAGCTTCAGCCAGTAATTAGCAATAATAAGAAATAAGAATATTAATTATAATAAAATAATCCTGGGCTGGTATGAGACCCTCAGTCTGGGCTGACACCTGTTCTTTATCCTCAAGACGCCATTCCCAGTTAATGCTGCCTGAGCCCATTACACCCAATCCAAAGGACAGGACGCAACTGTGTTTCCTATAAACCCCAGAGTCTTGCTGCAAAGACACTGCTAAAGTCTTCTCTTCCACTTAAGAGCATGCCTTGATCCTGAATTTCCTGACATGCTTCTCCCACTTCAAGCAGGAGCACGGCACGACACTGTGCTGAGGGAGCTGGGTGCTGGAGGTGATGGGGCTGGTTCCAGGGTGAGCCAGGTTTTTGGGGCCTTGCATGCAGTGCCAGCTGGCTCTGCTGTGCTCATTCCACTCTCTCCAAGTGAAAGAGGCCATTTTCACAAACATCTTCTTCCTCCTTCAAGGAGAAGCATGAAAGGAGCCTTGCTGAGGCTTTAACATCTCTCAAGTCTTCCACTGCTGCAGGTGTTGGATCGTGTAGGGTGGGTTTTCCCAGCAGACCCAAGACATTGGCCGAGTATCAGTGGGAGCTGAGTTCCACTGTCCTCTGGGGTCTTTCAAAAACACAAAGGAAAGCCAGAATTACCAAATATTGGTGGTGTAAGTTTGACCACTTAAAGGCTGCACAAGACCATCACTGACTTCTTCCTGGGCTTCTCCCCCAGGAGCCATACTCCACCTCCCATTGCTCCCTACCACGCTAAGTGGAGGAGCCCTTGAGCGTGCAGAAGGTGAACTCCAGCTTTCAGCTGGAGCTGCTGAGCGTTGGCATAACCACAGCACGCTAATCCAACAACTATAAAGAGCTCTGAGCAACGATGCAAGGACCTTGAGCAGGCAGAGAAGATTCAGCGTGGATCCTGCAAATGGAAGATGTAAAAAAGGAATGGGAGAGACTGACCAAAAGATGAACCTAAGACTATTCTGGTCTGCAGGGGTTGCAGCACTGTCCTCCACCAAGTGAAGTTGTTTGGATGAGGACTGGGGAAGAGCCTCTTACTTTGGTGGCTGAAAGAGAGGTTGGAGTTGGGGTCTGTGGGACCCCAGTTTCCTGGCAGCAGTAGGGAAAGACCACAAATGGGAGAGACCATTGCAATGGTGACTTTCCAAGAAGGGGAGTATCAACCATTTGTGACTCTGATGGTGTTCATGGAAGCCTTACCAGGCATTGGCTCCAAATGGAAAGTGTCCAGGTGAGGCTTTCTAGGGTGATCCAAGGCTCAGGAAAGCTGACTTACAGTGGAGTTACAACTGCTCAACCAAATCATTTTAATAAAGAAATGAGAAAGATACAGCTCAGAATAAACACAGGTGGATAAATGGCACATTGATTTCTGCTGGGTTGTTAATCTAGTACTAAAATACATGACAGGACCCACTGTGTGGAAACTGCAGCGAGGCAAATTCAACCTGGACATAACTGTTGAAGCAATTAACCCCTCATCAATTCATCATGTCTGAGCTTAGTCTCACCACGTGTCTCTCAGATCTGTTTTGGTGCCTCTTTCCCAAATATCACAGAATCACAGAGCTGTAGGGGTTGTCAGGGCCCTCCAGAGCCCATGGGGTCCAACCCCCTGCCAAAGCAGGGTCCCTAGGACAGGGCACACAGGGCGCTGTCCAGACGGGGCTGGAATCTCTCCAGAGAAGGAGACTCCACACCCCCTGGGCAGCCTGGCCCAGGGCTCCCTCACCCTCACTGGGGAAAAGTTCTTCCCCAGCTTGGGGGGAACTCCCTGGGCTCCAACTTGCAGCCATTGCCCCTTGTCCTGTCCCCACAGACACTGAGAAGGGGCTGCCCATGTCCCCCTGCATCCCATCCTTCAGATAGTGATAACCATTCCTCAGGTCCCCCCTTAGTCTTCTTCTCTCCAGGCTGAACAGCCCCAGCTCCCTCAGCCTTTCCTCACAGGGGAGATGCTCCAGGCCCTTCAGCATCTCCCTGTCCCTCCTCTGGACTCTCTCCAGGAGATCCCTGTCTGTTTGATCCCAGGGAGCCCAGCACTGGACACAACACTCCAGGTGGGGCCTGAGCAGGGCAGAGTAGAGGGGGAATATCTGGTTGGATACAAGGGAACAGAAGTTTTCCACAGGAGCAGCTGTTTGAATTCACCATTCCCACTTTGCAGGTGTTCAGAGGGGCCTGGAAGAGCTTTGCTAGTGCAGCCAAAAGCATCCTTATGGCAATGTGATGCACAGAGTTTGGCTTTTCTGATGCAGAGATATTTCTAGGACAAAAAAAGATGCTGAGATCTAGATAACACTAACCTAGATGTTTCTATACCTAGGTGCAGAATATTTTGTTGGTGCAGAAATATTCCCAAAGCATCACATCCTTGGTGAGCAGAGAAGCTGCTGGTGTGGCTGTGGTCTTGTTGTCCCTCTCTGGTCTCCCAGCATCCGTGGTCAGTGAGTGCAAGAGACACACTCCTGCTGAGCCACCTCCACGTGCTGCTGCTCTCCTGAGTGACCTGGGGCAGCTCATCATAGTGCAAATCACAGCCAATCGACTTTAATGGCCACCCCAAATTAAAGTAAACCCCCTAACTGTACCACTCCCCCACCCCCCAGTGCCCCCCCCCCCCCATTCCCAAGCTTGGGGTACCCAAAGGTCCTCCTACAAGGCAAAGTCCTCATGCTTTTCTTGCAGTCCAAGGTGATCAATTGGTGGGAGTTACTGAAGTCTGGTTGACAAATATCCTCTGCTGGTGCCATCAGAAGCTCAGGGCTCATCCAAATGCAGTTCCAAGAGAAGGATCTGAGCTCAGGCAGGGTGAACTGGAGAACTGTGCCCTACTTAGCTGGTGTATATATTTGTCAGTAAGTGGGACACTCAATAACCTGAGATCTGACAGCCTTCAGATCCTGTATGGAGAGATGTCAATCATTCTGGCTTACATTAAACACCTTCTCAGGCATCTGGGCCATATTATAATATCCCAGCAATGCCAAATTATGAACATGAACCACACATGTTAATCTCTTGATCCTGTCTTATTTCCCCTTTCGGACACTCCCTGAGGGAAGGAAGAAAATGTCTTTTGTGAGCACAAGAAAATGATAAGCTGTGTGTGTGGGAGGGTGGAGGGAGCAGACATCACCCTGTGTCTCTCCCAAGCCAGCTATGGATTTTTGCAATTGGTTTGAGAGTATGTTTATGGCCATTTTCACTCTCCAGTAGGAATCATTATGGAGACATCCTGTAGCCATCAGGTGGAATTATAACAGAGGAAATCCTCTCAAGTTTTATGTGCTTGTCAGCTTGTTTCATGACATCCCAGCTCCCCACATGAGGTGGGACTGAGCTGGACCTGCTGGCCAGGGGTAGTGACTGCAGAGAGGGCATGGACCATCAGCTTGTGCTGCTCCCAGGCCGCGTGTGGGCAGCTCAGACCAACTCAGATGTGACTTTTCATCTTGGAGTAGATTCTCTATTATTTTTCTTCTCAGACTGAATTTAGTGGCAGCAGAGGACATTTTCCTGACAGTCCTGAGGATGTGATTCTTTGCTTGCAAAACATGGTGGTGTAACTCAGGTACATCATGGCCCTTGAACCCAGGCAGCTCTCCTCCATGTCCAGGAGCTCAGATCAATAGGGGTATGGATGTCCTTGGAGGCACCCACAGCTCCAGCTGTTTTCAGACAAGGGCACAGTTCCTTGAGCAAAGAGCACAATGGTAAACTTCTTGCACATCTTCAGGACACAGAGATAGAAGACCTTGGGAGTCCTTTATGAGATGCTCGGCATCCCTTAATGGGAGGCTTGGGCAAACTCAGGTATCTCTTTGGGAAATTTCCTTCCAAGAAGCTGCTTCTATCCAAGGGAGCACCAGAAACAGCACAGTGTGACTCACAGGGTCTTCTCAGTCTGGGTGGATCCAACAGGAGGAGCTGAAAAGGCCCTTCCCAAGCAGAATTTTAGAAAATCAGCATGCCTTTGAGCCCTGCTATTGCCTGCCTGGCCACAACGACCTTCATGTGACCTTGCTTCCCAGCCTGAGAGTAGCAGCAGAAGTGGTTTCAGTCCACTGCAACTGGAATGGACCGGGCAGTTTGCCAAGTGAATATCTGCTGGGTTAATCACTGTGCAAATCTAATCAGGAACTGGAATGTGCCAGGCTCATTACTGAAATTAAATTCACCTCCAATTAAAGAGAGAGCTACAAGCTTCCATCATGTAGAGGTGCCCCCAGGCTGCCCCTCCCAAAACCAACATCAAACCCAGCCCTGCTGAACTGGAGGGTTGCTGAGCACTGGAGGCATTCCCAGGTGCAAGGAAGCCAGTGGCTGCTGTGCTTCCCCCTGAGGCTGTGTGAGGAGTTTGCTGATGCCCTTAATAAGTCACTTGCAAGTCGGAAGTAACTTCAATGGCAGGATTTCCAAGGAGCACTTGCCAAGAGTAATGCGGGGTCACAGTAGCTGGAACATCTCCCATGGCAGGATCATCCCTGGGATCTGTGTCACGTTGACAAATTCTCACCTTCACGGGCTGAGTCTTTCCTTGGGACTTGAGGTGCCTCAGGTCTGCACCTCAGAGTCCAAATTAAAAAAAGACTTCACTTTGTAATGAGAACACTAAGGCTGCAGTGTCAGGCAGGTAAAAATGCAGGGATGCTGACTTAGATGTTGTTCAAGCCCCTTTAGCTTCTGTGATTAGGCTTGCACAGCCTAACCACATCATCGCCACACTCAGCATCATCTCTCCCTCCATCTGTGCTTCACCTGGGCATTAGCTGTTTTCAGGAAAGAACTTTTAATATTTTATGTCAAAATATGTGTCTGTAGCTGAAATCCAGCTCTGGAGACTTGGCAGAACTGCTGGCATAATTCCTGGCTGCTTCTCCTCTCCTCCAATATTCAAAGAAGAAACAGGCCACGAATATTTGGGCTTAGCTTTCACCTGGAGATTGCCAATGTGAATGGAAACCTTGAAGTCTTCCACGTGTCTTGTTCCTCTCACACTTTTCACTGCCTACTCTAAAATCCCAGTGTTCTCACATGCAGCCAGGGTTTGACTCCCTCCAGCCTCATGGCCAGGAACCAGCACTGAGAAAGGAGCTCCTCTCAGGATAACTGAGTAGCTCAGGGATGTGGCTCTAGGACAACGTGTCTGACCTGGGGATAGTAGCAGGATGCCCGTTGTGTGCACACACTGGGTCTGTACCTCTCAGGGTGATGGTCCCTCCCCAACACAAGCCACAGACCCTGCAGTCAGTTCTGTGACCGTTCAGCAGCTGTGGAATCAAAGGTCCAAGACCTGGGGCACCTGATGAACATCACAGCTTGTGCTGCAGTACAGGCTGGGTGGTGGGAACTATCCTCCCCCATCCTCTGCTCCCTCTTTAATAGAAACCAGTTAAAATGGTTTAGGCTGCTGGTGCCTCCTGTGCCGGGTGAGTGCCCGGTGGGAGAGCAGGGGTCCCTCTACCCAGCACACCCTCTCTCTCCTCAGGTACCAGGTCCCCCAGAGACAACTGCCACAACTCCAAACCCCTGTTCTAAAGCAAGCAGAAAGGATATTTCAGCTGATATCTCCCTCATTTTGACTGAGCTGAGGGGAGTTAGGGAAGAATCACCTTGCTGCCCGTTTCACAAATGGTACTCACAAATTTGTGTCCAAAGAGAAAAAAGGTTCTTTAGAAATTATCAAAATAACACATTTCTATTTTACCTGATTTGTATATGCATTGATGGCACTGCCAGGTCTATCTACAGGAGTTACTGAGAATTAAAAATATTTGGTTTGCTACCAGACATGGGTGAACCATCAACTGAACATAGCTCTGTCCTGAGCCATCACCAGGCTTAACTAAAGGGGGACTTTATAGCCCTGCCAAGGTCAGGGGCAGTGAATCAGTTGCTGCTCTGTGTTCCCACAGAGTTCCCTAAGGAATGGATTCTTTTTTTTTTTTTTCCCCACCAGTATTAGCAAGACATTGAGAAACAAAATTTCATTTGTTTCCAGTATAAGGAAAATCAAATATTTTCTCTGTCAGGCAGAGAAGGACCTGGGGGTGCTGGGTGACTGCAGGCTGAACATGAGCCAGCAGTGTGCCCAGGAAAGCCAATGGCATCCTGGCTTGTGACAGAAATAGTGTGGGCAGTAGGTCTGGGGAGGGGATTGTGCCCCTGTACTGGGCACTGGGGAGGCTGCACCTCGAGGGCTGGGTCCAGGTCTGGGCTCCTCAGCATCAGAAGGACATGGAGGTGCTGGAGCGAGTGCAGAGAAGGGCAACCAGGCTGGGGAAGGGGCTGGAGGGCAAATCCTCTGAGGAGCAGCTGGGGGAGCTGGGGGTGTTGAGCCTGGAGAAGAGGAGGCTGAGGGGAGACCTTCTGCCCACCTCCCCTGCCCTGCCAGGAGGGTGCAGAGAGGTGGGTATTCCTGCTGCCTCTTCCAGCCTATGCCTGCTGTCTGAAGGATTCAGCAGAGGATCTCGTTGCAGAGGGTGTTAAGAGGCAGATATGTGCAGGGTCTATTCACAGCTCCCAAGTTAACTGCCTGAAATGCTTCTCCTGACCCCACCTGGATCTCAATGCCTGTTCCTCTGGGTTCGTTAGCACTGAGCTATCAACTCTCTTCCCCTGAGTGCTCTGGGGTTGCTTTTAAAGCATGGAGACACTAATTCCCCCTGTCCTCTGGAAATGTAGAGATCCCCATCCTGACTGCTTCCTGCACCCAGTTACCTGTTTGATCCCCTCCAGGTTTCAATCCTATACCTAAGCCCTGCACAGATCCTGGCTATGTCAGACCACGCAGGGACATGAGCTCTGTGAGCTCCACTAGCTCATTGCACTGTGGAGCTCTGATGGCTTGTCCATGGGACAGCCAGCTGCCATGGGTCAGAGGCTGCTCCTGCTCCCTGCCTGCTGAGGGGATGCTCTTGCCGGCAGCAGGCACACCTACATTGTGCTCCAGCTGATGTTCCCACTGACAACTTGATGTGAAATTCCTGCAAGCACTTAAACCCTTCAGGAGGTGGGAGTACAAAGGGCAGCTACAAGGGCTCAGGTGAGCTCCTTCCCCAGTGACAAATAACCATTCAAAGAGCAGAGCCTCCTGACAGCCTGCTGCAGGGCTGGGGGGAACGTGGGGCGTGAGGCAGGGCCCAACCGCCTTCAGCAGGCTGCAAGGGATGCGAAGGCCTCGTTTGGAGCAGAGTCAGGGCTGCCCCAAGGCAGCATCCTTTGCCTTTGGAGATGTCCATCTAAGTGCTTCCTGGTGGAGGGACCGATGTCTTAGTTGCCTGGATACAGCCTTGCCGGGGCTTTGAGGAAGGTACCTGAGCTTCATTAGCAGGGGATGGTAGTGGGATTTAGCTGCACTATGTAAATTACTGCCCGGGGCAGCCCTGAGGCAAAGTGGCTGCCGGTTACTATCAGCCACACATCACATCCAAGCACTGACAAGACAAATAAGGGTAATTGTCTCTCTCCCCTTAATCAGGGGGACGTGATTAGCTGGTGGAGGCCTTGTCCAGGTGCTCACCAGCATTACCCACTCAGCAAAGTGAGCATCCCCGCAGACACAGGCTGGGAGGGGTGAGGATGAGCCAGGGCCTTCAGCTCTTGGAAGTGAGCAGTAAGCGAGCAGGCATCTTTCATGGCTTGGAGGGAGGTCATGGGGAGTGTAATCACTAGAAAATGAAGAAAACCTGGGGAAATGGTGGTTTGTTGCTTTGTTTCCATGTAGGCCGCACATGCTGGGGGCTGCATGGCCAGCACGTGGAGCAGGGATGTTCTGTGCTGAACCAGGGGCAGTGAACGTTGAACTGTTGAATTGTTGAGACAAATGCTAATTAGGTGCTTTCTGGGACCACCTCTTCTGCTCTGATACATAGCAAATACCTGAAGGAATTCATTTAGTTAAGAATCCAACTTTGGCCAGCGGTGATGATCCCAGTTCATGTGTCCTGCAGCTCCCAGTGGGACCAGCACAGCCAAAGGGGCATCCCAGCACCTCTGTATGAAGACATGGAGAAAGGGAAGACAAACTTTGATGGCTGCAGGCGCACAGCTTTATAAAGCACTGAGTAAAAGGCTGGTCCTACATGTAGAGCAGTAACCCCTGAACAGTGAGGTGTAAGATCCAGGCATAAAGTACTTGCTCCCATGTCTCCACCTGCCCTTGCTAGTGCCTGAATATCTAATCCTGAAAACCTCCTTAGCTACTGGTCCAGCGGTGCTGTAAGGTCTTTACAGCAGCAGCAGGATGGGTGCAGGTCCCTGACTCTGTTCTGGCATGTCTGGCTGATGTCACTGTCCACATCTACCCCACAGGGTCCACATCTGAGAACACCTTTCTCCTTGCAACTACATGAGCACTGAGGGAGTTGCTTTGGCTGTGGGGTGCCTGTATAAGGGCTGGAGTGTGCCCAGGCCATCTCACGGATTTCTTCTGAGCACAGGGAGGGAGGATGCTTGGTGTTACAGAGGTGCCCCTGCTTGGTGAGTTCAGGCTCTGAACTCCTCCTGCAGCTCACTTTTCTCATTCTGAGGTGTATCTGATATTGCTGATGCAAAGTGAGGAGTCCCAAAGGGATTGGTACAAGGGACTGAGAAGGACTTTTACCCAGCTTGGGTAACTGAGCTCAGAAACAGCTCTGGGGAAGTACAGATTTTGTGGGGAAAATACAGATTTTCTGAAGTTGGAGACACATGTCCTTGGTGGCTCTGACCTACAACACCATCATGCTCTTCACACCCATGGTGAGTGAAATGCCCTGGGACAGTTTCCCAAAACTGTGAAGTAACAGGACATCCATCCTCCTCCTCCCCCTTCTTAAAGGAAACAGGACCTGGGTTCTCCAGTCCCTGCTTCTGCTCACCATATGACCTAAAGTCAGACAAAATCACACTAAGCAGAGCCATCAGCAAAGTAAATAACAAACCGCCCTTGCTGTCTGCTTATACCTTGTCTCAGGCAGGAAATTGCCTGCTGAAGTCTGACTCCTTTGTAGGTTTGAGAAGGGGGATGGGCAGGAAACAACAGCAGATAGAGCAACAGACTTTTAATTAGAAGGCAGTGCAGATAGTTGTGACGGTGATAGATGTTTTCATTAGAAAAGAGGATGTTGTGCAACAGCTGTGCCAGAGCATTTGGAAGCTCCTCCTGGCCAGGGAGTGAGAAATTGTCTGTCCTGAGTTTGCAGAACACTTTCTCAGGCATGCTGGCACAAGGAATGAGTCCCTGCTGGGTGTGGGATCACCAAAAGTCAGTTCTCATGGCCTAAAATCACACCTCAGGGCTGCTGCTGGTGGAAGGGTTTGCTGAACCCTTCAAGGGCTGCGTGCTCCTGCTGTGAAGCTGACCTCAAAGTTCTGTCCCCTCCCTGCTCGAGGATGAGCAAGCCAACATCACAGGGACAACCTGCATCCAGGTGAGACCTCTACATCCTTGAACCTCACTCGAGCACCTTCCAAAGATGCAACAGGTTTCTGAGAGTAAAGAAAAAGTGCAAATCCTGCTGGGCACCAGTGAGACACTGAGACATCTTTCCATGCTGGTGCCATCCCCCCACCCAGGGCACACACAGTGCTTGTGTTCTCCAGCAATGACGGTGACAGCTCAGGTCAAGTCGGGGTGGCTTTCAGTAGGACTTCTGAGCACTGATTTAACAGGAATTATATCAATCATTTGAAAAACATTTGATTTGGAAATGAAGTATCTCAGTGCCAGATTCAGCATTTTCACATTTATTTCCTTTCTCTTGTTGCAGTGTATCTACCTCATTAATTAAGTAACACAAGTTCCCCAAACCCCTGCATACTTATGCTCATTTACATCTCAGTCACTGGCTTCATTACAATATTTTAATGCAATTAGAGGTCTTAATTGCATTTATTTGCCTTTCCCCTGGAAAGAACCGACCACAGAGTGTTTCCCAGGAAAATGGTGAGGCAACTTGTGGTGGTTCCAGCAGACACTGACACTGCAGGTCACCCTTCCTTCACACACGTGGTTCATGGGCCCATTTGCAGCTTCTTCCACCAACTGCTTTTCTCCACCTATTGCCCTGACAGTGTTCTGACCTCTCATGCTAAATGTGAGAATCATAGAGCTGTAGGGGTTGGCAGGGCCCTCCAGAGCCCATGGGGTCCAACCCCCTGCCAAAGCAGGGTCCCTAGGACAGGGCACACAGGGCGCTGTCCAGACGGGGCTGGAATCTCTCCAGAGAAGGAGACTCCACACCCCCTGGGCAGCCTGGCCCAGGGCTCCCTCACCCTCACTGGGGAAAAGTTCTTCCCCAGCTTGGGGGGAACTCCCTGTGCTCCAACTTGCAGCCATTGCCCCTTGTCCTGTCCCCACAGACACTGAGAAGGGGCTGCCCATGTCCCCCTGCATCCCATCCTTCAGATAGTGATAACCATTCATCAGGTACCCCCTTAGTCTTCTTCTCTCCAGGCTGAACAGCCCCAGCTCCCTCAGCCTTTCCTCACAGGGGAGATGCTCCAGGCCCTTCAGCATCTCCAGAGCCTCCTCTGGAAGGCAAGGCAGAAAGAAAAACAACCCCCTGAAAAACAAATTCAGAGGGAAAATAAAGAGAAGTTACCAGTGAGAGGGATGTAGTTTGCAAACTGTGTGATTAGGAGGGGTGGGCCCTCTTGGGTGCAGGCTGGTTTTGGGGATTGCAAGGAGTTAAGGCCCCCAATGTCTGTTTAATCAGTGAGGCAGCAGGTTGTGCTCCACCCTTCTGCAGTGAAGAGATGGGTCTTTGAAGGAACTAAAGTGCAGAGGAGACTGCACTGCTCCTGAAAACATCTGTTCATGGTGTCTGGATACAGGGAGTGGTGGTACCAGGAAAGGGCTGTGTCCCTCAGAAGCAGCCTCACACAGGTATAGGAAAAGATACCACCTGTGGAAGTGCCAAGCCTGGAAACAGCTGCAGAGCAGCAGCTCAATGCTTCAGGCATCCAGGAGATGCCATTTACCAATTAAACCAACTGCCCTACATTTAATGGGTTTCACATTCTGACGTGGCCCCAAATGTGTCCCTTTCACCTGTGCTTCAAAAAGAAGCAGCTGAGATGTCTTCAAGATGTAAGAAAACACAGGAAGAAATGGACAAATGGTGAAGGGTGATACCCCAGTGTAACAGCCAAGGGTGATACCCCAATGTAACAGCCAAGGGTGATACCCCAGTGTAACAGCCAGCCAAGGGCCCAGGGGACTGCATCATACAGGAAGGATAATTATGAATTCATGCATTGCTGTATGGAGATGAAATAATGAATGAGCAGCCCAGGGACTGGTAGCCCTGATCTTGGGCAGGGTGCTGTCACATGAAGCTGCTATAAACAACAAAGAAGAGCAGAAGACACACATTGCCCAGAAGAACTCAGCCTGCACAGGAGACCTGAAGAGGGAGATCTCATGCAGATGAGCGCCCAGATGAGGAGGTTGAGTGGGGATGTCACCCCCTGAGCACAGTGGTGCAGGACAGTGGGATTTTGTGCTGCCTGCCCTGCTTTGAGGGCTAGATCCCAGAGGTATCTGGGATCTATCTGAGGTAAAACACAACACTACACAAATGGTTAACTGATGCTGCGTGACGTGTCGAAAGCTGACCTGGTGCCACCAGGCTGGGCTGATGGCTGGAGAAGGTATGTTCTTGCTGCTTCCAGGGCTGTGATTCAGGTGGAGAAGTGGAAAGGACATGCAAAGCTGAAGGAGTTTCCTGCTGTCATACAAGGGAGCCAAGAAAGACGAAACCTCTGCATGGGAAAAGTCAGTTACAGAGTAGGAAGGGTGATGATACAGTGTGGGTGCTGAATTCCTGTAGGCACTGGGAAAAGGTCCTGCCTTGAAAACTCAAAGGCAGGGCCAGAGATGTAGACATCCTCAACCTCCTCTCTGCTCTCACAGCCTGGATGGTGCTGCGTGGCTCATCCAGGTTCAGGTGTAAATGCCACATACACTGAGCATCCACCATGTCCCTTAGAGTCTCTAGAGCAGGTTGCCAGGAATGCTCCTTTGACTGAAGATATTCAAACTAAAATTTCCTTCCCTATATTCCATCCTGCCTCTTCCACCTGCAGTTTCAAACACTTGTAGCCTGCAAATCGAGTGCCTCCAGTTTTGTTTGTGGGGCAGAAGGGACAGAACAGAAGCAGCAGAGGCAAATGAGCTCCATGACTTCATTGATAGCAACGTGGACAATAAAATCTCCCTGGCTACGTGAGCAGGGAATAGGGAAGAGCTGGGTATGACACAAAATCTTCCTGTGCAGGGAAGGGACAATCCCACCATGCATCCAGGAGCCTCCTCCTGCCTGTGGAACACCTGCTGTCCCCACCATAGTGTGGGCACCCTGGAGCTTCTTGTAGAGCTTGTTTCATGCAGAACAGGCATTACTGGAGACTTTCTGAGGTGACTTTCAGCAAGACAGAAGTGCTGCTCCCTTTGATGAGTGGAGTATCTGGGATCAGAGACAGCACCAAGTTATTGTATCAGTGGTGAGTTGTCAGATGTCATTCCAAGAGCAGTTCAGCTAAACTGACTCTAGAGTTCAGCAGGGAACAGGATGTTGATGTGATGAAGCAGCTTTGTCCTGAAGGACTGGCCATCATCCCAGGGATCATGTCACAATTACCCTTTTTAAGGCACGTTGCTTTGTGTCACCCATTCAGCCTGACCATTTCCTTGGGGACAGCACAGTGAACTGGGGCCAGACCAAACTAGACAGTGCCCATGCTCAGGTATTTCTCAGAGGTAAGAACTGCTTGTTCTCTTGTGAGCTGCCACAGCAGCCAGCAGTCCAGGAGTCTTAAACAGATGATGAATAAGGAGGGACTTCTGAAATCCTTGCTGGCAATGAGGTCACCACAGACCATTTCAAGTAAACATCTGCACAACTCTTTCCATGGAGGACTCAGCTATAACAATACAGATTGTGGATGTGGCTTCTTGAACACTTCCCATGACAAAACTGAACACATTTCAGGCAGGTGATGAGCCTCTTCACATCTCCCTGCTCTGAGAGTGGTTTTGGGATACCCAAGGAGTGTATGACTTCACATACACAGCTCCTAGATATGCTTTAAATAAGGACCAAGAAACTTTCATCAAGAGTCATAACAGAGCTCCCTTTTAAAGCAGTCTTGATGGATAGGAGATTCATAGTTGTGAGCCAAAATTAGTTGAACCATACAGGCAGTTTCTTCAGGGTCAGCCCCACCACTTCAAGTGGAACCACACACCGCAGTGGGAGCAGGGCAGTCACTGTCACAGCTTGGCCAGTGAAGATAAGCAAGTTAGGGACAAGTTATTCTACAGAAGGTTCACCTGGAGGTGAAACGATGTGATCTCACATTCTTAGCATCAGCCAGCACAGTGCATCAGCATTGGCAATCAGTTATCCAGGCTTGGAAACAAGTGTGCAATCACAGCCCTCCACTGCAGCATTCATGGGCACACACCTGGAAAGGTAGGCTTGTTTTTAAAGAGAAATCCAAGAAACAGCTTTTAGCCTGGCAGGTTTTGATTGCACCTCCACAAACACAATTAATGAATGCCTTGATTTCATTAACCATGATGAGTGCTTCCTTACCTGCTTGTCCATATTGTCATTCAATGGATGGCACAGTAAGTACCAGGTCCCTCCATCCCACCTGGCAGTGCATGACTCAGGGTGGCTTCAGCACCACTAAGTGATGCAGACAGGTAGCCCTCTATCATCCCCTTTCACCCGTGTGAACAAGCCCTGAACCCAATGTCAACAACTGCTTGACATTCTCAGAGATCCCTGCATGCTGGTGAGTTGATCTCCATACAATTTCCCTGTTGAGAAAGCAACAAAGGGCTTCAGCCTCTGCTGCTCTGAGCAAGAGGAAGAGATTGAGCAATCTGAGGAATGCTGAAACGCCCACTCAGTTGCAGCCACTGAGTTGCAGCTCAGCAGCCTCCTGTTTGGCCTTGGGGTGCATCCGGAGGAGTGTGGGCAGCAGGTCACAGGAGGGGATCCTCCCCCTCTGCTCTGCCCTGCTCAGGCCCCACCTGGAGTGTTGTGTCCAGTGCTGGGCTCCCTGGGATCAAACAGACAGGGATCTCCTGGAGAGAGTCCAGAGGAGGGACAGGGAGATGCTGAAGGGCCTGGAGCATCTCCCCTGTGAGGAAAGGCTGAGGGAGCTGGGGCTGTTCAGCCTGGAGAGAAGAAGACTGAGGGGGGACCTGAGGAATGGTTATCACTATCTGAAGGATGGGATGCAGGGGGACATGGGCAGCCCCTTCTCAGTGTCTGTGGGGACAGGACAAGGGGCAATGGCTGCAAGTTGGAGCACAGGGAGTTCACCCCCAAGCTGGGGAAGAACTTTTCCCCAGTGAGGGTGAGGGAGCCCTGGGCCAGGCTGCCCAGGGGGTGTGGAGTCTCCTTCTCTGGAGAGATTCGAAACCACAGGTGGTACCAGGGGTGGTTGAAACACCACACACAGAGGGAATGGGAGAGCCCAGCCCTGCACTGGCTCTGCCCTCTGGGAAGCCTGGAGCTGGTGGACACGATACTGTGAGCTCAGGATCATTTTCCTGCTTGGCAAGCTGAGAATATCTCCTAGCTCCTGATTTGGATGAGGCAGAGAAGGTTTCTGCTCCTTCCTCACCTGCTTGTGAAATAAAGGAGCCAGAGCTGTGGTCCTGTTCCTGATCTCACCAGCCCAGAGGAACACAGCCCTGCACCTCCCTTCACACCAGAGGCTGCTGGTGGGGAGACAGCACCCCTGGGAGCTGGCAGAGATGGGGAACACTGCACTGCCATGCACCACAGCCCAAAAACCCTTCCAAAGAGAATGTTCTGCAACAAAGACTTCTCTTTCCCTTCTCTCCCTATCTCCTAGGGGCTATCTCCAGTGTGCTGGGTGTCTGCAGCCTCTCTTCTTTCCTGTTTTCATTCCAGTATCTGTAGTGCTAACATACCACATGCCTCACATTCCACCCTGATGCACCAGGAAAGGAGCCAAGGGTCTGTGCATGGGACCCTTCCATGCCCTCTCCCCAGCTGGGCTGGCAGTACTGGTAACTCCCTGACTCCCTCCTTCATACTTTTTCTTCCTTTCTCTCTTCTAATTCCCTGTTGCTGTGCCATCCCTCAGCACTTACACATGCAGCACTCCCCTGACAGAGAAAGGCACTGGTTTCCCCTGCTCCACTGAGGGCAGCAGCTGGGAAGAGCTGGCTCCCCCAGTCAGTGCTGCCAGTCTAGTGCCATGAAGTGTGTACAGAGGATTGTGCTGAGGTCCAAGAGCTTTTGTATAAACATAATGCCCTTTGCCTGCTGCAGTGATAACCTTCTGATTCCTCCCTCCTAATGGGACAAATCAGGAGTAAAACCCTTAAGCCAGTGGAAGGATTGTCTTGGCAAATATTTGACAAGGCTGCTTTGGGCACAGTGTCAGCCAGCTCCATCCCCTCCGTGCCATCATCCCTCAGCTCCCAGCCTGTCCCTCCATTCCCAGCCTGTCCCCCCACTCCCAACCTGTCCCTCCATTCCCAGCCTGTCCTTCCACTCCCAGCCTGTCCCTCCATTCCCAGCCTGTCCCCCCACTCCCAACCTGTCCCTCCATTCCCAGCCTGTCCCCCCACTCCCAACCTGTCCCTCCATTCCCAGCCTGTCCTTCCACTCCCAGCCTGTCCCTCCATTCCCAGCCTGTCCTTCCATTCCCAGCCTGTCCCCCCATTCCCAGCCTGTCCTTCCATTCCCAGCCTGTCCCTCCATTCCCAGCCTGTCCTGATGCACAGCACATGGAACATGCAGACTTGACAATTCGTGACTTAAGGGGCAAATTCTGCTCTTTTTCATTCTGGGGGTTAGTTGTGACCAGATGTTGACAGCAGGAACAGTGAGCTGTGGCCAGTCCAAAGCCCAAGCGATGTGCAGCAGCACAGGAAAGCATTTCCAGCCCCGTGTGTGGCACCAGCTGCTGACAGGACCCACTCACATCCCACCCACTGCTGGCACCTTCAGAGGATTGTGGCTATGTCCCTGGATGAGCAGCTGCAGACACTGATGAGCAACTGCAGGCACTGACTGCTTCACCCAAGGGATCTCTTCCAGAAGCTGTGCTGTCCTGCAGGCAGATGCCTTTCCCACCAGGGAAGGTGACAGGGATGCCAGACCAAGCGATGGAGAAGCAACACATTTCTGCCCCAGAGGGAGCTTTCTCCATAACCACCCTCCAAACCTGCCCTTGTCTTGGAGCTTGCAGCTCTTCTGGCCCAAAAGAAAGCATCTCCTCAATGTCATGTCCTCACTGCCCACTCCTCTGTGACTCCCTGCCTGTCCCCTCTCCCAGCATGGAGAGGAGCAGGGTAAGGAAAGGTAGGGAAAGGAGGGGGACTCAACTCCAGTCTGGGGGGCACATCCAGAGGGAAGGTCACCTCTGTGTGGCATGGGTGGAGAGCCAGGGGAGCAGCAGGGAAAGCCTCTGAGGCTGCACAGCAGTAACTGGATGGGGCTCCAGCACGCTGGCAGAGCCCAGACCAGCCTGGGATCAGCTGGGTGACTCCTGAGGATGGTAACACATGGCAGAGCCCACACTCCACTCCTGGAAGTGCTGTAAGGGTGTGCAAACCAAAAACATCCTCTGCAGCAGACAAGGGGACAGGGCAGCATCAGCTCCTGCTCAGGGGGAGGTGTGGCAGCTACTGCCCATCCCCTGGAGACAATCCCACAGTGGCCAGAGGGTCTCTGGGGTCACCCCAGTTTCTCCAAGCACTTCAGAGCCCACTTCAGCTCCACTTTCATGGTGGTTTCCTTCACTTATGAAACCTTCTGCTTTAACTTTGTTTAAAATCATGCTCTTTTCCCAGTGCAACAGCAGCTTGAACTGGGAGGTTTAAAAGATAAGCAGTGTCTCTCACCACATCCTAATGACTTACTCAAGCAAGAGGCTGTGCTCTGGCTTACTTTTACTCAGAGACACTTTAAAGTGAACACACCTTTGTTTAAAATCAAGAGTGCTACTTTTCAGGAAGAATTCTATTTTTTAAATGTTTATTTTCCTAATTGTTTTTTTTTACCCCCTTTACCTTCTCCCCCACACCCCTAATTTTCACCTTCAAGGCACCCTAGACACACATTTTCCCTTGTGAGAAAAACACAACAAGCTTAGAAAAACACAATATTATGTGAAAGACAAGGAAGGATTATAAAATTGCCTATTTTTTTTTTTTTCTAGGTTAAAAGTGTGCATGGCTCCCCAGCATTCTTGCACAGCTCTACGAAGGAGGTTTGTTCTGAGAAGACTGGTCTGATGAAATCATCTTTTCCATGACAGAAAAAACCAAAAAAAGAGTCTTTGTCAAAGACATCTTGACAGCTCAGTCTTGGCTCTGCCTGCTGACTGGAGATGGAGCTCTTTCAGGGGTTTATTGAATGCTTTCAGGGGCTGAGCTGCTCCTCTGTGTGTCTGTCCTGGTTTCAGTCAGGACAGAGTTCACTCCATTTGCAGCAGCTGATGGGATGCTGTGTTTGGGAGTTACAATGAAAGCAGTGCTGAGAACACCCTGATGTTCTTAGTTGCAGTCAGACAGTCAAGGACTTTCTCAGCTTCTTCCTATTTCTCTCTTCAGGAGAAAGGAGGGGGCGAAGCCAGGACAGGTGCCCCAGATGGGCCAAAGAGAGTATTCCATGGCAATGACGTCCTGCCCAGGAGAACGGGGGGCTGAGGGGAGGAAGAAGAGGGGCGGTGGCGGGACGCGTGCTGCTTGGGGGGACGGTCGGGTTCCGGGACAGCTCTGGGTGGTACCTGAGTTGTGTGGGTCGGGGAGAAACTGCATTGGGGATCAAGAGTTTCATCTTCTTTTGCTCTAAAGTCCTGTTAGCATTGGGATATTTGATCTTTCTGTTCTCTCAGTAAACTCTCCTTCTCCCAACCCACGGGCCTCTTAGTTTCTTGGGTTTGGAGTTATTTCCCCTTCCTTTTCCCTTCCCTTGTTTCCCCCCTTTTTCCCTCTTCCCCTGCTCTTTTACTTTAAGGAGCAGGCAGCTGCGTGGATCTCGGTCCACAGCCGGGGGGAAACCACGACAGTGTCTGAGCTGTTAGGCTGGTTGGCAACCAGGTTTTCCTGCAATACCATGTAGGCATCCCAGACAGCCAGGACATGAAGCCTTGACATCCACAGAGAAGTCTTTCCTTTCTCTGGGTGAAGTTCCTCTGATGCAAGAGCCCACTTCAGCTGCACTTCCCTGGTGGTTTCCTTCACTTTGGGCTTTTCATGAAAACGTCTGCTTTAACTTTGCTTAAAATCCTGTTCTTTCCCTTCCCTGAAGGGCAGGAGGCCACATGGTGAGAGCCTGCTGAATTGGGACAAAGCATGGATCCACGAGGTCCATCCATCCTTCTCACAGCCTGGAAACACAGTGGGAGCTGGAGGAGCAAAGGCCAGTTGGAGGTTACCAGCTCTTCTTGCTGCCTGTCCCTCAGCACTGGTGAAGGCTGATCCACCTGCCTGCCAGAGGCAATTTGTCCATCCTGTAGCTGTGGCTGAGCCCAGCCTGGCACTGCCTCTGTGCAGAAAGGAGGAACAAGTGCTGAAGGGTTTAAAATAGATCCTCTGATCCCTTCTTTGTGTGCTTCTTCCCAAGTGACCTTTCCCAACACACTTTCTGACATCACTCACAACAAGGACACCTTGCATCTTCAGTCATCACACGGCAGATCCCAACCTGAGGAGTCTTGTTCTTCATCTCCATCTTACAGAGTTTTCTGGAAGCCATTAACAATCCTGATTTTTACTTGATCTTTAAGGACAATCACTTAGGAAGGTTCAGGAAAGGAAGTGGAAATTTCTGTGCACACAAGGGAGTGCCCTGTTGCCATAATAGTCAGTGATGAGAAATGCAGAAGGGCTGCTCAGGGTTTAAGTCAATCTCCTTTGAGCTGATCTTCAGAGATTGGATTGAGGCTTAACATAGAAGTAAATGTCCTGCACCTGCTACCACAGGCCTTTTGCACCTTCTGATCGTTGTCCCTGGAGGAGCTGGGGCCATGTGCATGGGGCTGGTGCTTTGTGAGCAGATCCAGTGTCCAACGGCCCCAAGGGAAAGGCTGAGGGGCCACACAGCTCCCTGTCCCAGGCACAACGGTGCTCTTTGACCAGGACCATGGCTTTCACCCCACACCATGGCCAGAGGTTTGAAGTGGTTTAGCTGGACAACCCAGCTGTGCTGCAGATGTTGCCTGCAGGATCTAATGCTGTGGGATGCTCCTTGCCCCACTGGCAGATTCACCCCACTGTTTCTTAGCTCAGGGGGTCCATGAGCATGAGCAGAGGGAGGGGTCCCCAGGTGGGTACAAGACATGTTCAGCTGCTGAGCACCACAGAACACCAGACTGGTTTGGGTTGGATGGATCTCACAGCCCTCCCAGTGTCCCCCTGCCATGGGCAGGGACACTCTCCACCAGCCCAGGGTGCCCCAAGCCACATCCAACCCGGCCTTGAACCCTGCCAGGGAGCCAGGGGCAGCCCCAGCTTCTCTGGGCACCCTGTGCCAGGGTCTCCCCCCTCCCCAGGAAGGATTTCTGCCCCCCAGCCCCTCTCCATCCCCCTCCTGTAGCTGAAGGCCGTTCCTCTGGGCCTGGCCCTCCCTGCCCTGGGCACCAGCCCCTCTCCAGCTCTCCTGGAGCCCCTCAAGGGGCTGAACGGAGCTCAAAGGTCTCTCCAGAGCCTTCTCCAGGCTAAACTATCCCCCAGCTCACAGAATCACAGAGCAGTAGGGGTTGGAAGGCACCTCTGAAGACAGAACTCCCTGTGTTCCAGTTTGTGCCCATTGCCCCCTGTCTTATGGGAAGTACTGAGAAGAGTCTAGATCCTTCCTCTAGACATCCAGCCTTTAGATATTGATAAGCATTAATCAGATCCTCTCTCAGGCTCCTCCTCTCCAGCCCACCTCTCTCAGCCTGTCTCCAAATCAGGCATGCTCCAGTCCTCAGGTCATCTCCATGGCCTCCTCTGGACTTGCTCCAGCACCTCTGTGTCTGTTCTGTACTAGGGGAGCCCTGAGCTGGATGCAGCACTGGGGGGGATGTCTCACCAGAGCAGAGCAGAGGGGGACAGTCCCCTCCTGTGACCTGCTGGTGACGCTGCACTGGGTGCAGCCCAGGACAGGGCTGGCTCCAGGGGCTGTCAGTGCACACTGCCAGCTCCTCTGCAGTTTTCCATCCCTCAGCACCCCCAAGTCCTTCTCAGCAGGGACGCTCTGACTCTCCTCATCCTCCAGCCTGTATGGATCCTGGGGGTTTCCCAGACCTGGGTGCAGGACCCTGCACGTGGCCTTCTTGAACCTCATGATGTTCACACAGTCCCACCTCTCCAGCCTGTCCAGGTCCCTCTGGACAGCATCCCTTCCCTCCAGTGTGCTGCCTGTACCACACAGCTTGCTGTCACTGGCACACCTGCTGAGGGTGCACTTGATCCTACTGTCTATGTTACTGAACACGATATTAAGGAGTACTGGTCCCAGTACAGACCCCTGAGGAATGCCATTCACCACTGGTGTCCCCTTGGGCACAGAGCTGTTGGCTGCAGCTCTTTGAGTGCAACCATCCAGCCAACTCCTTATCCCCTGAGTGGTGTCTCACTGTTACCTCTCCACTCCCCTTTATTCCAAGTGCAAACCTCTGGTGTGCAACATCTCCAGAGAGGTTTCTCCACAGTGGTTCATCATGCAGCATGACTTTCCTCATGCTTTAAACTGGGAGAGCACTGTGTAGTGTGAGACACTGTTCTTCTTAGTTCCACAAAGCTTCCTCCATCCCAGTCTGGGTCCCACATGGGCCTGCCCTCCCAGTACTGCCTCTCTAACAGGCCAGAATCAGTGTTCTGGGGATAAAGGTGGGTAGTGTAGAGGTTTGTAAGCAATCAGCCTGGAGCTCCTGAACCATCTGTCTCTCCCTGAATGCTATGCAAGACAGAAGCACAGCCATCCCATTAACTCCTCTGCTGCTGGCAGGACTCCCAGATCCCTCCATTTGTGACCAGCCAACATGCCCTTCAGGTTTTTTTTTCCTCTCAACCTTTACTTCATGCATTTGGGAGTCCAGTGTGAGCACTGCTTCCAGGTAAAAGCATCAGATGTAGGCATCAATGTGATCTCTAAGCACATGAAGAGCAGAAGGTGCCCTCGCAGCAGACCTGACCTTCACAAGCAGGAGCTGACAGGACCAGTAGTGGGTATGGTGTGGGGCAAGACCAGAGGAGGGGGCTGGCGAACCATGTGTGGGGAAGGGGAGGCACATGGGACCTCTTCTCCCCAGCTGGATCTACCAGGCTTTGAGAGGACTTGCTGAGGAGCAGGTCACAGGAGTAGCCTGTGGATGAGAGAGGGCACAGACCAAGAGAAGGGATGAGGTGAGGGGGATGAGGCAGGGGAATCCCAGTGGAGTCTGTGGCATGCCAGCTTTGGGGCATGACTGTGGGTGTGTGGGAGGGCAGGAAGGCTACTGCTGACTTCCCAGGGGTGTGGCTCCTCATGACTCTCACAGATGTCTCCAACCCTAATAAGTCTGACAGAAGAGCTCCCAGCTCTGGAGCACCCTTCTTGTGTGATCTTGAGAAAGAAGCACTGCTTGTCCCTGCCTCAGTTTCCCTACCTACAAAACAGGACCTCCACTGAGATCTTGGCGAGCTCCAGGGATGAGAGCAGCATCACCATGGTCCCCCCACCCCACAGCTCCTTGGTGCCCTGCACCAACCATGCTCAGCTGGGACTTCCCAACAGCCCATGCCCAGGGCCAGCTGCCAGCCTGGCCCATCTCAGGGACCTGCAGCACAGGAGACACTAGAGCTGCACAACAGAGGACACCTGACTATTTTGGAAGAGGGTAAAGTCTGGATTTGTCTCTCAGCTGTGGAAAGGTGCCAGTTCCCTGGTACCTGTTGGTTCAGAGCAGGGAGTCCTCCTGCCTGTCACCTTCACCCTGCAGCAGAGGAGTGGGCCAAGGGCAGCTCTTTTTTCCCTTTAAGCCCTTTCAAACTGATTCCACCTCTCAGCTTCTCTCCCAGCTTACCCAACCTCAGTGCAGGGAGAGAAAAGCAAAACCTGGATTCCCAGTTCTGGGACAGAACCTTTTCTGGGATTCCAGTGGAGACAAGTTGTCCCTGAGAAGTGACAGGTCTCCCAAAATGATGTTGCTGCCCTCACACCTGCTCTGAGGAGGAGGCTGGACACCAGCACAGACTGGTCCTGCAGACTGGTTGGAGTGGGATCTCTCTGGGTAGCAGAGAGATCCCTGGGTAGCCAGACCCTGGGTAGCAGAGGAACCCAGCAGGTAACAGAGCAGGGAGATGCCACTGCAGGTGAGTGACCCTGGACCACAGCCACCCTCACAGGTTCTGCTGCATCATTATCCTTTTGAAAAATTAAAGACAGTAAGAGGTGACTGCAGTTGAAAGTGAGATAATGGGAGATTTAATTCTAAAGGTATCCAGGGAGAGAAGGGAGAAAAGTGAAAGGGATTCATTCTGAACTTGCCCTCACTTACAAATACTCCCCCAGGTGAGGACTTTATGGTGTTAATAATTAACCAGAATCTTATGAAGGCTGAGAGAACTACACCATGCATGGAGATCATCACTTCAGCGTGTGCACAAACCTTGCCTGCCACTTGTCTCAGTTACTGTGGCAACAGTACATCTGCTGTCCACAACATCCTTCATTAATCATTTACACCCAGGGGAAAAAGGTAAAGCCTTGGAGGAATGATGCCACAGGAGCTATTCCTGCTCACTCCCTGCCAGTGAGTGGGACCATCTCCAAACACAGCCTTTCAACCAGAGCAAAGCCCCACATGATGCAAGGAAAGGCTGTGTGCTCCACAGCCCCCAGTCCACCCACAGCCCAGGTGGGTTTGGGTTACGCTCTTGTTTCAGAGGCAAGAGTGGCAGGAGGGAGCAGGGTGCTCAGAGGGAAGGATACCTGGAGGAGGGATGCACTTCCAGGAAGTTGACTTTTCCCATGCTCTTTCTCTTTCTTGCCCAGTGGAGGCAAGCTTCTGGAGGGGATCAGGGAGGAACCTCACACACAGCACCCTGGGGAGGCTGAGTGGGCAGGAGGAGGGCTTGCTGTCTCCCCCCATCTCTGCCTCATCTTGTCCTTTGGCAGTTGGGGTGAGGTGCAGCACCCTCAGCTGAGCTGCAGCCCACCCACCAGTGCCTCCCCTGCCCTAGGAGGAGGAAGGAAGCATTGCTTTTTGCCCTGGAGGACTAGCAGCAGCACTAGCAAGGTGAGCCATATCCCAGCAGAGCTGGACAAGCCTCTTCCAGCTGCAGCTCAGCCCAGGGGCATGGCCCTGCCATGGGCTTGGTGACCACCTTCCCCATCCTTCCTGGACCCTCATCTCAATGCTGCACCTCACTACTTCACACAGCTGCTTCTCAGACTGAAGCAGGTTATTTAAAGAGTGCAAAGAGTGTGAAAAAAACAACTCTTTGGACTATGAAAGAACTCCTTTTATAATCTTTTCTGAAGTACCCAACATAAGAGAAGCTGCATCCTCAGCATGGAATTGGTGCCTCATACTTCACTTTCTGTGTAAGATTGTGGAGATGCTTTATTCAACAAATCTCTGGATCTGGGTGAATTTTATCTCCAGTTTACTGATGGACAAAGTGAGTAATGGACAGGCCATGTAACCCTCATTGATACAGGTCCTACACTTGAAGGCCAAGGAGACCTATGATGTGTCCTGCTGAGTGCTCATGCACATTACAATCAAGCCATCCCTTGCTTGAAAAACTAAGCAAATTCTTCTTTTTCAAACATTTTTCCAGCTCTCAAGTAGCTTACATGTCTTTTCAGCATTGTCCCCAGGTAGCCAACATCCATGTGGAAACATGGCCTGCAGGTATTCATGTGCATCCCAGACAAGCTCACTGCTGTACAGGTGTGGCATCTCCCCTCTTAGTCCTTCTCCCAGCTGCTTGGGACCACTCTCCTTGTCACACCATTCTCCTCATGATTTGTTTGCCAGTGGCTCTCCCAAACCTTGTCTGGTCCCTGCTTTCCAGGAGAGAGAGCCTCAGTGGAGATCACAGCAGAGTGGCAAGGGGAAAGAAGGAGCAATGTGGGGCACAGGTCTTTCATAAAGTCTCTCCTGGAGACACCTTGTCCCTCCAGCCAGAGCAGCATCTTCATCTCATCGCAGAGGAACCAGCTCAAGACAACGCCAGCCTTGGGCTCGTGGTGCTCCACGGATACCATGGCCCTGAACATGGCAGGAAGGAGTAAGTTCTGGTGGGACAGACCCCATTCTCCCAGCTGTAAGAGCCACCCCTCCCTCCTCCTCCTGGGATTTCCAGGCCAGTTCATTTCAGTTACTTAGTAGTCACTGACACTGAAAGGGCCATAAAGATGAGAAGCCAGCCAGCTCCTGGGAGAAGGACTGGGCATATGTTAGAAGCAGCCTGTTGCTGTAGGAGTAGCTCAGACACCAGCCATTTGTCAGTGCACTTTGCTTTTCCTCATTCTGAAATCCCAGTGTGGAACTGATTACAACTTGCTCTACCACAAATCAAACTGCCATGGAGAGTAGCTTCAGTCAGAGGACCCTGCACTGAAGGCACACCTCCAGCAGAGTGCTTTGCCCACCAGACATACCCCTGACTCACTTGGTTCACGTCCCACAAGCTGTTCTTCACCTGCCAGCTGACTTCACTGAAGCACTGAGGTCCCGTTGGCACCAGGGGCCAGGCCAGGGGCTCCCTGTCATCAGCAGATGCCCTGTACTGGTGGGCATCCCATCTTCCTGGTTACCTGACAGGTATCAAGCAAGAGTGAGGAAGGACTTGTATTTGTGGGACTCTGCCTTGAAGTGCTTCTCTGTGGGATGCACATGGCTGCAGGAGGAACATGGACCTGGCTTCTCACTCTGGGTGGTTCAGCAGGTCCTCAGAGGCCACAGTCCCCCGTGCTGCAGAGATGTTTAAAACAATCACAGCAACCAATGGGAGGGAGCCATCTGGGTCCTGAAATACCTGCCACTCCTTATCCTGGAGGGGCTTCAGGCTGTTCTGGTTCTGTGAAGCACACATGCCCTGTGGACTTTCTCACCACTGTTTCTTTCCTCCACTTCATGGTTCTCATAGCTGTACTGACTGAAGGGTCCTCTGGAGCTCTGCATCCACCTCCCACTCAGACCAGAGCAGTTACCAGCACCAGCTCATCACCCCATCTGTGTCCACTGAAGATGCAGACCCAGCACAGCCCCAGGAGTCAGTGGGAGGAGGGCCTGGCAGGATAAGAAAATTCCTTTGGCAATTGCCCCAAGGGGTGTCCCTGCCATGAGAGCAGTGGATTGAGGTGTCACATGCACTGGGAGGTGACAGACCATCCTTCAGCCTGCTGCTGAGACCTGCAGAGGAGCCTCTCGTTACACCAGTGTCTGTGGCTGAAGAAAGGGACGATGATGTGGAAGGAAGGGACAGCAGGTACCTCCCAGAGGGTTAATCTTTAACCACACTGCAGCACAGATGACACTGCAGGAGCAGGACATGGGGTGGGATCATGGACTGTGGGGCTGTGGGTGTCCCTGCCCCAGAGAGAGCACCCCCTCAGGTCCCACCACCATCTCCTGCACGCACAGCAAGGACGGTACCCAGGACCAGTTCAGCATCACAGCACATCTCCAGCATCCCCATCAGCTTCTAGCAGAAGAGACAGAACCCCTCTCCCCCATGAACTTCTGTACCCTGGACAGGTGGATAAAGGGAACCCAACCAAAGCTTCCTAAAAGACAGGACATGCCTCTGAATTTCTCAGCCCTGGGAAGGGTGAACCCTTCCTGCAGCCAGGTGCAGAAGGTGTCAGTACTGAGCCACTTGTTTGCTCACAAATTCTGTGCCATGAAGTGAGCTGAGGAAGGGTTGCTGCAGATGACTCAGCAAGAGAGTTACTTGCACCTTGCAGGGCATCTCCAGAGGGTTTTCCATCCCTAGCTGAAAGAGTGTCCTTGGAGAGGGGAGATTGTCAGGAACTGGATATTTAACTCGGAGCCAGAAACTTCAGTTCTCTTCATGGAGACACAAGGCTGCTGAGAAGCGGTGCAGGGGCACCAGGGAAAATGGTACCAGGGAAAAGGCAGCAGCACACTGCCATTTCAGGAAAGCCTCAACTTCCCAGGAGCACCCCAAGAGCATCATTCAGCCAGGTGTACCCATATCCCAGCTGGGAGTTGAGGAGTCACTGGGACTCATGACAGGATGGTTCAAGGTTTCTCTGCAGCACAGAGCCAGCCCTTTGTCTTCATCCTTGTTCCAGTCCCTTGGGTGGCAGCTCCGTGCCAGAACGGGTCACTGGGGAGAGGTGTTCAGGGCTACTGCACTGCATCCCAGCAAGGCTGTGTGCTGGCTGCTCCTGAAATTTGGAAGTGATTCAACAGCCAGCACAAAGGAAACCCTTCTCTACCACAGCAGCAGGCAGAGGGAGGGTTGGTCCCAGCTCTGGAAGCATCACCCTGGGCTGAGGAAGGAGAAGACAGGTACATGGAGCAGCTCCAGCCAAGGAGCAGAGCACGGGCTCTGCACAGTGTCACCCAGCCCCTGGTAACGAGCACAGCAAATTAGACTTCTTTAAATAACCAGAGCCTCTTCAGGAAAGAGAGTATGATCCTCAGATGGCCTGATCCCCACTTAATCCCTGCAAACAGACACCTCTGATTAGGAGGATTGGTTTCTTCTGGGTGGTGGGGGCTGCAGATTGAGGTCTTTGCCCGGCAGGAGCAAAGCAGTGACATCTGGTGCCGTGTCTCCTGAGCCCTGAGAGCCCCTGACTTCTGTCCCCAATTTAATTCTCAGCTTTTCTTCCTCATCCCACCAAACCCCCAGCATCAGCACCTGACCCCCATCACCAGTATCAGCCCAGCACAGGCACCGCCCGGGATGGGAGGGGAGCGTGGAGCCTCTGGGTCTGGAAGGGGCAGAGTGGGCAGCTGTCCACCCCCAGGATGAGGTGACTTTGTCTGCAAGGGCTGGAGGGGGTGGGCAGTGGGGGCTGCTCCTGGCCCCCTGCACCACTGACACAAATTAGAGAAGCCACATCACTGAGGCAGAGGTCTCAGTTAATGAGCAGGGGCACTAATGAGTCTGTATGTTATCTCAGTGCATCCTCTGCCTGTAGGACAGCCCCAGGGCACTTCCAGCAAACAAATGAAGGAAACAGGTCTGTTGGGGCTGTTCCTGGGCCAGCACCCAGGCTGGGAGCAGAGGGCATTCCAGACAAGGGTACATGCACAGGAGCCATTTCTTTGGCTCACCCCAAACATTTTTGCTGCCCATTTTCTGCAAGGTTTGCCAGGGTTTTTATCCAAACCAAACATGAGATTCCTCTCCTTGTTTGGTGGCTCTTGTTGGTTTGTTTCTCCAGTCTTGTTTTCTTAATGAGATCCTGAAATGTTGACCCTCCCCCAAGGTCCATGCTGCTTTCTGTGTTGATGAAGATCAGTTTTGGCTGAAAATAATTTTGATGGAAAATGCTCAGCTGTCTCTCCAGGAGGGTAAAGCCCTGACTGAGCCCTGTGATGCAAAAGTGCTAATGCCCCTGGCAAGGAGAGAAGATCCCCTTTCAATCCCAGCTGCATTCTTGGAGTAGCCTTGGAGACCCACTGATCTGTCTCCAGCCACCAGTGCAGAGGAACAAATTGTCTTCTGGCTGTTTTCTTTCCATCCTAACCCAGATGGGTGGCTCTGAAGACACCTTCCAGACTGGGAAGCCAAGAGAAATGGGGGTGAGACTTGGGGCTGAGCTGGGTACTGGGATGCTCAGCACCTGGATGGGTTTGGGTGGGTGTCTAGGCACTCAGAAGTGCCCAGGGAGAAGGAAGGGACATCTGGGTTGCTATTTTTGATAATGTGGGGTGGCAGTTTTGGGATGGTTCTGCCTCAAGGATCTTTATGGACAGTAGTACCCCCAAAGTAAGGTGCCACTTGGGCAGAGAGTGTGAGCATGAATCTGGACCTGTGTGGGATAGGGTCTGCAGAAGAGGTGATGTGACATGTATGCTGGAGCTGCCACAGCTCCCTGCAGCGAGTGACCTCCCAAAGGTTCCAGGAAGGTCTCACCACCACACTACCCTGCACTCTTGTCATCCAGAGGGGACTGAGAGGTGAGAATTATGGCTCCTGGGAGCATAAGGGCATCATAAAGAGCAGCATCAGCAGAGCAGCACACCTACAGGAACCAGTGGTGGAAGAGCAGTGGAGCAAGAACAGGATGGTTCTTGGACTTTCCCAGTCCCTGTGGCAAGATGGGTGCATCCAAACCAGTTCCAGGAATGCTCCAGCTACTGACCATGTCCAGGAATTTCTTGAGAGAGAGAGATATCTGGCACAGTCCAAAACCCAGGGCCCCTTCTGACAATTTAGCACTGCAGACAATTACATTTCAAACCCTGGTAAGCACTGCCAGGCTGTGTTCCACGTGTCTGCCATGGTCTGCTGCTCTGTAGTGGAAGTGAGGACTGAGGGTTTGGCACCTGGCGTTGGTTCACCCTAGAGAGGAAGCAACAACTCCTTTTCTGCCATTAAATCCTGGAAGAATACTTTTTAAATGAGAGTTATGGCCTAAGAGATCCTTTCTGCACGGGCTGGGTAGACAGATTAACCTAGAGATTGCTAAAACACAGCAGCAGACCATGTCACCCAAGTCCAAGGGGCTCAGTGGCATGCTCTGCTGCAGCAATCTCACATTTGCTGCCATGAGATGGGGCTCTCAGCTGCCATTTTTAGGATGGTTTATGCCACATTGATCAATTTGTTGGCATCACACTCAGTAGCCTTATCAACTGGCTGGAGTAACTTTGAACACAGCTCAGTGTGTGTGTCCCAGGGTGACAAAGCATCCACAGGAACATAGGCTTCTCCAGCCCTGCACATGGCACTGCTGGAGAAGGCTCCTCGTGCTCTCCACCACAGCAGGACAGACACTGGGACAAGGACACCAGGACAACCTGCAATGGCAGCTTGGAGACAAACGCTACTGCAGCACCAAGAAGCTTCCCTTTGGGTTGTGTCCTGGTCCTCTTCCCGTGGAGCATTACCCCCATTGTCACGGAGTGTGGAGACGCCCTGTGATGGTTGCTCAGCCCTTCCCATCTCAGGGACACAGAGGTGAAACCACCCCCAGCCCCCCACTGCCAGCCAGCTGTCCCAGTCAGCCTAGGGAAGGATTTATGGGGCACGGTGCTATTTCAGGGACTAGACTCAACAGACAGCAGTCTTTTCCAGGTCTGGGTTCCTAATTAAACCCTTGTGGATTTTAACACCTTCCAAATGGAGACATTTGCTTTGTCCACTCATGTATCCAGCACACCAGCTAATAAGGTAGACAGATTTTAGTGGGTGGGAATACCAACCCATGGGTTATTTTATTACACATTTCCCAGAGATTCTGCTTCAGGACAGCTGAACTGCATCCCACATTAGACCACATGAAGTAAGATCATAGAATCATAGAATTGTAGGGGTTGGAAGGGACCTCGAGAGATCATCGGGTCCAACCCCCTGCCAAAGCAGCTCCCCAGGACATTTCACTCAGATAGGCGTCCAGACGGGGCTGGAATCTCTCCAGAGAAGGAGACTCCACACCCCCTGGGCAGCCTGGCCCAGGGCTCCCTCACCCTCACTGGGGAAAAGTTCTTCCCCAGCTTGGGGGGAACTCCCTGTGCTCCAACTTGCAGCCATTGCCCCTTGTCCTGTCCCCACAGACACTGAGAAGGGGCTGCCCATGTCCCCCTGCATCCCATCCTTCACATAGTGATAACCATTCCTCAGGTCCCCCCTTAGTCTTCTTCTCTCCAGGCTGAACAGCCCCAGCTCCCTCAGCCTTTCCTCACAGGGGAGATGCTCCAGGCCCTTCAGCATCTCCCTGTCCCTCCTCTGGACTCTCTCCAGGAGATCCCTGGCTGTTTGATCCCAGGGAGCCCAGCACTGGACACAACACTCCAGGTGGGGCCTGAGCAGGGCAGAGCAGAGGGGGAGGATCCCCTCCTGTGACCTGCTGCCCACACTCCTCCTGATGCCCCCAGGATCCCATTGTCTCTCTCAGCCCCAGGACACACTGCTGGCTCATGGCCACCCTGTCACCCACCAGGACCCCCAGGTCCTTCTCCACTGAGCTCTTCTCCAGCAGGTCATCCCCCAGGACTGCAACCTTTATGTTTTGGTGTGCTAAAGAAGACCCTCTGTGAAGGCAAACACAGTTTGCCCAAGGCTTAGCCACTGCTCATGGGTCTTTCCCCAGGGCCAATGTTATTAGTGAGAGGAGAAGAGGATGGGGTTGTCTCAGCATGCTGAAATGTGGGGGAGAAATGAGCAGAGCCGTTCTTCCAACCCCAGCTGCATGGGAAGGTTGGATGGAACTCATCCTGGAGTGGTCCTCATCCTGGAGTGGTCCTCGTCCTGGAGTGGTCCTCGTCCCATCACCTGGGGTCTGGTTTTGGGTGCTCTAAACTTGGGGTTCGGTTTTTGGAGAAGATGCTGTGCAAGTCAGGCTGAGGACCCTGCTCAGGAGGGCAGCCAGGAAGGCTCTGCTGTGCCTTCAGCACCGGGCTGGACCACATCAGGCCTGTGCCAGGCTTTCACCCAGCATCCCCTTGCCCAAGTCAGGAGCAAAGGGGGGGTCTCTGGGGGGTGGCAAAGGACCCCACTCACCAGCTGTACCTCACACACCCGGCTGGGCTGGCTCCATCCCCACGTACCAGCCGTGGGGAGCGGGAGGGAGGAGGGCACTGTCTGTTTGGATATTTAAAGCTGTAACCTTTTGGGGTGGAAAATAGCTCTAAGCACCAAAGAGGAGAATTAAAGTGCATTTTAATGATATGTGTCTTATGTCTGAATGAGCATCTCAGATTACAGTATCACTGGGGCCCATGTGATGAAATTCAGCCAGTGAATAGTCTCCCATCACCTCTTTCTACATTAATACACATATTTAGGTTTTAGAGCTTAAATTTAACTGTTGTGTTCCTTCAAAAGTAATTAAACTAGGCTTCAAATGAGGAAATAACCTCATGTGCTCTCTGTCTGCCAACCACCCATGAATATTAAAGGAACTGGTCAGAAACAGATCTATTTGTGAAAAAGAAAAAAAAAAGATTGTAAATTAATTAAATGCAGTTTCCCTTCCCTGCAGCTTCATTCAACCTTTATATCAGAAATGACATGAAATGCATCTGTGTTCATTTGTTTAACCCCCCCCCAAAAAAAAAAAAAATCCTTTGAACACATCTCCATCTCCTTTAAATTAAAAAATGACTTAGCACAAAGAGTAACAAAAAGCCTTCTGTGCAGGAGCACAATGAGTAATGAACTTCAAACCCTATCTGCATGAAAGATTGTCAAGTTGGATATTGTTTTTCCATATGACCTGGTTTTTTCTAATTATTGTGTGTTTTCTGGCTCTGATTTTATAAACAGTGGCACCTCTCCCCTTAGCTGGCTTAAAAAGAGGTTTGTTTAATCTTTGACATTTCCTATTTCACAGGCTTCTTTGCAGGCATCACACAATAGAAGCCTTGTTGGTCTCAGTTTAATTAAACACAATTACATTGCTTTAAGTAGCAGAGGCAGTGACACTTTAAAAATTCCCACCTCAAACAGCTCCTTTTCTGCTTGAAAAATAATACAGTGTCAGTGAATAATTAAAACATCCCAATCATCAGAATTAATTAGCATCTTAACACTTTTAACTGCTGAAGAGTCCTTATTTCTGGGCATTTAATTTGAAATGCTTTTCGGGGAGGGCTAAGAATTTGCAAGGAGCTTTTTGCTGATACTCTCCTGGGTCAGGGACAGAGACCTTCACCTTCCTCAGCAGCTGGGAGCAGAGTTAAATCCTTCCCCTGTGCCACAAGGTCACCAGCCATAGGAAATCCTCCGCTCCCATCCCCTCTGCTGTGCTCCTCACAGCACAGCCCCTCCAACCACACCACAGCATCTCACAAGCTGAGCCCTCTAGCAACCAGCCAGCCCTACCTCGGTGCAGCTCAGATCCATGACGATTTTCAGGTTTCTTTAGGAAACACCAAAATGTGCACCCTGTTCCCAACAGCTCAAAAGCCCAGAGAGGCTTTTCCCTTCCTTGCATGGGCTGGAGACCTCCAGCACCAGTCCAGAGATGGCCCTGCAGCACGCTGGGCTTACAGTCACCTATTGCTATGCAGTTCACACGTGCTGGGGTGGTAATCTGTCAATATTCAACAGGGTCATTCCCACACACCAGCCCATCAATATTTATTGCAGTCATTTCCACCCATCTGAATAATAGAAACTGCTGATGGAGAAGCCGGTCAGCAGCAGCAAGGGGAAGGCAATTGGGTGTCAATTCTCAGTCTCAGTCAAGTGCCTGGAAGAGGCTGCTCTCCACTTGAAATGTAGCTTTGTGCCTCTCATCTCATTACACCTACTTGCTCCAAACCAGTTCCTCCTCTTTCATGAGGGCACCTTTCAAATGATAATGGGCTGGTGCCATGACCTTGCTGAAGCAGAGTCTGCCCGTGCTAAAAATATTAAGGCTTTTCCTCTTTGCCTCTGAGTCCCAAACGGTTTTGCTGGCTTTCTCTGAATATTTCAAACACATTTGATGTCATTAGAGAAAGGAACTTGCCCCTTTTGGGCTGTGATATGATCATCCACTTGCACAGGCACGCGGATCATCATTTTGGCTGTGTGACACCCAGGCAGCGCCTCTCTGCCCATCACACTGGCACATCATGGTGCTGACAAGTGACTTATTCAGGACAGGGTGGCAGAGCTGGGAACAGAGCCCTGGGTGCCCACACCCCACTGTGGTCTTCATCACATTCACACGTTCACTGAAAATGTGGATGTAAGAATTGCATCTCACATCCTACCCCTGCCCAAGCTAGATCTTCTTCACCCACTGCACTGACCAGTCAGAGGGTTTGAGTCCTGTTGTACCTACAATACAACAGGACTACCTGCTTCCCCACTCCAGTATTACCAGCTGTTATTTTATTAATTATCTGGTTTTTGTGTCCAGTGCTGGGCTCCCTGGGATCAAACAGCCAGGGATCTCCTGGAGAGAGTCCAGAGGAGGGACAGGGAGATGCTGAAGGGCCTGGAGCATCTCCCCTGTGAGGAAAGGCTGAGGGAGCTGGGGCTGTTCAGCCTGGAGAGAAGAAGACTAAGGGGGGACCTGAGGAATGGTTATCACTATCTGAAGGATGGGATGCAGGGGGACATGGGCAGCCCCTTCTCAGTGTCTGTGGGGACAGGACAAGGGGCAATGGCTGCAAGTTGGAGCCCAGGGAGTTCCCCCCAAGCTGGGGAAGAACTTTTCCCCAGTGAGGGTGAGGGAGCCCTGGGCCAGGCTGCCCAGGGGGTGTGGAGTCTCCTTCTCTGGAGAGATTCCAGCCCCGTCTGGACAGCGCCCTGTGTGCCCTGTCCTAGGGACCCTGCTTTGGCAGGGGGTTGGACCCCATGTGCTCTGGAGGGCCCTTTCAACCCCTACAGCTCTGTGATTCTATGATTTATGATTTAACTGTTTCTTCTTCCCTGAGTGTCAGAGTGATGCAGCACTAACTCCAAGCAGCAGCCCTGGTGCTGTCACAGCCAGCAGCCCCCAGAACCAGCCCTTGTTGTGTCGTAGCCCATCTTGCTCCTCCCATAGAAGGCCACTAGGTTGGTCAGGCAGGACTTTCCCCGGGTGAAGCCATGCTGCCTGTCAGGTAGATGTAGCAACAATTTAAAGAGCAGGAGCCCAGCAAGGATTAGAAAAGAAATAAACCCAGCAAGTCCTGCTCACTGCCCAGTTTTACAGGTTTGTCTGGCACTTGCTGCTGAGATTTCTGACTTGGAAGAATAAATTCAGTGGACAAGGGAAGAGCTATTGATGTCATCTACCTGGACTTCTGTAAGGCCTTTGACGTGTCCCTCTGCAACACCCCTCTCTCTAAATTGGAGAGAGATGGATTTAATGGAGGGACCATTCAGTGGATGAGGAAATGGCTGGATGGTCATATTTAGAGAGTAGGGGTCAATGGCTCAGTCTTCAAGTGGACATGAGTGATGAGTGGGGTTCCTCAGGGGTCTGTACTGGACCAGTCCTTAATATCTTCTTCAGTAACATGGACAGTGGCATTCAGTGCACCCTCAGCAGGTGTGCCAGTGACAGCAAGCTGTGTGGTACAGGCAGCACACTGGAGGGAAGGGATGCTGTCCAGAGGCACCTGGACAGGGTGGAGAGGTGGGACTGTGTGAACATCATGAGGTTCAAGAAGGCCACGTGCAGGGTCCTGCACCCAGGTCTGGGAAACCCCCAGGATCCATACAGGCTGGAGGATGAGGAGAGTCAGAGCGTCCCTGCTGAGAAGGACTTGGGGGTGCTGAGGGATGGAAAACTGCAGAGGAGCTGGCAGTGTGCACTGACAGCCCCTGGAGCCAGCCCTGTCCTGGGCTGCACCCAGTGCAGCGTCACCAGCAGGTCACAGGAGGGGACTGTCCCCCTCTGCTCTGCTCTGGTGAGGCATCCCCCTCAGTGCTGCATCCAGCTCAGGGCTCCCCTAGTACAGAACAGACACAGAGGTGCTGGAGCAAGTCCAGAGGAGGCCATGGAGATGACCTGAGGACTGGAGCATGCCTGATTTGGGGACAGGCTGAGAGAGGTGGGCTGGAGAGGAGGAGCCTGAGAGAGGATCTGATTAATGCTTATCAATATCTAAAGGCTGGATGTCTAGAGGAAGGATCTAGACTCTTCTCAGTACTTCCCATAAGAGATTCAGAGCGTCCCTGCTGAGAAGGACTTGGAGATGAAAAACTGGACATAGGCCAGCAATGTGCTCTCACAGCCCAGAGAGCCCTGTCCTGGGCTGCACCCAGTGCAGCCTGACCAGCAGGTCAAGGATGGTGATTCTCCCCTCTGCTCTGCTCTGGTGAGAATCCCCCCTGCAATGGTATGTCCAACCATGTTCCCCAGTACAAGAAATACACAGACCTGTGGGAGCGAGTCCAGAGGAGGCTGTGAAGATGATCAGAGGTCTGGAGCACCTCTGCTATGAAGACAGGCTGAGAGAGTTGGGCTTGTTCAGCCTGAAGAGAAGGCTCCAGGGACAGCAGCCTTTCAACACTTGAAGGGGGCTTATAAGAAAGAAGGGGACAGACTTGTTAATAGAGCCCATGGTGATAGGACAAGGGATAATGGTTTTTCAACTGAAGGAGGGTAGATTCATACCAGATGTGAGGAAGAAATTCTTATGGTGGGGGTGGTGAGATGCTGGAATAGGTTGCCCAGAGAAATTGTGAGTGCCTCAACCCTGGAAACATTCAAGGTCAGGTTGGATGGGACTCTGAGAAACATGATTTGGTTGAAGATGCCCCTGCTCATTGCAGGGGATTTGGATTAGAAGACCTTTAAAGGCCCCTTCCACCCCAAACCAAGATATGTTTATATGAAAGTCGTCCCCCTGGGTTATTCAGATATTTGTCCTTCTGCAACACAGCAGCATCTTCATGGCAGTAGTTCTGGTTTGTCACCATGTCATGATTTGTCTCCACCCCACTTGGAAGGGGATTCTCTGTCCTCCATTACCCCAGCATCATTCTTCACATGCCAGCCTTGTTTGCAAGATGGACTTTCTGCCATTAGTGAGTCCTTTATGCACCTGGAGCAGGGATTTGGCCCCCTGGGAGCTCACTGCTTTGTAAATCAAATTAGGGAACCAGACCCACATGACCCTTGCTGATTTCAGGGCTGGAGCTGTGAAGGTTATCAGATCTCAACAGACACCATGGCAAGGACATTCCTGGCTGAAGGGCTCATCGAGGACTCCTGGGGTACAGCTCATCTCCAGTTTCCATGTAGAGAGGATGTTCCCAAGCCCCAGGGATGTGGGCGGTAAAAGACCACCAGCACCCTTCTCTGCTTCTTGCTATGGCAGATGAGTTGAGCAACCATGTCTAGACCCCCACCACCCCTGGGCCTCACCTGAAAAGCAGGAATTAAGGCAGCTCCCAGCCCCGTGGCTCCTGGGAGGGTCAATTAAACCCAGGAGAAACAGCTCTGGCCTTGGCTGGTGCATCCTTCACCTGCAGAGAAGACCTGGCTGGTGACACCTCTTCCTTTTACACCAATAATTGACTTTTTAATGTCAAACTGGGAATGCCTCTCAAAGACAACGGTGCTTGTGTCAGAGCACATGCTGCAAACCTGCCCCTGAGATGTGTCCAGCTCTGACCTCACCTTCCAGGATGATAATGGCATGGGTGGCCCAGCTATCAAAGATAATCACAGCAAGGGCTCTTTTTGTGGTGCTTTCAGGAAATCTCAGCTTTTCAGATAGGAAAGGTGGACATTAACATCTCTCTCACTCAGGGTAATACTGGTGACACAGAACCAACAATAAAGTTCTTGTCTACTGTGGACTCCAGCAAAAAGCTTGGAAAATGAGGCAATGTTTTCCTTAGATAACTGGTAATAGTCTGGGTATAATGTGCAGCCAATTTAATACTTAGCAGCTTTATGCCTATAGCAGGTGTTTGTTTAAGAGAGATTTCACAGTACAGAGAGAGGTAAACAGCAGATTTCTTCCTTTAATGGGCCTCAGGCTCATTAAATGACATTGCACTTTCTTGTGCACCAAGTTTTCCTTCATTAAAGGGATTCACTCTGATTTCCAAGGGCATTCTTTTCTCTTTCAATGACAATTCACCTAATGTGCTGAAAGTCTGGGCAGGGGCCAGGCAGTGGCCGTGTCCCTCACCCCAGCCTCAGTGTATATTCTACCTCCACAAGTGGCTCCTCTCACACTGGAAACATGCAGCATGAGAAATCTCACATTTTCTGGATTCATTCCTTTCCAAAAGACAAATTGTGCCATCAAAAGTCTGCATGTTTCAGCCTGAAAACAGCCAGTCTTGACGCTAGCAGACCCTGAAAGGCATGGGATTTGCTTCTGAGAGGATCACACTTACCAAATCCAAATATCTCTGCAAAATCTTTGAATTCTGCTTATTTATTTCCCTCATCATTGACTGTTTTTCTTCTCTTGCCTCTAAAATCTGTGTATGAGCCTGTTTCTCCAGGATAGGGCTCTGTGTAATGAGGACAGCCTGCACTGGAAAGGTAAGCATGGTAGGAACTGTCTGGTCAAGCAACAGCTCTGGTGTGTGACACACTCCACAGTGATCATCTCTCCTCACAGGTCTGGGACTTATAAAGCCAAGACACTGCCATTCCCAGCCCTTCTCCTTCATCTCACACCACCCAAAAGCAGCTTTTGTGCTGACAGCTGAGCCAACCTTGGCAGGGGCCAGAGGAGACCATCTCCTCTCCAGCCTCCAGACTGGTAGGACAAGGGGGCTGGAGTGAAGCTGGAGGAGGGAAGGGGGAGAGGAGAGACTGGGGGGAAGTTCTTTGCAGAGAGAGTGGTGAGGGGCTGGAAGGGGCTGCCCAGAGAGGGGGTGGGTGCCCCGTCCCTGGGGGTGTTCAAGGCCAGGTTGGCTGGGGCCCTGGGCAACCTTGTGTAGCTCCAGGCCTGGAGGTTGGTGTCCCTGCCTGTGGCAGGGGGTTGGAGCTCTGTGACCCTTGGGGTCCCTTCCAACCCAGACCAGTCTAGGATTCTATGATTCTAAGAAAGAAGAGATCTCCAACACCTTCAACAGCTCAGTTCATGAGTGTTGCAGTTCTACTGAGAGGGCCAGGTCCGGCAGAAAATGGCTGCTGGAATCTTCTGCAGGCCTGCTTATAGCGCCTCTGAGAATCACATATAGGAGACAAAGACTCCAACCAGAACTTGGAGTGCCAGGAAAGACCGCGAAGTTTGGCCCATTAAGGGCATTGTGATGTATATTTGCTTGTGAATGTAAGCAGTTGACAGACATAAAAGGCCGGGAAGGCTGGGGGAGGAGTAGGCGCGCCCAGGTATCCAGGCGAGGGGTTGCCCCTGCAGCCCGAGCAGAAGCACCTGGAGTGGCCGGAGGAAAAGGACCCATGGAGGAGGCAGAGACCCGACCTGCCCGGTGGAGAGGCTCGGCTCCACGCTGCATGGAGCCGGGGGAGACATAGAGAAGATGCCGTGACTTACGGTGGGATGAGCCCCTGCCAGCACAAGCGACCTACAGAGATGAATGAAACAGGTTTGCTGGAGGAGGCCTATAGCCCCGTGGAGGACTGGGACTGAGAGACACTGTGATTTGTTGCTGCCTGCCAGAGCAGAGATGAAGCCCGGTGGGAAGAGATTTGCCTTGGAGAAAGTTCCTGGAGGACTGGCTCTTGTGGGTGAGATCCTACGGTGCAGCAGGGGGAGGCTGTGTGGAATGGATGCCCCCATCCCGGCCGAGAAGGAAACCATCTTGCAAGGGACTGACTGAAGCCCCCATCTCCTAGTCCCTGCCCCCCTGTCCTGTGCTGCGAGCAGGAGAGGGGAAGAAGGGAGCAAAATCATGGCTGAAAGGGCAGTCTGCTTTAGAATGGAGGGGTGGGGGGAAGGTGTTCCCCAGACCCCCATTTTCCCCAGTCCCTGCCGCTCCTGGGCTGCGACCAGGAGGGAAGAAGGGAGCAAACTTCTAACTCAAGCCTGCTGAGGAGGGAGTGGGGGGAAAAGTGTTTGCCTGGTTTGCATTTGTTTCAAGATTGTTGGTTGCACTCCTGACTCTGGTTCTTTTTCACTGTGTTCTCTTTAGCGTGGTGTAATAAATTAGATAACTTTTCTCTTCTGCTCTCTATGTTGAGTCTGTTTTGCCCGCGTCATTAACGAGTTTGTCTCTTGAGCCGCCCAGTTATGTTTTTTTCCTCCCCTGTCCAACTAAGAAGGGGAGTAACAGACTGATTTTGGTGGGCGTCTGGCCTTTGGCCAGGGCTCAAACCATCACAATGAGATAAGGGGTTTTTCCTCCTAGAAAAAAAAAGCAGCAAACTAGAAAGAGAGCTTTGAATTAATGGCTATATAATTTGGCAATGGGATTTGAAAGTTCCTGATCAAACAGAGATTAATAGTCCAGATTAAAAAAAAAAAAAAAAGAAATTACTAAAAGAAGCAGATGCTTCATGTTTGCACACTTGGCAGAGCTATCAACCAAGCCTTGTATCAGCTCCAGTACGTGGCCTGGGAGGAGTCTGGGTCTACCACAGTCTTCACCACTAGCAACTCAACTCAATAATTTAATAAAAAGTTCAAGCAACACCTCATTTGTATCCTTTCTAACAGAATTTGTGATTTGTTTGTTGTCTTAAATTAGTCACAACTCCAGGCCCAGGGGAAGTAAATAAATACTCAATGAGAGAAATGGTGATGGCATCACCACTTTCAGTGGGATGCTCTGCTCTTTCCCACCAAATGCCAGGATCAGATTTCCTGCTCTGCAGAGCTTTGCAGGTCCTTTCTGATAGGAAAAAAAATAATAAAAGTTTGTTCCCTTCTTTCTCCTTGAAGAAGAAAGGCCTGGGAAAAAGCTTTGTAGGAATGAAATCAAATTAAGAGGACAGCTGACTTAGCTCTTCCATCCAAAGTGCTTTCTCATTTGAACACATCTGAGCCTTTTGTTTTCCTTCAAAGCTGAACTGCAACTAAAAAAGAAGAAAGTGAATTATTTCTTTGGGTCAAATAAACCATTTCTTTCCATTCAACCCCAAGACTTTTTTTTTTTGGTGGTTTTTTTTTTGGTCAAACAGCTGGTGGAGATTTCACTTGGAGAAACGTTTATCTTGGAAAAGCATACTCTTCTTTTAAAAAAACCACAGAGACACCTTGCAACAGCAGGCTCTGGGCTACCCTCCCCTCCACTCCCTTCTGTGACTTCATGCAGCACTACAGGCTGGGGGAGACTGGCTGGAGAGCTGTCAGGCAGAGAAGGGCCTGGGGGTGCTGGGTGACTGCAGGCTGAACATGAGCCAGCAGTGTGCCCAGGAAAGCCAATGGCATCCTGGCTTGTGTCAGCAATAGTGTGGCCAGTAGGTCTGGGGAGGGGATTGTGCCCCTGTACTGGGCACTGGGGAGGCTGCACCTTGAGTTCTGGGTCCAGTTCTGGGCTCCTCACCATCAGAAGGACATGGAGGTCCTGGAGCGAGTGCAGAGAAGGGCAACCAGGCTGGGGAAGGGGCTGGAGGGCAAATCCTCTGAGGAGCAGCTGAGGGAGCTGGGGGTGTTGAGCTTGGAGAAGAGGAGGCTGAGGGGAGACCTTCTGCCCACCTGCCCTGCCCTGCCAGGAGGGTGCAGAGAGGTGGGCGCTGGTCTCTTCAGCCAGGGGACAGGAGCTGGGACAAGGGGCAATGGGCTCAAGCTGTGCCAGGGCAGGGTCAGCTCAGCTGGGAGGGCAAAGTTCTTCCCTGGCAGAGTTGTGGGGCTGTGGCCCAGGCTGCCCAGGGAGGGGCTGAGTCACCCCCCTGGGGGTGTTTAACAGAGGGGAGATGAGGTGCTCAGGGATCTGGTTTAGCTCAGGATGGGAATGGTTGGACTTGATGATCTTAAAGGGCTTTTCCAACCTTGGGATGCTGGGATTCTGTGATTCTCACTGAATGAGGCATCGCTCACACTCAGTCCCTGCCTGAGGATCTGAAGCAGCCACACCAGCTGGACACCACCTGCCTCTCCATCCCACAGCCTGTCCCAAGGTGTCCACGGCATGTAAACTGCCAGTTTTTCAATTGCTGGACAGGATGGAGCACACCCAGCACCACCCTGCACATATCTGCAGAGTCATCAGCCAGTTTATGTTGAAAAATCATGGGAAAGCTCAAGAGAATAGAAGGATTTGCTACTTTTTAAATTAAAAACTTCCACTTCTTTTTTTCCTCTTTTGCTTTATTTTTGGCTTTTTCTGTTTCATATTCACTCAAAGCAAAATTATTTTCCCAAGTTTTGCAGCTCATCCAAGTAAATTGATTTATAAAGGTCTAATTATTTGCATCTCACAAGAAGTCTTTGATCCAGAGCTCTGGCCTCAAGCTGACAGATGCACAGGATGTTAGTGATCCACTCTTCTGGAGACAGTTCCCATGAAACCCCTCCTTGTTCACTGTGACCCCTTCATGCAACAAAGAACCTTCTCATCATTGCCCAGTCCAAAAACTTGGAAACACAGATGTCTTTATGGAGGACACTGAGAGAGACAGGAACCCTCTACTTTGGAGATGCAAAGCCACCCCTGATACCCAACTCCCTCAGTCAGGAATCATATATATGGTAGGTCATGGGATCTTCAAGGCCAGCAATGGTTATGGGAGCTTGCAAGGTTCAAAATTAGAAATATAATGGCAAAATCATAAAATGTCTTGTAAATTCCCTCTGTGTTTTCCCATGCCTGCCCCTACTGACATCTGTGAGGATGGAAAGCACCACCAGGCTTTGGCTGCATCAAGGAAATGCCCACACCTACAGTGTGGTGACACAGCCAAGATGTAGTGTCATACTTGGGAGGGTATTGCTTCACTTGGAAGCGCCTCTGCCCTGGAAGGATGTTACTTCAGTTTCTTATGAAGTCAGACTCTGATTTTAACAGATAAAACACTTGAATAATCAGGAACCAGAACTTCAGACACAAACATCTGAAGTGATGAAATAACAGGGAGAAATACAAAATCATCAAGTCTTCCCAGTGCCCCAGCACCCTCAGTGTGAGTCAGGAAACTCAAGGGACCAAAAATGACTGGAGGTGTCAGGCTGTGCCCAGAGCACCACGTGTCTGTGGTATCTCACCAGCCGTGCTGCCTTTCTGTTTGCATCACTGCTGGTGACACAGGGCAGGGCTGTGCCATGGCATCCGGTATCTCCCTTTATATACTCACAGGATGGGTATGGCTTTCTCTGAATTTTTATATAGTCACAGACTGCAAGACCAAAAGACACTGCCTTGAGCACCCCGGCCCTGGATTTGGCTCAGATAACCTCACGAACCACATCCCATTTCCAGCTAACCCAGAGGTTCAGCAGCCAGTTCTTCTTAACTGCTGCCTTTGGCCAGGCAGACAGACACAACAGAACGTGCTGCTCACAACCCTGAGATATTTTAGTCTAAATATGGTCTTTCCAGAGCCTTTAATTCCATCAGGGACCCCAACCTGCCTGGTTGTCCTGGTTTCAGTCAGGATAGAGTTGACTTCATTTGTAGCAGCTGATGGGATGCTGTGTTTGGGAGTTACAATGAAAGCAGTGCTGAGAACACCCTGATGTTCTTAGTTGCAGTCAGACAGTCAAGGACTTTCTCAGCTTCTTCCTATTTCTCTCTTCAGGAGAAAGGAGGGGCGAAGCCAGGACAGGTGCCCCAGAGGGGCCAAAGAGAGTATTCCATGGCAATGACGTCCTGCCCAGGAGAACGGGGGGCTGAGGGGAGGAAGAAGAGGGGCGGTGGCGGGACGCGTGCTGCTTGGGGGGACGGTCGGGTTCCGGGACAGCTCTGGGTGGTACCTGAGTTGTGTGGGTCGGGGAGAAACTGCATTGGGGATCAAGAGTTTCATCTTCTTTTGCTCTAAAGTCCTGTTAGCATTGGGATATTTGATCTTTCTGTTCTCTCAGTAAACTCTCCTTCTCCCAACCCACGGGCCTCTTAGTTTCTTGGGTTTGGAGTTATTTCCCCTTCCTTTTCCCTTCCCTTGTTTCCCCCTTTTTCCCTCTTCCCCTGCTCTTTTACTTTAAGGAGCAGGCAGCTGCGTGGAGCTCGGCCCACAGCCGGGGGAAACCACCACACTGGTACTCAATTTCCCAATGGTTGTATTAATAGTTGGTGAACCGATGCTCCTGCAAAGGGCTGCTGCATGTGTGCTGTGCATACCTGTCTCAACCACATGTTCAGGAGCTGGAGGAGCACACCACAGAGCTCACCTCAGTAATCTGCGTGGTACAGGCCAGCTGATGAGTTGTCTGTGGGGTCTGCTAGCCTGCCACACCAAGGGGTTGCCTCTTTGTGGAGAAAGAGAAGAGGAAAGACGAAAGGGAAGAAAGAAAGATAGAGAAGGAGAGAAGGAGAGAAGGAGAGAAGGAGAGAAAGAAAGAAAGAAAGAAAGAAAGAAAGAAAGAAAGAAAGAAAGAAAGAAAGAAAGAAAGAAAGAAAGAAAGAAAGAAAGAAAGAAAGAAAGAAAGAAAGAGAGAGAGAGAGAGAGAGGAGAGGAAAGGAGAGGAGAGGAGGGAAGGGAAGGGAAGGGAAGGGAGGGGAAGGGAAGGGAAGGGAAGGGAAGGGAAGGGAAGGGAAGGGAAGGGAAGGGAAGGGAAGGGAAGGAAAGGGGAAAGAAAAGAAAAAAGGAAAGAAAGGAAAAGAGAGGAAAAAGAGGAAAAGAAAAGAAGAGAAAAGAAGAGAAAAGAAGAGAAAAGAAAAGAAAAGAAAAGAAAAGAAAAGAAAAGAAAAGAAAAGAAAAGAAAAGAAAAGAAAAGAAAAGAAAAGAAAAGAAAAGAAAAGAAAAGAAAAGAAAAGAAGAAAAAGAGAAAAAAGAACTAAAGCACAAGTAGTGCCTTAAGTGTCTCATGTCTTCTCATAGAAGCAAATCACTCTTCACAGCCTGACACAGAGGAATAAACATTGACTTTTCTCTAAATATCAACTTTTCTCTCTGCCACAGAGTGCAGGATCCCCCAAGCCCCGAGCGCTGCCCCGTGCAGGGGGTTTCACCCAGGCACAGAGCAGTGCTGCAGCCCCCTCCCAGCGCTCCTCAGCAGCAAAGGTCAGCCAAGTCACTAATCCCAGGGCAAACAGTAGCAAAAGGTCTCCCAGGGTAGTGACTGCAGCTTATCTGTGTTTGTGAAGAGATGTCACCTTGCAGGTCAGGACAGGTATCTGCAGTGAACAGTAGATCTATTTGATGGTTTTCCCCCTTTCCTTCCTTGTTCAGAATTCCACTTGTTAATGCACAGGGCAAATGTCTCCCTCTGCAAAGGTGACGTGTCAGGGATGCCAAGGACTTGCAGAACCTTTCCCTCTCGTGTCAGTAAGGCATGTCCTGGCCCCACAAGCCCAGGCTTCTCACACAAATGGTCTCAGACCTGCCCTGGGAATGACTCCCTACTGCCAGTCTGCCCAGTATGAGAAGAGCTCTCTGACACCTTCCCTGCACCGGTTGGAGAAAAACAGAAGCCAGCCCCTGGGTGCCAGCCTGGGGCTGTGCAGAAAGTTGCTAGGTGCTGTTTGGAGATGGGTCCAAACAGAAAAGATGTACACAGGGCACCTCTCCACAGAGCAGGGCTTGGATCAAGCATCTCAGCGTGGCCCCAGTCTAGGGCCATGGTACCTCACAATCAAAGGTCATTCATTTTGGCACACATGCTGTGCTGAGATGCCAAGAATGACACCAGCAGCTGGAGACGTGGGTCCTCCACCTCACCTTCTCCAACCATAGTATCTTCCTACTTACAGTGCATAATGGCACCGTGGGGTCCTTGGCAGAGGCAGCCCAGGTCAAGGATGTGTGCAAGTCTTCTGTGCACCCTGGGCTCTGCAGCAGTCTACAGAGATGCTGGGAGACATGCATGGCTCCAAAAGACCTGCTCTTCTGTAAAGCCAACTGCCAGTCAGCTGGGGTGCTGCATGCCTATGGCCAGGCAGGCTGCCTAGGTAGAATGCTATTTATGTTAAGCCTCTCTGCTTAGCTGATTAGTGGGAATCTGGGGGAGTAGGTATCTGGTAGGCTGCAGGGTGCCTGAGACTTCTAGAGATGTTCTTGCTGTGACTTGGCACAGTAACTGCCTCCTGTCAGGCTGGCTGCAGTGCAGAGACCTGCTGGATCATGACTTGCTCTGGCCCCTGGCCCCTAAAAAATCATAGAATCATAGAATTGTAGGGGTTGGAAGGGACCTTGAGAGATCATCGGGTCCAACCCCCTGCCAAAGCAGGGTCCCTAGGACAGGGCACACAGGGCGCTGTCCAGACGGGGCTGGAATCTCTCCAGAGAAGGAGACTCCACACCCCCTGGGCAGCCTGGCCCAGGGCTCCCTCACCCTCACTGGGGAAAAGTTCTTCCCCAGCTTGGGGGGAACTCCCTGTGCTCCAACTTGCAGCCATTGCCCCTTGTCCTGTCCCCACAGACACGGAGAAGGGGCTGGCTGATTCCCCCTGCATCCCCTGCTTAAGATAATTATAAACATTAATTAGGTCCCCCCTCAGTCTTCTCTTCTCAAGGCTGAACAGCCCCAGCTCCCTCAGCCTTTCCTCACAGGGGAGATGCTCCAGGCCCTTCAGCATCTCCAGAGCCCTTCTTTGGACTCTCTCCAGGAGATCCCTGTCCTTTTTATCCCAGAGAGCCCCGAACTGGACACAACACTCCAGGTGGGGCCTGAGCAGGGCAGAGCAGAGGGGGAGGATCCCCTCCTGTCACCTGCTGCCCACACTCCTCCTGATGCCCCCAGGATCCCATTGTCTCTCTCAGCCCCAGGACACACTGCTGGCTCATGGCCACCCTGTCACCCACCAGCACCCCCAGGTCCTTCTCCACTGAGCTCTTCTCCAGCAGGTCACCCCCAGCCTGTCCTGATTCCAGCAGTTTTTCCTTCCCAGGTGCCAGACTCTCCACTTGCTTTTGTTGAACCTCCTCTGGTCTCTCCCTGCCCAGCTCTCCAGCCTGTCCAGGTCTCTCTGGATGGCAGTGCAGTGTCCTGTGTGTCACCCACTCCTCCCAGCTCTGGATCATCAGCACTTGCTGAGGGTGGATGCTATTCCCTCATTAAGGTCATCAATGAAGATATTAAACAGGACTGGGCCCAACCCTGAGCCCTGGGGAACACCGCTAGTAATAGGCCTCCAGTCAGATTCTGCTCCAAATTCTTTCCCTTACCTGGTCTCCTCTGCCTCCCCTGACAGAGCACAGGTAGGTGACACCCAGCATGATACACACCCCACGTTCATGACCCCAGATGCTTCTGCTTCTCCCTTCTGCTCTGAGAAGTGAATCAACAAAGCCAGAAGGATGGGTTCTGTCCTGAGAGGACACCTGGGACCAAATGAAAAGCCAGGGCATCAGTGAGCAGATGGATGATGGAGTTTTGGGGTAACACTGCTCAGAGAATCCTGGGGCTGTGGCCCAACGTCACCGTGTCCTCACCAGACACGGCCACCCTGAGGTATGAGTTGGGGTCACAGTGCAGTGACATGGGTTGAGTGAGTTCAGGAGAGCAGGAGTGTCTGGTTGCCCCATAAAGATAAACTTTGGGTAGTTCTTTAACATTTCCTTCAGCCAGTCAGGAGTAAATTTGGCTGAATTTCAATCATCAAAATTCAAATGAAAAAAAGTTTATTTAAAAATCCAATTTTAAAGCCCTTTTAATGGCTTAGAAAGGCCCAGAAACTGGCTGCAAAATCATGTGTAAAATAAGACCTTGGATTCCTGCCTTGCCAGAAACAATCTCAGCTGACTTGCTGCATGCTGGTAACACCTTATGGGTATGGGAAAGTATAGTGTGGACAGAAAACAAAATCCATTTTAAGAATGCCTTCAGTGCACTACAAACCAAATGCAGATGGAACAGACACCAGGAAAAGGAGAAAGAGGCAGAAGGGCTTAAATATATCTGAATCAAACATACAGGCTGAAGATCTCAGCAGTCCTTCACTAGTTGGAGATGAGCAGGTTGTCACTAGCAGTCTCCTGGGCTTAACACAGCTACAAGGAATTCAGTAAACTGGAGGTCAGTGTCTGGGAAGTGGGAGATGCTTTCCCACCGAGCTGAGATAACAAACACAGGGGTATCTGCTGCACCTTGAGAGAAGGAGGCTGTTAAACTGTAACTGAGCCAAAGTTCAACTGATTGCTTGAAAACTTCAAAGTTAAACAGCTCAACTAACCTGCAACCAGGGGGTTGGAAGGGGATGCTCTCAGAGGATGCTGGTGTTTGTAATGAATCTAGGGATGCCGTGGAAGATTTACAAGGCTGGGAGAAAACAAATGCTATGGCAGTCCTCACATGAGATCAGCAGGGAGGTGTGAGGTAATTAGAGAGCTGTTACCCTGTTGTAAAGACAGGGGAACCTCAAGGAATGGCTGTCACATACTCAGCGATGGCTGTGGAGGTGGTCACATACACCACTGGTGACACTGGGCCAACAGGGTTTGCAAAAGAATTGCAGCCAAGCTCTTGAAAAATCTGCCTGGGGATGGAAAAGGTGAGATGTTCGGTGTATCTAGTATCTTTGTGAACAGCTAAAGGGTGAATTGAGGGGGCTGGAGAATGAAAGAAACTGATTTGCCTGTGAGCCAAAGCTGGAAAAGCTCAAAGTGGAAATAAGTTGCAATTAAGAGTGCAAATAAGCAACCTCAGGAGTACTTGATTTTGGCATGTGATGCATTTTCCAGCAGCCAAGGCCTGTATGCAAGGCTTTAGAAAGCATGCTGGATGCATCTGGCAACTGGAGTTCTCTCTCCTGGTCTTGATATCCACGGAGACCTTCAATAAATGTCCTCCACTGAGAGATTCAGCAGTGCTAGTACCCTGTATCTTAATATAGCACCATCTATAAAGCCTTCCTCATTATTCAGCCTTCCTCAAAGAATTACAATTATCACAAAGACTTCTTATCTTTAAACATTACAGAACACAGAGAAAATAAACTGATGTAACCAAACCAAGCTGACTACACAATATGTTTAATAGAAAAAGAAGTAGTTTAAAATGGCAAGAAACTGGAGAAGTTTCCTAAATCAGGCAGAAAACCCTAACTATGAACATAAAAATGAATCCCTAGGGAAGCTGTGATGCTTTTCAGAGCAGAGTTAACCAGTGCAGTTGTGGTGTCCATGGTGGTACCAAGTTGCAGTGGGGGCTGCTGCTGCCACGTGTACTGGGTCCAGCTCTGGGCTCCTCAGCATCAGAAGGACATGGAGGTCCTGGAGCGAGTCCAGAGAAGGGCAACCAGGCTGGGGAAGGGGCTGGAGGGCAAATCCTCTGAGGAGCAGCTGAGGGAGCTGGGGGTGTTGAGCCTGGAGAAGAGGAGGCTGAGGGGAGACCTTCTCCCCACCTCCCCTGCCCTGCCAGGAGGGTGCAGAGAGGTGGGCGCTGGTCTCTTCAGCCAGGGGACAGGAGCTGGGACAAGGGGCAATGGGCTCAAGCTGGGCCAGGGCAGGGTCAGCTCAGCTGGGAGGGCAAAGTTCTTCCCTGGCAGAGCTGTGGGTCTGTGGCCCAGGCTGCCCAGGGAGGGGCTGAGTCACCCCCTGGGGGTGTTTAACAGAGGGGAGATGAGGTGCTCAGGGATCTGGTTTAGCTCAGGATGGGAATGGTTGGACTTGATGATCTTAAAGGGCTTTTCCAAACTTGTGATGCTGGGATTCTGTGTGGGTAGGGGTGATGGCTGGACTCAGCTCCTCATCCTGTTGTGTTCTGCAGCCTCTCAGCAGATGAAACTCTGTTTGCTGTGTCACCTAAAGGGTGAGATGGAAAATACCAGTTCACAAAGCCCCACATTTCTTCTTGGACATGTCTCAGTTTCAGGGAAGGTGTCAATTCACAGGGAACTGGGACTCCCAGGGTCTAGTGGACAGTGTCTGGTCAGCTCAGCTCCAGCACCAGCACAAAGCCTCATCTCCTGACCCCACTGCTACCAGCTGAGTCACCTCTGACTGGGGACACTGCTCCGCCCCTGCCAGGGGCTGGGAAAATGGGCTTAGGCAACTGTTGCTCTTAGCAGTGATGCTGACTGACAGCTGTCGATCTCACAGCCCTGGAAAAATCTGGAGCACTCCCCATTCAAAGGAAATGTAGACAAGTTTCCATTTCAGCCCAGTTTCACTGAAACCAGATTTCAACTACCTCAAACATTCATCTTCTTGGAAATCACACTTTCTGACCAAGTTTCAATTCCTTTTTTTTTAAGGAGGTGCCTAAAGCTGTGGAGTTCACATCACCAGTGGTCAGCAAATCCCACTGTCCCCATGCTGGTGCCAACTGGCTGCCTTGGAGGGGGGACCATCAGGATTTCTGATGGGATCAGGATGTTCAGGCTCCTTACAAGCAAGAAACAAAGTAATATTGGCATTAAATCCACTTCCCTAAACCTGTGTTATTACTGCCCCAATGATGAAACACTGACCTACTTCCATAACGACCAAAATGCCCAAGGAAATGGCTCAGGACTTTGAACATATGTGACAGCGCTGGCAGGAGCAGCAGGACAGCCAAACCTCTGAGGTGCCAAGAAGAAACAGAGTTTTTCTGCCTATGTTTATTTCTGTTCTGCCTTGCATCCTTTTGCTGGGTTTCTCTGCCATGAGGACAGAGCTGTTAATCTCACTAAATCTTAAAAAAGAGAATCTAAATCCTACTAATTACCTGCTATTGTGGGGGGAAATAAAATAATTAATTGCAACATCATGGGTCATTTAATAACTGCCTGGAGTGATGTGGTGGTTTCCCCCCGGCTGTGGGCCGAGATCCACGCAGCTGCCTGCTCCTTAAAGTAAAAGAGCAGGGGAAGAGGGAAAAAGGGGGAAACAAGGGAAGGGAAAAGGAAGGGGAAATAACTCCAAACCCAAGAAACTAAGAGGCCCGTGGGTTGGGAGAAGGAGAGTTTCCTAAGAGAACAGAAAGATCAAATATCCCAATGCTAACAGGACTTTAGAGCAAAAGAAGATGAAACTCTTGATCCCCAAAGCAGTTTCTCCCCAACCCACACAACTCAGGTACCACCCAGAGCTGTCCCGCAACCCGACCGTCCCCCCAAGCAGCACGCGTCCCGCCACCGCCCCTCTTCTTCCTCCCCTCAGCCCCCCGTTCTCCTGGGCAGGACGTCATTGCCATGGAATACTCTCTTTGGCCCCTCTGGGTCACCTGTCCTGGCTTCGCCCCTCCTTTCTCCTGAAGAGAGAAATAGGAAGAAGCTGAGAAAGTCCTTGACTGTCTGACTGCAACTAAGAACATCAGGGTGTTCTCAGCACTGCTTTCATTGTAACTCCCAAACACAGCATTCCATCAGCTGCTACAAATGGAGTTAACTCTGTCCTGACTGAAACCAGGACAACTGACTGCTGGTGGTACTCAAGCTCCAGGCTAAAAAGATTTTCAGGAACACAGAACAAACAGATGACAGGAGGGGCAGATGAGCCCAGGCTAAAGGCATTTTCACTGGGGCCACGCAGCTGCTTGTGGCTGCAGAGTAACTGCTGAAACCCATGATTTTTTTAGATGTTTTATTGTATGTTGTAATGTTTTATTAGCTGTTGCACCAAGCCTCGAATCAGCGGAGTCACACTCGGTTGCCAACCTCAGGAGTGGGGTCCAGAGCTGCTCCTGCTTCTTCTGCCTTCACTTGGTTGGTCAGCAGCAGGTTTATCTGCTGGTTCCCAAATGGCTTTTGCATTTTCCCTTCTTGTTTCATTTCCCTTCCCCAACCCTGCAGCTGGACACTCTCTGGTGCCAGGTCAGGTCTGAGAGTCCCAAATTTGCATTTCCAGATATGCAAAATAATGCCAGTGATAGGAGAGTTGTGCTCAAGGGGGGAAAAAAACCCCCAAAGCAAGAAAACAAACAGGAAAGCAACAGGAGACGTGCCACAGCGTGCAGAAACTGGCATTTCACTCCAGCTGTCGGTGTGCAACGTGAACTTCCACAGCCCAAGGTGGTGGCAAATGGCATTAAAATTCTGCTTCACCCCCTGGAAACCCCGTTACCCTGGTTCTGAGTTGTCCCTGTCCCAAAAATGTGAGAAGGAGTACAGGAGAAGCCACGGGGAGGGAAGCAGCAGGTTGTTCCAGCTGGTGCACTGCGTGTTCCCAGCCAGCCGTGGGGACGGCCAGAGTCACAGGAATTAAAGGCTCTCAGTGCCAGTCCTGCAGCAGGCAAGCAGGTCCTTCCACCCCAGTGCTCCCCTGTCCATGCCAGTGAGAGGAAGCTCCTCAGAAATGAACTCTGAGGAGACATCAGTACATCAGTATAGAGAGAGTGGTGAGGGGCTGGAAGGGGCTGCCCAGAGAGGGGGTGGGTGCCCTGTCCCTGGGGGTGTTCAAGGCCAGGTTGGCTGGGGCCCTGGGCAACCTTGTGTAGCTCCAGGCCTGGAGGCTGGTGTCCCTGCCTGTGGCAGGGGGTTGGAGCTCTGTGACCCTTGGGGTCCCTTCCAACCCAGACCAGGCTGGGATTCTAGGATTCTATGTTCATCCATCAGAGCCACCACCACTTCACCAGACCTGAGGGGTCTCTCACAGGGGAACTGCAGGCTGCCTGTCACCCACAGCACTGTGGCACACACCAGCGTGGCACACAACCATGGCATGGAGCTGCTCAGCCTGTCTGTGGAGCAGTGACACGAAGGTGCTGGGGAGGAGGAGGAGGAAACATGCTCCCTGGGGCAGGGGACATTGAGATAACAAGCAAGGGAAAGCACAAGGAGTGCCCAAACATCAGGGCTAAAGATGTCTGACGCTGACTCTGGGTTTCACTGATTTTTCTTCCCTTACATGATGCTCTGACCCTGCAGATGAGATGGGGAAAGTGCTGAAGGGCTTGTCCTGCCCACCATGCTCAAAGATGGGCTGAAAGCACAAGAGGGATCCAGCAGAGAAGGGGAAAATGGCCAGCCCCTTTTCAGTGTCTGTGGGGACAGGACAAGGGGCAATGGCTGCAAGTTGGAGCACAGGGAGTTCCCCCCAAGCTGGGGAAGAACTTTTCCCCAGTGAGGGTGAGGGAGCCCTGGGCCAGGCTGCCCAGGGGGTGTGGAGTCTCCTTCTCTGGAGAGATTCCAGCCCCGTCTGGACAGCGCCCTGTGTGCCCTGTCCTAGGGACCCTGCTTTGGCAGGGGGTTGGACCCCATGGGCTCTCCAGGGCCCTGCCAACCCCTGGGATTCTGTGATTCTATGATTAAGACCACAGGAGCAGCAGCAAATCTGTGGGACACAGAACAGCTGTGACCCAGAAAACACGTGAGCAGGCAGCTGGGAGCAGGCAGTGACAAAGGTGTTGGCAAAGGTGACAAGCACCCATGGCACAGCACGGGCCATCCTGCACCCCTGGGCCCTTGCTGCTGTGGCAGCGTGTGGGGTGCAGTGGGGGATGCAGTGCAGGGGTGCAATCCGTGGGGTGCAGTGAGTGGGGTGCAGCTGTACTGCAGGATGGCGGCACAAGGGGGCACAGTGAAGGTGCTGAGTGCTGCTGGCCCGGGGGCTGCCAGCCCACACACACTTTGCATCCAACCTGCTGCAGAAGCACAGCATTTTTCCTTATAATTATCTCTCCACCTTATCTCTCCCATGTCCCAACTAAACTCTGTTAACAGAGTCCATTACAGTCTTTATTAATGTCTTCCAAGGTCTAATTACCTTTATTACCAACCATTGCACCTCACTTCCAGTCTCAGAGTACTTTTTTCCCACTTCCCATTGCTGAACTTTGCTAATTACATGATAGATTGATTCCTAGTACCTCCTGTCTCTGCTGGACCCCTCTTGTGCATTCAGCCCATCTTCGAGCATGGTGGGCAGGACAAGTCCTTCAGCATTTTCATACCAGTGTGACCAGTTTCCCACCATCAGGTTATTCCTTTCCTGCTGGAATAAACGTAGCATCAGTAGAGCTTCTTGGGAACACCCTCTTATTCTGCAGGTTAACAAAAGCTGATAATTAAGAACATTCCAGCTGATCATTAAGAACAAACAGTTCAAGAACATCTGTGATACCCTTCAGAAGTGCATCAGAGCATCCCTCTCACCCCAGAGAGAGATGGAGCACCTTTCATGGCACATCACATGTGGATGCCAGTCTCAGTGCCTGAGTGGGGTAGTGCTGGCTCTGGGGGCCCTGGGTTGACTTCAGGTAGGAGACCCTCAGCCCTGCTCTCTGAACCCAAAGCTGGTGTTGCGCACAGATTGCTGCTGTATCTCAGGGTGTGTGCAGCGTGCTGCCTGTGTGCATGTGCCACGCAGGGATATATCAGAAAAAGACCTTGAACACCAGTTCTGATCACTCTGCTATCTTAGTACCTCTATTACCTAGACAGTGCAGGACTATAGGAGCCCACATGCACCTCACCTGATCTCACCTCTAAGAGCAGGTGCCAGCTCTATGCCAGTCATCTCAGCTTTGTCCTAGGCCAGCACCAGCCAGAAGCAATTTGTCCATGTGATGAGAGGAGCTATGAAGATCCATGAGGTGAAGTCTGGTCCAAAATCATGTTTTCTTCATTGATGTTGCCAGTTGTGTTCTTGACTGCAAAGCTGTGAACACACTTCTTGCTCTTCCCAGCACCCAGTAGTATCACAGATGAGCATGGCCTGATGCTTAAACCCTTTTAGGGACATGTGAACATGGATCACAGGACAGTTTATATTGGATGGAACCACTGGACCCTTTCATGAAGAGCAGCAGGACAGTAAGGCAGCATTTCCAGGAACCTACAGCTTTCCAAGGCTTGGGACTTCAGGTGCTGGGTATGCCTAGAGCTGTCAGGGCAAGGTAAACAGGTGGAAGCAAGAGGTAAAGCTTTTGAAATTCTTAAATATCACAATGAAAACAAGTTAGGTATAAGCTCATGAGGGGTTTTAGCAGCATATGCAAGCCTGAAACACTGTGCAAAGACAGCTTGTGCCACTGCCAGCCTAAAATTTAAACTCCTTGCCCTAGTCCCTTTGGTTTAAAGAAGGGGACAGCTCGGTTTGGTACCTTGTAAATTAACTACAGGGAAAAATAAACAGAGCTGCAAAACATCTGCAAGGGACAGGCTGACAGACACAGCCCCAGGTCACAGCTCCAGCCTCTGGAAAAAGCACATGCCACTGCTGGGAAACCTGGGAATGTCATGGCTGGGAAGGATGATGGGATAGGTAGCTTGCTTTAGGAGAAGGGCAGTAAACTGGATCACGAGGCACCTGACATCTTCACTACATATCCTGCAACCCTGGTAGCACACGTTGATCTGCATTTTCCTGAGGGAGAATATGCATTTGGCAAAACTTGGCACAAATATGTGTTTTGCATAGAGAGATGTGGGTTTATGCAACCAAGCCCCACTCCAGAGCACATCAGTAGAAGGTTTCTGAATAAATACGTGGAAAAAATGTTTATTTAGCAGGGAAAACTCCTGTGTGAGATAAGCACATCCCACCTAATGCTGTCCCTTCTGTGGATGCTCCCCTGGTCCTCTTATCCCCAGGTACAAGTCAGGGGCATCAAGCAGCCCTGAGCATGTAGATATCCTCAAAACAGTTTAAGGTCCCTCATCCTCTCCTTTTCCTTCCCTGACTAATCAATTTAGGAAATTTATGGTATTTACAGCTTGGCTCCAACCTCTTGTTTGTGAAAATGCAAATGAAACGTTGTTGAAGCTTGTCTGCTCTGGAATACACAAAGCCTTTGTGATACGCTGACTTCTCACACCAGGCTCACCCTCCTGCCAGGCCCTGAAAGAGCTGCCACCATCCCAGCTACTCCCTTCCCAGGCAGATGGAGGGTGTGGTGCCACCAGCATTTTTTTAGAGGTGAAGCCAGTTTAAGAAATTCCCACCCCCACCCCTTGAGTTGTGTCAATACAGCTGGTTGGGAGCTGCCTGGCAGTCTGGGTGGCTTGCATGGTCACATAGAGAGAGTATTTGGGAGGGAGCACTTTTGTACACCTGGCTGATGTCGGTTGACTGGTCAGCTGGGAGCCAGCACAGCAGAGGACACCAGGCTACAGCAGGAATGGGCAGCCATGGGGGAGGGGAATCCTTAGACCACCGTTGCCAGCAGTGAAAACATCATCAGCTGACACGCTGGTGGCATCCCAACCCCTGGCTTCCCAGACAGCTAGGAGTTATATACTCGTTGGTCACTACCTGTGCAACATAGAATCACAGACTGGTCTGGGTTGGAAGGGACCCCAAGGGTCACAGAGCTCCAACCCCCTGACACAGGCAGGGACACCAACCTCCAGGCCTGGAGCTACACAAGGTTGCCCAGGGCCCCAGCCAACCTGGCCTTCAACACCCCCAGGGATGGGGCACCCACCCTCTCTCTGGGCAGCCCCTTCCAGCCCCTCACCACTCTCTCTGCAAAGAACTTCCCCCCAATCTCTCCTCTCACCCTTCCCTCCTCCAGCTTCACTCCAGCCTCCTTGTCCTGCCAGGCTCTGCCCTTGAACAAGCTGATTCCCCTCCTGTTCCTCTGCTCCTTTCAGGGACTGGCAGGCTGCAATGAGGTACCCCCACAGCCTTCTCTTCTCCAGGCTGACCCAGCCCAGCTCCCTCAGCCTCTCTCCAGAGGGGACCTGCTCCAGCCCGCTGACAATCTTGCAACAGCCCAGTACATCTCAGGGGTGGAGAGCCAACACCAGGTTCCCATGGGCAGCCGGCCTGAGACATGGCCAGCACAGCCTCACGCCTTTCCCTTTTCACCAGCAGCTGGGTGTGTGGAGTCCCTGCACACCCTCAGGGCAAGCTGCCACCCATGGGATTTGTAAAAAAGAGATTCCTGTGGGATATGAATCCCATGAGCAGTCAAGAGATGGGGTCTGGTGCACCTTCAGGAAGAGGGCTCCAAGGGGCCTACCCTCTGAAAACGCACGGCCTGTGAGGAGCATGAGAATTTGGGTGGCTCTAAAAAGAGCAAAGACTGTCCCTGGCAAATCCATGTGACATGCCTTAGGATGAAATGGAAACCCACATTGCTGACACAGCACAAGAAAGTTCTACTCTCCTGAAAATACCCTGGAGAAGCTGGAAAGGCTCAGTGCATGCTAAAGATGGCCAAAGCCAGGCAGTGCAAAAAGGCACAGAGTCCTCTCCAGAGAGCTGACCCTCCTGGAGAGCATCTGTGGACAAATACAGTGAGGACCTGATCCTTCCTTGGGGGCAGAAAGGAGGGAAGCGGGTGCTCCCATCCAAAGGGTCACTCACCCCCATCCCTGACCTGCTGCTTTGTTCTTATCTCAAAGATGCTGAGATTTCCCCTGTCACACCAAGGAGGGATTCAGGATATGCTGGATTCATGGATTTCCACCTGAAGCAGTTGATTTCAGAAGGAGTGAGGCTTAGTAGTGTTTTGTGAGCTGGAGGAGGTGAGTGTGCAGCTGTGTCAGCCCTGGCTGCCACCAATATGAGCACACTTGTGCTGATGGCATGGGTTACCTCTTCCAGCTGAACCCACAGCACGGCGTGACACACAGCTGGCCTTCAGTGGTCTTTTGAGCTGGGCCACCAACCTCACCGGGTTTCCTCATTTTTTGGGGCAAGAATGTATTTCTGTTTCTGAGAGGCGTGGGGAACAGGGAAATTTGGCTTTTATTTTCTCCTGGATTTGCAGCAATCCCTAATTATATTGGAAGAAACAATTGCCTCTGAAAAGCTGCTGCTCCCGAGATCATCATCAGCACTGTGTGACAAGGACCTCCTGCCTCATGCAATGGGGAGAAGTCATCATAAGTTGAAGACTGGAAGTGTGCAAGTATGACAGCATATTGGCTTTAGAACAGTTCTGTAAGCTTTGTAAGCCTTTGCTGTATGTCAGTGACACAAAGAATAGCTTTGGTCTCCAATGGGTTACAGGTACCATTTACTAGACCTGTTCTCCAGAGAGTAAGTTGAAAACAGATTGTAACAGAGAACAGGATCCACCTCTCTGACTTCACTGTAGGTCACATTTCATTGCTGGTGGTCAGGCAGCCAAGAGCTTGGACCCTGAGGCTAGCAAGGTATGAGTCCATCCTGCCCCACCTGAGCAGCTGCTTCCTCTCCTCTCCAGGCACTTCCCAGCCCTGAGCACTCATCCAGCAGCTCTCCATGTCAGTGGCCCTGCTTGTCCATGTGGAAATGATGTGAAAGCAATAGAAAGCAGGTAAACAATGGGGGACAAGAAGAGCAGAGCAGTCATTCTCAACAGCAACATGCAGGAAATATGGACTAGTTTTGGCCCAATTTGATCAAAAGGATGGACTAGAGATCTTCAGAGGTCTTTTGGTCCTTGAACTCAGGATTCAAAAAACATGAATGTGCTACTTCTCTTAAAAAGTGGCACCAGTGCAAAGAATGAATGTTCATAACACTTCAGGAGCAAGCCCCCAAAAACCTCTGACCCTTCCATAAAGTCATGCAACCTCAGTCTGAAGCCATGAGAACTGTATGGATGCACAGGGGGAATTCCCTGGTGCTGTGGAAGTAGCTGGTCCACAGCTGTCAAAAACACAGTGAATGAGAACTACAAAATCACCAGCTTGGGGAACAGCAGTGGCTTCATGAGCAGAGAAGATGGCCAAGAGATACAGGCCTGGTGAGGCCACTGGACAGCAAAACAGCTGGGTCTTGTAGACTTTGTAAAAATTGTGCTTGTATTAAATTCTGCCTGAGAAAAGCAGTTCTGCAAGAAAAACACTCTGAATTAGGTTGAGTTGTACCTGAGACAGGGCTGGGACTCTGGGATTGTAGCTCTGTCCTGAATTCAGGGGTTTTTTTGCAGAATTCATGAGATGCAGCAGACTACACAGATGTCTGTTGAACTGATAATCAAAACTGATCTCTGTTTTTTGTTGGCAACAAAAAAATGCACATCCTGATGGACACTGGGAAAGGAGCTTGAAATCAAGCTGCAGCCAAAGAGTTCAGTGTCAGATGTGTGTGTCAAAAGGAGAACCAGCTGGGATCTGCACAGAGCAATGGGTTAAAGAGCTCACTGGTTTCTCCAGGGACCAAGAAAATGGTGCCAGGAGTTTTGAAATTAGCACTGAAGATAAAAAGGGAAAGATGAGTAAATATGAGAGAATACTGCAAGCATGAGATGAGCCTTTTCAAATGGGTCACCAGAAGGAACCTGTTAAAAAGTGAGTGCAACAAATATGCCTGTCAATGAGCTTTGGGCTTCTGCTGCCCACTTAGAAAGTGGCTGATTAAGGCCTGGCAGTAATAAGGAACTCGGCAGCAATAAATACCATCTTACTTCAGAGGAAGGCTGTGATTCATGTTCCTTGCACTTAGTTTCTTTTGAATATTGCTGCTCTGAACTCTAGATGTAGGCAAAAAGGAGGGTACACAGGGGAGGCTGTCCAGCACGCAGGCCTGGAGCAGAGCCCAGCAGCCATTCCTGCCTGGTGACAGCTGGAAAGGGAAAATGTCTCAACCCTTGATAGGAACCAAATGTTCTGCAGCTCAGGTTTTTGAGACATAAATAGAATGACAATTTTTTAATTGCATTTTTAGTCAAGATAAAAAGCATTTTAGTCCCTTGTGTCCACATCTGGTCTACGTACAGTCACAGAAACCAGGTCAGATTGGAAATGGCAGAGAGGCCTGGCAATCCTGGGGCCCTGCTGAAACATCTCCCCAGCAGCCCCCCTCTGCACAGGGACATTTGCAACTAGATTTATTTCCCACTAGCATTGCCGGCTGTGTTGATGGGCTATTGTCTCCATTGATTTCCAGGAGCAGGATCCTGCCTGTGGAAGCATGTGTAGCCTGGCTGTTCCCAGGGCTGGGTGCTCAGAGCACCGTTCTTGCTGAGCTGGGCTGCACAGACCCTCTATCCCGTGTCACCTCCACATCCTTCTCCCATTGAGGCTGCTGATGGGGACTGTGGAGAGCCCTGCCTGGCCCTCACCCTGGGGATGAACAGAGGGACTCAAAAACATGGCTGGAGGTCCTGCTGCCCTGCTTGCCAGCAAGGCCATGCCATGCAGATGGCCAGCAGCACTGTTCTCCAAGGTAATGCTCCACCATACCCATAGTAACAGGAGGGAACATCCTCTTCCAACCTACCCTGAACAGGGCATGGCCCTGCATATGCTGGGCTGTTCCCCAGCACTGATGGAGATGGACACTATCAGCATCCCCAGGGCAGCCAGCTCTTACCAGCCAGCCTGTTGTTTCAGAGACTAATCTATGGAGCAAAAGGCCACTGGTTTTGTCAGTACTGGATGTTTCTTTCTGGCAGTAAAGGCTATTGAACAGTGACTGAAGGGCCAATGTGCTGAAGAAAAATGCCCTTCCTTTGCCAAGCGTCTCCACCCAGCCTCTGCCCACACCTGCCAATCCCCACCAGCAGCTGCAGTCCCAGAAGGCTGACCCAGGCTGACTGCAGCTTGCTGCCCTCAGACAGGACCAGCACTGCTGCCAGCTGCCCACCTTTCACCATTCTCCATCTGGCAGCAGAAGAGCATGGAAAACTTTGCAGCTTGTCCTTCCCCAGTTGCCTAAACTCCTTTAGCAGGGCATGGGACCAAGAAGGGTCAGCCCACAGCAAGCAGAGCATCAGGCTTTGCCCAGGTCAAACACAAATTGCTTGATGAGATGCTGAAAATAGTAGTTTTGCTTACAGCTCTGTGGAGGCCCAAGATGGAAATGTGCCCAAGCCAGTGCCAGGCCATGGCTACCCACACAACCAGCTGCCTGGGGATGTTTTCCGCCTATGTCTTCATCCTCCCTAACCTATCTCACTTCCAAATCTGTCTTCTGAGAGCCCACACCATCAACCCCAAGCACACACAGAGCAACCTCAAACACTGACAGAGCCAGAAGCAGCCCAGCCCTATCTTTCCAAGCAACCCCAACCATCTCTCTCCCCTGCCCTAACATGCTGCAAGCTGATCTCATTAACGATGACCTGCTGAAGCCCTGTCAGAGGCTGTGGAGGTTCCACAAGAGCTATTTTGACTTGTTTATAGGACTTAGAAGATGTTGTCCTCTCCTAGTTCCTTGCTTCATAACTAGGACATCTCTGTCCTTCCCCGACTTAGGTGGCAAGGAAATTTCTTGGTTCAATCAATGTGGGAGCAGGGGAGGAGAAATTGAGAGTTACCTATTTGCATGCTCAAAAGCAGGGTGACATGGTCCTCAGACCAATAAAAGGATTGAGAGTTTGAAAAAGGACATAAAGAGGACCTCAAATTGTTCTGCTTCTTGTGAGCATTAGGAAGAACTCTACTGAATTCTCTGTTGGGTTTAGGGATGTATTTCCTTACATCCCAAGCCATTTTCAAGATGCCATTAAACTCCACAGACATTATACTTTGAAAACTTCCACTGTGCAGGCTCCTTCTCCAGTTGGTAGCTTGCAGCTCTCCATGCATGAGTCTCCACAACACATAGACCAGGTTAGACATTAAATATGATAAAATGATATTTAGAAACTACCCATAAATGATAATCTGCCTGAAAATGCTGAAGTTTAGGGAAATTCTTAGTTCTTCCCTTCACAGGGAACTCCTGAGGCCTGTTCTTTCCAAGAGGCATCTCAAATACTTCTTTGCCCTTTTCTATGAGATTTCTCAGAAAGATGATGGAGTATCCTCTCTTGGAGATATTTAAAAATCAGCTGGAGAAGAGCCTGAGCAAGTGAGGGCCCTAAACAATTTGAAATGAGCCCTGCTTGGAGCAGGAGGTTGGATCAGAAATCTCCGGGCACCACTCAACCCAAATAATTCATGGCTCATGGAATCTGCTAATTGAGAGCTCTCTCCCAGGAGAGAACTTGAATGACTTCATCTTGCCTGAACTTCACCCTTCTAGGTGAAATGGGGAAGCCAACTTGCTTCAGCCTGTCCTTCTCCCCAAGTACTGCTGAGTATTACAGATTCAGGCCAGTGGCTGAGGCTCCAACAGCTTGTCCCTGCTTCTGGCAGCACCCTTACAGAGGCAGACATGGCAGAGTGCTGCACAACACAGCAGTCAGGGCATCATCCCCCTTTCTTACACACGTCTGTCCCTCACACGTGCAAAACGGGGTGATTCCAAGCTGCACCAAGGCAAAGTTGACCAGCAGCAAAAGCATTACCCCAGCCCTCATCAGCTGGAACCACCTGGGATAGGAGGTCTTTCAGAAAACCTGCACCTCCCCGTATGACACAGGTAACTGTGTCAGCAGAGATATCTCCAGTGAAGAATTCTGAAAGACACTGTACAGGACATCAGCGAGACCAGATGTGCCTGGAGAAACATGAACTCTTAACAGAACTGAGGCAGAGAAAGAATGAAACTGTAGTGATGGGCAAAGGAACCCTTTCCTGAGAGCAGATGCTATAGGGGCTTGGCATGTTTAGCTGGTAAGAGGAAGGCTGCAAAGGACTGCAGTTGTCTGGAGAACACTATGGAGTCTGGGAGAGAAGAGTTAAGGTCACATTTCAGCTGCTAACCAGAAGAAAGCTCTCAGATGGGCTGTGCAGCACCAGAGTCTTCCCAGTGGATTTTCTGTGTCCATATGCCTCACCAGGATTGCACCAAAAATTATCTGGGCTAAGCTGGCAATTGACATCAGTAAAGTGCTCTGCTCAGGAGTCCCTGCATTCTCCCTTGACTGCAGAGGATGTGAGACAGCCATCCTGGACAGCCTGCCTGGTGTCTTCACAGCTAGAGTCAGGCAACTTGAATTCCTCCAGCGTGTGCTCTGCCGCCCAGGTTGGTTTAACCTGTTTAACAAACCCACCCAGCACGTCAGGGATGGAACATGCAGGTGCACCCAGGCTGATAGGTGCAACCATTCCCATTAATCAGGCACAGGAAGCCAGGCAATGAGCCTTAATGGGATGCTGGGTGCAACCACAGTGCAGCAGATCCCAGCCAAGCTGTGGAACCCGGCATGGGTGCTGCTACAGCTCTCCAAGCCTGGGTCCTGGCACTCGTGGCTCATGGCAGAGCAGTATTCTTAGCAGTGACCTTCTTAGCATGTAAGCATGAATGGGGAAGCACACACACATGCAGCCTGGTACTAGCCAAATCATACCATGGGTATAATGCAGTGCTGGCTGCTGGAGAAAGCAAAACTGTGGAAGGACTGCTGTTTTGGGCTGTGTTTCTGTGCCTTGCAAGGTCTGAATGTCAGAAACCCAAGGAATGTGTTATTCCATCCATTGGATGAGCTTTGCTACCCCGTTCCTGATGTTAGCATCTCTCAGCGTCAGGCTGAGCAGACAAGCCTGCTCTTGTTCTGCCAGGAATCCTTCTGGGGCTTGGACTGAGCTGAGGTTTTATAATGTATGGATCCTTGTCAACTTTTAGCCTGTGAAGGCACTTTGCCCACCTCCAGCACTGCAGAACAGCATGATGGGGTACTGTGAACCAGCTGTCAAGGATGAGTTATATCTCCTGCCCTGAAGGGAGCGGGAAGAGGCAGGGAATATCTATCCAAACAAGTTTGTACACACATAGGATTTTGTAACAAGCTGCCTAGAAGAGACTTGCAGCCATGGTGTAGAAGAGTCTGGAGACTGTGGTAGGGATCCCAACCCTTCCTCTCCAAGGCGGATGGGACAGGCGAGCACAATGCGCTCTGCTAGCATCTGGCTACCCCAGCCCAGCCTCTGCGGATGGCTTTGGGAGCAGCACAGCCATGCAGTGCTGTGAGGACACAGAGCAGCTCAAGCTTGGTGAGTTGGTGTCTCCTTCATTTACCTGTCCCTGGAAATTCTTAATGAGGTGACAGTGAAGTTTCCAGCCATCACTGACTGCACATGGAGGCTGTTTTTTCATGCATCCAGTGAAGCAGGAGGTGATTTCAAAGTGAATATATTGTTTTATAGTCCCCTGTCTGAAGAGTTACCCATTGCCAAGAGAGAGACAGTAGGTTTTACTAGCACCTAGAATAAACAAAATCTCAGTAATGATGATGGGTAGGCCCCATACAGATGATGTGCTCAGATATGCTGCTGGCTTCTGAATCATTCTGGGAAACAGCAAGTGAAGTGCTAGATGCCTCACCAGAAATCAGAGTCCAGGGCAGGACTTCCCTGGAGCATCTCATTCTTCTCTGACCAAGCCTACTTCAACCAGGGCTCAGAGACCACCTCTGGTGAGTGTGTTGGTGCATAAAGAGAAAATTCTACCATTGAAAATTTCTCCACAAAGCAGGGAGACACAGAAGTTGAATGATGGTCATTACTCCCCAGGGCAGATAAATTCACACTGACTATGAACCTGCAGAGCAGACAGTGGGCAAGCAGCCTTGCTGGGCATCAGCACCCACTCAACCCCTACACCCAGAAGCAGCCTTGCTGTTGCACCCTGAGCCTGACAGGGAAACTCCTGCACATGGTGGCACTCCAAGGACTTGTTACTCACTCCCAAAGGTTTCCTAAAACCAAAACAGGCTTATTTGGCATAATGAGTTGTGTCTCCATCACCTGCACTACCCTCATCCACACCCTCCAGCAACACCTTTCCTCATGACCTTTGGTCTTTCCAGCTGACTTGCTGGCTGATGAGAAGCACACTGGCTCCCAGTACTCACAGCTTTGTAGGTACCACAGACTGCTCCTGGGAACCCCCATCATGTTACTAATGCTTAAAATGGGAGACAAACACACACAAGCTAAGCAAAGAGTTGGCTGTGTCATCAGAAACAAGTCATGAAAGAAAACATAGGCTTTGAAGGTACCTGCCACAGAGTCAGCTCTTGTCTCCAAGATGTCATCTGCTGTCAGAGTTGTCCCAGGGCAGTAATGTGGGGACTGCCCAGCCTGACAGTGATGCTCCCTGCTCTGGAGAACTGGATCAGAACCTTGATCTGCCTGAAAATAAATCCACAAAACCCCTTGAATGCTGTGCCAGTCTGACCACAAAGGACAGCCCTGGAGAGACGGATGCTCCCCGCTGGGGTCGGGAAGACATGGGCACCCCAAGCCTGGTTACATGCCACAGCCTCAGCCACAATTTGCCCTGCTTCTTCTGGGTAGGACCTTGTGTCATGTGATTCCTGAGCTCTCTTCTCCCCTTCCCCAAGAGCAACAGGCTTCTCAATTTCTGCCTGGCAGGCTGGGACACCTTGGCTTCCTCTCCCCTCATTCTCAGTGCTTTGTGTAGATGCACCAAATGCAAGCTTTCCCAACACGCTTCCCTGCTTTCTTCCAAACTTGGCTTCTCCAAGCTTCATCAGCACTTCCTGCAGCCTGCATCTCTTTCACCTCATGCTCTCCAGGGCAGGAACTGCTGCCTGCACCCAGGACCACACTGTCTGGGAACAATGGGGCCCCGTGTCTGCCTGCAGATGTTGGCAGATGGCAGCAACAGGAGGGGAGGACAACAGAAACAAGACACACACAGAAAGAGGCCATGGATCAAGCTATCCCTTTAACTGCTCCAGCAGCGTTTCCCACCCTGCAGGTCCAACGCCCAGGAGGAATTAACATGATGGGAAGCTCTTGCCTCTCAGCAGCTGCTCCCGTGGGACTGGCTTCAGCACAAATGGCTGCTGCCAGATTAATTTCACTCCCGACTGTGATCTGCCCGAGCTGCGCTGTCCGGGGATGCAGAAAGGATTTGTTCTGCCCACAGGTAGCCCTGCCAGGGGAATGTTCCTGAGCAGCTTCTGGCAGAGCTATGCTCCCACTCTTCCCACACCGGTGTAGAGCACAGTAAATCCTCTTTGATCAATGCAAAAGCAGGTGTAAAACAGGAGTATCCAGCCTGGGCCATTTCATTCTCTGAGATCTAAGCAGGCTTGTAATCTTCATCAGCGTTGCTTCCTGCTTGAAATGCTTTTCATTAGCTGCTCATTCAGTGAACACAACCACTTCTGCTACCTCAGCAAAACACATGCCGCACGTCTTGCTCAGCAGCAGAAGGCAAACATTTTACTGCATTCTAATCTCTGGCAGTTTCGGCAGTTACTTCCTGGTCTCTGTGTTTCTCCTGCCTGTCCTCCTGAGAAGCCTCAGTATCTCTTTGATTGCAGAGGTGTGCTTGGCCAAAGGCAACCCGGTGCCTCCTCAACCTCCAGGTAGCTGCACAGCCTGACACAGTTCCTGGAGAAGCTGAGCCTGGATGCTCGGTTTTCTCAGTGATCTTTTGGTCCAGTCCTGGAAGAATAAGGCTAAACATAGCTGTTTGGTTGCCAAGGTTAGCTGCCCTGCCAAGACCTATGTCATGTCATCAATCTGGCTAGAATATTTCACAGAAAGTTTTTCTTTTGAAAAGAATGATCCCAGGATCTGTGTGCTAGTCAGTGTCCCTGACAGCTCCCCTGGACGATGCTGGGGGACAGGATCTGCTGAGCGGTCACCCGCAGGTTGGTCCCTTTTCCCCTGGGCAGACCATGCTCCACAGCACCCGACCTCACCCAGGCTGTTTTCCTATGCCTCTGAGTCACACCAAGTGTTTAAAAGGAAATTTTGGTGCCTCACTTCTTCATTTTCCTGTGTCTGGGGGTTTTCCAGCATCTGATCCACACCCTTCCCGCTGCCAGGGTGGAACTGGTTCTCCTTGCTTGGGCATGATCCTTAACGTGCCCGTAATTCACTCGCAGCCCCTGCACTAAGGTCAACAACCCTCTCCCTTTGTTCTGCTGCTGCTTCTATGGCAAGGGATAAGCGGGCAGAAGACAGGGCAGGGAGTGTGTTTTAGAGCCCCAACCAGCTGCTGATGGCCCAGAACAGGCAGCTACAAACTGGCTGCCAGAACCCCTTGCTGTCCTGGGCAGAGGGACCATCACCATCCCTCCATCAGCACCAGAGCTTTTCCAGCTCGGGCAGCAAATTTGGTTTGACTGGATCCTTCCCCCTTCCCCCATAAAAACGAATGATCAGCCCCAGCTTGTGGCCATCAGCCCAGTTCCCTAAAGAGGAGGGTAAATGCTGTGCACAGCAGCCCCGGGGGAACAGGAACAAAGGCAGGTCCCCTCTCTTTCCTTCGGGGTTATCTAGGATCGATAGTTGCCTTGATGTAACACAACCCCTGCACCTCCTGCCTCTGGCCCGGCAGAGTCACGCTCAAGCGATTTTGTTTCAGGGTAACACCGAGTTAATTTGTCTGAAGCCCTGTGGGACTTCCCAGGCAGCCTTTTCCAGCAAGGGGATTTTGCTGAGTCTGCAAAATAATTCAGCACGGGGAGGGGGCTCTCACGGGCCCCAAATTCTCCAGTTTTAGTCCTTGGGGCCTAGCTCCCCTGAATCACCGAGGCCTCGGGCTGCCCCGGGACAGCGCCTCACTGAAACAGTCCAAGTTCAGGGTTTTCTTCACGGCACAAATTTTGCCACGTCTTCCTCCTCCCCCACAGCACCCTCAAGGTCACATTGGGAGGTTGTGTGATCTGATGAAAGGTAACAGGGAAGGAAAAAAAAAAACAGCCAGGCGAGATGAAAACTGATCCCAGGCTTCAGCTCCAGGCTGCTCCCTTGGGCCGCTCTTGGCTCGCACCGCTTCGCCCGGGGACATTCACTCCTTGGACCTGGGATGCACTTTTGAGATGGTTATGAAAGGAATTGTGCATTCAGGTATTCTAAGAACTGGCTAAGACTTTTGTCCAGAGAATGGTTGGGAAGGCTTAAGCCTCAGTGCCTGCTCCTTAAGTACAGGATTGTGTAACCCTGGCATGCTGCTGTGCTCCCCGCTGGCAGGTGATGAGACGATGGGCAGAAAACAGCCCTTGAACTGGACCTTACCAGGAGCCCTCACTGGGTGAGTGCCCTCACCCCACTCATAACCTGATGGCTGCTTCTCTGTGTGGAGGGAGACGCTCAGAGATTCCCCAGCATCTATGATTCTGTGATCTGTACTAGTCATTTGAATATGCCTGGCACTGCTTCCCGGCCCTGAGGCCACCGACACAGAACAGTCTATTAAACTTTCTTACCCTCCCAATCAGAACGGGTGTATCCAAGTGCACAGGGCAATAATATCAAGTCTGTGCTGCCCTTAAAACTTTTTTTCCAGGAATTGTTTCTGGGAGCATTTGTTGGCTTGGCCCCAAATCACACCAGGGACCTGCAATCAAAGTGAGCCCTAGGAATAGTCTTGATGGGCTCAGAGGTCTTCCAGCCTAAGTCCCTGTAAATGCAACCCTGTCTCATCCCCAGATTTACCACAGCTGGAGCAGGGTGTACCAGAAGAAGCAGCCCCAGCGTGAAGCAGGGACTTGCATGTTTGTGGAATACTGGAATATGTTGGAGGAGTACAGGGCAGCTGCAGCTGGCTGAAGCACCAAGCCAGCTGTCCTGAGCTAATGGGTGCTGTGCATCCACGCACCAGAAACCTGCAGCTTTCACTGCACTGCTCTTACCTGCAGCACCTCCCTAGTGCCCCAGTCTGCTTTAAGGACAGGAGGCAGCACGGGGTGCTTTCCCCTCTTGTGCTCCCCTGCACCCAGCTACAGTCCAGCTGCTGCAGAGGAATGGTTTTGGCGCATCCTTGCCTGGCTCTGTGCAGCAGTGTTTCTGAGAGGGCTGTGTGCAGTGTGAGGGGAATAAAGATGCAGGAGAAAGCACTACTTTTGCTGAAATTGCATGTAAAAGCAAGATGAAGCTGCACTGGGACACGTGCTAAAAAAGAGCTGAGAACAGGATTGTGGACTGTCCCCTAAACCAGGACTGGGTCACCAAACTGCTTCCCATTACAGCTCCTCACCTTGGGCCAGCACAGGCAGGGGCAAGCAGCATCCTCAGCTCTGCCTGTTTGGGAAGCAGTTGCAGCAGATTTCGCATGGGGGAAGGGATGAGGTTAGGGCACCTGCAGCATGAAAGAAACTGGCGAGGCTGCACATGTCCCTGAAAATCCCTGCTATTGTTTGAGGGTGTCCCCAGCACCACTTTGATTTTCCTGACTTGTTTCCTAAAACCCCCACCATGGTTTGCAGTGCTGAGTTCTTGTGCCTGTTTCAGATGCTGGGCAGTGGGACTTACCGAACTCCAGGAGCTCTAGTTTCACTGTTCTTCCTTCTGCTGATGGCAATGGCACAACAGTCTCCAACAAGGTCGTTTGAAGGTTGTTTCTCATCACACCACAAAGCTGAGGAGCTCTTGGTCTGCCAGTGCACACACAGAAGGCCTGAGCTGCCCAAAGAAGACCTGATGCCCATCTCCCACTCCTGCATGAAACAACCCCAGAAAGAGCTCTGCCCTTCAAGACATGCCTCTTCCTAAGGCAAAGCATCTAGGAGGAGAGTTTTCCTGCAGAGAAGCTGTGTCTTCCCAAGGAAGCCTTTCCCAGTGCCCTCTGTCCATGCTGGAGGGCTGAGATCCCCAGAGGATCATGCAAACCAGGAGTCTTTGGTTCATGCATCCCTCTCTCTGCCTTTCCCTGGAAGGCTGGGTAACGGTTAACATACACCAAATCTTCTCTCTCAGCCTGGGCAGGAGCATCCACAAACTGAGTTTCCCTTGCAGGTCTCTCCTCGGGAGCGTGCTGAGCATTTTCGTCCCCCTTCTCCCTCACTTTTACTGTTTCCCCCATTGTTTTCCAGCACACAAGTGTTTTGCACCAGTGCCGTGTTCCTGGGATGAGCTACCCAAGACGCTCCTTCTCTGGGAAGGTGCCAAGGTGCTTTCTGCAGGACTGCTGGACTCTTCCAGCAAACATCCTGTCAGTAGCTGGGTTGTTTGAATATCCAGGGAAATCAAGTGAAAACTGCAGGTTGGCCAGGTGTGTTCCCAAGAAACAATTTTATCAAAACTTCTGGCAGAGAAAGGGGTTGGTTGGACAGAGCCTCTGCAGGGGCAGGCACAGAGAGCAGGGATTCAAGTCCTGTCTTTGTCTGAGCAGAGTCAGGAGCTTGGCTCTGCTCCTCTCACTCCCTGCGCATGCCCCAGGCTGCAGAAACAACCATCTTCATCCAGAGTATGCAATTAAGTGTTCATTGGGCAGGAGAAGGCTGGTGTGCACAGTGCAGAGAACAGACATTCAGGTACCCCAGCTGGTTTTTTTTCCTAGGGAAACTTAATAACCACAGGGCTGTCTTAAGCAGCAAGGACCCACTTCTCAAGCATCATTTTGGATGCTCCATGTTTTATTCTGCCTCATAAATCAAATATATTTGAGAAGATTGGATTGGTCCTTTTTTTTTCCCCCTTCTCACATAACCAAGCTTTCCTTCCCCATAAGCAGGAAGCACAAGGTTGAGTCTCCTGAGAACATTTCTGTTTCAGGTTTTCAGTGAGGCATCATCAAATACCCAGTGGAGCAACACGCTCCACAGTGACCATCCCACTCCAACCAAAGGAGCCAGCAAGGAGACGTGCTGCTCCACCAGCAGGATCAGCAGCTGTGTTTGCAGAGTGGGACATCACAACGCCCAGCATCGGAAAAACCATGCTTCTTCCTGAATGTTTTATAGGCTATTGTTAGCAGCAGTAATCCAGCAGTACAAGAGCTGGAAGGGATTAGGAAGGAAGAGCGTTCTCCCTGTGTTGCAGTGATTGCACAGTAAATTTCCACAGATTAGCATGCACTGAGCTGAGGGTTTCTCAGGTACAGCAGTCCTGAAATTGCTGCTACTTTGGTGGGCTTTTTTAAACTATAAAGGAGTGAAGAAAAAAGTAGTCCCACTGGCTGAGAAACCTCAGAAATTGCCTCTTTCCCCTCCCCCGAACAGTGGTAGGGCCCAAATCTGATTTTATAATCATTTTATTTCTGTTGTTTGGATTTCAGGCAAGTGTACACCTTTAAGACTGTTCTCCCAGGAGCACAGGATGGCTGGCTTCTTTAGCAATGGGTTTTAGTGTTGCCAGTCACTCTCAAGCCTCAAAAGTACAAAATCAGATGAAAATAAAGATATTTAAGCAGTAAAGCTGAATGCTGGATCCTATTTTGCCTACTGCATCCTGACCTTGCCTGTGCTCTCAAGCTTTTGTCTACTTCAACTAACCTGGAAATGAAGAGGTTTGGAGTAGCCCCCCCAAATGGGTCTGCAGTGGGAAACCAGCCCTTTCCAGCTGCACCGCACTGTCTGTCTGCCACGCAGCCCCCAGACATCCCTCAGGCCCCAGACAGCCTTGGTCATCCATCTCTGCCATGCTGGTACCTGCAAGGAGAAGACTAACACACTCACTGTCCGTGTGCCTGGCTCCCATTCGTTCAGGTGGAGTGGGAAATCTGGGCTCTGCCAAACTGCAGCTGCCTGCCCATCACCCGGAGTCCAGCCTAGGCTGACTGTGCAGTTTCTTAATTTGGAAGAAAAGGATTATTTTTTACTCTGTTTTTTCTTACTCAAAAGAAATCTAAACACTTCCAGATATGGTAACTGGCTGGGATTTATCTGTCTTCACAGAGGCACAAAGAAGGGCACAAACTCAAGGAGACAAATCCTTTTACATCCATCCTGTGCTATGGTGCTTCTTCCCCTCAACAACAGCCTTGTCCAACTTTCCCATTGGCAGTGTGACTGGAGCTATTTTCTACGGTCTGTAGCACTCTTATTTTCCATGGGGCTATAACAGGAGATGGCACGGTGACATGTGACAGGCTGATTTAGGCTCTGGTGAAAGGATATTTACAGAACTGGGACACCAGCAACGCATTACAGACAAGCAGGATGTCTTTGCTCCTCTAACTCCGTGGATCAGCAGCGCTTAACCTGTTTGCTCCTTCCAGAAATGTCCCAAAGAGAACAGAGAAATCTCTCTCAGGCATTTACCTCCAATGTTAATTAGTGTTGTTGTGATTACAGAAATGCTCTGTTACAGGCCAGTGGCATACATGGTATGGCAAAGAACAAGATCCAGACATTGAAGCAGGTGTAGCAGAAGCTGAATTCCCATTTCTTTTGGGAATTTCAGCAACAGCAATGGGAACACATCTCTTCAGAGCCAGAGACTGCCTGCAGCAGCAGATGCTTCTTTCTCTTGCCTGGGCAGAAGTACAGCCCCTCTGTACACATATTTGCAGTGCCATGGTCAGCCTCATGTTGCATCCTGAGAATGGGAAACTTCCCCCATGAGTGTGTGAGTGCTCCAGCAGTCCTGATGGAAGCAGATGGAGGGGCCAGGCCCAGGTGAAAGCAAGCTGCTGGTGGCCCCTGAACATCCATGGTGGCAGCTGTGTTGTGCCAGGGAGGAGTGGGGCTGCAGAGTAGCAGCACTCTCAGCCAGGGAAGCACTACAAAGGATTTGGAGCTCCCAAAGTTTGTGCCATGGTTGGGTCATTGGCCAAGCCCTAAATCAGGTACTTTGTCTCTGAGATCAAGAAGTATTATGATGCTCACACAGATAGTTGTATTATCTGTGTGCAGCAAGGACTATGTTTGTAAACCAGGCAGGTCCCTCCAGCACAGTGTCCATGTGTCCTGAACACCTTCCTGACATGAGCCCTGTCCTGACACTCCCACAACACCTAGTGTCTTTCAAATGCCAACTCCAGATCATCTAGGCTATAAAGCTCCCCTCAGATCTATCTGCTGCCTGTGAGCAGCACAAGGTGTGAAGGAAGCAACTGGCTCCCACCTCAGAGGCTTCCATGGTATGGCTCACTCCTTTTGGTTCCAGCAGATATGGGCTGTGTGGCCACCCCTGCCTGCTACTAGACTTTGTTTTTTCCTAAGGGAATTTGCTGATGTGAATGCATAAAAGTCAGGAAATGGAAAAATTCAAGGCCTGTTAGTGCAAGGACCTCCCCTAACCTTGCCTATGCAGAGCATCTCAGCAATCCAGCCAGGGACTGCAGCCTAAGAGCATCTCCATGGCTCAGGGCTTAGCGCACTGCAGTTGAGAATGAGAAGCACTCCTGTGCTGCGTCCAGTGCACGTGACTTTGCAGCCAGATGGAGCCTGAGCACTAGGGTGCACATTGCATATAAATAAGCTCTTTCCTACAAGGCGTGTGATGTCAGCACACATGGTTTTCACCAGTGTCTTGTCTGGTTTGTAAGAGCTCAAAACGCTGCTCACACACACATGCTGCTGCTCAGCACTCACCATCAGCCTCTTCTCAGTATCTAACTCAAGTGCTCAACCTGCACTGTTGAACTAGGGAAGGCAAAATTTAGCAGCTCTCCAGTTTTTTTCTTGGTGTTAACTATCAGCATTGGGGATACTCCTCTTTTTTCTAGCAATAGCTGGTAAGATTTCAAAGCTCCCTGAATTGCTGACCCCAACCTCATGAATTGCACAGGCAAATGACATATGCTCAGCTCTCACCTCAACACACTTTGAGTCACATTGGTAATATCTTTGTTCTAGGAGAATGCCCCACAGTAACTCATAGAGGAGTTACTCATCAGGTTGCATTACAGGAGCTCACTGGCCGTGAGTGATGGAGGAAGTAGAAGACAGGTCTGTATTAGTTACAAAATTATTACAAGCTGCTTACACAGTGTTCCCATCAAGAGGGAAATGGATGTTAAAAAACAGGGCTGGGAGACACTGCAAGATGTCAACTAATCCCCTTCCCAGCACAGTGGTGCTTCTCTCTATGATGACAAGAACATGTACAACCTGGTTTTAAAATCCCCTCATGCTCAAGTGGCAAGATTTTCTGCAGCTTCCTCAGCATTTGCCCTGCCTGGTGGTCAAAGGATTTCCACTCATGATCAACCAAAACATTCTTTGTTATAGTTTATTTTCACTATTACTCTTCTCTGCCCACAGTTTGTTGTCCTCAGCTTTTTGCAGAGTTTTCACTTGAAATGAATTGGCAGCTATAGAAACTATGCTTACTATTGCAAAAACATTGGTTTTCTAGGGGTTTCCTCAGGCTTCACCATTCATGAGCACACATACACAGCCACATGCTAGCATACCCCTCTTATTTTGGAAGGTGAAAGAAGAGATCTGTCTTCCCCAGGCAATGGGATCAGCTGTCCCAAAGTGGGATATAAAGCAGAAAAAATAAGCCAGAGTTGAAAACTGAAGTGGGATGCATCTCACCTACCCTGTAAAATGGCTCAAAGGCAGGGAATTTGGTCTGAGCTAGTCATCCCAAGCTCCCTTGATAAACACCGGAGAGAAAAAAGTACAAGTGCTTCATCTGGTCCTGGTAGGTGAATCATGCTCCAAAAGTCTCTGTAGTGACCCTGAAGCTGGTCTAGACAGCTCACTTCAGGGGAAACAATGACAGTATCTCCCACATCTCTGGACACAGGTGCAAAGGAGTGTGAGGCCAAGCTGAGAAGTGCCAGCACCAGACCCTAGGCCTCAGTGATAAAAGGATCAGGGTCTTTTCATCCTGCAACTTCAAGAGCATTCCTCTGATGCTGAGTTTTGCTCTTTGTGTTCTCTTTTAGGGTAACCTCTGTATAAGGAATCCAACAACTGGTTTTCTGCAGTTTTCAGATGTCCTTAAACTTAGGATAGGATATGATGTGATTAGAATATTTTCAGTTGGATGGGACCTACATTGACCATCTAGTCCAACTGTCTGACCACTTCAGGGCTGACCAGAGGCTAAAGCATTTATCATGTCCACATGCCTCAAATACCAGAAGGCTCAGGTCATCATCCACCTCTCTAGGAAGCCTCTTCCAGTGTCTGACCATCTTCCTGGTAAAGAAAGGTGTCCTAATGTCCAATCTAAACCTTCCCTGGCACAGCTTTGAACCATTCCCACATGTCCTGAAACCACAGCTACACCAGCAACCTGATCAAGACTTATTCTTGGCCAGCTCTGCTGTGGTGGGGGTAGGCAGAGGAAAACCTCACTTCGAAGCAACTGAGGAGGGTAGCGGGTGTTTCTAGACATGCCTCAAGGGAGGGAAGTTGGTGAGGGGTGTGTTTGTAACATGTACTGCACTGTGGAAGTAGGATGGCTTCTTAGCTGGCAAGTTCTTGCCCTCACTAATGTGCCAGCCAGACTCTTGGGCACTGAAACTGGTGCCAGCACAAATCCAGCCTGACTACTCTTTAAAGAGGCAAATGTCCCTTGTGGCAAGTTAAACACAGGTTTGTGCTTAAATAGAAAAGAAAATATGTGATGAACAATGCATTGGGCAGAGTCCTACTGCAATATGTGGTTCTACGTGGAGTCTGCAAAGATGTGTCACCAGTAGGTTCCTTATATACACCAGCATCAATCCCTTGCAGAGAGCCTGCTCTGTCTCTGCTTCCACCCACTTCCACCCCTTCTGGCAGTTGGCCCCTCTTATCCTCCCTGCCAGATCATTCCTTGGTCACAAATTACCACTGCTGAGCAGTTACAATTATAATTTCCTCTTCATCCTAAATGAGACCCAGGAACCAAGAATCAAGCCCTTATGGGTGTAAAAGTGATCAGGCTGCAGTGATGCCTTTATCTCCTTATGGCTGATATTGGGCAGGAGATGAAGTGAAGCTCTCACATCAGTGAGACAGCTCTCTGGGAATCTGCCTTGTGACAAATCACCTCCATGTCCAACTGAGACCATGATCCAGCTGGAAAACCCCTTGGGCTCTGTGCCCTGGCTCCTTGGCCACCCATGACCTGGTGTTTAATCAACAGCCCATTGGGGCTGGGTGTTTTCATCAGAACAGGTGATTAAAGCAGGAGCACAGGGCAGGTTTACACAGTGGTTGGCAAACACCAGAGCTGCTTTCGAGCCAGGTCCCGACAAAGGTGGTAAAGCCATGCTCTGAGCTAGGGACATCTGTCCCCCATTTCATTTGCCATTGATCTGGCTTCACCCCATCCTGATCAGTAAAACAAGCTTAGAAATGTGAAGTATCTCAGGACATGGCATGTGCAGGACTCCAGCCAGGCAGGGTTGTGCCTTTGGGAACGTGCTTCTTTCAGGACGTTCTCTCACTGCCCAAAATCTAGCAGGGTGCACTGGCCAGTAATATCTTGGAGGTTCCTCCATCATAAATGGGACTCGGACAGTTCTTGAGGTAGAGAGTGTGTTTGCCCGGTGTGCTCCAGCTCAAGGCTGTAGGTGCAGGTTGAGGGGCAGCAAGGAAGGATGTGGCCAGACAAGCTCCTGGCCATGCAGGAATCATCTTCTGTAAGGACTTGGGAGGCTTTGGATGGTGGATAATCTGGTGCAGGTGTGCAACTGATGTTTGGGCCAAGAGGTAGATGGGAATCAGACCCAGGGAGTGATCTGCAAGCTGTGGGAAGACAGTGTGTAGGAACTGCCATGGAGGTGAGTGGGATCATTGGACAGCTGGGATTGCTTCTGAGCCTTGCAGAGCAGCACCCCAGAAGGAGCATTTAAAGAGCAGATTTTGCAAATAGCCTCAGAGTCCAAATTACAGATCAACAAACACAGACAGATGGACACTGCTGCCTTCTGGACATCTGCACCATTTATTAATGCTATCAGGATTCAGCCATGCTGCCAAAACAGAGGCACAGAGGCCTTTTGCCAAGTTTGTGCCCAGCACATCCTCTTGCTCTGCCACAAGGACAGAAAAAAACCTAACCAGGACTCAAGTCCAGAACAGGAACCTGCCTCAGCTGTCCAGCATTCCTGTGATAACATCTCCCAAAAACCAAGCTTAGGTAAAACAGTGTCCTGGCAGTTGAACCATCTGTCTACCTCCAGGCTATTAATGAGCCACATTCTTACCTTTGCTGTGGAGTTTTTCAGCACTGCTAGTGCTTTTCAAGCAGCATATCTTTAGCCTTTTATCAACAATGCTACCCTTGAAATCCATCAGTGCAAAAGACACCCACATCCACAATCTTTTCAGGTCTGTATGAGTAAAATACACATTTCCCAGACCATTGGCATGAGCTCAAGCAGCCCAGAGCATCCCACAACCTTGATCTTCCAAAACGACATGGTAGATACATCCTGTCTCATGAGACTGGTATCTCCTCTACAAGGAGTCCTGAACCATGCCCAGAAGTCATTTGGAATAGCATCAGATGGCCCAGGTGTGCCCACAGTTGCATGGGCTGTTTCTTGGCATTGTTTACTTGACCATTGTAATGGTGCAGAAGAGGGTTTTGATTCTTAACACCAGCTTATAATTTGCTCTGATTTTACTCCATGTACGTCTGCTGCAGCTGCCAGGAACATGAGAGCCTGCTGCCTTCAGAAACCTTCCCGAGTACTCATCTCTATACTTATTTATCTTTAGTGATCTCATACAGCTCAGTACAAAATAAATAAAAACCCCAACCAATTTCAAGCCTGCAGCACAAGGAAGAAGGCTGCCTCTGTGCAAATGGAGCCAGAAATCCTCAGACCACGTTCCTGGAGGCACTGCAAAAGGTGGCTGAGCATAAAACCTGTGGCTGTCTTCTTCCCCCTTTTCAGCAGTTAGTTTTGCCTGGTTTGGATCAGCACAGCATTGAACTTGTCAGCTAGGTACAAAATTGTTGTCAGCACTAGAAGAATCACTTGCCCTGTGGACAAGCTTAATGCACAATAAGCTGCTCTGGCGAGGGCACGGATTCAGCACATCCAAACTGGGGAAGCGAACAGCAGAGCTGTGTGCTGCTCATCTCCGTGCTGAATGAACTGTAAGAGATGGACTCCTAGTTCACATCCCACAGAAAACTTAATTTCCCAGTGTGAACAGAGATCTGATTTACACAAATAAAAACGTGGCACCAAGTCTTTGCAGAGCTCAGCACAGGGTGATGGCTCCTCGGTGCTCAGCACCCTTGCTGCCACATTAGTGCTGCACACAAAGAAACTGTAACCTGATTGAGAGGGAGAAAGGGCAGCAGCAAACAGATGCCATCTGCCAGGGAGCTGACCCTGAGCCTCTCTGCCTTGAAACAGTGACTCCGGTGTCAGCAGCAAAGCTCTGCTTGCAGGGGTGAAACACAGAGCGATTGACCTTTGGGTGACGGTTTGCAGAGTGCCAGCTCAAATGACACTGTGCGGCGGGCTGTGATGTTATTAAGGGATATGATATCACCTGCAAGCAGGACAATAGTGAAATTTCCCTTGGGAGAAAAAAAGAGAGGGAGAAGAGAAAAAAAAAAAAGCCTGTGATTTCTCCCAGTGTCAGACTCTGCTCAGAGCTTCCAGATCCTCTGTTGGAGACAAGAGCTTATCAACAGGGTACCTGCATTTCTCCTGAAAGGTAAATTGCCTTTTAACTCCTCTCCACTGCTTTATAACTGTCCTACTTAGATCTAATGATGTGCAAAAGTTTACAAAGCATTTTCAGATGACCTGGAATGCTTGCCAGCTTGTGAGCAGAGCAAATAGCTTAGCTAGGATAATAAAGAAGAAATCCACTGAATAGCTCAAGTCATTAAGATGTTTGCATTTGATGAGACAACCACTACCAAGGGCCAGAAAAAATGAAAGGAGGCAGTGCTGCTCAGGCAAGGTGCTGTGAGGCATGCCTGCATCCACTGCTGGCCTCCAGCAGCAGCCACTTGTTCATACCCAGTCTTTTCCCAAGGCACCAGCTTGATTGCTTTCTGCCCAAGGTCTTGAAACGATCGTGCAATTCAGCAATCCCCCACAAGCAAATAAAAAGCAAATTAAATCCCATAGTAACCACCTCTACATCCCTCCAAAAAGCTGTGGGGAAGAAGGGCTGAGGCAGCAGGTGAACCTCACCGGTACTTACTTTGGGAAACATCATCAACCTGGAATTATAAGGTGGAGATAAAAACCTCTTTCTATCCACCTCTGTTGTTGTAGCTCTCAACCCTATTTTAGAACTTTAAGGAAAGTTTTCCCCCATTCATTTCTGAGTGAAATGCACCCCTCTGCCAGGAGATCTGGGTTTCCAACTGCCTGGAGAACAGGGCGTCCATTGGGGAGAGTTGTGGAGGAGGTGAGGGCATGCAGACATGGGAGCCATCCCTTCTCACCACACACACCTTGGAAAGCTGAGCTGAGACAATCGCTAACACCTCCAGAGCAGCAGATGTAAAGGAGAACGGCATCTTTTCCATTCAGCCTCGGGGACAAATGCAAAGGGGAGGCAGAAGAGATCAGGACTGCAAGCAAATAAAGAAGCCTGTTTTGCACTGATAGCTTCTGCAAAGAGGCCAGGGCACCTTCAGGCAATGTGTCACAAGGGCCCTTGTCCCTGCTCACTCAGCTCCACTGTGGAGATCCTCTGAAGCCATCAGGAATGCTGTCCTGCTCCGGGACACTTGATCTTCCTCCTCTGTCTCCTACTATTTTGCCTTCTAGTGCCTAGACAGCAGTCTCTGGAGGGGAGGGGGAAAAAAAGGAGGGTTGCTAGCGTTTAGGTGCTACTGCACTGAGTCTCGTGCTTTACCCAAACTGTCAGAACACTCTTTGAGGACCAATACTGGATGGTTAAATCAGAACAAATCCGGATTAACTCTTTGGTTTTTTCTCTCCAACTGCCTGTGGCCACTCAGCATGTCCAAGTAGGTATCTGGAAGGGTAAGGGAGGATGCATGCCTTTCCAGAGGGACATTAAAGTCATCCCTAATTGGGCTCATTATGTGCTGATGCCCTGTGTGTCATTGCAACGGCTCAAGGGCCCCTTATAAGTAACTGATGACTTCAGAGACTCACAGTTACACAGAATTCTTCCCCAAGCCTCATTTTGCTTTGTAGGAGTCACAACAACACTGGATTTTTTTATAGCCAGATGAACACTGTGACAGCAGCAATTGTCTGCAGTAAAGAAATTAGATTAGTCACAGGTAGAGTGCTGAAGTCCTCAAAATCCACTTCTGCACCAGGGAAGCTGTGTCCTTTGCAATGCCCTCTTCTGATGCAGCATGGGTGCTGTCCCAGGGGGATGGAGTTCCTCTTCCCATGACAAGACATAAAGATTTCAGATAAGCAGTTGCTGGGATTTGCTGAAAACTGTGTTAGGAGCAGTTTCACGGTCACTTAGTGGGTGCTGGATTTGCATTCCCCCTCCCCACCATTCACAAATATATGCACAAGCTTCATTTTATTCACACAACTCTTGGCAAAAGGCCCATGGAATTAGGCAGAGTGAAGTCCATTGACTTCGGTAGACTTTGCACATTGCGTGTGAGAACAGATGGAGGCTCCATTCACCAGTTGCCACTTGCTATTTAAAGCTTATTATTGTTAAGAGTTTCATTAATATGTTCACAAATGGAGCGTGATCCAAGTGGTGTAACCACTGCTGAGGCTGGAAAACATCAGGCACGCTCCTCAGACCAGGCTGGGGGGAACAAAGGGCATGCTGGCAGCATGCGAGTAGGAGGTTACAGGCCCACTCACCTCCGCAGCGCAGGAGCAGGAGGTTACAGGCCCACTCACCTCCGCAGCGCAGGAGCAGGAGGTTACAGGCCCACTCACCTCCGCAGCGCAGGAGCAGGAGGTTACAGGCCCACTCACCTCCGCTGTGCAGGAGCAGGAGGTTACAGGCCCACTCACCTCCGAAGTGCAGGAGCAGGAGGTTACAGGCCCACTCACCTCCCCACCTTCGGGGCAGGACTGCAGCCACTGCTTTCTGCTCACAAGAAAGAGGTCCAGGAATTTCAGCACAAGACACCACAGCCCCAGCACAAGGGAAAGAGAAAGCAATGGTTTGTGAGCACAGGTCCTCTCCATGACTAACAGGAGGGGCCTGGGGGTTTTGGCAGGAGCTGCACAGAGCCTCACCATAAGCTACGGCTACCCTCCACACATCGTGATGGAACAAGGAATTTCCTGAGCACAGCCAGGGGAAGGGTAGTCTTCCAGGGCAAAAGATCTTCCTACACACAGCTTCAGTGAAGATCCTTCCTCCATGGAGCTACACCATTGTGTCTCTCATCTCAGTGCAGTGGAGATTCATGACTCCATGTTGCAGTAACACCAGGGCTGCCAGCTAGCTTGCAGGCATGCAGTGCTTCTGTAAAAGGCAGAAGTTCACATCACCTGTGGGGCTCCAAGGCTGGGCAGCCCTCATAAATGTGTAGTTCAGACATTTCTGGCATTAATAAAGCAGAAGGGGGAACAGTTCTCACAAGCAAGCTGAAAGAGAAGTTAAAAATCCGTGTTCAGCTCAAGGGGTAAGGTAAAAAAAGACTTCTGGTGCTAATTGAGAGGAAGCAGTAACAGACATGGGAGTAGCAAGAGGGAAAGGAAAGGCTTAATACAAAGTGAGAGTGCAGCCAGCAGAAATGGATCAGTAAAGAACAGGGAAATTTCATCTTTCTTCAGTCCCTAAAGGGGCCTACAGGAAAGATGGAGAGGGTTTGTTTATCAGGGAGTGTAGTGACAGGACAAAGGGCAATGGGTTTAAACTAAAAGAGGGTCGATTTAGATTAGATATTAGGAAGAAATCCTTCCTGGGGAGGGAGGAGGCCCTGGCACAGGGTGCCCAGAGAAACTGGGGCTGCCCCTGGATCCCTGGCAGGGTTCAAGGCTGAGTTGGATGGGGCTTTGGGTACCCTGGGCTGGGGTGCGGGGTGTCCCTGCCCATGGCAGGGGGGCACTGGGGAGGTCTGAGAACCCTTCCCACCCAAACCAGCCTAGGGTGCAGTGATCTTATGACTGAGACCTAAGCCCATGGGACTTACCACCAGAAAGTGGTGATAGAAACATGCCTGGCAGACTCCACACAACAGCCATTCCCTGCCACAGGTCAGCAGCCTGAGCCATCACTTGTCAGAGCACCCTCTGAGATCAGCACTGATCTATGCAAATACCCCAAAGAATAAACTGCACACACACATGGCAAGAGGTAACTAGTTTCAGCTCCCAAATATCTGATGAAGATGGCATCAGTGCAGCCTCCTCAAACAGCAGCAGGTTCCCATTTCTTTGAGTGCTGCAGCTGGGGACCATCGTCTGTGATTTGAGCCTGGATGTTGGGCTGCTTCACGGCTCGATGCTGCTTGGTGGTTTAACTAGACAGCAGCAAAGGTCAATGACAAATTTAGGGGACTACCCCCATCCCAGCTGCATCCCCTACAACTGAAAATCAAATTTAGTTTGCCTGATATTTGTCTTCTTCTGTGAGTTCAGAAATGTGGCAGTGGCACTGTGTGAAAGTGTTAAAACCTGGGGGCTCTGACAAGAAAGACCTTTTCTGGTCCTGGGAAACAGAAATTTTCCCTAGAAACACAAAAATAAATTAGTTGTGTCCTTCAGTGAGCTTTCATTTCTTGTGCTGCTATCTGTGGCTTGGGGTTTCCAAGCTGAGAAGTTGCTCCTGGTATCAAGTGTTTCAGAAAGACTCAGGCATTCATAGAACTGCATGCAGTGCTTTCCTTCCCTTCAGAGAAAGGATCTTCAGAGAAAAGTCTTCTCAACCCACTCACCCAGGCTTTACATCATTGCTCAGAGCTGGCAAACAATGTGAAAGGAGCTGGGAGATCTTGGGCACACGCTGGGTGCTATTCCCCTGAGAATGACCTTCTGCTGCTAGCGTAAGAGGCTATGGAAAAAGCCAAGAGAAGCTTCCTCTTCTTTTGGTGTGGTGGCAACCCAGTTTGGCATCACCAGACTCTTGGAATGAGATGGAAAAAATGGATCCATTGAGAAACAGGTGTACAGAGAAATGAAGCTTTCTCTCCTGCACCATCAAAGCATCTCGGTCCAGGCAGCAGCACAACAAAAGATTCAGGTTCCCCTGTAGCTCCCAAAGACTCTGGATATGGTCTGCACCCCATCAGCTACCTGGATGACTCTTCTGTTGGAGATGCTTGGACAATCCAACAGTCTGAGTGGCACGTGCAGAAGGATTTACATTCCTGTGGTGGAGGTCCATGGATCCCTGGGGACTCACTTGCTGCCTAGGTGCTGACACCACCTATGCAATGGGGAAGAACAGGGGCCAGAACCAACATAAAAGAGTTTCTGACCACTGGAAATGGACTTTGTATGAGAACCTCACAAGAGATAGCCACAAGAGAGAGTGAAGACTACGTGAGAAATGCAAGTGAGTCCCCAGAGAAGACGAGACACCCATGATTTCCAAGCAGACTGGCTGAGGGAACGTCTCTTTGCAAACTTCCTCATGAGATTGGTCACTGTGGCACGGCTGCCGTGTAGGCACCCGTCAGGGTTTGAGAGGCAGCCTCTTCATGGTGACTTCTGCATGGTTGCAGCCATTTTCAGCACCACGAAAAAAACACCATGACTTCCTCAAAATGAGCTGCAGGCTGGAGGGATCCTCTGTTTGAGAAGACTTGTCATCCAGCTACTTCATTTTGGTTTTCAGTTACTCTGTGCACTGGTGCATCGTTGCCTAAGCCAAACACAGATCAGAAGCTGGCCCTCATCAAACTGCAACATCTCACCAGGAGTAGGAAAACACAGCTCACATGAGCTATCTACTGTCAGAATCAGACAAAAAACTTTCCTCTCATGTTTATTAAAGCAGCAGAAGCCAATGGGAATTTCCACTTGCTTTGCAAAAATGGCATTTCATTCTGTTTGAAATTAAAATGTCTAAATAAAATATTGGTTTTTCAATAACCCAGGCTTTATTCTAGATATTTTTATCATTTATTTGCAATTTTTTTCCCCCAACTTCTCTCTAAATTTCACTTTTTTCCCCTGATTTTTAATGAGCACCATGAGACAGGGCAGGAGCAAGAGGAAGGGAGGTTTCTGCACTCACAGGGAAATATTTTTCTTATTTAGATTTCCCCAGGAAGCTGGAAACGGACACCCAGTCCAGCAGGAAGTTGTTGACTCTGGTACACATCTCAGCTGGCACTGCTGGGGTCAAGCAGCTCTGAGGCCCCTGCGAGATCACTCACCCAGGTGTGCTTGGCCAGGGGTCCCTCTGTGGCTGGTGTGGCAATGTGGACTCATATCGTGGCAGCTCATTATGCATGCTCGTTAGTATTTGTTGGGAAGGTAAATACCTCACTGTTGAGTTTTTCTTCTGCTGTAGGTAAGGCAAAGCTGCACTAAAGGCGTGGGACACAGTGGTGGGGCCAGGGCTCTGCACATGGGTGTAAGTGTGAGCACCCACCAGCAGCTGGTGAGGGCAGAGCCTCTCTGGAAGCTGCCTCTGTGCTCAGTCCTGGAGGAAGCAGAAGGTGGTCCCACCCGTAGAGGTGGTGTTGCCCACCACAGCTGTCCTGAGGAGGGGAATGGGGGCGTCAGATCAGCCCCAGGGAGGTGGGGAAGGGAGATGTGACCTCATATAGCACAGACCATCTTCAACCCAATGCAAACTTGGCCAGGCCACTCCAGGTGGGCACCTCTGACTGCCTGAGCCCCCTGGCCATGGAAAATGGAAGAAGGTTTTAAACCCCATCAGAGTCTGGCTGGAGCATCGTGTTTCACACAAATTACCTGTGAAGAGCCGACTCACCAGATGACTCCTCACAAGGTCTGGATAAACCAGCAAGAGCTTGTTCCAGCAGTCAGGCCCTGGGAGAGGGGCCCAGTGGGACTCTGTCCTTCAAGATTTGCAAAACTTGCCTGGACCAGACACTGAGCAACCTGCAGTAGCACAGCAGTGAGGTCTGCCTGACCTGCAATGTGATTTTACACTCCGTATCTGGAGCACATCGGGAGTGAAGTCCTTGCACATGGTAGTGCCAGAGTCATGTAAGATCAAAGTCTGCTATTTCTACACTTCTTAAAATGGTTCAGGGAAGAAAGTGAATGTTTATGAGTTATAGAGGAACTGAGTTCCTCCAGTCCCCGCTTTCTCTTTCTGCTTCAGGGCTTTTTGTCAAGACTACAGGAAAAGTACCTCTTGGGTCAGAAAGTGGCTTGAAGGTCTTTCTTTGGGTTTTTCTTTCCATCTCACATATACCCTTCCAAGGCTGGTGGTTTCAGCCGTGGTTAGTGAGCACACTACCATGGAGACCATGTGCGTGCAGTGTCTTTCATAGAACTGAGACGTGCATCTCTCAGGCAGACTCGCATCTTGGGCAGGTTACCTACATCTCAAGTCACTGCAGCAGTGAGCTATTTTTACGGCGTGTCTCCTGTAACCGTTTGGGTTGACCATGTACCTGCCTGCTCCATGATAACCCATGCATCACGCAGCCCATGAACCTGCAGCTACGTGGCGTGATGTCTCCCCGTATAGAACCACCCCTGTGGATTGTGGAAGTCTCTCTCTCTTACTGGTTTGACACATGTGGGCATGCCCAACAACTTTACTGAGAAAGCCCTGGTTTTCCACCCAGAATAATGCTCAGAAAAGGCCACTCCCTTTATCTGCAAGGCCACATCTAGCCCAAGGCAGGACATTCTCTACTGCCTGTCCCTGTGCTATTCTGCACCCAACAGAGCTACTTAAAATCCGTGGGCTCCTTCCACACAGATATTGGAACAAAGGCAGAGGAAAAAGTGTTACTTCTATATTGCAAAGATGAGTCTTCAAAAACAAAGCAAGCAGAAATCCTGCTGTAGCCCCACAAGTGACGTGACTCCAGGCAGGAGAGGGACAGGAGGCATTTCACTCGCAGAAGACCAAATTCAAATCCAAACAGTTCTCAAGTTGTCAGGTTTGGGGGTTGGATTTCACTAAATAAAACCCAAAACTTTCTGTTACAAACAGTTCCCATTAAAAAAAACCAAAAACGACAACAACAACAAAAAACCCCCCAAAACAAACCCACAGTAAAATCAAATTCCTACACTTCCAGGGAAAAATGATGTGAGCCAAACCTGGCAGACAGTCCCTGTGCAGGACTGTCCCTCCTCACCCATCCACCTTGCTGCTGCACACACAGGGCATCATGGGGAGGGATGACTCCCTCACACAGCCGTAGTGGCTACCATCTGCCCCAACCCCAGGCTGGACAGGAGGGTTGCCACCACCATCCCCTGCTCCTGCTGCTCCTCTCCACAAAGGTGCTGCTAGGTACACCCCTGCCTGGCCCAAGGACCAAGCTGTGCGGGAGCTCAGGTTTCGCAAGAGTAACTGGGTGCTGAGAAGCAGCTTGGCTCTGTAGCTGGTATCAGTTAGTGTGTGCAAAGGCTAAAAATAGAGACCCTCCACTCTCACAATGACTCAGAGATGCAGAAGGGAAACCCGCAGGCTCTGTGCTTGGCTATCCCCTGAGCTAATTGAGAAGTTTTTTATCTAAAACTTTGTTTTGACACAAAACGGCCTTTTTGAAAAACAAACTAACCAAAAAAAAACCCCAAACCCAAACCTCATCTCTCACCACCAAAGCTGCTTGGGAAGCTGCCTCATTTTGTCTGAGTTTGGAAGAGGTCTTTGGCCAGAAAAGTCCGACAGTTTGCATGTCTTTAATTCCAGTTGGCAAGCTGCCTGCCAGCATTTACCTGCCAAGCTTCCTTGGAGACCTGTGAGAGCACATGAAATGGTAATGCCAGGGAGAGGTGTGCGAGTCCTCTGAAACTTTCATGGGAAATACAGTACACTTTCCAGTCAGCTCTAATTCCAGCTCAGGAAGAAAGCAGATCCACCAGATGACCTCATTAAACCCCCCCAGGCAATCCTTTAGCCCTTCAGCTCTCTCTGTTCAGCTCCTGCATCAGAGACACCAGCCAGTGCTGCTCAGGTTTTGGCCATGCCGAGGTGGTCTGGAGGGTGAGGGTCCTGGTGGGGAAGCAGAACTGGAATCCTGGGGGAGACGTGCTGCTGCTCCAGCACTATCTCACCCATCAGGAGGGCAGGTCTGTCCTCCCTGCCCCTCTGTTATCTGCCCCACAGCTACAGGTAATTGTAAGGTTGGTCAAGCACTGGCTCACGGGTGATGTGGAGTCTTCAACCTCAGAGATTTTCAAAATGACAAGGCCAGGAGCAATCTCCTCCAGCTTTGACAGGAGGAGGTTGGACTAGAGACCTCCAGGGATCCTTCCAGCTTAGTTTCTCCAGGCTTCTACTGTAACCCCTCTCAGGCTGCCACGCTTAGAGGAGATGAGCAGGCACAGCCTGAACTCTTGAGAGTGGTGATGAGCCCACCAGCAGAGGAGCAGAGGGGCCACGGCAGCCTGGCACTCGCCCAGCCTGCTCTCCAAGCCTCCTCTCCTTCAGTCGAGCCCCAGCTCGACTTGTTTTGTCCTTCCTTGTTTGGAGGTGAGGGGAGGAGCAGCAGTGCTGGGACACTCTAAGCAAAAGCCAGGCTCCAGGACAAAAGCACCTTGTTCAGGAGGCAAGCCTCAAAATCATGCTGCCAGATCCACCTTGTCAGAGGGCCCAGGCACCCAGCCAGGGACTTCATTTCCCTACACAGTCCCCAGAGATGGGACAAACCAGGCTAGCTCTGTGGTGGTGTCTCTGTTGGACTGTGGCTCTACAAGTGCTTCCTCATTGCATGCACAGGGCTGTGGAGGTACAACCCAACCGACTTGTGACGGTTGGGATGCTGAACAGTGAGAAAACCAGGCTTCAGCTGAGAGAAAACAAAACTGCAGCTGAAGGAGGTTGGCTCTGTGTTAGCAGTCAAAGGCACACTGGTGTAAGAGCTGTGTCATGGGTGTCATCATGGGTGGCATACCCCACTCTCTCTGCTCTGTTGTGGCTTTGTGCCCAGACTCGATGGAGTTTGCAAGCCTGGCCCAGGGGCAGAAGGTCATGAGCAGAGACACCTAGACAAGGCCTTAAAACACTGCATTAAACCCCTGTAGCATCAGACACCTCAGGAAAGGACTGAGCCCCAAGAAAAACCACAGCAGGAGCCTGGCTCAGCCCTGTCTTTGCCCAGAGGCTGCACTGGGCCGGCTCCGGTGCTGGAGCTGAAGAGGACCTCAGCACCTGGACCTCAGGACCTGGTCTCCCAGTGTGGAGCTGCCCTGGTGGGACACACGGATGGACCCAGAGCTGGAGCACGTCCCCAGATTCCATGGCAATGCCAGCATGTCTCTGTGCCTTGTCTCCTTGATGGACAGGGCAAGGGGAGACAGCGAAAATGAGATCAGCTCCTAGTCAATGGGATGCCAGTAATTCCCAGACAGCTGGCATGAGAAAGACCTCAGGAATCCCCCTGGCCCCTTCCCTGTCAGGATCAACCCCACTTAAACCCACTGACCATCTGTCTGCTGCCCTGGCCTGTGGCCCCAGCAAGCGCTGCAAGTGGAAACAGCTCCTCCAGCTCCATCCAGAGCACCCTGCTCAGCACAAAGAGCTTAGATTCCCCATCCAATATGTGCTCCTGGTCTTTCCAGAAACCCTCCATCACTTGACCCCCCTTGCTCGTGTGCAGGGGAAGTCATGATGCTGTCCCTAGTTGCTGTACCCTCCGTGGCAGCAGTCGCTGCTCCCATGATCTTGGTGTGGGCTCTGCCACATCTTGCTGAAGACCACCTGGAGCCTCAGCAAGTCCATTGGGGATCAGATGGCCTGTCCCCAGCTCACCCTAGAGCTGACACTGACAATAGAACCAGCCAAGTGGGGCATTTAAGAAATGGCATGTGGTGACCTCTGCTCAGAGGGCAGCTGACGGCTCTCGGGCTGGGGAGCAGGTGCAGGACCCATGCTTGACTCTCAGCTCACTTTGGCCAACGCATTGCAGCCAGTCTCAGGACAGGGTCCATCCTATGCTCTTTTTGGTTTTGGACTCTCAGAAACCCAAACAAGGATATCTGCTGCAAGAGCAACTGAATTTCAAATTAAATCATTGAACCAGAAAACTATTTTATAATCAATTCAGATCAAGCCACATTTTTTCCCCAGGTGTTTTGTTTGGGATTATCCAGGAACATTTTGTTCCAACTAAAACAAAATCTCTGCTTTTATTATGGGCCTTTATAACAAAGTCGGGTCCTTGGCCCTTGGGAGGGTCATTATCATTTCTGAGCCCAGGGCTGAGGTCCAGCTCAGACATCAGGTGCCTGGTCTGAGTCCTGCCTCCACCCTGGACATGTCCCACAGCAGCAGGTTAGGTCTTCTGGACTCCTCATACTTCCCTCCTAGAGCATCCCTATGGACCATCTGTCACAGGCAGGAGCAAGACCCTGCCCCACTGGGAAGGACCATAACCCCAGGCCAGCAGGATGCTCCTTCTCTCTGTGGGCCAAGAAACATCTCATTATTCTTCCCAAAGTAGAGGGGACTGAGACAGTCTTCCACCCCCTGGCTGTACACACCCACAGCTGGACAAAGGCTCTGCACAGCTTGGCAGCTGTGGGAGTCCAGTCCCAAAACATCTTATTCAGACCAAAAAGTCATGTCCAGGGTCCTGTGACCATCGCTGGCATTTCCACAAATGCCATATTCACTGTGAGAAAAGTCATTCTCTCTTAATAGTGACACTTGAGTTGGTGGAAAACACTGGGAATTTTATTTTTCCCCATGAAGAAAAAAAAATAGTATTTTGTTTTGCTCTGAATCAAGATTTAATTTTAATTTTAGTCTGCAAAATTTTGGAATTGATGTCTTTTTTCATTTCCCCTCCCAACCTCATCTGGTTTTTTCCTCTGAAGCTGCCAACCCCCAAGGCATCCTGGTAAGGTTTCTGGGATCCTCATGAAATTGCCAGCTTCACTAGAAATGCAACATTTCTGCTATGTCAGGAATAACCAGAAGAGATGGGTGAGAGCCTGCTCTGAAACAGGACAAAGAAGTGGAGCGTGCCCAAAACACTCGTGATAAATAGCAGCACAGAAATGGCATTGCTCCTACACACCAACCCATCACTAAATGCTTCCACTTTCTTTAGCAAAATGACAAAAGAACTAGTTGATGCTTTCAGCACAGCACAAAAAACACTATCCACATGTACCTGAAAGTGTCAGATTCATGCAGGAAGCAGCAGTGTTTCTGTGAGATTAGCATCTCTGTCTGAAACAAGTTTGTGAGAGGTGAGAACACAATGCTAGCACAGTGCAGGGCTCCTGCTCCATCTCCACGTGTTTTATTAATGACAGCGTTATTAAAATGAGATCAGATTCTCTTTAGTTTATTTTTTAATCATAATTCACTCAAAGGACTTTCTAGTTTCTGGGCACTTGCTCAGAAATCTGTTCTTCCTGGACCTTAAAATAACCCTTCTAACTCAGGTCTTTATGACCGCAGCAGAACTCTGCTCTCTTGGCTGATGCTCTGCCCTTGGTGGCACAGAGTGGATTTAATTCTGCCACCACTATTTGCCTGCAGAAATGGTGATTTCAGCTTTGAGCTCGAAGAATTAAAAGAAAAAAACCCAACCTTCTTCTGTTTTTTAGTAGGAGCTGATGCAAATTTCTTGGGCTGCAGAAAAAGGAATCAAAGATGCTGCTGAAGAACAGCACTGAGGCAAGAAGTCCTTCTCTCCCACTGACAAGGCCAGGGTGGCTGTTCTGCTTCTCCCACCTTCTCTGAGGGCAGGACTGGACCCTACTAGGGTCAGTGATGTCCCTTTGAGGCAGCCCCTCTCATTTCTATCATGGCATGAGGACAGCTGACCTCCATCTAAGCTACATGGGCTGAGAATTCCATTTGGGACATCCAGAATTGGGGGTTTCTCTAGAAACACCCATTCTGAAGAGCTGCTCCAGTGTTCAGGCACATCTCAGATCTCCCTCACAGTGGTGCCTGTGGCCATACCACAGCCAAGAACATCTCTGGAAAGTTTACCTCCATCTACAGTGGTCAGAACAGTGGGCTCAAGATCCGATCAGCTGCTCACCCATGTTAGAGATCTATGGGAGTGACGTGGGGACTGGTTTTGGGGCCCCTCGGCTTGCACTCACAGGGTACACTTGCCTGTCTCCAGCACGGGTCAGTGCTGCCTCAGCAGCCTCTAGCTACCTGTCTGCTACTCAAACCCAAGCCCAGCTCAGTCTCTGCGATGCCCAGCACTGGGCATCAGGACAGACCTTGGATTCCCAGTCAAACATGACTATAGATACAGCACAGGAAAAGCCCAGGGAGTCTTTCTGGGTGTTCGCTACCTCCAGCTATTGTTTGTCTCCTTCAGCTGCCTTCTGGGAGATAAAGGAGGAGAATAATGAGTAGCACCCATAGAATTGATTTTGGGATTAGTTTAGGAGCCCTATATATATTTTTATCAACAAGAATCAGATAGATTTAGGGGGGTATTTCAGTTCTGTAGGCAGCACTCCTGGACTGCTGCAGATCACAGTCCCTCCACTACAACCTTCCTGGGATTGTGACATTTCTTGGAGAACTTGTGCAGAAATCTGAAGAAGAATCCTACATTCCTTATCCAGAAGAAGAAAACAACGTTTGGGGTGGTAACTTCCAATTCCCACTGAGTGGCAGATGATCTGGCTCCTTCTTGTGCCCTTTGTCCAGATCTGTGACCCCACTAGTCCCACACATGCCAGGAAGGATGGTAACTCCCAAGTTCCTTCTCGTGCACGTCTGCCCTGCTTGTCCACTGAGCTTACAATGCAGGGAAAGGATTAAATTGGGCAGTCCTTAAGCACTGCTTACCCAGCACCAAAGCAGTAGTGCTGCTGGTCTCCCTGTTCTGCTCATTCCATCCCAATGCCACAAACCAGAGAGGAAGTGTGATTGCATCGGCACAGCGAAGCGTTGATGATGCAGCCTGTGGCCCTGCAAGCAGAGCCCAACTGGCCGGGCAACAGGAGTGTTTGGCAACGGCTGAGCTCTGGCAGAGGCTCACCATTTCCAAGGTGTCCTGGTTTCAGTCAGGATAGAGTTAACTCCATTTGTAGCAGCTGATGGGATGCTGTGTTTGGGAGTTACAATGAAAGCAGTGCTGAGAACACCCTGATGTTCTCAGTTGCAGTCAGACAGTCAAGGACTTTCTCAGCTTCTTCCTATTTCTCTCTTCAGGAGAAAGGAGGGGCGAAGCCAGGACAGGGGACCCAGAGGGGCCAAAGAGAGTATTCCATGGCAATGACGTCCTGCCCAGGAGAACGGGGGGCTGAGGGGAGGAAGAAGAGGGGCGGTGGCGGGACGCGTGCTGCTTGGGGGGACGGTCGGGTTCCGGGACAGCTCTGGGTGGTACCTGAGTTGTGTGGGTCGGGGAGAAACTGCAGTGGGGATCAAGAGTTTCATCTTCTTTTGCTCTAAAGTCCTGTTAGCATTGGGATATTTGATCTTTCTGTTCTCTTAGGAAACTCTCCTTCTCCCAACCCACGGGCCTCTTAGTTTCTTGGGTTTGGAGTTATTTCCCCTTCCTTTTCCCTTCCCTTGTTTCCCCCCTTTTCCCTCTTCCCCTGCTCTTTTACTTTAAGGAGCAGGCAGCTGCGTGGATCTCGGCCCACAGCCGGGGGGAAACCACGACACAAGGCCTGTGCTTCCATCCATAGGCAACTCCTATATTTAGTCATTCTGCTGGTGGGGAAGGCCCAGCCTCCAGGATGTTGATTCAGACACCCAGACACTCAGCCACTTCCTGTTTGGATGCGCTAAAATTATTTGCATCATTTAAAAAGTGATGCTGGTGAAGGGAAACAAAGCGTTATTGTCAAAGGAGGCTGAGTGCCCTGTCACCTACCCCTGCACAGTGGAAGAAAAAGCAGAACAAACAGTCTCCATCTCCCCACAGCAGCAGGCACACACGGCATGTCCCCAGGAGCCACTTTCACCACTCCTTCTGCACGCTGGAACTTGTCTTGCCACAGCAATGCAGTAAAGCACCCTGATTCCCTGCTAAGCCCCCTCCCTGGGCTGCTCTGCCAGACCAGCTGACCCAGTATCATCTCTAGGCACAGAACAGGAGCACCTGCAGACCCAGGAGATGTGTTCTGCTGGCTGGAAAGAAAGACAGGCTCTAGCACCTGCCCCTGCTCTGCCCCCCAGGCAGTTAGGAATGGCAACAGGCTTTTCACAACAAAATGCAGCTTTGCACTGAGATGCAGTCTTTGCAACCCCACTGGGGGCATGAATGGGGCACCTCAGGTGTCAATGAACTTCTGGTGACTAGAGATCCAGGGGCATGGATCTTTACCCTGAAGGCTTTGTGGGTGGTGACTGTGTCTGTAAGCTGGCTCCAGCTCTTGTCTCACCACCTCTCTACCTAATATCTTGTTCTTAAGCTGCAAAAGCCAGTGCAGCTGCTGGTGAAAGGGCAGACATGACTCAGTTTGGGCTTCTGGGGAGAGTGGAGTGGCCCCTGTCCAGCACTGCCAGTGTCTGAGTCCACCAGTCTGCAGAACCTGGTGGTACCCTGGCCCATCTGCGGTGGCTGCACCCCAAGGGGCAGTTAGGACACCTTGCTGAGAAGCTGTGGATACCTGAAAACATCATTTGCCCACTCACCTGCCCATAGCTGTGCATGCAGCCAACACCTCTGTGGCTTCTCCAGAAAAACTTTCTCAAGAAAAATGTGCAACATCTTTTTTGGGAATCCTTGGAAGTTATCCCTTCCCCACTGCCTGCAGGACCTGCATGTCTGACAATGCCCAACTGTACCCTGCTCAGGTCTGCTCTAGTTCCCAGATGCACAAGAAAACCCCAGAACTTTACTTCAAATGTTCCAGAAGGGAGTTTTCCTGGATGCTTAACATCCCACCTCCAAAATATGATCAATTTGGCCTTTCTTCTGTTTTTGTAAAGTCTTACTAATCCATTCCAAATGTCTAGGAAAGCTGATGACTCAATAGTTTTTTTCACCACAAAGTCTGGACACGAAATCTCTTGCCAAGGACTGCTTATAACTTAGCTGTAGATGGATTTACCTGTCCTGATTTCTATTTAGCTGAGATGCCATTAGTCATGTGGACCAGGAGCTTGAAAAGTGACTGGATATCTTAGAGTCTTGACTTTTAACCACCTGGGCACCTAAAAACAAAGGCAACCATGTTTCACTGATGCTCTGACAAGTCTTTGCCAAAGTGCATTTTCCAAATCTAAATTAGGTGGGTGCACTGTTTAAGGAGTAAAAGGCAAATTACAAATAACAGATCACAAGTGGGTTCTGAGTCACCCTCAGTCAATGGCAGAGGCTCTGCAATCAGAATTTAGGTCACAACTGCATTGCTATTGTATGTGGAGGGATATAATCTGGCACCCACAGTGGTAGCTGTGTTGAGTCAGCAAGGCAAACAAAAGTCAAAAATAGTGAAAATCTATTCTTGTCATTGCATTTAGCAGCTGCTTCTGAATATCTGCCCCAGCAGAGCAAACCTGCAAAGTCACAGACTGGGATTTCTCAGAGTGAAGTTGCAGTTCGCTTGTCACGATGTGTTTTAACCCTCAGGTCACAAGTTCTCAGCACATGGCATCCCATCACACCCGAGTCCCTCACACCTGGATACACTTGTGTCCTGGTTTCAGTCAGGATAGAGTTAACTTCATTTGCAGCAGCTGATGGGATGCTGTGTTTGGGAGTTACAATGAAAGCAGTGCTGAGAACACCCTGATGTTCTTAGTTGCAGTCAGACAGTCAAGGACTTTCTCAGCTTCTTCCTATTTCTCTCTTCAGGAGAAAGGAGGGGCGAAGCCAGGACAGGTGCCCCAGATGGGCCAAAGAGAGTATTCCATGGCAATGACGTCCTGCCCAGGAGAACGGGGGGCTGAGGGGAGGCAGAAGAGGGGCGGTGGCGGGACGCGTGCTGCTTGGGGGGACGGTCGGGTTCCGGGACAGCTCTGGGTGGTACCTGAGTTGTGTGGGTCGGGGAGAAACTGCATTGGGGATCAAGAGTTTCATCTTCTTTTGCTCTAAAGTCCTGTTAGCATTGGGATATTTGATCTTTCTGTTCTCTCAGGAAACTCTCCTTCTCCCAACCCACGGGCCTCTTAGTTTCTTGGGTTTGGAGTTATTTCCCCTTCCTTTTCCCTTCCCTTGTTTCCCCCTTTTCCCTCTTCCCCTGCTCTTTTACTTTAAGGAGCAGGCAGCTGCGTGGATCTCAGCCCACAGCCAGGGGGAAACCACGACACTTGTTGGCTCTATCATCTGATAGTGATCTGTCAGGTGAGCAACGATCTCAAATGAAACCACTGGTCTGAGAAGACAAGGATCTGGCCCCAGCAGTCTCCTGCATGGGGCACACGGTGTGTGCTCAGAGCCAGCTTGGAGACCCGCAGCAGCGTGTCCTCATGTTCCCCACGCACCTTCAGCTGGCCAGAAATGTTACTGAGCAGCCCTAAGAAAGGTACAAATCAGGGGTGATGGTAGAAGGGAGGATGCAGGACCTTTTGCTCGCAGAGAGGAGCATGCTGCTGGCTCCCCGAGGTAGGACAAACACTGCCTGTTCTTGCCACAACACCCAGCCAGGAGAAAACTTTCCTCAGACCTCAGAGTTCAAAATACCTGGCCCTCACAGCTTGGCCAGACTCAGATTCCCAGATCCACGCAAAACTGCACACCCCTGGGTGCTGCCAGCACCTGCTCCTCTGCATTGAGCCACTCCTTTGGAAGAGAGATGAGTCTTTGTATTTTCATCTTCATCAGTGTTCCCACCTCCCACCACACACTGGAGCTGGGAGCACGTGAGCCCATCACCGTGTGCTGCAGAGAGCAGATCAGAATTGAAATCCATGCTGGTTTGGGCTGGGCTGGGGTTGATGTTCTTCCTAGCAGCTGGCACAGGGCTGTTTGGAATCCATGCTGGAAGCAGTACTGGTAGCTCAGGGATGTTTTCATTGCAGCTGAGCAGAGTCAAGGGCTTTTCTGCTCCTCACACCCACCAGTGAGGGACTGGGGGTGCACAAGGCGCTGGGAGGGGGCAAGAAGAGGAACGCTGGGAGTGATGGTGTTTCCCTTCCCCAGTCCCTGTTACACGTGCTGGAGCCTGGCTGTGCTGGGGAGCTTTTTCTTTACCTGTGGAACTGTCTGCATCCCACCATGTGACTCTCTCCCCGTCCCACCAGGAGGGAGGGAGCAAGTGGCTGCCTGCTGGGGTTAAACAACGACAAAAACAAAGTTTAAAAAATGGAAAAATGCAAATAGAATGACACAGGGCAGGGGTGGAGCCAAGATAGCTCCTGGTCACTGCCCAGACTGCTTCCAGCCTGGCCTCCAGCAGCTGCACACCTCCTGGACACTGTCTGCCAGAGCAGGATCCCTGAACAGTTCCTCCCTTTTCCCATTGCTTCTTTTTCATCCATTTTCTCTCTTTGGCTCTTGTTGGCACTTGATTCAAGCATGCAAGGGACTCCTAGACTTAAGGTAGCCCAGCAGAAACAGCAAAGAGAAGCCAGCAGGGACCAGAGCTCCCAGTGGCTGCCTCTCCGTGCCCAAACTTACCTTGTTTGTGTGAGAGTGAAAGAGAATCCAAGAACCAGGGACAAGGCAAATCAGGTCACAAACAGCAAACTCTTCAAAAGGCATGTAGCACACCCACCACCCTGCTCTAGCACTCAGGACCTGCTGACACTGGGCAGCCCACCAGTTCAGGCTGCAGAACGTTGAAGGAAGAACCTAGGGTTGGATGGGCATGGGTGGGGGGAAGGTGCCTGTGAATCTCACAGGCCCTCATGGAGTTGTCTGTTGAAAGAATTTGCAAACAACTGCAATTGATTAAGAAATGGGGTAATTATGAAATCTGCTGATTACACAGAAAGGAGTTATTAATCCACCAGACAGGTCCAGCAAAGCCCTGTCAAAGCATCAAGGGGGATGCTGTGGGAGAGAAGAAAGGAGGGTGCAGTGCACAGTGTGCTGCTCAGACCACATCTGATTGCCAACTGTGCTCACTGCACCCCAGATTAAACTGATTTGGCCTTGGATTTGGTCCAGACACATCTTCTGGAGATCCCTTTTGTGAGACACATCTCATCATGGGAGGACCATATTCCCTGAGGGTCCCTTTACAAACCACAGCTTGTTTTCTGGATCTGTTAACTCTGGGGCTCAGTCTGACATTCATGACATGTCTTCACCAGTCAGTGGAGTTTAGGGGGAGGCAGGAGATGCCAGCTTTGGGATGAACTGACTTTGTCTTGTGTCTCTGCTGATTCTGAATTAAACAGGTCTCCCACAGCAGTCTCTGAAGCTTGGACACCAACTGATGGGAGACACCCACCCTAAACCTGATCCCCAATGTGATGGGAGAGGGAACCACCTCCATGCACTGTGCCCCTTCCCGACCAGTGTCTCTCCTACCCCTTTGTCTTGCCTGTAATGGTTTGAGCCTGGCTGGAGGTCAGATGCCACCAAAGCTGCTCTGTCACTTCCCTTTTCAGCTGGACAGGGGAGAAAATAGATATTGAGAAGCTCAGGAGTGGAGATAAGGACAGGGAGAGATCATTCCACAGTCAGAGTCACGGGCAGAACAGACTCAACATGGAATAAAGGAAAGAAACTCTCTGATGGCCCTGCCCTGCAGCCCCAGGGACACCAGAGTCGGGTGGTGAGAAGCACAACCAGAGCTTGAAGCACCTTCCCCCACCCTCCCTTCTCAGCAGACTGCACTTTAGTCAGGATTTCACTCCCTTCTTCCCCCCATTGGGGCACAGGGAGGGGCAGGGACTGGGGGATGGGGCTTTGCTCAGGACCTTGCACCTTGGCTCATCTCTGTGTCTCTGTCTCTCTCCACGGGCTGCCAGTGCTGGCAGGGGCTGGCTCCAACACGGGTCACAGCATCTTCTGTCTGTCTCCCCCTGCTCCAGCGTGGGGCCTCTCCAGGGGCTGCAGGTGGGGTCTGGGCCTGGTCCCTGGGCTGTGGGGGGACACCCGCTCCACCATGGGTTTCTCCAGGGGCTGCAGGGGCATCTTTCTCTTGGGCACCTGGGGTGCCTCCTCCCCCCTTCCCCAGCCTTGGTGCCTGCACAGCTCCTCACATCTTCTCTCTCCCTTCTCTGGGGGCACAAAGCTGCTGTTTGTGTTTTTCCCCCTCACTGTGATTCCCAGAGGCGCTGTGACCATCGCTGATGGGCTCTGGGTCAGCAAGGACTCTGGCCCCGAGTCAGCTGGTGTTTGCTCTGTGGGGCTACAGAAAGCTTCAGGCTGCTTCTTGCAGCAGCCCCCTTGCTGCCCCCCTTCTCCACCAGCACCCAGCCACACAAAACTACAAGACCTTAAGACACAGCGCTGGCAGCAAAGCTCCTGTTCACACCACAGGGCACAAGCTCAGAGCAGAGGTACAAGCCAGGTACTGTCTTCCACAAGCCTTTTGGCCCTTCATTTGGCAGCAGGGGCAGGGATGCTCAGCTGCAGCCCACATGCCACAGGCTCACAGGCAGGAGTCCCCCATCACCTCCTCTGCCAGAGGGACATCCAACCCAAGGTTCACACAGCAACATCCACTCACAGGGACCAAATGGCACATGAGGATAACAGGAAAACCCAGACCCACCAAGGGGATATACTGAGCAGCATCTCCAAGTCGTGGCGTGTCCTGGCTGCAGCCAGTGTTGGAGCATTTCCCCCCACTTGGTCAGGGCCATGCAAGCTGCAGAGCACGAGCAGATTACCTGCTCCCAGGCCAGTCCAGTTAATCTGTGCTCAGTTTCTTTATCCTGTCTGTCTATATATAACCTCCCTTCTGGCCACCTGCAGCCAGTGGTGGGGGACACGCTGCATGCCGAGGCGGTGGGAGGGCAGGGCAGAGCTGCAGTGAGCACCTCAGTGGCAGCTCAGCTGCTGCCCCGGGCCTGGCATCCTTCAGGTGTGTGGATGTGTGAGGGACAATGAGCAGCTGATGTGTCCAGTCACGCCGGGAGGGACCGTGGTCTCCTCTGTACCCCTGGATCAGGCTCTGAGCAGGGCTGAGTGGTCTTCCATGCACCCATAGCCAAGCTAGACTCAGCATTTAGGCCAGACTCAGGCCAGGCTGGAGGTGAAATGAGAGATGCAGAGAAGAGGGGAATGGAGGGGCTGGGACACTGGGTAAGGAATCAAAACAAGGGGTTTGCCTTTCTAAGAGAAAGATGTGGATGACAGTTCTGGGTGGAAGCAGAGGAGGTGAAGACATGCCAGGGAGAAGTGAATGGAGCTGCCCCATTGTGGGACTGTTGGGCCAGATGGAGGGACACGGGCTGCACTATGCAGACTGGCACAGCTGAGGTGGGAGGGAGGGAATGTGGCAGGGACGTGCCTCCAGACTGGTGCAGAGGTGGGATTGGGTCCTGCAGCAGGCCATGAGTCTTCCTCACATTTGGAGGCACGGTGTCCAATGCACACCAGTTTGCATCCCTCCAGCACGCCCAAAATCCTGCCTGGTGCTATTCACCAGGCACATCACATCAGACCGCACACTGCTGCTGTGGGGATGTCACACTGTGGGGTTGCTGAGCCTGCTGAGAACGAGCTGGAGGAAAGCCTCTGATCACAGGGTGCTTTCTGTTGGAGGGAAAAGAGAAATCCCAGTTCTCTGTGCTGCCAGGATGGTATTTTAGGTATTCATACTCCTGGATTTGTTGTCCATTTAGATATTGGTGCTTCTTCTTTGCATGTGCTCCATGGCCACCTAGGGTTGCCATTTTCCAGCTTGCTCCCTGGATGCATCTGACAATAGGCTCAGGTCACATCTTGATTTGCATTAAAACCCCCCATAGTGAATCTAAATCCCCTGGATTTGTCAGGGAAACAAAACATGGAGCAGCTCCCCCTGCACAGCCTGGGAGCATCCTGTCCTATGGGTCCAGTGCATCCTGCAAACCTCCTGGTGCTGCAGAGGGATGGCAAAGGCACAACACTGGGATCCCAGAGCCCCTGTCACATCCCTGCATCATAGCCCCACACATCCTGGGGGATCACACCAGGATTCCTGCAGTGTTTGTGCCACTGACTTAAATGAATTTCCAAAATCCAGATAGCACCAGGGGAAGGGGGACTGACCATGCCCCTTCTGACAGCCCCACTTAAAGTAAAGAAAGTCCAAACTACCCTCACAACAGGGAGAATTGTCCAAAACACTGAAAACCCACTAAAAAAACCCATCCATTCTCTGGCATTCACATTCTCTGGAAATAAAAACGTTGGAGCTTTGTCAGTAAGAGTGACTTTCTGGGTTTCCTTTCTGGTGTGAGCAGGCACCTCCCCTCAAACAATAATAAAATTCACGGGCATCAAATTCAAAAGAAAATAACCCATTAAATTGAGCAAAATAAATAAAAATGTTCTAACAAACAATCTTGCAAAAATGCCCCAAACATTTTCCTCTTTAATCTGTTTTTCTCCTAGCTACAGATGTGTGACACTCTTGAAAACAATTCCTGTCTACTCAAATCTACATTTTTGTCTTTGTCTAAATAAAATGTTTGACAAGAGGAAACAGCACAGGTTTACAAGTAGTTAGTGAAGACTGTGATTGTTCCAGAGATTTGATTTAAAGCCATTTCACATGAGGGATTCAGTCACCCTCTCCACCCTCAGGAATAGTTTACTTTTGTTCTTTCTCACTCTTTTCTCCTCTGCTTGCAAAGCCAAGACCATCCAGACTGATGGGATGCAGTTGGTCTTTGTAGTAAGGTAAACTTGAAGAAAATCCTATTTAGCTCATGATCAGGGACAATCAAAGCTTTTAGGGCTTATTTCAGGGGGATTTGTGCAGTTTGACACAGATAGGAGTTCAATTTGAGCTACCAGAAATATGTTAATTAGAGCCAGGGAAACAGGGAAACAGCTGGACATCCGGATTCCTGCCCCAGTGCATCTGCTGGGAGACACTCCAGTGTGTGCAGGGACACGCAGCCCCTGCTCCTGAGGGAGCTCATGTGTCCCAAACTCCTCTGGGGAGGAGGAGGACAGGCTGGGAGGAACATGAAGAGCTCTGGCAGGAGGGGTCAGGAGAGGCAAGTTTACTCCAGGGAGGAGAAACGAGAACAGCGATGGGAGAAAACCAGCAGGACAAGAATAACCAGGGCTTCTGCACCAGCAGCTGAGCTGTGCCAGTGTGCAGCAAGCACCAGGCCTGGGAAATAACAAGAAAGGGGTGGCAGTACTGGCTGCTCGCTGCCCCAGCAGCGTTGGGCATGCTCTGCATGAGTCTGCTTCTGGGAAAGAAAGTCTGGCAGAGAAGCCTGCCCTCTGCATAGCAATGGGTACAGGCTCTGCCCCAAGCCTGAGGGCTCCCAAACCTGCACAGTACGTACTGAGCCTCTCTGAATGCTCCCCATGAGTGTCACAGTCTAGCCAAAGACTACAAGATCATCACCTAGTTTGAGAGATGAACCCCTTTACTGGACACCCCTTCCCAAGGGGGGTGTTTATCCTGGTAATTCCTGGTAGTGGCTGGAGGTTTTTGATGAACTACTGGTGATCTGTTAGACATCTGAAATCACCAGTAAGACACAGTGGAGATGAATATGGGTCACCAGTGGTTCACCACAACTCAAACATCTTATAGAAACCACGGGACAAATGAAGAAGCCAAAGTCTCCAGTTCAGGTAAACTGGGGGACTGGTGTCCAGCAACGAGCACTCTGCTCCCCAGGGCAGTGCTACAGGACATCCCTGTGCTGGAGGGTAAACCAAGCTGCCCCTGGTCTGGGCACAGAAGGTGGAGTGCACCCTTGGACTCAGAACACAGCACTGGCCTCGGGCTGTGCCCCACATCTGCTCCTGTCTGCGATGGGAAGCAAAGTGCACACCCCCCACCAGCTCCTCGCTGCCCACAGCAGGAGGCAATGGTCCAGCCACACACCACTGATGGAACGAGGCCCCACAGCAGCAGTGGGTGCAGAGGGAACAGTGGGTTACATGGTTCCCAGGGGATGGGCAGCAGGGCTTCTATCACTGCTGGGTTCTGGGAGGGGACATCACAGGACCAGTTGGCACAAGGGAGAATCAGAACCAAAGCTTTCAGCGTCAGTGTGAACGCACCACAAAGTGCAGGAAGGGATGGAGACAAGTCCTTTCCTATTACATACTCTGAGAGTGGCCCTGCCCCCTCACAGAAAGGGACAGGGCAGCCAGGAAGGGAGATCTGTGTCCAAGTGTTGCATCAGTTCCCTCTATGCTCTGCACCAGGCCACGTCCCTGTGTCCTCCTCACAATCAACCCCTCCCCTTGATGGTGGCTAGAGAAAGGGGAGGGATGGTGATTTCTTACAGTGTGGTCCTCTTCCCTACCTTCAAGGAGTCCTTATCACCAGCTGCCTTCTCTGATGGGACCAGGCAGAACTGGACATAGGTCACTGCCTCTGCCACTTGTGCTGTGTGACATAAATGGCTTTGCTGGCCCTAATGCTTTGGAGCTTATGGCTCCTGATCCAGGCAGTCCCAGGACAGCCACCCTGCTCAGCTTCCTGCTAGCAAATTTAACTCAGAAATGCGAGCTGGGAGACCAAATGTGGTCCTGTCCTCCCCCCACAACTGGGTTCCAGCAGCATGAGCATGTGCCCCTGCCCTCTCTTGAGCGCTGGCTTCGCTTCCTCCCTTGCTTCTCTGGAAGCAGGGAAGCTGCACGCTGAGGTGTGAGCAAGCACCCTGTGAGGGTTAAGCAAGAGGTGCTGATGGTGTCTGTCTGGGAGCCAGCAGGTAAGTCAAGAATTTCCCCACTACGTGCCTCAGCCTTGGAGTGGAGCGATCAGCAGGGTTGCAACACCTCCTGCAAGCTCAGAAGACACGTTGAAGAAGTTCACAGGATGGAAGCACTTCTTCAAGGCCTGTTGCATAATCCAGATAAGTAGATAAGCCTGTAGTATTTGCACAACACTGTGCCCCTTCTTTGGCCTTGTTACTGGTCTCGTTTTTTGCAGGGCTTATTTCAGGGGATCTGGTGGATTGAGGACACCTTCCAGGTCATCTGTTCCTTGGGAGGTAGCTGTGACCCAGCTCTAGTGTTCTGCTACTGGAAGCATTAAAGGGATGGGGACACCTTGCTGACAGATGTACTTCATGCTTTGCAAATCTGTCCCAGAGACATTTTGGAAATGGCCCTTCCAGACCTGTGGAAAGTACTTGGGCAGCTTCTCAGGAAGGTGCAAAACCACCGTGGGAAGAGGTAAAATAACCTTTGCACAACCACAGCTTGGGCACATTCCTGATCGACTGTTTACCTGACTCAGAGGGTGCAGCGTGTGGGGACTGAGCAGTGGCAGGACTCAGGTGACAAGCAAAAAGATGGGATACAGGTGAATCCATTGGCTGAGCACAGGCATGGTCCAGAGTCTGCTAGGAGCTGTTCTGTTTCCATAACTCCCCTTCTCTGGGACTCACACAGGCAGACTGAGGGGAGGGCACAGGAGAATGTACCCAGCAAAAAGGTGGCATCACCTTGTACTCTCCTTTGGGCTGTGGGTGGAGGGAGGATCCAGCCAAGCAGGCTCCAGGGATGTGCCCCACACACAAGAGCACAGAGAAGAGCAATCAGTGCTGTACTCTAGGCACTCGTGGAGTCCTTCACCGAGCCAGCAATGTCATGCTGAAAGCCTGCCTTCCTCCAGGAGCCTTCTGCAAGCAAGTGCCACCCTTCCCACCAAGAGGTACCTGGGTGGACAGAGCAGGAGGCTCAGGACTTGGCAGCATGCTGCTTCTAGCTGCCCTACCCCCACTCATGCACAAGTCTGAAGTAACAGGCTGGGGGGCAGACATGGGAACGTGCTGTCCCAAGGACCCCTGCCTGGTTCCAGGTCACACCAGATGGATAGTCACTTGCCAGGGTGCAAACTTCTTCCCTGTTTCTCTGTCTGGAACATGGGATGCCTCATCCTTAGGTGCAGCTGTCTTCAGGGACTTGCAGAGCATCTAAACTGCTGCAGAGCCCCAGGAGGTACCAGAGCCCCCCAGAAGAGACCACGTTTCTCCTCACACTCTCTAAAGATACAGAGATGCCCTATGTCTGTGGTGATTCAGAGGCATCAGTCCCAGCACCACTCTCAAGCCTTGGGCATCCCAGGTCTCGCTGTGCCCAAGTCTTCTGGTCAGCCCATGGTGTTTAGCAGTGGATATTCCTCCTCCTCCTGGGTTTCTCTGACTCGCTCCCTGACCTGTTGCCCCCTGGCAACACCCATTCAGAAATACCCCCCAGGTTGCTCATGGGACTGTGTGGGACTTGCAGGGAAAACATGCATCACTCACAGGAACACAGGGTCAAGAGACACAGACTGGGGCAAGCAGGGCTAGGACAGCTGCAGCTCACAGCCCTGCTCCCTGGGTGAGTCACCACTGCACTATTTATACCAGCATCAAGGGAGGGCAGGTACACCTGGCCCAAGGGAAGGGTTTTCCATGCTCTGCTCCCTGCCCCAGCCCTATGACTACCTGTAACACCACCTCTCCTGCCCCTTCCTTCTACATTTTAGTCATGAAGCATCCCTTCTTCTTGCCCTCTTCCCCATCTCAGCCTCATCCCCCTTCCACAAGCACAGCCCAGTCTTGGAGAGAAGTTTTTTCCTCTTCATCCAGCCTGGGACAGCACCTGCAGAGATGGAGAAAGAAGCCATGGTTTCTCTGGACAGGGGGAGGAAGCAGAACAGACCTGCCTCGTGGTGTGGGTACAGAGAACTTTCCCATCTTCACCAAATCCTCCTCCTGGTGAGTGTCCAGCAGCCAAGCAAAGACCAAGGAAGAAGGGAAGGGTAGGCATAGCCAATGGTAAAAGCCTTTTCACTCACTGCTTTCCCTTCTTGGTAGGGATCAGAGTGCAAGTGCAGGATTTCAACATCCACGCTTGGGATTTTGTTAACATACTAAATCTGCAGTTCCAATCTCAAGCTGGCCAGAGGGTGATGCTGAAATAACAGAAGACCATTTGTTTTCCTGAGGGGGAAATTTGAGGGTTGTTTTCTTTCCTCATCAGAGAGTCAGATATGTCTCACTCCCTGAAATTTTGGATGGAGAAGAGCAGGTGGTTTTGTAGCATCAGTTGCACCAGGAAAACATTGCTTGATGTGTGTCAGAATGGTTAAACAGGTCAGTCATTCCTGTTTGTTTCACTCAATGGCAAAATAAACAGCAGAGGGAAAAGGGTAGTCAGAGCTCATCAGTGAGATGAAGCTCATTTTCTGCACATGGGACCTCTAACAAGTCCTACAGGAAAACCAAGAAATGTCAGACATGACCTTCCTGTCACATCAAATGTGAAAAACAAGGAAGCCACATGGGGCAGGATTTTTAAGGAAGCAGAAAAGGGCACAGCCTATTTCTTTTTCCTCAGCAGATCCTCTCTGAGGTCATTGTACTCTTGTGAACCTCATCTCAGTTTGTCTGATGACAGAGTTTATTGCTGGTGCTCTGCAGTATTAATCTTCTGTGGGTCTAAATTAATCCAGAAGAGGAGTAGAGCCTCAGAGAAATGGTGATGAACCTGTGGTTGGCTGTGGTCAGCTTTGGTGGGGATCTGAGCATTTAATCACAGCCTCATGGTTCTAACTTCATCCAAACCCAAAAGGGAGAGTGTCCCTGGAAAACCCTGGGGGCTGGACCAAGAGAAAAAGCCCAACTCTGTGCTCAAAGTACTAAGAAATCTTCATTTCTCTCCTTTACAAGGATCTGGTTTCCAACCAACAAGCACAAAGAGTTGCAAAAATATGTGTCCTGGTAACTGTTGACATTGTCTTCCCTCTTGATTCTGTTTCTTTTCAAAGCCCCTCCAACTTGTCAAGGTGGCTTATGATTTAAAGGTTTTCCTATCTGGTAATGCAAGTTGTGGTAGCCCCATCCCAGAGGAAAAAGCCAAGAGAGGCTGAGTCCCCCCAAAAAAACCTCAAAACACAGACAAGGGAGGATGGGCATGGAGGTCATCCAGTAAGTGCAACAGTCTCCAAGGATGATGTCTGCATCTCAGGAGTTACTTGAAGTCCTACACTCACTAGAGAGAGGTTTATGCACTGCTGGCCAGATCAAAACAAGGTACCTGGTTAGGAAGAGATGGACTGTGTCCTGGGCTCCCTGTCAATAAAGGCTCACAAAACTTGGAGAGCCTCACATGTGAGCTGCACTCAGCTTTCGCTGCCAGGATGCAGGGTGGCCTGAATTGATGCAGTGGCCTTCATCTGACCCCCTGATTTCTGCAAGTGTTGGTCTCATTCTCTCCAGTTTTTGCTGTTTGTGAGGACTGAACAGGAGACTCCTCCAGTTGAGGAGGCCGTTGTGATGGACAAGCAGTGGCAAGACTCAGATCACTGCGGCAACCTCAGCCCAAGAAGACCAGAAAGCTGCAACAGGGTCACCATGGGCATTGTTTCACCATGGAAATGTTTGGATCCCCTGTGGGAAGCAGGCAACAGTGGCCTGCTTTCTGGCCAGGATGATCAGATACAAGTAATTAATGGCCAAATACTGGGGAAAGATGCAATACACAAGACAAGGCTGCAATGATGATGCTTTGAGATCCAGTAGACAACACCAAGGCTTGTTCTCATAACCACAGGGTAAACTGCACATCTGTTCTGGGACCATGGCCATGTTTTTCAGCAGAACCCAAACCATCATAAGCCATAACTGGAGGCTGTTATGGTCCTGGTTCCCACATGGCCACAGGAGACTCTGCCTGCAAAAGCCTACCATCATTTTCACTCCTGCTACAGTGCATTGAAGAGTTAAATTCTCTCCCTAGGCAGGAGCACAGAGGCAGCTTCCACAACAACCATCTCCTCTCATTCTCACTCAGGCTGTGCCTGGGGACCATTCAGTTCTCCATTTATTCCCTTTGACAACACCAGAGCTGCTGAGATGATGTCTAACAAAGAAGGCCTAAGCCATTCCCAGCATGCATGGGAAGCTGGGCCAGCTGGGAGCTCGCAGGGAGGGGAAACGTCTGGCCACAGGAGAGAGGCCTTCCCTCTGTGCAGCCAGGAGGGTGCTGTCTCCTGGGAAAGGTCTCACTCAGAGACACTCCTGCAGCCAGGCCACGGCCCATGAGCATCCATCTGTGCACAGAGCAGCCCTGACCATGTGTCTGGGCCTCCATGCAAGACAGAGTGTTCACACACAGCAAACATCCTCTTTTTGCCACACCAGTCAGCCCCCAACAAGCTGTTGCCTTGCTCCAGACCAGCAGCGATGCTCTGTAGCTTCACAAACAGCAGCAATCCAGGAGTGCAGCCCCAAGAACCTGTCCCAGGAGTCTGTCTGCACCAGACCTGGCCAGAAGATGCCTGGCTGAAATGTTGCAAATGGCCATGGGCAGGAACTGGAACTGCTGGAGGGAAACTGTTCTGTAGCTTTAAAAAGTATGACTTTTCATTTAGAAATTTATTCCTTTTCATTTAGAAATTTCTGGCAATGTATACTTCAAAAAGTTTCTGGAAAAGATTGGAAGAGGATAAAGGATTTATAAATTATTCAAACTAAATATTTTCAAATGGCCTCTTCCATGACATTTTCAACAATTTTTCCTAATTCAAGCAGGAAATGGTTTCAGATACTCATAAACTTATGTGATGGGAAGAGAGACACGGTGAAAATCAGCTGATAATTGCTCATCTAAATCACTTTGCAAGCACTCCTGAAAATAACAAGTCAGGCCAAGCAGAATCAAGATGGAACAAGGAAGCTAAACTACCAGGGAATTCAGTTAGATTGGGTCTGCAGAGGCCAGAGGCTTTAGTGAGTCATGGACTTCTCTACAAGAGGGTGTTGTCTTCCTTGTCTCCCCTTTTTGGCTCATGCAAATACAGTCTGTGTGCCTTTACCCTGCCTAGAGCTTGTTTTCTGGAAGACTTGGTTGTGCAGACAGCTGCAGCTCCCTGGCACTGGTTCCTGCTCCTCTCTGCAGGCTGCAGACCAGAGGGAGCCCTTGGGTGAGGTGGTGGCAGTGGGGACAGGTGAAGTTTAGAAGGTGAAGCAAGCACATAGGAAGTGGTGGGGGCAGGAGACATTCGTGCTGCTGCTTTTCCTCCCATGTCTCACTGGGCAGTGCCTGGTGCTTGTGGGGCAGGGGCCATCCTTGCTGGTCCCTCTGGAGCCAGGAAAGCCTTCACTGAAGGGCCATGCAGCTGCCATTCCTCTCTGCCCCTGTTTCCTGCTCATCCTGCTGGCTCTGCATCCTTCTCCTTGGTTCCCCCCACACCGACCCTTTCCCATTGTGCTTTCCATTTGTCCATGTCACCAGCAGCTTGCAGCCATTTCCACACTCGTTGCATACATCAGGAGTGAATTGTCTCTTAGGAAAAACAGGACAAAGCAACACACTGGCAGCAACATTTCTGAGATACCCCAGAAACCCAGTTAACTTCCCTGCACCCAGTGAAGAAAGGCTCTGAGATGCCCCTGGTGAGGTTACCCAGCAGTCTGAAACACCGTGTCTACTGCCCAGCTTTTGATGTCCCGTGCAGAGCAGTCTCCATCCTGACTGCTGGGACCCCTCCAACTCTGCCCTGGCTGTTTTGCAACCCAGACAGTCCAGCAGCAGAGTTGTCCCCAGAGGCAATGCCTGTGCCAGGCAGGAGAAGCAGCTCCCTGGGTGCCCTTGTCTAACTTAATTCAAAGCAGCAGAAAGGGACCCGCAGAGGGTGTTGGGGTCTTCAAGGACAGCCTGTTAGCTCCTGCAGAGACAATTTTATTCCCCATCTGGAATGGAGCTGGAGCTCCATGGTGTGAGTTTAAATAGTCCCAGGTATCAATCCAGGGAGAGGGAGGTACCATGGGGTCCAACCCCCTGCCAAAGCAGGGTCCCTAGGACAGGGCACACAGGGCGCTGTCCAGACGGGGCTGGAATCTCTCCAGAGAAGGAGACTCCACACCCCCTGGGCAGCCTGGCCCAGGGTTCCCTCACCCTCACTGGGGAAAAGTTCTTCCCCAGCTTGGTGGGGAACTCCCTGGGCTCCAACTTGCAGCCATTGCCCCTTGTCCTGTCCCCACAGACACTGAGAAGAGGCTGCCCATGTCCCCCTGCATCCCATCCTTCAGATAGTGATAACCATTCCTCAGGTCCCCCCTTAGTCTTCTTTCCTCAAGACTGAACAGCCCCAGCTCCCTCAGCCTTCCCTCACAGGGGAGATGCTCCAGGCCCTTCAGCATCTCCATAATGAATGAGCCAACAGGAGCTGGATGTCCAATCTTTGTGCCATAGTTGCATCTCTGACACTAACTGAGACTCACATCTCTCAAATCCTGTCATTCTAAGAAAAACAAACCCCAGCAGGAGCTTAAAAGGGAACTGACAGCATCTCCAGGTAAGAGAGCTGGACCACAGCTGGAATCATGGCTGTCAGCAATGAAGATGTGCAGAGCCCAGAGGAGTTTGCTCCTGTGCAGCTCCTGGTTTCAGTATTTTTCAGTTAGTTCTGGCAGCAGAGGGTATGAAACCATAGAGCCATCTGAGCAGTGCATCCCACGTAAAAATGAAACTAATCAACTGTATGTCTTTAAAAAGAGGGTAATAACAGCCACTGAAAACAAAATAGCCTGTGACTCCTCTGAGGGTGGGGAGCCACTCTTGCAGCACTGACACCAGAGAGCAGAGGTTCTGGTTGGCATCCAGCAACCCTGGTTTCAGGGGATGCAGACCTAGATGGCAAGCTCCTCAGGCCTCAACACAGTGGCCAGCACCAAGGGATCCCAGATCATTCCCAGCTGGTTGGTGCTCACAAATCCTCCAGTCTTGCAAGAAGAGGCCTTACCTGTCACTGTCATCTCACATAGCCCACTCTGGTGATTTCCTACTGACAGGAGGGTTACCAGGGATTCTCTAGACCACTTCTGGGTGAAGATGATGTGTTTCCTACCACTGACAGCCCAAGGTCATTGGTGTAAAATAACTGCACTTTTAATTATGTTCAGTGGCACAGATTGTCCCACTGACCACAGCTCCCACGCTGCTCTGACTGATGGGATGGGTTTGATACAGTCCCTTCCTTTCTCAGCATTGGGTAGGGAACATCTGCCATGCTCAGCAAAGGGAGTGCTCAGCTCTCCTGGGCAGGTAAATCTCAGGATTGCTCAGTAAGAAGGAGTGGACCAAACCTTTTTTTCCTGTGTCTCTGCACAATCACCAATACACAGAGGGAAACACCACCAGCAAGTGTCCAGCGTGGGCAAAACCATCCAGCCTGCTAGCTGAAAAGAATCCACTGTAATTCAGGGAGGCAGGATTCACATCAGGCAGCTCAGAAGCAGAGCACGCTGAGCTGTGCAGTGTAAGACCAGCAAGATCAAACCCTGCACTTGGAAACAGCTGCAGGAACCGCAGCAGATGACGTTGCTTTGCAACAGTTTGCAACTGTCAATAGAGCATGCACTGCACAAAGGTAACGCTGGCAGCACCCTGAGTGCACAGACACCCCTGGGAGCAGCTGGCCTGGGCGATGCAGGAGGTCACCACTCACCTTTGAGTGGGATTTGGATGCTGGAGCCAGGTGGCTCCAGAACCAGTGTCAACAGCACTGGAAGAACAGCTGGGGCAGTGGAGTGTGGTGAGGTCAGGCTCGAGGTACAAGGGGTGAGCTGCCTCTGGAAGGGAAGGATGTCAGCTAAGCTTCTGGCTGTATGACACAGCTGGTTAGAGAAGATATGGCATGTGTTGTTACCAAGAAGACCCATGGCGAGGCACCCCTCAGTGAGAAGCCAGGGACCAGCACAGGCAGCAGCTTAGGATGTTGTCCATGGGATGGAGAAGATTCCAGCAATTATGTAAGGACAATAAAGCAGTTGTCCATACCACACTTTGGAAGGAAAGCAGGATCTGATACAATTCCAGGAACTCATCAGGACTCACCTCCCCACAGTCTGGCTCAGTCCTGCTGGTGCTGCTACATCTCCTGCTGGCCTTGTCCTCTCCCCTACTTCGGGCATTGCATCTAGCTGAAAAGACTTAAACAAACACACAATAAAGGGAAGATTTTGGTCACAGGGAGAGGACTGTGGGGGCACAGCCAGCACCAAATATTTTTCCATGCCCAGTGCGTCACTGCAAGCTGGGGCAGGTGCACTGAGCAAAACAGAGCCCATGTTTGTGCACTCTTAGGGCTCTTATCGAGCTGTGTTTAGGACCCAGCAGGAAACTGAAACTCCTTTTTATGGTGTGGAGGCCACTAATGTGTAAGTAACTCACATTTTATTAGTTAATAACACCCCAAACTGCAATACCCATGTAACGACTGTAACATTTGCTAGTGTCACAGCAGGAAAAGGTGCAGAGAGGTTGCGTGTGGATGAGGGTTGTCTCAGCCTAAAGAGGTGCCTTGGACTGCAGGGAGATGCAGCCAGTCACCCCAGCAACATGGGAGCTGGTGGTGGGGAGAAATCAAAGGGGTGTAGCAGGGGAGTTCCCTGCAAGCCCCCACCCTGCAGCACCCCAACATCAAGGGCAGAATGATGCTGCAGGTGGATTGACTTGGTGAAGCATCCTCACAGCACACGTCAGCCTGCAGACTAGTGCCTGGCACCAGCTGTGTCTAGTAGAAGACCATGCACACAGCTAGGTTCTGGCTTACAGATGCACACACATGGTGTCATTGCAGCTGAAACCAGCCACAACCTATTCAATCTATATGCCCACAGGGTCTAGGTTAATGCCCCTAACCTGGGCACTCATGGGAAAACACCTCCACAGCAAAAATATTTTGTAACTTAGGCTCCCTTGATCTTCTGGAAGAGATGGCTGTGATTTGTGGCAGCACAGATCCTGTCCAGCACTAGACAGACAGAGCTGAAACTTGGTTAAAGGCCAGGCTGCTGCGTGCCTATGTGCACAGGTCTAAGCAGTTCTCAAAGCCATTTGACTCCAGCTGTATCTCCACTAGTCCCTAATGCACCCTTACTTGCATCTGAGGTAGGTATCCAAACCCCATCTGTCTACCAGAAGTCAGGCTCCAGCAGCATCCACGCAGTGGGAGCTCTCACCTGGTGTTTTCACCTGCAGAAACAGAAAAGCAATCAAACACAATCAGAAATGGCCAAGGTGTCACTGGGGAACCCAAAAACTCCAGCTGCAGCACCAGGTACAGCAAGGTCCATCTAGGAGGGAAAGTTTGGGTTTACTTTTGACAAAGGCAATGCAACTCAATCCTGCTCCCACCACTTGTGGTGACAGGGCAGACAAAGGACAGCAGCTCTGAGTGCCTCATCATGCCTCCTGGATTCTCCCTAGATGGGTGCCATGCACTGCACCTCATCCTGCCTCTGGTACTCTTTAGGAACAGACAGTGATTGTGATCTCCTGCCTCTTCACCCTGTCCTGCCTGGGTGAGTCATTGGGAGCCATACTGATTTTCTCAAGCTGGTTGGGCTCCTTTTTGGGTGTAAACTCCCCTTTGTTTTAGGCTGTCCTTTGTTTGACTGCTCCAGATGTCTTCAGAAGTTGCATGCCAATTGTTTTACTGATCTAGCAGATCAGGACATGCCATTCTTTTAACCCTTCTTGCTGTTTCCCCTGCTGCCTTGGCATTCAGACATCCCCATTCAGGTCAGTTTTAAGTTTCTGTTACAAATCTCCTCAGTCAGAGCTGAGCACCAAATTGCTGACACCACGTTACAAAGATCCCTCAGAGCACAGTGGGCTTTGGTTTCCCCTTGCACTGTTGGGGTTCTCACAGCATGGCTTAGCACAGGAACAATCACAGCTCCCTTCCCTCTTATCAGCTCCTTGGAAAACACTGTCATCAGCACCAAAAGCTGAATTTAGCCACTCCTCTGCAGAATGATGGAGAGGGGAGCACCAGGAGATTGTAGCACACAATCCTCTTGTTTGCCATGGTATCTCCTTTGGAATCACTCCTTCCACCAGTTCAGCAAAATCCTGAAACAGTCCCACACTCACTTTGTTTATATTATGATGGAGCCCTGCAGCTCCATCTAGATCTCCTTCAGGTTAGTTGGACTCCTGCATGGACAGATAGGATCTGGTTTGTCTAAATCAGGTGAGATTTGGCACAAGAAAGGTGCTGCAACTGGTTAGCTGGGGATTCTTTGTGTGACATCTTCTTTCCCACCTGATATCCACTCCACCCTCTCCCAACCAAGCTGCTAAGTGCTTCTATATACAAGGCCAAAAGCAGAAGACCCTTTGTCACAGTGCAGCTGTATAGCTTCAGGAAACCACCCAGTCACATGGGGAAGCAGTTCCAAAATCACCAACAAAAGGTGAAGCTGCAAAGAAAGGAGAGAGAGACACAACAACAGGTTGGGGGACATGTGCACCACAGAGGGATCTGAACCACATCCCAAGGACATCCCATTAGAAAGGGATTCCAGCAGCAAAAGATGCAGTCAGCCCTCAGCAGCACCTAGACATGCTGCTTGGATGCTGCCAGCCATGGGAACTTTTGTCCCCCCTCTCGGCCTGGACCCCACGAGGAGCCCCAGACCACACAAGACACCAGGCTGCTTCCCCCTGTGCTGGGGGCTGTATGCAGGAGCCCACAGCCTGTCCCAAATACCCCAGACCAGCATGAGAAGGAATGACATGCCAATGAAGCTGAGCAGTTTTATCAGCTTTTCTGTGAGAAAGTGCTAGAAGAGGATGGGTAGGAACATCACCAGAGGGAGGATGTTCACCAGGGGAGAGGTGGTAGGGACAGTGAGGAAGGGGCTGTCTCACAGTATGTACCAGGAGAACAAGGCTCATAGAGGAATGGCACATCCCACCCCCTCCAGCTCTTCCACAGCAGAAGACCAACACCCATCAGTGGCACAACTCAGGATGCCCACACCAAAGAGCAGAGAACAGCTCAGAGCTGCAAGGCTCCATCCCTGCACCCACTGGGCTGGCACATATGTCAGGAGGGCTTTGATGTCCCCTTCATCTTGCAAGTGGAGACACAGGACTGCTGTGCCCAGGGAAGCTGGTGGGTGGCCAGGGCTGGTGTGCTCAGACTATTGAAGGGGATATTTAAGCCAGCTGCCCCTTTGAACCTGGCCTGGCACAGTTCTCCTGTTGCACAGCCAAGGCATCTCTGCTGGCCTGGCCAGCGCTGTCCCCATCTGGACCACCACAGGGACCTCAGGGTCTCCCTGTCATTGGCAGCTGCTGCTCATGAAACCACCAAATGCCCAAGTAGCTCCCACACCTATAGACTGAGCTGCTGGAGCTGGCTGGCAGGCCAGCCCAGGTTGCAAATCCTGAGCTGACAAGACAAGCCCTGAGCAGACAGGACAGCCTTCCCAGGCAGCAAGCAGAGCCTCTGGCACCCTTCACCAGTGGTTCCCAGAGGGATTATGCTTGCAAATGTACTCGGCTAGGAGGGACTCCCAAAAACAGGAGCCACAGGACCATCCCCTGCTCCACTCCCACTGCTCTGAAAGGGGTTATCATAGTCAGGAATCCCACCTTGGCCTCTGGTACCTCAGCCCCTTTGAGGGGTGTCACACTTCTCCTTCCCTACCAGAACCTGGATCTTTGCCTCATGCTGGATGCTCACACAGCTCTTTGCACCCTCTTTTTTTTTTTTTCTTTTAAGAAGATTTTCCTTTTCCTCTCAGTTCTCCTGCTCCCCCAGCGCTCAGAGAACTGGGTCTCATTCTTATCTGCGGGCACAAGCTGATAGCAGATGAACTCTGGCAGCTCTTCCAGGAAGGTGTGTGCAAGGTGATTTCAGCCATAAAGCCATCGTGGGTGTGGTGTGATTTTCTTATTTATTTCTTTTTACCCTCCTCATTCTCCACTGAGATGGTTGCAGTGATTTACAGATGCCCCGTGACCCCATGGGTTTACATCTCAGGAGGGAGGTATAGAATCCTAGAATCCCAGCCTGGTCTGGGTTGGAAGGGACCCCAAGGGTCACAGAGCTCCAACCCCCTGCCACAGGCAGGGACACCAACCTCCAGGCCTGGAGCTACACAAGGTTGCCCAGGGCCCCAGCCAACCTGCCCTTCAACACCCCCAGGGACGGGGCACCCACCCCCTCTCTGGGCAGCCCCTTCCAGCCCCTCACCACTCTCTCTGCAAAGAACTTCCCCCCTAATATCTAATCTAAACCTTCCTTCAGCTTTAATCCATGTGGCCACAGTCATATGGCCGTGCATGCAGGAGGGGTGTCCTCTGTGGGGTGGAACCAGTGAGTTGTGCTAACCCCTAGCAGCAGCCTGGGATGATGCTCTGACTTTTCTCACAGGCTTTGTGCCTGGTCCTGTGATGGGGGAACAAGGACTGGGAACCCAGTGGGACGTCCCTGCTGCAGCAAGCCGTGGGTTTCATGGTGTGAGCAGAGCAGGAGAATGCAAGGGGAGGGAAATGAGCCGCTCAACAGCCCTTCTGGAGGGGTTAACGGACGGGTGGTGCTGAGCTGCAGAAGGGATGGGGCTGTTTTCAGCAGAGCTGAAGTTAGAGCAGGACCGTGGTGCCTGAACACCCCTCTGGCAGGAGGATGCCTTTGTGAGCAGTTTATGCATAATAGATCATCTGAGGAAAGAGATACTGTCTCTTTGCTCCAAATACAATTCCAATTAGATGAATAGCAGCATAATCCCACAGAGGCACTCAGCTGGGAACTGACCATGTGAGAGGCAAGCCAGCCCTCCCCCAGCCAAGCAGTGAAAGGGGATCCCCCTGCAACCTGCCGGCAAGGAGGCCCCCAGACCCTCCAACAGGGACCATCTGCTCCTGCAGCAGCCCCTCCTCCCGCAGCCCCCAGCGAAGAAAGAGCAGGGGCTGCCAGTGCCTTCTGCAAACAAAGGCAGCGCTTCAAGGCTGGTGCTTTGAACCCCCGGGACAGAGGAAGAGGAGGGAGGAGAGCTCCAGAAGGTCCCTGAAGTCATGTGTGTCCCCCCACCCTGGTTCCAGTCCTCTGGGCCGGCAGCGCTGGCAGGATAAGATGGGAGAGCACATCCTCCCCCTGCACCAGGTGATGCCACCGCAGGGCAAGAGGAGAAAGGAAGGAAAAATCACAGGGGGCTTGCTCCAAACTCTACTCCCTTCTCCTTCTGCTCTGTCCCAGTACATCCCGGGGCAGGGACTTGCTCCTCCAGCCAGCCCGGCCAAAGGGCAGAGCTGCTCCACCATCTGCCAGCGATAAACAGAGCAGCAGTGCAAGTGTCAGAGCTGAGCACTCTCTTCCCTCTGAACCTCTCTGGGCTCACACAGGGAATTTCCTCTCTCGATGAAATTTGCAGACATTTCCCTAGTGCTGGAGAGGCAATTTGGGGAAAGTCTTGAGAAACCCTGGTTGTGCAACAGGGTGTTTAAAGCGATTTTCAACCCACAAGGCAACTGACAGCACTTTTTTCAGCAGCTATTACCAAAACCACTCCAGTTCCACTGTTACAGCAACCCCTTCCCAAGCAGGAGTGCACTACATTTGTAGGACACCCCTCACGACTCCACGACAGATGTGCTCAGCTCATGGACATCAGACCACCAGACCCCTCAGTTTGTGGTGCCTTCCTCCATCTCTCTGAGCATCCCAACATCCTTCAGGACAGATTTGGGTGCCAGAGGCACCCTCCATCTCCTTGTCCTAGGACAGATTACTGTCCCAGAGCAGATGAAGGAACATCATCCAGTCCAAGGGGCAGCTTGGCAAGTGCTGCAGGGCAACAGAAAGTCATTTTCTTGCTAAAGTCAACAGCTCTGAGGCTGAATACACACAGCTGGGCACAGAGGGACTAAAGATCACATCTGCTGAATGAGAAGGGGTCATTGTTATGCTTTGTCACCCATTCCAGAGCAGATAGCACTTTAAAGCCATTTGGTTTTGCACTCTGAATAGTTAAAAAGGTCAGGCCTGAGCATGGGCAGTGGTGTGTTTTCCCAGCCCGGAGCGTGATGTGAATATTCCCAGGTGCCAATGTTCCTCCCAGCATCCGCTGCCTTCCCAGTCCCACAGCAGGGACGGCAGAGCTTTCATCTCTTCCCCAGCTGAGACCCAGCACACGCTGTGCCTTCCCATCCCCGCTGACCCTCCGGCTCCCAACTTGTTGCTGTGCAGAAGGGCTGAAGTCGGTGACGCCAAGAAGCCCAATAAGAAAGCTGCTGAGAGATGAGCTCTGGGACAGGACTCAGGGCTCAGCCTGACACTCAACCAGCGCCTTTAATTTACTGTTAATCTGAAATACAGCCAGAACATGCTAATGAAACACCAGTTATTGGCTGCCCGTGAAGGGGGAGCTGCTTTCTCCTTGGGTTTTGTGTCCTGGGATGTGCACTGGAAGCACAGACACGCTCCCCACCACGCTGCTCCCACAGAGCAATAACAGCCCCGAAATAAATCCTGGTTAACCTTTGTGCTCTCTCATATGTTTGTCCAGAGGCTGCAGAAATGTTGCACAAGCCACGTGATAGCCAGGGAAACTAAAATAACTTCTATTAAACTGCCTCAGAGTGGGGAGGGGGAAATTGGGGAAAGGCAGTGCTTTCCACAATAGGGGAATGTGCTTGGGAAAAGAATGCAGCCCCTGTATTCTTTTATCAGCAGCTAAAGGTATGTGTTAGGATGGCAAAAGGGACAGACACACGCCCTCATGACTCACATACAGTAGGGCTTTTCGCTCTGACTGACTTGACTCTGACTTCGACGTCTTGTTTGCTCTTTTCAAAACCCCAAACAACTCGCTTTCCCATCGGCTCAGCTCTTCCCAACAACCCCGACTTTAAAACTCCTCCTAATTCCCTTTCTCTCCTCCATCCCTGCTGCAAAATGAGCATGTCCTAACGCCTTGGTATTGCTGAACGACACAGGATTAACTGGGGGAGAAATCTGATTTTGCAAAACCAACTGAGGTTTGAGTTGCAAGAAAAATAAACACCTGGCTTTGCCCAACGCAGAACTGATTATGGGATGTTTGCAACTACCTGCAGATAGAGATACCACCCAGCTGCAGGTGTATTTGGGATGCTAAAACTGGACCCACAAAGGATCCATCCAGCTGCAGGTGTATTTGGGATGCTAAAACTGGACCCACAAAGGATCCACCCAGCTGCAGGTGTATTTGGGATGCTAAAACTGGACCCACAAAGGATGGGAAAGAAAATCCCTGTAGGCTGAAAGCCATGAACACAGGAAACCAGGAAAGGTGGCAGAAAAGCCCAGTGGATATCCAGGCTGAGTTTTGGAAGAGGAATCATCTGTCCTACAGCATGCAAATAGAGCCTCATGCATCTTTTGTGTACACTTTCCACGAACTGAATGAGTTTTACTAGCACAAATGTTGGGAGGAAAGTGAAGTTCAAAGCTGCATGCATGAGTAACCATGGCAACCGGATTTTAAATTTGCACATGCAAGTATTTGTATCCAAAGTACTTTGTAGGCCTGGCCAATGCGGGAAGAGGGACACCATCATGTCACAACTGGCCAATCCCAACTTAGAAACACAGCTTGAATTTCAAATATCACCTACTTACAGCAAACCTCCCGGCCCGGGGAGGGGAGAAAAAAGAAATGTGAAAAAAACCTGCCTCAAATTGCCATCTGCTCGTGAATATTCCACAATTAGCAGAGAGGGATTCGTTGGATACATTATTCATTGTGGATTATTCGGCCAGATCTAACAGTGATAGTGCAATGGGTATTTAAATATTGTGATGAGGAGCTGTTTCACACACAGAAGGTGTATGTGACCGTCCCCATGTGTGAATATGGATGTGCTCCTATCCTGCAGGAATCTCTGGGAACAATAGCTGTGCAGTAAATAACCTTGTCCTCTGCACCAGAAATCCTAGAACTCTCTGATAAACTGTATTTTTTTTAAATCCCTTTTCCTGCTCATTTGCCCTCTGCCCTAGCCCCTCCTCTCTCAGCTGGGCTACTAAGGCACCAAAATCAGCTGCCATTGTAGCAACAAAGACACTCACTGTTTCCCTTGCTGTGGCTTAGGTTATGGAAGAGGTTTGGTGAGACAATGTTTTTCCTACTGACACCCCAGCCTTCCAGGGTGACCCACATTAGGCAGCAAAAATAATAAAAACAAAACAAAAACCTCAGACCACAATGCTGTACTGGCAAGGATGGATGTCCCAGGGAAGCTTAGAATCACAGAATCATGGAATGGTCAGGGCTGGAAGAAGGGACCTTAAAGATCATCAAGTCCCAACCACCTGCCATGGGCCAGGACACCTCTCACCTGACCAGGCTGAGAGTGGAGCAGAGGGGCAGATTTCCCACCCTCAACCTGCTGGCCACGCTCCTTGTGATGCAGCCCAAGACACAGTTGGCTCTCTGGGCTGTGAGCACGCAATGTCAGCTCACATCGAGCTTCTCATCCCCCAGCATCCCCAAGTCCTTCTCTGCAGGGCTGCTCCCTATCTCATCGTCTCCTGGCCTGTACTGATGATGAGGATTGCCCTGACCCAGGTGCAGAACCTTGCACTTGGCCTTGTTGAACTTCATGAGGTTCACGTATCTTCATGAGTTGCCTTACAGCTTGCAGTGAGCGCCGTACAGATGGTCTTTATACCCCTTTGCAGGTTCAGCTTTTGGGGCACAGAGCCCATGGCCACCAGTGGGTAACTGACCCTTGCAGGTCTGTTTGCCAGAACCATGGCAAATCAGAGACATCCCCAAAAACCTCAACTAAAAGCTACGACCGACAGCCACGGAAAGAAAGAACATTGGGAAGGGGGTGGGTTTGGAGAGGGTGCACGCTTCTGCGATGGAGCCAATGCAATCAGGCTGTGAGGCTGGGGAACGATGGAGCCAATGCAATCAGGCTGTGAGGCTGGGGAACGATGGAGCCAATGCAATCAGGCTGTGAGGCTGGGGAACGATGGAGCCAATGCAATCAGGCTGTGAGGCTGGGGAACGATGGAGCCAATGCAATCAGGCTGTGAGGCTGGGGAACGATGGAGCCAATGCAATCAGGCTGTGAGGCTGGGGAACGATGGAGCCAATGCAATCAGGCTGTGCCAGGATTGCTTAAGTCCAAACAACACAGAGGAAAGGAAAGGGGAAAACCAATAAGAAAAAGGAAAAAAAAAAAAAAATAACGAAAGAGTCCAAAGTAGCACAGGATGGGGTTATGCAACTTCAATTTGTCCAGTGCTTTTCACAGACAAACACTCCCCCAAAGCAGCAGGGACTTGTGCAAGTGAAGGTTGTGAAATCCCTGCGCCGCTGCCAGCCGTTGCCCAACTCCTCTGGGTAGCAATGCCGTGCTGCAGAGGACAAGCCAGGATCTTACCAGCACTGCAGCAAGGCCTGATGTGCACACAGACCTGCACCATAGAGTCTGGGCTGAAGTACCTTCCCAGTGTTGGGCTGGGACATCGTGGGCAGCAGCTTGCAGTCCTCTGCCCAGCAATCTCTCCTGAGGCCTTGCTAACGTGGTGCAACGTTGTGGTCAAGGATAGACAGGACAGCTTCTCTGCTGTTACCAGTAGCATCTCCCAGGCTGTGACTGATACAGAAGATAGGCAGCCTGGTGCCTGATGGGCCAGGGTGTCCCATACAGGAGGTCTACAGATGTCACAGAGGTGATTCCCCAGGCGTTTATTTCCTTCCCCATTAGCAAAAAAAAAATAATAAAATTAGTTCCTGCTGAAACAGAAGAATGTGAGAAACTCCCATCCAAAAATGTTTCAGTGTCCAGGAATGTGTGTGCTCAAAGCTCTCAAGGAAACTGATCATCCTTAGGGTGCACAGACACAAGTCTAATTTCTTGGTCCCAAAGGTTTTAGGCAGGGACCAAACCTTGGGTCAGTGCACAGACAATTTTAGAACCTTCTGCAGCCTTGGGCAGGATCTGCTGAACCCATACAAGCCAGACAAGCATCTTGAAGCAAGCTTGTGAAACCTACTAATGCGGGGCTCCAGGAGCCAATGTGCTATCTGGGAGCTCCCACGGGAGGACTCTTGGGGCTGGGGTTTATTTAGACCTTCTCATGATTGTTGACTGGAAGGGTAACTTCCAGCTAGAAGAGTAGCTTTGGTAGTGGGACAACTGTCCCATGTTTGGAGTCTATAAACCCACGGGGATGTCTTCCCTCAGCTCTGCTCTGGAGGCTTTGACACAGTGCAACCTGCACAGCGGTGCTCCTTCACCATGCTCTGCAGGGGTGGGATTGGGCAATTAAACTGTGACTTGGCAAAGAGTGTATTTGCTAAAAAATGTGATTTTCATCCCTTTAAAATTCAATATTGAAGCTTAACTTGAAGCATAATGTTGGTTGGAAAATATTTTATCATCTGGACTTGCAGTGCCAGAGGGCAAGGAACAGTCCTCTTTCACCCACACATCTAGAAAGCCAGAGAGCCAAGGTCAGGGGGTTTGAGCCCATTTCACTGGCACGTTCATTCATTCTTCACTACTAAATTCACACAGCAGGGACTGTTCAGTTCACACAAGCAAAGACAATAATTACTGCATTAGCCAGTTTCAAACACAGAGCAGGACCTACTCCACCTCCTTCCCTAGGAGGTATTTCTGCTCTTGCTCAGAGCTGGATAAAGAGCAGCAGTTGTATCTCATACACTTCCAGATGTTGCTTCAGTTGTTCCAGGCCTGGAAAGCTCCAGAGACCCTTTGGATGGGGCCAGGACCAGAGAAAGATGTGATTTCAGTGCCAGTGCAGCATAAGACCTACTTCAATGAGCCCTGGAGCATCTGCAAGCCATGCCTCGTGCCATGCAAGCTGGTGCTCCTCATTTCCTCCTGTACAGTCACTCAGTCCCTTAGCAAGGCTGGAAAAGGCAGCTGCCAAAGACAACTTGCCCCTGGGGCCAGATGAGGGGCACAGGCTGAGTCTAAAACCAAGAGGAAGAGCCCTGGAGAGGCGAGATGAACCTGCAGTGCATGGAGAGAAGCATCAAACCTCCCAAAGGGAACAAAGTAGCAGCTCCACATCTTTGCCTGGTTCTCTTCCCCTTTCCTCTCCAATGCTCAGTCTTTCCCCAGCTGGGACCATGTACTCTTTTACCATTCTTTATTGCCCAGACAGACAAAACACTGGAGGACCTAAAAGCTGTTGTTATATGGATATAGTCCAGGAGAACATCTCCAACCAGCAATGCAAAACCTACCCTTCTTCAGCATCATCCTGCTCTAAATAAGGGGTCAGGTCATCAGCTGCAGGGTTGCATCTAGACACATTTGAAGCTGGGAGGGGAATCACTCCATCTTTTTGTCCACTTCTTAGGCAAAACCTTTAAGCTCATGTAGAAAGGGAAAGAGCTGGTGTGAAACCATAAAGAATGAGGAGAAAAACAACCGATTCCAGAGGACAAAAAGGAAGATGAGGAAAGGATGTGAGGGTGGCAGTGGTGAGTTTCACTTAGTGCTACCTCAACTTTCAAAGCAAATTCAGGCCATGCCAGAAGGTGGTCAGCAGTGGGTTCCCATCTGCAGATTGAGACCTGTTCATCTCAACAGGTTTCCAGTGGAAATGCAGTTGGACCAAAATAGAAATTCCTTGTTGGAATGTGTCAATTTAGATCACATTTTCAGTGGAAAAAAAAGTCAAAATGAATCATTTCATTTTCCCTTTCTCAGTCAGGTAGAAAGTTGTGTTTGACCATGATTCATTTCATTTAAACCTTCATAGCTCAATAACTTTTTGCACCAGAATAAAATATGTGCATCTACATTAGAAATTTACCATGTAAATCTTGCTGAAACAAGCAACCATTACCATATTGGTGCATTTTGCATTCTGCTCCCCTGTACAACTACATTTTTCCTAAGTGACACCTCCCAGTTTGTGCACTGATGTGAACTCACATGCCTTTTCTTCTGGTTGAAGCAGCCTTGTCTGATGGGATCTATCCTGAAGTCCCACCAAAGTGCACTTGGTGAGCGTCCAAGATGAGCACCGTTTGTAAGGTTTACCTGGGATTGAGTCCTTCCCTGAGGGTAACAAGGCAGAAGCACAGCACAGTAAATAATAGAATCATAGAATCCCAGCCTGGTCTGGGTTGGGAGGGACCCCAAGGGTCACAGAGCTCCAACCCCCTGTCACAGGCAGGGACACCAACCTCCAGGCCTGGAGCTACACAAGGTTGCCCAGGGCCCCAGCCAACCTGGCCCTGAACACCCCCAGGGATGGGGCACCCACCCCCTCTCTGGGCAGCCCCTGCCAGCCCCTCACCACTCTCTCTGCAAAGAACTTCCCCCCAAGCTCTCCTCTCCCCCTTCCCTCCTCCAGCTTCACTCCAGCCCCCTTGTCCTGCCAGGCTCTGCCCTTGAACAAGCTGATTCCCCTCCTGTTCCTCTGCTCCCTTCAGGGACTGGCAGGCTGCAATGAGGTCCCCCCACAGCCTTCTCTTCTCCAGGCTGACCCAGCCCAGCTCCCTCAGCCTCTCTCCGGAGGGGAGCTGCTCCAGCCCTCAAATGACCTACCTTGGCTTCTTTAGCTGACCTGGGAAAAAGCCTCTTCAAACCCTGGGAAGAAAAGGGCTATTTCTGTCTTCCAACAGGGTTCCCTGGATGTTGTTCCAGACCCGTTACAGGTGACCTGGAGTGAATTGTATCTTCTGTGCCTTGGTTTCCCCATTGGTGAAGACTGCATTTTCCCCAGGGGATGTCTCCAGACTCACTGACAAACATTTATGGGTGGACATGCAGGAGAGGTCACAGGAGCTCAGCACCACCACGAGCTGTCCTGGCACAGGCTGCGAGCTCTGGGTACCAACCCACTTTTCTCTTTGATCCTGGTTCCTTGCCCGTCTGCACTGCACAGAGAATTTCTGGGCAAGCTCCTCTCAGGTAGGGGAGATGACACCATGTCCTGGTTTCAGTCAGGATAGAGTTAACTCCATGTGTAGCAGCTGATGGGATGCTGTGTTTGGGAGTTACAATGAAAGCAGTGCTGAGAACACCCTGATGTTCTTAGTTGCAGTCAGACAGTCAAGGACTTTCTCAGCTTCTTCCTATTTCTCTCTTCAGGAGAAAGGAGGGGCGAAGCCAGGACAGGGGACCCAGAGGGGCCAAAGAGAGTATTCCATGGCAATGACGTCCTGCCCAGGAGAACGGGGGGCTGAGGGGAGGAAGAAGAGGGGCGGTGGCGGGACGCGTGCTGCTTGGGGGGACGGTCGGGTTCCGGGACAGCTCTGGGTGGTACCTGAGTTGTGTGGGTCGGGGAGAAACTGCAGTGGGGATCAAGAGTTTCATCTTCTTTTGCTCTAAAGTCCTGTTAGCATTGGGATATTTGATCTTTCTGTTCTCTCAGTAAACTCTCCTTCTCCCAACCCACGGGCCTCTTAGTTTCTTGGGTTTGGAGTTATTTCCCCTTCCTTTTCCCTTCCCTTGTTTCCCCCCTTTTTCCCTCTTCCCCTGCTCTTTTACTTTAAGGAGCAGGCAGCTGCCTGGAGCTCGGCCCACAGCTGGGGGGAAACCACGACACACCACCCCAGGTTTGGGTCCCGTTGCCATGCCCAGACCTCCACTATCTCAGACACGACCCGATTTGTCCCCTGCAACCTGCACGTGGACCCGCAGCAGGAATCGCTGTGGCTGTCCTGTCCTGAGCTCATGCCCCTGGGGACTAACACTGTCTTTTCATTTGTGTCTGTACAGCACCTAGCACAACGACCTAGTAATTATAACAGAAGCTAAATTACCGCTAAAATTAGGTGCTTATTAACACCATAGCCTCTGGGCACCACCACAACACTTAATACTGCTGCAGCCTAAGAGTAACTCAGGACCCATCATACTCTTCATGAAAAACTGTCCTTAGGGAGAGAGTTGCTGTACAAGGTCTTGGTTTTCCATTAGATCATACTTTACACATGGAAAAAACCCTCTGTTAAATGCCTCAGGATTTCAGTTCAGTTCAGTGATTTCAACTGCAAAGGGAAGATGTTGTCAGCCCTGAGCTTTACTTTTGATTGTAAACTTGGAGTCATAAGCTTGGAGAACTGTTGAGTGGCACTTGGACTCAGGACACATCATGACCATGTAAAGCCTGGGGCAGGTCCCACACTGTCACCCCACACAAGCCAGTGCAATGAATTCGGCATCACAGAGCCCAAGCCAAGCTGTGTTTTTTCCTGTGGAGTTCCCACAGTGTCCCTCCTGTGAGTAGGATTCCCAGTAGGGTCAGCTCCAATCCCAGGGTGTATTCTGGACCATGGCTGGAGCATTTAATTTGCTCCTTAAATCCAACCCAGTTGACTGAGGTATTGGAGATGAAGTATGGTCCATGGCTAGTCTGTCAGGAAAGAACCATAGAATCATCAAATCACAGACTGCATTAGGCTGGAAGGGACCTTCAGAGGCCATCCAGTACCACCCCTGCAGCAAGCAGGGACACCTTCAACTAGAGCTTCATCCAGCCTGACCTTGAATGTCTCCAGGGATGGGGCCTCCACCACCTCTCTGGGCACCCTGTGCCAGGGTCTCACCACCCGCAGAGTGAAGAACTTCTTCCTCAGGTCTCACCTAACCCTGCCCTGCTCTAGTTTAACCCCTCAGCCCTCGTCCCATCGCTCCCTGCCCTTCCAAACAGCCCTGCCCAGCTGCCCTGTAGGTCCTTCAGGGACTGGAAGGGGCTCTGAGGTCTCCCCACAGCCTTCTCTTCCCCAGGCTGACCCAGCTCAACTCTCTTAGCCTGTGAAAGCCTGAGAACCAAGAGGGCAAAGCCAGCAGGTTCAGGTGCCACATAGTCAGACAAGGGACAGAATGAGGTCAGCTTGCTGTGGGGTGGAAGTACATGGAGAAAGGGCTGTGGGGACTTTCTAGGTCCTAGAGCTGTCCTTTGCCCAACACAGCACCCTGCAGAAGAAACAACCATCTGAGAAGGAATCATAGAATCATAGAATGATCTGGGTTGGAAGGGACCCCAAGGGTCCCAGAGCTCCAACCCCCTGCCACAGGCAGGGACACCAACCTCCAGGCCTGGAGCTACACAAGGTTGCCCAGGGCCCCAGCCAACCTGGCCTTGAACACCCCCAGGGACGGGGCACCCACCCCCTCTCTGGGCAGCCCCTTCCAGCCCCTCACCACTCTCTCTGCAAAGAACTTCCCCCTAATATCTAATTTAAACCTTCCTTCTGTGTCCCAGTCCAGAAGCTGCTTGGAGCAGAGCAGAGCTTGTGGAGACAGGAACTCAGCAGTGCATCTCTGAAGACACCCCTCTGCCACCCAGATCTGCTCACTCTTTGTCCCAGGGGAAGGAAAGCCCTGTCCAGCCCCAAACCAACAGCCAGGAGGCTGCAGGCAAACACCAGAAGAGCGGGATGCCAGAGCTGCTATCGCACTGCACACCTTCTCCTCTGCCGCTGCTGAACCAGGCTGACAAGGAAGGATTTGACAGCTCCTCCCAGCCCTGCCCCTCACGCACACCCCCCACAGGCACTCATATTATCTGTATCAAGCACATTTTTATGTAAATGCTCTAACCATCCCTTTCAAGGGTACAATGCCTCCCAGACTAAGTCCCTGAATGGTATTGGCACATTTCTCGTGCCTCAGCTGCTCACCCAGACAAACAGACGTGTGGCTCTCCACAAAGGGCTATGGTAATGCTGAGCTGGAGGAGAGCTGAGGGGAGGGGGCAAGCAGGGGCCAGGGCTATTTCAATGACAGAAGAAAAGCTGTGCTCCCAGTATCTCGATGAGTCAAGGAATGGAAAGGCCCCACAGATGGATAAATGGAGCTGCACAAGGCAGCCCCACAACAATGCACTGTCTCTGGTTGGCATGGTGGCCCTGGGGTCCACCACGGGGCCCTGGAGCGTGGCTGCGAAGGCAGGGTCTGGGCTTGCAACCCAGAGACTAACATGGGAAAGATAAAACAGCCTACAGAGCAGGGCAGGAGCACACAGAAACCCATGAAACCCTGCAGACAAGACATGACCAGCACGTGCCGCAGGGACAGGAGGGACAAGAGGAGAGGTGATATCCCACCCTCATCCCACCACGACTGGGACCTTCTTCTTTCAACAATCCTGGGTTGTCTCCACAAGTCTTCGCTTGTGGGCTGGTCCGTGGTGCCTGGTGTCACACCCAGCACCAGGCATGAGAGGGTCCTGCTTCAGGACAGAGTGATTTCTTCTGCCAGGAATAGGTCAACGAGTAGCATGTTCACTGAGAAGGGTTTGAAAGCATCACTCTCCATGTTTGAGTCTGCTGTGCCAAAGAGGTGGCTCCTCAACACCATTTGCACAGGCAGAGGGACTTCGTATTGAGGGTAACTTCTCTTTCCCTCTGTCAGTGCAAGAAAAAACTCCAACTATCACCCACATGGCACAGGGTGTAATAGGAGAAATTCTGCTTGCCTGGTCTGTTTCCTCCTACCTTTGCTGGCTGGAAACCCCAGGAAGAAGTTTCTGTTGCGCAGGGTCTAGATGACTAAAGGATGTGGCCTACAGCAAGATCTGGAAGTGAAAGCACCATTCAGAGTCCTGAAGGGCAAAGGGATCCAGGAAGGCTGGGAATTCTTCAAGCAGTAAGTTTTAAAGGCCATAAGGAAGTTTTATGTGCCATAAGACAAACTGGTGGAGAAGACAACTGGCGTGGCAGAACCCAGAGATGTTTCTGGGACTCAGGGAAAAAGGAGAGTTTACCATTCCTGGAAGCAGGGGCAGGCAACTCAGAAAGAATACATGGATCTCATTAGGTCACACAGACGTCAAATTAGGAAGGTTGGAACTCAACCTGAGCACTGTTGTAAATAATAACAAAAAATGTTTTTACAAATATACTACCAACAAAAAGAGAGCCAAGGAGAATCTCCATCCTTTATTGGATGCAGGGGGGAACATGGCAACATGGCCACCAAGGATGAGGAAAAGGCTGAGGTACTTAATACCTTCTTTGCTTTGGTCTTTAATAGTCAGACCAGTTGTCCCCAGGACATTCATCCTCTTGAGCTGGAAGACAGGGATGGAGCACAGAATAAAACCCCTGTAATCTAGGAGGAAGCAGTTAGCAACCTGCTGTGTCACCTGGACACTCACAAGTCCATGGGGCTGGACAGGATCCACTTGAAAGTACTGAGGGAGCTGGTGGAGGAGCTTGCCAAACCATTCTCCGTCATTTGTCAGCAGTCCTGTTTAACAGGGGAGGTCCCAGACAACTGGAGGCTCACCAATGTGACCCCCATCTACAGGAAGGGCTGAAAGGATCCAGGGAGCTACAGGCCTGGCAGCCTGACCTCAGTACCAGGGAAGATCATGGAGCAGCTCATCACACAGCATGTACTAGGACAACCAGGCCCAGCCAGCATGGGTTCATGAAGGGCAAGTCCTGCCTGACCAACCTGATCTCTTCCTATGAGCAGGTGACCTGCCTGGTGGAAGAGGGAAAGGCCATGGATATTGTCTACCTGGATGGCAGGTAGACTTTCAACACTGATGGCTCATGGCTGGCTTTGGATGGCAAGCCCATTTCTCTGGCCAAGCCCAGAGAATTGTGATGAACAGTTAAATCCAGCTGATGGCCAGTGTTCAGTGCTGGGACCAGTCTTCTTTAGTATCGGTGATCTGGACAAGGGGATCAAGGGCACTCCCAATAAACCTGCAGATGATGCCAGGTTGGGTGGGAGTGTTGATCCGCTTGAGGGCAGGAAGGCTCTGCAGAGGGATCTGGACAGGCTGGATTGATGGGCCAAGGCCAGCTGTATGAGGTTCAGCAAGGCTCAGTGCTGGGTCCTGCACTTGGGTCACAACCACCCTGAGCTACACTCCAGGCTTGGTGAAGAGCCTGGAAAGCTGCCCAGTGGAGAAGGACCTGGGGGTGTTGGTCAACAGCCGGCTGAACATGAGCCAGCAGTGTGCCCAGGTGGCCAAGGTGGCCAACAGCATCCTGGCTTGTACCAGAAACAGTGTGGCCAGTAGGACCAGGGCAGGGATCGTCCCCCTGTACTGGGCACTGGTGAGGCCTCACCTCCAGTGCTGTGCTCAGGTTCGGGCCCCTCACTACAAGAAGGACACGGAGGTGCTGGAGTGTGTCCAGAGAAGGGCAGTGAAGTGAGGAAGGGTCTGGAGAACGAGTCTTATGAGGAGCAGCTGATGGAACTGGGGTTGTTTAGCCTGGAGGAGGCTGAGGGGAGACCTCATCTCTCTCTACAACTCCCTGAAAGGAGGATGTAGTGAGGTGGTGTTGGTCTCTTCTGAGTAACTAGTGAAAGGACAAGAGGAAATGGCCTCAAGTTGTGTCAGTGGAGGTATAGATTGTATATCAGGAAAAATTTCTTCACTGCCAGAGTGCTCAGGCATTGGAACAGGCTGCCCAGGGAGGTGCTGGAGTCACCATCCCTGGAGGGGTTCAAAAAACACATCGGTGTGGCACTTCAGGACATGGTTTAGTGGGCATGGTGGTGTTGGGTTGATGGTTAAACTTGATGATCTTAGAGGCTTTTTACAACCTTGAAGATGCTCTGATTCTATTCTATGATTCAGCATCTGGGCCTGCCAGTCTTTGCAACACTGTTTTTGCCCTGGGAATGACTCCTAATTCCTGGTAAGGGAAACTCCCAGCCCTGCCTGGGATTCTCTGGGGTTTAAGTCATGTTTTCTGCTCGATTGTTCTTGTGGGGAAAAAAGTTTGGGGTGAAGTAAGGGTTTCTTCAGCCCCTACCAGATGCCTTCTCTCCTGGTGTTGTCTCCTCTCTTTTTTTTGTGGCAGGGACATGCTGGGTCCTGCTGTGAAATTATCCTGTACCTCACAACAGGCCTTCTGCTGCTGTCAAAGGGAGTATCAGTCTCTGATGCTAAAGGTGTCTGTGCACAAAGTACCTGTCCCTGCACAGCCCAGACCTCAGCAGCACCTCTCCTATCACAGCCTGGCCCCATGGGCCACACCTGAGAGCTACTGGGTGACAGAGACCAGTGGGAGCTGGAAAGGGGAAAGGTGGTGGGGATGCAGGAGGATACAGACCCCTCTGCCTTGGTGTGGCTGGCATGTGCAAGGCACAGTGACAGTGGCAAGGCACTGCTGTGAGGTGGTTCAGGTGGACTAAAGACAAACCTCCTGGTACGGTGCTTTTCTTGCACCAGTTCCTGCTGGACACCTCTCCTCTCCTCTCCTCTCCTCTCCTCTCCTCTCCTCTCCTCTCCTCTCCTCTCCTCTCCTCTCCCTCTCCTCTCCCTCTTCTCTCCTCTCTCCTCTCCTCTCTCCCTCACCTTGCACACCCATTTCCCTATCAGAAACTCCACTCCCACCACTACTCATTCATGCACTGGTTTCCTTCAGCAGCCTCTTATGCTTTGGGCTTTCTACTGTGCTATTCTCCATGCTGGCACATAAACACTGGAACAGCAACCCTGTTACCACTGCCAAGCTCTCCCTTCATGCTCTGCTCTGTCCTGCTGCCAGTGAAATCCTTGAGCCTGCCTAAGGCTGGGTTCAACACCTATCAGTACATCAGCATTGTCCTGTGGTTTCTGTGGTCTCCTCCTCTGTCCAAGTATGTGTGTGCTTCATCAGGAAATGAGACCAAGCTCTCCAGAGTGTTCACAGTGGCTGCACAGCTCCTAACACAGCAGAGTTCTGCTTCCCTGTCCAGAGACATCTCTAACATCATGAGACACTGTGCCCATCTCCAGCGCGCTCTGCCACAGGGTGCTACTGCCAGGAGTGAGGGCTGCTCCAGAAACTGTTTCCTTTCTCTGCAGGAGAGCTGGCTGGTACTTCCTCTCTTACTGCTTTATCTCTGCACTCTGGTTGCAGGACCTTTTCAAAGGTTTCCAGATGTTTAGCTAGGCAAAGCCATGGGTGATATCCTCTGTCACTGGCAGTGGTCCCTATGAAGCGTGCGGCTGGGTTAGGGCATCCAGAGCTTCCTCTCAGCTAACTGTGCCTCCCTGACCTGCACACTGCCATGTGCCTTCACCACGACACACAGCCCATCCCGTCTTGCTCCACTCTTCCCACCAGTGTGCCCTGGGAGCCTTTGATCCAGGAGGTTTCAGGCACAACTGTGGTGTGGGGACTGGGCCAGGAGTGACAGAGGTTTGGGTCAGTCACACTGGAGGGACCATGGACCAGGATGGACCTTGGAGCATCTGGGCTGGTGGTGGCTACAGGATGCACTGAGTGCATGCAGAGGGACAGCAGGCTGCATGCCACATCTCCTCTCATCTATGTTCCTCTTACTTTTGGTTTCTCCTGAAGGTATCTAACTGGTACATGCTACTGCCTGGCTTGTGCCTGTGAGTTACTTATTTCCCTATCTGCAAAATAATAGTGTTGGAGACCCCAGGACTATAAGAAAAACCATTATATGGAAGATCTAACATCTGAATAGACCAGGAAATAGTGCAGCCTCCCATCCCATTTCCTCTATCAGCCTCTGAACCTTGCTGAGATCTGCCTGAAGCACCCAGGGGCCATCCCAGGGTCCCTGGGCTGCCTCTGAACTCTTTGCAAACGTCCCCAAGTCTCTCACTGGGGTTGGTTCCTCCGTCACCCAGAAGGTTACAGTACTGTGGCTGCAGCTCAGACCATCCCAGGATAGAGTCCTAAATCTGACCGAGTATTTGGGGTTTTCTCCCAGACATCCAGCCATGCTCCCCATTCACAGCTCAGTGGTCTTCTCTCAGCCACTGCATCCTGATGAAAGATGAGCTGGTCTGTACTGCTGGTGTGAGTGCCACTGAGGAACCCAACACCAGGCTTTTTGTCCTGGACTCTGGGGAGAGTGGACATCAGGACTGCATGCAGAGCCCCACATGTCTCATGAAAGCACTCCAGACCAGTGAAACTGGTAACAAATTTGAAAATCTGAGACCTGCCCAGGGAAGCAGACAAGTGGCTGCTTCTGGTTTGGAGATCCATTTGGTGTCTGTGAAGGGCTTGTGCACTTGATCCCTGAGAGCCTTTCTGTGGCACCAACTCAGCCACCTCCATCACAAATTCACCTAGAAGCACTTTTCTATTATCACCCAATCTTTTAATCTCCTCAAGAAGCACTGGGTTAGTCAGACTAAATCCATTTCCTTAAAACCATGTAATTTGCCTTAATTACATTGTTCTATTTTAATTCCTAATTAACAGAACTGCTCCTTCACCTGGCATCAAAGCCAGGGAGATGAGTGCAAGTGTATCTGAGTAATTTTTCCTTCCCTTTCTAAACATTTGGCCCAGCTAACTGTTTTGGTTGAACTTTTTCACCAGGTGAAAGTTTTATTTGTAAGAAACTTGGCCACTACTGTGACAGAAGAAATTCTTGAGAAATCCTTCTCTGCATTGGGAAAGCTGGGAAGAGCAAAGAAGTTGAAGGATTATGCTTCTGTTTGTTTTGAGGACAGAAGGGCAGCAGGGAGGGTTGATTAACTTCATCTGCTCTTTGGAAACCCCCAGGCTGCAGGAGCTAGTGGCAGTTAACTGCAGCAGGCCGTGGGTCTGCTTGCCCAGCTTTTTACAATTTCAATGGAAAATGGAGTAAAATTAAAATGTTTGGTGTCTGTGACTCCAGAGCTCAAACAAAACAGGGGACACCATCCTTTCTACCTGTCAGCCTGGGATCTTAGAGCCAACCTGTGCTGTCTGCTTCTCGTGCATCGTTATCCACAGTAAAAATTCTGTGGGCCACATCACACCACCCATTTACTCTGACACAGTGTCCTTTGCCTCAGAGCATGCCCTCTGTGACAAGAACCCAGCTCACTAGTCTTTAGCTGACCGTACAGATCTAACTGCACCTGGAGCATGGTGAAGAGCGATGCTGCTGATGGAGGAGGAAGAAGCCAGACCCGTTCCCTGCACATGTGAGCCTGGAGAGCAGTGCCATGGAGCAGCTGAGGATGGGGGGTGTCAGGTCTCTGGGTGCAGGTTTGCCCTCTCCCTGGCTTGTAATTTGACAGTCTGAGGTTTGGTGTTCACAAGCAGATGCCAGCTCCCAAGCTGTATGAGTAAGAGCATCTTCAATTATAACCCCAGATATAAACTGCTGAATCACTGTCCTGTGGAGCTGGAGGTTTATTTTCCTGGCTTCAGTCCAGGTACAACCTTATTTTTAATATTTTTTTAATGGGAAATTGGTGGTATGTATCATCAGCCATGAGTAAGCTGTGCAGGAGCACAGAGTGAGGAGAAGGGTTTGGGGAGGGGGTTGGAAGTGGCAAGCCCACCAGGAGTGACGTGCCTGGGTGTTGGTGTCCAACACTGATGGGTCTTCCACCCTCTCCTTGGGAGAGACCTGGCTGCAAAGTAACAGGGAACGGACTTTGCTTGTGGACATCATGACCTGTGCAAGGCCTGAGGTGGATGGGACACAACCCCCCCCAACTCGGGCTGGGGAGCTGTGCCAAGAGCTGGAGCGATGCCTCTGTGCTCTGGGCAGTGAATAACTCTAGTGGAGTCTGCAAAGGAGCTCTTGTCACTTTGTGCATCCCCATTTTGGAGGGACAAAGAGCCCATTAGCTCTGATCAGGGTGCTTCTCTGGGGCTGGGCACTGCAGGGGGCCCGATCCAGGTGAAAATCACCCCACCTGTGACTGCTGGCTCTGTGTCAGGACAGCTCTGTGGTCATGTAGTGCACACAGGTTTGGCTTCTGAGCTGGGGGGTGTGGAGCTGAGCACAGAGTCTGGTGTGGCTGTCAGAGGAGCTGGGGGCATCAGGAGCAGGGTGGGTGTAAGCTCTGCTGGCAGGGATGGCTGATGGATGCAGGCTCTGCTTGGGGTTTGTTTCCTGTGTTGCCATGACAAACAGCTTCTGCCTGTTATTCTTGCTGGCAATTACCATCATTGTTTGTTGCAAAGCCCATATTCCAGGACGGAGCTGACCCAAACCTCAGCTGTGCTTTGCTTGGGTTTGCAGTCCCCGGCCTGGTGGGTGGGATGGAGCCCTGGGCTTGGGGACTGTCAGAGAGCTGTGTATCTGGAGGGAGAGGTTAATTTTTTCACCCTGCTGCTGCTAGCCCAGCCTGTTTTCACCCTTGGGCTGGGCTAGCAGCAGCAGGACCTGGAGACCCAGGCTGCTGCAGCTTCATGACCCCTCCATCAGCCCACTCTAGGTTCACCTCTGGGGTCTCCTTCCCATATCAGGGCTGTCTTGTTCCTCCTGCTCTGTCCCACTGGTGGGGCAGGTGGATGGTGCAAAATCTGCTGGAATAAATAGTACTGGAGGACCTGGAGAGGGGAGGAGGCTGGTCCAGCTCACCCAGCCGTTAGCACTGGAGGAAGCAGATGGGAAAATGGTCTGAGCAGTCCTTGTGGTCACTGTGAGCTGGTGGGGCTGGGATGCTGGCTGCTCTCCCCTTGGACATGTCTCCATGCTCATGGCAAGGTGGGGGGAGGCACCAGCTCTTCCCCTGGCATGGGGGCCAAATCCAGTCCTTGTCCCATGACTGTCCCTGTGGTTATTGTCACTCACTGCAAACTTACTTGCAGCTTAATGGTGAATTATCAAAACAGAGTGAAAAAATCAACAGAAAGGATGTGTGTGTGCCCTTGGCCTGACATAGACCTCTTGGAGCAGGGCCAGAGGAGGCCACGGGGATGATCTGAGGGCTGGAGCACCTCTCCTACAGAGACAGGCTGGGAGAGATGGGCTGGGTCAGCCTGGGGAAGAGAAGGCTGTGGGGAGACCTCAGAGCCCCTTCCAGTCCCTGAAGGACCTACAGGGCAGCTGGGCAGGGCTGTTTGGAAGGGCAGGGAGCGATGGGACGAGGGCTGAGGGGTTAAACTAGAGCAGGGCAGGGTTAGGTGAGACCTGAGGAAGAAGTTCTTCACTCTGCGGGTGGTGAGACCCTGGCCCAGGGTGCCCAGAGAGGTGGTGGAGGCCCCATCCCTGGAGACATTCAAGGTCAGGCTGGATGAAGCTCTGAGCACCCTGCTCCAGTTCAAGGTGTCCCTGCTCGCTGCAGGGGTGGGACTGGATGGCCTCTGAAGGTCTCTTCCAGCCTAACACAGCCTATGGTTCTATGAACCTGTACAGACCTCCAGCAACCACACACTGTTCAGCCCCCACCCACCACAGCCCAGCAGTGCACACACATCAGGGTAACCCTGATCAGTCTCTTTCCCCCTCAGTGTCTCCACCACCTTCTGGAAATGTCCTGTTTTTCTGGGCCTTCCCCAGAGCTTTGCTCATGGGGCACAGCTCTAGACCCAGCTCCAACTTCACCATCTTTCTCAGCAAGGAGGTGGTTGTTGGCTCCCATGAGCAGGCCCCTGTCGTGGTTCCCCCCGGCTGTGGGCCGAGCTCCACGCAGCTGCCTGCTCCTTAAAGTAAAAGAGCAGGGGAAGAGGGAAAAAGGGGGAAACAAGGGAAGGGAAAAGGAAGGGGAAATAACTCCAAACCCAAGAAACTAAGAGGCCCGTGGGTTGGGAGAAGGAGAGTTTACTGAGAGAACAGAAAGATCAAATATCCCAATGCTAACAGGACTTTAGAGCAAAAGAAGATGAAACTCTTGATCCCCAATGCAGTTTCTCCCCGACCCACACAACTCAGGTACCACCCAGAGCTGTCCCGGAACCCGACCGTCCCCTCAAGCAGCACGCGTCCCGCCACCGCCCCTCTTCTTCCTCCCCTCAGCCCCCCGTTCTCCTGGGCAGGACGTCATTGCCATGGAATACTCTCTTTGGCCCAGCTGGGGCACCTGTCCTGGCTTCGCCCCTCCTTTCTCCTGAAGAGAGAAATAGGAAGAAGCTGAGAAAGTCCTTGACTGTCTGACTGCAACTAAGAACATCAGGGTGTTCTCAGCACTGCTTTCATTGTAACTCCCAAACACAGCATCCCATCAGCTGCTGCAAATGGAGTTAACTCTATCCTGACTGAAACCAGGACACCCCTCAGCCCGGGTGTCTGTGCAGCGTTACACACACAGTGCACACACACACATGGGCACACACAGCTGTCTGCACTGAGCCAGCAAAGGCTGGTGAAGCAGCTGAACCACCAGCAAAGCCGAGCTGTGAATCCCTTCTCAGCTGCAGGGCTCTGTCGACTCCCAGAGAGAAACTTCTTGTGCCTACAACCACGTCATGAGGAAAAGCCTTGAACTGGAAATGCAAATAGACATGTAATTTATTTTAAATAAGGCAGTTAATGTACTGTGTGTCCAGTAAAGTACCATCCAGCTCCTATCACCCATTTAGTGAGACTGCTCCACATAATAAATTCCAAATGAGTCATAATGGCTGTACTTGGAGTTAAGTTAATAACTCTGCGTGCCTATCTGAAACAGAGAGGCTTGGGGTATAGCAAGCACTGCACTTGCCATGAGAGCAGGCCCATCAGCATTTTGGAGATCATATGGAATTGCCATCCGCTCCAAATGAATGAATTCATCAGCTCCCCTTGCACCTTGGCAGAGGGGACCTGCTCCCAGGCACTGAGGCAACCAACATCATGTACAAGTTACTGATGTAAAGGGAAGATTTAAGGGGAAATGTTTTCTGTAGTGTGTCAAAGTCTCCTACCAGGAGGAGACTGTATCTGAACACAACCATGCAAGCATTTGACTTCTTGACATTTGCAGTTTGGAGGAAAGAAACCTGTGATTTCATACATCCTAGAAGCAAAGGTGTTTAAAGAAATCTCAGTTAAATTAAGTCCTAAAGGGAAGGAGGAAATATCACATTCAAACTGAAAGGAAATGTTTTTTTGAGCACTACCAAAAAAGCTTAGAAATAAAACTGGTATCATTTCAAAAGAAAGCACAATACTGTAAATGTAATTTATTGAACTATTTGTTTCAATAATACATTTAGTTTTCAGTACTTGAGTAAATACATTTTGGGGAGAAGTGCCAGATGAAAGGTCATCATTCCTTTTAAGATCCTCATGTTTCTCCAGCTCATAGACACAAACTGAGCCTGTGTCATTGGTCTTGTAAGGAAATAGGATTTCATCTCAACTATTTCCCATGGCCCGTGGCTGGCAGTCCCTCACCCACCATGCAATGCACACGGGTGTGGGAAGGCACTCACACTGCTGTCACACACTCACACCACTGTGCACACTCACACTCACCACTGTGCACACTCACACACACTTAACACATCTTCACAGCAAGCCAAAGGGTGGGGAACATCCTTGGGCTGAGCAGTCAGGAATATTTTAGGAAGGCTGATAGTCATCTTCTAGTTTTACTGGTGGCTGCTGGTGTCTGAAAAGCCCAAGAGTCACCCACTTGATCATGAGTCACCCAGTTATCAGCTCGGGGCTTTTAAGCCAGGACACATAAAGGACTTCCAAGTATCCCAGAGTTGGTTAGAAAGGGTGTCTGGAGGTCTTTAGTCCACCCTGCTATTGTCATCACCATGGTTGAGCACACTGCTGTCCACACACTGGACCAACTGCCCAGCCAGGACCTTCCCGTGGGGTGTGCAAAGGACTGGACAGGTTCCCCCCTGTGGTTTCTAACAGGTGGGTAGAGCAGGGCCAGCCCTACCCGTGGGAAGGGCTGTGCTACCTGCTCCCACCAGCTCTGCTGGCCGCAGGGCTGCAGGCTTCCCCAAGCCCCTTGCCCCCTGGGTGCATCCTCACCCCATCCCTCAGAGCCGTCTCGCCCAGAGAATCTGGAGCCAACAGGGCTACAGCCTTCAAGTGTAGGTTTGCTTGTGCAAGTCAGAGATCCCCCTCCAACCCAGAGCAACCCCCCTGCAGCTCACACCCCAAGTGCCAGTCCTGCAGCCCTGCTTGTAGCTGAGCTGTGCAAGGGCTGCTGGCAGGTAGAGGTGCAAAGCCCAAGCTGCATGGAGATCATCCCTGCTAGCATCAGGTAACAGTTCAAAAGGCATCATCCTCGCTCTCAGTCTCCCTCTCAGTTTCTTCTAAGCACAAAAACAGCAAACACACAGACACACAAAAGGAAGGGGAGGGGAGGGGGAGAAGAAAAGAAAGGGGTGACTTCCAGCCAGGCAGTAAAATGCCATCTGTCTCCTGACAGCTCATGTGACACTGACAGACGTCCACTGAGAGCCAGAGCCAAAGGCATGGCAGCCCATGATCCCTGCACGGCGGGCAAAGGAGCACCCCTTCCCCAGCCTCCGCTCTCTCCAAACCCATCAAAAGTTTTCCAGCTGGGGAAAAAACCAAAATACCAAGGCAATCCTTGCTGCTCTTCCCACAGGGAAACATGCCCAGGGCTGTGGTGGAGGTGGCAGTGTCGGACTTTGGAGCGGGGCTGTCTGTGCCCATGACTTTTCACCAAGCTGGGATCCCTTTGGATCCACCTGTTTCCCTCTCCAAAGCAGCTCCCGGGAAACAAAGGAGATGAACAGCAGGCAGCTCACCACCCCCATGCAGCCCAACTGCTTAATTGCCTCTAGGGAAAGAGCCCCACTGACCCTGGGACCCTCGGAGGCTGGAGGAGCAGAGCTGAACAGGGACACGACAGACGTGCTGCTGTGGCTGGCAGGGACTGGCTGCTGCCCGGCCCTGCAGATGCTGCCACAAAGAGGGAAGCTGCGACTCACATTTCCTGGGAGCACAGATGTCTCTGGATGACACAGCCACTTCCCAGAAAGAGATATGCCCCAATTAGTCCCAGAGGAGATGGTGGGGAAGTCCCCACACTGTGGGTGGAAGAGGAGAAGCGCCCGCATGTTCCCAGTTTCCCTGGATTCCCAGCAGTGATGTCTTCAGGACAGCAGAACTGCTCTGGGCATTGGAAGGTGCAATCTTCTTGCCCTACATCTCATGTGTCTGTGGCTTAGCAGAGCAGAGCCTGGGAGGCTCAGGACCCTGTGGTGGGGGCTGCCCTGTGAGGGCGAAGGAGCTCAGCTTCCTGCTCCTGTGGAGTGGTCCTGGGCAGGCTAGGCTGGGCTGAGGTACAGAGCCACAACCACCTTTGTGCCAGCTGGGGCTGCAAGGACAGCACAGCAGTGAGGTGTCCACACAACCCTTCTCTGAAGCAGCAAGCCCACCATCAGGAGCCAGGAGTCCTGAACAGCACACACCTCCTTCTCCATGGACCTCTTCTCCCTCTTAGCCTCTTCAAGCGTCCAGGCCACTGGTCACCACCCAGCACATGGCAGGACTGAGTTGATCATCTCCTGAACCTGTCTCCTGGGAACAAAACTTCAGAAGCAGTCACCAGCCACACACAGAGCTGGGAGGGTGACATGGGTGGTGCAGAAGACTGTCCTCCCCAGCCTGCCAAGGACCATCAGGATAATGCAAAGTCCCACAAGACCCTTGGACCCTTCCCCACAACTACGCCACCCATCAGTACTCAGACACAGTTGGGCACCCTGTGAGGTCCTGGGCATCTTCCCTGGAGGGAGATGGAAATCCAGGGCTGCAGGAGATGGGCAGTGTCCACCATCCCATCTGTAAAGTGTCAAGTCCTATTTGCTTTAGGCACCATCCAGGACAGGCTGAGAGTCACCCATGGCTCAGCATGGTCCAGGGGGAGATGCTGATGCCACTGAGCACCACCTAACCTCAGGCTCCATCCTTGAGTAGTGACAACATATGGTTACTAAGCCTCTGAGCCCAAAGGCAGGTGAGAACCTTGACCTGCAAGTGTTCCCTTTACCTATTTTACTAGGAGACATGGAGTTACAATGCAGTTTCCCGAGGGCATGCCCAGGGGCAGGCAGAGAAAGAGCCCAGCCTTCAGCAGATCCCTCTCTGGCTGCAGCAGATCAGTGCTGCTGTTGGGAGAAGCCACTGTGCTGCAATGAGACCCCTGAGAGCACACTTTGAACTTGGGCTGTGAAGCCTGGAGGAACCCTGACATTTCACACACACTTTGCCAAGCAGACCCCAGTGTCACCTCCTCTCCAGCTCCTGGGCACAGGTCTGTTGCCCACCAGCATCTTTCAACCATTTGACTGCAGAGGTGGTCCATTGACCTCTGTAGCAACCCCTGACCCCACAGTTATCCCAGGTGACACTTTGAGTGACTCCCAGCCATGTCCTGCTCCCCTCCATGCCTGCCCTGTCTGTGTCTCCAGGGCTTCTTTGTGAGGATGGGGCATGTGTCAGCAGCAGGGACCTTGGCTCAGGGCTGTCTGGGTGGACAGGGAGAGTGTCAGTACATGACAGGCTTTGAGCCAAGACAAAAATGGTCAAGTTTATTATTGTAGCAGAGGAAAAAGCTCTTGATTATGTTGTGAAACGGTGGTGTGGGATCACTTGGCCTCAGCCCATGGGCCACAGGAGCTGTGGAGACAAGAGTTACTGCAGGTGGGGCTGAAGGTGTGGGGCTGCCACCCCCTCCAGCCCCCAGGAGCCACTGTCCAGCCCTGGGTACAGAGAAACACTCTGCAGCAGCCTGGCCCTGCTGTGTTTATCTTGGCTAATGATTAGCTGAGTAGGACGTGGCCATTCAAGGGCACAGGGTGAAAACAGCCCTTCTGCCTTTGCTTACACAGCACACACAGCCGGGCCATTCCCACAGCCAACACCCAGTGAGCCACAGCAACGGGGGAAATGCCAGCTCAGGAGCCATATCCAAGGGTTTGGGCTGGGAAGGCAGCCCAGGGGATGCTGCCCAACCCAGCTCTGCTCGAAACTTCCTCCCAGCAAGAGCTGACCCCAATGAACACAGTTCATTGGGGTCAGCTCTTGCTGGGAGGAAGTTTCTGAAGAGAGGTTTTCCCATCTGAAGGCAAATCCAGGCAGATGGGATCTTGTTCTTTGTGCATCAGAAGTTGAGTTAGGAGTTAATGTGAAGCTCTGGGGTCACAAAAATAAAGGTGTCCCTGTGTGTCCTGTACTTGGAGATCCCACGGGGTTCTCTACAACACCCTCTTACCTGCTCAGAGATCAGGCGCTGTCTCCTCCAGGGCCAGCTGCAGCAGTTTTACAGCAAACTCTTTCACCCACATCCCCAGGATCCTGGTGAAGCCTGTTCGTGGCTGCCAGGATGAAGAACAGGTCTCTGATCAGGGTACGATCCCAACTCTGCAATGAGATACTGTCAAAACTCAGGAAACAGGAACCGTGGCCATGGCTGAGAGGATCCCTGCCCACCTGAGGAGCAGCCCACTTGGAACCTCATCCCAACTCACCCTCTGACCAACAGCTGAAAGCATCAGGTCCTGTGCTTCCCCCAAACCTGACATCAGGCTGGCTTTGCCTGAAAGCACACGTGTTGCACGTGGTGGGACCCAAGGGCCAGACATCGCACCAGCCCTGACACCCTGCCTGCCCCACTCACTCCCTCTGCTTCCTGGCACCAGGCTCAGCTGACCCTGGAGACTGGCTCTGCCCAGCACTGGGTCCAGCACAGGGACCTGCTGGGTGGCAGAGTGGAGTTCTGCTCCACACCCATGTGCCTGTGGGACTCATCCCCTCTGTGGGAAGGAGCAGTGCAGGAGGAGGATGTCTCCCAGCTCTGGAGACCAACCATAGGATATCCTAGGACAGGTAGTCATCTCTTTTAACATGAATGTTTTAATGTTCTGACACTGGGACTGTCACCCAGGAATGGGGTAGAGTCCCCATCACTGGACAACTTCCGAACTTGTATGGACTGCCCTTGAGAAGCTTGTTGCAGTTTTAAGCCAGCTCTGCACAGAGGTGGAGGTTGGACCAGAGACCTCCAGAGGTCACTTCCAAATGAATTCTGTGACTCGTTCAGCTCTCTGAACTTCTGCTGGTGGGTGAAAAGAAATGGACCCCTCCATAGGGTCCTGTCTAAGGCAAGTCTGGTGGAACCCAAGGACTGGACTGACTTGCTTTGCATGGCTCTGGGACTCTACATCCTTTATATCTCTCCCACTCAAGGTAATATTATTCTTTTTGTGAAGAGAAAACCACTTTAAATGGCTCTTAAGAGCACTTCTCATCAGCTGGAGTGAATATGAACTGATCTCAGGTAAATTAAGTCCACTTCAAGTGTCAATTGTTCAAAGCCACTTAATTAATACACTTCAGCATCAGGTCCCTGTACACAGATCCAAAGAGACACCATCCATCCACTCCCACTGCTCAGCAACTAACAACCCTACTCAGTCCACGTGATATTGGAAAACTTTGCTGAACCTCATGAAGCCCATGAAGCTGATTCTGATTCCTCTCCTCAGACCCTGGACAAATTCCTGCATTTGACTAGCTCTTCACTCCAAGCTGCCAGCATCTGCTGAAATGGCTTAGAAGCAGCAGAAAACCCCAGTTCTAGAGATCTCATGAATTGCCCCATGTTCTTGAGTTTCTGAAGATCTCTGCTTTCTCTCCTCTCAGGTCACAGGGATGGATCTGCTGGAGACACACGCCCCAAGTCTCCACAGAACACTGACATCTGGGGCTTCTGATGAATTCCTTTGTGTGGCTTTGGCAGTAACTCCTGACCCCACACTGCCCTCTCAATGATGTTATTCCCATTTCAAGGGAGAGATCAGGCTCAAGACTTCCAAGGCCCCTTCCAGCCAACATCCACACGTCAACAAGTGCTGTGTCAGTCCCTGCCTCCCCAGAGGTGGGGACTTCTCTAACCTGTTTCTCCTGCCAGTTCTTGGATGGTCTGTCCCAGAAATTATCCATCAGCACCATCTCTTTCCTTTGCAAGCAGCAACAGCAGGCACTGGCAAGAGGTGCTTTCACTGGGTGTGAATGTGCACAGCTCTGGCTTGGCTGTACAGAAGTCAGCCTGCCTCTCAGATCAGAGGGCGCCTGCTTCCCTCTGTGCAGTGCTCAGTCTGCATGCAAACAAACAGCTTTCTCTGCCTCTCCCTCTCTTGCTCGCTCTTTCCTTCTGACAAATTCTTTTTTCCTTCTTCCTGCAAGTTTCTTTCTTTCTTTCTTGTTCCTTCTCTTTCTTTCTCTCTCTCTTTCTCTCTTTCTTTCTCTCTTTCTTTCTTTCCTTCTTTCTTTCTTTCTTTCTTTCTCTATTTCTTTTTCTTTCTTTCTCTATTTCTTTTTCTTTCTCTCTTTCTTTCTTTCCTTCTTTCTTTCTCTATTTCTTTTTCTTTCTCTCTTTCTTTCCTTCTTTCTTTCTCTATTTTTTTTTCTTTCTTTCTTTCTTTCCTTCCTTCTTTCTTTCTCTTTCTTTCCTTCTTTCTCTTTCTTTCCTTCTTTCTCTCTTTCTTTCTTTCTTTCTCTCTTTCTTTCTTTCCTTCTTTCTCTATCTCTTCCTTCCTTCTTTCTCTATCTCTTTCTTTCTCTATTTCTTTCCTTCTTTCTTTCTCTATTTCTTTCCTTCTCTCTCTATTTCTTTCCTTCTCTCTCTATTTCTTTCCTTCTCTCTCTATCTCTTCCTTCCTTCTCTCTCTATCTCTTCCTTCCTTCTTTCTCTATCTCTTCCTTCCTTCTTTCTCTATCTCTTCCTTCTTTCTTTCTCTATCTCTTCCTTCTTTCTTTCTCTATCTCTTTCCTTCTTTCTTTCTCTATCTCTTTCTTTCTCTATCTCTTTCCTTCTTTCTGTCTCTATTTCTTTCCTTCTCTCTCTATTTCTTTCCTTCTCTCTCTATTTCTTTCCTTCTCTCTATTTCTTTCCTTCTCTATTTCTTTCTTTCTTTCCTTCTCTTTCTCTCTTTCTCCCTCCTTCCTTCCTTCCTTCCTTCCTTTCCTTCCTTCCTTCCTTCCCTCCTTTCTCTGCATCTATCTCAATGACAAGGGTTTCTGGTTACTGTCCTCCTGGGGACTCAAGCACCAGGCTCCTCTCACTCACTCACTGACTGGCAGATTAAGATAGATAAAGGGAGAGATTTGTGTATTGACTCTGTGTTTATGTAACTCGTGTGCACAGCGTGGCCAGGAGCACAGGGGGATCTGACCCACATAAATAATAAGGAGCAGCATTTCTAAACTAAATCATCTGGAAAATTCACAGACGATTCTGTCGGTTCCTTCTATTGTGTCACCAGAGGGTCATAAATAATTCAGCCTTGCTCAAATATTTATGGAAATCAATTTAGCCCTCAGTCCAGCGTCACCTCCCTGAGAAAACAGTTTCCTTTCATATCTCAAGTGCAAACCGACTGCCCTCCATCCCACCAGCCTCCCTGGGGCCAAGGGCACCTGTAACCTCCCAGCAACATACCCAGGCACCAGCCCAGATAAGCAGGTCTCCAGACAGCTCTGGAGCCACAGGACTCCTGCTCCCCTTCTGCTCTGACCACCCCAAGCTTCACAGTGGGACATCTGCTCTGGCCCAGGGTGGTTGTCAGCTCCAGAGCCAAGGGATGGCACTTGGCAAAGCCATCGGCACATGGACAGCAGCTCCTGTCCAGGTGACAACTGATGCTTGGAACAACAGTCCCTGTCAGGAGAGAGGCTCTGGATGTGATTGAAGGTCACCAAGCAAACTCCCATGGGAGCAAGCAGCCCCGGGGAGCTCCCTGTGCCCACTCCCAGGGCAAGGTCCACAGCTCTGTCATACCCACTAAGGACCAGCCTCTCTACAGCCTGAGCCATGACCTGGCACTCGTGACTTGCTTCCTTGCCTCCTCTCTGGCCAACACACCCCAAAGATTCACAAGAACCCTGCCCAAAAGCAGAACAGCCATGCAGGCTGCCCATTCCAACAAGCACCCACAAAGATTTTTCACCCAAATGGTCAATCCCCCAGGTTCCTGGTCCTGGGTCCCTTCATTGATCCTTCTGGGAGCTCAGCATATCCACGTGCTGTTCCTGTCTTGACCAAAAACCCCACATCATGGTAGCTCTGAATGTCTTCCAGCATCTTCACCACCGACAAACTGGACAAACCCCCAGGACTGAGAGGCTGTCCCTCTTTGCACATCATCCAGGGGTGCAACATGCTCAGAGCACAACCAGACCACAGATCAAGATGAAACCACCTACCAGCTCAGCCACCAGCACAGAAACTGGGGGGCAGCCATGTTCAGCCCAAGCTCATATGGAGAAGCCATATCTCCAGCCTTTGTCCCCCTTGCAGCTCCTGTAAGATTACCTCTTGGTATGCCACTCATCTGGCCTCTCCTCAAGTTCCCAGCCCATTTCTCACCCCTGGTGCACTTTGCCTGGAACAGCATGCAGAGCTGTGCAAAGCCACGACTCAGCTGGGGTCCCAAGGCACCACTGACCATGGCAGACACCAGGACACCTCCTCACCTAGGGTCCCTGCCTGTCCCAGGCAGTGCAATGAACTGAGCAGCAGTGGACTGCATGCCATGTGGGGGTCTGAGGTGGCACGGGCATGCTGCAGTGAACAGGAATCCAGGGAGGTGCTTTGGGAGAGGTTTCCACCACAGGAATATTTCTGCACCAAAAGCACCATCTACAAGCCTTGGCTTGAGCACCTTTCAGCTGTGAGTCCCTGGGGCAGGAGGTAGGACTGGTGGGGAGAGCTCTGGGCAGGCTTTCCAGTGTCTGGACAGAGTCACTGGCAGCCACAGAGGTTAATGGATGTTCCCTCCAGCCATTCACATTGATCCAGATCCTCCAGTTCTTTGAGGTAGGAAATTCACTGTGTTGCAGGAGGAGGCAGAGAGAAGGTGGGACTGGCAGCTTGAGGAGTAGGAGTTGGTATCATTGATGGCCAAGCTCTGCACCCTCCAAGCTGAAAGAACTGCAAAGCACACAATTCAGTGTGTGAGGAGGGTTTGTGAGCTTCTCCAGGCCTGAAACTGGATAAGAAAGGTGAAAGACTCTCTCCTGCCCAGGCCTCCACTAAGCATGCAGCATCTTGAGTATACTTTGAGTTTCTGAGTTAAGACAGGCCTGGTGTATCCCACCCAGACCACGCACCATCACATGGACATGCACATTTCTGACCTCATCTGGACCTAGAGCTGCCCTGGAGAAAAGTTTTCAACTGGCAGATCTTTCTTGGGCCAAGGATGCTTCTCCAGGGAGCACTGAGAAGACACACGCCTCAGAGCTAGCCTTAGAAATCTTCCTCCAAAGCCCCACTGCTTTTCACAGCCTCACTTACAGCATGACAAATGGCACTAACTCCCCAGTGAACAAGAGACCTGGGATTCCACAGCTGCGAACTCTGAACAAGGTCTGATGTCCTGCTCTGGTAGGACACATCTCTCCAGGAGCCTCATGTCTGCGGTAGAGGCAGAGGACCTGGGTGTAAGATCCAGTGACAGTCCAGGCACCGGCAACTCGAGCTGTAACACGGATCACCCACCCCTCCTCGCTGGCAATCAACCAGCACAGAGGAAGAAGGACAGGACATCAAGGCCAAGCACTTGTGCATCATGCAAAAGGACCCAGCTATGTCAGACTCCAGCACCAGCTCTGCTCTTTACAAACTTTGGACCTGCAAGTGCCCAGTTCACTAGGGTTCAAACAGCCAAAACCAGCTCCTGGCACTGACCCACAAACCCAAATCAGAGATCAAGCAGCAGAAGAGGGAGAGGCTCTTGGATTGTGCCAAACAGTATGCTGCAGGAAAAGGAGATGCTCCAAATGAAGAATTACAGGTTCTCCAAGCAGGTGTGAGCACTGTCACTGCTTGATAGAGGACAGCAAAACTCAGCTTGCAGGGCTGGTCCACGATGGAGGCTCCACAGAACTGGTAGGTGTTTTGGCACGCTCCATGGGAGCTCCACACAGCACCAGCCCAAAGGACGAAGCCAGGTGGGGTGACTAGTCCCTGGGAGGACTTGCACCTGCGTGGCCTTCACCCAGGTAAACATGGAGGAGATGGAAGCCCTTGCAAATCTGATGCCACTTAACTGCACCTCAGATATGAAGAGGCCATGGCTCAAATTGCCAAGCTTAAAAAGACCAAAAGCTAGGGAACTGACCACCAAGTTGGAATAAAATGTCTTCTGGAGATGAAAGCAAACCCCAGAAGGGAAAACAAAGCAATCACATAAACAGTGCCACAGAGGAGGCACACACAGCTCCAGGCCTGTGTCCCAAGGCTTCTCCTAGGCCCATGTCTCTCAGCACAAGACTGTGAGCTCCCTTCTGCTTTCTGGACTCCCCTCTTTCACCCATATGTGACAGCAATGCTGAGGCACCCTCAAGGCCCAGGCACAGCCCACGTCTGCACGTCTGTGATGCCACTGAATGACAGCACCACTGTTGTTCCCACACACAGGAGGCTCAGGGATCTGTGGTGGGGACACTTCACATGTGTGAAGCCTTTGGGTGATGCTCCCAAATGAGCCACCCCTCCTGCCTCTGGGCTCGCTGCGTTCCCTGCTGGGGCTTTCAAGGAGCAGGCAGGGAAAGAAGTGGGGAATGGAGAAAGGGAAAGCTAACCAGAGCTGTTCTACCAGCTCTAGAAGAGCTGCAAGCAATGGTCATGTTCTGCCTGCATGCTGCAGCTCCCACCTGAGGGGCTCGTGTCCCCCAGCATGCCCGTGCACAGGAGACAAAGGGATCAGGATGTGCACTGATGCTACTAACACAGAAGAGCTTCACTAGGAATAATCAGCCCTTGTTAGGGGGAAATCCAAGGGAAATTCTGGACAAAAAGGTAGGCAGAATCCTTTTGCTGTTTTTTGCTCTCCCTGCCTGGAGAAGTCACAGAATCACAGGGTTGGAGAAGACATTTTAGATCATCAAGACCCTCTCCTGTCCAGCACTGGAGGCCTTTGAAAGATTATTTTTCTTTGTGAGACTGGTGATTGACTAAAGATGAAAGAAATGGATATTCCTGGGCTGCAGGGTCCTGAACTGCCCAACATTCAGGGTGCCACCAAATGATTATCCTTAATTCATAGCCCCACTCTTACTGTGTTTGCCTCAGTGCCCAGTGCAAGGACATCACCTTGGTCTCTGCAGAGCTGGGTGTTAGTTGTGTTTTATGGAAAAAGGGGTTAATTTGAGCCCTCTTCTCCCCCAAGCACAGTAGCACAATCAATCTCATCAGAGCTGCCTGGCTTTCTCCTCCCTTCTCCAGCCAGCCACTTCTTGGCTCTTAATAAATTATTCAGCTTCCCTAAATATGCATAGGGGTCTCATTAACAACTAATTCTGCTTATTTAAAACAACTGCATAATCAAACCACTATAGTGTTTCTCCTTTCTTAGAACCATGAATTATTCATGTGCTGGGAATCAGCATACAAATGTATTGATTCTTGACAGAGTGCATTTTTCACAGCCTGGAAAAAAACCAATCCCTGGTTATTCTGGTTTTCAGCACTTTGCCCACACCCCCTTTAACAAATCATGTGGTGTTTTCCTGGGAACAGACGTTGGGCAAGCCCACAGGATCACCAAATGCACCTGGAATTCTTGAGTGCAATGAAAGAGAGTGTTTCCAACACTGCAATTAATTACTTACACAATCTTGACTTGCAGGCCTTTCCCAGAGTGCTGATGGCTGGGTGCTGCAGCATCCCTCACAGCCTGACTTCGTGGTGCCTTCAGGTGCTCCCACAAGCCACAGAGAACACCTGAGCCACAGAGGAAGGGACATCTTGCAAAGGTGCACAAAGCCAGCAGTGTCACTGGATCCAAGGAAAGCCCTGAAGAAAAACACACACAGGTTCAAGAGGGGACACACACCCATGTGTTGCTGTTAGGCTGGAAAAAAACAATCCCTGGTTATTCTGGGATCTCTTTGCTTAGTAAGGGACCTGCTCGGCCACCACCTAAGGGAAGCAGGACACTGAGCAGCCACACACATGCCCCCACACACCAACCCCCTGATTCCTAATCTGGCCTGTTGCATCCTGTCTCATTCTGAAGCTTTTGTGCAGAGTTGTGTTTAGAGACCCACCCCCAGGCCCTGCATCCTTCTTGCACAGATCCCTGAGGAGCTGGTCCCAGCCTTCTCTTGGGCTCACAGAATGAGAGAGTAATTCAGGTCAGAAGGGATATCTGGAGGTTTCTAGTCCAACCTCCTGCTCAAAGCAGAGTCAGGTATGATATCAGACCAGGTTCCTCACAGTCCTGTCTTGTCTTGAAAACTTCTAGGAGAAATGGAGACCTCAAAATTTCTGAGCAACCTATCTCACCTGCTCCAGGAAGACTGTCCTCATGGTGAAAGCTTTCCCTCATACCTGTCCTTGAAACTCTACATCTCAGGCTGTGAGATGTGGGGGAAGCAGTGGCCTCCATGACAGCCACAGCATCCCCAAAGCTTACATACACATCTCATTCTCAAAAAGGGTATTTTGGGAACCCCATCCCATGAGAATGGGCTGCACCAAATGTTGGAAATGGAGCCATGGAGCCAGTGACCTCCAGCTCACTGCAAACAAAGATTTAGAACCTGTGCATCTTCTTGTAGGTACCTCCAGGGGCTCAACCCCTGGAAAATCATACCCACTTCTCCTTTCTGAAAGATGCTCTGGGCCTGTAGTCTGGAGGCAGGTCCCTAAATGTCAGGCAGGATCCCAGGGAACGTGCACAGCTGATGCTTGCTGGGAATTATCAGTGCTCCTGCAAGAGCTGCAGGTGTGTCAGTCTTTGCAGAGAAGCTTTGAGATGCAAGTCCCTTGAGATCTTCACCTGTCTCGGGATGCTCCAAGCTCAGGACAGTGCCCACAGCTGCAAAACCAGTGTCCAAGACCTCCCTGGGCATGGGGCTCAGTCCCTAATGGCTGCAGCAGTGTCCACAGGGGGTCACTGCCAGGATGGAGACTTCACTTCATCCACCCCAACACTGACCAAAAGCAAGGCAGCAGCACACCGAGCCCAAGGGCATTTGCAGTGCTGCCATTTCAGACACTGTCCTGCCAAGGTGGGCTCCAGGCAGCCTCTGGGTTCAGCATGTGTGGGCTGGGGCAGAGACATCCTGCATGGGGCACAACCTCACCTCCCCAGCCACGCGTCTCTCTGAGCCTCTGACAAAGCCATGGCCTGTCTGCCCCAGGTGCTCTGTGGGTTTCCTCACTGAATGAACATCAGATGGTCCCAGGAAAACTGGGCAGGCTTTCTCTTTTTTTCTCTTTGCTTAGTAAGGGACCAGGTTGCTGTTTAGTCTTCTTACTCTTTCATGATAAAGAAACCCCATTAGCCATGGGAGGAACATGGATCTGTAGATGGTTTTTTACAGCACAGCAGAGTCCTGAGACAAGATCTCCCTTTCTTCCTTCCCCTGCCTATCTGCATTGCTGGCTGGCTGGTTCTCTATCTGTTCATCAGCTTGCCTGCAGCTTCTAGAGCTGTCACTCAGAAAACAACCTCCACGTGGAGCCATCTGAGGACTTGATCCAAATCCCATCCCCAATCTGTCCTGCAATAGACAGGAGTCTCCAGCCAGGGCTTGATCAGAGCAGACCCAGTGGTGAGAGCCACGGGCAATGCAGAAGGAGCTGGGATGGGGAGATATGCTGTGCACAAAACATATGGTGGGATGTAGGGGGGTGTTAACTACCCCCATTCCACACAGTCAGCTCAAGGTAGCAGTGTTCTGACCCATCCTGAATGAGGGGATGGATGTGGTGCTGTGGAGGTGCCAGCACATCGTGTGACAGCAAGATGACCCCAGCACTGGCAGGACCAGAGTGTACAGCACAGTGCTGTGAGTCACTTGTAGCTCTGCCAGAGCTCCTCACATGGTGCTTGGGGAAGGTAATGACACTCAGGGTGACCTCCAGAGACCAAGGTGCTGAGGAAATGGTAGATATTTTCAGGCTGCTCTGGATGTCTTCTCAATGACCCACATCCCTTTGTGCCCAAAAGCCATTGCTTCTCCTCCCATCTTGTGACATCTCTGTGACCACAACCTCCACTGCTCCTCTCTGCAAGGCTCAGCTGAAGGGCTGGATGCTTCTGCCCTGCCTGCAGACTGGGCAGTGAGAGGGGTCTGGATGGATGATCCTGGATGGGTAGGAAATACAGAGAGCAGAGATGGAAAGGCACTGGGAGGAAAGGGAAGGATGACACTGGTAAGCAGCTCCTCGTAACCCAGGAGCTGGAGCAGCTGAACTGGTCCCATGAATCTTGGAAAAGCATTCAGTTGCCTAAGTGAAAGAACATCTTAAGACAGAGCAACTAAACCCACTGCTCTGATCAAACAGATGAATGATCCCAGGAGAAACTTCATTTAATCAGAACAGCAAGAACTTGACAAAACCTCCCAGTTGTACATATTAACCAAAATCCTGCTGCAACAGGCTTGCACATTGGCATAACTTTGCAACCCAGGAGTATCTGTACTGACACTAGCTCAAAGTGCATCTGAACACACGTTCTCAAGAGCTGATGTTGTACAGACAGCAGCCCTGCAACAGCAGCTTCTGGGGAACACAGCCAAGAAGACAACAGGTGAGTGAAAGAGGCTGCTTTGAGCCTGGGGGCTGAAGTTCTTGGCAGTGTGGCAAGGAGGTTTGGGTTGCCATTGAAAAAGCAAGTTTGTGCTCCTGTTTTGGAAATGGGTAGAATGAGTTCAAAGGAAAGCTATCTGAAAGGCATCCACATGACTACCATGCTCAGGTAGGGACCAAAGTCTGACTGGTGAGTCACCTAGTAGAGGGAGATCGAATCCATGTGTCACCTGAGACAGACAGTATGGTGCTGCAGGAGTCACAGTCCTGTGTGCAGAGACCCTCTACCTCAGGAACATCCTATTCACCACCTTGAGATTGAAATCTCTACTCCATGGCCCCTTTCTACCTTAAAAGCAGAGGAAAAAGCTAGAAGCATGCTGGGTTCACACCGAGCACACTGCTGCTGGGCACTGAGGACAAGGATCACAGAGTTTCATGAGGAGGTAACATGGCTCCAAAAGTCAGCCTGCATAAACTGAAGGAGGTATCTGTTGGACTTGCTGCAAGCACCTCGCTCTGTTCCTGTCTGTCCCTGTCCCAGCCCCTCACTTTATGAGAGGTAGGGGCACCCCATGATCTCGGAGCAGAACTGGTAACCAGGACACCAGGTCCTGCGAGGGTGGAGCGGTTGCTGCCCTCAACTTGCTGGGTGAGAATGAGCCAGTCACCCTCCTCTTGCAGACCTCGTTTTCCCAGATGGATGTATTTACCCACGTTTGTCAATAGTGTTGGACAGCCTGGGTAATGTGACTGTGCTGAAGCCTCATCCAGTCCTCAGCATTCATTCAGAGCTTCCCCTATTCCCAGCACTTCACAGGCCAACTGCAAAACAACACAGGTTCAGTGAGAAGCTGACATGGGTGGCATCAAAGCACAGCTCGTTCCTGGAGCTGCTCTTCACACAGCACCCCAGAGGAGGACATCACTTGACACCTCTTGATGTTTTCACCCATTGCAGCCGTACCTCCCAGTGCATATTCCAGACCTGCTCTTCAGAGACAGGCAGCTGACCTGCTCTTGACATCTGCATCCAGGAAGAGCCCAGCACATCCCCCCCACTCCCCACCAACCCATGGCTTAGTAGGAGCAGATGAAATCTGGGAATGCCACAAGAACCAATATGCAAACAGGTCCTTTATAATTTGCATCTTCCCTGCACGTGCCTGAGTGTCTCTGCTGGACTCCTGCAGCCACCCTTGCCCTCTCTGGAAAAAGGGAGCGGCAGGGAATGTCTGGATTCCATAAGAAGCTGAGATACTCACTTAGGCAGCATTAATTACAAGACTTAACACTTAATTATAGGCTCCCTTGGTTTCCACTGCATATTTACAGCTGAAAAACCTTGCTAATTGCCTCTGTGTTTCCATAGCTCAGGTGTGAACTCACACTCTAGTGATGGCAGAACCCCTCTGCATGTTCCAGACCAACTGCCACCTTAGCAAACCACCACCCGTTTATGGGCACCTAGAGAGAGCTGGGAGGAGCCAGGTGTCCCCACCAACCCCAACCCCTTCTTACACCAGCGTGTCCCAAAAATGGCCTCAAGCAGTTTAGGAGAACAAGAATCCCCTTGAGATCATCATAGGATCAGGGTTGCAGAGTTGAGGTTTTGGGGCCCCCCATCCACAGGGAAGCTGGGACCTTCAGGGACACAGGACACAGCTCTAGCACAGCTCCTTCTAAATGTATTGCAGAAAAGATCTGATCTTATGCAAAACTATGCAGATGGGAGCTGATTGCTCTCACCCTGTCACACCCTGTGTGCTTCACCAAGTGCCCACAACTTCCCAGGGATGCACACAGGGACTTCGGTTGTACAAGTCACATTGTGAAATACCCCATGCACATCCCTGCACTGCAGCTCCCCCTCCCTCCCTGCTCCCTGCAGCGTGGTGCTGCCCATGCTTGAGTGATGCACTGGGTCTGGCTGAGGTGTCCAGCCAAGGTGAACCCACCACGAGCTGAGGGTGTCAGTCCCCATGAGGGGTTTGCACTCCTCTTGGAGCAGCACGGCTCCGGGGCTGGAGGGGAGCGATGGCAGGGCATGGAGAGAAGGCAGGATCCTGGTTTCTGTCCTAATCCCAGCACTCTTCCAGGAAGCCAGGCCTGCAGAGCTGGGGCTGAGTTGGCATTTCAGACACCCTTCTGAGCACTGGATGTCTGTGATCAGTGCTGTGCAGGAGGCAGCTGCTTCCCTCAGCTGAATTAGGAGTTGTGTGACCCAGGAACAAGAGCCCATGGCACCTTTTGTAAGATCTCCCGTGTTCCCCTGGAGATCCTCCCCCAGTGCTTGCCAAAGGAACAGGTCCAGCTGGACAGGAGGCACCTGGTTGTTCCCAGAACCAGGCATGATCGGTGCAAACTCACCCTGCCCTGCCCTCCCCAAACCCCGATCGGCACGGAGCCGATCCCTGCCTTCCCTGAATGCCACAGCTGGGATGTGCCCATGGGATGAGTGTGCAGCAGCTCCGCTCTGCGATGCTGAGGAGCAAAGAGCTGAACCCATCCTGGAAAGGCAGGGAGGGAGCAGCAGCTGCCTCACTTGGTTTCCCAGCACAGCCTTGCCAGGCTCTAGCCTCTTGTTCACCGTTTCCACCCCAGCACTGGGCATCACCTGGAGATCCTTCAGCAGTCTTTTCCCAGGGGTTACACCAGCCCTGGCTGTAGTGGACGTGGAAATCTCCTTCTGCTTTATCACATCTAATGCACAAGCACCAACTGGCTCCAGGGGAACAGCAGTAAAATAACCCAACTTGCAAACACAAAACAAGGTGCCTGAGAATGCTCACATGTGCTCCCAGCTCTCAGCACCAAGGCCATGTCACCAGGACCCCTCCCAGGCTGCCCCATGAGGACACCACTGCCACTCCCCATTCCACACTGGAGCTGCTGCATCTCTTGTCACACCCCACAGCACTGAAAGAGAGAACTACCAGTGTTCATCTCAAGAAGCTTAGTCCTCTGTGGCTCTGCGCCCTGTGGCACCTCTGAAGCCCCACACATCACAGTACCAGGGCTGTGGTGACAAATTCTTCTTTTCTGTAAGGGAAGAAGGAGAATATGCCCAGTGTAGTAGAAATACGACCGCTCCCTCCTGCACTCTGCCCTACTTGGAGACAGGCAGACAAACCCTACTGGCTCCTGGCTTGTTCTCCTGCTCTGCTTTAGCTCAGGCTAGCAGACTGATACCGGCACACAGAGGCAATGGCATCACCTGCTCTGCATCAGCTTCAGCTTCAGAGGGTTGGCCCCAGGAGAGCTGGGATCCCTCTGTGGCCAGGGCTCTTCTCTCTAAAAACACCTTCCAACCCACACCAGGGGTTCAGGCCCTCTGAGCTGGCAGGACCATGAACACCCCCCACCACGATAAGCTCTGCGTGTGTGGGTGGGAAGGTGACAGCCCATCACGCTGGGCAGCAGCGGTGGTGATGTTGCTGGAGGAGCTCTGCAAAGCAGCGTGGTCCAGGCTGAGCACTGAGCTCAGCAGCGCTGGGGCCAGGTAACAGGACCAAGCCAAGTGCTCTGCATGCCTCTGTCTCTACCTCTTACAAATGACAACAGTAACTCACTGTTTGGGGACAGTGCTAACCTAGGAGGTTCTGTGCCTAAATCTGATGGGTCTTCTTGAAGGATTTTCTGGGGACTGTCTCCCAAGACCCTTGACAGGGAGGGTGGCTGCTCTGTGATCTGGGAGAGCTGGCATGGAAACCCTGACACTGTCTGTGTCAGTCACCTGATGGCACTGAGGAGGGGGCGTTATCTGATGCCACCACTGGGCTTATGAGCTCAGAAGAAGAGGCATCCTCACTGTCCCACTGAGGAAACAGGCTGATGCATCACCACACCACCTGGAATCCACCTCTTCTCTGCAGCGGGCCCCAGCTCAGATGGTCTCAGCAGGGCATTGCTGAACCCCACCGCTGCTCCCCGAGGACAGACCCTGAAGCCAGAGTGGAGTCATCCAGAGAGACATTCAGCCCCGGGCCACATCTGTCCAAGCACACAGCTGGTGTCTGGTCCTTAGGGCAATCCACAGCCCTGCACTGCAGGACAGGGAGTAGATGTGCCTGGGGCACAGCACACAGACCATCCTCAGACATCAGACAGCCAGGTAGCCTGGGGACAGACAGATCTGCCCCAAGCAGGAGGCACCCTTTGGTTCCTCTGCAGCTTGGAGAGAAATGCCCTGTGTGACAACTGCACAAAGGCACCTCAGCCCAGACAGCCAGTGAGGAGAAAAAATAAGAAAGAAAGAATAAGCTTTATGGGGAGAGCTAGGGCCTGACCCCTGTCTGGCATCCATGCTGCCCCCTTGTTACTGCGTGTTTGGGCTACACAGGGGCAGCAGGGTCTGTCTCTGTTTTCACAGTTGGGTGTGCAGGGCCAGGGAGAGGGTCCCAGGATGTGCCCCCACTGGATACCCTCCCATCCTTGATGAGGAAAGGCTGAATGCCCTGAGCATCAAGTGTCTGGAGTGGTGGAGAGCTCTAACACAGAGAAATCACCATCCTGTGAGCTTGGCTGAGAAGCCCTTGCAGGGGGCTGAGGACTTGAGTATGTTTGGGATTTCTGCTGGAAACCAGGGTGCAGCCATCTGCTGCAAAGCAGAAGCAGTGGGCTGGAGGGTGTTAGACCACTCATGAGAGAGGGATTTGAAATTAGGGCTGGTCGAGGGGGAGCCTGTCCCTGCCCTGCTCCCTGCTGTGTGTTTTTGAAAACTCAAGGGGTGACTCCGAAAGCCCCAGGTTCCCTGCACCACCAAGTTCCCTGCACCACCAAGTTCCCTGCACCCCCAGGTTCCCTGCACCACCAAGTTCCCTGCACCCCCAAGTTCCCTGCACCCCCAGGTTCCCTGCACCACCAAGTTCCCTGCACCCCCAGGTTCCCTGCACCCCCACACAGGTGGATCAGCTCTCCCACGACTGGAGAACAGCAGCCACTTTCAGGTTTGCTCCTCAGCAATGCCACATGGAAGGGCTTCAGATGGTTTGTAATGATGGAAATGAGGATTCTTTTTTAAAGTGACCCAGAGGGAATTAGGACTGCAGCTCCAACTTCTTGCTCTCTGGAAGAAGGCTCCTTCCAGCAGCACCAGCACGGCGCACGCCTTCGCTCCCCTGAGATGCCAACAAGCCTGCTGGTCTCCAAATGGTGATCAGTCTCACTGACAGTTACACAGTGGCTGTGCAGAGGAGGTTCAACACGTGCCCGGACATCTCCTAAGTGCATTAAACCCCCCTTGATAAAAAGTTTAGATGTCATGCTGTGCTGCATTATGTCACCTTAAGTCATGTGCTGTCACTCGGCATTATGTCAGATCACAGCAGCATCCTGGTGATCCGGTCACTGAGGCTGAAATACAGTTCTCCTCCCCCTCCCTGGGTGCTCAAGTCTGGGTGACACATGAAGAGCACAGAGTATTCTGTAATTCTCTGAGTGAGTATTTTCTAGGTGCAAAAATGAGAACTCTGAGAACAGACAAGGAATTGTTTATGGTCAGGCCCCAGCTGGAGTGTTGTGTCCAGTGCTGGGCTCCCTGGGATCAAACAGACAGGGATCTCCTGGAGAGAGTCCAGAGGAGGGACAGGGAGATGCTGAAGGGCCTGGAGCATCTCCCCTGTGAGGAAAGGCTGAGGGAGCTGGGGCTGTTCAGCCTGGAGAGAAGAAGACTAAGGGGGGACCTGATGAATGGTTATCAGTATCTGAAGGATGGGATGCAGGGGGACATCGGGCAGCCCCTTCTCAGTGTCTGTGGGGACAGGACAAGGGGCAATGGCTGCAAGTTGGAGCACAGGGAGTTCCCCCCAAGCTGGGGAAGAACTTTTCCCCAGTGAGGGTGAGGGAGCCCTGGGCCAGGCTGCCCAGGGGGTGTGGAGTCTCCTTCTCTGGAGAGATTCCAGCCCCGTCTGGACAGCGCCCTGTGTGCCCTGTCCTAGGGACCCTGCTTTGGCAGGGGGTTGGACCCCATGGGCTCTGGAGGGTCCTTCCAACCCCTACAGCTCTGTGATTCTATGAGAGCAGGAGGTAACACAAAGACCCTTTGCAATTGTGTCCATCCAGTGCCAGGCAGCATCTTCCCTCCTGGATCAGGCCAGTGAAACAGCTCACGCTCCCAGCCACTGGCACACGTGGAGTTCTCTGAAATCCCACGCAGACACTACATGCCATTTCACACGGATATTTCCTCAGGACTAACAGATCTCCCTGAGAACTTTCCTTCCGCAACAGCCATCACTCCTCTTGTAATTCAGAGCTGCAACACCCCTGCTTATTCCCAATTAAGATGAAGACACAGCGCTGTCATTAGCAAAGCTCATCTGTCAGCAGGGCCATTGCAATTTCAACCTAACTTTACCCCCAATTTACTTACCCATTTGACACAGTCGTTTCTGCATAATTAGCCGATGAAAATGTGTGATCATCAACTTTCTAATCTGGACACCCCATCTAAGCAGATGCTTCTGGCTGCTCTCCAGCCAGAGGTCTGTGCTCACACTGGGTTGGCTCCCACAGCTCCTGGCAGCCGGGATGGGTCTGTGAGCAGGGGAGGCTGTGTGTGGTTCTGTGCTGGGGCGATGCTGAGTGCAGCCCAGCAGCTCTGGCGCTGTCAATGAGCCGGAAAAAAGTCACGATGCTGATTATAGTCTGTCAGCTTCCCTAACCACTTCCAGCAATTAGATCAGAGGACCTTCTTACTAAATTTACAGAAATTGCTTCCTTTCCTCTGGTTCCTCGGAGCAAAACCAGCAGCGCCTGATCTGCCTGTTTGCATTGTCAGGACAAACAGTTCCTGATGTTCCCTGGTCACACTGTGCCTCTGGATCTGGTGCTGCCTACCCAGGCAGGCACCAGCACTGAGCTTCCAAGGGACCCTGACCTTTACCAACAGCCTGAGCAAGAGACAGCAAAGACCTTCAAGCCAGGTCCCTGTCATTTGGCAGGTGAAGCAACATCAGCTCACATGCTGAAGCTGAGCACGGGTCAGGAACCAGATGGGTTACTGCTAACAGTTCCTGGGGGATCTGTGGACTAATTGCTTTCCCTTTCCCTCAGCCCGTGTGCTCAGTCCTCTGGCAATTTAAGCTCCTCTAATTTTGGCCAATTCCCAGCCCCTGTGACACAGCCCCTTCCCTTGCACTGGGGCGCTGACTCTGACCATGCAAAGAGCTGCTGCACAGGGCTGATTTGGCCAAACACAAAGCACTTTTTGCTAGGTTGTTTTTCCCCGTCTCAGCTCAGCGAGCACAGGCACAGAGACAAGCAGGAACGTGCCCCCAAGGGCAGGAGCCCTGGAAGGGTCACAGAATCTCCACTTACATCAGGTCTTGCCGTGTGAAATGGATGCATGAAGGAGTTCGCTGTGAAGGACAGATCAACCCCTCCTCGCCTGCACCCTGTGTTCCTTGTCTCCACTGTGTCCTTGGCATAACACAAGCTGTACCTTTCCATGGCAGAATGTGCATTTTTCCCCCCTGCAAAGTGCCAGGCAGCCCCGTGACACTAAGCAGGAGGCAGAATCTGTACAGCATCCTTATCTCCCAGAGGGTCCATCCCCAGGAGACAGATCAGCAGACATCCTGCAGAGCAGTACAGTGTGTACTTTGCCTATCAGACCCAGAGGGTGAAGAAACAGAGCTTCTGGAAACTTTTCCATATGCAGAGATGGTAAGGAGCCATCCAGAGCCTGAGTGGATTAACACAGACCTGCCCTGGCAAGGATTTCCTGGACCGCCTGGCTGGAGAGCATGAAGGGATAGGCTGGCCAGGGATAGGCTGGGGACCAGGGATGTGTTGGGGACCGGGATGCGCTTGGGACCAGGATGAGCTGGAGCCAGGAACAAGCTGGGGCCTGGGACAAGCTGAGGCTGGGGACAAGCTGGAGCCAGGCATGCGCTGGGCACCAGGATGTGCTGGATCCAGGGACAGGCTGGATCTGGGAATGGGCTGGGGACCAGGGATGGACTGGGGACCAGGATGAGCTGGAGCTGGGGATGAGCTGGAACCAGGGATGAGCTGGGGCCCAGGACAAGATGAGGCTGGGGACAAGCTGGAGCCAGGGACGAGCTGGGGCCCAGGATGAGCTGGGGCCCGGGAAGCACTGGGCCCAGGGCCGAGCTCCGTGGGCCCCATCACCACTGCTCGGGTGCTAGGGTGCTGGAGCAAGTCCTCCTCATTCACCCTGCTGAAAGCACCCAATAATGGAAGTTTCTGTGCTGTTCAGTGTAAGTTTGAAGTGAAGCCCACAAGGTGAAAGGCTGAGACTTGACAGAGCAAAATCTGGGTGTTGAGGTGCTGGAGGAGTAACCTGGGTGTAACCCATGCTGCTCCAACCCCAGGAGCAGTGTGATGGGAAGGCATGCAGTGAGTGAGGGGCAAGCAGTGAGTCCAGAGGGCTGGCAGGGCTGAGGAGCAGGAGCACCTCTCCTGGGAAAAGGCACATCGCAGCAGAGGGAGGCTGTGAATTTTTGAGTATGGATACAGAAGTTAGGCTGCCCCAAGCACTGGTCAGAGCAGAGCTGGTGCTGAGCCTGCTCCTGTGTTCCCCACACACACACACCCCCATTTACAAAACAAAGAGGGGGCTGTGTGTCCAGCAAGAGGCTGAGATGTGTTTCTGCTCTCCATCACCTCCATCTCCATGCTTTAAACGCTCTCTATGGTTCCCTTCCTCAGCAGTCTCCCCTGGCCCACCACAAACACAAGACCCAGATTTCACAGAAATCTTGAGCTCAAGTTTTACTGGACCTTTGTGCCACATTCCTCTATCTCCCACTCTCCTGTAGCTCCCCTTTCTGGGGCAGGGATCTGCCTCTACTCTGCCCTGGTCAGGTCCCACCTGGAGTGTTGTGTCCAGTGCTGGGCTCCCTGGGATCAAACAGACAGGGATCTCCTGGAGAGAGTCCAAAGAAGGGCTACAAAGATGATTAAGGGCCTGGAGCATCTCCCCTGTGAGGAAAGGCTGAGGGAGCTGGGGCTGTTCAGCCTGGAGAGAAGAAGACTAAGGGGGGACCTGATGAATGGTTATCACTATCTGAAGGATGGGATGCAGGGGGACATGGGCAGCCCCTTCTCAGTGTCTGTGGGGACAGGACAAGGGGCAATGGCTGCAAGTTGGAGCACAGGGAGTTCCCCCCCAAGCTGGGGAAGAACTTTTCCCCAGTGAGGGTGAGGGAGCCCTGGGCCAGGCTGCCCAGGGGGTGTGGAGTCTCCTTCTCTGGAGAGATTCCAGCCCTGTCTGGACGCCTGTCTGAGTGAAATGTCCTAGGGAGCTGCTTTGGCAGGGGGTTGGACCTGATGATCTCTCGAGGTCCCTTCCAACCCCTACAGTTCTATGATTCTATGATCTAAAGACCAGGGGAAAGAGCCCTTAGACCACTGCTGCCAACACAAGGGGCACCAGTTCCTTGCCCTGGTGACCACAAAGCTGCTTCAGAGTCCGTGGAAAGTGTTGCTCAGAGGTGGGATTACATTAAGATCTTGTGAAATTCAATGGGAGACCCAAGCTCAGAGCAGGTTTTTTGGGGAGCAATCATGTGACATGAAGCAGCAGCTGGAGAAGAACTTGCAGTATTAATTGACAGCTATGGTAGGCTGAGCAACCACAGCCAATGCTTTTAAACTGATCCTGGGACCACTGTGGGTCCTAAGCTTGTGGGGACTGCCATCAGCCCAGCACCATCTGAACTGTCCCTTCTGGAAGTAGGTGGATTTTCATTTTGCTTTCCAATGATTTGAAAATATTGGCATTTGTCCATGGGGCAGAATTAACTCTTAGTCTCCCATGGGTATGAGCCAGCCACATGCCTGGTCTGATTCCCATGCTGAGCTCCATTAGGGTCAAAAATGGACCAGACACAGACACTGAGCTGCCCTGCAAGAGCCACTGCAGCTAGCTGGGTCTCTGCACACACAGCCTTTGCTGGCTGTGAGACACACCTGTGTGCAGTGTGGGCCCTCTGGGTCCCAATCATCAGGAGTTCAGAGAGAGAGCAACAAGGCACCAGTATGAGCAGGTCAGCCCTCCGGTCCCACTGGCTCATGACATTTGCCTCAGCAACCATACAGCGAGATGCTATCAGGGCTGGAACCACAAATGACATGGAGATGGATGAGGAGCAGTCATTCTTCATTCCCCATAACTTGTCCACAGCTCATCTTTCCTCCTTCCTCTCCAGGATACGCTGGTCTCCATCAGAACATCACTCCAACCTGTGGTCCCCACCAACACCCAGCCCATCCAGCCAGCCCCTTGCCCCCATGCGAGGATGGTGTCTGCTCACCCAGGATCCACACAGCCCGTTAGCTGTCCCCAGGCAGCTCCAGATTTCTGGAGTGTCCTGGGCTTGTCTGCAGGGCTCCATGTGATTAATGTTGTTTGGGGCTTTCTTTTGTTACTTCTTGACTGCTGGAAGAATCATGTCCTTCCAAGCAGCACAAGCCAGAAACTGCAGCTTCTGCAAGTACCTCCTCACTTCACCACTCCCCACATGGCATGCATCCACATCCCATCTTTGGACTTGTCTTGCACTGGGAAAGCCCCTCTCATTGGGGCAGCACACACCTTGTAAGATGGTCCCAGGGCACTGCGCTCCTGATGTCTCTCAGACGTCTCCTGCCCTTCCCTGACATGAAGCATCCTACAGCAGACACAGCTGGGGAGCCTTCCTATGCCTCAGCAAGGAAATAATGCTGTAGGAGGCTGAGCTCAGCTGGTCTGACCCTCTCCTGTAGGATGTGATGAGCCCAGGGATGTGGGTCTGGCCAAAGCATTGATCCTTGGAGGTAGCAGTTAGCACAGATGTGGAAAAGCCACCTCTCTCCTGGCTGGATCCAGCAGTGGCTCTCAGGGTAACCACTCACAGTGCTTAAATCAGAGCCTGCCTTCCCACATGAAGGCTTCAGCTGCCAACCATTGGGCCATGCCCTGCCTCCTCCTACAAAACAGAGGAACCACTTGGTGCTAGGGCCATTCTCCCCAAGAAAACTTCAAGGCTGAGCAGCAAAGCCATTTCTCAGCTCATCCTGTCCCTTGCAAGGCAAATGGGAATCCAGGTGTGATCTTCCAAGAAGCTTGGCTGCATGGGGGTGAGCAGAGCAGAGCAAGTGCTGCTGCCACATCCCAGGAGGGATGTAGTAGTTCTCATTCTTTGCTTTTTACTTTCCTTACTGAGCACATGTTCAGTTGCCAGGAAAGCTCTGAATCACCAACTGACTTCCCTCAGTAATGGGCACAGAAAACATCTTCTCATCTGGACAAAAACCAAGAAGAAGCTCCAAGTGCCATCCGGTCTCATCAGCTTTCCCTGAAGGGGGACCTGGGCAGTGGAAGACTTTTGGAGGGTTTCCTCACACCCCTCTTGCTCCTGCCCCCATGCTACACCCTGGTCCCAGGTGGACACTTCACGGGGAAATGGGATCAGACCAGTGCAAAGCCATGCTTGAAGCCTCAGCACTGGGACCTTCTTCCCATGAGGACCATGCCATGGAACAGAACTTTCTCTGGGATAGTTCCCCAAGCTTACTTGTCTGAGAAAATTCAGGGTTTATAATTTAGGAACATTCTGTAGTCACACATTTTGGCAGATTCTCCATCTAAACAAAACTATCTATTTCCTCCCCTCACTCCTCCTGATCCCTAATCCCACATCAGCCTGTTTTTAACTGAAAACACCATGCTGCCACTTCCAGCCAAACAAAAACATGAAGTCCCCCATTTAATCAAATTGTTTTAAAGACCATTTAAAGCATAATTATTAAAAATCATGAGAAAACTATGTTGGTGTGCTTTGCTGTCTATGCTTGAGTCTGAAAAGGTCACATTTCTGCCCAAGTGTCTCCACCTGAGACCCTTTTTCCTAAGGGACAGCTCAGATCCAGCTTAACATCTCCTGTGGATGGAGCTTCCTCGGGGACCAGAAATTGAGTACTTGACTTAGTTTCCAGTCTGAGCCCTGGGGCTTCCCAAATGCAAAACCTCAGGCAAGTTCCTCACAAAATGGCATGCAATGTCAGCTTGGTGCTTCCTTCTGTTTCAGGCTCTGCCCAGTACAGCAGTGACCAGCAGCATGCTCTTGGAAATATGGCAAACCAGAAACTGGTATCCAGCAGATGAACCGTGCCTGCAAGGCTGAGGGAAGTTATTATCTGCCCTAGTTGAGGCTTTGCCTGGAATAACAGATCCAGGGTTGGACCCCAGTTCAGGAGGAAGGTGGGGAAATAGGAGAGGACCATGTCTGGGGAGCCAGAGCATAGAGCTGGAGGGAGAGGCTGAGCATGTGGTGCTGAGCAAGCATGGTGAAGAGGAGGCTGAGGGCAACCTAACAGCAACCTACATGGAAATGGTGATCTTATCTCTCCTTCATCTTGGAATTCAAGGCTAAGCCAGACAAACACACAGCCAGCTTGATCTAGTGCTGGGGATAGTCCTGCTCCAGGGCTGAGGCTGGACTGGGGACCTCCAGACATCTGTCCATCAGCACTTCAGGGGTTCTGAAGTCATCCTTGCCCCTGCTGTGAATCATCCATTATTCAGTGCCACTCAAAGCTTCCAGAGCTGTAAAAAATGTGAGAGAGGAACCAAAATAGCCATGACCCACATAGGAGTGGTCAGAATTAGGTACTTGGTCAGCCTCCCAGGCTACAGCACTGCCCAATAGGAGCCAAATACTGTGGAGAAGTATTGGAGAGGCACGGAGAGTGCAAAAATGTTCTTCTTGTGTTGGCCATAAATGGACCAGGCAGATCTTCCCAGGCTGTGGGGGTGACAGGGAGGGGAAGAACAGGCAGCAAGGTGAGGGAAGAAGGAGAACAGCCACGGAGGTCTGGGTGCAGCAGCGTTACAGGGCTGCTTGCAGAGTCTGAGGCTGGAGGAATGGTTTCCACTCCCACCAACAGCTTCAACTGCTGGTTTGTCTCCATGGCAAGGGCAGCCCTTCACACAGCAGACAAAAACCAGAAGTGGAATCAAAGGTGCACCTCCCTTCCCTCTGTGTGTGCCCTGTCCCATGTTTCTCTGAAGGACCACCGCAGCATACCCCTTCATCCCCCTCAACACCCAGGGACAGCCGTCCCCTCTCTCCTCCACTGATGGTCATGCCTGTTACACAAAGCAGAATCAATCCCAATCAATCAAGCCTCAAGGGAGTTCAGCCTTTCATGTCCTGTCTTCTGCTGACCAGCCATGGAGATGAGAACTTGCTCCCCAGAAAGGTCCTTGGGCAAGAACCAGGCAGAGCATGCCTCTCCTCACCTACTCCCATAAACGTGTCTAGTAACCCCACTCTCCATATTCATCTGAAACTCCTGGTGATCACAGCTTAGCACCACCAATCATTTTGATGTGACCCAAGCTAGTTTCCTGGTGGATGAACGACTACCAGCTGGATCAGCAGGAAGGTGAGACTCATCAGGGATGGGCATGGTCCTGACCATCCTGGCTCTCCAAGGGACATTGTGTCCCTCTATCTCTCACCAGAGAATTGAGAAGACCAAGTGCTACCCACGACTCCAATGTGTGCTCAAAGAGCAATCCCTGTGTTGCTCTGGGACTGAACTGCCCTTGCCCATGGGGATGGGGCTCTGGGGCAGTACTTACACCTACCTCAGCCCCAAGCAAGAGCTCCCATCTGGACACACCCCCAGGCATGGGTTGTGCAGTGGGGCCCAGCACACATGACCCAGCCCCGGGAGCGTGTCCACCTTTCCCAGTCTGCCCAGCAGCTGTTGGGCTCCTCTAGACAGCCTGATGGAAGCAGACCGGCTCCCCCTGAAGCCCCCACATCTGCTGCCCTGCCAGCCTGGACTTCACTGCAGAAACAGATCAAGAAATCCAAAGAGATGGCAGGACTGAAAGTGGACCTCAGAGAAGGTCTAGAGCATGGCTGGAGCCTTCATACCACTTGTGCAGCACCCTTGGAGCCTGGTGAGTAAAGCACTGGGTGACTTGTGAGTGTCTCACCAGGTACTTTCCATCCCCTGCTTGTAGGCTGGGTAAAATCACCCTGACACATCTTCCCTTCCTCCCTGGGAGATGTGAAGCCTCAAGGGCTGTTGGCAGGAGCTGGGCAGTAGGTGCAGGCGAGTGATAGTGAGGTGAGAGGTGGCCCTTTCTCCTCACTTCTGTGGCAATCTCAGCTGGGACAAACCCTTTGGAGCCACTCCATCCCTCCAGGAGTGACACCTCCTACATGATTCAAAGCAGCTTTTTTCCACCCAAGAGACTTTGGTCAGAAAGGGGCTGGGACTGCCCCTCCAGAACCTTGCTGTCAGTTCCTAGCATGGGCCTCTGGATGAGCTTCACCATCCTCCTCCTGCTCTGGTCCCCTGAAAGCCCACCATGGCTTCCCCATGGGCTGCTTTCTAGAAACATTGAAATACACCTGGGCTGACCTGGAGCAGCACGCTCGTCCCTACCACCCAGGCTGCATGAACACCCCCAGTCTGTACCTTGGGAGGAGGGGGCTCTTGCACAACACAGCCCTCCTTACCCTGCCCCCTGGCACGCAGCTGCCTGCACCCTCAGGACGAGGATGCTTGCTGCTTCTTCCCCTGCTGTGGAAGCAGCTTCCTCCTTGCAGAGCTGCACAGGAAGCTCTGTGGTATTTATAGCGCTCTCAGAGCGTCTTGCACAAACTCGGGGAAAAACCTACGCTCACTCAAAAACAACCCCTGTGCACCCAGGGTGGCACCAGGACCTGGCACTGTGAAGGTGTCCTCAGCACACTACCAGACCCACGGGTCCTGGGGAGGAGGCTGTGAGACCATCTCCACCATCCAGGCTGGATGAGGAGCCTTTCCCAGGACTATTTCTGATCTTCTCTAGTGCCGTCTCCTCACTCACTTCATAGAATCATAGAATCCCAGCCTGGTCTGGGTTGGAAGGGACCCCAAGGGTCACAGAGCTCCAACCCCCTGCCACAGGCAGGGACACCAACCTCCAGGCCTGGAGCTACACAAGGTTGCCCAGGGCCCCAGCCAACCTGGCCTTCAACACCCCCAGGGACGGGGCACCCACCCCTCTCTGGGTGGGTGCCCCATATCCTCTCTCAGATATGGAATAAGTCTTGGTAGGACCCCTTAACGCTTCCTCTCACCTCATTCTCCCACCATCTGACCCCTCTTCCTCCCTCCTCCATCTTCCTCCCCCTTCTCCTCATGCGCTGGGTGATCACAGCAAGCTGGTCCCCACCGAGCCAGAAGCACTGTGCAGGGAAAGCCATCACCAAGATGCAGAGGACACAGCGGGGAAGGGCAGAGGCTGTGCCCTGTGTGGCATAAAGAGCAGAAGAGTCAGAGCAAATCACTGACAAGAGGCAACACTCACTGGTCTCTCTGGGCCACGGGGAAGCTGCGCAAAGATAGGCCACACCTTGAGTTCTGGGTCCAGTTCTGGGCTCCTCACCATCAGAAGGACATGGAGGTCCTGGAGCGAGTGCAGAGAAGGGCAACCAGGCTGGGGAAGGGGCTGGAGGGCAAATCCTCTGAGGAGCAGCTGAGGGAGCTGGGGGTGTTGAGCCTGGAGAACAGGAGGCTGAGGGGAGACCTTCTGCCCACCTGCCCTGCCCTGCCAGGAGGGTGCAGAGAGGTGGGCGCTGGTCTCTTCAGCCAGGGGACAGGAGCTGGGACAAGGGGCAATGGGCTCAAGCTGTGCCAGGGCAGGGTCAGCTCAGCTGGGAGGGCAAAGTTCTTCCCTGGCAGAGCTGTGGGGCTGTGGCCCAGGCTGCCCAGGGAGGGGCTGAGTCACCCCCCTGGGGGTGTTTAACAGAGGGGAGATGAGGTGCTCAGGGATCTGGTTTAGCTCAGGATGGGAATGGTTGGACTTGATGATCTTAAAGGGCTTTTCCAACCTGGTGATTCCGTGATTCTGTGAAAGATCCCTTCCACCAGGGATTTCAACATGCCAGAATTTGATCTGAGCTGGGATAAAAGACATGGAAACAACATTTTATGTTCATTATTTTAGGTAATTCCAAGTTTCCATTTCTCTTCTGAACCTGAAGTGATTTTCCACTATCACATAAAGCAGGAAAATACTGAGATTTCAGAACATCCACTTCAAAAGAAAACATGGAAATGTTTTGCCCTGAAACATGTTCAATTACAACTGTGAACCTTTCTTTCCTGAATGAATTCTGCTTCATTTGGCCCAGTTCCATGATTTCTTGGTAGACTTGTCTAGACTGAGGCAATATGAGCTCCAGGAAATTTTTCCCAGACAGTTGTGGCCCTCACATGAGTTCACTTCCAAACCCAGCAATGTTCATTTCCAGCTCATTCCCATCTGCCCTGGAGGTATCCTCAACCTTAGCTGTGTCCTACAGTCAGCCTTCTTAGCAGCCTACAAGCCACATCAGGTGATGATCTTCCTGGCACCTCACCACAAATGACCCCACCAGCCTTAGGAAGGATGCACAGCGTAGCTCTTCCCAGGGGCTAGCTGCTCAGAGCATGTCCAGGCTGTGCTCAAGTGTGGTCCCTGCATCCCTCTGGGGTGAAAGGTGGAAAATCTTGGCTGTGTGCCTCTCCATCCATAGGAGAGCCTTGCTGAGCAAGTTTGGTCAGTTGTATGACTAGAGAAATGGGGAAAAAGTGCTGGTGGGGTCATTTGTGGTGAGGTACCAGGAAGATCATCATCCATTGTGGCCCTCATCAAGAAGGCTGCAAGCCAGCCCTCAGGTGACCCAGTTCTGGCTTGCTGTGCTGAATCTGTGTCAAGAAGCGCTTCTGCTACCTAAAAAGCCTGTCAGAAGCCAACGCTACCTCAAGCACAGGAAAGCAGTGCATCTGCTGCATTGCCCAACAGAGGAGACAAACCACTGATTCCCTGTTCCTCTGCCATGAGCACGGAATCGGTTCTTCCAGCCAGGCTGGAAATGCCCAGGTTGGGCTGGGAGTGACTGCACGGGCCTCCTGTCTCAACGGGCTGTTCCACCTGAACCAGACCCACCTCTGCGAGGCAGGTGGGCAGTTGGGTCCAGCCAAAACAGGAAAATGCTCTGTGCTCCTTCCTCCAGTGTCCTGGCTGGGGTGCAGCACAGCCAAGGAGAGCGTGCAGAGCCCCCCAGTCCCAGGGAGGAGGCGCAGCCACGGCAGCGCTGTGCAGCTGTGCAGGGACCAAGGCTTGAGTTTACCTGCTGGAAACTAAGTCTAAAGCCTGTGAGGAGGGTGCAAGGGGGAAATGTTTACTTAACAGTCACGGTTCTGCAGGGCTTTCAAACAGACCTTGCTCTGGAGCAGCAAGAAAACTGAGTCTTCCTCTCCCAGGGCAGGGATAATCCTCAAGGAATCAGCGGGGTTGACTGAGACCTGGCATGTAGTGATAGTCTCTTCATGCAACTCTCATGACTGTGCTGGTTTAAGACCATTTAGTCTCTTGTCCCTACTCTCATGGCTCCACTGACAAGCAAGGTGGCACATATGCATCCCACAGAACCCACCCAAGCTTTGCTTTGAGGGATTAACATAACTCCTGAAGCTGAAGGAATCATAGAATCGTGTGTATTGGTTAGGGTTGGAAGGGACCTTAAAGATAACCTAGTTCCAACCCCCCTGCCATGGGAAGGGACACCTCTCCCCAGACCAGGCTGCTCAAGGCCCCATCCATCCCAGCCTTGAACATGTCCAGGGATGGGGCATCCAACATGTCCCTGGGCACCCTGTGCCAGGGTCTCACCACCCTGAGAGTGAAGAATTTCTTCCTAATATCCAGTCTAAATCTCCTCCCTTCCAATTAAACCACTCCCATCATCCTGTCACTCCAGGCCCTTCTAAAAAGTCCCTCCCCAGCTTTCTTGTAGGCCCCTTCAGGTACTGGAAGGTGCTCTAAGATCTCCCATGAGCCTTCCCCAGGCTGAATAGCCCCAACTCTCTCAGCCTGGCTTCAGAGGAGAGGTGCTCCAGCCCTCTGACCATCTTCATGGCCTCCTCTGGACACACTCCAACAGTTTCATGTCCTCCTTATGTTGGGGACTCCAGAGCTGGACACAGGACTCCAGGTGGGGTCTCAGGAGAGCGGAGCAGAGGGGTAGAGTCTCCCCCTACTCGAGCTGCTGGCCACACTCCTTGTGATGCAGTTGGCTCTCTGGGCTGTGAGCACGCAATGTCAGCTCACATCGAGCTTCTCATCCCCCAGCACCCCCAGGTCCTTCTCTGCAGGGCTGCTCCCTATCTCATCATCTCCTGGCCTGTACTGATGAGGAGGATTGCCCTGACCCAGGTGCAGGACCTCGCACTTGGCCTTGTTGAACTTCATGAGGTTCACATGGGCCCCACGTCTCCAGCTTCCTCAGGTCCCTCTGGATGACATCCGGCCCTTTTGGCTTGTCAGCTGCACCACCAGCTTGGTGTCATCTAAAAGCTTGCTAAGGGTGCACTCAACGTCACTGTCAGTGTCACTGATGAAGATGCTAAATAACACTGGTCCCAGTACAGACCCTTGAGGGACACGGCCTGCCACAGATCTCCACCTGGACATCCAGCCACTGACGACTGCTCTCTGGATGTGACCATCCAACCAATTCCTTATCCACCAAACTGTCCACTCATCAAGTCCGTATCTCTCCAGTTTAGAGAGAGGATGCTGTGGGGGACAGTGCCAAAGGCTTTACAGCAGTCCAGATAGATTACATCTGTCACCCTTCCTGTGTCCACTGAGGTGGTCACCCCATCCTGGAGAGCCACCAGGTTGGTCAGGCAGGATCTGTCCTTGGTGAAGCCATGCTGACTGTCTCAAATCACCTCCCTGTCTTTCATGTGCCTTAGCATAGCTTCTAGAAGGATCTGTTCCATGATCTTCCCAGGCACAGAGGTGAGGTTGGGTCAGTAGTTCCCCAGGTTGTCCTTTTTACCCTTCTAAAACTGGGCACAAGGTTGCCCTTCTTCCAGCCACCAGGAACTTCTCCTGACCACCAAGACCTTTCATATATGATGGAGAGTGCTTGGCAACCACATCAGCCAGTTCCCCCAGCACTCTGGGATGCATCTCATTGGGTCTCATAGACTTACATATGTTCAGGTTCCTCAGGTGGTCACGAATCTCATCTTCCCTCACAGTGGGAGGGTTTTACCCCTTGTGCCCCATCTTGCTGCCCACTGACCCAGGAGGGGTGAGGGGAGCTGTGGTTAGTGAAGACTGAGGCAAAGCAGTTGTTGAGTACCTCAGCCTTCTCCTCACCCATTAATACAAGGTCATGAACCATTTTCCTTCATCAGGGTGGGTACACTGTCTTTGCCCTTCCTTTTCTGGCTGACACACCTGGAGAAGGTTCTTTGCATCGTTCCTGTTGTTCTTTGCATCCCTTGCCATGTTCAGCTCCTGCCCCCATCCCTACACAACCAGCAGCATCCCTATATTCTTCCCAGGTTACCTGTCCCTGCTTGCACTGCTTGTGCAGTTGCCTCTTGCTCTTTAGTTTGACCAGCAGGTCTCAACTCAGCCATGATGGTCTCTTCCCTTCCCTGTCTGATTTCCTACATCTGGGAACTGAGAGCTCTTGTGCTCTATGGAAAGCATCCTTAAAGATCTGCCAGCTCTGTTCTGCTCCCTCATCCCTGAGAACCGTGTCCCAAGGGGTCCTACTGATTAGCTCCCTGATTTTGTGACTCTATGGACATTTATCCCATGCTTCTCCCTCATCATTTCCAGGCACTGGTGGTTGGGATGCCCAACTGACTCCTGGAACTGCAGGCAGATGGTGAGCACAGCCTGCCTGCACACGAAAGGCACAGCCACAGCAGGTCTAGGGGCAGCACTCACTACCCTCCCACATTTCAGACATTTTGAAGGGGCCTCAGAGCTGATTTAATCATAGAATCATAGAATTGTCTTAGTTGGAAGGGACCTTTAGATCATCAAGTCCAACCATCAACCCAACCTGCCAACCACCACGAAACCACATTCCTCAGCAATGCATCTACCATCCAGGGATGGAAACTCTACCACCTCCCTGGGAAACTCATTCCAATGCCCAGCAACCTTCTCTGGGAAGATTTTCAACATCCAATCTAAATTTTGGGTGTCAGGTCATCACAGCACTGCTTCTGAGGCTGTCAGACCTGTAGCAATGGTACCAGTCTAGAAGCAAACCCCAACAGCCTCCCATGTTCATGTGAGATCAGACCATGCTCAAAGCCCATCAAGACAGACCCAAGGGGATTTATTTCTGGAGGGCTACAGCCTTCCACCTTGTTTGCACACAGTTTTTGATTGCCTTGGAGCCCAGAGCTGGTTACAAAGGCCATGTGACTGGAAAGGAAATATATTCACAGGATCACCAGAAATGAGAGAAGAAATGAAAGAAGAAACCTCAGTTGTTTTCTTAAGCAGAAAGGAATTGTGAACAAAGAGCTGATGCAACCTGAGTGCCAGCCAAGCGAAGGCGACTACAACGGTTTGACTCTTTCATAACACACTTCCCGTGGAGGGCAGCAGGTAAGTGTGACACAATAACAGGGCTCAGTCCTGCACCACAAGGTCAGTGAAGGCAGCACCCTGCATGAAGACCTGCATCCTCCTCTGCACCAGCAGCTGCTTGGTCTTCACACAACCACCATGGCTTCCATGGCTGCCATGTGCCTGCAAGGCAAGGCAGGGTTTCCTTTGCCCTGTGTAAAATGCTGGTTCCTTGGGAGGATGTAGGTAAATGCTCATCACTGGGCATCTCTTCTTAAAATACGGAGCTGTGCAGCTCCTGGCATTGGTGCCTTGGTCCACAGGGCACTTAACTGTGGCAAGGAGTCACATGCTGAGTCATTGCACACCTTCAGCAGCTGGAGATATGGGAGAACTGGACAACCTTCTGCACACATCAAGTAGGTATGAATCTGAGCCACCCTCAGTTATCTGCTCTGGCTGAGGACTTCCTCCTCAGGCATTATGAATGGTCATTCACGAGGAGTGGCCATTCATCTCCAGGGGAGCACCCAGGGCTGCACATATCCCTTTGAAGGCACGGCTGCAGGAAGCCCTGAGGATTCAGCATCCTGCCCTGCTTCTGAGAAAGGAGGTAGCAGATGGCAAGCCTGTTTGGACTCTCTCCACTCATCCCATCCCACCCCACCCCATCCATCCCATCTGTATTATCAGGGGGATCAACAAGGTAATCCAGCAGGACCACACTAAATAACATTTTACTTTATAGGCACAATATGTGAAATATGTGTGAAAGATGTATGAAATATGTACTACAGCTCCATGTTTAGGACCTTTTTTGGATTAGCAGAACCTATCGCCTTGGCTGCAATGAGCTGATGGTTCCATTATCCCAGCAAGGAATTCTTCCATTTTTCTAGTGTCATTCCTCAAAGCCAAGCCTACAGAGGCTGCCACCAAACACACAATACACCCTCCTTTACCCTGCTGCTCCTCTCTCCATGCAAACGTGCATGTGTGTTGTCTGAACATTCCTGCTTGGGTCTGGGAGCTGCAGAAGATGAAGCCTTGGAGGCCAGGCCCCAGCTTCTGCTGGCAGTGTGCTGAGATGATCTGCCTTTGCCTGCAAACCATTATCTCTCCATCCTCTCTGGGAAAGACCCAAGCTAAGGCTGCATCTTGAAGATAACTGCTAACATGGGAATATTTATGCAGGTCTCTCTCCTGGAGTTGGGCCAAGCTGCCTGTGGTTTGTGGCCTACAATAACAAACGTTACAGCAGAAGATAGTATTTGTTTAACTGCTTGTTCTGTCAATACTGCAGCTTGCAAAAGCCCAAAGATTGCACAGCCAGAGCTGGTGACATTTCAGAAGTCATCTGTTCTTGCACCAAGAGTAGGGGCTGAGTGGGGCTCCTCCAGGTTTCACTCCTCTCCAGAGACTGGGGGTGTGAGGGTGAGATGGGGAGTGCACCTGCTTTCCAGAAGATGAGGCTCTGCTTCCCTGCTACACCCTGAGCATGGAAGTCTCCAGCATAAAACCATGTCCTGGGTCTGACCCTGCTTTCAGCAAAAGCCTCTGCCCCTTCTTGGCCTGTGGAAGCCCAGAGCTCAGGGGTGGGAAGGTCACAAGCCAGACAGCTCCTATCAAGGTGCAGCAGTGTGAAGCCCTGACAGCAAGAACCAACAAGACACACTGTCTCCTCAAAACACAAGTCTCAGGCCACACAGCTCCATTGTGCCACATCTTTCCTGAAGTGCTGAGGCTTCAGGAAAACCCTCCCCATCCACAGCCACCCCTTCAGATCTGCTCCACTGTGCTAGGACAGTGCTAGGACCACATTTAGCCAAACTTCACCACGCACATTTGTGGGGTGTCAGCACCACCCCTGCTAGCCTCTGCTTCGTTACCATCCCAGGCAAGGTGCCACATTACACAGAAGTCCCCATACAGGGTTGACCCCGTGGCCAGAGGCATGGTGAACTCTAAGAAAACATTGAGCAGACACCTCTGCATTCATTTCAGCTCCAGATGTCATGCTGATGGTTTCCTCAGCATCTGGCCACGACACAGTGCCAGGAGTGCCATCCACTGATGCTGGAATAGCCTAGAGCCCTGAGTGCCACTGGTTGCAAAAGCAGGGTAAGAAGGGACGTGTTTTCTGGAGCAGCAGGTCTAGCAGGTGGCTGTGTCTGTGGGCTGCTGCCAGGACACAGGTAGGTTCTCTGGTGAAGCCTGCAGAAGAACTTCTTCCCGGTGAGGGTGAGGGAGCCCTGGGCCAGGCTGCCCAGGGGGTGTGGAGACTCCTTCTCTGGAGAGATTCCAGCCCCGTCTGGACAGCGCCCTGTGTGCCCTGTCCTAGGGACCCTGCTTTGACAGGGGGTTGGACCCCATGTGCTCTGGAGGGCCCTGCCAACCCCTACAGCTCTGTGATTCTGTGAAGAGGCAAGTACAGCACGGAGCTGTCAGGGAAGGTGGGCAGCCCTGATACCCAGGACCCTGTTTCCCTGCAGAACACTTCCACTGCCTCTTTGCTGCCCAGTCCCACCTTCCCTTTCCCCTCTGTGAAACGTTTCAGGTTTCCCTCTGGGGTGGCTTGAGTCTGTTGTGAACCAGAATTGAAGTGTTGAGCTGGGAAAGCTGCCGCTTTCGTTGCTTCTCAGAATAGGAGCTCTTTTTTTCTGAGCCTTATTTATAAACTGCTGCTGTTTGGGGTTTTTTTATGACAAAGATAATGAGTTCAGGAAATCAGCAGTGGTTTCTGTTATCTGGAGCACAACCAAGTGAGAGAGGGAAGAGGGTGTCACACTCCAGGAGCCTGTTCATGGAAACTAGTATCTCAGTGCTTCGCCCCTCAAGAGTGGGATATTTATAACCCCTCACATCTCTTCCTGCTCCTTGCTGTCACCAACTTCAAAAAGCCTCACTCATACTTTTAACCCCACAGAGGAGCCGGTGGGGGAGGGCCACCTCTCTTCCCTTCCCCCATTTCCACATGAGATTCGCAGCTCACATGTTGCACAGACCAAACGCCGCGGTCGCAGCAGTTCAGGTGGTCTCCACTGCACCTTCCCACCCCTGGCTCGGGGCAGCCCATCATCCTAGGCAGAGCTCACGTTCCCCTTCCCAGGCAGGGTTCATGTCCACACTGTCCTGGTTTCAGTCAGGATAGAGTTAACTCCATTTGCAGCAGCTGATGGGATGCTGTGTTTGGGAGTTACAATGAAAGCAGTGCTGAGAACACCCTGATGTTCTTAGTTGCAGTCAGACAGTCAAGGACTTTCTCAGCTTCTTCCTATTTCTCTCTTCAGGAGAAAGGAGGGGCGAAGCCAGGACAGGGGACCCAGAGGGGCCAAAGAGAGTATTCCATGGCAATGACGTCCTGCCCAGGAGAACGGGGGGCTGAGGGGAGGAAGAAGAGGGGCGGTGGCGGGACGCGTGCTGCTTGGGGGGACGGTCGGGTTCCGGGACAGCTCTGGGTGGTACCTGAGTTGTGTGGGTCGGGGAGAAACTGCATTGGGGATCAAGAGTTTCATCTTCTTTTGCTCTAAAGTCCTGTTAGCATTGGGATATTTGATCTTTCTGTTCTCTTAGGAAACTCTCCTGATCCCAACCCACGGGCCTCTTAGTTTCTTGGGTTTGGAGTTATTTCCCCTTCCTTTTCCCTTCCCTTGTTTCCCCCTTTTTCCCTCTTCCCCTGCTCTTTTACTTTAAGGAGCAGGCAGCTGCCTGGAGCTCGGCCCACAGCCGAGGGGAAACCACGACACACACCAAACCCTGATGTGTTCCACACCTCCTGGGCAGCGCAGCCCCTGGCCTGAGCAGACAGATGCAGTGAGGAGAGGTGGGCAGATGGACAGACCATGGACACCTGTCTACCCTGGGCAGACAGACCCCAGGTGTCATGGTGGACAGAGCTCAGAGACATGGGCACCCATGCTGGGGAGGCCTAGCTGTGTAAAGCTGATGGCAAATATAGCAGTGAGGCAGCAGAACACACCAAGCATCCCCCTCAAGAAGAGCAGGTGCTTGGAAACTCAAGGAGATCTCAAGATCTCAGCACCCAGAAACTGCTGTACAAACTGTGACACAGGAGAGATACAGACCTACTGGAGCCAGTTCAGTGCAGGGCCACAACAATGAAGGGGCTGGAGTGTCTTTTGGATGAGGAGAGGCTGAGAGAGCCAGGACCAACCAGGTCCCAGAGATGCTCATGCCCTGTAGCACAGAGCCAGTGAGGACAGAGGAGCTTCTGGCCCAAAGAGGAGCCTGCGGAGGAGAGGGACAAGGCAGTGATGACCAGGTTTGTCAAGATGATTGACACTGGGGCTTACATCAGGCTGCCACTGCAACGGCCACCCATGAGACCTATGCTTCCAGTCCTGCTGCAGCAGTGAGCGTGGGCAGCTGCTGTGAGCAGTGCAGACCTTTGCAGAGGATCAGGCCTTGTGCTGAAGGGTTCAGAGCAGCTTCATCCTGGCACAGAGCTCCATTCAGAGTCCTCCAGGGAGCAGCCACAGACTTTGTCAGTCCCAGGTACCTTGAGGCAACTGCCCCTGGGAAGAGCAGCTGCGTGGGTGCTTGTCACCAGCCCATTCAGCTCACAGAAAGGCTCCCTGTGTGTGCACCCCTCCCCTGCACTGCCTTCCCCTTCCCCAGCATCACCTGCCCCAGCTGTCCCATCATGGCCCCCTACACCCCCAAATCCCAGGGACACAGATGCTGTGCAGCCCAGTCCAAAACCCCAGCAAGACCAGCTGCATTCCTGAGCAGAGACACTTGGTCACGGCGTGGAGAGCTCGAAAACATTCCCCAGTGGCCATAAACTGGAGGCTGTGAAATGCACACCAAGATCCAGGTGAAAACATGACACACGTGCATCTCTCGTGCTGCATGCAGAGAATGGTGATCGTTCCAGGAGTGCCTGAAGAGTTGTGTGCTGTGAGTCACCTGCTCCCTACACCTTGAGGAGGAACCTGCATTGCTCACATGTCTGTGGGAAAGGAGATCTCAACTGGGAACGCTGAGGAAATCTGCATGATTGGATCAGCTCTTCATGTGGAGAGATGAACAGCAGTTCCTGGCCCCCATGGAGGTCCCATATCCATGCTAGACATTGCCACACCCCTCAAGTCCAAACCCAGCATCCTTTTACCTGGCAACCTCCAGCTGAAAATGCCCAGAGGATGCCCCAAAGGCTGCCAGGGCTACACTGCCCTGGGTGCAATGTGGCTCCTGCGTGTTCATTCTCATCCTACTCCCACCAGCCTGGTGCTCCTCTCTGCTCAATGCTGGGGGCTCTTAGCTGCTGAAGTCACAGCTCTTTAGACCTTTGTGCTGGGACTCCTGGGACTGAAGCACAGCCACAGGCAGCTGACTGTGATGCAACCAGGGTGGAGGCTCAGGAGCTGATCTGAACTGCTCTCCAAGGCTGAGGGTGTGTTTCATGAGATACAGTGGGCTAAAATAATGCCACACATCCACAGCAAGGAGGAGATCTTGTGTCCCATCTCAATGCCCAGCCTCCCTGATTATCTCTTGCCAGCTCCAGCACCTGATGGACCCCTGTGTGTGCAGAAGTCCCTAAACAGCAGATAGCTGCCTCAGTGAAAAAGCAAAGCAGCTGCCTGCAAAAACACAGTCATGAGAGATGGGACAGGGCAAGTGGGGAAGGGAGGGGAAGGAGGGATGCCTTGGTCGCCCAGGTCCTGCTGCAGGGCCACCCCCCACCAAATACCTCCTTCAGCATTGCTTCAGCTCCTAGATGGGGGGCACCCATGGCTGCCCAGCAGGACAGTGGCCTGCGGCCAGGCTGGTGTCCCAGGCAGGAGATTTGCCACAAAGTCTGGCTCTTATTTTCTTTTCCTTCACTCCATCCTGCCCTGCATCCTGCACCAAGCCAGGGACTTCCTCACTCAGCTTCAGGCTGACCACCAGCTGCTCCTGCCCCTCCTGCACCCGCAGCCACTATCCCTGACTACCCCAACGCTGCCTCCCCTGGAGCTCCCATGGAGCTAGAAGTGCCTTTCAACAGCACAGGGCATGGCCCACAGCAAACAGGAGGACGGTTTCTCTCCCTGCCTGGCACTCCACTGCTTTCACCAGCTTGTCCCTTACACAACAGATGCCTTCAGCAATCAGTGTTCCCAAAAAGGGCAATTGCATTTTAATCCTGACAATGGCAGCAGCAACACGAGCTGCTTTCCTGACATCACATATGTGAGCCAAGAGCTCCCATGGATGTCAGTGGATACTGGCCAGGAACATGCATTTTCAGGTAGCACATGTTTTCAGGTTTCTCCCCATAAATTGATAACTCACTTAAGCTTCCAGACCATTTTGTTCATGTAAAAAGGAAACAGGTCTATAAGAGAGCTGGGCTTCCTCTGGCCACAAGCTTTGGCCGACCTCCAGGCATCTGGCAGATGTCCACTGCCCCAGGCCAGCAGTGCTGCTGACATTGCCACCCCAGCGACATGGCAAGATGACTTCAATTCAGGCAGGTAGAGGTAGCAGCAGGACGGCTGCTCAGTGAGATACACACAGCTGTGCTTCTTTCACCACAAATACCAACAGATGTTTTCTTCTTTATTTCTGAGAGCAGAAGGAGGTGCTGCTCCCTGTAAGCTTTCACCATGACCAAAAGGAGAATGGATGATGCAAGACAATTTGGTTCTTTATGTCCTCAAAGTAAAACAATCTTTTTAATGTAGAAGTTTTTCCATTGAGCAAAAAATACCTGTCAGTGAAATCTCTGGATTAGCTAGTGGGATTTTCTGCTGAAGCTTGGCCCAAGTAGAAATGTCCTGTCCAACTCCAGAAGGAAGTTTCTGAGGACCAAGGAGACAGCAACGTCCACCCCAAGCATCTTTTCCAGATGTGCCTACAGCCCCTTAGGGTGTCCAGGGCCACTGCAGCAGCTGGTGGGAAGCTCTTTCCCCTCTCCATATAACCTCACACACTGTCCAGTCCCACCCCACCCCAGTGAGACACGAGCCAGCACCCAGCAGAGCTCGCCCAACGCAGGAAGGGGCAGCTGGGGAACGAAGCCCAGGAGCTTTTGTCCAAAGTCCAGTGAAGCCCCTGCCTGCAGCACGCTCGGGCTGCAGCCACCATGCTCAGCCCCCCATGCACTAAGCTGTGGCCACAGGTGCAGAGTCTGAAAGTCTCCTCTGGCTGCAAAGGCTGCGATGCTCTGCCCTGGCTGGGGAGGAGCTGGGGAAGGCAGGTGCCAGGCAGTACTGGGGCTCTTCCAGTCAGCAGCCTGGGAGGAGCAGCTTCTGCACAAGGCAGCCACGGGACCAGAGCCACAGCCTGTGTCACACAGAGCTGAACCCAGGCACAGCAGAGCCAGACCCAGGCACAGCAGAGCCAGACCCAGGCAGGCAAATAGACACTCCACGCTGGACACCTCCACATTCCTCTGACATGTTGTGATGTCAGTCAGGTGACAACAGCTCCATTTGTTTTCAGGAATACTGAACCGATGAATAACAAAAATAGGAACCTGAGGAACAGGTCCCCATGACCTGGATGCCAGATGTCTCTCCCAGGACAAAACTTTCAGTTTCCCTGAGCCACCTGCCTGCTCCTCCCCTGGCCATGAGCACCCAGCCCCCCTGCCAGCTCCCATCTTCCAGGGATCTGCTGTACTCCCTGCTCACACTCTGGTTATGAAGTGGAAAAGCACTTGGGCATCCTAATGCAGCCAGGAGAGTGAGAGGGGCTGCAGTGAGGGGGAGAAGCACTGCCACAGCCATGAGGGTCTGGAAATACCAGGGATAACAACCACTGCCACTTGAAAAGGAGGTTGCATAACATGAAGGAAAGAGAAGGCAGATAAGCAGCAACAGCTCTTTCTGATGATAATGCAAGAAACCCCACACTACACACCCCCAGCAAAGACTCACCACCACGGCCCTGGCTGCCCCACGCCTCCAAATGCAAGACAGTTGCATGAGGCAACTCCAACAGACCAGAGAAACCGCCACTGGCTAATCTGCCTCAAGGCAGCAGCAACACCGGGGCCAGCAGATAAGAAGGAAGAACCTAAAACCCCTCTGAGTCCATGTCCCAGAGGAGGCAGTGCCTTGCAGCCGGCGAGGGGGAAGCAGTTATTCAGGTGGGAAAGCCACTCTGCTGCCCACCTCCACCAACCAGACCTCCACCAACCCCACCTCCACCAACCCCACCTCCACCAATCCCACCACCACACACCAGATCCCAGGATGAACCAGCAGAGACAGCGCATCGCATCACAGAGAGACCCAAGGAGAGGGAGCCTGGTCTGGTGATGCCTGACTCAATAGACTCTGGGCCAGAGAAACCACAGCACACTCTGCCCATCTGCCTTTCTAATCCAGCCTGAGGGGAATCACAGTGACCAGGATATGTGGGCAGACACATCTGGCCAGGCAGCAATTTGAGTCTGGCCTCAGGCAAAGCAGCTTCTTAATCCAAAGCCAACCTACAGCCAGCTTGTGTGAGAGTTTATCTTGTCTTTAGCAGGGAGGAGGATGAGTTGTGGTACCTGGACAGGACAGTTGTGGGACCGTGCAAGAACAGAGCCCTGTGATTTGCACATGGACCATCCCTGGACACTAGTGCTGGCTCAGAGCTCTGGTTCTCAGCCCATGGAGCACAGGGACCATATGGAAACCTGCAGAACAACAAGGTGGAAAGGAAGGATAGAAATGGGGAACACCAACAGGGCACTGGTGAGGCCTGTGCAGGCTGCTGGCCCAGGCAGTGGCAGTGGTGGTCAGTGCCTCAGTATCCCCCGCAGCAGCAGCACTGTGCCCGGTGGTGACAGCATGGCGAGGAGGCGAGCAGCAACATGTGCAGCCAAGGCAGGGGCTGGCGACCTGTGTGTCCTGTCCCACGTCAGAAGCTGCACTGCAAACTGATCAGGAGGGCTCAGAGCAACACCCCCACCCCTTTGGGACAGGGCAAGGCTGCATGCCCGTGACCAGGAAGTGCTCGGGCTGCCATCCATCCTCACAGCAGGGCTGATCTTCTGCTGTCACAAGGGAGGTCCCTGAGGACTAGGGGGTGATAACCAGGATTGCTGGGCAGAGCCCGGACAGCCAGCCAGGTGGGCTGGGGTCAGGTACCACACCAGCTGCACAAGGGTTCTCCACTGCCCCAGGACTGTTGCTACTGTGCAGCTAACATCTGCCACGTTATGGGTCTCAACCCAGACGTTGCACTGGCACAAGCACAGCAGCACAAGGGGAAGGGGCAGGGCAGAGCCGGGGTGCTGAGCAGGACCTCATGTGGGGAGACACCAGACCCCACCGCTCCCTCGCACGCCCTGCCAGCGCCCAGGCCCGTCCATCCTCACAAGGTCACTGCAGAGGCACAGGGCTGTGCCCCGCTCCCTGCGGGCCGCCTTTGCCTGGAACCAGGCCTGGCACAGAGCAGGCTGCAAGGCAGGAAGCAGCTGGCACAAGGGCTGCACAGAGGGCCCAGAGAAAAGCAAACAAGAGAAAGCAATTGAGGAAGCTCGTGTCTCATTCATGTGTGCCTCAGCCAAAGTCCAAAGCAGGAGGCGCTTGCAAAGGACGTTGGAAAAATTCCAGTGATGTTATCTGCCCCCACAGAGCACCATTAGCCCAGAGGAAAAAAACAAGGAAGCTGTTTACAAGCTGGGCAAGCCAGCTCAGGGGCTGGAGCATGCCAGTGCCGGGGTCAGCTGCTGGCCCAGCTACCTCTGCCGCTCAGGAAGAAGTACCAAACCTCAGTGGGCCCAGCTCTGGGCACAGTCACCTTTGTAGCATTCAGTGGCCCTAGCAGGTGAGATGCTGCAGAAGGTCCCACATCGCTATCAGGGCATGCAGGAAGCCATGTGTCCCAGAGTGCATGTGCAGGGAGCTTGCACACAAGCCACCTGCACACTTGGCAGGCTCTGTGCAGAGGCATGACCTTCCCTTCCTTGGCATCTTTGCTCCCATATCCCAGAAGGGTTAATGGAGAACCAGTTTCCCTGGAGCTGGGCACTACCTGCAGACCAGGCATGCGTGCTCTCAGCATTAATAGTACCTGCATCCATGGGGGAGGGGGGAAGGAGGGGAGGCTATCAGGGACGAACCCACCTTCACCGCCTCCCCTGGGCCATTTGCACATAGTGTCTTCCTAACACCTCCTACCTTTTGAGCAGTGTTTCCATCTAAATGCAGATGAGGAATCACAGGGTAATGTAGCACCTGCATTCAGCTTTCCTGCAGGACCCCTTAACCATGCAAAAACTGGGGAAGGGGAATTTGGGGTTGCTGCTTGGTGCATCCTTCTGTTGCTGCTATGCCATGCCTGGAGAGAAGCCACACCGTGTCCCTCTTGGGCACCACTTTTCCTACATATTTTTTGTCTGTTTTGTTGAGTTTTTTTAATCTTAATGAAAATCCTTTTCTGCTGGACACCTGCAGCTGCTCCCTACGAAACCCACACTCGCCTCATCTCTTTCCTGGGCATCTATCTCAGAGGCATTTGCTGGAAGGAGCTCCACACTGACATGAGCCTGTTCTTGCCTCGCACGTACTAATGCATCTCATGATGCTCTGACTGCACCAGGCAGAGTCCTCCCCTGTAGTCCACATGTGGGGTGACTGCTCCACTGACCCATCACCAAACCAGCAGTGCCTGGGGCACTGAGAGAGGCTGATGTGTCCTGCTGCAAAGCCCCAGATGCACTGTGCCTCCTCACAGGGCTACACCCAGAACCATGGCCCTGATGGCACCCCAGATTCCCCATGTCCTGCCCAGGGAATGGTGCTTGGCCCCTACTTGTCAACATCAGACCCATCTGGAGATAAGAAATAGTTTTGGTAGCAGGTACCTGCAATAGTTTGCTGTTGGCCAGTATCCCTTCAGTCCCCTCTGTCAGACACTTAGAGTTACACTGTGTGTCAAGAAGCTTAATATTTAATTTAACTGCTAAATCTTGGCTTGTTGACATACTAATTTAAAGCCAAACTGGAGAAACTCCACTGGAATTTGCTCCTGGTTCAGTGTTCATAGCACTGTGGCCTCTGCTGGACTTCTCAGCCTCAAAGTTGAGGTTTGCAAGCCACCGTGATCGTCCACAGCAACTGACAGCACGTTGCTTACCTTTCCCATCCCCTGATTGCCAATAAACAATGTGCAGCAGAGATTCACTAGGAGCCTTTTAAGATGAGGTATAGAGAACTGCAGCAGCTTATAGCAAATATTTGATTAAATGTGATGTTGCAACATAGTCAAACATGAGGTAGCAAAGCTTCCAGCTCCTTGGAGATGCAGGGAGAGGGGGTGCACATGCATCCCGGACAGGCTCGAAGGAATGGGACTGTGACAACCCATCACCAGAAAGGGAAAAGCAGCTGGAAAAACCTGACACTGCAGGGTGGGCAAAGGGGGTTCTGGCCACCCTGAGTCCCATAGAGTTTTTAGCCACCCCGTGCCTGGGTCGTGGCTCCTCGGGGAGCCAGTACCACCAGTGAGGAGCTGGCTGTGGATTGGTGAGATGCTGCAGCCGCTGTAGCCCATCCCCACTGCCAGGGAACACCCCACACCCTTTTTCAAGTCCCCAAAATGTAAATGCTTGTCTTTGCACGATGAGGGGCAGATTAAGTGAGGGATGAAGGTTTATGGAGAAAAAGGCAGGTGGGAGCTGGTTGCTGCCTCGATGTTCTCTCGCTGATCCTCCTGCTCCCTGGGTGCCCCTGATGTTCTCCACCCACCATGGAATAAAACATGTGCTGCTGTGATTCAGAGCTGTGCTTGTCTGACCCACTGTCTTCCCAAACACCAGTCACCCAGCTGCTGTGCCCAAGGGAGCTACCACAAGCGAGAGGAGTGACTCACCTGGCATTCTCTGGAACACAACCCTTTGGGAATCCTTGGTGCAGGTGAGTTATGCACACCACTGCCCTGCGCCTGCCCACAGCCACATCAGGCTGCTGTACCTGATGGATCTCACACCTCTGCAGGTTTCAAGCCTTCTGCTGCACATTTCTAGTCTCTGTATTTGTCCTTCAGTGAGCAGGGGACTACAAAGGGGCTTTATCCAGACATCTGTCCCTCCAAAGGCAAGCTTCTCCCTCAACAGATGATATTTCAAATTGCTTCAACTTTTATCTACACACCCCAATTGCTCTGACATTTGCAGGAGCTCTACAGGGTCAAGCATGGACTTGGCTGGGCATCCAGGAGTCTTTGAATCATAGGGTTCCTTGGGTCCTTCCATCTACACCCAAACACACAGCTCACACTGCTACTCAAATTGTTCTGCCATCTCCATCCAAAGGGAAATTACGTTCCACAGCAGCACGTAGGTTGTAAACTTAAATGCCTGGTGAGAACAGCCTGGGCAGAGGAAATTCCCCAAAACTCCTCCACCTGCTCTCCATTCATCCACACATTTTATGTCCTACAAAGCTCTTTATAAAACCATGTTTTCCTGCCTCCCTCATCCCAATAAAACTGAGGCACAACTCTTGCAAAAGAGAGATCTGGTCTTGGGGATCAGCAGTTGGAGATAGCAAGGCCCAATTCTGGCACGGGCAAAGCACTGGGAGATGAAGTGTTCACATCTCTGCTTGAAAAGAGCTCTGGCCCATGTCACCTCTCATCCCTGGGGGCTCTGGGGACACACAGAGGTTACCACAGTGATACCACGAGAGCGGCACTGTCAACATGTCATGATCCATCGATGAGGAGTGTGGGCAGCAGGTGACAGGAGGGGATCCTCCCCCTCTGCTCTGCCCTGCTCAGGCCCCACCGGGAGTGTTGTGTCCAGTGCTGGGCTCCCTGGGATCAAACAGCCAGGGATCTCCTGGAGAGAGTCCAGAGGAGGGACAGGGAGATGCTGAAGGGCCTGGAGCATCTCCCCTGTGAGGAAAGGCTGAGGGAGCTGGGGCTGTTCAGCCTGGAGAGAAGAAGACTAAGGGGGGACCTGATGAATGGTTATCACTATCTGAAGGATGGGATGCAGGGGGACATGGGCAGCCCCTTCTCAGTGTCTGTGGGGACAGGACAAGGGGCAATGGCTGCAAGTTGGAGCACAGGGAGTTCCCCCCAAGCTGGGGAAGAACTTTTCCCCAGTGAGGGTGAGGGAGCCCTGGGCCAGGCTGCCCAGGGGGTGGGGAGTCTCCTTCTCTGGAGAGATTCCAGCCCCGTCTGGACAGCGCCCTGTGTGCCCTGTCCTAGGGACCCTGCTTTGGCAGGGGGTTGGACCCCATGGGCTCTGGAGGGCCCTGCCAACCCCTACAGCTCTGTGATTCTGTGATTCTATGATCAAGGATCAGATGTAAGGAGGGAATGTCTTACTTAAACAGAATCCAAGGTGGTGCAGAGTAGCTGCATGCCAGGCTGCCAGCACCCTCCTGAGAGGGAAAGGAAGAGGTCTGCCATGTGCTGGTGACCAGACCCCTCAGCTGATGCCCACCCACATGGATGCCTTGACCTGGGCCACAGACACACTGGCGGTGCTGCAGGTCCCCAGTCATGCAGAGCCAAACTGGTGCCACTGGAGCAACGATGTGATTAATTCCCAGGCTGGGTAACCCGCCCTCGATAACACCGGGCTGATGACACCGGTTCAGCCCAGCGGGGAAGTCCCACGTCAGGAAGCCATGAATGACACACTCCTGGAGGTGGCTGATGTGGTGGCTTCAGCCAGAGCTGACCAATTGAGGGCTGGTTTTGCTACACAGGTAGTGCATCTCTTCCCCTAGAAAGGCCTGTGCACCCACGAGGGACACCCTGGAAGGGCAGTGCATGGGGACATGGGGGCAGACCTGGGTTAGGCCAGCAGTTTGGGTCCTTAAGACTTGAGACCTTGTCCTGACAAGGAACCACAGCTTGATCTGGGCCAAAAAGACTGTTGAGAGAGATGCTGTCACGACTCGTCAGCCCCATTGCTGGGCAGCGTGAAACACAGCAAAGTCTACCCCAGTCCCTGTAAAATTAAATATTACTGCTTCAAGAACAGGAAATCCTCAAGACACAGAGCACAGGGCGATGGCATAGAGCATGGCAGATGTGGAGGCTGTGGATCTGTGGCCATCCCATCCCTTCTACCTTTCCTCTTCTGCAGGCACTGCTTCCTCTCAACACAGCCCAGACTGTGCTGGTGAAACATCTAGGGGACAAGGCAAGGAGGTGGATCAAAGACCTGATCCCAGACAACATAGCTCCATTTCTGGTCAAATTATCTTCAAACTGGATGAGTCGCTGATCTGACTTACCCTTCCCCAAGGAGGAGGGAAATAAGTCAGTGTGCAGATGGAGAGGACTTTCAGCTTGTGTTCAGCAAGTGTGCTCTCTCATCTGCCAATTTTTTTCTGAAACAATGGGCCATTTACCACCCTTGGCATCTTCTGCAACACAAATGGCTGTGGAGACCCCCTTCCACCCCTCAGTTCTGTCCAAGAATTCCTGCCCTTGGCCAGGACTTGGCTACACACCACGCCTCTCCAAGTGAGAGAGGTTTTTATGGCTGGATGCATCTGCAAAAAGAACAGACACTCCCCTTGTGTTTGTTCCTCACCTGGGTGTGCATCTGCATGTGAGCTCTGGGGCAGACAGGGATATGTGTGTGAGCATGTGTTTATTAGCACTAAAAAATGCATTTGTCAAAACAGAGTTAAAAACAATCATTACATAATTGCATTAAACAATTAACCAACTGATTCATCAGTCGGAGGCTCGGTGAGCCTGAAACACATCCCAGCCACTTCACAAGGCACAAGGTGGCATGCCCCATCCCTGGGGGTGTTGAAGGCCAGGTTGGCTGGGGCCCTGGGCAACCTTGTGTAGCTCCAGGCCTGGAGGTTGGTGTCCCTGCCTGTGGCAGGGGGTTGGAGCTCTGTGACCCTTGGGGCCCCTTCCAACCCAGACCAGTCTGGGATTCTGTGATTCTATGATTCCACTCCTGGCTGCTCCTGTGTGGAAGCTGACGGCTCCTCAGCATTACCTGCCCTGAGCTGCCACCTCCATGCAGGTAGCCCTTTGGGTCAGCTGCATGGTCAGGCACTCACCCAAGGTGATGTGCCACACAGCTGCTGTCCTGAACCTCACTTCTCAAGCAGTAACCCAGTGAGCAACTAACAGCTTCTCCCATAGCATCTGAAAACCTTTGTTGGCACTTCCCTCTGCTCAGCAGGGTCCTTGAGCATAATGAATATGCAGCACATCTCAATGCCATCAGCTCCATGAAACACCTGGCTCCAAGGCTCCAGGAACTATGATCTGCCTGTTATTACCGGGGCCATGATCCGCAGCGCTGCAGTTAAAGGCTGCACAGGAGAGCAGGCAAAGGCAGGAGGAAGTTGGGGAAGCAAAGTTTAACTTAGCCATCCTCTGCCTCCCAGGTGGGGAACCATGCAACACTGGGTTCCTTCAAACCAAAAAATAAAGGGGAAAAAATCCCCACTGTGCTTTCAGACACCCACCGCATCCTACGGAGAGCCCCGGCGCCTTGGAGTCCAGGGCCCTGGTAAAGTAGTTTGACTAGCACGGGTCAGTGGGTGAGCCTGTGGGCTACACCGGCACCGAGCAAGCCAGAGCTGCGTTCAGGGGTGAAAGGCAGTGCTGCAGAGTTACACCAGCAAACCTCTGCTTGTAGCATACACCTCGCTACTGGTTGTGCCCAGTGTCTCTGCACTGGGGGCTGGGAGGGAGCTGCTGGCAGAGTAACCAACCATCCAAGCTGATGCCATGAAGTAACCAACCTGAGTCACCTGGGATGGTGAGGTCTTGCCGTGACAGCATCCCACTGCAACCAGCACTGCCACCAAGCAAGAACCCTCCTGATTACAGCCAGCACCCCCTGCACACCTGGCAGAGCGTGCAGCAGCCCAGCAAGCACCTGACAAGGGTCTGTGTGCACACGCATCGGGTGAACACTTAGCACTGCCTACACTGACCTGACAGGAGTGGGCAAGGGACAGGAGCTGGGACAAGGGGCAATGGGCTCAAGCTGGGCCAGGGCAGGGTCAGCTCAGCTGGGAGGGCAAAGTTCTTCCCTGGCAGAGTTGTGGGGCTGTGGCCCAGGCTGCCCAGGGAGGGGGCTGAGTCACCCCCCTGGGGGTGTTTACAGAGGGGAGATGAGGTGCTCAGGGATCTGGAATAGCGTAAGATGGGAACAGTTGGATTCTTAAAGGTCTTTTCCAACCTGGTGATGCTGTGACTGTGAACAGGAAATTCAGCACGGCCTCCGCAGTGGTACCTGTACCCCAGCCATTGTGCCAGCTGGAGTGACAGAGGTGGAGAAGGGCTGAGGGGTGACTCTCTCCAAGAGCTGCCCTTATGCTCTCTGCAGCACCAGAGGCAGACGGGCCCCCGCTCAGGAAGCGGAGCAGATACAACGCCAGCAGGCAGAGTCCTGATCAGTGCTCCTCAGGAGCACACCGCCATTCCCAGCACGCTCATGGAGGCTACAGGCAGAGATTTGCTGGGCGCAGAGGTGATGCACGCCAAGTTCCACAGCCACCCCAGGCCCAGTCCTGACCCCCGGGCACATTAGGTAGGGTCCTGAGCAGGGAGGACACACTGTTTTCTGCCTCCAAGCGTCCCTGGAGGAACTGTGGTGCCTGTAGCACAGTTAAGGGGCCCGGGGGACACTCCCCCTGTCCCAACCACCTGCGGAGGTGCCATGGGAAGGCCGGTCGGTGGGTGCGGCACCCGTGGGGTGGCGGTGCCGGGCGGCAGCGTGCGCTGGGCCCTGGATGCCACCTCCATCGCGGGGAGTGCGCCTGGCCCCGGAGCCCCGACGGCGGGCACCGGCCAGCAGTGGCACCCCTCAAGCCGCGTCGCGACGGGGGGGGCCGTGTCGCGACAGCGGCCACAGAGGGCCCCGCCGCGCCGCGCGCCTGCCGCGAGGCCATTGTGCCACCCGCGCGCCCCGTCGGGGCCGGGCCGGGCAGCGCGCGCGCGGGGGCCGGGCAGCGGGCGCGGGGCCGCGGCCCAATGGGCGGCCAGGGGGCGGGGCCGGCCGTCCCGCCCCTCCCCGCGGCCCTATAACCGCGAGCGCGCCCCGCCCGCCAGCCCAGCCGAGCTCGCGCGGCGCTGTGGGGTGCGCAGGCGCTGCCCGCCGGAGCCCCGGAGCGGTGCGTACCCGCGCGGGCACAGCCCGGGCCGCCGGCGGCGGGGGGGACGCGCCGAGCGGGGCCGGGCTTTGTCCGGCACCAGCTCGGCTCCCGGGGAGGGCGCGGCGCGGTGCCTCCCTCCCGGGGCGGCGGGGGTGCTGCGGGACCTCGGCCGGGAGCGGGGAGCGGCGGTGCCCGCGGGAGCCTTGTCCTGAGCCTGTGTCGCCTTGCAGGGACCGGGAGCCATGGCTGAGCACATGATGATGTCCATGAGCCACGGCGGCACCGGGCTGCAGAGCTACCGCATGGGGGTGAGCGGGCTGCAGGCACCCCCGCAGCACGGGCAGCACGTGCTGAGGACGCTGCCCGCCGCCGCTCAGATGATGCCCTACGGAGGGGCTGCCATGGAGGGCGCGATGCGGCCGAGACCCAGCCTCAGCGGGCAGATGGGGCACCACCAGATGCAGAGCGCGATGATGTTCAACGGCCCCGGTCAGCAGCAGCAGCAGTACATGGGGCCGGTGGGCACCCAGCAGCTGATGGCTAGCATGCACCTACAAAAACTCAACACCCAGTACCAGGGCCACCCGCTGGGCATGAGCAACGGGCCCATGGGAGCCGGTGCCCAGCAGTACAGAATGGGGCCAAGCCAGCACCCGGCCATGCAGCACATGCCCTCATCAGCGCTGACCTTGAACGTTATGGACACCGATCTTATAGATGAGGAGGTCTTGACATCCCTTGTCCTGGAACTGGGGTTGGACCGGATTCAGGAGCTGCCAGAGCTATTCTTGGGACAGAACGAGTTTGACTTCATTTCTGACTTTGTTAGCAAACAGCAACCCAGTGCCATCAGCTGTTGAGGGGCTTTGAGCTCCTCCTTGTGTCTCGGTGGTTTTAAGTTTGTTTCCAACTTCCTTCTCCACCTGCCAACCTCCTCCCTTCCCTGCCTTGCCCTCTCCTGGATTCCTGACCTCCCCGAAGGGACAATCGTCGGACACTGGCTTTGCAATGGATTGCTTTTCTCCTCTGTGTGGTTGTTTGGTTTTTGGGGAGTTCCTGGGGAGGGGCCGTGTACCCCAGAGAGCAGATCAAGAGCTCCTGCTGGAGAGCTGCCTCCAAACAGCATTAACAGGATTTCTGGCTTAAGTAGAAGTAATGGACTTACGACTTTCCACGGCCAGGCTGTGTGTGAGCGCAGGAAGCTGTGGGCAGCTGCCAGCCCTGCCAAGGTCCTGGATTTGCTCGAGGATTCTGTGGTGCCCCCAAAGTTAAAGGATCCCTGAGAGACAAGTGTCTCCCTGGTGCGTGGTTTGAGGTAGTTTCTCCTCACAAACATGGGTGGGGTTAGACCTGTGTTGGGACTTTTTACTGGGACAGTGAAGAGGTCTCCAGTCTTGTCTGTTCAGCTCTGGAAGGGGCACATACACCCCCCTACCCCCAGCCGGTGTTTTGCTAACTGGCTGAGCAAAGTAAAGCATGCCTTGGGGAAGGGTGAGCATGGGCTCCTGGATGTGGAACCTGGGAGAAACCTGGCATCTCCCCCCTGGACAGCTGATCAACTGTACAATTTTAGCAAGTGCTTGAGGCTGACACAGGCACAAGGCTTAAAGCTGCAGTCTGGCTCCGCTTTTTTCCACCTCTGAAACCAAATAAAGACCATGTAACTGTATATTCCAGATCTTATTTATTTTCCTATGATTATTTATTTGGAAGGGCTTCTCTTTGTTATTTGGCTTTGGGACTGCTGGGAAGGATGCACGGAGAGTACTGCAGCTTTAAAGTGCTGGCTTCCAAAACCAAACCTGGGATAGTTTTCAGGCTGCTCTGCAGAATAGTTGCCCCAACCCAAGATCCTTATGCTGAACGCACAGGACTGTAAATCCAATACCTCTCTGAAGGCGATAAAGATGACTCCATCTCTAATTCCCTTTCTGGGAGAAGGTGACATGTAAAAGGCAGTGGGGTTTTGTTTCCTTCGCTGTCTCTTGTTTCCAGGCACTGGAAAGCTCCCGCTATCCCCGAGCTGCTGCTGCCCTCTGCTGCTGCCCGCTCCTGGCAGCTCAACAACCCAGTGAGAATGTACAGATGAATTTGCAAATAAAAGCTGAAATATCTCCGGTCTGGGTCTGTCTGAGTGCTCATCCCGGGCACAGCACGGTGCCGAGCACCGGGGAGAAGCGGCATCTTCTCTCCCGTTGGTGGGATGTGGGTCTGTCAGTGGTGTCCCCCCCCAACCCCACGGCTCAGCTCCGGGGATGTGTTTGTAGCTCAATGCTGGGCTGAAGTCAGTCCTCAGCGTGGCTGGGAGGATGAGGTGCTCCTTCCAGCGCTGGGGGAGAATTCCCAGGGTGGATGGTGGTGCTGCCTTGCTGCAGTGGGATGCTGTGGTAGCCCTGCCCCACAGTGCTCAGACTCCAGACACATCTGCACCAAGAGCAGCGCTGGCAGCTGGGCTGTGGCTCTGCAAGGAGCTCTCTGCTCCAGGTTCCTACACCACAAAAGCTCTGAAAGTCAAGGCAGGTCTGTTCTTCCAGAGCTTAGTGCTTTCTTTTTAAAGGGTTCCTGGCCGGTTGCTTTTGCAGAGTTCAGGAATGCTCCCAGCTGTCCCTTCCCTGCACTGCAGCCCTGGGGTGGTGGATGCTGGCTTTGGATTGCCTGTCAGCATCCCTGCCCTGCTCCGTGCAGCCTGGAGAGCTGGTCAGAAAGCTCATGGCAGGGCTTGTGTGAGGTGGGTGAGTCCTACGTGAGCCCTGTGTGGGCCCTCAGCTCTCTGGGGATGCTGCTCCCGACCTGCTGAGCTCCGTGTCCTGTGTCAGCAGAGCAGCCAGCAGCTCGGTCAGCAGGTGGTGGGCAAGGAGCTGGCAGCTGGGTTTATTTCTTAGGGTGAAAGTAGCTGAAGCCCAAAATAAGCAGGCATGCTCTAGGCTGTCAGTTGTGTTTGGGGGGTGCAGGCTGTGTGACCACTGTGGGCTACAGTGTCCCAGCAACAAGTGGGGAGCAGGCTGCTGAGACCATGTCAGCTTCCAGACAACGCAAACTTCAGAGCAGGAACGAGCTCCTGGAGTATGTTACCCAAGAGATTCTGTTAGCTGTGGTCAGCCTCTGATTCCTTAGAAAACCCAGGCTCAAAACACTTAAAATTCCTGCTACAGGGCTCATGCTTCTGGCTGGGCTGGGCAGGGTGAGCCCAGTGATCACCTCTTTTGGTGAGGTGCAGTTTGGACCGCCTCTCCTTGTGCTGCCTGGTCTGTGTGCTTGGAGTCGGGCACACAGGACCTGCTGCAGCTCCCCCACCTCCAGTTCTCCCTCTTCTCAGCATCACAGAGCAGCTTGCAGTGAGCAGAGGTGCAGGGCGGCACCTTAGGGTGACCCAGCTCTCTGCAGACAAGTTCCTTAAAGTCATCCAAGATCACCAAAAAATGTAACGGGGTTGAGCTCTGCTGCTCCTATCCAATAGCTGACACTGACCTCTTCATCCAGCTCCAAGCAGGAGGGCCACAGGGTGATGCTCCAGGGCACAGGGGTCTGTGGGGCTTGCTGAATGACAGTACCTATTGGTTCAGGAGCTTTGGGGACATAAATGAACCCATCACGTGGAGGTAACTCTGAGATACCAGGAGCCTCTTTTTTGTTGTTGGGGAAGAAGGAAGGTTCTCCAACCTCCCTGCCCAGACAGGATGGCTGAGACACAACCACCCTGTCCCCTCACCCAGGCTGGATCTTGTTATACTCCAAACAGATTTTGGTTTTTGTTTAGCTCTTCTTGTCTTGTGAGTGTGAAGGTACAGAAAGAGGAGGCATTTCTCCACATCCCTGTCGTTGACCGCGTGTGCTCTCGAGGTCGTGGAGTTTGCTGATAGCACTTGTGACTCACAGTAACAAAGACAAAAGTCCAATGCAGGGAGCTGGTGAAGGATCTGCCAGTAGAGAGTGACTGGGCAATGAGGTGAGCGATGACTAGGGAATAGGAAACGTGTGGGGTTGATCTATCTTGACTTCACACAGGGTGCTGGGCTTTCAGGTAGCTATGGCCACTCAGAAAAGCTCTTCCTACAAGGAATGTTCCCATGAAAAATGTCATCTTGCTGTTCAGGAGGAGCCAGACAGGCAAAGGGAAGGGGAGAAATCATCAGGAGAGGAATAGAAAGAGGAATCAAACAGTGAATGCCCTGTGGTGTCAGTGTATGGTGCAGCTGCTGCCCACAGCAGTGACTTGCCAGAAGTTCTGGTCTGTTCGTCAGAAAAATGATAACGTAAAACTAGAGAAACTGCAGAGAAAGAAGAAACAGCTGAGGCAGAGTCATGTTTCTGAAAAGAAGCCGCAAAACACGCTGGGACTTCTCAGTCAGGAGGAAGGCTGGGTAACAGGGTCAGCAGGGAAAGGGGAAGGTGGCCAGGGAATTGTTCTCCCCTGTGTAACGGGTGATATCTGTGGTCTTCACAAACTTAGGTGGCCAGGTTCAAACCCAGGGGAACAGAGGTATCCCTGCATGCAGCATGCAGCTCAAACAGTGAGGCTCCTCCTGGCAGTGTGGGAGGTAAGTGGGGTCTGTAAACTCCTCTGTTCGAACAAAAGGCCAGGTGATGGTTACGAGCTGCTAAGAGCAGACTGGGGAATAGGGCAGAGCCCATCCCTGGGTGCTGTGCTGCTGTGTGTTTGCATGGCTCACTGTGTGCTGCCCCTGTCCCACCATCTTCTTGGCCCAGAGAAAGGGGTGGAAATTGAAGAGGTTCAGGGAATCATAGAATCACAGACTGGTCTGGGTTGGAAGGGACCCCAAGGATCAGAGTCCCAACCCCCTGCCACAGGCAGGGACACCAACCTCCAGGCCTGGAGCTACAGAAGGTTGCCCAGGGCCCCAGCCAACCTGGCCTTCAACACCCCCAGGGACGGGGCACCCACCCCCTCTCTGGGCAGCCCCTACCAGCCCCTCCCCACTCTCTCTGCAAAGAACTTCCCCCCAATCTCTCCTCTCCCCCTTCCTTCCTCCAGCTTCACTCCAGCCCCCTTGTCCTGCCAGTCTCTGCCCTTGAACAAGCTGATTCCCCTCCTGTTCCTCTGCTCGCTTCAGGGACTGGCAGGCTGCAATGAGGTCCCCCCACAGCCTTCTCTTCTCCAGGCTGACCCAGCCCAGCTCCCTCAGCCTCTCTCCAGAGGGGAGCTGCTCCAGCCCTCTGAGCATCTCCATGGCTCCTCTGACCCCTCTCCAACAGTCCCACATCTTTCTTTAGAACTGGGAAATTGCTTGCAATAAAATAATGAAATACAGCTTTGGAGGGAAATCGTTCTTTAGTGAGACAGAAACTGTCTGATTTGGCATCTGGGAATGATCTGGGTTCTTCCACTGGTGTACAAGACAGTTGCCTGCTCCAAATACAGGGCTACAGGGGTTCTGCAGCCCAGGCACTGGAAATCCCCTAAAACACACACACAGGAGCTCCTTGAGACCAGCCCTGCTGAGAAGGACCTGGGAGTTCTGGTGGATGAGGAGCTTCCCCTGAGCCAGCACTGGCTTTTGCAGCTTGGAAGGACGATGGGATCCTGGGCTCCATCAGCAGAGGGGTGGCAGCAGGGACAGGGAGGGGATTGTCCCTCTCTGCTCTGCCCTGTGAGGCCCCAGCTGGAGTCCTGTGTCCAGAGCTGGGGCCCCAATACAAGAAGCTTCCCCCACCATGACTGATCTATGTGACACACATGACGCAGTCAGAAAGGCTGGAACAAACACGTGATGTGCCAGAGGTTGTGACTCTCTGCTTCAGTTTCCCTTCCATCCAATGGCATTTACTTCTGCAGGAATACTCTGCACTGCTTTTCATCCCAGGAAAGCTGACCCTCATCTCATGAACTTCTCTCTGTTCAAAATGGTTTAGATCTCATTGTGATCTTTTAAAAATCTCTTCAGCACCTCCTTCCATGCAGGGAGCTGGCAAATACCATTTTTCTGAATCCTTCTATTCAAGCTGTAAAGCAGGTGAGTGCAGAAGAATAGCTACCATGACATGTTTCCTTCCTCATCCTAAGTAAATCCACTGCATTCATTTTATCTTAAGTATCCTAAGACAGTGAGAAGTAGTGTTGAGAAAAGAGTATAATTATATCAAAAAAGCTGCCACGGGTTCTGTGGCATAGGTCAATGTTAGGACTGTTCCCTGGGCTGGGAAAAAAGCCCTGAGCCCCAGGGACAGAGGGACGTCTTGTGGGCTCCAGGGGGAGGTTGCAGTTAAGGAACATGTCTTAGTTCTTGCCCCTTTGTTTTGGGAGCTACTGCTGGACATTGGGCAGGTTTGAATATGAATGCAGGTAGAGCCAAGGAATGACAGAGGGCACTGTTCAACCTATTCCCTGGGTTAGGAGAGCCCTAAGCCCCGGGGCCCCAGGGGCTGCTGGAGGGCTCCATGGGGACGTCTCCGGCCAGGTGTGTCTTTCAGCCCCAGTCCCTTCGGTTTGGGAGCTACTGCTGCCATTGAGCACGACTGAGCCCGAGGGCTGGGAGAGCCGAGGGGTGACAAGGCCCCTCTCAGGGCTGGGAAGGCCCCGAGCCCCGTGCGCGAGCGAGCCCCCTAATCCTCGCCGCTCGCTCGCGGCGGCACAGCGCCCCCTCGCGACGGTCGTAGGCCTCGGCCGTTCCTCGCCCGACGGTCCCCGTAGCGGCAGCAGGGGGCGCTGCTCCCTCAGCGGACGGAACCAGCCGCAGGCGGGTGGCGACCGGCGAGACCGGCGCGAAGGCGGCTCCGGCCGCGACCCCGCGGGGACCATCGACAGCGCCCGGCCCGGCGGCCGAGCGGCGGCTGCCCGAGAAAGGCGGGGGGAGCGAAGCCGGGGAGGGTCGGCAGCCCATCAGCGGGGGTACTCAGTAAGAGCTGGCGGCCGGGACGGGATGCGAAGCCAAGAAGGGAAGGCGAGACGGCCAGAGCGCGGGCGGCAGAAGGGAACGGCAGCCGCCAAGCCAAGGGCACCTGAGAACAGCGGGGAAGGAGCCAGCAAGGTGGACACCAGAAGGAAGAGGAGACCAGAATGGAGGTGGACACCAGAGCGGAGGTCAAGGAGGAGAAGATGGACGTCGGTAAGGGGGTGGAAGCAGAGGAGAGAGGGAGGTTGATAAGGGGGTGGAAGCAGAGGAGAGAGGGAGGTTGATAAGGGGGTGGAAGCAGAGGAGAGAGGGAGGTTGATAAGGGGGTGGAAGCAGAGGAGAGAGGGAGGTTGATAAGGGGGTGGAAACAGAGGAGAGAGGGAGGTTGATAAGGGGGTGGAAGCTGAGGAGAAGATGGATATTGATAAGGGGATGGAAGCAGAGGAGAGATGGAGGTTGATAAGGGGGTGGAAGCAGAGGAGAAGATGGATATTGATGAGGGGATGGAAGCTGAGGTGCAGGACATGGAGATGGTGAGCGAGGAATCGGAAGACAGTCAGTGAGCAGGTGGGAGTCAGTGCAGAGAAGGGGGTGGGAGACGAAGAAGAAGAAGAAGAAGAAGGAGGAGGTGGGATGTAAAAAGAAGGAGGGAGAGGGAAATAGGAAGAAAGGGGGTGGGAGAGAAGAAGAAAGAGAAGGTCGAAGTTGAGAAGAGGAAAGAAGAAAGAAGATAAGAGGAAAGAGAAGAAAGAAGGTAGAAGCTGAGAAGAAAGAAGATGAGAAAGAGAACGACAGTGTAGGAGATGAGAAGACAAAAGACAAAGTGGAAGATATGAAGAAAGAGAAGGTAGAAGATGAAGAAGAAAGAAGAGAGAGAAGATGTGAAGGTGAAAGAAGAGGTAGAAGATGAGAAGACAAAAGACAAGGTAGAAGATATGAAGAAGAAGGTAGAAGAGAAGAAGAAAGAGAAGGTAGAAGACAAGAAGATGAAAGACAAGAAGGAAGATGAGAAGAAGAAAGAAGACGTGGAAGATGTGAAGACGAAAGACAAGGTAGAAGATGTGAAGAAGAACAAGAAGGTGGAAGATGAGGAGAAGAAGAAAGAGGTCGAAGATGGGAGACGTGGAACAAAGAGGTCCTCCTGGTGCATGCTGCCAGGCACGCAGCTGCACTCTGCCAGCCCAGAAGCACCACCCCCTGCAAAGAAGCCCAGACACAGTCACCCCGGCTGGATGCTGTAGTGGAAGCCCCCTTCAAGTGGGTAAGCAGATGAGGTTGGGTCCTGTCTCTCACAGTTCTGGGAGGGAGCAGCAAGTGCACGACCGCACTGCAGTACGAGGTGGTACAATGCTTGTGAGAGGAGCGGGTGGCACAGGGCAGCTGCTGATGCAGCTCCTTCAACACGGCGTCAGTGTTGGGAAGCCGATGTCCTGCCTGGGGAGAGGTGGGCACAGGCACCGCTTTCACGTTGGAGCCTTGGTGCCTCCTGCTTTGGCTTTAGAGAGCAGGACCGAGGGAGCAAAGCCTTCTTCTAGGTCAGCCTGTGAGCTCCCAGATGAGATCTGGGGAGAGACCCAGGGACAAATGAGTGGACCCTGTGGCTGGGCAGGGGAGCCACAGCTGCACAGCTTTGGGTATTTCTTTTCAGCAAGGGGTGCAAATGGATGATACTCTTGTGCCTTGGTGTTCCTTTTAGGCAAGCTCTCCGCACTGGAAGAAGACCTCCAGGCTACAACCACCCTGCACCTGTCCCTGGCTCTGGGGACACAAAACCAGCCCCCAGACAGGCCACAAGCCCTTCTTCAGCTCTAGCTGCTTTGCTGGCACTGGCTGGTTACCATAAGTGGCAATTGGCCCTGGAGTAGGCCTTAAGATATGACTCCCATACAGCCCTATCACCAATTTCAGCAGGAATAGAAATGACAGCAAGGAATACTGGGTCTGTGTGGTGGTTTAGCCCTGGCTGGAGGCCAGACTCCCACCAAAGTCGGTCTATCGCTCCCCTTTTCAGTTGGACAGGGGAGAAAATACATATTGAGAGGCTCACGAGTCAAGATAAGGACGGGCAGAGATCATCCTGGCATCAACCACATGGGCAGAAGAAACTCAACACAGAGTGAAGGAAAGAAAACTCTAATTTATGACACTGCCCTGCACCCCCAGGGACACCAGAGTCGGGTGATGAGAAGCACGACCAGAGCTTAAAGCACCTTCCCCCGCTCCACCATGGGTTTATCCAGGGGCTGCAGGGGCATCTTTCCCTCTGGCACCTGGGGCGCCTCCTCCCCCCTTCCCCGGCCTTGGTGCCTGCACAGCTCCTCACATCTTCTCTCTCCCTTTTCTTGGGGGCAAAATGCAGCGGCTGGTGGTTGTTTTTCTCCTCCCTGTGACTCCCAGAGGCGCTGTGACCATCGCCGACTGGCTCGGCCCTGCTCAGCAGCAACTCTGGCCTTGAATCAGCCCATGTTTCCTCTGTGGGGCCTGCAGAGAGCTCTAGCTGCTCCTTACACCAGCCGTCTTAGCAGCCCCCTGTTCTCTCCCAGCACCCAGCTACGCAGAACTGCGACAGTATGTATGAAAACCCCTCCACCTCCAGAGCTGTAGGTCCCTAGGGAACGCAAGGGCTGGCTTTGTACCACTCCTCTGGGTCAGCAGCTTTCGGTATCCCGCAGTCTAGGTAAAAGACCCCTTGGACGTCAGAAGCACGAACAAGCTGAGGTGGGCAAATCATGGGGGTTCCAGGCCAACCCTGAAACACACACGGCAAAGATGGTCTGAGCAGTAACTCTGCTCTGAGGGGAGCGGACCAGCAAACCAATGGCGACTGATGAAAAGCAGTTTCACCAGAACACAGGCTGTTCCATGGCAATTCTGGCTGCGTAGATGGTGGAGGGAGGTGCTGACAAAGCTCACTGCTCACTGCTGCCAGTTCTATTGTAACATACTATGGAGGGCTCTGTGGTTTGGCAGAGCAGCTTTGTGGCTTTGTGGTTTGGGAGAGCGGCTACCACCTCCTGGGAGAGAGTGTTCACCCTGATGCACAGACAACATCACGCTGATGTTGGCTGATGTTGGGGGGAAATGCTTTAAGATCTGGTCTCACTTCTCATTACCCAACTCTGGTGTCACTGGGGGTGCAGGGCAGTGGAATAAATCAGAGGTTTTGTTCCTTTATTCTGTGTTGAGTCTGTTCTGCCGGTGACTCTGACTGTGGAATGATCTCTCCCTGTCTTCATCTCCACCTCCACTCCTGAGCCTCTCAATATCTATTTTCTCCCTTGTCCAGCCAAAAAGGGGAGTGACAGAGCGACTTTGGTGGGTGTCTGGCCTCCAGCCAGGGCCAAACCACAACACATGTCCGGCCTTCATCCTTGATGACCACCAGAAGACCCCCTGAGCGTTACTGGCCATGCTCTATCTGGGAGGAGTCAATGCAAATGACTTACTGGAAATGATTTGCATAACCCTGCCTTTTCTTAGAAATACAACGGATATGTAAAACTAGTTTGTATCAAGTTTGAAAGCTTTGTCTTGAGCAGTGCACACCCTAGGAGGAGCGATCCCCTGTGTGCCCAGTGCTGCAATAAAGAATACCTGCTTCACAGTCACCAAGGCGACTGAGTTTTGATTTCAGCTGGAGTCTCAGCTATCACCCGCTGAGGATGCTGATAGGTCCTGAGGATGTACTCTGCACTCCAGGAGGGAAATCCTAACTGTAAGCTGGCTTCCCTCATCCAGCTGTCTGCCTAGCTACAGCTTTACATACATCCCTTGGACTTGATGAGCGCGGGTAGCATATACCATCGGGCCCAAATGTGTGTTGGCGTCTGTTTGCCTTACACTTTCTCTTTTTATAGATATCTCTGTGTCTATCCATACATACACTTGGGTTTAGGATACCTCACAGTAAGCTGGTGTGAGTCTTGTCATCTTCCACTCTGGAATTAAACGGCTCTTTTGGCCATAACACAGATTGCCGAATCATTTCCAAACTGTAGAATCAGCCAATCATGAAGCGCTGCTCGGATCCAACTGCTGATCTGCACCACGCTTGGAATCAGTCCTGAACTGACCAAATCGTAACGGTCTCAGATGTCTTTCATTCACCACAGCAGAGAAAAAAATTATCGACTTTCAGGAAATCGTGCCTTAATCAGCATATGCTCATTGCAGGAGTTTGTCCTCCAACTGCTGGACACGCTACATGTGAGAGGGTCTAAGATGATCTCTTCAGGTGGCCAAGCTGTAGGTGTCTGCTGTTGAAGCCTGTACATGAACAGACAGAACAAAGACTCTGTTTAGTACAAAACTGCTGTTTGCAAACTGTCTCCATTAGATGTTGAACAGGATGAGTTTGAGTTTTATGCTCTGTCCCCGTTTTATACATCACCCCACTCACTCCACCCCAACTATACTTGATGAGGATTATGAAGTAGTATCTCAGCTGAACTTAACCTGAAGCTGAGGGATTCTCACACCTCAGCTCAGCTCTGCCAGTTCTAACAGGATAAGACAATTTCATGCCTAAGGCTGCCCCAAAGCAGGAGTGGAAGCTTAGGATTTAATCAGTACACACATACACAGAGTAAAAGAAATAAAAAGGAAGGAAATTTAATAAATCTAAATTCTTTTTCTTGCTGCTTGCAACACAGAGTAGAAGATGTCTGCATCTCTCTTGCTAGAAAATAAAGACCTGGAAAAGCAGAGGGTGTTTTTCCTTTTAACAAAGCAAAACAAAAGCTAAAGCTTTTCATCTTTCCAGTGCTGGGCCAGGCAGAGCTCTTTCCCTGCTCCATCACTCATTCCCATCCGCTGGCCCCGCATGCTCACTGCCACGTGTGTTCCTATGTTCAAACTGCCCCCTTGCAGCCCCCTCCGCTTTCCGCCCTCCCTGGACCTCTCCAGGGATGAAATCTTTCCGTACTGCCCTGCTTTAGGCATTCTCTCAGTCGTGACTGAAAAGGGAATGGGGACAGTTTAAACAAGAGAACACCACAAGAGAGAAGAAAAGGGGAAGGGAAGGTTTTCTGTGGTTGAGAGTTTGAAAGCGAGCCCAACTTGCTGCCCCTCTGGGGAGAACATTTGGAAAGGCAGGACTTGTTAGTCCCCTGTAAAGCCTCACAGTTCAAGGCTTGAGACTAAAACTGAGGGTCAGTTCTTCTGTGCAGAAGAACAGATCCCCTCGCATTTGCATGTCCCTGCACTCCAAAGGAACAGCACGACACCCATTGCTGTAGGCACGGCCCAGGAGCAGACAGACATCGCCTGAGCCACCCCAGGATGCCTCGCTGTAACACGGGATTGGTACCACCACGCGCCTGGTAGATGCTCCTGCCTGAAGACCTGTATTCAGCTAAAACCAGAGACAGAGCCCAGCTTCTGTCCTCGGTATGCACAGCCACTTGCCAGCTTTTGGTGACAGCTCCCCATCATGGCCACCCAGCACTGCCAGCGGCTGCAGTTGCTGTCACCACAGCTTGGAGACACGTTTGCACCCCCGGGGGCAGAGAGATGGGTAACAAGGACAAGCCACAAGAGCCCAAATTCCCCCCAAACCTCCGCCACCAACAGGGTGGGATGAGGCTGCACACATGTGTCAGCATCGCAGGGCTGCACGTGCTGGCCCATCCCTTCCTCCTGCACAGGAAATTCCACTCCTCTGCAAAACTGTGCTTGGAAAGGGAAGCTGTGGGGATGGGGATAAGAAACCATCCCAAGGCTCAGAAATCATTGTTGGCATGGCAAAGCATCGTGGGGATGGGAAAGCGTCGTGGGCATGAGAAACCACGGTGGGGATGGGAACCGGTGTTCTTTAACACCTTTATCAGTGACATTGATGGTGGAATTGAGTGCACCCTCAGCAAGTGTGCGGATGACACCAAGCTGAGTGGTGTGGTTGACACAACAGAAGGAAAGGAAGCCATCCAGAGGGATCTGGACAGGCTGGAAAGGTGGGCCCAGGGGAACCTAATGAGGTTCAACACTGCCAAGTGTCCGGTGTTGCACTTGAGCCAGGGGAATCCCAAACAGATAAACAGACTGGGAGAGGAGCCCCTTGAGACAGGCCGTGCTCAGAAGGACCCGGGGGTTCTGGTGGATGAGAAGCCCCATCCCTGGGGGTGTTCAAGGCCAGGTTGGCTGGGGCCCTGGGCAACCTTGTGTAGCTCCAGGCCTGGAGGTTGGTGGCCCAGCCTGTGGCAGGGGGGTTGGAACTCTATGATCCTTGGGGTCCCTTCCAACTCATACCATTCTATGGTTCTATGGGAGAGCATCATTCAGGACAAGAAATAATCTGCAGGAAGTGGGATGGGAAGGGTTTGTGAGGTAACGACTCAAAGCATCGTGGGATTGGCTGAAGCAGGTGTTGGTGGCATGGTCACCATGGAGACGGCGCACCTAGAACACCCTGTGCCCCAAACCTCAGACTCTCCAATCACCATGGCAGGTAAAGCAGCAGGCTCCAGCTCCTCCTGGTGCTCCTGCCCCCCAGGGAACCCCTGGGCTGCCTCTGCCCGCCCATGCCTCACCCCATCACCCTACTTTGCTTCCCCCAGCAGAGAGGTTCCCTCACACGCTGCCAAGAGATTTGGAGGTGCCCAGCGTGAGCATCCCCACACTGCTTGTGCTGCCAGAGGTCCCCACCTGCGTGCTGCTTTCTGGGTTGGGGGACGGCCAGGCCACCTGCGACCACGTCCCTGACTCCGTCAGCTTCTACAACCAGCTTCCCGGCCCCGCTGAGTACGTGGAAGAGGCAGCTGCCCCAAAGAGCCAGTAGTGTCAGCAGGGCTGAAGGGCGGCGACGACGCTCACCGTCATGTCCCTACTTTCCCCAACAGCCTCACCAGCACCGCCTTCCTCATGGAGCTCCAGGACTCCTGGGGGAATGTGGTGCACTGCAACCACCCCGAGAACCAGGCACTGGGAGGGCAGCTCAAGGACAGCCAGGCCACCAACATCACCGCCACTGTTCCCAGCTTGCCCAACGAGGTCCCTGATGAACTACTGGACATCTCCAAGTATGTGGCAGAGAGCAGCTTCCCAAAGGAGCGAAACCTCAGAGGGAGGCGTGAGGGGCATGGGGGGGGATGGCAATAACACGGTCCCTGACAGCCCAAAATCCCCAACTTGACCACACCCCTCTGAAACCTTCCCCATCTCTTGGACTATAGGGCAGAGGGCGACTGCATCTTGGAGCAAGCGGCGGCAGTGATGCTGGTGGATGGCGAAAACATCCTGCTGGATGTCCCCGACTGCCTTGCCAGCCCCTCCTCCTTCGCCACATCACCCGACAGCCTGGAGTACTGGGAGGAGGACCACTGCCCCCAAGACCATCTGGCAGGGGCGCTGCTATGGGACAGTGACCCCTTCTGGGGCGTGCCTGCCTCCCCCTTGCCGGACTCCGAGGGGAAGCAGGGTGAGGCGGTGGCAGACCTCAACACCAAGCTGCCACTAAGTCCCACCCTGGACACCTTTGAGGAGGGCTCTTCAGAGACTTCTGAGGAGTCATCGGAGGACAGTCGTCTGGGGAGTCCCCTGCAGAGTCCCCTGATGAGTCCGCTGGCCACATCCCCGGCTTCTCCTCAGAGGTCTCCACCCTGCACAGCCCAGCTGGTGGAGGAGGCTCTGCGGAGACAGCCACGGGTGGTGGTCAAACGCCTGAGCCCCCACCAAATCCCACAGCAAAGGCCGCTCTCCACATCCACGGCTGCTCCCCAGAGCTGTCCACCCTGCACGGCCCAGCTGGTGCAGGAGGCTCTGCGGAGACAGCCAAGGGTGGTTCTCAAACGCCTGAGCCCCCTCCAAATCCCGCTCCAGAGGCCACTCTCCACCTCCCCGGCTGCTCCCCAGAGCTGTCCACCCTGCACGGCCCAGCTGGTGCAGGAGGCTCTGCAGAGACAGCCAAGGGTGGTTTTGTCCCGCTTGCCTCTTCCAACAGCTGCTGTCCAAAGCCACCTGGGGCTCAGGTCAGGCAAGCGGGGCAAGCGCCATGCACCAGCTGGCACCAACCAGCCACCCAAGAAGCGGCCCAAACACCCAAGAAGGGGCCAAACATGAACGCTGTCTCGCCAGGGGCACCTGAGCGGGGACAGCACGGCCGAGGGAGGCCGGGGACAGCGGGGGGTGGGCGCCTTTATGGCTGGCAATAAAAAGCAGTTTAGTTCATGTGTACCTCTGCTGCCTTCTTTCCCTCAAAGCGAGAACCAAAAAGCCACACAGCCCTGGGGAACCCTTGTCCTTCCCTGCGGCCGGGGTCTTCCCAGGACTCTTCCGAAGGCCGGAGAAATGACGCTGAGTGTGGAAGCGCACGCACACTCACAGGGACACTTGGTCCTCCGGCAGCCGCTACCTATGGGCCAGAAGCCCTCTCACCCTTCACAAGAACTGGCTGTTGCTGGGAACAGGCGCTGCTCACAGTGAGACACGCACAAACACGGAACGCACTTGTCTTGGGACACTAATGTGCTCCTAAACCCAGTCAGATGCACATCCAACCCAAACAGCCTGTCCTTCAACATTTCATTCCACTGCTACTTGAAACCATATCACGTATGTATTCATGGGGATTCTGTTCTCTCAAAAGAGACTAAAACAACCTATAAAGCTTGTGAAGTGCTCTCAAAATCCTCCTTCTCAGTGAACATTCCAACTGTCAAGAGCCAGAGAAAACCAGTGCCCGGAGCACAGTTCTACCCCCTCCCTCTTGGCTCTTTTCCACAGGGTGGATTTGTTGAATCTTAGTTCAAAACTTCCTATTTCCCTGCCACGCACTCCTAGCAGCCCTGTGGGTACTGACTGAGTGGTGCCAAGTCTCGCCCAAAAGGACAGCCACAAGAACAGCCAGTTGAAACAGAAACCACTTCTCTAGAGGAGCCAGAGCCCTGGGTTTGCAAGTGGAGGAGATCCCTCAGCATCAAAGAATTTGAGGAGCTACGCCAAGATGCCAGTTTCTGTTGCCTGCTTCACTGTAAGACTTGGAAGCCCAGAAAGAAGGTATGTATTCAGTCTATCGACTTCGACTGGGCACAAAGGCAGAGGAATCATCTGCGCTCGTCTGGGAGCCTTTTGCATCGTTTCCCACACAGGAAATAAACCTCAGCTTCCCCAAAGACAGAAAACAAGTCCTACACAAGGCTTGACAAGCCAATCCATCACTGTCCCCCAAACAGCCAGCTATGAAGAAAACGCCTTTCTCCCCACACCTCCCTAAAGCACCATGAAAACCAGAATTTGCAAGGAGCCCTAAACCCATTTCAGCCCATGCAGCAGGGAGCCAAAGGACTCCCTCTCCCTCCCTCTCCCTTTCGCCCACAGTGGGACACCAATCCTTACGCTCAGGCATCTGCAGGTGGGAGTCTTTGGAAACAGTGGAAGCAGTCCTCCCTCTGTTGGAAAAGGCTCAAACAGGTACATTGCTGCTCACTTTTCACCTGTCCTATGCAGGCATTGGAAGCTAAGACTTGTCTGCTTCCTCCAGGCAAGCAGGTAAGTATGCATTTCCTCACCTTGCTATGCTCAGTGAGTTAAAAACAAACCTACAAGTAGACACGGCATTCCACCCGCTGCTAGAAAGAAAGTTGACTCTATCCTGGATGAAACCAGGACAGTCCCCCAGCTGGGGGAAATCACCCCCTCCTGAAAGGTCAGTGTGCTTATTGCAAGCAATAAGCTGCTGTGACTCCTATCTGAGCTTGTTCACTTTCTCCAAGGTGGGATAACTGCTGTCACTGTGGGGGGACGGGGCTGCCCAGCAGAGGCCATGAAGGGGCTGGAGAAATCAGAGAAATATGGGTGCAAGTCTGGGTTTGTGTGACCTTGTTTAAAGAGCACGGGGCCTGTGAGTATGATGAACAGAGATACTTCAGGTTTTATTCATTCTCGCTTCTTTTATTACTAGGACTTTACTGCTATGCCTGTTCTCCTAAAATGGACTAATACAACTCTGGAGTTTGACAGGATCTTGAATCTCCTTACTTTGTCCCCATCTGCAAGGCGTGCATCCTAGTTTCCTGCCTCCTGCCCCCCTGTCTCAAGCCAACACACTGTTGCTAAGCAAACACCCAATAGAGGTCTAGAATAGCAACGGTTGCCAGGGACCTCTGGTGACCAACCAGTGACATCTCGGTCAGAAGGGCATTACCTCTTGTCCTTTGAGGTCACATCCCACAGAGAAAGCTTCTCTAGTCTTGTCAGGGGAGATCACCTCTTGTCGAGGGAGATCACCTCTTGTCTTGTTGGAGATCACCTCTTGTCTTGTTGAGGGAGATCACCTCTTGCCTTGTTGGGGGAGATCACCTCTTGTCTTGTTGAGGGAGATCACCTCTTGTCTTGTTGGAGATCACCTCTTGTCTTGTTGAGGGAGATCACCTCTTGTCTTGTTGAGGGAGATCACCTCTTGTCTTGTTGAGGGAGATCACCTCTTGTCTTGTTGGAGATCACCTCGAGCAGGTCACACACTACAGTGTCCAGGTAGGTTTTGAATCCCTCCAGAGAAGGAGACTCCCCACCCTCCCTGGGCAGCCTGGGAGGAATCTCCTTTTCTTCTCTTCTTCATTTCTTAAGTCTTCTCTTTGATGGCTCAGCAAGGTGATGGTAGAGATGGTAAAGCTGTTATTTACTCAGTCTGCCCTTTCTCCAGACTTTATCCCACCTCCTGGGTCTGGGATTCCTGAGGGCCTCTTCTAGACAAGTGGATCCTCTCCCTCTCCAACAGGTTGGAGTCACCAAACAACACCCCCTTGTTTTCAAAGCCAAACCCCTGGCCTTAGTACCAGCCCTGTAGCCAGGAGTTGAAAGGCATGAGATTTCCCAGCCCCTTCAGAAAAAGGAGGAAAAGCGAACTTGGGCACCAGTGTTTTCCACTGGCACCCCCAGGGCTTTCTACTCTTCCTTGATTGTGCCTGGTGAAATTGTTTGAAGTATAAAGGTGAAGTAAGGTGAAATCCAGAAGTCTATTGGTGCGAAATGTCCCGATATCCCCAGTCTTAGGTGAGGAACTAGTTGTGTGCTCTCTGGGAGGGATGTGAATTTAAGGAGCAGCTGGAAAACGACCCCGTTGGTGCTCATAGAAACACCTTCAGGCATGTGTGAAACTTCAGCCTTTGTGTTACTTTCCTGGTGACAATTGTAAGGTGCTTTCTTGTTTCTCCTCCTAGCTATAATCGCTGAGGCTGTGTAAAATGGCTGGGCACTTCCACAAAGTGCTCCTGTGTGCCATACCTGGAGTGCTGGCACTTGTTGGCTGCTGGTGGCTGTACTCTCAAAGGAAGAAGTATGCCAGCTCTACTCAAGAAGAAGAAACAGCTGCTGAAGAGCAGCAGGAAGAAGCACCACCAGCAAGTGTTGAGGCAAGAGAGCCAGTCAGAAACATGGATTCTGTGGACAGTGGCTGTGCCATGCAGAAGACGGTGACTCAGCAGAGCTCAAAGCCTGAAGAAATCTCCACCAAGTCCGACTTGGTTAGCTGGCAAATAGAGGTCCCAAAGGTAAGCAGCTGCTGGCCTGCTCGCCCATCCTGCCCTGCACTCCGTACCCATCTCCTGGTTCTTCCAGGCTGGTAGTGGCTCAGTGCCATCCCAGGGAGATCAACAGCAAGTAACAAGGATTGAAGCATTTTGCATAGTGTTAGACTCAACAAGGGTGAAGAGCCAGTCCGAGCTGTAAGCAAGAGGCGTCTCAGGGCTGCGCCCAGCGTAACTGGCTGTCTGGCTCGTTGTTCCCTGTTATCTTCCACCCCAGTCTGTTAGTCCAACGCTTTGAAAGCATTCAGAAGGCTTTGAGGGTACACAGTTACGAAGCACTGGTGATGAGCTGGTTGAGTTTTTTCTTTCACTGTGTAGGAGGGCTCTGTTTTGACTGCCTGCCTAAAGCCTTCCTCACAGCCTGAGTGCTCAGCTAGTCCGTGGAGCTGCTGTGTCTTTATAGCCAGCCTTCTTTTGGGTTGAGACAGAGGTTGTCAGGTTTTAGGCCTCTGTTCATGCCTTCTTTGTATGTAGCTAATGTTACTTTGTGTAGGATTATCCATGCTGACTGGGGGCCAAGGCTTCTGCTCTGGGATCTGATCTCTGACAGTAAGCTGTGGCAGGTGCCAGCGGAAGAGTGGAAGGCACAGGGCTTGCAGAGACATCTCTGCGTCCTCCGGCCTAGCTGGCCAGGCACTCTGTGCTCTAAGGGTTCTCAGGGCCTGCTTTACTCTCCTGTGAATGTGTCTACTGCCTAATCTCATGAGCTGCTTTAAAAAACTGTAAAACCTGCCATTTCATACTGGAATGAAAATGCCTGCGCTGTGGTTAAAGAACAAAGTGGCAGGAGAGGATGCGACTTGACAGTAACCTTGGTGATGACAGTGACCTTTACCAGGCCTGGGTTTGTCCCGTTGGCCCTTTGTGTCGTTCTCCAAGGTGTGAAAATGAATCTGTGAAAATGAGCGGTATTTACTGGCCTGTATCTACCTTGACTTATCCCAGACCAGCTCTGCACTGGTCCAGCATCTCCTTTACTTACCCTGCCTGGCCCTGCGCTACAGGCACTGGGCACGTGGGTGAAATAAGCCCCGGCCTTGAGTGTGGTTTGTCCTCCATTCCTCCTCTTGACTGCTGCTTTCCTCTCTTTCACAAAGGCTTTAGTTGGCCGCTTGATCGGCAAACAAGGAAGATTCATGAACTTCTTAAAGCAAGAATCTGGGGCCAAAATTTATGTCTCCTCACCACCTCATTTGCGTGGTTCTCAACTCTGTCACATTGAAGGTAAGCGAATTGTCTCTGTGTTTGTGGTCTAATATGTAGCTCAGGGGCCTGAATGAGATGGGCAAGGAATTAGACAGCACGGATCCGCTACTCTAGGTCTTGCCTGTGAAGGATGTGACATTAACTGTGGGTGAAAAATACCTGCCAGTGAACCGGGTTCATCCTGGAAGCTAAAGTGGTTGCGAGTGGGGCCTGGAGGTCTTGAGTGTCCCACATTAGCCACCTACACGGCCGGTCTATGAAACCTGAAGCCGTTGATGTAGTGCAGGCCACTTTTGGTAGCTCTGTTCGTTCACAGGGTGGGGGGTGTTCTCAGCATAGCTGTGCTACAGACTTTCTATGGGATGTTTATTTTCCAGGCTTTTATCAGCAAGTAGAAAAAGCCCTGAGCCTGATTGGCAAGAAGTTCAAAAGTCTACGCCTCACCAACGTCTACGTTCCACCTCCACAAGCACCACAAATACCTCCTTCTCTCCTGCCGTCGTGCTGGGTAAGCCCCAGCTTTCTGGCTGCGCTTTCTGCCTTACGGGGGCAAAGGCTGCTGTTGGTCACCGCTGTCGTAGTACGCTCGATGCGGGTGGCTGGTTCACAGAGGCCCTCACAGCCAGTCTGGTTTTGTGTAGCTCTCTCTTGCCTGGCTTGTGTCACTGTAATGGGTCAGACTGATCTTCCTGTGGGAAGGTGGGCCTTGCCCCCAGTCTGATGTCCTTGAGAGCAGCATGGAGTAGCTTTATGCTCCTGATCCAGAGCAGCCTTTGGAAGCCAAATGCTGGAGTGGCAGGACTTTTGCACCCATGGCTCTCAGCCTCAGGCCACGCTGGTGGACCATGGAGTGGCTGTGAATGAAGCTTGTGTTGCAGTGAACACTAACAAGAATTTCTTTCTTCCACGTGACAGCTACACCTCCCAAAGGGAATTCCTGTAGAAGTGGTGGTGGCAACCCAAGTCGATGCTGGCCGCATGTTTTTACAGCAGCATACACACCCCACTTTCTATGTCCTGCATAGACTTGAGCAGCAGATGAATGTCTGCTACTCGCAACCGGATATTCCGACCCTGGAAACTCCAGTAGAAGGCAAGTCACTCAACTGCTCACACGCTGTTCGCTCGAGAAACTTGCAGGGTCGTGCAAAAGCCTGATGCCCTGAGCACGGTAGTGGCAGACGGGCTTGAGAGTCCAAGGCGGCTCTGCTGTGTCGCAGCTGCAGGCGGGTCTGATGGAGGGGCAGGGGTGTGGAAGGGAGATGGAAGCAGCAGAAGGAATGCTGTTGGTTCTCAGGAGGTCGCTGCGCAGCGCGGCTGAGCCGCCCCAAGTGCTCGTTTCTGGGAATCCCCTCACCCTGAGCTCTTCTGTTCTGCAGTTGGTACGATCTGCGCGGCTCCGGGTCTGCACGGGGCATGGTTACGGGCTCAAGTGAACAGGTGCTTTGAAGAGACCGGTGAAGTGGAACTGCGCTACGTGGACTACGGAGGCTATGAGAGAGCGAAGATCCACCAGCTCAGAAAGATCAGGTCTGTAGCTCCTCTGCTGCTGCCGCTTGGATTGCTGGGAGCGTGGTCTGGGCTTCTTGGAGGGTCGTTACTTTGAAACTGACTTCCTGCTAAAGCAATCGATTCATGCCGTAACCTTCAGGAGCACAGGAGTAATTTAAATCCAACTTCTCTGGGTTTATTCCCTTTTCCTTCAGGTCTGACTTCTTAGCGCTGCCTTTCCAAGCAACAGAAGTTTTACTGGACAACGTGGCCCCGCTGGCAGGTAACGGAGCTCTCGAGGCGTACCATGGGTGGTGCTCCGGCAGGTTTCCCTGGGTGCCAGCTGTGTACAAGCCCTGATTCTGTCTCAGCCTTCCCCCTCCCCTTGCCAGCGCAGCCTCTGAAGGGACTGGAGCGAGGGCTGGAAAAAACGTATTTTCTTCTAAATGTGCGAGCGTGGCACGACCTGTCAGGCTCCAGGGGAGAGATGGGGAAGGGCCAGGCTTGCTCCTGAGTGGAGGGAGGAGAGAAGGAGCGACTTTACTGAAGAGCAGGTTGGCAGGACCGGCAGGGTAGAGGTGAAGTAGCTGTAGCTACTCTGCCAGCACCTGTCCCGCAGGAGTTACGAAGGCAGATTTAGCTTTTCATCTGCTGGACAAACGCCTGAGATTTTCCTGCTGGTCCGAGTCAGAACAGCAATGGCAGCTCAGAGGTACTGCAGAAGTCTGCTCTTGTGTCTTCCAAGGCTCCTAATTCATCAGCCGCTGGCGTTCACATGAAGGTGGCTTTAGAAAGGGCTCGGTCCTTTCCCTCGGTAGCACTGCAGGGATAATACTTGTGTGACCTCCAGCTTGATAGGCTGGGTCCAGCAAATGCCTCCAGCGGCGGCAGGGGAGGCTTCTCTGGCCGGGCTGCTGTGGGAGGTCAGGCAGGGCTGGTTGCAGAGTCCCTCCTGGCCTGTGGAGCCTGGCACCATCTCATCTGCTTTCTCCCGCTCTGCTCTCTCCAAAGACGAGGATCACTTTTCATCCCAAGCGGACGCCGCCGTTGTGGAGATGACCGAAGGCGTAGTCTTGGTGGCACAGGTCAGTGGGAGCTGTCTGGGAAAGCCTCGCTGCTGCTTTGAGTGCTGCTCTTGTCCCGTCTCCCCCAGCATCCCGTGCGTGCTCCAGGCCAGAACCAAGGCCCAGCTTGGAGGCCCGGCTGCTGGGCAGGGCTCTCGTGGAGAAACGTCGGTGCTGAGACCTTCCTTGTGCAGCACGGGCAGTGCAGTGGCTGACGCTGGCCGTGCCAGCTCTGTGGCTCAGGGCAGGCACTGCTGAGAACCGCTCACGCTGGCGACCAGGACTGGTGTCTGTCTGCACGCTGATGTCGGTCTGTCTTTTCCAGGTCACAAATTACGACAGTGCAACAGGTCTGCCACTGGTAGAGCTCTGGACCTTGGTGGGAGACGAGGTGCGTCTGGCGACATACCTGTGTTTTCAACACTGTTAGAGTTGATGATGATGATGCAGACTGTTGATTAGCAGCTGGCTGATGGTTCTTCCCAGTGGCTTGTTCACCTTTCTACCTCTTTCCCCCCTTTAGATGCTGTCAGTGAACAGAGCTCTGGTAGAAAGAGGACTGGCTCAGCAGCTTGACTACTAGCGATGCCCTGGATGCCAGGACACCTATTTCTGCAAAGAAATCTTATTTTGCACTTTTAGTTTGGTTTGGCAAGTTCTTAAAAGAAGATGTTCTCATACCATTCTCATGTGTGGAGTTTTGCTGGTCTGTTCAAACGCGTTTTGTGGAGAGCACAGCTCGTCCTTACGCGGTGTCTGGGTCACACAAGACCAGGTCAGAATTTTTTAGACCCACAGGGAGGGAGTCCCAACACTGGCAGCCAACCCAGGCTGGGGACTGGGAAGGAATAGCGGGACTGTGGGAGTTACACTGCTGATACCCCTTGCCAAATCACAGCCCAGGGAACGGATAATGACTTGTTCAGGTCTTGAGCAGTAACGGAAGCATATTCCACTGAAAGCATTGGAAATATCCCTGTGAAGGGACACGTTGAGTCACTTCTACTTGATTCTGAGAGACCAACAAACCCTTTCAGCTTCACAGCTTTAAGAGCAGAACCTGCAGCAGACAGGACAGAGAAGCAGGAGGGCTCCAAATGGGGATTCCCCCACCATGCGCGTGATTCCTGCGTGTGCTTTGAACGCCCATCAGAAGAACTCCCTCTCACCTGCCTTGATGTTGCTGAAAACCCAACACTCATGGTGGCCGGAGCATGTTTTGATGAGGTCAGCCCTTTGATAAGCTCCCCTGCCATGACTGATCTATGTGACACACATAGAAAAATCAATATAATAATAAGAATGGGACTTTATAGCAAAATATATGAAACTGGTGACACACAATGTGGTATCTCACCGAACCACACAGCTCAGGCCGTACATCTCAGAGACATCCCAAAACCAGACTGTCCACAAAACTCTGCATCCGGGAGCTGCTTGCTCCTCCCACCAGCCCCCCTTTATGCTGAGCATCACATAATTGACATGGAATACCCCCTCTGGCCAGTTTGGGTCACCTGTCCTGGCTGTGCTCCCTCCCTTCTTGTTAGCAGGGAAATATGAACAACTGAAAAGTCCTTGATTGCTTGGCAGCAACTGGAAACATCCATGTGTGATCACCACTCTTCTCATCCTAACTCCCAAACAGGCATCCACCTGCTGCCAGATCAGAAAGAAATGAACTCTATCCTGGCTGAAAACAGGACACCTGAGCAAAGCAATCAGTTCCTGATGCAGCTCATCCAAAGCACTACTGTGAGCCCTGGCAGGGGCACCAGGCTTCCCCTTGCAACCCCCCAGCACTTGTTCTGCTCAGTAATGGAAGCATGTATGAGGGACAGCCACACCAGCCCCCAGTGCCCCTCTGTGCAGCTGTGGGGCATGGAATAGAATCACAGGCTGCGTTAGGCTGGAAGGGACCTTCAGAGTCCCACCATCCAGTCCCACCCCTGCAGGGAGCAGGGACACCTTCAACTAGAGCAGGGTGCTCAGAGCCCCATCCAGCCTGACCTTGAATGTCTCCAGGGATGGGGCCTCCACCACCTCTCTGGGCACCCTGGGCCAGGGTCTCACCACCCTCAGAGGGAAGAACTTCTTCCTCAGGTCTCACCTAACCCTGCCCTGCTCTAGTTTAACCCCTCAGCCCTCGTCCCATCGCTCCCTGCCCTTCCAAACAGCCCTGCCCAGCTGCCCTGTAGGTCCTTCAGGGACTGGAAGGGGCTCTGAGGTCTCCCCACAGCCTTCTCTTCCCCAGGCTGACCCAGCCCATCTCTCCCAGCCTGTCTCTGTAGGAGAGGTGCTCCAGCTCTAACATCCTCCTCGTGGCCACCTCTGGGCGCGCGTGAGAAGCACCCCCCACCCCCGGCCCGTCCTGGCCCGGGCGCTGCCCGCGCCCCGCCTCACACCCGGCTCCGCCTCAGCGGGCGGGGCGGAGCCCGTTACCATGGCACCTCGTGCGCTCGCCACCCCTCGACTGCGCAGGCTCCGTCGGCGGGCGCTCCGTCATCAGCGCTCGGCGGTGGCTGCGCATGCGCAGAAGCAGACCGGGTTTCTGTCAGCCGGGCCCGGCGGAGCCGCACTCCCTCCTCCTCGTCCCGTTCCCGCCCCAGCTATGTCGTACGGTCCGCTGGACCCCTTCCGCCCCAGCGCGCCGCCTCCGCCGCGGGACTTCGGCGGCATCATCCAGACATGCAGCGCCAACGTGCAGCGCATCGCGCAGTACAGTGAGTGCGCCCGGGCCCGGGGAAGGGGCGGCCCGGCCCGGCCCGGCAGCGCCCCGCGAGGAGCATGGAGGGTCGCGGGGGTGGCGGGGGCTCCTCTTGGACTCCCACGGGAGCCGCCGTCACCTCGGGCTGGCAGAGCTTTCGCCAGGGCGGTACCGGGCGGGCTGAGGGCCGGCACCGCCCGCACCGGCACTCGCACCGGGCCTTGCCTGCCCGCGGCCGTGCGCCCGGCCCGGCCGGCAGCTGCGCTCCGTACAACCTGCCTCACGGCTGGTGCGCTGCTGTAGCCGAAATACGTGTCCCTGTGGCCTTTGCTGCGGTGTTTGTGTCGCTTCTACCCAGCTGTGCCCCTCCCCAGGGGAGCCGAAGCCCCTTGTCACCCCCGGAGGGAGCCCGGCCTCTGGCTCCCCGCGAGGCGCCTTTGCACTCGGGTGGGAGCAGGGAGCCCAGGGCTGTCACCCCACCTTATGCCGGGGAGAAGCGGCTCTTGCAGGGGGTTCTCAGGGCTGATGTGAGCTTGCCGTTGCCTTGTGTCCCTGCTGGCAGCTCCGCAGGGAAGCGTTCCCTTGCTGAGCAGGTTGCCCTTCAACGAGTGGTGGTGGAATTGCCTCCCTGTGCAGTTCTCGTTAGAGAAAGTTATTGGTCTTGTGAGCTAATAATTGAAATCCCAGTCTTGATTGCTGGAATGCTGCTTACTATAATGAAGCACTTCTTAAAAAGCCCTTGAGGCACCCCCTTCCTAAGGATACCACCCTTGTTACAAAGGCATTAGCAGTCTGAGTCCCCGTGTGAGTGTTCAGGGACAAGGTCAGCTGAACGTGGTGGTTCCTCTGAAAGTCTGTGACTTCTCCAAACTAGTTTGCTTTAGCACAGTATGTTTATTTCCTCTTGATAGGTGCACGGCTGCTAGTTAAGTTGCTTCTAAGTTGACCAAATAACATGGGCTGTCTGGGTTTTTTCCCTTCTCTTGGTTTGTTTTTGAGGTGTTGCTGTTCCATCCCCCACCCCTCCCATGGCACTTTTGTGAGCCTCCCCTGTGAAGCAGTTTGATTTCTCTATCTCTTGCATCTGGGAAGGAAAAACTGCTGGAATCAGGACAGGCTGGGGGTGACCTGCTGGAGAGGAGCTCTGTGGAGAAGGACCTGGGGGTCCTGGTGGGTGACAGATTGGCCATGAGCCAGCAGCGTGTCCTGGGGCTGAGAGAGACAATGGGATCCTGGGGGCATCAGGAGGAGTGTGGGCAGCAGGTCACAGGAGGGGATCCTCCCCCTCTGCTCTGCCCTGCTCAGGCCCCACCGGGAGTGTTGTGTCCAGTGCTGGGCTCCCTGGGATCAAACAGACAGGGATCTCCTGGAGAGAGTCCAGAGGAGGACTATGGAGGTGCTGAAGGGCCTGGAGCATCTCCCCTGTGAGGAAAGGCTGAGGGAGCTGGGGCTGTTCAGCCTGGAGAGAAGAAGACTAAGGGGGGACCTGAGGAATGGTTATCACTATGTGAAGGATGGGATGCAGGGGGACATGGGCAGCCCCTTCTCAGTGTCTGTGGGGACAGGACAAGGGGCAATGGCTGCAAGTTGGAGCACAGGGAGTTCCCCCCAAGCTGGGGAAGAACTTTTCCCCAGTGAGGGTGAGGGAGCCCTGGGCCAGGCTGCCCAGGGGGTGTGGAGTCTCCTCTCTGGAGAGATTCCAGCCCCGTCTGGACAGCGCCCTGTGTGCCCTGTGCTAGGGACCCTGCTTTGGCAGGGGGTTGGACCCCAGGGGCTCTGCAGGTCCCTTCCCACCTCTGTGATTCTGTGATCTCAGGATGAGCTTCTACTGTCTCATGACCAGCAGCCGGTCTATCTCTGTGCTGCCTATCTCCAATGCAACAAGTATTCTTAGAGTTTTTATCAAACAATCTGAACGTTCCAGTAATTAACTTTACTGCATGTTTTATAAAAGCTTTCCATTCAAGCCCAGGAGAAGAGGAAATATTGAAGCCTTAGGCCTGTCCTTGTCTCTGCTTTCCTTCTGTGTAAGGAAAACAGTAAACAAACAGTGCACACAGCTGGCTCTTTGCTCCTTTAGGGAAAGACAACAGAGCTAGGATTTCATACCAGATGTGCAGAAGAGCGGTGAGCTGAGCTGGCAGAACTGTTGCTTGGAAGAATCTTACGTTGTTGAGCACCTGGAGCAGAGATTGAAAAGTTTTAAGTAATCTCAAGGGTAAAGCAGTCTGTGTGGAAGGCTCTACAGCCTCAAATTGAAAGGGTTTGGAGGCTGAAGGCTGTTGATGTGTGTACCCAAAATATATCCAAAAAACCAAAACAAATTTAAAGAGCTCCAGCCCCTTCTTGTGCCCTCCCAGACACTTTGCTCTCATTTTGGGTAGATCCTGTCCATTGGCTGACATAAACAAAGCAGAACAACCTGCTGAAACGTGGCTCAGACCAGCACAGAAAGCACACTGTGTGGTGTGGATAAGAATCTCCTCCATGGAGAAATAAATACATCACAGAGTACCCAGGTCTTGTAGCACTCCTGCCATTTGTATCCACAGACAGTATAGTCTGTGTGCCACTTCTCACATTAACCTGACTGAAGTTCTCTGGCCTTCCTGCAGCTGTGGAATATGTGTGGTCTTGCTTGCTGGAAGCCACGTTCAGCTGAGGCTGTGAGAAATCACTAAACACCAACTCACTGCCTGAGCTGCTACAAGTCTGGGATTGTCAGTGAGAACACTCTGTTGGATGCAAAAGCTGCACTAATTGCCTAATTACTGATTAAATTATATTGCAGCCATAGTTGAGCTGGCATGGGTTTAAGCTATTGGATACCACTTTAAAAGAAGTGGCTGTTTCAGGAATCTGATGTTTCTTCAGCAGTGTGTTTAATCAGCTGCAGTGGCTCTGGCAGGCTGAAAGCAGAAATTAGACCTGTGTGTGGGACACCACTGAATGGGAAGTAACTCATTAAGCTCATGGGGTATTTCAAACGAGTTCAGCTGCCTGTGGACCTCAGCTGAGTTGATCCTCCTGCCTCTCTCTCCATGCTGGAAGGGAGAGCATATGAGTTCCTGATCAAGTTGAGCCAATCAAGCTTTGTACTGCTGTGTGAAGTGGTGCACTCAGCATCTTCAGCAGTGCTGAAACTGCACATTTGGGGAGCAAAGCAGAGCAGCTTGTTGATCTGTCAAAAATATAGTCCTCTAAGAGAGAGAGAGAGAGTTGGAAGAGAAGATGGTACTTGCTTTTTTCAGGCAGGTTAATGGTTTGACGTGGTTCATTGTGTGGTTGAAGGATCACCAGTGCCTACACAAGGAAAATAGTAGAAAAACATAGGAGATGGGGAGAAAGAGGGCAAGAGTATCTCTTCTTGCTACAATGTGATTCCAGATGGATGGGAGCTAACAGTGAAGTGCACCATTGCTGTCTCCTTCTCTTGAAAGAGTGTTATGTTAGTGTTGCAGAAGCTTTGGGCTATCATGAGCAGAAAAATTCAGGGTTTTTTTCTTAACTGATAGCAACCCTGGGCTTTTTCTTACCAATTTTTTTTTTTTTTAACAGAGCACTAATAATTTAACTTCAGAATATGTGAAAGTGGCACTAGATCTTAGTGAAGTAGTTGTGCAGCAGTGATAGTCTGAAGTGTACAGATAGAAAGGCTGATAGAAACAAACAGCTAAATTATTTGCCTTAAAAGGTTGAGGAAAAGGAGTGTATAAGCTTTTAGCTCCACAGTCCTGCCTTGCTACCATTCTTATAGCTGAAAGTCAGTCTGTTAAACTGGATCATATCTGAATCATAGAATCCCAGCCTGGTCTGGGTTGGAAGGGACCCCAAGGATCACAGAACTCCAACTCCCTGCCACAGGCAGGGACACCAACCTCCAGGCTTGGAGCTACACAAGGGTGCCCAGGGCCCCAGCCAACCTGGCCTTCAACACCCCCAGGGACGGGGCACCCACCCCCTCTCTGGGCAGCCCCTTCCAGCCCCTCACCACTCTCTCTGCAAAGAACTTCCCCCTAATATCCAATTTAAACCTTCCTTCCTTTAGCTTTAATCCATCCCCCTTGTCTTGCCATTGTCTGCCCTTCTAAAAAGTTGATTCCCCTCAAATGGGGATGTTTAAAATACACTTTGTATTTAAAGCAAAAACTAAGTGTTGTTTTACCAGCTTGAGTTAAGTCAAACACTAAGATAAATCTTTGGGAGAAAGCCAGAAGGATGCATTTAACAAGGAATATGACACTAGAATTTGTCTTGCTAACTCATTGTGTCATCTCTTTATCTTCAGCTGCTCAAATAAAGAATTTGATGAGCCAGCTGGGAACGAAGCAGGATTCCAGCAAGCTTCAGGAGAACTTGTAAGTATCAAATAAGCTGACATTTGTAGAAGTTCTTTCATACATGATCTGTATGTAATCAGTATATTAAAGGACTAATCGCTGATGACCAAATACATGTCCTTCCATTTAATTTCATTGTAGAAATGGCCCTTCTCTAAGGTGAGTGTGGTTGCACTCTGCAAATTGTCAGCTGCCTTACAAATTTAATACAGAAATGGTTTCTTCAGCTCACATTTTGCAGGTCAAACTATACAGTAATGCAGTGGGAATACTTTGATTTGTGTATCTATTGAGCTGAATAGGGGACTTTCACTTAAGCATCTCCTAGCCATTGAGTGCTAAAGAACAGGTCCTTATTATAGTATTTTGTATTTTCCTGATTTGCACTATTGGGGGTTTTACATATGGCCACAGAAAAACCCACTTGTGGGTTTGTTCTCTGAAACACCAGCATTCTCTCTGATAAACTGCATCTCTGGTACACAAGAGGATGTTTTATATTAAGTTCAACATAACTTTCTGTATTGTGGCACTAATAAAGGTGCTACTGCACTAGATCTTTGCAACAATAGCATTGAACTGCAGCATTGTTGGAAAATGTAAGGGCTCCAGGGAAAGCCTTGCATTTCCCAAAGTAGAAGCTGAATCATTCTTCTCTCTCACCATTGTTGTTCACCAAAATGTAAGAATTTAATATCTCTATGTGTCTGTACCTTTACCAAATGTACATTTAGCCAAAACAGTTGGTGGTTGTCAGGTGAGCAGCTAGTTATCAATTGGTACCACAAGGAATTTTACCTTAAAAGTATATTTGAATTAAGTTGTCTCTCCCTTGAATTTCTCTCTTTATTGGAGAAAAATATCTTTTTTAAACTATTGACTTACACTAGTTAGCAGGGGAACACAGAACTTCTTTGAGTCTTTTTTTTGAAACCTAGTCCAGAGTTAAGTTGATGGTAAAAGCTAGAAGTACATCTGTGTTCCATTAGGGTGAAAAACCCCACCATAAAGATGTGTGATCTCAGCACCACTCCTTAGTCATTATTTTGGAAACCCACATGCTCAGAGACTGCTTTGAGGTAGAAGCTGTGTAACTGCTTTTTGAACTTGTATTTCAGACAACAGCTACAGCATTCTGCAAACTGCCTTGCCAAAGAGACCAATGAATATCTAAAGGAGTTGGGGTCTCTACCACTTCCCCTGTCTGCCTCTGAACAGGTCGGTGCACAGAACTGGTCTGGATGCATTTCTAAATCTAAATTTCATAGAACAAGCTTGATGTGGCAGGGCTGAAGAGACAGCAGCCTTTTGCAGTGGGGAATGTTGTTGAAGTAGGGAAATGCATGAAGCTGGCTACGTGCTGGCTGCTTGTATGACATGAGAAAAACAATGTTTCCTGGTGGCAAAGAGGTATAAAATTTACATGAGAAGCAGCAGCCCTAAATGTCTGGGGAGGGCTGAGGATGCAACCCTGTGTTTCTGAATACGTTTAGGAAAAATCATCTTGATGCAAGACAGTGTTTTAGGATATTGCAATCAGGTATATGGAGAAAAGATAAACTGAAATAGTTCTCAGGACTAAGAATATTCCCTGATCAAATAAGCATAGGCTTGTAGTGTGGTGTGGCTGGGAGAGACTGCTTACGAAACTGGGGTTATGGGTGTTGTCATTAGTTCTGGAAATGTTGGGGCTTCCTAAATCTTCCTACTTGGGACAAGAGGAAGTTAGGTACTACCAGGTTGGCTAAGTAGAGTAATGGAGGGTTGTCGTGGTTTCCCCCCGGCTGTGGGCCGAGCTCCACGCAGCTGCCTGCTCCTTAAAGTGAAAGAGCAGGGGAAGAGGGAAAAAGGGGGGAAACAAGGGAAGGGAAAAGGAAGGGGAAATAACTCCAAACCCAAGAAACTAAGAGGCCCGTGGGTTGGGATAAGGAGAGTTTCCTAAGAGAACAGAAAGATCCCAATGCTAACAGGACTTTAGAGCAAAAGAAGATGAAACTCTTGATCCCCAATGCAGTTTCTCCCCGACCCACACAACTCAGGTACCACCCAGAGCTGTCCCGGAACCCGACCGTCCCCCCAAGCAGCACGCGTCCCGCCACCGCCCCTCTTCTTCCTCCCCTCAGCCCCCCGTTCTCCTGGGCAGGACGTCATTGCCATGGAATACTCTCTTTGGCCCCTCTGGGTCACCTGTCCTGGCTTCGCCCCTCCTTTCTCCTGAAGAGAGAAATAGGAAGAAGCTGAGAAAGTCCTTGACTGTCTGACTGCAACTGAGAACATCAGGGTGTTCTCAGCACTGCTTTCATTGTAACTCCCAAACACAGCATCCCATCAGCTGCTACAGATGGAGTTAACTCTATCCTGACTGAAACCAGGACAAGGGTAGAGGTGTTGTAGGTACCCCAAAGGCATGTAATTAAAGGGGTAGCTCACTGGAATGTGTTTCAGATAAAAATAATGATGTGGAAGACCCCTCTACCTCAGACTTCAAACTAGATTAAAAGAAGAGAATTTCATTGTGTGAAACTGTTAGCACAGGCAAGGTGCAGAGCGTTTGGCATAAGGAATTAAAGCATGGTGGGCTCCTTGTTCTCTGCAGTGCCCCAGAGAGCTGGGACCAAAAGATGCCTTGAATGCCAGCGCTCGTTACTGTTTATTATGGTGATGGCTTTCTGGAGTCTGACAGTTCCATCATCACCAGTGGGAATGGCTGAACACTTGGCTTTGTTTCAATCCTTCAGCGCCAGCAGAGGCTTCAGAAAGAGCGCCTAATGAACGACTTCTCCGCGGCCTTAAATAACTTCCAGGCGATCCAGAGGCGAGTGTCAGAGAAGGAGAAGGAGACTGTAGCGAGGGCAAGGGCTGGCTCCCGTCTCTCTGTAAGTACAAGACTTTGGTGGTGAGTGAACTACAACTCTCTTTTGAGGCATGTTATACTCCACTACCAACTTCATAGCTGTCTGCTGATGCGTTACTGAGGGCAGATGCGGCCTCAGTGGCTTAGTTCTGTCATTCCAGAGGTACACAAGCACACATGGCAGTGTTAGCAGAGGGAAGAAGACCTGGTAGTGGCAGATGTTGTGAATCACAGAATTGTAGGGGTTGGAAGGGACCTCTAGAGATCATCAGGTGAAGGATGAGAACGGGAATCAAAATAGAGTTAATAGCAAGCTATTGCAGGCTGCTCTTTGCCTGACACCAGCCCTAGACTATAGAGTTTGAGGCCAGTGGGAAACTTACCACACCTTAAATTAAATCTTAAATCTCATACTAGTGCTTTATTTTCTTGTAGCTTCTGTTCTGTTAGTATCTCCAGTGTAGGTTTAAACCTTATGTTCTGACAAACACCTGTAGCTACTAAGAATTCATAACAAAAGGGCCAGTGAAAGTATGTTTTTCCCCTTGCCTTGGGGCTTTGTGTTAAGTATGCCTTCTTAATTTCTGCAAGGGAACACATTTATCTCTTGGATTATGTTCTAAATATGCTACATATTGAACAAAGGAAGTGACAAACTTCCACAATGACAGCTGCTATGAGAGAAGAGACTAAGCTGCTTTTGCTTGCTTAGTTGCCTCTGATTTAGAGACAATCTAAAAGTAAAAAACGAATCTAATCTTAACTAACCTGAGTTAAATCTGAAAGTTGAAGTGATAGTGGCATTTTCAAAGAACTCTCTGGACAGTATATGCCTCTGTCTTGAGGAAACTCCTGTTGATTTTGCAAGTGCTCCTGGTAGTCTGCAAGACTAATAACTGCTTTATCTCTTCCAGGCTGATGAGCGGTTCAGAGAAGAACAGCTTGTTTCCTTTGATAGGTAACAGCTTCTCATTGATGTTCTACATAGGTAGAAGTATAACTAAAGTTCTTGTGGTAAGATACATTATGGTAACTTGGGCCCTGCTTTGCCAGGTGAATGCAAATCAAAAAGATGGGAAATGCAATTATTACAGTGTATGTAATACACAGTGTAAAAACACACTGCATACAACAGTTTTTATCCTCCTTAAATGTAGATTGTGTGATTACTGCCCTGAGGGTAACAGCAGAGTTCCTAGTGTGTGGCAATTAGAGCTCCTGCTTTTCAGACTGTCAGCACAAGATTACCAGGCAGGGTTTCCCTCACTGTGACTCTGTGCAGAGCTGTATATTGATTTCAAGTGCTTGGTGTTCTCTAGCAGCCTGGTTTGATTACAACTGCAGAGTGGATGAGGCTGCCTTAAGCTACACAGTCCTGGGTGCTTCATAGAATTCCAGCCTGGTCTGGGTTGGAAGGGACCCCAAGGGTCCCAGAGCTCCAACCCCCTGCCACAGGCAGGGACACCAACCTCCAGGCCTGGAGCTACACAAGGTTGCCCAGGGCCCCAGCCAACCTGGCCTTCAACACCCCCAGGGATGGGGCACCCACCCCCTCTCTGAGCAGCCCCTGCCAGCCCCTCACCACTCTCTCTGCAAAGAACTTCCCCCCAATCTCTCCTCTCCCTCTTCCCTCCTCCAGCTTCACTCCAGCCCCCTTGTCCTGCCAAGCTCTGCCCTTTGAACAAGCTGATTCCCCTCCTGTTCCTCTGCTCCCTTCAGGGACTGGCAGGCTGCAATGAGGTCCCCCCACAGCCTTCTCTTCTCCAGGCTGACCCAGCCCAGCTCCCTCAGCCTCTCTCCAGAGGGGAGCTGCTCCAGCCCTCTGAGCATCTCCGTGGCTCCTCTGACCCCTCTCCAACAGTCCCACATCTTCCTTGTCCTGGGGCCTGAGCTCTGGACACAGGACTCCAGCTGGGGCCTCATGCTGGCAAACTAATCCTAGAATGTGTGCAAGAAGACAGCATTGCTGTCACCAGTCACACAGCTGTACCAGCTCTGCAGTAACAGTGTGCCTGCAGAGTAAATAGGTTTGTAAAATGTTGTGTGTAAAGAGAAATTGGGACATTCCAGAAATACCTGTGGTTACTGTGTCAGTTGCTACTGTATGTTTGAGAACTGGGATGAAATCTGTTGGCCCTATTGGTATGAAGCCTTTAACTCTCTGAATTAAGAGGTCTAGCTTACATACCTCACCTACACCTTCTCCCTGGGAAACCTGCTCTTCATCTGAGCAGCTGCTTGGTGTGCATCCCCTTCATCAGCCCTCTGCTGTCACATGCTAAGCCAGAAGCAAACCCCCCAGTTGTTCAGTTCTAAGATGCTGTGATGAGTTTGAGTACCTTGAGCACTAAAGCAAGGGGAACCTGACAGGTACCTGCTCTTGCAGAGGCTTTGAGCTCAATGAGTAGTAGTGGCACACAGCAGCTATTCCACATGCACATTTCTTGTGTGCTATGTGTCAGCAAGTTCTGCCTTAGATACCTGAAAATTCTGTCACCTCAGAGCTGAACTGCTGGGGCAGTCAGCTGTCTCTGCCAGAGCCATGTTATTTCACAGAATCACAGAATTATCAAGGTTGGAAAAGACCTAGAAGATCATCCAGTCCAACCATTTATCTTCACTCTTTTGTGACTTTAAGCTTCCAGTTTGGTGTTGTATACTGTCACACTGGAAGGTGACAGTGCTTTCCAGCACCCTTCTGTTTGTTGAGAAGAACATGCTTGAACTTTCTAAGCTGAACATCTGGATTGCCTTATATTATAAGTACTTATACCTTCACTACCATTGTGCAGCAGTACCAGCTCATCAGGAGAGAGTAGGCTGGGATGCAGTTATTGTTTGTTAACATCTCTTTTGATGTGTCATTAATTTGATGTTCTTACTAGACTAATGAATTTAAACTGCCAAAATACTCTATTGCTAAATGCCTGATAGAAGCAAGAATCTCAGAATCCAGATGTTTGTCAGGTGTTCTGCTGATAAAGTTGTCCTTGCAGGCTACTTTCTATCAAAACTTTCACCCTGATTTCTCCCTTTTTTGGGGACAGTGAAAGGGAAGGAAGGTACAGGTACCTTAAACAGCAACAAAAAAAAAAACCCCACCACACACAGAACCAAACCCAAATGCCAAACAAACTGAAATAAGGTTTCTTCTGTAATGCTGTAGATGAGCTGCATCCTAGAACAGAGTCTACTATCTGTGCAACTGCTTTATAGTTTCTTCACTTTTCCTGATCTGTCTCTCTTTTCCAATTGTTCAAATTTGTAACTGTTGCCTGAAGTCAGCCCTGGCTCTGTATGCAGCTGCAGGGCCAGGAACCAGGGTTGTTCTGGAAGAACCTTTACCTTTAACTCACTGGCATTTTGCTATAAAAGGAGTATGGAAGTACCTGCACTCAGCAAAAGTGTTGTACTTTCTTTCCATCTCTTTCCAGTGGTGAAGATTGGAATCAAATGCAGTCTCAGGAAGAAGATGTGGCAATAACTGAACAGGACCTTGAACTCATTAAAGAAAGAGAAACAGCAATCAGGCAATTAGAGGTGACCAGTAGATCCTGCCCAGTTAACAGTATTGGGAGATAAACCAAAGAAGTCGTGCAGTGCTAACTAAGGGGATGGGCTGAGGAGATCTGAAGGTGGAGGAGCAGAGTTCCTTGTAGAAAGGATTGATGCCAAGATCAATCTCCCTGCTCCTGTTGAAGGAGACTAGGTACATTTTCTTTCGGTGTTGACTGGTGGTACTGCAGAGATGGTAGGAGCAGCTCATGTTACGAAGTTCATCTTGAGTCTGTGCTAATTGCTGGTGTAATGAACCAAATACTCAGTAGCAGGAATGCTGTCAGCTACTGTGTTAACCCCGAGTTCCATAGACAGCATCAAGTCACCTCAGTCAGTGAATGATGGCATCTGTTCTGACACTGAGCAATGGTCAGAAGAGACACTAAGAACAAGGATTAGAAAAGGTGTAACCAATGTTTGTTATAACTTGTTCAACTGTTGTCTTCAGGCAGACATTTTGGATGTCAATCAGATATTTAAGGATTTAGCCATGATGATTCATGACCAAGGAGATATGATTGGTAAGTGTGTTTGGATAATAGGAAGCTTCTGCTTAGTTCAAGTTTGTGTTTTGCCTATATAGATTAAATTTTCCAGAATTCTTTATAAAACACATTCCATTTCTGATGATTTTTTTAAAACACAGATACTCTGGAATATTTTTCCAATGAGTTCTTCTATTTTTTCCATAGATAGCATAGAGGCAAACGTGGAAAGTGCAGAAGTCCATGTGGAAAGAGCCAGTGAGCAGCTACAGAGAGCTGCCTATTATCAGGTAAATCCCACATGCCTGTGGTATTGTCAGTGTAGAGCTGAGCAACAAGGGAGCAGGTGTAACCAGATACACACTGACAACTGCAGCACACCAAACAAGTTAGTAAAAACAGCTTGTGCAAACTGGCCCTCACTCAAAATGGTGCTGCAAGGAATAGATGAAGCACTTGAGTCAAAACTACAGTCTTGCCATTAGCCTTCTATGTCAGAGGGTGTGTAGTCAGTCAGCTCCTTCCTGGAGGTGTGCTCAGCAATTTGCAGTATTTAGCTGCCCCTCTGTTCTTGGGAGTTAGCAGAACAATTAAACCAGATAAATTATCATGTATCCATCTTGTAAACGTATCAGCCAAGGCATTGATGTGCAAAAATCTGTGTCCAGACTTGAGAAACTTCTGGTGACCAGGATTTGCAGCACCCTTCTTTCTGACTGCTGAGTTTTACCTTGTAGTCTGTCCTCCCTGTCCCATCAGATCTCTTCCAGGGGTTCTCACTGGCTTAAACCTCCTTTGTGTATGATACTGAATGTTTTCTGTCAGTTCCTTTCATCATCATTGTCCCTGTAGGCCCAGGTTTTGTGAAGAAATAAGGGGGTTCTTCAGTCAGTCCCATCCAGAGTTCCACTGCTGGGACTTGTTGCTTCCACATAAGATAACCTCTTGAGTGTCCAGTATGTTAAGTGGGGAGGGACTGAAAGGCAATACAACTCCAGTACTAAACAGTACTTAAATCCTTAACATACTGGACTACACAAGGGATGGGAAGCAGCTTTTACCTTCAGGCAGCATTTAGTAGCCTCTCTCTCTGTGACTTCCTTTAGAATGTTTTGAGGTATGTTACAAACCTGGGTTTGGGAGCTGTTGGACTTGCATTGGCTGTTTTTCTGGATGGGGAAGGAAGTGGTTGTAGAGAACTATCCTCAAATCCATAGAGAAGTTAAAAATACCTGGATATAGTCTCCTATGAGGAAGTGATCAGAAACGTACAGTAACTGTGCATTTAGTCACTTAGACTGCAGGAATCCAATGTTATTTCTACAGCAACTACAAGTAGCCAAGGGGAGGTGGTATTGGAGAACTGCTTAGCAGTTTTATTAGTCTTACCAGAAAACCTCAATAGCTAGAGGTGTTTGGCTTTCCTTTGAAGCCATGGTGTTGGCCATTAGGACAAAAAGCACATGGTAGGTGATGTTAGGTTTTCTTCTTTGTAGCCAACTTGTAGTAAAGCTTGTGTTTCCTTAAGAGAAGCAGAACTGGTCATGTTTTGATTTCACTGCATCCCTTAGACCCCTGTGCTCTTGAAACCATTTTCCTGTAGGGTCAGGCAATTTAAGAACCATGTCAGCAACGTAGTCTGAACATTTTTACTTCTCTAATTAAGCATGGGTACCAAGTGCTTAGGTCACCAGAGTCAGTGATGTTGAGTGGTTGACTTGCTTTTTCCTCTTGTCATCTGTTCATGGTGTCAGTGGCTTTTTTTCCTTCTTTTATTAGAAGAAATCCCGTAAGAAGATCTGTATCCTGATTGTTGGTCTTGCTGTGGCTTCTATAATCATAGGATTCCTTATCTGGCAGACAGCAAAATGAAATCTTCCCATGGAACCTGGTCTCATTGCTGAGATCTTTTCCCTCAGAGCAAACAAGCTGACTAGTCTTGGAAATGAATTGACCACCCTGAGAGAGCACAAGCTGGAACTACTTCTAGTAATAGATATTAGCAACTAATGTGCAGATAACTAGTATTTGGAATTACTGAACCATGGAGACAGTATTTATCAGTTTATATACAAATTATATTGTTTTATGTAACTAAAATCTTGTGGTTTTGCTTTCTGTAATGTATCATTCCCTGTCCCAACTGTATGCTGAAGTGTGATCAATAATTGGAGATGTCTTGTTTCATGACAAGTGGCACAACTTTAACATTTTATATGTATAGGCAATTTTGTTGGACTGGAATAAGAATAACATTCAAAGAGGGCACAACACTGATTGATTCATTACCTTAATCCAGCAGTTTCTAAAGTCTCCAGTATCTGCCCCATGGTTTTATTAGTCTCCAAGCAGCTGTGGTTCTAGATTCTCTTGAAGAGAAAGATGTTACAGATTTGAAAGGCAAGGAGCAGTATGTGTGGATGATAGTAGGAACCACTACATGCTGGTCAGTTTAGCCTTGAGACTTGTAACTGATTTGGGGTGGGGTTTGAGCATGGTTGGGGTTGTTTGGTCTCTTTCCAAAATGCATAGTTTGAGGACAGGATGTTTTTTGACTTATGATCTAACAGTGCAACTTCCTTAGAGAAACTTGCTGATGGTTTATTATTGGACAAATCTCTTCCAGTGCTGTCAAGCACTAGAAATGCAAAGTGTAGCTGTTCTAATTGTTTTTAGAAGCTTCCAGGAAGAAAATCACTCCAAGATGAGCAAGTGGCCACCTAAGATTCCAAGCTAAGCCAGATAGATGAGGATTACATGCTATCTTGCTTCTGAAGAAGTACTTCTGAAATGTACTAGTAAATATTGTGTGGCTTGTGAACATCTGGTGTTTTCCATTCCCATGAGACAGAAATTGCAGAAACTGGCTGAGTAAAGTGCTAGGTGGTTCAAACTGGGCATGTGTGTGCAAATGAAGATTGCTGGTTCCAACTGCCTTGCTAGTAGGGCTGGACACAACGTAGCAGACACTCCTGCTTTCTTGTAGCTCTGAACTGATGTGCACTAAGGGAACAGTCAATAATCTGTTCAAAGCCCAATGGAGTGTGGTAAATGCAGCATACTGACCCATTTTGTATTTAATCCTTATTCCATGTCTCTTGTATAATAAAGTAAATGTGAAAGCTGGGAAGGGAGTGTGTTCTCCCAATTGCACAGTGGTTTGCACTATTGCGCCATCACTCCATCAAATAACCACCAATAAACACTTTTAAAAGCTTCTGAGCTTTCTCTTGTGGTTTATCCACTGGCAGGGGTATGGTTGTAGTTCATCTGTAAGCAGGTGTCATGGTTTCCCCCCGGCTGTGGGCTGAGATCCACACAGCTGCCTGCTCCTTAAAGTAAAAGAGCAGGGGAAGAGGGAAAAAGGGGGAAACAAGGGAAGGGAAAAGGAAGGGGAAATAACTCCAAACCCAAGAAACTAAGAGGCCCGTGGGTTGGGATAAGGAGAGTTTCCTAAGAGAACAGAAAGATCAAATATCCCAATGCTAACAGGACTTCAGAGCAAAAGAAGATGAAACTCTTGATCCCCAATGCAGTTTCTCCCTGACCCACACAACTCAGGTACCACCCAGAGCTGTCCCGGAACCCGACCGTCCCCCCAAGCAGCACGCGTCCCGCCACCGCCCCTCTTCTTCCTCCCCTCAGCCCCCCGTTCTCCTGGGCAGGACGTCATTGCCATGGAATACTCTCTTTGGCCCCTCTGGGTCACCTGTCCTGGCTTCGCCCCTCCTTTCTCCTGAAGAGAGAAATAGGAAGAAGCTGAGAAAGTCCTTGACTGTCTGACTGCAACTGAGAACATCAGGGTGTTCTCAGCACTGCTTTCATTGTAACTCCCAAACACAGCATCCCATCAGCTGCTGCAAATGGAGTTAACTCTATCCTGACTGAAACCAGGACAGCAGGGCAGAAGACTTTATATCAGCAACAGCACTGTTTCTTCCAGCTTTACTTCTGTGGTATGTGATTCTTAAGAACAAAACTAGCTGAAACCCCTGCATCATATGGACGTGCGTATCACAGACAAATACATCTCATGCCCCAGAACAGCACTGGGTCAAGTAGCCCTCCCATGGTGCGACCCGCTGCTTTGTGCAGTGCCTGATGCAGGGGCAGAGTCCTCTGGATGTCACAGCTCTGTGCAAGAGTGAAGGCTCTTACCTCCTTGCCATGCTTGAAGGACAGATCTAGCAACTCCCTTTTATTTAGTCTGGTTTAATCCTCTAGAAGTTGGCAGTGAGGACCCCCCCTTCTCCAGCTTGCTGAGCACTGGTTGCAGTAATCGCTGGCCTTCCTTTCTCCTGTCATTGAAGTTTGCAGGGAAGCTGCTGCAGAAACACCTGTTAACAGCGGTCCTGCTCCAGTGAGAGATCCTGGCTGGAGGCTGATGAGGCTCTGGCAGTGGGTGTTCTTTTCTCAGAATCACCAGGTTGGAAAAGCCCTTTAAGCTCATCGAGTCCAACTGTCCCTGTCCTGTGCTGACCCAGATCCCTGAGCACCTCATCTCCCCTCTGTTAAACACCCCCAGGGGGGTGACTCAGCCCCTCCCTGGGCAGCCTGTGCCACAGCCCCACAGCTCTGCCAGGGAAGAACTTTGCCCTCCCAGCTGAGCTGACCCTGCCCTGGCCCAGCTTGAGCCCATTGCCCCTTGTCCCAGCTCCTGGCCCCTGGCTGAAGAGACCAGCGCCCACCTCTCTGCACCCTCCTGGCAGGGCAGGGCAGGTGGGCAGAAGGTCTCCCCTCAGCCTCCTCTTCTCCAGGCTCAACACCCCCAGCTCCCTCAGCTGCTCCTCAGAGGATTTGCCCTCCAGCCCCTTCCCCAGCCTGGTTGCCCTTCTCTGCACTCGCTCCAGGACCTCCATGTCCTTCTGATGCTGAGGAGCCCAGAACTGGACCCAGCACTCGAGGTGCAGCCTCCCCAGTGCCCAGCCCAGCGCCGAGCCCTGCCCCTGCCGCGCCGGGAGCACGGGGCAGCCGGCGGTGGGCTCGGCTCGCTCTGCCCTGCGAGTTCCTCCGAGGAGCGGTGGCTCGGGGCGGGGCGGGGCGGCTGTTCCCGCACCTGAGCTCGCTTCGCTGTGTGTGGAGCAAGGTGCGGGAGCGGTGAGCCCCTCTGCCCGGCTCTGGGGCCGCTGGGCAGCCTGAGGCGCTCAAGCGCGGGGTTGAAACCCGCGGCGGAAGGGTCTGAGCCGCCTTGCTCCGCCGCCCGCGACTTTCGCCGTGACCCTGCAGCACCCGGCCCCGCTCTCCCCGCAGCGACCGAGGAGACGCGTGGGTGAACCGGGCCTTGCAGCGAAGGCAGCCCGAGCCCCTCCAGAGCCGCCCGGGGTTGGGCTGTTGGTGGCCGCGACGCCCGGCCCTGGGAGGGGGAGCACGGCCGCCCCGCCCCGCCCCGCCCCGCCCCGCCCCGCCGGGGTGGCGCGGGGCAGGCTGGGATCGCCCCCCGCGCCGGTCCGCCAGCTTCCCATCCTGCCCCGGCCCGCCTGAATGGGGCAGATGCAAGATGGCGGCGAACGCGAACTCCGCCGGCGGCGGAGGCTCCTCGCTCTTCGAGTGCCCCAGCTGGTAAGCGGGCGGCCGGGCTCGGTGCCGGCGCCGTGCTGCAGGACCGCTCGCCTCCGGGCGTGCCGCGGGCCTGGCGCGGGACGCGATGGAGCGCGGGTGCCCGCCCGGCCGGGCTGGGCCGAGCCGAGCCGGGGAGTGGCGCTGGGCCGCGGGGCCGGGCTGGGCGGCGGGGCTGGGCCTGGCGGGGCCGGTGCTTCCCGGGCGGGCGTGGGGAGCGCGGGGCGGGAAGGGCCGCGGGGCTGAGGCGGGCCGGCCGCGCATCCCCCTTCCCACAGGGGCCGGGCCTGTCAGGGGCTGCAGGCTCGGGGGTGCAGCCCGGCGGCAGCCGCTGCCTCGGCCCGATGCCTTGGAGCAACGCCGGCAGAGCTCGAGCGCTCACGGAGCCATCGCATCCCGGAGGGGCTCGGCCCGGCCCTCCGGGTGCTCGAGTTCCAGCCCCGCTCGCCCTCCCGGAGCCGCCGCGGCCCCGTCCCGGGGGCTGGGGCAGCCAGCGCGGTGTGGGGCACATTAAATTTCCTGCTGGAGTTGGGTGCTCGGACTCGGCAGCTCGGAACGAGCCGGGATGTTTTATTATATCGCTTTAAAAAGTCATGGCAGAGCGGCGCGTTGGGGAAGCGTTGTCAGGACCGTGGATCAGACTGGTTCGAGAGCCTTGGGAGAGGTGGTGTTGGAAAGGATGTGTGGAAATCGTCTGGCCCGGCCTTCTGTGAGAAGCAGGGCTGTAGGTGAGGCTACCTGAGGCCCTGCTCCTCCGCCTGGAATATTCTGATACCTTAGTCAGTAGATCTTTGCTGTATTGTCTTTGTGTGCCAGAGCACTGATTATTCAGGGGATGTGTGCGGTTATGTTTTCAACTGCATAGGAAATGATACAGCGTTACAGCTGGGGAGTCAAGCATCTGTATGTATCAGCTGCCCAGCCGTGCAGCCTTGAATTGCGGAGTCATCTGGTCTTTGCTGCAGGACCCCCACCTCTCCGTGCTTTGCTGATGGTGCCCAGTGAAGGGATGCTTAATTATAGAATCACAGAATTGTAGGGGTTGGCAGGGCCCTCCAGAGCCCATGGGGTCCAACCCCCTGCCAAAGCAGGGTCCCTAGGACAGGGCACACAGGGCGCTGTCCAGACGGGGCTGGAATCTCTCCAGAGAAGGAGACTCCACACCCCCTGGGCAGCCTGGCCCAGGGCTCCCTCACCCTCACTGGGGAAAAGTTCTTCCCCAGGTTGGTGGGGAACTCCCTGTGCTCCAACTTGCAGCCATTGCCCCTTGTCCTGTCCCCACAGACACTGAGAAGGGGCTGGCCATGTCCCCCTGCATCCCCTGCTTAAGATAATTATAAACATTAATTAGGTCCCCCCTTAGTCTTCTCTTCTCAAGGCTGAACAGTCCAAATCTTCTCAGCCTTTCCTCATAGGCGAGATGCTCCAGGCCCTTCAGCATCTTCGTAGCCCTTCTTTGGACTCTCTCCAGGAGATCCCTGTCTTTTTTATGAAGATGCTTTTTGATTTTTGACCTGTTCAAACCATTCCCTCTCATGGAAGCGTTGCTTGTGTATTTTAGTAGTTTTTTTGGGCTGAACATAGTCATCTATAGGTGGCACAGTGGTGCTCCATAAAATGATGACATTAATCATAGAGTAGATAAACCCCCAAATTACTCAGTGTTGGTACTTTCTGGATGCTCAGTTTGAAATATCTTTCATTTTCTTAGTGTTTTATAGAATAGTGTTCACAACTTGTGTTATATGCAGTGATAAATGGGAATGATTTGTGCTTGTGATTAAACAGCTGGGGGACTGAACAGCTGAATTGGCATAACTTGTGACATGCTGAGTTTCAGTAAATTTAGTGCTGTTGCAGAATTCCTTAATAAATACCCTCTGGAGGCAGGGATTGTAACAGTGAGGGCCTACAGACTTCTTGGCTTCTGATACAAGCAGGGCAGGGCCTTCCAGAGAGACAGCTTTCTGTCAGCTCTGCTGCTGACCTGATTTGGTTTTGGAGCACAATCCATGGCGCTGAGTGACAGTGAGACAAGCTGAAAGGGGTATCAGGGAGGTGATCCCAGCCAGGCTTTCTTTCACACCCCAGAATAAGGGGACTGTGTTCAAGTGCCAGGGCCTGGTTTGTTCTGAAATTTTTTGGTGATTTGCTTTTTGCAGCCTGAATGTCCATGTACATCATGTTTTAAAAGCCCTGGCAGGTGAAACAAAGGCTGTGTACAGACTCAGGCCTGAGGTGTTCCAAGCAAGCTTTGTATTCCCCTTGCCCCTCCATTGTACATATGCACACTGAAAATTTATAGACCGAGTTTTGGCAGGCTGTGTGTTTGCACCACTGCCTGAGAGGCATACCTGATACCCTGGGATCTTTGTCACACTGTCATTGGCAGATGTGGCCGTTAAGATAGGGGAAAGATTTGGTTTTGTCTGGAAAAACTTCAGGTTTTCCCCAGTGCTGCCTCTGAAACAGATAAGCTGTTGTTTGATAACTGTTTGTAAACCAAACAAAAGGCTCCCAAGATCCCTGCAGCAGGAAGCCAGTGTGGACAGCTTCCAGGTACAGTGCTTCCAGTCTGCCCAGTGGGCACCCAGAAGAAGGAAGCGTTAGGTAGTTATAGCTGGTGGTATTCCACTGCCTCCTCCCAGAGGAGGGGGAGCTCTCCTACCAGGTGGATTTATTTACTTCTGGTTTATTTTAAAGCCTGCAAGAAGTGCAGGCTGTATATTAAGCTCTATGTGACATCTGCTGAGCAGCTCACAGTGTTTATTTTCTTACAGAGCAAAGCAAAGAGCACACAGGTGTGATATTGAATAACTGGTGGGGCTCTCACAGGTAGGATTCTCCAGAGTGAAAGTAGTTTACAGAAGCAGACTTGGACAGGTAATAGTACTGTTTGAAGCTCTGGTTGTCAGGAATTCTCAGTGTTAATGTCTCCTGCAGGATCCTTAATGTCTTACAGAAACACTGAGGTGTCTTCTGTATAGGTAGCAGTGTAGTTCTTCATAGGAAGGACACTGGGTGACCAGAAAGCATTAAGCTGCAGGGAGTCTGTGGTCAGTAGCAGCTGCTTCTCAGTGAATGATCTTCAATTTCATCAACCTATATTAAAATCCAAATCAGCCTTTACCTATATATTGATTTTTCTGGCTCTACTTGGGGACTGCAAACATGAGAACTGTATCATAACAATAATCAACAGAGGCAGAGCTTTTGAGCTTTGACTCCATCATTCTATCTGTTCTTTCCTCAAGTGGATAATGTTCTAGTATCCAATTTCTGGAGAAGACTCCTCTATTTAGATGCAAGGCTTTCATCAGGTTCAAGTTCTGGCTTTGATTTAGTTTTTGTGTAGTTTAGTTTTGTGTAGGTTACTACTTTATAGTCCATAAAATGCTTATTCTTTCCTTTCTTGTATTTCCAACAGTTAAACCAGCTCAGGACAGATGAAAAATAATGAATGCTGTCTTAATAGCACGTGCTTATGCCAGTGTTTGTTGTGAATGTCCTGTAACTGCTCCATGTGTGTTAGCAGAGGCACGAGCCATGTGTCTAGCGTTGGGATAAAGGTGTTGCAAATACTTCCCAAGGCTTAAAATTCAGCCATGGGGTCAGAACATGACTTCAGATGACAATTACATATCCTCGTTTCATTAAGACTTTTGCATACCTTCTGAGGTCATTCTAGTGTGTAAAAGTCATTTCCATGAGGCAGGAATGGTTTGGGGTGTGGCTCTGAGGTGACCCCCTGATGTTCCATCAGTGCTGCCTGTCTGTCCCTTCATCCTGGTTGGTTCAACCTGTGTTCAGGATTGTGGAACTCAGTCTTGACACACCATTAGTTGGAATGTTGAGCTTGTTCTGGAATCTGTGTACATCAGAAATAGGTTTTAAAGGCAGCAGTCATCAGTTTGAGTCAAGAACAGGCTATTCCTGGCAGTAATTTTACACAGGTTTCTGGAGAGGGCCAGTGCCAGAGTTCTGGAAATTCCATCTTGTCCTTGAAGTTGCACCTGGAGGTGTGTACAGTAGTCACATAGGCCAAGATTTTTAGGAAGTGGCTAAATTTAGGCTTCAGAGTCCACATTTAGAAACCTAAATAATTGACCTAATTCTAAACTGACACAGTAGAATTAAAGTTGTCCTGTCCATGTCCTTAACAGCCACAACTCAAGATTTCTCTTCAGGCTGGGTAGGACTTATTTCAGTGAGGCTGCTGAGCTTCAGGTGGGTGTAGGTGTCTAATCCAGTCGGTATGTCAACACTGACTCTTACCTTGTCAAAGAGAAGCTGTCAGCTAGAGCTTCAGGTCTGTTCCTCAGTACTTTAGCTAGCAGCACTGCTACAGGGTTACTTTGTCTTCTTTTTCTGAAATGTTTTGGGTTTGTTAGGCAGTGTGCTTCTTCCAGGGTAAGCTCAGCCTGGGCTTTTCTTCCTCCTCTTGATTATCCCTGATTTTTTTCCCTGTTTCTCTGTGGCTCTTTAGTAGAGGATTTGCCACCAGGAGTGGGAATAATCTAAATTCCTCACAGAATTATCCTGACATAATGCACAGAGAAGTGAACTGACCTATGGAGCATGAGCTGAGGGAACTGAAGAAACCTGTGTTTCTGTTTCTAATATAGAAGAAAGAGATTTTGCTTTAACCTTTTCAAAACTACACTGGAACCTGGTTTTGTTCAGTGGCATCCCTGTAATGAAATTAATTACAAGGCTTTCTAAGCAGTTGGTGGCTTCTGTAAGGGCAAACAAATCTGTACATGTAGCTGCTGAAGGGAAACCTGAACTTCACCATGTCCAGCTCCTAGACTGTGTTGTGAAGGCATGAGTTATTCCAGGCAGGGAAGCAGCTGTATTGTGTCTGCCAAGAGCTGACTTTGTCAGATGAACCAGCTTGCTTTGAGACTTTTTTTCAGAGCACACAGGAGACAATCGTGCTGGGAAGCAGCAGTGGGGTTCATACAAGGACTGTGGGTGTATAAGGAGTTGACTTTGAAGAGGCAACAGCAGCTGAACAGCATCTGTGAGCTGACCCTCTCAGCATTGGGATCCTTTTTATTCATTACCACAATGCTCGTTAGTGGCACAGGCATGGTCAGCATAGAGGCCAGAGTATTATCCAGTCCTTTTGGTGTCATTTGAAGACTGGAACAATAAAAACAAGCTAAAATGCACAAGTGTTGAGATGGAAAGATCAGGAACTTTATAAAGCCAGAAATAAAGGGACACACACAGAGGTATGTGGGCTAATCAGAGTGACCATCAGGCACTAGTATTGTACAGATGTTCACATGGAAAGACTAATAAATACTCTACCTGATGTGTGATAACATTGGTGAGGCAGAGCACTGTTGGAGAAGGCAGAGATGAAAATGCTGGTTTGTTACCTGTGCTTGATGTAGCTCAATTCAAACAGATGTAGTGGGAAAATTCATTAATGGGAAAACAGATCTTCCTTGGAGACAGCAGCACTTCAGTTGTTCAGTAAAATAAAACCCCTGATTTTCAATGTCTGATGCATTTTTAAAGGGAGATGGGATTGGGGATTCTTTTTTTCCCCACACACACAGTATCTGAAGGGAAAGAACAAAATATTTTCAATGGAAATCAAACTGAGAAGAGTTTGGACCAGCTTTCTGCTGGGCATAAAGGTCCCAGCAGTGGCTGGACTGGCTGATTCTGGAGGTCCTGTCTTTCCCTCCTCTGATTTCTGCAGGTAAATTACACTACCAGTATACCTGTTCTCACTCTGAAAATGTAGGAATAATCTTACCAAATAATCACTGCATTGTTGCTCATTACTTAATACTCATTTTTCTGTTTAATTCTGTGCCATTTGAATTTATTTTTTTGATGTCCCAAAACCTGGAGTTCTCTCTAATAGAATATTCATGGTTCTGCACTCAGGAATTAAATTTTATACACAATTTCCAAATTTCATTGTTATTCTGTGGAGACTTTGTTCCTGAGTAACCAAGGGAACCAAAGGGAACCAGTAAAATCTAGTTCTGTGTAGAACTGCATTACAGCAAAACATACATAGTGCCAAGGTGAAGTTGGGCAAATGCTTTAATAGAAATGGAATGCTTTGTTCACTTGAAGCAGCCACAGTTCTCATCAAAAATCTTCCATAAAACACTCCTAGGACACAATGTGAGTTTGTGTCTGTGTTCAGGAAGTGTCTGTAATCACTGAGTTTGAACCACAAGCTTTTTAAAGTGTAGTACAACTGCCTTTAAACTGTCTTACAACTGAGAGTTTGTCAATAATTATTTTAATGATTCTAAGAGTAAAAGAAATTGTAAATGCCTCTCATGAACCTGCATTTTTTAAAGTATTTTTTTAAATTGCCCAAACCATCATGTTTCCTCCAGAGGTAACAGGGTTGGACCAGAATTATTGGTCAGTTCTTTGTCTTCATTTCCCCATGGGAAGAAAGCATTCTGCGTGAGCTGGAATTACTACCTTAAAGATTTTAGCCTTAACTTTGTCATACTGCCTCCTTGTATTGTCAAAATTAAGTGACCTGAACCAGTCCCAGCCTGGTCTCAGTTTGTGTGCTGTGAGAGGCCTGTGATTGCTCCATTGCTGATGCACAGGAGCAGGGACACCACTGGGTCCACAAGTTTTCAGTCCTTGGCATCGTACAGTCTAATCCCCCATCGCCAGGTGACTGATGTTTGGAACAGGCTCTCCTTGTCCTCAGGTCCAGGGTTCCTTGTTGCTTCTGTTTCAGGACATGAGTGCATTCACTCTGTACATTCATTAAGAGGACAAAGGGAATGGATACTTGTCTGGATTTTTCCAAGCTTCTAAAGCTAGGTGGTACTTTCTCCTTGCATGAAGCCCTCCGTGTTATCAGCCATGTGCCCTTCTCACCAAAGGAATCAGAAGGATGTGCAAACGTTGTATTTTTATACTTTCTTCCTTTAGATGTCTTTGCATTTGCTTTGTCAGCTGTTGTTCAAAGTTCCTCTGATTCTTTCTGAACATGGTGGTGATGGCTCTGGGTCCTTGCTGAGTGGCAGTAAGGAGCCCGAAGCTCCTGGTGGTGTTGGTGTGGCTGAGGTGGTCTTTCTCTAGTTTGTACTAACACTCAGGAGTGCTGGGTTTTATTTTCCCTGGAATGTTTTCTCAAGCAGTAGTTCAGTGTTGTGAGATGCACTTGCAGCATCATGCTGTGATTGGAGTTCCCTGCATTGTCCTAAGTCCTTTTTCTCTTCCCAGACTGCACATAAACGTCACAGAGCTCTTGACCTCAGCTCTTCCCTGACTCTTGATCATTTCCATCCCCTCATGGATTAGTGTTTCTTTCCTTCAGCACACCATCATTTCCATAAGACCATTTTATAATTTTGCCAACAGCTCTTTACAAAATACCAGTTTACTGATAGCTGGGTCTACATGTTCTTGGTTGTCTCCAGTAATCCTGGTGGATTCTGTGATGGTACTTACCTCCTCAAAACCCATGTCAATTCTTTCTCTCAAGTATTATTTTAAAGTATTATCTCAAAGATACAGGAACTTCTACTACAAATCATAGAATCCCAGAATCCCAGGGGTTGGCAGGGCCCTCCAGAGCCCATGGGGTCCAAGCCCCTGCCAAAGCAGGGTCCCTAGGACAGGGCACACAGGGCGCTGTCCAGACGGGGCTGGAATCTCTCCAGAGAAGGAGACTCCACACCCCCTGGGCAGCCTGGCCCAGGGCTCCCTCACCCTCACTGGGGAAAAGTTCTTCCCCAGCTTGGGGGGAACTCCCTGTGCTCCAACTTGCAGCCATTGCCCCTTGTCCTGTCCCCACAGACACTGAGAAGGGGCTGGCTGATTCCCCCTGCATCCCCTGCTTAAGATAATTATAAACATTAATTAGGTCCCCCCTTAGTCTTCTCTTCTCAAGGCTGAACAGTCCCAATCTTCTCAGCCTTTCCTCATAGGGGAGATGCTCCAGGCCCTTCAGCATCTTCGTAGCCCTTCTTTGGACTCTCTCCAGGAGATCCCTGTCCTTTTTATCCCAGGGAGCCCAGCACTGGACACAACACTCCAGGTGGGGCCTGAGCAGGGCAGAGCAGAGGGGGAGGATCCCCTCCTGTGTCCTGCTGCCCACACTCCTGATGCCCCCAGGATCCCATTGTCTCTCTCAGCCCCCAGGACACACTGCTGGCTCATGGCCAACCTGTCACCCACCAGCACCCCCAGGTCCTTCTCCCCAGAGCTCCTCTCCAGCAGCTCCCCCCAGCCTGTCCTGATTCCAGCAGTTTTTCCTTCCCAGGTGCCAGACTCTCCACTTGCTTTTGTTGAACCTCACCTGGTCTCTCCCTGCCCAGCTCTCCAGCCTGGCCAGGTCTCGCTGGATGGCAGCGCAGTGTCCTGTGTGTCAGCCACTCCTCCCAGCTCTGGATCATCAGGTACTTGCTGAGAGTGGATGCTGTTCCCTCATCAAGGTCTCAATGAAGATATTAAACAGGACTGGACCCAACACTGATCCCTGGGGAACACTGCTGGTCACAGGCCTCCAGTCAGATTCCACTCCACGAATCACGACCCTCTGGGCTCGGTCTGACAGCCAATTCTCAACCCACCTCACTGTCCACTCATCTATCCCATGCTTTCTCAGCTTTGCTATCAGGATGTCATGGGAGACAGTATGGAAAGCCTTGCTGAAGTCAAGGTAGATGACATCCACTGTTCTCCCTCCATCTACCCAGCCGGTGATGAGATCATTAGTCTGGTCCTGGGTGTCTTTGAACAGTGAATAGAAAGTCTGTAGGAGGCAAGTGTTTGCTGTGCTCTTGAAGAGAACAGCTGGAGTTTGTGAGCAGATTTGTGGCCAAATAGTGGAGAGGGTGCTGCAGTGGAGAGGGTGCTGCAGCTGTATGTAGGTGAGCCAGGAAACTGTTACTCTGTGAAGGCATTAAGTTTATCTGGGTTCCTAGAGCAATTTGTGTAGCTAGCTATTTAAACAGATAACAACTATGGCTTGGGGGGGTCCTTGAGTTGGTGTCTGTTGGAAGCAGGGAGAGCGTTCCTGTGTGAGGAACTTGATAGTGGTGACTGGAGGTGGCTTTTATTTTGCAAAAGGTTTCTTACTCTGGGTTTGTCAATTTGATCTACCTGATACAATTCCCCAGGCAAGTGAAAGGTAAGTAGAGTTCTTCAAGTCCTACAGAAGCAGCACTGCTCCCTTGATTAAGTAGGGCTCTTATTTTACCAGAGAAATGTTCTAAAGGAGCATGAATACAGTGTTGAGGACCACTGTTAATATGCAAATTTTGGGGAGTATCATTTTAAGGGAAGTTCATCTCACAATAAAAAACCCCAAAGACAACATCCCATAAGGAATATTTAAAGTATGAAAAGCATATTTTAAGGATGAAAGCATCCCTCTTGTAATTCCCCCATCCACTGTACAGGTAGTGAAGAGCAGTCTCCATTCCCTAGTCACTCACTTGTTAATATGCCCAATTTCACTTACAAGAAGCCAACTGATTGGGCTGATAAAGGTCAGTTTTATCCAGATACCATGTTAACTGGTTCCCCAGGACATTCAGTTCCTCTTAAGGAGAACACACACTATTTCAGTTCTTGGTTGTACTCCATCAAACTAAACATTCTTTCAGCATGATCATTGTTGTCTTGGGATCCTTACAGCAGCTGAAAGGAGCAGCTTATGTGTAATTCAGCACAAGGTTTATGCTGCTTTAATCCAAGAAAAATCTTTTGATGACATTGAAAGAGCAGTTGTACCCCACTCACCATTGCATTTCCAAAGGGTAAGTGCTGTTGAGTACTGAAGTGTGGGTTAGGTGACTCTCTTCTGGTCTGGCTATTATTCAATTCCTACCTGTCTGCTACTTCTGCTTAGTAATACAGTTGCTACAGTTCTGCTGTCTGCAGCTTCCTGAGGAGGGGATGTGGAGAGGGAGATGCTGACCTTTTCTCCCTGGGATCTAGTGGGAGGACATGTGGGAATGGTTCATAGCTGCACCAGGGAAGGTTTAGACTGGACATTAGGGCACTTTACTGGGAGGACGGTCAGCCACTGGAAGAGGCTTCCTAGAGAGGTGGATGATGACCTGAGCCTTCTGGTGTTTGAGGCTTTTGGACATAAATGCTTTAACCTCTGGCCAGCACTGAAGTGCTCAGACAATTGGACTAGATGATTGTTGTAGGTCCCATCCAACTGAAATGGTCTATTCTGTTCTACCAGTTTCCCAGTCAGAACTTTCCACAGTCTCCACATCAATCCTGAAATACCCTTTAAAATCAGTGTTACCAGGTGATACCCTGATTTCTCTGTCAGCGGCGGTAGTTGAAGCAGCAGATTGGTAACTCCAGTGTCTCTTAGGATTCTTGGCTCAACACCATCTGAGTTAATTCTTTTTTCAGCTCTTACAAATGTTGTGATGCTTCTTTCAGTTCCTTGGACTCAGAGAAGAAAAGCTCTAGTGTGGGATGTGTTTAAAAGAAGGGTAGATGAGGTGCTTAGGGATACGGTTTAGCTTAGGACAGGAATGGTTGGTCTCTTCCAACCTTGTGACTGTGTGTGATGTCTTCTCCCTTCTGATCCAGAGGGTTCATGCTGCAGGGTCATGTTCTCCTTGCCAATCAGCCTCATTAGGTCTGTGGAAGGCTTCTCCTCTCCCAAGTAAGCCTCCCTGATTCAGCAGGCAGGCTAAACGTGCTTTGTCTCAGTTAAACTTCCTGTCACATTACTGTCCAGTAACAGGACAGTTCACAGGTCTGATTTTAAGGTCACTTGCAGGACCTGTAGAGAGCAGAAGATGTTCAGGCAGTGTGGGCTGATACCTTGTCAGGTACAGAACAGCTCCTTGTTTCTCTTTCACCAGCACTTGTGCTGCAGCCAAGTTCTGATGTGAGATCATTTGTCTTGGAGCCATGCTAAGACTGGCTGTCTGTGAGGGGAGCCTGACCTCGAGTTCTCCATCCTTCCAAACACAGCAGGGAAATTAATTTAGTGGATATTTTAGTACCTAAGGTAGTGGGAGAGGATTTTTTTTTTTAAAAATATTGGAAATAAGAGGAGGAAAAACTGCTCTTCCCTAGCAGCACAGTGCCAGCTTTGTAACAAACTTTCTTCTAGTAGATTTTGGCAGGAGATTTCCTTCCAAAGTTTTACCTCCTGGAGCCATGAGCTGAGGGGATCTGATAGGGCAGAGTATGTACAGGGCTGTTGGTGCTTCCAAATCCAGCCATTACATTACTTCTGATCTTTGGTGGCTCTGGAACTGATTCATTCTGAATATAAAACTGGGAAATCTTTCTACTTTTATTTTTTTTTTTCATTAAAAAGCTTTTGAAGTATCCAACTTCAGGAGCCTCAGCTGTGGCTTTGAGGTAACCTATTCCAGAGGGGTTTTCTATGAGAATTCTTTCCTGTGGGGGTGTGTTTTCATGGTATCAGCAGCAGCATTTGCAGCCTTCATGAGTCCAGTGTTCTGCAGGCACAGGTAGGTGGGGGAAATAATGTCTACAAAGGATTCCCAGGCCAAAAGGGAACAGATAAACTTTTGAAGCACCTCAATTCACAGCTGAAGACACCATGCTGCTGCTGGGCTCTTTCTCTGTGTTTAAAACAAAGTTGAAGGTAAAAGCAGAGTAAAAATAACAGTAAGGGTGCAACTGGAAGTGGAGGGGTGATGAAAAATGAGGATTGTGTATGGCAAAAGATGAACCAGAATACAGGGTTCTATTTACAGGGGAGGGAAGTGGTTGTGCTTGAGCCCCTGGGAGCTTTCTGTACCCAACTGGTACCTTGAGGGTGTTGCCAAAATGTTTTGGGGATAAGCTGACCATTGAGTATGCAGGAAGAGATCACTGAAAAGCAAAGCAGAGGCCAGACTGTGTGTGTAAGTAGACTTGCTTGTAGAGTTAATTTGTTGGAAGGTTTACCTGCTCAGAAGGAAAAAAACCCAACAGTGAAGGTGGGGATGTGGCCTTGGTTTGATCAGTCAGGCTGGCTTTGTGGGAAGTTCTCAGAAGTTGTGTTGCAGAGTAACTGGAACTCAGCAATTTCAGTGGAATGGGGTAAAACCAAGCTGGCCAGTGCTCAGGCAGAAAGGAAACACTGAGGAGCACCATGAAGAAAGCCTGTCTTGCAAGGAAAGCAAGTTCTAAGGTCTGAGGAGAGCACAAGAAGAGATGGTGATATTTAGGTGAAGCCTAGCTGTATGAACTTAGAGCATTACTTAGGAGGATGCAGTCTCCTAGCTGTACTGGAGTGACTGGAAGAGGCAATCCTTCATCAACTCATCAGACTGACTGTGTATCTTCTTTAGGAGCATTTTTACTTCCTGGACTTTTCTCCAAGCCACCTGTTTCTAGGAGGCAGTTGCCATTTTAGCAGGTTGCCCTGGGGCTTTTCATGGGCTGCTGTTGATGCTGCTGTTTGATCACCCAAAAGAATAAGAATCAGTATCAGCCATGTCCCTTTTTCTTGTGAGGACATACTATCCATGGTCTGAGAGAAGTGCTTGGCAAGGAAACTTGTGAAAGCCCCAGCTGACATATTCCAGAAGGGTCAGAGAGAGGCCTGGCTGGCTGGTATAATGGCTTTGGAGCAAGAATGGAAAATGCTGGTGCAATACTTGATAAATCAGTGGAAACAATAGAGGTCTGTGTTCTGGTATGAAGTTATCTAGGAGAGCCTGTCTTTAGTAACCAGCCCACCTGGGGCACAGAGGAACCCTTCAAACTGTAAGGCACAGCCCCAAAATGTGAACATCTATAATTAACCCCATCAAACAACTTCAGTTACACATGACCTTTCTCTCTTCTCCAGCCATGGTGGGAATGTCACTGCCCATTCTCACTGCTGTCTTGGCTTGTGCTGAGAGCAGAGCAGTAGGTGGGGATGTGACCTCCTGTGCAGCTGTTCTTCAGAAGGCCAGCAGCGTAGCTGGGAACTGGGTCACTGCTACTGGTCCAGCCATGAAGGCAAGCAGTAGTGCTGTTACCCCTGAAGGAGAACTAGAGGGGCAGATTTCATAGAATCATAGAATTGTAGGGGTTGGAAGGGACCTTGAGAGATCATTGGGTCCAACCCCCTGCCAAAGCAGGGTCCCTAGGACAGGGCACACAGGGCGCTGTCCAGACGGGGCTGGAATCTCTCCAGAGAAGGAGACTCCACACCCCCTGGGCAGCCTGGCCCAGGGCTCCCTCACCCTCACTGGGGAAAAGTTCTTCCCCAGCTTGGGGGGAACTCCCTGGGCTCCAACTTGCAGCCATTGCCCCTTGTCCTGTCCCCACAGACACTGAGAAGGGGCTGCCCATGTCCCCCTGCATCCCCTCCTTCAGATAGTGATAACCATTCATCAGGTCCCCCCTTAGTCTTCTCTTCTCAAGGCTGAACAGTCCCAATTTTCTCAGCCTTTCCTCACAGGGGAGATGCTCCAGGCCCTTAATCATCTTTGTAGCCCTTCTTTGGACTCTCTCCAGGAGATCCCTGTCTGTTTGATCCCAGGGAGCCCAGCACTGGACACAACACTCCAGGTGGGGCCTGAGCAGGGCAGAGCAGAGGGGGAGGATCCCCTCCTGTCACCTGCTGCCCACACTCCTCCTGATGCCCCCAGGATCCCATTGTCTCTCTCAGCCACCGAGGCAGAAGAGAGCTGAGTAGAAAAACATACATTGCTTCCAGCAGCCAGGGACTCTGTGTAGTGAAGGGCAGCGTATCGATACGGCCATGGTGTCCTGCTTTTGAGCACTGTAAGTACCAGCAAGCATCCTGACACTGCAGGCCCTCCTGGGCTCTCCTGCATGTCACAGTGGTTTGGCTGTGGGTTGCTGGCTCCACGTGCCTGTGGTGAAGCTGCTTCAGGGATGAGCACCGATGGAGCGGTAGGGTTGGGCCAGCTGAGGAGGACTGTGCTGTTGTAGGGTCCATCTAATACTGTGCTCTCTTCCACAGGTAGGAAAGGTTGATTTTGGGTTGAATGTGGAAGAACACTGGTTATCAGCCAACCCTTTTCTACTATTACAGGGTGGGGAGGAAGGGTGCATGGAGCCCTTTCAGGTTTTCGGTTGTTCCAAGCCCTAGAGGAAGAGGATGGTAGGAGTGCTTGCTCCTCTCAGCAGCTAAGGGTATAGATGGACTGTTTTGCAGGTAATGTAAGAAAACAGAGCCCTTAGGCTGGGACTGTTTGCTCAGGGACCTGCTCATCTCCCTCTTGTTAGGCTCTTCCTGGCCTCATACCATGGTCCCTTAGGAGCTGCTCTGTTCATCTTCTAGCTTAGCTATTTATACCTGGGGAAGTAACACCTGAAATGCCTCGTGTCATGTTAGCTTAACTGTTCCTGTAAAGAATCACACTTCATGTGTTGTCAGAAGGATTCTGCAGAGAGAAAAAGAAAATTTATTGCATTTTCATATTTTCCTCCAAATAAATCTGCTTACATCTGTGTAGGTGTAGTCTGTAGCTCCAAGAGAGTATTAGCTCTAACACTAACAAACTTTTTATTAAATATTCTGATACTATCTTTTCCTTTCTTTCTTTTCTAGGGCAGGAAAACCTCCACCTGGCTTACATTTGGATGTAGTCAAAGGAGACAAACTCATTGAGGTATGAAAACAGGTTTTGTATGGTTTTGGTGTATTATATTCATAGGCAGCAGGAGTAGAAAACTCCCCAGTGTTTTCCACACTTGTAAGTATTTCCTTTCTCAGCTTCATTCTTTTCTAATCAGTTTGGTTTATTCTGAAACTTGGGAACAAAATGACTTTTCCCTTGCCTATACTCATGGTGTGCAGGACTTCAGCAGTTACCTTCTGATGAGATGCACTGTTTGAAGGGCCACAAAACCACAGTGCTCAGTGGGCAAACTGCTTCCTGAACATCAAACCTGTCCTGGATAAAGTAAAATCTTTAAGGGAAGCATGGTGCTTGGCAGAGCCTTGTTTCTTCAAACCTTCATTTTGCACCAAAGCTGGTATCCTACATGATACAGGAGATCTCAGACTGCAGCCAGAAGGCACCTTGTCTTAGGGACTTTCTGAGCAGAGACACAAACACCATGGGGAAAGAAGTCTTAAATGCAGCAGAGTAAGAGTAAAAACTCCTCATGTTTTACTACTTGTATGAGACATTCATCTGTTTGTGTTACAGTAAGGTCAGCTCGATGCCCTGTGTTTTACAGGATTGATGCCCTCTCTCACAGTAGGAAATAGAGAATTATTTCTTTCTTTTCATTCCATGTTTGATCAGTGAACAGTGTTGTGACTGGCACAGAAACAACAGGATGGTTTTCTTGCAGCAAAGGAGTTTGATACCAAGTAGATGGAGGTGGTGTATGTTTTGTCAGATGCTTTGCCACTGTTGATAACTAGAGGTCACCTTAGATTATTGCACTGATCAGCATTCAGGTTTTTCAAAAGGGGGTTTTCCAATCAAAACCAGTAAATAAATTTAATACAGGCTCTTCACTGTGCTTGACAGAGAGGCCTCAAGCCAGGGGATGTACTTCAGCCATGGTGACACTCGTGACTTGCAGGTGACTGAAATGGGGAAGTGTTTCTGGGCAGCAAAGGTTTGCCAAGTTGAGACAACTTTTCTGGACAGAAACTTGGACAATGAAGAACCCAGTGTTAGATCAAGGTAGGCTTAGGTAGCTTAAAACCTTGGCTGATATGTAACATATCACAGGAGCATCAGACAGTATTGAGTGTTCCTTCTGGTGTGTAGAAGGAGAGATTTACTATTTAAAATTTGGTTAAGGTACCAGAGTGTGCTTTGCCTAGGAAAGCAGATAGAGGTATCATAAATAGGTATCTCACAAATAAACCTGTGTTTTCCTAGGTCAGGAACCAGTAAAAGGAGGCTTTTCTTTGTAGTACTGCTGGTCTTACAGACTCTTTTGAGAGAGGGCTCTTACTCTGGATTTAAAGGCACAGAAAATGGGCAATGCCAGTCTTGCCCCAACAGAGATCTTTTCTCAGCCTTCATTTGGAAGGTGTTAGATACTAATACACATTTACCACATCTTCAGGGTAGCTCAGTAGTTCATCCAAGACGTGGCTGGGTTGGGTCATACCAGCTACTTGGACTGATGGAGCTGGAGCTGTCCTTGGCTGGCTCTCTCTGGGCACTGTAGCTTTTGAACCCTTTCTATTGCATTTGTAGACAAACCACAGACCATGTATTCTGCTTCTCCTGGTACTGCTACGTGTTGGGAATGTTTTCAGAGAGCTGTAGTAGGGCTGCTTCTCAGCTCAGCCTCCTCACTGCCATCCTAGCAGCAGCATCTGCGGTAAGGTGGTAGTCAGCTCTAAGTTTTCCAGTATTTCTCTTAGGCTGTGTGATGAGATTCAGTGAGCAAAGCTAAGTGATAGTGACTGTGGGTTTTTGGGTGTGTGGCAGGTGGCCAAACATAATGCAGCCTTCCTGGCCAGGAGACTTGTTCTGTGAGATGAGTTGTTGTCATGTTTAGTTTGGATTTCTGAATGTGGAGAGAGTGAGTTTTAGGATGGAAGAGTTTACATGGAATGCTCTGCTGAATTTATCCTCAGGTGCTGGGCAGGTGTCTCTCAGGAGTCCTGGGCAGGACTGGGAAAAGCAGCAAAAAGCCAGATGGAAGCTGAGAATGAAGAAATTTGGTGTTGATAAATTGACAGCCAGGAATGTCATCCTGGTGGTGTCAGACTCTGAGGCTGTGCTACCCAAAGCTTTTGGACCCACAGGAGACCCAAGTTGGCTTTGTAAGCCTGCAGCCTCTGTCTGCATTGAGAAGTTGATGGTACAAATATCCTGATTCCCTCTTCTTGACATCAACTCTCTTGATAACCCAAAAGAGGAGTGTGTTTGCTGTCATATACCCAGTACTGGTCCCCTATCCAGGTACTCTGAGGATGTGATCAAAGAGATCTTACAGAATGGCTGTAGAGTTTCTCTTCCCTCCTGAGTACCTGCTGTCAGTGTTACTGAGAGGAGTGAGGCACAGCTTGCCTGCCCTTAGCACGTGATGTGTGTGCTGAATGCTGCCATGCCTGTACTGGGCACTGGGGAGGCTGCACCTCGAGTGCTGGGTCCAGCTCTGGGCTCCTCAGCATCAGAAGGACATGGAGGTGCTGGAGCGAGTCCAGAGAAGGGCAACCAGGCTGGGGAAGGGGCTGGAGGGCAAATCCTCTGAGGAGCAGCTGAGGGAGCTGGGGGTGTTGAGCCTGGAGAAGAGGAGGCTGAGGGGAGACCTTCTGCCCACCTGCCCTGCCCTGCCCGGAGGGTGCAGAGAGGTGGGCGCTGGTCTCTTCAGCCAGGGCACAGGAGCTGGGACAAGGGGCAATGGGCTCAAGCTGTGCCAGGGCAGGGTCAGCTCAGCTGGGAGGGCAAAGTTCTTCCCTGGCAGAGCTGTGGGGCTGTGGCCCAGGCTGCCCAGGGAGGGGCTGAGTCACCCCCCTGGGGGTGTTTAACAGAGGGGAGATGAGGTGCTCAGGGATCTGGGTCAGCACAGGACAGGGACGGTTGGACCTGATGATCTTAAAGGGCTTTTCCAACCTGGTGATTCTGATTCTGTGGCCAGGGCTGGGCACCTGCCTGTGTAGCCCAGAGGTCTGGCTTTGGTCTGCTGAAGAATAGGAAGACCTGCTTTGGTGGGCAGGTTCCATGTAGGTCAGCTGCCTGGCTGTGAGGTGGCTCTGCAGCCTCCTGCGCTGCGGATGGGCGATGACTCCTCTGCACTGTGCTGGGTACATCTGTCAGTCACTGTGTGTGGGGGGAGCTGCACCACACAAACAGTGTTTGAATGGGATAAATCTGTTTCCCTTTTTGGTCCATGTGACAGAGCTTTTCAGTGCTGTGTCTCCTGGCAGACAGCACCAACCAAGAAAGAGCATTCTGAAACGCTGTGGGTTACTGAGCACTTGATACTAACCGAGCCATCCGTATCCCAGGCCTTGTGCAAGAGCCTGAGGTACACCTTGTGATTGCTGGGTCTGAAAAGTGCAATATTAAAACAAGCCATGAAGTGTTTAAGCTCAGTGTATAAAGGAAAACACTGGGTTATAGCTCAGAGGCACAGAAAGTGTTGGAAACTGTCTTGCAGTAAAAGCAGTAAGTGTTTGCTCTCATTTGTTGCAGCATTTCCAATTTATGAATTCATTTGTGTCTTCACAAAATTCCTTGAAGTGCTGTCAGGTGAGGATGGCACTGCCTTGTGTGTAATGGGTGCCCATGGAAATTCATGGGACCCTTCTGTTGGCATCAGTGGTGGACAGGAAGAAGAAATGGTGGGATCAATTTATACAGTACTTGGAATTGTGTGATAACTGCTTGCAGAGCTGAGCACTGACACGTGGGATAATGAGTTAGCTTCTGAAGATCCACTTGCTTGTATTGGAGCTGTGTTTACACAGAACACACTCATTATACAGAAGAATGACAGGAGAAGTGCTCATCTTTCTCTCAAAGTGGAATTGTGTGATTCATTAGTACCAAGGTATGGAGTGTGGGTGCTGAACTGAACGGGTACAGTGATGCCTAATGCTGTCACAGATCCAGTGCTGTGAAGCTGAACCTCCAGGAGTCCCAAAGAGTGTTTTCATAGAATCACAGACTGGTCTGGGTTGGAAGGGACCCCAAGGATCAGAGTCCCAACCCCCTGCCACAGGCAGAGACACCAACCTCCAGGCCTGGAGCTACACAAGGTTGCCCAGGGCCCCAGCCAACCTTGAACACCCCCAGGGATGGGGCACCCACCCCCTCTCTGGGCAACCCCTTCCAGCCCCTCACCACTCTCTCTGCAAAGAACTTCCCCCCAATCTCTCCTCTCCCCCTTCCCTCCTCCAGCTTCACTCCATCCCCCTTGTCCTGCCAGGCTCTGCCCTTGAACAAGCCCGTTCCCCTCCTGTTCCTCTGCTCCCTTCAGGGACTGGCAGGCTGCAATGAGGTCCCCCCACAGCCTTCTCTTCTCCAGGCTGACCCAGCCCAGCTCCCTCAGCCTCTCTGAGCTGGAGAAGAGCTCTATGGAGAAGGACCTGGGGGTCCTGGTTGATGACAGGTTGTCTATGAGCCAGCAGTGTGCCCTGGGGCTGAGAGAGACAATGGGATCCTGGGGGCATCAGGAGGAGTGTGGGCAGCAGGTCACAGGAGGGGATCCTCCCCCTTTGCTCTGCCCTGCTCAGGCCCCAGCTGGAGTGTTGTGTCCAGTGCTGGGCTCCCTGGGATCAAACAGACAGGGATCTCCTGGAGAGAGTCCAGAGGAGGGACAGGGAGATGCTGAAGGGCCTGGAGCACCTCCCCTGTGAGGAAAGGCTGAGGGAGCTGGGGCTGTTCAGCCTGGAGAGAAGAAGACTAAGGGGGGACCTGATGAATGGTTATCACTATCTGAAGGATGGGATGCAGGGGGACATGGGCAGCCCCTTCTCAGTGTCTGTGGGGACAGGACAAGGGGCAATGGCTGCAAGTTGGAGCCCAGGGAGTTCCCCCCAAGCTGGGGAAGAACTTTTCCCCAGTGAGGGTGAGGGTGCCCTGGGCCAGGCTGCCCAGGGGGTGTGGAGTCTCCTTCTCTGGAGAGATTCCAGCCCCGTCTGGACACCGCCCTGTGTGCCCTGTCCTAGGGACCCTGCTTTGGCAGGGGGTTGGACCCCATGGGCTCTGGAGGGCCCTGCCAACCCCTGGGATTCTGTGATTCTCTCTTTGTATGGGAGCTGCTCCAGCCCTCTGATCATCTCTGTGGCTCCTCTGACCCCTCTCCAACAGTTCCCCATCTCTCTTGTCCTGGGGCCCCAGCTCTGGATACAGGACTCCAGCTGGGGCCTCACAGGGCAGAGCAGAGAGGGACAATCCCCTCCCTGTCCCTGCTGCCACCCCTCTGCTGATGGAGCCCAGGATCCCATCGTCCTTCCCCGCTGCAAGAGCCACTGCTGGTGTTTCTCAGAGCTGCACTGTAACCAGCACAGGGGTGTCCGTGAATAAATCTGTGTGAAGCACCTGTAATCTTAAGGGAAAATGTCGTGAGACTGATGGGACCAGAGGGATCTATTCAGGCTTGGGGGGAAATGTGTACTGAAAGCATGCTGCTGAGAGCAGTGTGTGGGGACACTGGTCAGTTTAAAAAGCAGTAGAATAATACTTGACCAGACAGGATTGCTGAAACTCTGCTGTTCTAAGCTCTTCTTGACTGACTTTTACTTTCTGATTGATTCTGGGGGAGAGTCTTGTGAAAACCAGTGTTTGTAGAGAGACAGAAAGTGATGATAAAGCCACCAGGTGAGAGCAGAATCCTGTAGACTGTTCCAGTATATTGATTTCTTGGGGCTTTTATCTGAATTATACTGAGGCTTTGAGGTCCACCCATCCCCAGCAGGCACAGAAAGATTCAGAGGCCACACACACGTGTTTTAAATGTCCCAGTTGGAGGAAAATCATTTGCATTTTGCATTTGCACCTCGTTTGTCAGTAGGTCATGTACTTGATGGTAAACTGCTAATTAAACCCTGATTCCTGTCTTATCAAATGAGATGTGGGCTCACAGATAAAACTTCTGTGTACTGAAAAGCCTCAGTATTGGTGCTCTTGTGGATTTTCTGCCAGCCTGTGTGTTGTTGAAGGTACTAAAGAAGTTGTTTAATCTAGCTGTTTTCACAGAACTTCTTGAAATCTTTGACTGCTGGTTGAACTGGCTGAGTTTTTTGGTGTAGCAGTGGGTGTCAGGAGCTGATAGTTTGATCACCCTGTTATTTTAATCTTGTTATTTTAAGAAAACAGAGCTAAATATGTGAGTCAGTAGACTTCACAAAGCATCAGCTCATGAGACCATGCTTTAAATGTGTACCTGGAGCTAGTTGGGAGTAAGATGCTAGCAGATAATTACCAAAGGGACCAATTACTTGTGAAGTTGTGATGACACACAGTAACATGGAGCCATTCTCCTAGTGACCTGAGAATAAACATACAGAAGTAAGCTAAACACTTACTACTGAATACCAGAATTGCAGTGTGGGGGCTGGCAGATGTTCAGCAGAGCACTGAGGGACCCAGCCTAGGAACCACATCTGGGGGGAATCTGAAAAGCATCTGTGGGGAGGTGGGACCTGAGTGCAGCAGTACTGCAGGTGTTGATGCCTGTAACTGGTGGGCAGGTAACTAGATGGAACCTTGTGAGGTCATTTGTAGTAGAAAATTAGTTCCCTGTGGTTTTTATGCTTGCAGATAATGCAGAAGAACATAAATGCTGTCTCATGCCAAGCTGTCTCCTTGTGTTCTGTATGACCTGGTAGTGCCCCAGAACAAGTAACTGTCTGGGTGCTCATTGTGTCAGTCTCTGATAGCTCAAAAAACCGCCTGTCCTGGTTTCAGTCAGGATAGAGTTAACTCCATTTGCAGCAGCTGATGGGATGCTGTGTTTGGGAGTTACAATGAAAGCAGTGCTGAGAACACCCTGATGTTCTTAGTTGCAGTCAGACAGTCAAGGACTTTCTCAGCTTCTTCCTATTTCTCTCTTCAGGAGAAAGGAGGGGCGAAGCCAGGACAGGTGCCCCAGAGGGGCCAAAGAGAGTATTCCATGGCAATGACGTCCTGCCCAGGAGAACGGGGGGCTGAGGGGAGGAAGAAGAGGGGCGGTGGCGGGACGCGTGCTGCTTGGGGGGACGGTCGGGTTCCGGGACAGCTCTGGGTGGTACCTGAGTTGTGTGGGTCGGGGAGAAACTGCATTGGGGATCAAGAGTTTCATCTTCTTTTGCTCTAAAGTCCTGTTAGCATTGGGATATTTGATCTTTCTGTTCTCTTAGGAAACTCTCCTGATCCCAACCCACGGGCCTCTTAGTTTCTTGGGTTTGGAGTTATTTCCCCTTCCTTTTCCCTTCCCTTGTTTCCCCCTTTTTCCCTCTTCCCCTGCTCTTTTCCTTTAAGGAGCAGGCAGCTGCCTGGATCTCGGCCCACAGCTGGGGGGAAACCACGACACCCCCAAACCAAGTACCTGCCACTAGTGGGATACAGGGCTCTTTCTGGCTGAGTGTACAGGTTATACAGCTGCAAACAATGGTCAGGCACGAGTGCTGCTGGAAAGGGAGGTCTTCCTCACAACAGTCCTAGTGCCTGTCATCTTCACTGGAGGCAGCTGGCTGCACAGCAGGCTGAAGGCAAACGGGTTCAGGCCACTAAAGCCCTAGAAAACATAATGCAGCTAGAAAGCACTTTGCAAGCTGAAAGCTCTGCTCAGACATGTGGCTGTGAGGAGAGGGTTGTGTAGCTGGGGGCTTGGAAGAATGGAGAGGGGAGAAACCCTTATGCTCTAGCAGGCACAAACCTCAGCTCAGCCCATTTGATGGAAGCAGAGTTTTCCCAAACAGAGATCTGATGGGGGTTTTCTGATGGGAAATGTCCAGTCAGCATGGCCTTGGGCATGCTATTGAAACCTGGGACCTTTAGAAACTGTTTCAAAAAGCAGAAGCATGTGTTGCCAAGCCCCTAATGCCTTGCTAGCCTTTGACTTGTGCAGTGGGAAGCAAGGAAACATGGGTTCCATCAAGATCATGGAATACAGTGGGAAAGAAGGCTGCACTGTCTGGGTACACCAGGCACAAAGCAGTGTCTGTAAGATGCTGTGTGCACCTTAGGACTGCATCACCTTGTCCCTTGGCTTTTTCAGAGATGGTTTGTGAAGCTCTTGTTACAATAGGTAAGATCTTGTTTGAAGAAGAGACTGGAACTAGGATGGATTCAGAGGGAATTCTGGAAGTTAATGGTTTGCTTGAATGAAGTCGTATGGGTTCATGTTAGTTCATAGTCAGTGTGGGTTTACATCTTGTATTATAGAGGTCTGACACCTGTGTGCCTGTTTCTGTCCAGAAATACAGTTTTGATGTTCTTTGGAACTTCAGTAGAAGTGACTTTGCCTAGATTCCTGGCTCAGACACAGTGATCTGCATTGAAGGATCCATAAAAATCACTGGGAGCAGATGTGAGAGAGAATCCTGCATGAGACAGTCTCATACAGGAGACTGAAGAGTGTCTTCCTGAGCTGCTGAAGAGTTACTGTCCTTCTCAGGCTGTTGTGTATTGGCTGTTCATGAATGGAGTAACTGGGACTCTCCTGTGCTCAGCTCTTCTCATTTTACACAGTGAAGATGGGAGTTTCTGCATTTAAGGGTCAGATTAAGCTGATTAATACTAATTAACTGTTGATGTTTGCTTAAATTTGCTCTGTTTATTCATGTTGAATATTTTTTCAGGAAGATCCAAAAGATTATAGGAGCCTAATTGCTTCTCTGTTTGATATTCTACCCCAGAAACTCATCATTGATGAGAAGAAGTACTATCTCTTTGGGAGAAATCCTGATCTGTGTGATTTCACCATTGACCACCAGTCTTGCTCCCGGGTCCATGCTGCCTTGGTCTATCACAAACATCTCAAGAGGGTTTTCCTCATAGATCTGAACAGCAGTAAGTAGTGTGATGTTCAACGAGTCAGAACTGCGATGTTTAAGCACTGAAACATTTCTGCATCAGAGATACTTTTTCCTTTTGTAGTTCTTGTTGGCACTGTGTGGAAAGATGCCTGTAATCTGACAGGCATCCTAGGGAAGGGTTGGCAGAAGTTAGGAGCAAAGGAGGGTTTGCTCCAAGCAGCTTGTGTCTGCTTCACTTGGTGCTTAACACAACATTTCTAGACTTCTAAGAGGCTGTGGGAGAGGCTGCTTCTCACAGTTTTAAAGAAGTTTCCTCTTCTGAGGGTGGTTTTCCAGGATCTAAAATCTGGCATACTTTTTTATTCCTGCTGAGGGGATAATTCCAGGTCTGGTACATTGGAACCTGTAAGAATCCAAATAGGAAATGGTGTTTATCATTTATTGCCATGACTTTTTGAGGACTAATGATGTGTTATCTTAATTAACGAGGTGAGAGTTAAAATGAAGCTGACATCTTCAGTGGTACCTCAGTGACTTAGAACAACCAGGTCTCTGAACTTCTCAGGAGTTGAATCCTGTGAGCCCAAGCTGATGACTAACAGACTGTTCTGCATTTTGATCTCAGCACATGGCACGTTCTTGGGTCATATCCGGTTGGAACCTCACAAACCCCAGCAGATACCCATTGACTCCACGGTTTCATTTGGTGCCTCCACACGGGCGTATACTCTGCGGGAGAAGCCCCAGACGCTGCCCTCAGCAGTGAAAGGAGATGAGAAGATGGGTGGGGAAGATGAAGAGCTCAAGGGCTTGCTGGGCTTGCCAGAGGAGGAGACAGAACTTGATGTGAGTACAGTGGCACACTGCACCTAGATGGCATTTCCAGCTGAACGGGTGGCAGTCCCCTCTTGTTGGCTTAGGTTCAGGTTCTTAATTTCTTGGCCTTGAAGGTAGTCTGAGGTGTCTTCTGCTGGCAGACACACACAGATCATCTCTCTCTGCCATAAGCCTCTGCTTGTGCTGCTTACCAGACTCGGTGATCTCATAATCCTGCTGCTCCAATGGTCTAGTAATCCTGCTACTCCAATAGTCTTCTTACAGAGTTGTGCTAGAGAGTACAGGCTCTCCAGCTAATGTGACCCCAGGTCAGGTCAGGGATGATTCCTCACACTGGTCTTCATCTCCAGGTAATACTGAATGCTGCCCACAGTGAATCACAGAACGGTCTTGGTTGGAAGGGACCCTTTAGACCATCAAGCCCACCCATTATCCTGACCTGCCAACCACTATGAGACCATGTCCCTCAGCACCACATCTAACAGTCTTAAATACTGCCAGGGATGGAGACTCCAGCACTCCCCTGGCAGCCCATCCCAACGCCCAGCAACCCTCTCTGGGAAGAAGCATTTCCTCACATCCAATCTCAATCTCCCCAGAGTAACTGGAGGACATTTCCTCTTGTCCTATGGCTTGTCACTAGGGAGAAGAGGTCAGCCCCCCGCCCTCTCCTCAGCCACTCCCCCCTCCTCGGCCTCCCCCCCAAGGCTGCTTCTTGCAGCAGCCCCCCTTGCTGCCCCCCTTCTCCACCAGCACCCAGCCATTCAAAACTAAAACATCCTTAGTCCTCTTTTTATTACTAATGTATTTATAGAAACTTTTTTGTTGTCCCTAAGCACAGAGACCAGGTGAAGTTCTAGTTGTACTTTCACCCTTCTAATTCTTTCCCTGCATGGCCTCAGTGCTTTCTTGTTATCCTTATGAGTGGCCTGCCCTTTCTCCCAAAGGCCACCATTCCTCTCTTTCTCCCAGAGCTGCTGCTCCAGCTCTCTGTTCAGCCAGACTGGTCTGTCTTTCCCCAAGGAAGAAGAAAGGAGAAAGTAGTTGTATGTGGCATCCCCAGGATTGTGGAGGTTGGAAGGGACCTTTCAGGCCCTGTAGTCCAGCCCCTGTGCACAAGCAGGGTCAGCTAGAGCAGGTTGCCCAGTGTTGTGCTCAGTCAAGTCCTGAACACCTCTGCAAGCAGAGGCTCCCCACCTCTCTGGGCGACCTCCTCTGTGGCTGAAGTTAAAGCTGAGCAGCGTGCCCTGGACTCTCACATCAGTAAATCAGACTCCTTGCAGTAGTTGCTTAAACCTGTTTTGTCTCCAAATTTGTCATTAGAACCTGACAGAGTTTAACACAGCCCACAACAAGAGAATTTCTACGCTGACCATTGAGGAGGGGAACCTGGACATTCAGAGACCAAAGAGAAAACGGAAGAACTCCAGAGTGACGTTCAGTGATGATGATGAAATCATCAACCCAGGTAAGTGGGTTCTATCAGTCTTTAGCCCATTCCCTTAAGGCCATTGTACCAGTGTTCTCACAGGGATTCCTTATGGCTGTATATGGCTAAGGAGAGCAGGAATTTGGCAGTCAGTATTTGGGATCTGCTATTTCAGAGAAGCCACCCTGTGTCTCCTTTAAGCCTGGCTTCTCTCTGTGTCATCTTTTCTACCTCCTGAAATACCTTCATGATCCGTGCAGCACAGAGGTGTTGCACTCAGCTGCCTTGTTCACAGTTACATCACATGTTGGAACAGTCTCGTGGGTCCATAGGGAAGAAGGTGGTTTAAGTTTTTGCCTCCTTTAGAATCTAAATGGGAACTGAATTTGGTTTTCATCTGTCCCTTAATGCTTTCCTTACCTGCTTCCTAATGGATACCAGTCTCACAGAGACAAGGAGCAAAACCCTTTGAGTTTAATCTGAAACAAGTATGCTCACTCAAAGTGATGCTTCTAGAGATCTATCCAATTCCTAATTAGTCATTTTTCTCCCTTAGCTGTTTTATATTAATGGTGTTCCCATTAATGATATTTTATATGCATAATATTCCTATTAATAAGAGCAGCTTATTAATGAGCAAGTGTTTTAAAATTCAGTCTGGAGCTACCTTGATTCATTAGTGTATCCCAGCCAGGATAACTGTTCTGGTTCATGAAGGTATATATGCCTTTTGGTGCTCAGCACATCCTGTTTAAACTGCAGTCCCTCACTTTATAAAAAAGGCCATTTTTCCAGACTTCAGGAGACTCTGCAGTGAATTCTTCTGACTCCTCCTCCAGGGCCCCATGGAGCTGGCTGTTGTGCCTCTGAGCAGGCATGGTGTGTTGTCAGCAGCAGCAGCACTCAGCCTGGAACTCCAGCCTGTTTGATCAGTGCAAACTGCTCATCCTCATCCATCTGTTCCCTTTCCCCACTTGAGTGAAGCCTTTTTGGCAGAGATCTCCTGAGCCACCTTGGGACAAAGCCACTAGATGTCCCCTTAGCTCCTCTGTCAGCTTGTGCTTACTCAGAGCTGCTGGAGCACTGGCTTTGAGAAAAGAGGGTCTGTGTACCCATTCTGCAGATAGGTCAAAGAATCTAACAGATGTTTTACCTTTTCCAGTCTTCTTACTCCTGTCTTTTTGCCTTTGCAGAGGATGTGGACCCTTCTGTTGGGCGTTTCAGGAACATGGTACAGACAGCAGTAGTCCCTGTTAAGGTACAGAGTCACTCCCAGCTTTCTAATTAATACATAACATCATGAGCTAACTCTGAGTTACACCTTAAAATCATCATGTTCTGTGGTGGAAAGTGTTTTATTCTTAACAAAAGCCATATTTGTGTTTCATAATTGTCTTTTTTTAGCAGAGTTGACCAATCCCCTTCAAATCTAATCTAGCTTTAGCTCTTTTTCTTCAATAACCCGTGGGATCAATGGCAACTTTTACCTTCCTCCTAAAAAGAAACACTTTCCAGAAAGTCACTAAGGAATTCTAGGCATTGGTTAAAACTGTGGGAAGTGTGGAAAAGAAAAACCAAGAGGTTGGTTGTTTAAGTGCTGTAAGTGCTGAAGATTTCCTGCAGTTCTCTACTAGAACTAGCAGGGCTTGGACTTTGCTCCAGGATGAGTGTGTTGCTAGTGCTATATTTAACTGGAATATGCTAGGAGCAGGGAAGCTTTGCAGAACTTCAGGGCAGCTAGGCAACAGTGGAATAGCAGTTTCACTTGTTGGTGTGCACTAAATAATGTATGTGGAAAAGGATAATTCTACAGAAACTCCAAACGGCAGAAGAATCCCAGCATCACCAGGTTGGAAAAGCCCTTTAAGATCATCAGGTCCAACCAATCCCATCCTAAGCTAAACCAGATCCCTGAGCACCTCATCTCCCCTCTGTTAAACACCCCCAGGGGGGTGACTCAGCCCCTCCCTGGGCAGCCTGGGCCACAGCCCCACAACTCTGCCAGGGAAGAACTTTGCCCTCCCAGCTGAGCTGACCCTGCCCTGGCCCAGCTTGAGCCCATTGCCCCTTGTCCCAGCTCCTGTCCCCTGGCTGAAGAGACCAGCGCCCACCTCTCTGCACCCTCCGGGCAGGGCAGGGCAGGTGGGGAGAAGGTCTCCCCTCAGCCTCCTCCAGGCTCAACACCCCCAGCTCCCTCAGTTATTCCTCAGAGGATTTGCCCTCCAGCCCCTTCCCCAGCCTGGTTGCCCTTCTCTGCACTCGCTCCAGGACCTCCATGTCCTTCTGATGCTGAGGAGCCCAGAACTGGACCCAGCACTTGAGGTGCAGCCTCCCCAGTGCCCAGTCCAGGGGCACAATCCCCTCCCCAGACCTACTGACCACACTATTTTTGGTACATCCCCCAAGTGATGTAAAAGTTAACTGTGGGGGAAAGGACAGTCTGTGTTACTGCCTAAAGATCTACTTGGTCTTGTGTTCAGGACACCACAAGCCTGGCAGACATGTGCAGGAAGTAAAGTAGTGCTCAGGCCTGGTTTAAGTTAAATATGAGCTTCAACTTCTGTTGCCCCTTCCTGCACTGGGCACCTTTAAGAACTTACTAAGTGGTTTTCAGTCTTCTGGGACATGGTCTGTACCCACTTTCTGTGGCTGCTCTCGGTGCTTTTTGGGGGAAGGTGGCACTGGCATCCAGCTTACACAGCTTGTTTGGTGTATTTTGAATAACTCTTCACATGCTTCTGTCTACAGAAGAAACGGCTGGAGAACCCAGGCTCCCTGACCACAGATGACTCTGCATCGCGGCGCATGCAAAGCTTCCCCTACAGCGGAGGATTGTACGGGGGTCTGCCCCCCACCCACAGTGAGGCGGGGTCCCAGTCGCACGGCGTCCATGGGACAGCGCTCATCGGTGGCCTGCCGATGCCCTACCCCAATCTTGCCCCAGATGTGGACTTGACTCCTGTCGTGCCCTCAACAGTTAACATGAACCCAGCTCCAAACCCTGCTGTCTTTAACCCTGAAGCTGTGAATGAACCCAAGAAAAAGAAGTATGCAAAGGAGGCATGGCCGGGCAAGAAGCCAACCCCTTCCCTACTGATCTGAGCGGGGCTGTGGGGAGGGCAGGGGGAGTGATGAACTCCACAAACTGTTGATGTGCAGTATCGTCTTTTTAAAATTTCAGTGTCCTAACCAGATGTAATAGCAAGTTTGGACAAGTGAAATATCCTTTAAAGATCTGTCTTCAAATGTTTTTATATGTCTGTTTAAAAAAACAAACAAATACAGCTCCCATTCTCCTTTTGAACCAGAATATCTGGCAGCCTTTTCTTGGCCATTACTGTCCCCAGAGGTCTTTGCTCTGAAGTTTGATCCCTAAGCTGAAGGGGCAGAGTCATACAGTTTAACTACCATTTATGGCATGACTGTGAGTAACGCTGTTCCGTGCTGAACTTGCTCTCAGCAAGTTAGCTATATCCAGAAGTGGGTGTTGGTGGGGCCAAGCCTTCAGGAAATCCCAGTGGTAGGAGTTCTACAACTTCAAAAAGAGAGGGCAGGTTTTATTTCCCACATTCTCAAAACCCCACCAGTGTGGGGACATTATCTTATTTTTTTGGCTACTTGTTTTGATTTCCACCTAAAACACTACAGCATCCCATGAGTTCATGAGAACGTGGAGTTGAAAGGGACAAGGAGTAGGTGGGCTTCCTCAGCTGTGGTCTGGTGCTGTATGCTGGCGTGCTGCGTGGATGGATAAAGGGTGCACATGTGGGTGGATCTCAGCTGAAGTGCTGGATGTGCACTATCTACACCACAGAGACAATTCAGCAGCCCTTTTAACTGAGTTTCATTTTTATTGCAAACAGAACTTGTGGACTTGGGGTTTGTGTGAGATCCAACCAGACATGTAAAAACACAGTCACCAGGAGTGCAGGGGGCTTGCATGTCGAACAACTCACAGTCTAAACACTCTCCTGGCTGCTACTCATAGAGGTGAGAACTAACTGCTGCTTAAAGCTAGAATGGGAAGCCTCAGCAGAGAGCCTGCCTGGCCTGGGATGAAGCAGTGCACAAGCTGGTTTCACAGCAGTACATTTTTGTTACAACTTCAGCGTTTTCCCTGTTGAATGAAGTGAGAAGCTGGATGTGGAGCGTTGCTCTGGCCCTACCAGTCCCTGGGTTCAGATCCCAAATCTGATTCCTGTGTGTTCAGACACTGTGTCTTTATAGAAGGTAAGGCCAGAGCTCTGGTTCCCTTAGGTTTCTCTGGATATATTTTTTTGCATTCTATGATGCAGTTCAGCTACACAGTCACATTCCTTTGTGTGGGGAGTTTCTCCAGGAGATGTGGGCTGGAAGGGCAGTAGTGACCCAGCTCTTAGGTGTGTGCAGCACCGCAGCTGCCTGGTGTGAGACCCCCAGGGCCGCTGGAGCAGCACTGTGCTGGAGCCTCTGGCACACTCTGCACTACACCTCATGGGGTGGCACCCCAAAATCAGTGGGCTGTCTGCACGGGCAGAGTGATTGCTTCTATCATGTTCTCAAAGTAAAAACGAGCCAGTAGCTCTCCCGTTCCCAGAGTGGGAACAAACTGGTTTGTTCCCTCCCTGTGCCATCACACCTGGCTCAGGCCATGGGATGGCTGGATACACAGCTCCTTATCCACGACAGTCGTGCTGCTCAGTGTTTAGTTGCTATGGAATAGGATTCAGACCTTCTGCTTCCAGACACTCCGTGCTGCCTCTTGAAATCTTTCCCCTTTAGTTTTAGTTTTGCTTCCTTCTGGTATGTAGAATTTTCTTTTTCCAGCCAGTCTGCTTTACGAAGGCAACTCTTTAGGGTCAGACTAGTTAGGGCAAGTAAAAGTTGAATAGGTTTTCTTCCTTTTTTTTTCCTGTTCTGGTTGGGTTTATTTGGGGGGTTGTTGGGGGGTGGTGTTGCTTTTTGTTTCGTTGGGTTTTTTTGCAAGTGGCTCTTTGCAAGAGTTTTCTTGAAAAGGGAAGCTTGGCTGCTCTTCTTATTTTTTTCTTCTATTTTTTTTAAAAGCTCTTCCCCTCACTGGGTGTGAACAAGCTCTCATTATTTTAGAGCTTAAGGGCCATAGCTGGCCAGTACAGGAGGGGACAGTATAACATCTAGGGGCTTTGTACAGAAGTTTGTACACTTGTGTAATACGTAACAGGCCTTTTCACACTTTCTGTTTGAGCTTTTTACCTGTAACCTTTACTATGTTGTAAATTAAATGCGGATTTTGCCAGTTTGGAGAGTGTAGTGTGTTCGTTCCCAGCCCACACTTCTGCAGTTGAGACTGTCCCTTGTTTGGTGGCTTACTGAAGGGTCTCTGCCATGGTGAAGTGCAGCCAGCACTGCAGGTCTTGTTCTGAAGTGGCTGGTTCAGGCTACAGCTCCTAAAGCTGCTCCAGCTGCTTTGCTCGTGACCTGCTGTGCTGCCATGGGTTGTGCTTCACAGGAGAGTGGTACTTAACTGGATTTTTAACAACAGTTGTCTTTGTGTTCTGAGTGAAGCTTCCTCTGGTTTTGGCATAATCTCTGCAAAAGTTACACTTTAGAGTCCAACTTTATTCTTCTCAGTGCCCAACTTGCTGCCTCTGACAGCCTTGGGCAGGCTCAGTACAGCATCCTGCATCCCACTGTGCCTGCAGCTTGTCTGGGGAGTGAAACACCAGTGAACAGGGACCTGGTTAGAGAAAGCCATGGTACCTCCAGTGTAGTGTCATGAGGGGTTCCCAAACTGTGCTGAATTTAGTCATATCTAGGCTGTAGATGAGTATCTCTTCTCATTCCAGGAACACCCTTGGAGCAGCTGGGCCGGTGCCGTTCCCATCGCCCGGTGTCAGCAGAACGCTGGGTGTGCAGGATGCTGCCCAGATGGGAACGGCTGGTGAAGCTGCACTGGGAACTCTGTGGGGTTGGGGTTAGAAGGTGTTTTCCTGTATTACAGAGGTGGCAGGGTGCATGGACATCTGAAGCACTGCAGTGTGGAGATGAGGATGCAGAAGTGAAGAGTTTGTAGCTGAATAAATGGTTGATCTGAAAACTAACAGCAGTGTTTTCCAGGAGTATCACAGGGGTTGGAAGGGACCCCAAGAGCTCATCGGGTCCAACCCCCTGCCAAAGCAGCTCTCCAGCTCATATTGCACAGATAGGTGTCCACAGATACAGTCCAGAGATGGAGACTCCACACCCCCCTGGGCAGCCCGGCCCAGGGCTCCCTCACCCTCACCAGGGAAAAGTTCTTCCCCAGGTTGGTGTGGAACTTCCTCTGCTCTAATTTGCAGCCATTGCCCCTTGTCCTGTGCTCCCACTTGCAGCCATTGCCCCTTGTCCTATCTCCCTGCAGCACACACTGGATTGGCACTGCACCCCTTTTTCTCTTCTGGGTTTTGAAATACATGAGTGCAGCACCCAGCAGGCATCCCAAGAGCTACTAATGACCTGACAGGAGTTGTTCTGCTCCCAGTGTGCCATGCTGTAAGATACAGTATGTGGGACACTGTGACAACATACATGGGTTGGACCTGATGATCTCTTGAGGTCCTTTCCAGCCCCTGCGATCCTGAGAGAAGAACCTGTTGGGGAGGAGGTGACTTCCCCCAGGGCCTTTTAGGAGAGCAGGAGTAGCTTTCAGCACCGAGCAGGTGAGTGTGCCAGCTGAAGCTTGTGCAGTTACACCAAGTGCTTGGAAACACTCAGTGGCTCAGGGAAGGACCACAGTAGAGGGGTACACTGGAAGGCTCTGGCTTGGGATGGCTCATCTGAAGAGAACTGGGACAGCACAGTGCCTCTTACTGGGCTTGAAGATCAGCTCCTGTTGGAGAGGCTTCTTGCCAAAGCAGTCCCAGGTAATGTGTAGGCTCTTTGATCTCAGAGCTGTGTCTTAAAGTAGCAGTGGGAGGTGAAGGGGGAAGGCTTCTGGTTTCACTTTTGCTCAGCGCTGGGAACAGCTCCTCATTCACACGAGCTGTGTGGTGTCACTGGGAGCTACGTGCTTGTGCAAGGGGCAGGAATGCTGATGTAAGACAGCAGCAGTGAAGTAACACCATGGTGAGTTGAGGACAGAAAATGCTGTGTTTTGGGTCACAGCCTTCTAAATTAGCCTGCCCTGAAGTCCCATAACCAGCACCTCACACGGTGGCATCACGTTAGTGGCCATGACTTAACCATGATGCTTCCCCAGCCTTCCTCAGAGGTCCTGCCTGCTCCACCAAAGCAACTTTCCAGCAGCATCAGTGGTGGTTCAGTGTTGGCTCTTTATTCTTGTGAGTTTCTCAGAGCTGATGTGCTCTCCAGAGAAGGGTTAAGGGAGAAGCAGCTCAAGCCCCACACCTTTGCTGCCCACCCTCTTGCACGTAGCTGTCTTTGTCTCACACTCTGGCACACACCTGTGAAAGGTTTCAGTCATATTTGCAGAATGGAGGAAGAGGAAATCTTAAATTCTAGAGCTCAAGTACTGCTCCAGCTGTCCTGACAGACCTTGAGCTGGCCCAGGCTGTTTGCGGTCATCTTGCAGAGACACCCAGGCAGGCAGCTCCTGCGTGTGTGCTGGCCTCCAAGGGCTGACCAGTGACACTGGGCTAGCAGCAGCTCAGGTCACAGCTGGCCACAGAGGCTTTTCTGACTCATATCTTGGCTCTGTGATGGACTCATTTCCTGCCTGAGGTTCCCCAGCTACTTCTCAAGAGGTCAGAGAGGCGTTCCCTGGCTTGACCCTGGAGCAGATGGAAGCAGCATTTCTCACACCCCTGTCAGCCCAGGCATCCTCCTTCTGAACAGAGGTGCAACCACCTTCCTCAGGTGTCTTTGTAGAAGTGGTGGTTTTGTAATGTGAAGAGCTACCAGGAGCTCTCAGCCCTCCCACAGAGGCTCCCCAGAGTCCTGGGTCACTTTGAGCACCGTGTCAGGGTTGGGTGAGGGTGAGCAGAAGCCTGGAAATGAGCTGTGACAGCAGGGATCCCACCGCTGGCTTCAGGCAGCTCCATTAATTCCTGCTTGCTGACAGGTCAGAGAATGTTTGTGCTCTGCTGCAGGGAGTGGTGGTACCACCTGCCAGGTGAGGATGCTCCAGGCTGAGAGACCAGTTTTTCAGGGATCACAGTTCCTGCTTCCAGGCTCTGACCTGCTGTGTGGTGGAACTTCAGGCCCCAAGCTGAACAGCAGCAAGATTTAGGACTTTGGCAGGCAGTGCAGGATGACTTGGAGACTGCCTAAAATCTCTGGAAACCCCAGTTAGCTGTCTGTCTGCCTGCAAGACAGGATCTTTGGCAGTTTTATGCTTCCCTATCTGAGTTTGGACAGCAGAAGAGCAGGTAGACCATGTTGCCCTTTGTAGCTGCTTGTGATCACTGTCACTTCCATTTCCACGGCCTGAAGTTGGCCAGGTCAAGGCCTGTTCCTGACCTCTATGGGAGCTCTTCTCTGTCCTGCAGCAGAGATCAGCTGCCTGCCCCTGAGTGCTTCTGCTTCTGTGTCCCTACTTCACTCAGCCTTTCACCCAGCCCCAGCACGTGCAGGAAATGGAGATTAAACTCTGTGGTAGGAGGCCTGGTGCCATGAACGGTGCTGGAAGCTGCGTGCCTGGGCCTGGGAGTGCTGCCCAGAGCCAATGGCTAAAACAGGCAGAGCAAGAACCTGAGTGTCACAAGCCCAGGTGAGAAGCTTGAAGGCTGGAAATAAATGGTAATAAAATGGTACCCTGTGGGTGCAAACAGGAAACCAGTGGCGTGTTCCACCAGCTGTCAGCCAGGCAGCAGGGACGTGGCACATTGTTGGCTTCCCAAGCATCTCCCGTGCAGGCTTGGGAGCAGTGGGGCAGGTGACACACAGCAGGGACAGGGCTGGGTGATGGCAGAGCATGGCTCTTGGCTGTTCAGGTGCAAGTCCTGGAGCGCTGGTTTAGGACATGGTACAGCAGAGAGGTTTGCCCAGGGCTGAGTCAGGGCTGCAGTAACACCAAGAGCTGCCATCTCTAACTGATACCAAGCCCAACCCATGGCAGCAGCAGGCAGGCAGCTCATAGCAGGCTCTGACTGGTTCAAGAGAAACACAGCCCCCGATACCATCAGCCAGTCTAACTGGGGAAGACACAACCACTGCTGTGGTGTCTGTTCCCATGTGGTGAAGCTCATCTCTCCAGCCACCATCAGCCACCGAACGCTCCTCGCACGGCACCGGCCATGGTAGACGTGCCTCAGCTGCTGGGTGTGAGATCTGCTCGGGAGCTGAGGGAAAGCTGAGGGATGCAGGGGAGCATCTTTCCTTCTGCACCACGGACAGCACTGTGTGGCTCCTTCAGACACCCTGGGAACTGCAGAATGAGCTCTCCCCTTGTCATGCTTAGTCATCAGGCTGTAAGCCTGACTTACAGGAATCGCTGGCCTTTCCTCAGGGGTTATGTGGGGGTCTCTGGGCAGGACAGATCCCCAGTTCTGTGAATTACCTATCTCCAGGAAAAGGGGGTTTTCTGCCCAGCCTGGCTTTTGCAAAAGGCAGTTCTGGGGAGCTGATAATAGCCCTCTGACCAGTGACAGTCACTAGCCAGTGGTTTCCTCATTTGATATCACTGGGCCCATCTGTTAGAGGGGTTTTATGTTTCTCTCCTTATCTCCCAACAGCCTTATCTCATTAGCATGCAGTCCCACCTAGTTGTACTGAGCTGTAGGCCTCACAGTTGTTTCCTGCTGAACAGAACCACCATTCACTCATGCCTCCTTCAGCAGCTGAATTTGGGCAAACCATTTCCAGCAGACTGGATGATGGACCCAAAGGCTGGTTCTGCTCTGCTTGGGTAAAGGCACCACTGGGCCAGGGGAAATGGCAATTGCACCGTTTCCTGGCTCGCTGTGTGAAACAGAAAGTTGCAACTTCCTCTGATGCAAGTCCCCTCCTCCTTCCACTCTCCATCCTCATCATCCTTGTCAGAGTCTCAGCGGGGCAAACAAGGAACAAACCACCCCTGGGTCCTGCCCTGCCCACCGCCCCGTGCTGTGCCCCACGTGGTGCTCTGGGGAGAGGGTCCCTTGCAGAGGGATCCCACCTCCGTTGGGTCCTGTATCAGACACCGACATTGGAGAGTGTGAGGACAGGTGTAGCCAGAGCTGATGTGGGGTTAGCCCAGCGCTGGGCAGCAAGGAGCCTGAGAGCTTCGACAGCAGAGTGCAGGCAGCATCCTCGAGGCACAGTACGTGTGACCCTGCAGTGCCAGCGGTGCCCTCTGCCATCCATGTGCCCTCTGCCATCCATGGTCCCTCTTTCTGGGCCTTCCCACTGTGCATCCCCTGCGGCCTTGGCAGGGAGCCCGGCCCTGCTCCCTGGGCTGAGCAGCCCTGTCACTTGGTGCTCCAATTCCTTCTGCTGTGTGTGCTGCTGAGTTGGAGCATCTCTGGTGCCCTCAGAAGAGGGGTACCTGCTGGGCAGGCTCACCTCTGAGGCCCAGCTCCCAGCAATCACAAAGAGGACCCTCAGCCCAGGGATCCTGTGCCCAGCCTGAGTGTGAACCACCCTGACCAGCGCCTGGGTGGCTGACGTGAACGTCTGCTGTAGGAAGAACGAGAGATCGTGGTCTTTCCCCAGCCCCTGCAGCGTGCCCACCGGCTGTGGGGAAGTGAGGGCTGTTAGTGGAAAGGGATGGGCTGGTTTCCAGTAGCACATGAAATGAGGCAGCTATTCCCAGGGCCCTGCTGAGGTTGGCCTGGCCCTCCCAGGCCGGCAGGCACCAGGCTGGGAGCGAGCAGAGGAAGTGAAAGGCGTTGGATGTACTCTGGCCTGCAGTGAGCTGGTCTGAACGAGTCTCTGCCTTTTCTCACAGTTCTTCCCTGTCCAGGTGTTGCTTTCCTTGGCTCTCACTCTGTGTCCAGCCCAGGCCTGTTTGCTGCTAGAGATCATCATCAACCTAGAGATGATCATCAGCTGGATGCTCCTAGAAGCCTTTCAGGCAGGAACCAAGGGGCTTTTGAGCTGCCTGCGATTGCTCTCCATGGCCATGTGTGGTGGTTCGACCCTGGCTGGAGGCCAGATGCCACCAAGGCTTCTCTGTCACTTCCCTTTTCAGCTGGACAGGGGAGAAAATAGATATTGAGAAGCTCAGGAGTGGAGATAAGGACAGGGAGAGATCATTCCACAGTCAGAGTCACGGGCAGAACAGACTCAACATGGAATAAAGGAAAGAAACTCTCTGATGGCCCTGCCCTGCACCCCCAGGGACACCAGAGTCGGGTGGTGAGAAGCACAACCAGAGCTTGAAGCACCTTCCCCCACCCTCCCTTCTCAGCAGACTGCACTTTAGTCAGGATTTCACTCCCTTCTTCCCCCCATTGGGGCACAGGGAGGGGCAGGGACTGGGGGATGGGGCTTTGCTCAGGTCCTTGCACGTTGGCTCATCTCTGTGTCTCTGTCTCTCTCCACGGGCTGCCAGTGCTGGCAGGGGCTGGCTCCAACACGGGTCACAGCATCTCCTGTCTGTCTCCCCCTGCTCCAGCGTGGGGCCTCTCCAGGGGCTGCAGGTGGGGTCTGGGCCTGGTCCCTGGGCTGTGGGGGGACACCCGCTCCACCATGGGTTTCTCCAGGGGCTGCAGGGGCATCTTTCTCTTGGGCACCTGGGGTGCCTCCTCCCCCCTTCCCCAGCCTTGGTGCCTGCACAGCTCCTCACATCTTCTCTCTCCCTTCTCTGGGGGCACAAAGCTGCTGTTTGTGTTTTTCCCCCTCACTGTGATTCCCAGAGGCGCTGTGACCATCGCTGATGGGCTCTTGGTCAGCAACGACTCTGGCCTTGAGCCAGCTGGTGTTTGCTCTGTGGGGCCTGCAGAGAGCTTCTGGCTGCTTCTTGCAGCAGCCCCCCTTGCTGCCCCCCTTCTCCACCGGCACCCAGCCACACAAAACTACACCACCATGATCACTGTACCTGTGCCCAAGGGCTTGAACCCCTTCATGACCCCTTCTCCCCCCAGACTTCCCATGGGGGTCTGTACACTGGGACCTTGGCTGCCCTTTCACAGCCACACTCTGCAGCTGGGCCATCAGCACCCCCTTGCTCATGTTCCTGTACCCCCCACCTGGTTGGGCTGCTGGGCCCAGGGACCAGCAGTGTCCCAGAAACGTGTCACTGAGCAGAGCTGTGTCTTTCCCCCATGTCAGCTCTGCTTGGTGCTGGGTTATCACGCAGCCCAGAGCGGGAACCTCAGCAGAGCAGACAGTCTTTCATGGCTTCTCTAACCACAAGCACCATGTTGCACGCTGAGTGGTGGCTGCTGAGCTGTCTGCTTTGGCCACTGGCCTGGTTTCAGTCAGGATAGAGTTAACTCCATTTGTAGCAGCTGATGGGATGCTGTGTTTGGGAGTTACGATGAAAGCAGTGCTGAGAACACCCTGATGTTCTTAGTTGCAGTCAGACAGTCAAGGACTTTCTCAGCTTCTTCCTATTTCTCTCTTCAGGAGAAAGGAGGGGCGAAGCCAGGACAGGGGACCCAGAGGGGCCAAAGAGAGTATTCCATGGCAATGACGTCCTGCCCAGGAGAACGGGGGGCTGAGGGGAGGAAGAAGAGGGGCGGTGGCGGGACGCGTGCTGCTTGGGGGGACGGTCGGGTTCCGGGACAGCTCTGGGTGGTACCTGAGTTGTGTGGGTCGGGGAGAAACTGCATTGGGGATCAAGAGTTTCATCTTCTTTTGCTCTAAAGTCCTGTTAGCATTGGGATATTTGATCTTTCTGTTCTCTTAGGAAACTCTCCTGATCCCAACCCACGGGCCTCTTAGTTTCTTGGGTTTGGAGTTATTTCCCCTTCCTTTTCCCTTCCCTTGTTTCCCCCTTTTTCCCTCTTCCCCTGCTCTTTTACTTTAAGGAGCAGGCAGCTGCGTGGAGCTCGGCCCACAGCCGGGGGGAAACCAGGACACCCACTGCACAGGTCTGGTTCCTGAAGTGGCCTGTTCCCTTCAGACATACTGATTTTCCAACTAATTCCTTCTGCTCCTTGTCCCACTCCCATTTTCCCCAGACTGGTAGCACAGCACAGGGGGGCTGTGGTTTGGAGGGGCTCTTTTGAACTAGACTTCAGCAGGAGAAACCCTTGTTCCCCTCCTGCAGCTGTGGACACAGGTTGTACAAAAGGCACAGTCTGGTTTGCTGGTTGCCCCCCACAATCTGAGTCACCTGTTGGCCACAGAGGGGCCCTTGGGCCAACCTTGTCTGGGCACACGCTGGTTCTGTGGGGCCTGGGTGGGAATGGAGGGATAGACACTTGGAGTACAGAGACCTTTGCTGTTGGCTGCCAACTTACCCTGGGGTTTCCAGCTCCAACCTGGCCTCAGAGCAGAAAAACACCCCAGAGGGACAAAGCTGCAGGTCTGGGGGCTCTTCTGTGCTACATCAAGAGCTTCCTGACCTCCCATGGTTAGTTGGGTCCTCAGGGTTTCTCCACACTGATACCCTAACACATGCCTTCTTCCCAGCTGTCGGTACAAAGGGTATTTCCCCCAGCACTGTGTCCTGTTTCATGATGCTAAAGCTGGTGGCATCTAAGCTTGTGTTGCTTGGGCTCTTCTCCACTCACTTTAGGTCTGTTCCTCACATTCCACAGGGGCTTGTGTGCTGCTCCCAGCTGTAACTCTTGTGGGGTCCTATCAGTGCAGACTCAGCATCTGTGGGGGTGCTGAGCCCACCCAGGACAGGCTGGGGAACAGGCCAAAGGGGGCTGAGACATGGCAGTGCCCCTGTGTGTCTTCCCCCAAATCCCTAGCTATGCTCTTTGCTCTTCAGTGTGCAGCACCACAGCTGAGATCTTGCTGTGAACGGGGTAAACCACGTGCTGGACTAAGCTGGGATTGCAGTGCTGGGTGAAGGGAAGGTACCCCTGCTGCCTGCCTGCACCACTGGACATCAAGGTCAAGGAGGATGTGGGAGAGGGACCACCAAAGGGCAACCAAGATGGTCATGGGGACTGTTCATGGGAGCTGGTGGTTTTGCTGGGTGATAATGAGGAGAAGGCCAATCTAATAGCCCACAGCTATATTTTGCTGCCAGTGGAGCCAAACTCTTCCCAGCAATGGCAGACAAGATAGTGAGGGCCAACGGCCACATCTGCAGCTGCAGAGCTGCAGGCTGGGCATTAGGATAGCAACTTCTCTGGGAAGGTGCTGCAGCCCTTCAGCAGCTCACCAGAAGGTCTCCAGACACTGACATACCTGATGCTGCGGTGTCAAGGAGACTCCCAGCTCCACGTGTCCTTTGGCCTGAAGCCCTCTAGATACCCCTGCTGCTGTGACAGGCTGAAGCTGCCTTGGGCAGGGGGTGGAACAGGCTGCCCAGAGAGGGGGTGGGTGCCCCATCCCTGGGGGTGTTCAAAGCCAGGTTGGCTGGGGCCCTAGGCAACCTTGTGTAGCTCCAGGCCTGGAGGATGGTGTCCCTGCCTGTGGCAGGGGGTTGGAGCTCTGTGACCCTTGGGGTCCCTTCCAACCCAGCCCAGGCTGGGATTCTGTGATTCTGTGATCAGACCAGTGCAGCCCCCTGGCAGAGCTGGGGGCATCCTTCACCCATCCTCAGCACCAGCAGCGCCAGGACTGGGGAGACCAAGCCCTGGGGGATGAGGGGGCCAGGAAGAGGCCTGTCCCAGCAGCAGATTGGTCAGTCCATGCTGGTGCTGTGGGCGTATGACCAGAGAGGGGACTTGCCACTGCCAGAAGCAGAAGTGAAACAGTCAGAAATGAGAGCAGAGCCCAGAGCTGCTCCCTACACAGTTTCCCTCTCTGCAGAGTGCACTGGAGCGCCTGGCAGCGCGGCCATGGAGCCCCTCTCCTTCCAGGACTACATCTGCTCCCTGGACCTTACCACTCTGCCCCGCATCCTCAGGATTTGCTCCGGTGTCTACTTCCAAGGTGAGTGCTGGGTGCCTGCTGCCTCCAATGGGCTCCCAGGGCTGTGCCACCTCCCCTCCCCATGCCACCGCGGCCTGGGGTCCCTGCTCCCACCCTGAGGACGGCTGATCCCCTGCCACCAAGGTGCTGCTCCCAGGGAGAGGCACAGCTCCTTGTGCCAGCGCCAGACACTGGTGCCTCAGGCACTGCTGCCTACAGAGGACTCTCTTCTACACCCAGTCCCACCAAGCTGGGTGCCCCAGCACGTTCAGTCTTGCTGCTGGGAAAGTGGTGGGGCAGCAGAAACTATCCAAGCTGGTCCTCCTTTTCACACATAGCTCTTGTCCCAGGCTGCTGGTGGTGGATCCAGAGGGATGGAGCCCTGTGGCTGAAGGAAGGTGGGATGGCTTTGCCCCTCCCCAGTGCAAGGAGTCCAGTAAGGGTGCAGAGCAAGGTGGGATGAGCTCTCTGCTTCCTCACAAGCCATGTCCCTGGAGACATCTTGGGTCCAGGAGAAGCCTTGGCCAGCATGGCTTCCTCAGCTGGTGGCACTGTTGGTGTTGAAATGGAACCAGCAATTAGCAAATGCTTTTGCCAGGACTCTGGGGCTCCCAAACATCGATGTGCCAACATCAATGTGGCAATTTCCATCTCGAGTTGTGCAATTTGTAGCATTCATTCGGGTTACACTGGCTTTTACAGGGCAGGAGAAGCGATTCTCTGTAGCTCTGCTTCTCTGCAGCTCAGCTGGTGTCCAGGCTTGGCTTTTTCAGAGACTTCTGGTGGCCTTGGTGACACCAGCAGCCCTCGATTTATTTAGCAGCTCCTAGTAGTTGTGGTGAGGTAGCTGGGCTTTCTGCTTCATCCCAGGGGGAGAAGTTTGGGACTGCACAGAAGGTTTGGAAGCAGCTCGGTGGGTGCAGAGATATAAGGGCAGAAGGGGCCATTGCTTCTGTTGGAGGGTACTGTGGTGTGGTAGCATCCAGAAAAGGCTCCAGTTCCAGGAAAGGCTCCAGTTCCAGGAAGGGCACAGCCACCCCTGTTGTTTGGCAGCGTGACCAGGCACTGACCCTTCCCTGCTGCGTTTCTCACCCGAGTTCCATTGGCTGAACCTCCAGCAGTGTCCCCTGCGCTGTCCTGTGTTGCTTTTCTCCCCTGGTGGGACCCCTGCACAGTCACCAGCACTGGAAGCCTTCCAGGACATGGGCTGCCAGGTATTCCTCATGCCTTAGCCATCAGCATCAGCCCAAGGAAGATCCCTCAGCCAACTGCCAGTCCCTTGGCTGCTGGTGAATGGTGCAGTGGGAGCCCTGGGCTCAAGCAGTGTGGGAGCCTGCAGGTGCACCACCAGGCACCCTGAGATTTCCCAAACACCTCTGGAGCCCCGGCTGTTGCTGAGGCTCTTACTGCTTTGGGCTGTTAGTCAGCAGAAGCCCCCACATGTTGAACAAAACTGCTGCTGGTCCCAGTCCCTACTGAGGCTGCTCTCCCAGCCAGCCCGTCCCGGGCTCCGCTCTGCCCTCAGTCCTGCCTCACCCTGCAGCACCAGCTCAGCGCTGGGCTGGAGCGAAGGGCGCTGGGGGGTCTGTGCAGGGCACCCACAGCCCGTGTGCCTGCATGTCTCACATGCCGTGCGTGTGAGGAGTTCGCTGGGTCTCTGCAGCCAGTGTGAGGCCTCTGCTCTGGGCAGCGTGTGCCCTGCTTTCTCAGGCCCCAGCACAGCAGAGCGTGGGAGGTCTGGAGGAGGGGGCTGGGCCATACACACCACACAATGCTTTAGGAAGCTTGTCAGCTTTCATCCATCTCTTCCTGCAGTCACTTTCTCCCCTTTATTTCACTCTGAGGACCCCCCATTCCTGCAGCACCACCACTGCCCCAGCCAGCCCCACCTCACAGCTCCTCCTGCACAGCTCCCTCCCGGCCCTGAATTGCTGCCCTCCTTCCTCTCACCTATGTCCCCATCCCGCATCCCCTTCTGCAGTCCCAGGGGTGAGGGATCCCCTTGGTCCCACCACAGCCCTGGCACTGGGGCCTCCCAGGGACACCCTCGAGTGTGGCTCACCTGCCCTTACTCACATCCTAGAAAGGACGGAGCCTGTGGCCAGGGCCAAGGGTCAGCCCCCTCCCCACTGCTCTCAGCACAGCTGGCCAAGCAGAGCCCCCACTGTGTAGCTGGTATTTGCTGATGGTACATAGTGTGTTGGGGGTCACCAAGTTACTGGGGTTGGCAGGAACCTCTAGAGATCATCCAGGTGAACCCCCACTCAAGCAAGGTAAGCAGGGGTTGGTTGCTCAAGACTTTTTCCAGCTGGGTTTTGAATTATCTCTAGTGATGGAGACTCCACAACCTCCCATTCCCGTGCTTGGTCACCAGTAAAGAAACAGTTTCACATCCCGTGTTCCAGTTTGTGCCCATGGCCTCTGGTCCTGACACTGGGCATCCCCAGGAGAACCTGGCTCAGTCCTCTTCCCACCATCCCTCAGGTACTTGTGCACATGGGTGAGCTCCCCCAAGCCTCGTGCTCTCCAGATGGGCAGTCCCAGCTCAGTCTGTGCCTCTCATCCTGGGGAGCCCAGCGCTGGGCACAGGGCTCCAGGCGTGGTCCCCCCAGCACAGAGCAGAGGGGAGGAACCCCCTCCCTGGGCCCGCTGGCCTCGCTCTGCCAGCTGCAGCCCAGGACAGGCTGCTGCTCCTGCTCAGCCTGGTGCCACCAGGACACCCGGATCTTTCCTCCCGAGCCGCTTCCCAGCTCGTGCTGGTGCCGGGGCTGGTTCCTTCCCCGGGCAGGACTCTGCACTGCTTCTCCCTGAGCCACCTTGTTGGGTTCTGTCAGCCCAACCTGCAGCCTGACCGGGTCCCTCTGGCCTGTCAGCTCCCCGGCCCGCCCCGTGTCCCCTGCAGAGCGCTGGGGTGCCCTCAGCCCCTGCACCCTGATCATTAACAAAGAGCTTGAACAGGGTTGGAGCCCGATTTGATCCCTGGGGCGTTCCACTAGTGACCAGCCTCCAACCAGGCTTGGTACTACTCATCAGCACCCTCTGGGCCCAGCTGTTCAGTGTCTGCTCACCCAGCTCACCCTTCATCCTGTGAGGGTGTGATGGGACATAGTCACCCCTTCAGCTGAGGCAGCTCATCAAAGACTTCCAACGCTCTGGCTCACTACTGCATCCTAGCCAATACTCACTGCTCTCCCCTTGTCCTCTGAGCCAGTGACCACACCAGAGAAGGTGATGAGGTTGGATAAGCAGGGTTTCCCTGTCCTGACTAATCCAAATCACCTTCGTGTGCCTAGCAATGGCTTCAAGAATTATCCACCCCATCACCTTCCTGGGGCTTGAGGGGAATGTGACTGGCCTCTTAGGTACATCTCTTGCTCATCTTGAAGACAGGAATGAGATTTTCTTGTTCCCAGCCTTTAGGGACCTCTCCTGAGTGCCCATAGGTACCAGAGTGGCCTCACAGAGTCAGCACTCCTGGGTGTATCCTGGCAGGCCTGAGACTTTTGTATGTCCTCTCCACCTAGTGATCCCTTACCTGGTTCTCTTCCATCAAGGGTAGGTCTTCCTTGCTCCAGACATTCCCCCTGGTCTCAGGAGATCCCTGAAGGCTGGTCAAACTTGTAAAGACAGAGGCCAAGCAGACACTGAGCACACCAGCCTTCACCATGTCCTTTGTCACAAGGTCTCCTGCCCCATTCAGCAGCAGACCCACATTTTCCCCAATCTTCCTTTTGCTGTTGACATACTCATAGAAGCCTTTCTTGTTATCCTTCACATCCCTCAGAAGATCCAGCTCAAGGCAGGCTTCCCTAGCCAGGCCACCTGTCCCTGCTGCCACCTCTCATGCATCTTCCTTTTACTTTTGATTTTGGTCAGGAGCTCCCAGGTGTTGGACAGGAGCACAGGCCCCCTGCAAGGATTCTGAGGAAGCGCCAACAGACACACCTTACAGAGGGTGGGGAGGCCCTGGCACAGGTTGCCCAGGGAAGCTGGGGCTGCCCCTGGATCCCTGGCAGGGCTCAAGGCCAGGGTGGATGTGGCTTGGGGCACCCTGAGCTGGTGGGGGGTGTCCCTGCCCATGGTGGGGTAGCACTGACTGGGTTGTAAGAAGGATCTCTCCAACCCAAACCCATCTGGGGTTCCATGAAATGCTGATAGAGGCATTTTCTCTGAGGAAATCTCCCTCCTCACTCTGCAGGGTCCGTGTATGAGATCTCAGGCAACGAATGCTGCTTGTCAACGGGCGACCTGCTGAAAGTCATGGCTGTGGTGCTGCAGAAGGTCGTTTGTGAGGACACAGAGACAGGGCACACAACAGAGCTGCCACCAACATTTAAGGGTGAGTGGTTGCCCGGTCCCAGCGTGCATCCCATGGGTGTCCTCCTCCCCACAGAGACCTTTGCAGCTCCCATGGGCTCACCCTCATTGTCCCACAGGTGTTTTTCAGCCTGCCCCAGCGCCAAGGCCATACCCGACACCGGAGGCACGGTCCCCGAAGGGCAGCAGGCAGCAGGGCCTGACGCTGCAGGAGGTGCTGAGGCGATGGGACAGGCAGCCACAGCCCCTGCTGTGTCCTGCCATCGCCCCCCACGTCCTGCTCCTGCACCCTGTCTATGAGGTGCAGGCTGCCATGCACCGTGAGTCCAGGCAGGGCAGGAGGGATGCTGGGGGGTCAGGCAAGGGTGCTGTGAGACTTGGGGCAGGGTGCTTCATGGTTGGGAGTGCTGAGGGGTTGGGATTAGGGCAGGGTTGCCATGGGGATGGGGTGCTGCAGTGGTGGGCGCCTACACCAGTTTGGTCCTGGGACCCCAATGCAAAGGCTTGTGGGTGGCTGTGGGCATGGAGACATGAGGTGGGGGTCCTGTCCCACATGGGGCCAGGGAGAGGCTGAGCACGGCATCAGGGCAGCTCTGTCCCCGCAGTGCGCCGGGACGTGGTGAAGATCCCCTCCACGCTGGAGGTGGACGTGGAGGATGTCACGGAGGAGGCACAGCATGTCCACTTTGCCCGGCCGCTGCTGCTGAGTGAGTTGCTGGAGATGGAGGAGGTGCTGCCGGCCCAGGTCGAGATCCTGGAGGGTCCAACTGGCCCCGCTGTCTTCGAGAGCGCCTGGGTGCCACAGCTGCAGCGGGGGCAGCTGCTGCAGCTCCATGGCTTCTCCCATGCCTGGCGCATCCTGGCCTCAGCCCCCGGCAGCGGCCGCCATTTCCTCCTCTCCAGCACCTACCAGGGCCGGTTCCGCCAGCGGCCACGGCAGTTCACGGGGGTGCAGGAGCTGGTGGCCAGCCTGCAGCCCGGCCGGCCGCTGTGCGTGGTGGTGACACAGGACTGTGTGGGCCGGGGGGACGATGTGCCCCCGCTCGGCGTGGGTGACCAGCTGGAGGCCCAGAGGGTGCAGGGCAACGGCCCTGGCAGCCGGCTGCTCTGCTACCGCCGTGGTGGGGAGGAGGACGAGGAGGATGAAGGCGAAGAGCTGCTGCTGCCGCTGGACCTGGGGGGCAGCTTCGTGGAGGAGACACGTGCCAACAAGAAGTACAAGCTGGCAGAGCTGCTGGAGCGGCAGCCGCTGCCCTGTGAGGTGCGGGTGGTGGCCCCCGACCCGGGGCTGGAGCGGGACGTGCTGGGTGCCCTGCCTGCCCTGCGGCTGGAGGCCCGCCTGGACCAGCCCTTCCTGGTGGGCAGCTTCTGCAAGGAGCCCGAGAAGAGCTTTGAGATCCCGCCACGGTGGCTGGACTTCTCCGTCCTGCTGAGGGAGGAGGAGCCCGTCCACCCCACTGCCCCCTGTACCCACCAGTCCCAGGTGGAGGAGCTGACCGAGGCCTTCTACTACCGGCTGCTGGCCCAGCTGCCCGGCAACGCAGCCCCACCGCCCCCACGGCCCCCAAGCCAGCGCAGGCCGGGTCTAGCTCTGGGGGAAGGTGCTCCTCATCCCCCAACCCCCCAGCCCCTGTCGCCCCACCAGCAAGCACCCGCTCGGCTTCCTCGCTGCCACCACTCCCGGCCCTGCCCCAGCCAAGCACCCCCAAAAAGTATGGCCAACAGAGAGCCCCCAGCAATTCAGGTGAGACCCCCAGCAGCTCCTGGGCCCCAGCCCCTCCACAGGGCTCAGCCTGGAGACACGCTGCCCGGGCAGGGGGACGGCCCCCCGAGCAGCGTCAGCAAGTTGTGCTTAACCAGGGATGCTGGTGGCTACCACGTCCCCGCAGCTGTCTTTGTGGGGACCTGGGTCAGGGATGCTGGCAGCTGCTCCTCTGCCAGCCAGACCCCCATAAGGGCTGCACATCCCCATCCCCTTGTCCCACATGGTGAGGGGACCCCCAGGCTCTGCCCCTTGACCCACCTCTCAGAGGACACACGTGGAGGGGCTGCCCCGTCCCCAGTCCCACGCGTTGTGAGGAACTCAGAGGGGCTGTCCCATCTCCTGTGCTGCATGTGAGAGAGCTCATGGGGAGCTGTACCAACCCTTGTTCCACGTGCAGGTGGGATATGGTAGGCAGTGGCAGGGGAGGAGCTCACCAATCCCTTATTACACATGGGGACTGTGTCACTCAGGGAAACAAGGGCAATGGCTGAGTAAGCATCACTGGCAAACCCTTGGCCATCAAACCTTTGGCCATCAAACCCTTGGCCATCAAACATGACCCCAACGCCACCCCCAGACCACAGGGGACCTGTGGCCCCAGAGGCTGGTATCTGCAGTGGCGGAGGCACTGCCACCACACCACGAGGCCCTTCACCCCCACGGCCTCTGTGCCCACTGTGTTGGGGTGCAGCTGAGAGCAGGGAGGTAGAGAGGGCAGGTGGGGCCGTCTCCCCCAGGGGTGCCCATGGTGGTGCACGTCTGCAGGCCATGCCCTCTCTTCCTTTCCAGGCACTGAGAGAGACAGCGATGAACAAGATTATGAAACTGTTGATTACAGCATTCGAAAGACAGTTGTCAAAATGCAGACAATCTTTCCTTTCTAGTCCTCTTGTTTCTGGAAGCCACCCAACCTCTAACTCCTCTGAGACCTGACATGACATTGGTTATTTGCAGGGGCTAAATTCAGCCCTAGGGCTCCTCAGCACACTCCAGCTGCCTCCATCCTGCAGGAAGGTGCCCACTGTCCTTGAAGGCAAGCACCCCATGTACTGTCGGGACAGCCCTGGCCATAGAATAAACCCCTGTTGTGCTGTGGGCTGTCCTCAGCTGTCACCCACAAGACTCTGACAGCACCGGACTGACACGCAGCTGGACAGCCACTGAGATGCCACTGAGACGCCAGCCCAGGCCCTGGGACACAGATCACACTGCTCATTACCATGGCATCTGGGCTGGGATTATGGATGCTTCCAGATGGGGATGCTTTGGGGCCAGCATGTCCAGACACATTGGCACATGGGAGGGATGGGGTCAAGAGGAGACGTGACCAGGTTCTTCAGACAGTGTAACAGTGCCTGAGCTGAGGCTCAACCCACCAGTGACACATTTTTACCATTGTCCATCAGCATCTAAGGCAGAAGCTACATCTTTCTCAAGTACAGCTGCACTCGCTCCTCACTCTGACATGCTCTCTCACTGAAGCTGTAGAGCACTGTGTAAAACCACCGTGGCTTTAGGTTTTGCTGCTTTTCCACCTGTTTTTAACTGCCCTTGCAACTGGAAGCAACGTCTGTCCTAGACCTCCCTGGTCCCCTCCTGCTTGTGGGCATGCTTGGCACACTCTTGCAGACTCTTGGCACCCAGGCCACTGCTGCACTCCTGGCATTGGGTGCAAAATACTGACCTGAAAAGTCAAATAAGGAACAAAGTTCAACTATTCATTTCCTTGGAAGTTTGGCAAGACCTCAGGAGAGCGACAGAGATGAAGACCTCGTTGTCCTGATGTGCTTTACAGGAAAAGAGCTGACAAAGGGTGCTGTACCCCACAAGCCAGCAGGTGTTTCGCTCCTCCATCCCACACCACATTCCTCTTCTTTCAAATCAAAGCTGGGAAATAAATTTCAAATTTTATTTAAGATCAAAATGGTTCATTTTTTTCCCCTCTCCAAGTGAAGAGGGGCTTCAGGTTCAGTTTTTCAGGTCATGTCACTCCTCACTCCATGCCTAGGGCAGAGTCCCAAAGCTGCAGAGAGGATCTTACTCATTTGAGCTTGGCTCAAGGCCCAGCTCAGGTCTAGGCTAGTTTCCTCCTCTGGCTCTGGGATTTACACTCCATATGGGCACCATCCCCTCAAATCAACACCACAGACACTGACTGTGGCTGTCAGGGTCCTCTCAGGGAACAGTCACCCAGGAGGGAGAATCCAGCTCTCGCTGCAGACAGGAGCTAGCCCAAGGCATAGGATCAGAGAATCACAGGATGCTTTGGGTTGGGAGTAACATTTAAATATCATCTGCTCCAACTCCTTCTGCCAAACCTGGTATCAAACCCAGCCTGGAGCCCTGCCAGGGACCCTGGGGCAGCCACAGCTTCTCCAGACACCCTGTGCCAGGGTCTCCCCACCCTCAGCATAAAAAACAAGTTTGTTATGTCCAACCTAAACCCTCTTTCAGTTGGCAAGCATGGCTCCCTGCCCCGGGGTAAAAATTTCTTTCTCCATCTTCTCCACAGGCCTTCTTGAAAGAACAGAAAGGCCACAGCAAGGTATTCCCAGAGGCTCCTGTTCTCCAGGCTGACCCACACCAGTGCTCTCAGCCTGGCTTCATAGAATGATGGGAATTCTTCAGGTTGGAAGGGACCTCAAAGATTATCTAGTTCCAAGACCCTACTATGGGCAGGGACACCTTCACTAGACCAGGCTGCCCAAAGCCTCATTCAACCTGGCCTGTGCCAGGGCAGGATCAGATCAGATATGAGGGCAAAGTTCTTCCCTGGAAGAGCTGTGGGGCTGTGGCACAGGCTGCCCAAGGAGGGGCTGAGTCTCTGGGTGTGTTTAACAGAGGGGAGATGAAGTGCTCAGGATGGTGGTTGAGTAGTGGACAAGTACAGATGGACTCAGTGACCTCAAAGGTCTTTTCCAAGCTGGTGATTCTGTGTCTCACTTCAGTTTGACATTTTAAGGCATTTTACTTCAAAAGCTAACAAAAAAAATGGCAATGGGTAAAGAAAGACTGAAGGCAGGGACTGTAGCTTTAACCTCATGGCTGGGTTCTGCCAATGCAGATGGTGTTTCTTCTTCAGGGCAGAAGAAAAGCCTCTAGAGCCACACACATCAGACTACCCAAGTTAAAATTTTATTGGAACCATTCAAAAGCTCTAGTAACAAGATCACCTCATAGTACAAACAGATTTAAATGCATAAACTAAACAAATTAAAAATCTAGTCATGATTACTGAACACTAGTGGAATATTACTCTTGGCTACCCACTTTGTGAATGAAATGGAATGAAAGCTGAGTTAGGAGAAACAGCTCTAGAAACAAAAGACAGCCTGCCAGGACAAGTCTAGAAAGAGGTTTTTTCTAAGGCAGGCATCCTCAAGGGAGACACAAACCAGTGGGAGACCCACAGGCTTTGAGTTGCCCAGTTTCCCCACATCTGTTTGTGCTTTCAGTCACAGCACATAATCGAGTCCCATCACAAAATCCTACACGTTCTGCTTTTCCTCGAGTCCCAAGGAGGCACTTGCAGGGTAACTGAGACTTTCCCAGGACAGAAACAGCAAAGGTCACCTTCCATGTTGCAGAGCTCAGCAGAGTAACTTGATACATGGGCAAGGATTTGCTTAGAACTAAATCCAGCTGGCAGGAACTTCAGTCAGCATCCGTGGACTTGTAGTGATCATCATCCACAGTGGAGTAGATGTGTCCCTCACTGCTGAGAAACTCAACAGCTTGCCTGTGAAGGAAAACCAGAAGTCAACAAGCAATTGTTACTGAGTTTGTATCAACATCATCTTCTTGGGAATTTCCCACCTCAGCCCCTATCCCCACTGTTCCCTTCTGGCATATACCAAGGGCAGGTCTCGCAGCGGTTCAAGTGCTGCTCCACCAGACAGTGGGTACAGAAAGTTCCTCCAAAGCTCTGGCAACCTGCTCCCTTGAAGCCCTTAGACTCTGCCTGCCACAGAGGGGAAGGCCACCAACCCCAGTGCTTCCCAGGTAAAAGTAGAGCCTGCAACTCCATTTCAGAAGGGACAGGACACAGAGAGATAAAGGAGGCATTCATGTCTTCAGGCTTCAATGGTCTGCAAACTCTCAGGGAGGACAGAACAGAAACAGTCTACTCCCAAGCTTTGATCAGTGTGCAGAAAGCAAAGTAGCCCTGAACAGGAGGCAGCACTGCTGAGGAACTGCCACACCGATCACCTGGCTGCTGAACTGTTACACAGCTGCTTCTGACAACAGAGAGTGAAATGTTTTAGTCACCCCTTCAGCTGGGGCAGCTCATTAAAGCTGGTGAAGACTTCAAACACTCTGGCTCACTACTGCATCCTACTGGGAACATCTGGAATTACTAGAGCTGTTTCACAACCGTGCACCAGGGCTTGCCCACTACTTTTCAGACTCCAGGAAGGATGCCTGGATTTCCAGAACATCCTTCGTTTCCACAGACTTACTTGATTGTTGACATGCTCATATTGTGGAGCTGAAGTTTCAGCTCTTGAAGACTCATCCCTTCTGGGACAGGGCAGTTTTTAATCAAGTTCAGCACCTGAAAAAGCAGGACCCACCATTAGCACACAGCTAAGTGTCATCACTGATGGGCTGAGGAAGCACCACCAGTCTTCAGAGAGTGAGCTCACATTTCTTTGTCCTCCATCAAGCCACGGCAGCCTCCACTGCGACTGCTGTGCTCCTGGAGAAGCTGCCTGCACCCACCTGGCTCTGATGTGCTGTGAGTCCGTTCACTGGCAGGCTGCCACCTCCTCCGTAGCCCCCGTCACCCATCCCAGCAGAGGAGAAGGACTGAGGCACCCTTGGTGCCGACTGCAATGAGGAGAGTAAAACTGCTGTGGTGACACAGGCCCAACCCCCAGCGTTACAGACTTGGAGTTATTTCAGAGAAACAGTTAATTAACAGAAGAAACCCTGGGAAATGGGCTGCAACACACCAAGGAAGCCAGGACTCCTGGGACACCATCACTGTAGCCCTCCAACAGCTTCAAGCTTTCCAGCCCCCAAGCTCCCAAAAGGAACCAAGTCCCTCTCCTTGGGAGACAGTAAAGGCTGAGATGGAAACATCATCTTCAAGGACGTACCGTGAGGTTTCTTCTGAGGATCATGTGTGCATTGACAATCTCCAGTATGTGTGTGGTGAACTCATTCATGTTCTCCAGAGGCATGATCTTAAATGCCACCAAGCTTTTCTTATTCTTCCAGAAGACATAAAAACAAGAAACAAAACAAAATTAGCATCACAGGAACACACTTAACAGCCAGCCCAACCCTTCTCCCCAGAACAGGGATGGTGGCAGGCAGGGAGCTTGTCTGCATGTAATTAAGCCAGGAAAATCTGGATGTTTCCACTGGTGACTTTGCATGGCAATACAGACAGGGTAACTCCTCCTTCTAAGCAGCTGGTGATTAATTACACCTGGATTTAATGTGTGCACCACTGTCTGAAAAGTTATTCCTCTATTTAGTTACAACATTTAGTTATGATATAACTGTGTCATGTGCTGCAAGGAGCATCCCCATCAACAGAACCCGCTCTAAGCTCTACAGCACTAACACCAAGAACCTAGTGGCCAGTAAACAATGCACTGATGCTGAGTGGCATTTAGGAACAATTCAAGTCTTATTAACTACAGACCTGGCAAAAAACATTCAAGGAGGAATCCACAGGAAAGTATGAGCAAGGACCACACTGAAGTGGATGTTCTAAGAGGAGCCCACCAACACTATGCCAGATCACCAAACCTTCAGGTTGCTGCTGCAGCCTTGTGACCTGGTAGGTCAGGTGTGGGTAACGGCATCTTACCTGGAAAGATCGAAGGTGACCAGCTACTTTCACATAAGTTCCTGGAGGAACCACCACGTTCTCACTGCCTGCCTCCTGCCAGGGGAAAAGAGAAAGGAATGAGTCCCATTTTGATTCCTCGGTTATTACAATAATTGACTTAGGAAAGGAGGCTAATCCCTCACACAAAACAGCATGCAGGCCTACAGGCAGTGCAAAAGAGCAGGTGGGTAAACAGAACCATCACTGGAAAACAGAGAAATTGCCTTGTTTGAATGCACAGAACTACAGTCAAAATCAGTTGTCTGGTCTGCTGTCTCTGTCCACTTCTAAGACACTTTCACAGAGCAACAAGATGAAATAACCCTCAAATAGTAAAAACACAAGTGTTCAACTATCTAACCTGGCTAGGAGAATGGAAGCAGTCCAGAACCTTTTTTAAAGTTACAATAAACCTGTGGTTAAGCCAAATAAATACCTGCCTAATTACTCTCCCAGAGTTATTAACTGAACCCAGGTATTTGCATTAAAACCTGTTACAACACCATAGGCTAGCTTTAAAATTATCAGCAGTTCAGAAGACTTGCATCAGAAAACAAGACAATATTCATCATTACAAATCTCTGCCTCAGTCAATGAGCCACACAGAAAAATTTGTTTGCTCCCTTCCTCCACTTCTACACAAAGGCACCAAGCATGCACCTCCCAGTAGCTGGGAAGCAGCGGTTGAGCTTCTGAGAAAGTTATCCAAAATGAGTCAATATAGAACCACGTACAAATTACAGAAGAGCCACATACAGCAGCAATGGTCTCTGCTCCAGCAGCACCTCCCTTGGCTTTCAGAGGCACTTACTCCTAAAACACTTTTCAGAACAGCCACTTTTTTTTGTTCAGACACTCCTGAGCTGGGAGGAAACCATCAGAACCATCAGTGCCACTCCTGGCTCCACACAGCCCAGCCCAGGCAGAGCTGGCACTGAGCACATTGTCCAGATGCTTCTTGCCCTCAGCCCAGCTCGGGGCTGTGACCCCTTCCCTGGAGAGCCTGTGCCAGTGCCCGACCCCCCTCTCAGTACAGAACCTCTTCCTGACACCCAGCCTGACCCTCCCCTGGCAGCTTCACGCCGTTCCCTGGGGTTCTGTCCCTGCTCCCCAAAGAGAGGAGAGAGATCAGCACTGCCCCTTCAATCCCCTCATCAGGAAGCCACAGACCCCATGAGGTCTCCCCTCAGCCTCCTCTTCTCCAGGCTGGACAAACCCAGGGCCTTCAGCCTCTCCTCATAAACCTCCCCCTCCAGACCCTTGCCCATCCTTGTTCCCCTCCTCTGGACACTCTCCAATAGTTTTGTGTCCCTCTTGTCCTGTGCTGCCCAAACCTGCCCCCAGTGCTGAGGGGATCAATGCCCATCCCATCAATCCCCCTTGGCTAGAAGTCAAAGATGAGGATGAGGTGTCCCCTCAGCCTCTTCCTCTTCACACTGGACAAACCCCAGGGCATTCAGCCTCTCCTAAGCTCCCTCTCTTCACCACTCCCAAAAGCTTTTAAAGAAACATGCTCATGATGACCGTGGTGCTCACATCAGTGTCAACCCACTGCCGCACATCCATCGGGGCTGCCGTCATGTCATCCACTTTGTAGAGAATGTTGGTCGGTGCTTTCTCGGCGTGCCGAATGATGCCCATGATGGTGACCTGCGTTGGGACAGGAGGGGTTTACCCGGGAGGCCCCGGGGAAGGGAGCTGCTCTGCCCTCTGCCGTCCCAATCCCTGCCCCCCCCCGGCACCCACCTGGGAGATCTCCACATCGCGGATGCGGAAAGTCTCGTCCACCTGCTCGGCTGCCAGCAGCTGCGACACGGTGCAGGGCACGATGTTCTGGGAGCGGGCTCTCTGCAAGGCACGGCGGGGCCGTCAGCGCCGCGGGAAGGGGCCGCCCCTCGTCCCGCTCCTCCGGCCGCCCAGGCCCCGCTCCGGCCTACCTGCTTCTTTTCCGCCTGGGTGCCGGTGGGGGAGCCGAAGCCGCCCGGGGATTGCGTGTAGCCGCCCGCAGGCCCCGAGGTGCCGTACCCGCCGTCGAAGGTGCCTGAGGGGGAAAGGGAGAGACCGTGAGGCGGCGGCGCGCGCTCCGTCCCTACCGTCATCACAGGACGGCGCGCGGCGGCAGCTCCTCCGAGCTCCCCTTCCTCCCCCGCCTCCCTTCCTCCGGCCGTCTCCGGCGGCCCCGGGCGCTCCGCGCTGCCCCAGGCGCTGCCCCCAGCCCTGGCCCGGTCGCCCCCGGCCCGCACCCTGCCCGTTCCACATGGCGAAGCCTCAAGCTCGGCCGCCAGCCGGCCCGCGCAGAACACCCCTCGTCGCGCCGCCTATTCGCGCCCAATCCGGAGGCGCCGCTCAGCCGGCCGGCAGCCAATCGCAGCTCTCCATCTTCCAGTTCGTTCCAATAGAGGGTGGCCACGGCGAAGCGACCGACGCCATTGTTAGTGCGGGCATTGCCAGGCCTCTCTGAGGGGAGGGAGGCTGAGGGGGAGGCGGGGCGCAGCCGGGCTGTGGGCGGGGCGCGGGCGGAGGTGTCTGCTGGCTGTTCTGCAGCTCGTCCCGCAGCTCGTCCCGCACTCTTCTCTAGCCATGCGGTGCGTCGTGCTTCTGCTCTGCCCTCTGGCCGCGGCGCTGACAGGTAAGGGCAGGCAGCGTGCGCCGCTGCCCGGCCGAGCGGGGGGCCCCGAGCGGTGCCCGCCGGCAGCTCCGCGCCCCCCGCCCCGCTGAGCCGCGGCGTCTCCCGGCGGGTGCAGGGCGCTTCTGGCACATCACCGACCTCCACTGGGACCCTGAGTACGATGCGACGGCGGGAGCCGGGCAGGTGTGCCCCTCGGGCGGCTCCCGGGCCGTGCCCGCTGCCGGGCCCTGGGGCAGCTACCTCTGCGATGCGCCCTGGCCCCTGCTCGCCTCCGCGCTCCGCGCCATGAGGAGCCGCCTGCCGCAGCCGGACTTCGTGCTCTGGACCGGGTGAGGAGGGGCCGGGGCCGGGCCGGGCCGGGCCGGGGTGCTGGCGGGGCGGAACGACACGTTCGATGCCCGGCCGGTCCCCGCAGCGGCGGCCGGAACGGCTCCGAGCCCGCCGGGGCTCTCCGAAGCTCTCCTCCGTGCTCCCGCGGCAGTCCCGGGGCCTGGGGGGAGGGTGTCTGCCCCTTTAGCCAGCTGCTTCTCGGAGGGACGGGGCCCCGCGCGTTGCGGTGGCGGGCGGCGCGGCCCGGGGGCTGTGTGGCGCCGGGCTGTGGCACCGGCCTGCCCGCGCCGAGGGTTTGGAGGGGAGAAGGGGCAGCCGGAGGCACAGGGAGCGCGGTGGGGGGTGCAGAGCTCTTCAGGGAACCGCTTTGGAGGGGGTGAGGTACGGATGTGCCCTGCAATGGAGGCTTTGGGTAGAGCATAGCTGTGAGGGCCCTCGACACCGGCCAGAGGCTCCCAGCAGGCCCCGGCAATGAGAAACAGTGAGGTGAGGCAAGGGTGGCACTTCACTGTCCCTCTGAGCTGTGGCCAGCCCTGCTGACTTCCCCTGGCACCCTCGGGGCGAGGGGATGTGCTCTTTCTGTCTGTCTTCCACGTCCTGCCTGCTAGAGGAGGACAGCACCGCTCCTGTGGCGTTTCTCCTCAGTGCCTGGAGGCACCTGGGAGACTTGTCTGAAAAAGGGGCTGTTCTGCCTCAGAAATACAAAGAACCTCCCAAAACGAGCGTGGTTTTGCCTAACGTCATCTCCAGCAGCGAGTACCCTCTTCCAGGGGAGGTCTCAATAGTGCTGACAGCACAGTAAAAGCTTTATTGTGCATGGTTATTGTAAGTCTGTGTGTCCTGTAATGTCTGCTTTCCTTCTCAGGGTGCAAGCCCAGCCTGTGACCTGCCGTAGCCTCCAGCCCTCCTGTGCCGTGCTGCTGCCTGACCCCACCTTTCCATTTCTGTCTCCACAGATGTTTTTTTCCTACTTAGAAGTACTTACCGGTCCTTATGGCTTTGTGTTGATTTTTCTTTGTCCTTCAAACTATTTCCTCCAGTTCTTTGACATAATTTTAACTCTTGATCTTCCGTGGGCTTGTTGACAGCCCAGCATCCTCTGCAAATGCCAGAAGCACGTTAGTGGAAGCATGTGGCAGGCCTCTCTGCCTTCCTTGGAGGCATTCCTTTGTTTCATTTCAATGGCAGTTGTTACCCTGTTCTTCGAGCAGCTGTACAAACAGCTTTGCTTCACTATTGCCCATCAGATATGGACCTGAGATTGCAAAACACTGTTGCCTGCAATATTTCCAGTTCGGCTTTAGTGTCTATTAAATGAGGCAGAGTGAACCTCCACTTCATATGCTTGATAGTCCTTCAGTGTCTTGGCCAGCCCACGTAGTTCCTGCCCCTAAAAGCTTCAACTTTATTTTCTCAGTGGCACAAAGAGAAGAAAGCATGTTTCTCTGGCTTGCTTATCACTTTAATTATATGCCCTGCTAATCACAGATAATGACTGTGCTGCTTTTATTTCTCTAGAGATGATACTCCTCACGTCCCCAATGAGAGGCTTGGAGAAGAAAAGGTTCTGCACATAATAGAAAATCTGACTTCTCTGATAAGAGAGACATTTCCAGGTAGGAGATAAGAGAATGAGAAGAGCACAGAGTCTCGTGGGAAGAGCTTTTCAGGGTGGAGACATGACAGAATTAGGAAGTAGAAAGGCAAAAAGGTACTGTGCCTGCTAAGGACTTATTTGTCCTCTTCCCAGTTGGTGTATGGCGTGAGGTGTGTCTGAATTGAGGTGTCTGATGCACCCTCATTTCAGGTTAACTCACTCCTAAGAGAGGAAAATAAACGTTTCTGTAATTAGTCATTAAGACAGAAAAGGCTGGAAGATTTCCTCACACTTACTCTGTGTCAGCAGTGGTGGAAGGAGTGTTACTGGTGGTGAAAATTCACTGGTTCGTCTGTAAAGCTGTGGCTCTGGTGGGGGCTTGTCTGAAGGAGGGATGGTCTGTGCAGCGTGCACCCCCAGATAGTGCCACCGGGTGGCTCTGGGAAGGAAGATTGGCTGTTGCAAAGCTCCCAAGCCACGCTGTGCTTTCCAGGTCTGTGAGGGCTTCGGGGAGCTTTGGTGCTGAGCAGCTCTGAAGCAAGCACAGTTTCCTTTGCGCCTCCTTTTCCCTGGCTCTAGGTACTAAAGTCTATGCAGCGATGGGCAATCATGATTTTCACCCCAAAAGTCAGTTTCCAGGGAGGGAGCACAGGATCTACAACCAAACAGCTGAGCTGTGGCGTCCCTGGCTGAAGAACTCTTCCATTCCTCTTTTCAGAGCAGGTACAACACCACTGACTCTTGTTGGCAGCGCCCCAGGGTGATGGGGGTGGTTGGGAGAGTACCACAAGTCCCCTTCCCTGCTTCTGTGCTCCAAGTAACAGTATTTATAGAGTATTTTCAGAGAAAGAGCCCAATTTAATGCTGATTTCTGGCACTGATTGCAAGAAAATGTCTTTATGCTTTAGTCCCTCCTGCTTTCCTCAAGGTGCTGGAGGGTGTCCCTAGAGTTAATGCAGAGTGGTGAGCTTCAGTGGAAAGAAAAAGATCTTCCAGGAAAGCTGCTGGTGCAGGCAGCACTGAGGCTCTCCAGCACTGCCCAGCTCCTCATGTTGCACCCTGGGCAGGGTCTCCCTTCACCTTGAGAGGCAAAAGCATGATGAGGGGTACAGAGCAGGAAGAGCTGCTCCAAATCCCTGTCCTGGAGCGGTCTGAGGCTGCTGGCACCTTGTCCAGACAGTGACACTGCTGTAGCTGTTGCCAGGGATTGCTGAGAGGGGTGAAGACAAATGGATCTGAGCTCACAGCAACCAGTGTGTCCCAGCCTCCAGCTCTTTCTCCACCGGTTGCATTTTTCAGGAGCTTTCTACACAGAGAAACTGCCCAGCCCAAGTGTGAGGGGGCGAATGGTGGTTCTCAACACCAATTTGTACTATGACCAGAACAACCTGACAGCTGGTGAGGAAGATCCTGGTGGGCAGTTCCAGTGGCTGGAAGAAACACTGACCAATGCCTCTCAAGCAGGTGAAATGGTATGAAAGGAAATGAGTCTTCCCCTGTGAAGAAAGGCTGAGGGAGCTGGGGCTGTTCAGCCTGGAGAGAAGAAGACTGAGGGGGGACCTGATGAATGGTTATCACTATCTGAAGGATGGGATGCAGGGGGACATGGGCAGCCCCTTCTCAGTGTCTGTGGGGACAGGACAAGGGGCAATGGCTGCAAGTTGGAGCACAGGGAGTTCCGCACCAACCTGGGGAAGAACTTTTCCCCAGTGAGGGTGAGGGAGCCCTGGGCCAGGCTGCCCAGGGGGATGTGGAGTCTCCTTCTCTAGACTGTATCTGTGGACACCGACCTGTGCAATATGAGCTGGGGACCCTGCTTTGGCAGGGGGTTGGACCCCATGATCTCTGGAGGTCCCTTCCAACCCCTGGGATTCTGTGAGTCTGTGAAATGCTGTGGAGGGCCTCTCCCAGCACGGTGTCTGTTCCGCCCTCCCAGCTGTGCTGTCGCAGCAACCCAGTTGCTCTTTGGGAAGCGTGGGCTTTGCGTTCAGTGCAGCTCTTGGTTTTGCAGGTCTACATTGTGGGCCACGTCCCTCCTGGCTTCTTTGAGAAGAAACGAGGCAAGCCCTGGTTCCGGAGCGGCTTCAATGAGCGATACCTGGCGATTGTGCAGAAGCACCACAGGGTGATTGCTGCCCAGTTCTTCGGGCACCACCACACAGACAGCTTCCGCATGTTCTACAGCGGCACAGGTACAGCTCTGGCCCCCCAACATTTGTGTGATAGCTCTGCCAACCCCAGAAAAATCACTGCTGATGAAATATTTCAGTGGCTGTTAGGTGAACGCGGCTGAGAAGCCAGAAAAGGTTTGTAGAATGCCTTGGTCAACAAGAGACAGCAGTGGTTCTAATCTCCACACCCAGGCTGTAGCTCCAGCCTCCTCTGTTTGCCCTCTGTTGTGCATTAGCCCCAGCTGGCAGCTGAGAATCATCATAGAATGGTCGGGGTTGGAAGGGACCCCAAGGAGCACAGAGCTCCAACCCCCCTGCAACAGGCAGGGCCACCAACCTCCAGGCCTGGAGCTACACAAGGTTGCCCAGGGCCCCAGCCAACCTGGCCTTGAACACTCCCAGGGACGGGGCACCCACCCCCTCTCTGGGCAGCCTGTTCCAGCCCCTCACCACTCTCTGTAAAAAAACTTCCCCATAATATCTAATTTAAACCTTCCTTCCTTTAGCTTCACTCCATCCCCCTTGTCCTGCCATCATCTACCCTTGTAAAAAGCTGACTCCCCTGTGAGAACCATGCTGCCACTCCCCCCTCCTGCCCCCACAGTGGGAGCAGGAGAGGAATAGGGAGACAGAGGGAAGCCTCGTGGGTTTGGGTAAGGACAGTTTATGGGCAGCTAAGGGCGGGGGAATAACAGCAGCAGGACTTAGAGGTAGGTTTCCTTTGCTGAGTGTGGGTCTCCTGTGCACCCTCAGTGCAAAGCCTGTTCCCAGCTGCCACAGACCCACAGCTGACCCCAGTGCTGCTCACTGTGCTGATCTCTCTGTGCTGTTGTGACTCTCTGTGCTGTTGTGACTGGGGCTGGTGATGAAGCTGCTGTTCACTGTGTGAACTGGTTCCTGGGCGCTCGCTGCAGCATGGACAGGGCTCAATATGAGCCTGGGGGCTCTGGTTCATGGCTTGTTTTCCCCTTCTGTTCAGGTTCTCCAATCAATGTCATGTTCCTGGCCCCTGGAGTGACTCCCTGGAAAACAACATTACCTGGAGTGAATAATGGAGCCAACAACCCTGGGATTCGGGTGATCGACTACGATCCGGACACCCTCCAAGTGCTGGTAGGGCTTCCCCGTGTGCCCCACGCCGCAGTCGTAGGAGGGTGCTGCAACTTCTGTGTGGTTTGAACAGGCAGGAGCCTGGGAGCCAAGTGGCCGTGTAGGAGGGGGCATTAACCACATATTGCAGCCTCCTCTCCTAGCACAAAGGCTTAGTAAGCACACCAGTGAGTAAGATCGAGGTGACTGCAGCCAGCTGGCCCAGGCCTTCTGCTGGGATGAGTTCCCCAGGACATGGCAGGACAGGTTGTGTTGTGTTCTTCTTGTCCTGAGTTAAGTTTCCTTTGACACTTGGGGATTGCAGAACTCCTCTGGGGACTGACTTACCAAACGCCCTCCAAAAAACCTTGTGCCTAGAAAATTCTTTGGGTCCTGCCTGTCTGCTAAATTGATGAATTTGGATCTGAATTTAGGTGAGCTGTGGGGGCAGCTTCCCTCTCCTCTGTCTTGCAGAGAGGTAGAGGGTGTTGGGGCCTTTCTTCGTGATGGATACAGCAGCTCTGCTGATGTCCTGTTTATGTGTTTGGAGCATGAGAAATTAATGCTGAAGTGCTGCAGCAGGCTGGGGAGCTGCTGGGGCAGAGGAAAAGGACAGGGGAGAGCAGAAGTTAAGAAAATAACTTGCTCCAGCCCTTCCTTCTGCCAGGGCACAGGGCTGGAGTGAGTAACAGCAATGCTGAAGCAGTCCAGGCTCAGAATTCCTGATATCCAGAGATAAAAGTCAAGTCAAGCAGACAGAAGCCATCTCTGTGCTCCTTATGAAGCAGAAGGATTTTGTGGTGGGATCTGGAGGCTCTCACCAGGGTGTCTCCCCCAGGTCTTGGATTGTTAGCAAGCCTGTTGGGAGGTAGCTCTGCCCTGGGTGGGCAGGGAGCCGTGCTGCCCCCACGAATCCGTGTCTGGTGCCTTGGAGATCACTTCCCAACCAAACGCTTCCCTCAAGCCTGATCTGACCCTGCTCTGTCCTCCCCTCCCTGCAGGACATGGTGACTTACTACTTGAACCTAACTCAGGCCAACATGATGGCCCCGAGCGCAGAGGGAGAGTTCCCGGTGTGGGAGGAAGAGTACAGGCTGACAAAGGCCTTCCAGGTCCCGGATGGCTCTGCGCGCTCCATGCAGATGGTGCTGGAGAAGCTCTCAACAGACCCACACTACCTCCAGCAGTACTACGAGTACAACTCTGTCAAGTACGACCTGGGGCGCTGTGAGGAGCACTGCCGTGTGGATCATGTGTGTGCCATCAGGGAAGTTGATTTCACTAAGTACAGGGAGTGTGTGAGAACCAGCAGCGCTGCCTCTGCCCTCACCAGTGTCGGGCTGCTGTTTTTCTGCTCCCTTGCAGGACTCCTGAGTCCCCAGCAAGGCCTGTAAGGGCTGAGGGACATGAAGAGGGCCTAAGTTCACATTGCACATGAATCAGCAGTGGTGGGCATTGAGAGTTCCCTTGGAAACCAAGACAAAATTGGTGGCTGCTAGTAAAAGCTCTGTGATGTTGATTTGAAATCTAGCAAAGCTTGATGGATCAGGACGCCGCGGTGATTGCCACACAATCTGTGCTAGACTGACCTGCACCTGGGAATCTGTCTCTCTTACGCTGTCTTCAGAGGTAGTCTCAGCAATCAGGTGAAGACCAGGCCTCCCTGTGGACTTTCCCCTGCCATGGAGGAGAACTGTGAGCTGCCACGTGTTCCCGAGGACTCTGCTTCCCGTGCTGGTGCACGCACACCCCATGACCTGGCAGGTCTTTGGTGGCTTTGCACAGCAGCAGTGTTTGACTAACGAGCGAAGCCAGGTGGGGTTGGTGCTTCCTCTGACACTGTGTGAACTTCCACGAGCTGGGGCCCTGACTTTCTGTGTCCAGGATGAGGCTCCAGGGGAAGGAGCTTGACTGTTAGGTTTTTAAATTTCCATTTCTGCCCCCTGGTTGCTGAGCACAGACAGCTCCTCCCTTCTGTGCTCTCATCACTCACATCCACTTGGCTCCTTCCTTCAGCCGGGCGTCACAAGCTGAGCCTGGCCCCTTTGCCATGAGGAAACACAGGACAGGTGGGTGATTTGCCAGCCATGGGCTCTGCCTCCGTGGACCGACTCTTCGGTACATGGGTGCCTGCATGACATCCCTTTACAGCCTGCATGACATCCCTTTACAGCCTGCATGACATCCCTTTACAGCAAGCTTCTCCAGCTGGGCACCAATATAATATCCCTTTGCCTTCTCCCAGAGCCTCGAGGGCGCCCACACAGAGCCAGCGGGGTGAACCAGGCGCTTTGTCTGTGGAAGGCAGCTCTGGGTCTCCCAGCGGTGCTCACACAGCACCCTGGATGGCACCAGCACCATCGCAATGTCTGTGTGCTGCTGGGAGGGTGCCAGCTGCAGGGTGAGGACAGGAAGGTGGTGATGGGGGATGGAATGGGTAGCTTGTGTCACAAGAGGAGCAACGTCTGTCTGTCTGCTGTGCTACTGTGGGGCTACTTCCCCCTCCAGCCCCACTTCGGAGCGTGTGCCAGAGCAGGGCTGCAGGTGCCTGACAGCCGCTGTCATGGGCTGTGCTGGGGTGCTCGGCGGGGGACAGTGAACATCACCCTTGGCCTTGGCCACCCCCGGCGGGACCCTCTGCCTCCCTGGCACCCCTCCTGCCAGCCCCCCTGGAGCAAACTGACCTTGGGGGACGGAGGGAGACATATGGTGGTTCAGGGGGTGGCCGTATCCCAAATCTTGTGTCTGCATTAGGATTATAAAGCTGCGAGTGCCCAAACTGGCTCCTGTTGGTCCCGGGTTTGTGCTGAAGCAGCCTCCGGCAATGGGGGGGTCACGGGGGGGCCGCTGCAGGCTGGGATGGGACGGACGCTCTGCATCGGCTGGGGGGGTAATGCGGGCCGGGGCGCCCCGTGGGGCGGGAGCGGTGTGGGGAGAGCGGCCGGGGGGCGCTGATGGACCCCTCAAGGCCGCGAGTTTGCTGCCGGGGGCCGAGACCCAAAACCGCCGCGTGAGTCGCGCTGGGTGCCGGGAGCACGGGGAAGGGGAAGGGGAAGGGGAAGGGGGAGGCGGGAGGGGCCGCGGCGGGCGCTGCTTCCCGGGACGGGGCAGGAGGATGCTCCGGGAGCGGGCAGCGGCGGAGCGCGGACCCGGGGGCGGGACTGGGGGGGGCGGCCGGGGGCGCGGGGAAGGGCGGGGGGCGGCGGCCGGAGGCGGGGCCGCCGGCGCGGGGCGGAGCTGGGCTCCCCGGAGCCGGGCCCCGGGCGCGGCCCCGCCGATGGCGCCCCGAGCCGCCCCGCCGCGCTTCGGGCCGCTGCAGCTGGCGCTGGCGGCGGCGGGGGCGGCGGCGGCGGCGCTGGACGTGTGCGCGGACGGGTGGGTGGCGGCGGGGTACGCGCGGGCCGGGCAGCCCGGCTGGGCCGCGCTGGTGCTGGCGCTGCTGGCCGCCGCCTCGGCCGCCACCCAGGCCTGCAGCTGGCTCTGGCTGCGCTCCGACCCGCCCGCGCTGCGCCCCGCCGTGCCCCTGTGGCTGCTCGGCGCCCTCCATCTCCTCCAGCTCGGCTTCCTCTTCAGGTACGGTGTCTCCGTCCCGCCGGCGCCCTCCCCCCGCGGCATCCCCCGGTACCGCCGGCAGCTCCTCCCTTCCGCCCGCCGGGCCCTCCGCCCCGTCCCCCCCTCCCCTGCACCCCGCCGCTGCGGGCACCCCGGGAGCAGCCCGGGGAGTCCCTTGGACGCCCGGGGACGGGCAGGCCGGGCGCCTCCTGCCCCCTTCCCCCCCGCTCCGGGTGCGGGGTGTCCGCGGCACCCCCGGGCAGGGGGTTTGGCTCTGCCCCGGGTTGGAGCCTCCCGCGACCCGAGGCACCGCCGGGGCCGCCCTGTCCAGCCGAGCGGGGATCGCCCCGGACCGTGTCGGGCGGGAGATGACCCGTCCGCTTCCACCGAGGGCGATGCTCGGTGTCACACCGGAACGTGGCACAGAAGCTGCACGTGGTCAGACCCTGCAGCGGTTGGGGGGGGGGGGGAGCAGCGGTTTGGGTGCGAATCGGAGCAGTTCGAGTTGTCCTATGAGGGCAGCACGAGGACTGCGGGGTGAGCTGCCCCCAGCAGCCCCTCCCAGCTGGCCGGGTCCCCACACAGGTGTCTCCACGCTCTGAAGGTGGGCTGGAAGGTGTGCTGGGCCAAGGTGGAGGAGGAGGATGAGCAGAGCCACATGGCCTTCCTCTCGCACGACATCAGCATGCTGCGCCTCTTCAGGACCTTCCTGGAGAACAGCCCGCAGCTCACGCTGCTCCTCTACATCATCCTGCGGACAAACAAGGCAGAGCCCTCCCAGGGTGAGGGGCTGTGGCCAGGACTGGGGGACTCCGGGGGTGTAGTCTGAATGGGCTTGGAAGGGCCACACCAGATGGGCTGTCTGGTGGCTGCAGGACCCAGCAGGACACTGTCCTTGCTTGAGCTGTCACTCTTCTCCCACATCACTCTTTCCCTTGATCTGGACCCCTGTCCTGCACTGCCCCATGGACTCCTCTGAGCTTGGGGTGGGAGGGTTGAAGCTGTGGGACTTCTCTGGTCATTCCCCTGTGTGCCTCAGGAGAGGCTGAAGGTTGGGAGAGGACTGGGGAGCCCGCTGGGTTGCAGGGAGATACCGCTGTGGATGCGGATGCAGGGAGGGGCACAGACTGCTGAGGAACTGCACCCCACGCTGGGGTGGGGAACGAGTGTCACTGCAGTGAAGTGGGGAGCACAGCCAGGCACTGGTTGTGGGGAGCCAGGAGCCATCTCCTGCCCACATCAGCTGTAGGCTTCCCTGGCAGAGCTGCTTGGTTTCACTGCTTCTTCCCCATCTGGGCACCAGCCTCCTCAGGGGTGCAGGATGCTTGATGCTGGTGCTGAGGCTCTGACCACAGCAGCAGCTTTGTGAGCTAGTGGGAAGCTTGTTTTAGCAGAGCTGGGCAAAGGGAGGTTTGGACTGGGCTGAGCCCCACTCAGCATCTCCACCACTGTGTTTGCAGGACTGGGGATCTGCACTGCGTTCCTCTGTGTGACCTGGTCTCTCCTGGACTACCACCAGTCCCTGCGCTCCTTCCTGCATGACAAGTACGAGCTGAGCCGGGGCTCCTCCATCATCTACTTCCTGTGGAACCTCTTCCTCATCTGCCCCCGCATCCTGACCGTCGCCCTCTTTGCTCTGCTCTGGCCCTATGGAGTGGCTGTCCATTTCCTGCTCGTGTGGATGGCCATGTTCCTCTGGGTCAGCTTGCAGGGCACGGACTTCATGGAGTCTCCCGGCCCTGAGCAGCTCTACCGGGCCATGGTGGCTGTCATCCTCTACTTCAGCTGGTTCAACGTGGCGCCGGGGAGGACGCTGTACCGCAGCATCATCTACCACGGCTTCATCCTGGTGGACAGCGCGCTGCTGGCCCTGTCCTGGCTCTGGTGGGGGTCCCCCTCTGATGAGCACTCCTACCTCGTCCCTGTGGTCGCTGCTGCCCTGCCCTGCTACTTGCTGGGGCTGGTGCTGAGAGTCACCTACTACAAGTGGCTGCACCCCAACGTGTGGGTGCAGCAGGAAGGTGGCTGTGATGAGGTGGATGCTGACAGGGGGAATGACAGGCTGGGGTTTCGCCTGCTCTCAGTGCCAGAGCTTGTGAACCGGCGGATGCAGTGGCTGGCCCAGACCCAGTTCCCCATTTCCCAGCAGGCAGGACAGCGCTCCCTGAATGGGGCTGCTGCTGAGTCTGCTGTCTGAGGCAGCTCCTTCCAAGTGACTTGCCAAGGAGAGAGATCTGTTAGTCCTGTTCCTTGTTCTGCCCCCCAGGCTGTCGTTTTGGGCAGGTGCAGGGACATGGCAGACTCCAGGGGTGATGTCCAAGCCCCTGGTGAGTCCGGCAGCACGGCTGGTGGCTGAGCTGTGGTGAGGCTCCTGGCACGTTATGGCTGTGCTGCTGAGTTGGCTTCTGGTGTTATTTATTACTGGGTTCTTTCAAAGAAAAAACAAAAAGCAATGTTTTTTCTCTCTTTATGTGCCTCTCCTGCACCCACTGCTGCTGCCTGGGCATGTGGGTGCTGATGGGGACAGTGTGTTCCCTCCTTGTCAGCAGGGATCTGATCTTTCTCTTTTCAGCCAGGATTTTCCTTCTCCTGTTTTGCTGTCCAGGTGGAAGATCACCTGTTATCAGGGAGGGACAGGGAAGGCATCAGGGACTCCCTGGTGCTGGGAGAGCAGCTGCCCCGGACAGGCAGAGGTAGTGGGGTGCCTGTGCTTGGGGGCTGGAGCTGCACAATGTCAGGGCAGGAGGGGGCTGTGCCCCTGCCTCGTGCTTTGTCCCTTCTGAAGGGGGACACATGCTCCAGGGAGGAGTCTGTGCACAAACATGGGGGTGAGGGGTGGGAGGGTGCAGCAGCACTGTGGGACCCACTTATCCTGGGGGAGGTGACCACACACTGGGGTCAGTGCACCTCAGTGCTGGAGGCTGGTTACAGGCATGGCACAGTCCCATGTCTGGCATTCCCAGCACCCCCAGCAGAGCTGGGCCCAGCCCGGAGCTGCCTACAGCTCAGGGGGCCCAGCCTGGCTCCTGGGAACAGGCCGGTGCCAAAACCTGAGCCTGCCCCACACCAGCAGCCATGGGTACAGCCCAGCTGCCCCATGGTGTTGGCCCTGGGTCCCTTCCCCTTGTCACTGTCACCCACTGTCCCCGCAGGACCTCCCCTCCCCACCGGGTCCCAGGGTGGGGCAGCAGGATGTGGCTGGGGGAGGCTGCAGTGCTGGGTGTGCAGCTGAGCCCATGGCCAAGGAGAGCACAGGGTGGGGGTGTGAGCCTTGTGCAGCAGAGGGAAGGGCAATGTCGTGCAGGCCAGCCCTGGCTCTGTGCCCCCTTCCAGCCTGGCACCTGGGAAGGAAAAACTGCTGGAATTGGGACAGGCTGGGGGTGACCTGCTGGAGAGGAGCTCTGTGGAGAAGGACCTGGGGGTGCTGGTGGGTGACAGGGTGGCCATGAGCCAGCAGTGTGTCCTGGGGCTGAGAGAGACAATGGGATCCTGGGGGCATCAGGAGGAGTGTGGGCAGCAGGTCACAGGAGGGGATCCTCCCCTCTGCTCTGCCCTGCTCAGGCCCCAGCTGGAGTGTTGTGTCCAGTGCTGGGCTCCCTGGGATCAAACAGACAGGGATCTCCAGGAGAGAGTCCAGAGGAGGGACAGGGAGATGCTGAAGGGCCTGGAGCATCTCCCCTGTGAGGAAAGGCTGAGGGAGCTGGGGCTGTTCAGCCTGGAGAGAAGAAGACTAAGGGGGGACCTGATGAATGGTTATCAGTATCTGAAGGATGGGATGCAGGGGGACATGGGCAGCCCCTTCTCAGTGTCTGTGGGGACAGGACAAGGGGCAATGGCTGCAAGTTGGAGCACAGGGAGTTCCCCCCAATGTGGGGAAGAACTTCTTCACAGTGAGGGTGAGGGAGCCCTGGGCCAGGCTGCCCAGGGGGTGTGGAGTCTCCTTCTCTGGAGAGATTCCAGCCCCGTCTGGACAGCGCCCTGTGTGCCCTGTCCTAGGGACCCTGCTTTGGCAGGGGGTTGGACCCCATGGGCTCTGGAGGGCCCTGCCAACCCCTACAGCTCTGTGATTCCCCCCAGCAGAGCCAAGGACCCTGGGCTGCCCCTCCAGCTCCCACAGGCCAGGGGCAGGGGCTGCCTGGGGGCTCAGAGAACAGGCTGCACCAAGGGCTATAGAAAATACAGACTTTATTTTCTTTTCCAGTTCACAGGCCAGTTCCCGTTACAGACACAAAGGGGCGACGGCTCCCAGCCAGCACAGCCCGGGCTCACCCCTCCTGCGGCCTGGGGTCTGCTCACAGCTGGGGGCTCCTGCTGCTCCCCCTGAGCTCCTGGGTGGACATCTTCCCTGGGCTCTGGGAGGCAGCAAGCATTACTGAACTGGGGGGATGGGGTGGGGGTTAACATCACTGTGGATGCAGGGAAACCAGAGGGGAGGCCAGCAGCACCCAGACAGGCTCAGCCTCAGCACCTCAGGGCTCCAGGCTGGCTGCCAGGCACTGGGGCTTTTCCCAGGTCAGCTACAGCCAGTTTTGGGGGTAATGGGAGAGCACAGAGCAGAAAATCAATGCCTGGGTGGGTAGAGGAGCTGTTGCTGCCACCCCAGGGACAGGAAAAATCCTAAATTCAGCCAGCAGAGGGAAAATAAAATAGCCAGGTCAACCTTTATTAAACATAAACACAGAGCTGTGCCATCGCCGCCTGTTAGAAAAGTACTTTACATACATTCAAGGAAACGTTGTATAAATATCAGTATGAAACATCACTGGCTGCAAGAGCTCCACACTCAGCTCAAATTTTGCTGACATCTTAAAATTTCCTTAAAACATTTCAAAGTAAACAGACCCAGAGCAATGCCAGCGACCTGCCAGGCTGCCGGTGCCTGGGCAGAACACATCCCACCTCCCAGTGCAGCCAGTGCAGCTCCACACGCTGCTCTGGACACAAGTGGAGCAAAGGGACAGCTCAGCCAGGCCAGGTGGTGGGAAGTTAAGGCACAGGGTTTAATCCCAAAGTTCAGCCAGAGTAGGAGATGTGCTCCCAACAGGCTGTTCTGCAGGCTGGGGCATGTCCCACGCCTGCCTGCAGGAGCCCTCTGGGTGGGCTGGGGACCCACGGGGAGATGATTCAGGATCCACCACAGGCTCTTCTGTGGCTGTAAAGTAAGATTTCAGACCCTGGGAGCAATGGGGCTGCTGCTCAGCATGGCTCAGCTCCTGCCAGGTCCGCTCTGGCTGCAGACACTTCACAGGGACCCCAGATGGACTCCAGGCACCGCAGCCCCTGGAGCTGCACCCAGCAGCACCTCACCCTGCACCAGCAGCACCAGCACACAGCGACACCAGCTGCTGTGTGGGACTGCCCAGATAGCCCGAGCTCTGCACCTCACAAAGAACATCCCTGTGAGCTCCTGCTGCTCTGCTGGGCACTGGCTCTGCCCTGACCCTCTGCTGGGTCAGGCCCCTGGAGCAGAGCGGCAGCTGAAGGACACTGAGCTCCTCAGCAACACCCGCAGCACAAACTGGCTCCTTGGATTGTTTCCTAATGGGATGAGATCAAGGTGCTTGTGGGCAGCAGCTCCTGCAGCAGAGAGCGCTGGTGGAAACACAGACCCAGAGCATCCACCTGAGCTTAGAGCCCATGGACAACAGCAGCAAGGGGTGAGCAGACTGGTGAACACACTGCTCCTCACACCACCTTGGGGACTCTCCTGGGACTGGTGTTTTAAGAGGCAGAACTGGAACACATGAGTCAGAGCCCTGTGTCCAGTCCCTCAGCTCCAGGATCCAAGCCCCCTGCTCTTGGCAGACCAGAGCTGGCCCAGGAGCTGCTGGCTCCCAGGGCTCAAGCACAGCAGGGGCTGGACTGGCCCCACAGCCCCACAGCACCAGTTACTTGTCAGTAATGAGCGCCATGGAAGGGAGGCAGCAAACCCGCTTCTGTGGGCACAGCCTGAGTGGGCCAGCCACCCCTCCCCCCAGGTGACATGCTCTCAGACCAGTCCCCTGTGGGTCCCAGATGGGTGACACTGGTCTGGGGACAGGAGATCAGTGGGGGTTGGGTGCAGCTGCTTGGCAGAGGCGTGTGGTGGGGCACAGCGATCTCCCTGTGCAGACACCCTGCTGCTCTGATGCCAGCGGGGTGCAGGGAGCGGCAGATCCCAGGGAGCAGGTGGGATCCCTGCATCCCAGGGAGCAGGTGGGATCCCTGCATCCCAGGGAGCAGGTGGCCTGGCCCAGACCCACACCCCATGCCAGCCCCAGCTCAGCTGCCCGTTTCTGTCTGGGGGTGCTGCAGGTCCCTGACTCCAGCTGCCGCCTTGGAGATGGTGCCAGAAAAAGCAGTGTACCCATCACCCCAAGGCCAGCTGCTCAGGCTGCCCAGTCCCAGTGTCACAGGAAATTCAGCCCCTCTTAGCAAGGGGGTTTCAGCTCTGTGGCTGGGTGAGGACAGAGAGGAACACAGACAATTCCACTGGGTTCTGCTGAAAGGAGCTGCTCTCACAAACGGAGCTGGGAGCGCAGCGCTGAGTACCAGCCATTCCACTCTTCCTAACACCGGGCAGGATTTAGTTCTCAGATCATTTCTAGCCCAGAGGTGGACTCTGTTCCCCACCTGAGCAGCCTGCAGTGGTGCTGTGCTGGACCTGAATCGCTCAGGAGGTTTTGTTACCTTTACAGGGAGAACCCATGGGATCTGTGGCTGGGTCACAGCTACCTAGAACCCAGCAACCTCCTGCCTGGCTACAGGGCTTGTGCACACAGTGACCAGGAGCCACCAGCATCACCTCTGAACTCCTACACCTTTCTCTACCAAAGAGCCACGTACCCCAGGCACACTCCCTCATCTATTTTCCAGTAATCCCACATTAAGGAAATAACATAAGGACATTGTAATAAATTAACTGCTTTGAACACCCAGGGAAGGAGAGAGACACGTTTCACAGCAATAGAGGTACTTCTGACATTTTCATTAATATTTCCTATGAAAAAAAGCCCAAGGTAGCTCTCTTCAGCTTTGGGAAATGAGGGAGGGTCAGCTCTGCCCTCAATATTTTTCTATAAAAATAAGGTTCTGTGTTTACTGGGGTTCTACACCTAAACTGAATAGAAAGGAGAAGGCTCTTACAAATACTTCTGCTGTTGTATCACCCCCTCCTCTGGAGACTACCTGTAAGAGGAGTTCAGCTGGCTTCTGTCAGTCTCTTCTTTGCCAAGCTCCAGCTCTGCTGAGGCCAGAGGTTTTCTCTAGAGAACACCCACATAGGTGGCAGGGCCTGTGCTCCTGAGGAAAGGATGTGCTGTCATGTTCTACTGTACAATTCATGGTAGGTATGGTTTCTTCATAAAGCTGAAAAGCAAGTCCCCAAAGGTATGTGATGTCCACCTCCCCAGCTGTGGAGAGGGCTTGCAGGAGCTTCAGGAACACCTCTGCCCTGGTCTCTTACAGGAAGTCTAACTCGAGGGCTTGGTGAAGGGACACGAGGTCTGCGTGGTTTGTGATCCTCCAGAAAGGCATGTTGTGCTGGAAGAGAGAGGTGACACAGTCAGGTTCATGGGAGGGGTTTCACAGCCCCTTGGAAGCTGCCATGATGCACCTCCAGGCTGGGCACCATGGTGCCCCTGAGCGCTGGCCGAGCACGCCATGGTCAGGACGGACACGCGGTGTCTGCAGCCCATCTCACTGTGCCAGGCACCAGCTTGTGCCACGCTCAGGAGGGAGAGCTCAGCGCCCAGCTGGGAGCTCTGCTGCACCTGGGGAAGGGCTCAGGGGAACCTGTGTACATGACAACGATGTCCTGGGAGTACCCTGTGCACTTCACCACCATTAATGAGCTGGGCCCTATTCAGCCCTGTCCAAGCACACCGAGCCCTTCGCTCCCCGTTCGTAATTCAGGCTAACGTGGTGTGTGTGGAGCTGCTGGCAGCACAGTCCTGGCTGCTCTGTGTGTCTGAGAAACTGCACTGTCTGACTGACAGCAGGGTGTTTCCATCGAGCCACACTGCGTGGAGATACTGCTTCACAGGGACAGTGTCACACACAGTCCCCAACAGCAGTGAAACAGAAACTTTAAACCCTCCAAATGTTGGAAAATTCCCCATCTTCATGTAGTGAAAGGTGGGATGGTACGTTGGAATCAGCTTGTTCAAGGGCAGATGCTGGCTAGACAAGGGGGATGGAGTGAAGCTGAGGGAGGGAAGGGTTAGATGAGATATTGGGGGAAGTTCTTTGCTTGTGCACACAGTGACCAGGAGCCACCAGCATCACCTCTGAACTCCTACACCTTTCTCTACCAAAGAGCCACGTATCCCAGGCACACTCCCTCATTTATTTTCCAGTAATTCCACATTAAGGAAATAACATAAGGACATTGTAATAAATTAATTTACAATTAATTGTGGTGAGGGGCTGGAACAGGCTGCCCAGAGAGGGGGTGAGTGCCCCATCCCTGGGGGTGTCCAAGGCCAGGTTGGATGGGGCCCTTGTGTAGCTCCAGGCCTGGAGGTTGGTGGCCCTGCCTGTGGCAGGGGGTTGGAGCTCTATGACCCTTGCTTAGGGTCTTTTCCAACCCAGACCAGGCTGGGATTCTATAATCTCTTGCATCAAAATTTCCCCCTGGCTGCCGTGGTATCGTGGTTTCCCCCCAGCTGTGGGCCGAGCTCCACGCAGCTGCCTGCTCCTTAAAGTGAAAGAGCAGGGGAAGAGGGAAAAAGGGGGAAACAAGGGAAGGGAAAAGGAAGGGGAAATAACTCCAAACCCAAGAAACTAAGAGGCCCGTGGGTTGGGATCAGGAGAGTTTACTAAGAGAACAGAAAGATCAAATATCCCAATGCTAACAGGACTTTAGAGCAAAAGAAGATGAAACTCTTGATCCCCAATGCAGTTTCTCCCCGACCCACACAACTCAGGTACCACCCAGAGCTGTCCCGGAACCCGACCGTCCCCCCAAGCAGCACGCGTCCCGCCACCGCCCCTCTTCTTCCTCCCCTCAGCCCCCCGTTCTCCTGGGCAGGACGTCATTGCCATGGAATACTCTCTTTGGCCCCTCTGGGTCACCTGTCCTGGCTTCGCCCCTCCTTTCTCCTGAAGAGAGAAATAGGAAGAAGCTGAGAAAGTCCTTGACTGTCTGACTGCAACTAAGAACATCAGGGTGTTCTCAGCACTGCTTTCATTGTAACTCCCAAACACAGCATCCCATCAGCTGCTACACATGGAGTTAACTCTATCCTGACTGAAACCAGGACACCTGGCCTGAAGAGTTCTGCCCTGGAAAAGGAGTCCCTGCAGGGAGACAGTGCTGCAGCAACATCCCTCTGCATCGACCCCTCCCCATCTCTGCAGAGCAGACACCCACCTGCTTAGCTGCAACCTCTTCATCGCGCCCATCTCCGATCACCACATAGGTGACTTTCTTTCCAAACCGTGACACGATCCTCTCAAAGCAGCTCTCTTTACCTGTCAAAACACAATCCCACTACAATGAGCCTTGGGAGAGAGGAACAGCATCCTGAACAGGTGCTGCCTTTGCAGTAGGGAACACATTCTTGTCTTCCTGGGAAGACAAGACCCAGGTCAGCTTGTGAGGCCAGAAGCCAGCACTGTTACCTGGGCAGCTGGACCACAGCAGCTGCTCAGAAACCATATTCCCTCTGTCAAAATCCCAGGTGACCCCCAGCAGCCAGCTCAGTGCCAGGCACTCAGCACAGCCCCTTACCTATTTTTGTAGCACTATAAATATTCTCGATGGGGAACACCTCGCCCAACCCGTACAGGAGAACTTTGGCAAGAGCTGGCACCAGCTGGGTGGTTGTGATCAGGATGTTCACACAGTTTTTTCTAGAAGAAGAAAAACACATGTCGAAGTGCAGCTACAGCCAGTGGTGCTGAGGCTACTCCAGCAGTGTGCTCAGCTTTCCCAAGTGCCACACACTTTGTGCCAGGTTTTCAAGAGGCTTATTAGGTCAAGCTTCTGATTTGGGGGGGGGGTTTCTCACTTTTTGTTTTAAACAGAAACCCTCCAGCCAAAATGCAATTTTACAAGCACAGCCCTATTATGGGTCCTTCCTAAGAGCAGATGTTGCAGCAGAAAAATCCCAAAGGGTTTCAGGAGTGGAGTTCCTGCACCCATTCCCTTTGCTTCCCAGTACCTGGGACAGACAGCAAGAGTTTTCCATCCAGACACTGCTGCAGCACAGCACTGCATGCAAACCTGAGTGGCAGAGAGGGTTCAGAAAGCAGCACAGGCATTTCCATGTTCCTCACCTGGACTGTATGAGCAGCAGGGACTTGAGTGCAGTTTCCAGCCAGGAATCTGTCAGCACTTCTATATCGGTCCTTAGTTGCTGCAGAGCTTCCCTCTTCTGGGGGCTGAGGAGGCCTGGAAGGGAAGCAAGGCAATGTTTCCCCCCTGAGCCATCTGCAATTCAACAGCTGCCTGTCCTGCTGTGACACAGGACTGAGGGCATCTGACAGCTCTGATTTCTCCTGGTTATTTCTCAGGAAACACCCAACAAAGTGGATTTCCCTTGTACAAAGGTCTCAGCAGGAGGTGTTGTCCAAGGCCACAGACAGCAGAGGAAGGAACTCCCACAGTCACCCCCTGACATCCTGCTTCCCAAGGGCCCTTTCCACTTTAATTCCTTGCAGATACCTTTTTTAACCCCCTTTGTTTTTAAATCACCACCCATATTTTGTATCCATCCTTATCCATTTTCTCAGAGCATCCAGTTCTGAACTCATGACAGCCAGAAATGGAGCCCATGCACTCAGACCTGCTCCTGCCACTTAACACAACCAGGCAGCACCTCAAGGCTGAACCTCTCCCCACCTATTTCCAGCCCAGAATTATCCCAGCCCACTGGCAATGAGGCATGGTGGGATCTGCCATGAGCTGTGCTCACAACTGCTTTACCATGTGGCTTAGACAGGTCCTGGAAGACTCTGCATCCAGGTTTCCCAGATGCAAAACATGGATTATGATCCCACCAGAAATAAGGTACCTGCACCATGCTCAAGTGCAGACCTACAGATTTTTAAGGCAAAGGTTATAGGGTTGAACACCTTCTTTTTAGAAAATATGTCCAAGAAAACATTCTAGCAAGGTTCTTTTGTGTAGGCAAAGGGTACCAAATGCCACAACCCACCAGGCCCAGTCCCCCTGCCAGCCAACTCCAGCAGCATCCCCTTCCCAGGGATCCCAGTGCCAAGATTCAGACTAAGCAGAAATGGTTCCTGCATTTGGTGTCTGTGGTTTGCTCCATTGTTACTGGTTTGGCATTGGAAGCAAAACTCAAGACATTTTAAGGGACACTGAACAGATGGTAGAGATGTTGTGTCAGACTGTGAGCATAACAGCCAAATGGGTAAACACTCTGTTGTTTGACAACAGCATGATAGAAGGCAGACCTTGTGAAGACACAAGTGAGAAGACCTAAGCAGCATGGTATGTGAGTCACTCAGAACCACACTCTCCTGAGCTGGCAGGGACCCATCAGGACCATCAGTGCCACTCCTGGCTCCACACAGCCCAGCCCAGGCAGAGCTGGCACTGAGCACATTGTCCAGATGCTTCTTGCCCTCAGCCCAGCTCGGGGCTGTGACCCCTTCCCTGGGGAGCCTGTGCCAGTGCCCGACCCCCTCTCAGTACAGAGCCTCTTCCTGACACCCAGCCTGACCCTCCCCTGGCAGCTTCATGCTGCTCCCTGGGGTTCTGTCCCTGCTCCCCAAAGAGAGGAGAGAGATCAGCACTGCCCCTTCAATCCCCTCATCAGGAAGCCACAGACCCCATGAGGTCTCCCCTCAGCCTCCTCTTCTCCAGGCTGGACAAACCCAGGGCCTTCAGCCTCTCCTCATAAACCTCCCCCTCCAGACCCTTGCCCATCCTTGTTCCCCTCCTCTGGACACTCTCCAATAGTTTTGTGTCCCTCTTGTCCTGTGACACCCAAACCTGCCCCCAGTGCTCGAGGTGAGGCTGCCCCAGCACAGGGCAGAGCAGGACAATCCCCTCCCTGGCCTGGCTGTGCCGTGCTGGATGCCCCCCAGGATGGGCTTGGCCTCCTGGCTGCCTGGGCACGCTGCTGGCTCATGGGTAACTTGCTGTCAACCAAGACCCCCAAATCCCTCTCAGCACAGCCGGCCTCCAGCACCTGATCCCCCAGGCTGGATGTGCAGCCAGGGCTGCCCCTTCCCAGGGGCAGAATTTGGCACTTGCCCTTGTTAAACTCCATGCAGTTGGTGATTGCTCAGCTCTGATCTCTCCACGTCTCTCTCCCTGCAAGGCTTCTCCACCCTCAAGGGAGTCAACAGCTCCTCCCAGTTTGGTGTCTAAGCAGAGTGACAGGCAGCCTTTCATACAAAATTAGCAAAGGGACAACGTTTGCATCAAAACTTTCTCTAGGTGCAGGCCTGACTGCTGCTCCCTACGTAACTCCTGGGCTGCACCAGCACAGCACTCAGACTTACCCTCTTGGATCCCATGGAAACCTGACCCCATTCAGTGCTAGAAGAAGGTTGCTTTCCATGTCCAAACACTCAGGAAATAAAAAGCTCTGAGGAAGGGGAGAGTCTGGCACCACACACTCTGTAGTGCTCAGACACTGACCAGCAGCTGCACACTCACCTCCAACGTTGCTTTTGTACTTGTCGTAGATCTCCCGTACGCGGCGGTAGCGGAAGGCCAGTTTCCTCATCCAGTCCACTCCTCCCTGCACACCCACTGATGAGCTGTGATTGGTGTTACTCCCTGAGCCACTGAAGCCATCCGTGGAGAAATTGTAGTTGCTGTTTCAGAAGACCAGATGTGTGACAGGTGTGTGCCACAGGAGCAGAACCACTGCAGCTCCACACAACCACCCCCAGGCTCCAGCACTGCAGACTGACAGCCACTGGCTGTGTGCTCTGGCATCCTACTGCATCTGCTGCCAGTTCTCATCTGCTGCACTGAAATGTGCTGATTCACCTCTTCTTTTTCACTCTTCACTACAAAACATTCCTCTGCTCCTTGTCAGCTCATTTCTCTGCCACACCAAGCACCCCTCCCCCTCACAGCCCCTTGCTCACCCAGCACATGATGACATCTGTGTCTTTACACCCCAGCTCCACAAGCAGAAGAGCTGCTGGCCCAGCTCTGGACTACAGGAAGCATGCCCTGCAGCACCCCCTCTCTCAGCATTTCTCTCTCCTTGGCAGACAGGCACTTCTCTGACCTTGCTGCAGCTCATTAATGCAGCACAACATTTACACTCACCCCTCTCGTTAGAATCACAGAACGGTCTTGGTTGGAAGGGACCCTTTAGACCATCAAGCCCACCCATTATCCTGACCTGCCAACCACCATGAGACCATGTCCCTCAGCACCACATCTAACAGTCTTAAATACCTCCAGGGATGGAGACTCCAGCACTCCCCTGGCAGCCCATCCCAACGCCCAGCAACCCTCTCTGGGAAGAAGCATTTCCTCACATCCAATCTCAATCTCCCCAGAGTAACTGGAGGACATTTCCTCTTGTCCTATGGCTTGTCACTAGGGAGAAGAGGTCAGCCCCCCGCCCTCTCCTCAGCCCCCTCTCCTCAGCCCCCCTCTCCTCAGCCTCCCCCTCTCCTCAGCCTCCCGCCTCCCTCCTCTCCTCAGCCGCCCCCTCTCCTCAGCCGCCCCCTCTCCTCAGCCCCCTCCTCTCCTCAGCCTCCCCCTCTCCTCAGTCCCCCCCGCCTCCTCAGCCTCCCCCTCTCCTCAGCCTCCCCCTCTCCTCAGCCCCCTTTCAGGTAGCTGTAGAGAGTGATCAGGTCTCCCTTCAACCTCCTTTTCTCCAGCCCAAGCGACCCCAGTTCCCTCAGCCCCTCCTCATACCATGTATTCCCCAGCCCCTCACAAGCCTTGCTGCCCTCCTCTGGACACACTCCAGCACTTCCCTGTCTCTTCTGTAGTGAGGGGCCCAAACCTGAATGCAGGACTCAAGGTGGGGCCTCACCAGCGCTGAGGGCAGGGGGACAATGACTTCCCTAGTCCTGCTTGCCATGCTGTTCTTAGCACAGACCAGGATGCTGTTGGCCTTAGTGTGCCCAACCAGCTCGCAGGAGGATGTGAGCCACAGGGAGACTTTCAGAGGTCAAAATCAAGAAGTCTGGAGTGTTGATTTTACATTTATCACATGTCCTTGAGCACACAGGTGACATAGCCAACATTCACCAGTAGACAACCTAATTTTGATTGTAATACCAGAAGTCTTAATGCTTTGTAAGTCCTCAAAGAAATACCACCCCACAAACAAACAGTTTGCCAAGTTTCATCCCCTGCACAGTGCTGACCTCCATCCCTCAACCCCACCTGGGTCTGAAGTTCCCACAAAAACCAGATCACACCAAGTACACGTCTCATGCACCCATCAGTACAGCACCTTAGATCCTGGCCGTTGTCATCCGATGCCACATCTTCTATGTGAACCTGGTCACACTCCTGTTCAAGAAGAAAATAAAGTCATGTTGTAATCCAGAAACCTGCTGAGATTTGCAGACTGAAGAAAGCATGCTGTAAAACAAGCCCCTCACTTCTCCCACCAGCAAGAAGCCATACCATAGTGCCTCCAGCATCCTATTCATGATTTCATTAGTTCTATCTACCTGTACAAGATTTTACTTCTCAGCACCCCCAGGTCCCTGCTGAGACTGGGGTCTGAAGGACCTGACAAGCCTGAAAAAAGCTTGTTTGTGTTTCTATGTAATTTTAAGTTACCTGCAGAAAAGCAGCTTGTACACTCAGTGAGCAGCCTGAGCTCAAAGCTCACTTGTCATCTGAAACCCTTTTGCTGTTTCACAGAAACAAATCAAACAAGCCCCACAAGACATTACTTGGTCAAGCACTGACATTCCACTTCATCAACACAACGGTCTGTGCTGTCACCAGAGCACCACGGCACATCCATCCACATGATGGCACTGCCAAGGCTCTGCTGCTCAGCACAGAGGATTCAACCCAGAGATAAATCCCTCTGGACAGGAGCTGAAGCTTCCTCATTTCAAGACTTGCTGCTGCTGCTAACCACCACCTGCAGCTGGGGTGATGGCATGGTGACGGTGTGGATGACTGCCTCTCCAGCTCAAGAGGTTGTACTTGGTGGGTTTTGTGGTTTTTTTCCCCTGGGGCAGGGAGGGAGCTGTCACTGCCACCTCTGCAAAGCTCAAGGCTGCAAGTAGCCCTGGCCACAAATGGGAACTTAAATGAAGTTTCTATTTGCATCTTGACTTCCCACCATGGTGCACCAGTGACACAGTGGCAATGATCTGGTCACTGCTCAGATTCAGCCTTCCCAAGCTTCAAACTACTCCTGGAAATCCTGAAAATTAGGTCCACAAGACTCTATTTGTGGGCTTGTATCAAAGAAGACACAAGTCAGGCAACTTGCTGTTCCCAACCACTTAGCTCCAGGCTCTGTCACACCTCCCTGGACAGATGGCACTACTGGGCCCATTCCTGTCACAGTAGAGGGTGTTGCTGTGATTTACATCCCACTCGTGTGGAAGTGGTGCAGAACAGAGGGATGCATTCCATTTGGGAAAGAGCACTGGGGTGAAAGGGATGGGAGCTGATCCTTGAGGCTGGATGGGAACGGGAGAGCAGCAGAGAGAGCTCATGAGAAACAAACAGAGGGTGCTCAGGACCTGCATGCATGCAGTATGCTTGTCTGTGGAAGTGTCCCTTTCACAGCTGTCACACAGTCGATGGGACACCAGCCAAGGCACAAGCTGTAGTCTGTCCTTGGCTTAATCCAAGCTCCTGAGAAGGGATGATTCTCAAGGACACCTTTTCCCCCACATCTCTGCTCTCCATTCCAAAACAGGAGCAGTGAAGCAAAGTGCTCACCAGTCCAGAATGCAAACAGAACACAAAGCAGATTTCACTCTTTGTATTTCTATCAGTTCAAGTAGAAACCCTGAGAGCTAAGAGAGCCCGTGGCACCCAGAGCCTGCAGAATGCCTGGCTTGGTTGTGCTTAGAACCATCCCAGCTTTGGCAGACTGCACCAGCACCAAGTGGCTCTGAAGCACAACAGCCCTCACAACCAGCACAGGGTAATTCCAGCTAGGGAACGTGGACTTTTGCCTTTCAAACACATTTACCACATACCTCCAAGTCATTGAAAAACAAGTGGGTATCAGCCACCTCAAAAATCATCTCCTCCATCGACAGACCTGAGCCAATCACCAGAGTTGGGTCCTGGCAAAAGGAAAAGGGAAACTGTGAATTCACCATGGTAACAGGCAGAAGGGAACTGTGATAAACCTTTCACCAGTTACATTGAAGAGTTTCCACCCTGTGTCATTTCTGATACCATTCCATCCACATTCAGTGGTGTCAACTGCAATGCCCCATGTATTTTAAACAGATCAACACAAATTCCACATGCTGGCAATACAGCAACCCAACCCTGAACAGACACCTCAGCACCACACAGAGGGACTCAGGCATCTTCAGAGGCAACACAAAAAACCCATTCACTCATCTTCAATATATTTTGTAGAAAACCCAATTCTTCCCACTCTGTGCCATGGCCTTGGTAATTTCCAATGAGGATAAAAGCAGCCTGGCATGTTAAGATGTGTGTCCTCAGAAGGCTGGTGCTTGTGATGCTCATGTCCTACCTCTGCATAAAGCCAAATTTAGTGTTCACTCCCTGCCCCAAGCTGTGAACAAGTTAAAATATCACCTTACACATTTAAACCCCCAAAATATCTCTTCCTATGCAAAGATTAAGGTTAACTTCTATAGGACAGATAGGTTTTTCCTCCACAGAGAAGCAGTGTTACCTTGCCATACTTCTGAGCATAAGACCCTGTGAGAAGTGAATGGAAGATGATGATGGTCTCATCGAGGTCCCAGAGAAACACTCGCTGTGTGGAGAGTAAAAAGCAGGTTAGAGCTGAGACACTCCCAGCACTGAGCTGCACTAAAGGAGCAAGTTTCAGGTTAATTTTGCAGCTAGCTGCAGTTTGCTTTTAACAGAGGAACAGTGTTCATCTTGCAGGCTGAAGATGTGATTATTTAAACTCTCTCAGTTTAATGTGGTGGAGCTTATGTGCTGCTAGGGTGCAACTGCATGCCCAGAGTAAGGCTTTCTTGTGGGGCTGCTTCAAACACTTCTCTTCCTTTTATGGTGACAAAAGCCCAAACTTAAAGCATGCTAATGACCTCTGGAGCCCTGCTAGGGCAGCCTGTGCCATCTGGAGAGCAAAGGGCCTTGCTGCTTATCAGACACCTTGGTTATGACACACGGGGCACTGGCTGCCAGGAGGATCAGCAGGGCTTCAGTGCAGAAGGACTCTGATAAGGTTGAGAACTGGGCCAACAGGAACGAGGAGTTTAACAACTGCAGATTCTGTGTGTGAGGCAGGCTAAGAGCTCGGTTTGCTCCAGACTGAGAGGAGCTGGAGAGTGCAGGACATCAGCACAACAGGGGCCCACAGCGCCCTCCCCGTGGGCAAGGTGAACTGAGTGCTGAAGAATCCCCAATCCTTCAGCCTAGCTGAAGGAGAAAGGTGCTGTCTCACCCTACTTGGCACTGGGAAGGTCACCCCAGATTGCATCCCTAGTTCCAGAGGGATTTGGGGAATCCAAAGCGCAGCCAGCAGTCTAGGGGGAGGCTGAGGGAGCTGTGGTGGGTTGTGTCTGCAAAGAGGAGGGCAAGGGTGATCTAATGCAGACCTCAACTAACTGAAAGGGGACTGCCAAGGTAACAGAGACACTCTTCTCAGGAGTGGGGGACAGAAAATTGCCATGGAAAAAGAAGGGGAAATTTGCAGCTTGGGAGATTCCAGCTGAAGACAGGAAACCCCTTTCCCCAGGTAGTGCTGGGACAGAGCACTAGACAGGTGAACCTTGGAGGTTCTCCAGACTCTGCTAGGCAGAACCAAGGTGCTGGGCCAGCCCTGCTCTGAGCAGGAGGCTGTACTAGAGACATCCAGATGTCTCCCCCGTTGATGTCACTATGATTCCAAGATGCATTTAAGTGATGCCTGTCAAGGGCTGCTGAAGAGGCCAGGGCTCAGGTAACACGGAATTTCCCAAATTATCTTTCAGTACAGGATGGAAGTGGAACTGTTGGAGTGAGTCCAGAGGAGGCCATGGAGATGATCTGAGGGCTGGAGCACCTCTGCTCTGGAGACAGGCTGAGAGAGTTGGGGTGGTTCAGCCTGGAGAAGGGAAGGCTCCGGTAAGACCTTAGAGCCCCTTCCAGGCCCTGAAGGGGGCTTATAAGAAAGCAGGGGACAGATTTTTAATAGTAGGGCCAGTTGTGACAGGACAAGGGGTAAAGGTTTTAAACTAAAAGGGGTAAGGGAGAATTTTTTTTATGCTGAGGATGGTGAGACCCTGGCACAGGGTGCCCAGAGAGGTGGTAGATGCCCCATCCCTGGAGATGTTCAAGGTCAGGTTGGATGGGGTTCTGAGCAACCTGATCTGGTTGAAGATGTCCCTGCTCACTGCAGGGGGTGGGACTAGATGGGCTTTACAGGTCCCTTCCAGCCTAATGATCCCTATGCATTTCCATGGAGATGGGAGGAAAGACAGACAGGAGGACTTCGACTACCACACTCTTCTGCAGTGCTGCTTGTAGAAAACAAGATTACTACTTACTTCCAGTTCACTGTCCTGAGAGGAGGAGGTATCTGCTTTCCTCTTCCCCCTGTTCTTCCCAGGGATGTTTTTTCTTGCCTGCTCATCTAACTCTTTACTTGCTGTGGCTTTTGATAATGAAGGACTTGTGGATGCATCTCCTAGAAGAAAGCAATCACACAGCTCTCACCCTCTCACATCTCAAACACCAACATACAGCTTAGAGCATTTGGCCACAAACCACCTTTGCAAAAGGCAAGATGTTATCTTGCTTTATTGATGCAGTTGACCCCTTATTAGAACACAAACCATGATCTGGTTTCCCATCACTTCAGCACATCACCTCGATTCAGCCCAGGAGTGAGCTCCTTGCTGCATCCCGCTCGGTACCGAGCTGGGGCAGCACCCTCCATCCTAAGGCCTGTAGCTGCAGACTCAGAATGGTTTGGTATCCCCTCAGATGTCTCATGGGCCTGGCACTACTTTATTACTTGATTGGTTCTTTTAATACTTCTTCAGAGACCATCAGAAACCCTCCAGTCTGGAGTGAGTGTACAAAGGAAAGCATTTAATGATGCCTCTCCCTCCCTCCCAGACTTCCTGGACTAGTCAAGCACCTTTAGTGTCAAGCAGCACCATACAACACATGCCATCTTCACCTCCACATACACTACTCACCCCTGTGAGCCTCTGACTGACAGTTAAACAATACTCAGTGCTGGAGTCACCAGGAGTGTGTTAATCACACACAAACCCCAGTGCCTGAACCGTGAAGTGGATGTAGGGGGACTACAGCTCCACTGCCCCATCTGGGAATTCGTACAGGGTAACAGGGATGATCTCATCTCCAGAGATCCAGACCTGGCAGGCATCCTGGGGATACATCACAGAGCCTGCTCTGCTACTGGTAAGAACCCCCTTCCCACGGAAAGAGTAATGGGTGCCCAGCTGAAGGAGAAAGGTGCTGTCTCACCCTAACCATCACCATAAAGTCTAAAAATAAACAAACAGAAATCCAAGTTTGATGTGCAGAATCTTACACCCCTGAATCCCTCATTAACAGTTCAGGCAGAAGAGTTAACATGCCAGGTGTCTGCCTAACCACTCCAGAAACAGGACCAGAACTGCAGCAGGAAGGCAGAGAGCTCAGGGGACTTGAAAGAACTTGGATCCAGTCTGGGTCTTGAACATGAGGCACTGCAATTCCTATGAAAACTTACGCAGAGTGTTGAACCTGCAGAACTCCTGAGCTAAGCAAACAGTGCTGAAAACATTAACAGCTGCAGTGCCTTGAAATAACAGGTCAACTCCTCAGGGTTACATCTAATAAGAATGGCTTCTGGTGGGTAAATCTGCCGTTGGTCACCCCAACTAGAGAGCAACTGCTTCTTGAAGGAGGGTAAGTGCTGAAGCACCATGCTTTTTGACTTACAAAGTCACAGCATGGTGTCTGTCATCCCCTGTCTGTAGCAGCCCATTAGGTGAAGGTGAGAGAGGTCTGGAACTGCCCCAAGTTCAGGCCCATCAGTTGGCACCATCACTGGAAACCACCCATCCCTGCTTCTGGGTTGCCTGAATGAAGCTGAGGGCTTGGCAGAGCTCAAGTACTACTGATGGACGTGAGAAGATGAAGAAGGCAAAGCTCACCAGCTCCCACAAGCAGGTGGCTAACGCCCAGTCAATCTCCAAGGGACAGCCACCTTGGAAATTCAACAAGAGCAAGTGTAGGGTCCTGCACCTAGGGAGGAATATCCCCAGGCACCAGAACAGGTTAGGGATGACCTGCTGTGGAAAAAGACCTGGGAGTCCTGGTGGACAACAGGTTGACCACAACCCAGCAACGTGCCCTGGGACCAAGAAAGCCAACGGCATCCTGGGGTCTATCAAGAAAAGTATGTCCAGTTGGCTGAGGGAGGTTCTCCTGCCCCTCTGCTCTGCCCTGGTGAGGCCTCACCTGGAATACTGTGTGCAGGGCTGGGATCCCTGGGTCAAGAACGACAAGGCTTTCTCCCCTTCACACCCTGCCAGCAACAGCACTGGGGGCAGACAAGAACCTGTGAGGTGAGCAAGCTGGGACAGCTGCCCTGAGCTGACTGAAGGGATTTCCCATATGTGGTGGTTTAGCCCTGGCTGGAGGCCAGGCACCATTTCACTCTTCCAGTCAGCCCTGGAATTCCCTCCCAGGGGCATTCAGAGCACAGGCAGAGTCTCCTGAATCACAGCAGCAGAAGACTGCCAATACATCAGTTTGGCTGGCCCACCATAACAGTCCACACACCAGTGAGACCAGTCTGCAACAGAAGGCAAATGTCCTGCCCAGGCCAGGCCACCACACAGAGGTGCTGTAATTAACGTTGGGGAAAAGGTTTTCCACATTTCCCACTGTCTGCCACAGGTGTTTGCAGCCCCCCTCCCAAAGAGCCCCCATTACCAGAGGAATGTCTCTGCACCGTCCGTGTAGGCACCATGGCGTTTGGTTTCTCAGCTGGGTACGTGGTTGTTGCTAGTGCAGGACCCTCCGCGTTGCTGTCTGCTGGTGTTACAACTCCAAAGCTGGGGTAACAGGTCTGGTACTGACTTTGGCCAAGGATGGTGTAGGTAGGATACTCCTGTTGGAGAAAAGCAGTTGTTTTTCTGGGACACTCCTTGCAGAAGACACTCTAAGGGTGACATTTCTACTAGTATCTTCCTGCCAGAGAGAGACCCCTCAAGAGCACAGCCCAGCTCTATGCTAATTCTTTCTGCATAAGTAACATCCCCTAAAAGGGCTAAAAGTCTCCCTTTTAGAGCAACATAAGTAACATCCCCTAAAAGTCTCCTCTCAGCCTCCTCTTCTCCAGGCTCAACACCCCCAGCTCCCTCAGCTGCTCCTCAGAGGATTTGCCCTCCAGCCCCTTCCCCAGCCTGGTTGCCCTTCTCTGGACTCGCTCCAGGACCTCCATGTCCTTCTGATGCTTGAGTCCCAACCCCCCAAGGCCCTGGCACAGGCCAGCAATCTGTCCTGCAGACAGGAGGGCAGAAAGCACAGGGCTGCTCCTCTGCCACCAGTTCCTTCAGGAATGAATTCGTGATGAAGGATGTGTCAGTATCAGGGGAGCATCGAGTGGATGCCAAGGCATCAGCCCCCACCCTGTGTTCTGGAATCTGGGGGCTTGCCTTGCATTTTGCTTTCTGATACCAGGTGGGTTTGGCACTGGCTCACAATGCAATCCCAGCCCCAGGAGCTCCAGGATCAGCCTTTACTCCTGGCCTAAATTAAGCAACCAACTACTTTACATCCTGTGGTGAAAAGTATCCACTTCTGAAGGCTATTAACTCATTTAGAAGATTGCCAAGCACAGGAATCTGTGCTTGAGGATTTTTATTTCTGCAACAGAGAGCACAGCCACACAGAATCACCAGGTTGGAAGAGACCTTTAAGATCAAGTCCAACCGTCCCTGTCCTGTGCTGACCCAGATCCCTGAGCACCTCATCTCCCCTCTGTTCAACACACCCACGGGGGTGACTCAGCCCCTCCCTGGGCAGCCTGGGCCACAGCCCCACAACTCTGCCAGGGAAGAACTTTGCCCTCCCAGCTGAGCTGACCCTGCCCTGGCCCAGCTTGAGCCCATTGCCCCTTGTCCCAGCTCCTGGCCCCTGGCTGAAGAGACCAGCGCCCACCTTTCTGCACCCTCCTGGCAGGGCAGGGGAGGTGGGCAGAAGGTCTCCCCTCAGACTCCTCTTCTCCAGGCTCAACACCCCCAGCTCCCTCAGCTGCTCCTCAGAGGATTTGCCCTCCAGCCCCTTCCCCAGCCTGGTTGCCCTTCTCTGGACTCGCTCCAGGACCTCCATGTCCTTCTGATGCTGAGGAGCCCAGAACTGGTCACAGCACTCGAGGTGCAGCCTCCCCAGTGCCCAGTACACCCCAGCTGTCTCAGCACATGGGATCCTCCCTGTTCTCTCAAAGAGCAGCTGAGGTTTGTGAACCTTGGTCTGTACCACTGAAAGAAAATCTCTTCTTCCCCCCACAGCTTCAAGCAACTTCACATTCATGAAAGAACCTTAAAAAGCAGCAGCACAAGCACACAAGGATGTTTGTGCACCTGTTGTGTCTTCCACTCCTCCTCTGCTCTGTTCCTGCACAGCCGTGACACTGACCGGTCCCTCTGTGTACTGACATGTTCAGACTGGCAGCCAAGCACTGACTGCTCGGCACAGCCCAGGGCAGGGCAGCCAGGGGAAGGGCTCTGGGTTAGCTGCACAGCTCTTGGGAGTTTATTTTATTCTAGCACAGTCAGAACACATCTCCTGCTTCACTGGTTTGTTTGAGAGAATAGAATCTCCTGAGCTGGGAGGGACCGATCAGGACCATCAGTCCAGCTCCTGGCTCCACACAAGCCCAGCCCAGTCAGAGCTGGCACTGAGCACATTGTCCAGACACTTCCTTGGGGCTGTGAGCCCTTCCCTGGGGAGCCTGTGCCAGTGCCCAACCCCCCTATCAGTACAGAACCTCTTCCTGACATCCAGCCTAAACCTGCCCATGGCAGCTGTTTGGCTTGCTTTGCTTGTGTGCCATCTGTTTTCTTGCTGAGGGAGAACCAAGGGACTCAAGAACCACCGGCCCATGGTCCTCCTGGTATGTTTGGTGCTCAAAATTTGTTTCTTTTCCACTGTGTCTCCCACAGAGATCCCAGACACCTGTTTAAGATTCCCCACACAATCAGCAGACAAGGAAACAGCTCTGAACAGATGAAGTGAGTTGGTTGCAAAGGAAAAAGCATCATAGTCAAGAGAGACAGCACGAGCCATTCTGCTGACCCAGAGTTACGTACTGAGCCCTCTCACTGGGCTCCAGGTGAAGGATGCAAATATCTGGCCTTTCTCTGAGTTTGAGCAATGTGTGACACAAAGTCAAAAGAGATTGTCGTGGTTTCCCCCCGGCTGTGGGCCGAGCTCCACGCAGCTGCCTGCTCCTTAAAGTAAAAGAGCAGGGGAAGAGGGAAAAAGGGGGAAACAAGGGAAGGGAAAAGGAAGGGGAAATAACTCCAAACCCAAGAAACTAAGAGGCCCGTGGTTTGGGATAAGGAGAGTTTACTAAGAGAACAGAAAGATCAAATATCCCAATGCTAACAGGACTTTAGAGCAAAAGAAGATGAAACTCTTGATCCCCAATGCAGTTTCTCCCCGACCCACACAACTCAGGTACCACCCAGAGCTGTCCCGGAACCCGACCGTCCCCCCAAGCAGCACGCGTCCCGCCACCGCCCCTCTTCTTCCTCCCCTCAGCCCCCCGTTCTCCTGGGCAGGACGTCATTGCCATGGAATACTCTCTTTGGCCCCTCTGGGTCACCTGTCCTGGCTTCGCCCCTCCTTTCTCCTGAAGAGAGAAATAGGAAGAAGCTGAGAAAGTCCTTGACTGTCTGACTGCAACTGAGAACATCAGGGTGTTCTCAGCACTGCTTTCATTGTAACTCCCAAACACAGCATCCCATCAGCTGCTGCAAATGAAGTTAACTCTATCCTGACTGAAACCAGGACAGAGATGCTGCATGTAAACAGAACACAAAGAAGTTTTACCTGTGAGATGCTGGCTACTGCTGATGTGGAGATATTGACAACAGTTGAGGATGTGGAGACTGGACTGGCATTGGTAGTCGATGCTGGAAAATGAAGAATTGGTGCATTAAATCCTTCTAGAAAAGCACAAGAGACAAATCCAATCCAAGCTGTGAAACAAGTACTTCCTAGGCTTGTGTGAAAGCCTTTGTGCAGAGAAACACTCTGCTCCCAACAGCCTGGGTGTATTCTGAGACCAGTAACCTTTCTCCAGGGAAGGAGAACTAGCACCCCTTTAACACCACCACTACCAAATGCTTCAGAAACCTTTCCCTCCATGCCTGCTGAACAACTGGAGTATAATTACATTGCTTTACAAAAAGTTTTGAGAGGACAACAATCCCATTCTGATGTTCAATTAGCAGCAGTTGAAAACGAATCAGGATAAATCAGTGAAATGGGTATGGGTCCAACTCAGCTCTGGTTAGAACAGTCCCTGCACTGGATTGAGTGTATTTAGTCTATTTAGGTTAAAAAAAATTAAGAAAACAGTAAAAATGTTTCAAATAGTATGAAAAGGGTTCTTCTTACTGGAGAAAGCAAAAGTATCTCCCATGTCCCTGTGAGACTGCAACTGGGTTTGGATGAACTTGCTCTAATTTGTCTACAGCTCGTAGGACAAGTGAACAGAGCCACCTGGGTGTCAGTATGAATGGTCAGATGTTTAACACCTTTCATGTCACTGCACTCAGTCCTTCTGAAACACAGAAGAGGCTGTTAGAGCACCATCTGGGAACACCAGCCCTTGAGCATGTTCTGAGGTTTCACCGCTGCTCTGTTCCATCACAAGGGGCTTCGGGACCCTCAAGTGTTAGTGAGAGCAAAGACTGAAACCAGCCTGAACAAACTCAGGATCTACTAAGCCAGGTGCCACCAAGAAACACTTCCTTTTGCTAAACCTTCTTTCTCTGCACACAAATAGACCCATAAATCACTTCCAGATGCTTATGAGAAGACTTGCAGAAATCCACAGTGCTGCTTACTCCACCATGCTGAGAAAAGCCCTTCCCTTCTGCACCCCCACCTGCATGGGATTCACCCCAAGGCCAAGGAGCTCAACTTTCTGAAGGCTTCAGCCTCTCCCCCAGGGAAACAAACCCCAGCTCTTAAAGTACATTGTGTTATGGCAAGCAAAGATACCACCTGGTGAACAGCTCCTGGAAAGAGGAGTGGACCCAAAATAGTCTCAAAAGAGATGAAAACAGAAATGCATCTTAAAAGAGGTGCAGGAATACACAGTGTTTACAAGAGGTGAGAAACGTGATGTGGGGCATCTCTGCAGAGGCAGAAGCCAAGGTAAATAATGAGCTCCTGGGAATCCCCTCACAGCTGGGAGCAGCAGTGCTCAAAACCAGAATTCTGGGACAGAATTCCAGGGGCACATGGGTAGGAAAAGGAAAGGCAGCTGAACAGCAGCCCTGGCAAGGAAGGTACTCAAGTACCTACAGCAGCAGCTACTAGAAGCAGAGCTGTGAGTAAGGCACATGGCACAGATACTCCTCACAAGGAACTGTTGGAGAACAGGGCTTAGCTTCCAAACAAACTCCTTCCAACCGAACACGTCACGGACGCGATCACGGCTGTCAACACCTACACAACATGTCACTTCCCAGGGCACTGCCAAGGGAAGCTCTCCAGGAAAGTTTCTTCCTAGCACAGAACCACCCTGCCATGAAGCTAGAGGGAGATGAACTACCTGGGAGACAGATTACTGTGCCACTTCTCTCAAGATTATCACAGAGAGCAGGCAGAGAGCGACTTCCACCTGCAGTGCTCTGAAAAGGTACTTCTCCACTCAGATGGGCAACAGAAGTTAAGAAATCAGATAAAAAAGATTTCAATTGGTAAAATACAGATTCCCTCAGGTGAACTTCAGTTATCTTAACTCTGGTCTCCTTCCAACACTTCTTTCTTCATTGCCTTTTACCTGCAGTGTTACACGTGAAGTGTTGTCTGAAACCTACGGAGTGTTGGAGTGTTACAGACCTTCACAAACAGCTCCAGCTACAGACTGACCAGCTCTTTCTGCACTGTGGGTCAGTTCCTTTTGCCTGTGCATGGGGCAAAAACAAGCAAAAACATTTGGTGCCAGTGCCAAAAGGGACAACTGTGTGGTGTCAGGTTTAAAAGAACAACAAACACAAGCATTGCCTTGAAGCTGCCGTGACTCCATCTCCTCTGTCTCCCCCACTTCCAGACTCCATCCTCAGACCCCCACCCTCCCTGCCTTGTTCATCCCATTTGGTTTTGTTTCAGTGGTTTGCCAGGATGTTTCAATCTGCTCTGTGCGCTGAGGGAAGCCAGCAGGGAGGCAAGGAGCTTCCATCTCTCCCTACGCAGCTCCCAGTGCTCTGTGACGTACCACCATGGCCATAGCTTGGGTGAGTAAAAGCCCAAACTCTCAGTCACCTCATACATACATCTGACCTTTTATCAGGGTCCAGATATCACATAACTTCAGTCTGGTATCTGCTGACTACACCACATCCACGCAGCACAACACACCTCTGGTGGGCCTGCAGCACCACACCACTGCCTACTACCCTGACTGGAGAGAAAACATGGTTTTTCAAGGGGTTACTGCCACAGTGCCCCAGCCTTCCAGCTCCTGCCTCCCATCACCTCCTTTGCCCCAGTCCAAGTACTGACCTGACCCCTCAGCTTACTAATGTGATGCAGAGAAGGGGGTTTCCTGGCAGCGTGTGAGACGTTTTTCTAAGCAGCAGCAGCACCTCCACAGCATTCAGGTGCCTTTGTCACCATTCAGAAAGCAGCCTGCAGGAACCTCTCCTCAAACCACACACAGTCACAGCAGCACAGGTCCAACAGTGTGAAGTCCTTCTGCAGAGCAAGGCCTGACAGTGCTGTGTCACCTCACTGCTCCCCAGGGATTCCTGTGCTCGCCATGGTGCATCCCTGGGAACTCTGAGGGGGCAGGGCATGCAGCCCCACTTCTGACCTTGGTGATTAAAGCTGGTGTGTCACACTCTGTTGTCCTGCCAGCGGGAGCACCTGGAGGGGCTGTGCTTGAAGGGAGGGAGTGTTTCCAGCACTGCACTGCTCATGGTATGAACGTGGAAAGTAAATTACAGACCAGCATTAGAGCAGGGCGTTCCGTGTCCCAGTGCCACGCGCTGGGCGAGGGCCGTGACGCACCGCCTGGCCCCCCGCCAGTCAGACATGCTAAAACCCCCCTCACTGCTACTGCAAGGAGTCAGTCCCTTTACCTGCCACTCATGAGATGTCATCTGGATATGGCATCCAGTGGTGGGGCCTCAAGCACAAAAAGCATGTTGATAAAACTCAGTGGGCCTGGCAAAGTCTGGCCCCGACGGCAGTCAGGCACCGGACTCTCCATCCACAGAGGGTTTGGAGACCCAACCTGGTTTTGAATTCAGTGCCAACTCTCTTCTGAGCAGGAGGCTGAGCTAAGGATCTCCTGAAGTCCCTCAAACATTCCATGAAAGTATCACACAAGAAATAGAATTGGAATCTTTGAAGGGTAGTTCTGGATTGAGAAATTCACTTACAGGAGCTCTACCAACCTCCCTGTGTGTGTAACGTAGGAGCCATCTACCTCCAGAAGTAATTAAGAACAATTTCTTTTCCAAACCCAATGTCAGTCAGCATATTTCCTGACATCAAGCTGAAAGCCACCAACAAAGGGCTTGGGCTGCAAGAACATTCCCAGTAAAGGCATGCAGGAATACAACATTTAGTCTCCTCTCCCCTTCCCCTTTGCTCCTCACCCTGTGAAGTCCATCAGCGTGGCACCAACAAGCCAGCCTGGTGCATACAGAGCAAATACAAAACCAAACACAGACACACACACAAAGAGAAAAGAGGCAAAGCATAAAGAAGCATGCACAAACCAAGAGCAAACGTGCAGGCCTCTCTATTTGTGGTATATGGACTCAATAAGGTGGAGAGAGATGCAGATAAAAACCATGCCAAGTTACCTTCAATGGAATAAGAATAATGTGCTGGGCTGGGCTGGTTTGTGGTTAACCCTGTAGTGCAGGTAAGAACACTGTGCTGACTTGTAGATGGAGTCTGAATTAAACCACTTTCAGATTTCATACCTGGCCACAGTGCACCTGAATCAGATAAATTGGACCAGTTACAAACAAATATGCTGGGACCAAACAGCATGCTGCTTCCTCAGGTTAAAGGTTTTTGCTCATCACAAAAGCAAGTCACAAATCACACATGGAACATGCTTAATTCCTGCAATAGTAAGTGCTGCCTGTCAGGCTGTCCATGGATCAGAGCTGCTGACAAAACTGGCTGAAAAAGAGAAAATTAAAAGCACCAACAAGACTGATTTCCAAAGCTTTCAACTAAAACCTGTTGTGTCCCAGAAGATTCACTGCCAGGAGCAGCTGCTGATCCCTGTGGTGTCTGTGAGCTGAGTCACACACCATGCAAATGCCTCAGCTGATACACAGCAAGGCTGACACTGGCATCTATAAAGGTCAACACTTCACTGGGCTGGGGGGAGTGTTTGGAAACACATCATGAGTCAGTCATTTTCATAGGTTAACAGTGAACACAGACCTCAAAGGAAAAAAGAAAAGGAGGGGGATCCCCCAACAAATGTTTCCTTGAGATTTCCTGCCACCCTGGGTGTCACTCCTAACAACACCTGCAAAGCACTGACACAGCACAGGGACTGCAACTCATCTGTCCAGGGCACACACAAGCAGTGTGGTTTCAGCTCAGGTCTTGTCTCCTGCACTCATGGGGTGAAAAGAGCATCTGACTGAAGCTCAGGACTGGTTCTTCAGGGCTCTTCAAGCTTTTGTTTAACTGTTTCCAGACCTACAGCCAAAGGCACTTCTCCCTGGCCTTGGTTAGAAAGCAGGAATCGGTCACAGGGATCTACTTAAAAACAAGCAGGAATGTGCAAAGCAGAGGGACAAAGGACATTCAGAGGTAGACACAAAGTTCAGGGCCAGCAGAGAGACCACACTCCTGCCTAAACCCCAAAAAACCCTGTAGCAAGGCTGTGAAAGCCACCTGCAGCCTTTCACCTGCTCTAGCAGGATGAGCCACCAGAGACTGCAGAACTGGGCAAGAGCAGCAAGTCCCAGGAGCTTGCCCTGGGCTGGAGCTGAATGAAATTCTGCAACAGCCTTTGGTTTATTTACACACCTGATCTCAGAGTCACCTGTGTGCCAGACTTAGACCTTCTCCTATCTGTACAGAGACAGCTGTGTTTCGATTCTTCGACTCCCAAGTTGGGTCTTCGTTACTTCAACCTTCTAGAACCATGTTAATTAGTGAGCAAAAGGGAAAGACTGATTTAAGAGAGACTGCAGATACAGTGCAGGAACTCCAGGATAAAGCACGTGGGACACAGACCCTCTGAGAAGAGTGGGAGTAGCTGTATTGGTTTAGTCTGGGAGTGCCACAGCCTTCAAGTGGTTTTCAGAAGGGACACCAAGGAGCTCTTGACAGATGGACAAGGAGCAGACAGTGACAGAGTGAGATGGTCACAGATGATAGAGAAGTGCCTGACAACCGTGACGATGACACACAAACCAAGTGTGAATGCTGTAGGCCAACTGTCCCATGAGGAGTGTAACACCAGGTTAGACACAGGCACCCGAGGGCTGGCTGGCTTGAGTGGTGGGACAAGGCATCTTTCAGCCCTGCTTCCTGTGACCATCCCTGTCACCCCTAGGCACAGACATGTTCTATGTGCCTCACAGCAAGGCATGCTCTCAGCCTGGTGCCACTCCTGTTCTGCAAGACAGGAGCTTATAAGCCAGCAGAGCCTTGATGGTGACAGACAGGAAGCTGGCTGAGAGGGAAGGAGACCCTTCTGTGTCCAACAGCAGCACCACAGCTGGGCAGAACATCACAGGACACGTGTATGTAGAAAGGCCACACACAGGGCATCCCATCACTGTAGGCTGTTCCTGAGCTAATGTAAGCCATCACACCCACAGTGTCTCTAACACCAAGCTACAGCCACACATCTGCAGGCTGTATCTGCTACTCTAATTTTAATGCATTCCCAAGGAAAGCTCTCCAGGCCACAGGTATGTCTCACACAGAACAATGCACAAAATGCATCCAAAAAAGGTTACAGTACAAGGAGAGGTGACAACTGGGCACGTGCAAAGGTCATCCCTTCTCTGAAAGCAGCCACCTGACCTGAGGGATCTCCAGACCATGCTTGTGTTCCTCAGCTTGCTTGAATTTCATACTCAAACCACGTCTGCTTGGCTCCGGTTAGAACATCCATGGAGCCTTCTTCTGATAGAGGAACAAACCCACCACAGAAAGGCTCACAATCCCCTGGAACAGGCTCTTGGATGCTGGGAAAACACCTGACTAAGCTGGCCAAGTCCTCACCTGCCCCAGAGAGATTTTGTGAGCAGAAACAATCTGTAGAATTTCTTCTGCATCACTGCACATTCAGTCCTCTCCACTCCACCTGAGCGTGACACCATGCAAGGGTCATCTCAGCACGACTGAGCAGGTACCACTCTGGTATGATTTCCATCACTTGAAATATGACTTTTAACATCTTCCTGACACTTAAATTCAAAATAAAATTTCAGGGATTTACTAACAGACCTCACAGCCCACCCCAAGACACGTCAGTAACTGGTCACGTTTCAAGGATGCTGAACAGACAAAGGTTCCTATGAAATCAAGAGAAAATGCTGATCTCTTGCTGAAGGCTTCAAAAGAACTTCTCCTGCTATATTCAGAGCACAACTCTGCATAGCTCAGCACCCCAAATTCCAGAACCTACAGTTTAAACACCCCCAAGCACTCTCCTCACCCAAATACAGCTGCCACTACTAGCACCAGAAAACCATCATACACACACAAGCCACCACTAAATTGTCCCACATCTTCCTTTCCCCAAAACATTTGAGAAGTCAGACTAAAACACCTTTTTAAAGCTCCTGGCCTAACACTTCAAGGGAGCATTTGACATGTTGGCCTTTAAGAAGAAAAGCCAAACCCAAAAGCAAAACCTAAGAAGACAGAAAGCAGCCATAGCATACTGCCCACCATGAACCAGCACCAAGCACCCAGTAAGGTGGATCGAAAGGCAACCCCCAGCCACTCTTCAGCTGTACCAACCAGCACAGAAAAGCCCCAAAGGCACAGGAAGAAGCAGCACATCCAACAGCCATCACATGGGCTCCAGCACCACTTGTAGGGAAGAGACTGTGTGACACCAGCACTCCAACCAGACAGAGAGACAGGGAACAGAGTTCAGAAAGACAGCAGACAAATCTGCACTGGCCACTGAAGCCCTGGGGATGGACACACAACTTCTCCTCAGTGGTTCAGCTTTCCAGGGAAAAAGCTCAGCTGGAGGAATGAAGGGAGCTCAGAGAACACAACAGGCAGAGAGACCTTTGGCTGCCCAGGACACGTAAGAGACTCTGCTAGGTCCCTGCCCACCCGAAATCCCAAGTCCACTGTGATGTGGTGGGGAGCGCTGGTTGTTTTCACAGACCTCTGAGACAAACGTCAGTCAGACTGGAACCTCGCTGGCAGGGGCTGAGCTAGAACGCAGAAGCACCAAACACAAGCAGCCACCTGAATCACAGCATCACCAGGTTGGAAAAGCCCTTTAAGATCATCAAGTCCCACCATTCCCATCCTGAGCTAAACCAGATCCCTGAGCACCTCATCTCCCCTCTGTTCAACACACCCAGGGGGGTGACTCAGCCCCTCCCTGGGCAGCCTGGGCCACAGCCCCACAACTCTGCCAGGGAAGAACTTTGCCCTCCCAGCTGAGCTGACCCTGCCCTGGCACAGCTTGAGCCCATTGCCCCTTGTCCCAGCTCCTGGCCCCTGGCTGAAGAGACCAGCGCCCACCTCTCTGCACCCTCCTGGCAGGGGAGGTAGGGAGAAGGTCTCCCCTCAGCCTCCTCTTCTCCAGGCTCAACACCCCCAGCTCCCTCAGCTGCTCCTCAGAGGATTTGCCCTCCAGCCCCTTCCCCAGCCTAATGAATGTCCCTATTGCAGCCACCTGAATGTCCCTAGTGTCCCAAAGAGCCCCGAGCTGCTGAGGGAACAGCCCCACACCCCCAGCTTGCAGCGCTCCCGCTCTATGGTATTCCAGTGATCAGAGCACTGCACCACAGCACTGATGCAGGGTAAATGGGAGATACTGTTTGATGGAACCCTCAGGTCCCAGGTACTGCAAACCCATCCTTTTCTTCCTAAGGATCCCTCAACCACAAGAAAACTCTTTTTTCAAGAATCCCAGGTGTATGTTTATGAAAAAAAATGCTGAAACTTATGTTGACTAATTTTACATATTGACCTCTCACATATCCAAGAATATAAGAATTTGTGCCATATTACTTGCAGCAGAATTAGTAATGGAACTTATGTCCAACTAAACTGAGCCCAGTTTCATTATCTTCTCTCCACCATCTTTCAAAAACACCATGACAAATCCATTTGTTTGGAATACACCTGGAAGTCCTTGCCCTCTCAGTAGCTATCAAAAGCCACAAGTGATGTTGGTTTTATTCAGGCATCTACTTCTCCAGCCAAGGAAAAAAATCATCCTTTTACCCTTGGAGATCCTAAGATTTCAGCACAACAGACAAACCCACAAGAGGCTGTGTCCCACTGGCTGTGCAGTGCCACCACAAGCCCCCACAGCAGACAGCCACGGCGGTCGCACAGGCAGGCGGCTCAGTGCTGGGGTCCCCACAGAGCTGGGGTGCTTGTCCCTCTCACCAGAGCTGGGTGCTGTGGGGCAGAACAGGCTCTGCCAGCTTTGAGCTGGCAACGTTTATGTAAGAAACCAAGCAGGGCAACATTAAGAATGAGAAGAGAAGTTGAAATGACCATTTTTACTGATCAGTTATAAAGCTTCAGACACGTGGAGGGACAGACAGTTGTGGGTTTTCCCACACAAGAGTACAAGGAAAGACCAGGCAGCTTCTTTCACTAGCTGACCCACCCACAAGTTAGGGTTTGGTTTTTCTGTCTGCTCTACTCCTCCTCAACAACCTTTATACGCCATGGAGGAAGATGGCCATGATCTCCTCCAACAGCACACACCCCAAGGTGTGTCTCTCCCTCACACTATAAGGAAGCCCAGGGTGAACAAATGCCATGACCAAGCTTTAGCTGTGCAGTTCCAGCAGCTCTTGTACCCTTCCAGCATGGGCAAAAACTGGAAGGGCTCAAGTGAGGCTCAAGGATGAGAGTAACTTAAGCAAACTTATCCGGCTAGGAAATTTGGAGATGTTTTAGTATGAAAACTACATTTGATGAAAGGTGAAAAAAACGAGTCTTCAACCTGGCTGGTTGAAAGAGAAACAACTACAGCAGAGGTGCTGCAGGATGGGGACTAGTGTGATTTCACACAATTACCAGGTTGGAAAAGACCTTTGAGATCATAGAGTCCATCATTTCACTGTCAAGGAACTGCCCAAACACAGCTATATCACAGCTGGAGACAGTTATGATCCCAAACTAAGATTCATCAGGCAAGCTCCATGGGGGACATACAGCCTAACAGCCAGGAAACCAGCTCTGTGAGGATTAACAACTCATAGCACAAAGCCCCACCGGGATACCTGCAGGCACCAACCCACGGTTCCGGTCAGGCGTGTGTTCTTCTCCCCAACACTGCTTGTTACATTTAACATTGGCTTCTTCAGGAGTCACCAGACAATAACTGCAGGCACTGAGAAGTCTGTGAAAAGGTCTTACCAAAAGGAGGTAGTCCGTAGGTTTGGGTGGTCTGGGGGTAGATGGTGTAGGGCTGAGACTGCTGTAGTGCTTGGTACTGAGTCTGCCCAGGGTAAGGGCTCATTGTTTCTGATACAGGTACAGAAAGGATATGTGCATATGGCCTTTGTGAAAAGAAAAGAGAAAAGTAAAATAGAACTATTGAAATGATGTGTCTTTCCCCCTCCCTCCAAACTAGAAGACATTAAAACATTGCTTTGGGAAGAAGAAACAATACACACTGATGTGCTCTTAGCATGACACCCACTTGTGTTTCCCAGTATGATGGGCTCTTGGTTTTAGATACGCTGCCTGCTCCTCCCAGTGGCACCAGGGGAAACTCTCCTCCATAGTGCTGGAGCCCCAGTGCTTATTCCAGGACTGGACAGGCAGGGTGAGAGGGAAGAACAAACTCCCTGTTTCAATTAGTTTCACTAATGATTAGTTTCCCTTATCATGTCTCACAATACCAAACCCACAAATAATCCCACATCGTGGTGTGTGTCACAACTCCTGGAACACCCACAGCAACTGCACAAGAGCAAGCAGGGGATTGGGCACTACTAAACCACACTGGAAAGAACTATCATGGTCTCCAAATGTGGTGAAAGATGAGAAAATCCTGTCTTCATTTATGTCCAGTCTGTTTATTCCTCAAATATTATGGGCATTAAGACTATCGTGTAGTTAATTACTTGACAGGGCTCATTCATCCTTGGGATCAGAAATCAGCAGCCACCAAAGCTTCAGCATTCCCAGCAGTGGCCACATGTGATTTACAGCATTCCAGAAATGCATAAATATGCACAAAGGTTACTTCAGACAGAAGTAAGAGTTACAGAATTCAGTAACAATTGTTTGACTTACTTTGCAGAATACATTTGTGAGGTATAATCATTTGATGACCTTGGGATATAATCAGTGCATGTCATAACTGAAAAAAAAATAGTTTGTATAATTACACAGACAATTTCAAAACCTGGCAAATGATGACAATGAGATATCAGCATGCACAGGACACTTTAACCAAAACACATGACTTACAAAGGGCTTTTGGTGCCTTGAATGCATTTCAAAGCAAACTACGCACTGCTAAGCAGGCACAACAAAGTTTTTCTTGCCACTTCACAGCAGCTGGATGCCTCAGTCAGTACCATTTCTCCCCTCACAACAGTGCTATTTCTCTTTACCAGTTGTTACCATTGTCTGTTCCAATCATCACAATAAAACTCTGAGTTTGGTCCTGCCCAAACCCTTGTGTATGCCAAGGGGTCTTCATCTGCACCCAGCTTAACATCTCTTTCCTGTGTCCCAGAGCAGAGACCAAAGCAGATGCTTGTTTTGCCAAGCTTTCCTCTCTCCCTCCCTTTCCCACATGCCCTGCCCAGAGCCTGGCTCCAGCAATGTGTCTTTCCTTCACAAACCAGTGGCTCCCAGCTCAACAAACTTCATCCTGTGCATCAAGTGACAGGAGGCTGGGCTGCAGTGCCCAAGGCTCAGAGCCCCACTTCAGACCATCTCAAAATAAATTTGGCAGTTATATTTACTGGGATGTTTCCTGTTTTCTGCTTGAGTAAATCCACAGCAACTGCACTCTGAAACTGGTAGCACAGAGTGGCTCAGGCTGCAAAGCCAAAGAGGAAATGGTCAGATCTTCTCACTTAATACCACCTGTGGCTCTAGCACACAGGACACAGTGCTCAGTTACAGCATTCTGGGTTGGGGTGGAAAAGGGGGCTTGAGTTGCTATGTCCTAACCCAAGAGCCACTAAAAAACCACCCTTGGATTCAGATGAGCTGACCTGACAAATACTCAGCTATCCCTCAAACTAGGAAAGCAAAGGTGTGCAGGATGCCTGCCCATCCCTGCAGGGCCCTGCCACCCAACCTGGCTCTGTGCAGCCCCTTCAGCACACACTTAACACCCACTGCACACTGCAGGGTCACCAAGCTAGATGACTTCTGTGACTGTGAATCTGCATTCTAGTTCTGCATTTCTAGCTTGGATCTACAAGCACCATACCCAAATTCTCAGCAAATGCAGCTGTGGATCCAGCTGACTCATCTGAAGCCAACGTGGGATCAAGCAAAGCACCTGGGGTCCAGCCCTGCCTAGGAGGGGATCCTGGCTAACAGGGTGTTAGTGGTGTGACTGGAGGGGATCCTGGCTAACAGGGTGTTAGTGGTGTGACTGGAGGGGATCCTGGCTAACAGGGTGTTAGTGGTGTGACTGGAGGGGATCCTGGCTAACAGGGTGTTAGTGTTGTGACTTGACTAACGGTCATCAAAAATGGTCACAGATGACACTACACTCTGCCTTGGGATTTGCTCCAGATCCCACTGATCTGCTCCAACAAGTTGGGCTTTCCCTATCTGGAACCATCTACAATGACACTATAGCATCTACAGTAACACTGTAGACTGTTCCTGTCCTATGCTCTCGTTGGTTGCACCGTGCAGTTAACTCTCTGATAAGTTACAGCCAGGGGGGCAAAAGTTACTCTGCACAAGCGACCCTGACTCTAACACTTGCATCCTGCTGCCTAACAAACACCTAACACCTACCTCCTCTTCCTGTACCCTGAGCACAAGCAACTGAGAAATACCAACCAGCAGTCACATGCTCTGAACCTTCTGAGGGCTGCATGAGCCACCTCTGCCTGGTCTGTGTCTGCCTTTACTCACGGTGTAAAGCCCCTGTAGCACAATGATACAACAGGAACCACAAACTGGGAGCTTTGAGACCTAAAGGCTTTCATTTAACACCTGTCACATAGTCTTACACCCTGCAAAAATGGCTTTTCTTTTTAAGGAGTGTCAATATTAACCTGAATAGCAATGAGGTAACGGTGTTCCTACAATTCTCACTTTGGTAACAACATGTAAAGAACTAGGTAATGGTGTAAAACAGGAGAAACCCCACAGCATTTCTGCTCTAACTTCTGGAATGGCTCATCCAGCAACTTGCAGGTTTTGCAGGTTAAAAGTTCAGGTAACTCCTGAAACAGCAACATCACAGAATCAGACTCACCAGGTTGGAAAAGCCCTTTAAGATCATCAAGTCCAACCATTCCCATCCTGTGCTGACCCAGATCCCTGAGCACCTCATCTCCCCTCTGTTAAACACCCCCAGGGGAGTGACTCAGCCCCTCCCTGGGCAGCCTGGGCCACAGCCCCACAACTCTGCCAGGGAAGAACTTTGCCCTCCCAGCTGAGCTGAGCCTGCCCTGGCACAGCTTGAGCCCATTGCCCCTTGTCCCAGCTCCTGGCCCGTGGCTGGTGCACATCACAGCATGCTGATCAGAACAGTAACGACACGATGGGTCAGCACTGGGAGTCACCCAGGATGGATTTCCAATCAAGTAGAGCTGATCTACACTTACAAGTGTGGGCAGCCAGAGCCTTCTACACAGGAATCCTACTCCCCTAACAACCTCCATCCCTCCTTTTCCAGAAGAAAGGACACATTTCATCTTCATTTACCATGCAATCTTTTTACTTTCTGCCTCAGTTTCCCCTCCACTTATTCCATAGGGAATTCCTGCAGTTGATACAGCTCAGTCTATGATTCAGTGTCTCATCCTCACAACAAGCCCAGCCAGCCACAGGGAGATGGTGGTTTATAAAAATAACTACTTTTACAAGGGGCAGTGTGACTGACCAACTGAACTCCCACGTAAAAATCATGTCCAACGATAAGACAGCAGCACCAGGGGCCAGCTGGGGGCACTGACACAAAGCCATCTGTTAGCAAGGGACATCTGCTTACCTAAGCACCACAGCCAGTGCTCACTCTACAACTGATCAGGAGGATAGGCTGAGGGCTACAAGGAGGAGCTAAAGCTTGTGCTTGGTGAAGCAGAGTGATGCAAGCAGTGGAAGAAGACAGAAAAGACAGTGGGAGTGGAAGATCTCCAGAAGATACTCACTCTCACTGGACATGGGAAGGTTTGAACCAAGGCTTGAAGATTCAGGCTTCTGATCGCCGACTTCTGCGTTGCTCACATGACTGCCAGGACAAACAAAGGCTAATCATTAGCATAATGAACTCTTAAATTAACATCCTCAGGCATCATAACTCCTGGGTTCAATCTTCCTAACTGAGACAAAGTGACTCTAACAGAAACTAGCTTTGCACTCTGACATTACACAGAGATCCCAAGAAAGAGGTGTGCAGCTCCAACCTGACATTAATTGTCATCACCTCCAGCACATTCACTCACCAACTGGCCTGTCCAGCTCAGGCTGCAGCTTCACCCAGCAGAGCTGGCAGCTTGGCACCGCTGCCCGCAGCAGGAGGTACGAAGGTCTGTCCTGCTGCCTGGGCATGGCCTCCTGCTCCCCAGCAGCTCCAGCACCCATCAGGCTCCCATCAGAGATTAATTTGCTCACCCAGCACAAACCCCAGGCCGTTGTTTTTGCTGGGATACTGAACAGGCTCAGCTCATGGAGTGACCCAGCAAGCATTGTACCTGGTGCACAGCAGAGCAACAAGCAGAGCTCCCATCTCGGCAGCACTGGGCAGGGATACTGGCTCCTTCACCTGGAGAACCTGCACCCCAAGATTATCATAGTGCCTGCAAACTTCATGAGAGGCTGTGCTGCAGAGCTAGTGGTGACAGAACCAAAGCCAGGGAGGCAATCACAGAAGGAAAAGCAGTTACATTAAGAAATCATCTGCACTTTCTACTCTACCTATGAACAAAGCAAATACATTTCATACCCCAGTACGTGACAAACCCAGACAGGTCCAGTAACCTGTGAACATTTCTTAAGTACCAAAGCAACACCCAGTTCAAGGATGCTTCAACACTGCTCCTCAGGGACAAACCCAGTGCTGAGGAAACCACCCTTAGACTGAGGAGCCTGGGACAGCAAGGCCACAGCAAAGCATGGGGCAGCATTCACCTGGCTCCCACAGGCTGGGGGAAGAAGTTGAGGAGCATGTGGTGTCAACCAGCAGTACCCTGGTAGCTCCATCCTTCCCTGGTGACTCCACCACCTCCCTGGGCAGCCTGACCCAATGCCTGAGCACTCTTGCAGTGAAGAATTTTTTCCAAGTATCATAGAATCACTTGGGTTGGAAGAGACCTTCAAGATCATCAAGTCCAATCACAGTCTAACCCTCTCTAGTTCACCTCTAGACCATGTCCTCAAGCACATCTACACAGTAAATACCTCCAGGGATGGTGACTTCCCTGGGCAGCCTGTTCCAGTACTTGACAACCCTTTCAGTAAAGAAATTCTCCCTGATATCTAAAATAATCTCCCCTGGTACAGTCTGAAACCATTTCCTCTTGTCCTATCACTTGTTACCTGAGAGAAGAGACCGAACCCCACCTCTCCATACCCTCCTTTCAGATAGTTGTAGAGAGTGATAAGGTCTCCCCTCAGCCTCTTTTTCTCAACAGTCCCAGTTCCCTCAGCTGCTTCTCACAGGACTTGTGCTCCAGACCTTTCACCAGCTTTGTGCTCCTCTAAACCTCCTCCGAAACAACTCAAAGCCGTTTTCTCTTGTCCTTTCACTTCTTGGGAGAAGAAAGAAACCCCCCACCTCACTACACCCTCCTTTCAGGGAGTTGTAGAGAGAGATGAGGTCTCCCCTCAGCCTCCTCCAGGCTAAACCACCCCAGTTCCCTCAGCTGCTCCTCATAAGACTCGTTCTCCAGACCCTTCCTCACTTCACTGCCCTTCTCTGGACACACTCCAGCACCTCCGTGTCCTTCTTGTAGTGAGGGGCCCGAACCTGAGCACAGCACTGGAGGTGAGGCCTCACCAGTGCCCAGTACAGGGGGACGATCCCTGCCCTGGTCCTACTGGCCACACTGTTTCTGGTACAAGCCAGGATGCTGTTGGCCACCTTGGCCACCTGGGCACACTGCTGGCTCATGTTCAGCTGGCTGTCAGTAGCCCCCCTGGGGCAGGGGGCTGGGCAGCTGTCCTGGGTAGAGGCAAGGACAGTGCTGGCTGGTGAGTGCCACCGAGCCTCCTTCCTCTGGCTGGTGGGAGGGAGTGAGAACACTGATCACCAGAATCCTCAGAAATCTTTCTCAGTACCAGGAGATGGACAGACTTCCATAGCAAAGCATGAGTTTTGCAAGAAAAGAGCCTATTTCTCCCAGCTCAGTGTATTTCTGTCCTATTCTGGGGGGAAAGCATGCCCTGCTTGTGGCACCCAGTTGCTCTGTGGCTGGCAAGCAGCACAGCCTGCAAGCAGGGGGTTGCTGCTCAGGTCCACTTGCTCTGGAAGACTCTAACAGATCAAACAGCATGTCTGGCCATCTCACACCAGCTGTGTGTCTCACTGCTGCTTCTCAGCACCCACTCCTATGGCTGCTGGGACACATCCATCCCAAGTGCTTTTATTCTCCACCACTTACAACCTGTCCATGCTCATGGACTCGGTGAATGTTTACTGGGCTTGTGGCTGCCCAGCACTGCTGGGAGCCTGACCAGCAGAGCACGCTGTGTGCACAGCCCTGTGCCAGCTCCTCAGGGTGCTTCATGCTCCGAGAGAGGCTCCTGCCCTCACAGGGTACAGACAGCTCTTCCCTTCCTCACTTTCACAATCCAGCTAAAGCAAACACAGCCAGAGCCAGGGCATGGCAGGGAATCAGCCTGGCTGAGGAGGAACCAGTCTAAGGAATTATTTTAAACTATTTCAGAGGTCAAACTTTAAATCCCAGCATCACCAGGTTGGAAAAGCCCTTTAAGCTCATTGAGTCCAACCGTCCCTGTCCTGTGCTGACCCAGATCCCTGAGCACCTCATCTCCCCTCTGTTAAACACCCCCAGGGGGGTGACTCAGCCCCTCCCTGGGCAGCCTGGGCCACAGCCCCACAACTCTGCCAGGGAAGAACTTTGCCCTCCCAGCTGAGCTGACCCTGCCCTGGCACAGCTTGAGCCCATTGCCCCTTGTCCCAGCTCCTGTCCCCTGGCTGAAGAGACCAGCGCCCACCTCTCTGCACCCTCCGGGCAGGGCAGGGCAGGTGGGCAGAAGGTCTCCCCTCAGACTCCTCTTCTCCAGGCTCAACACCCCCAGCTCCCTCAGCTGCTCCTCAGAGGATTTGCCCTCCAGCCCCTTCCCCAGCCTGGTTGCCCTTCTCTGGACTCACTCCAGGACCTCCATGTCCTTCTGATGCTGAGGAACCCAGAACTGGACCCAGCACTCAAGGTGCAGCCTCCCCAGTGCCCAGTCCAGGAGCACAATCCCCTCCCCAGTCCTACTGGCCACACTATTTCTGTCACAAGCCAGGATGCCATTGGCTTTCCTGGCCCCTGGGCACACTGCTGGCTCATGTTCAGCCTGCAGTCACCCAACACCCCAGGCCCTTCTCTGCCTGACAGCTCTCCAGCCAGTCTTCCCCCAGCCTGTAGTGCTGCTTGGGGTAATACTGGCAATACAGAAACTCCAAAAACCAGCCTTTCTTCACAGCATTTGCCACTGCTTCAGGAAAAGGGCAAACCCTATTCTGTTCTCACCATGTGTAAGAAGAGTGATTAGTTCCTAGATACAACATGGATCAGAAAGCATCCACTAAGGCTAATAATAGTACAGTGCAACAGCTTTTAATAGAGGCAGGTATCAACTTGAGAGTGCTTAATTTCTCCAACAGTCACCCTGGAGTTCTGCTGAGAATCACAGCACAGACATCATTAAAATACTCTGCTCATTAAAATACCCTGATCATTAAAACACCCAGGACATGCCTGTTACGTGCAGGACATGCAGCCTGGTAAGATTCTGTGAAAAACAAGACCCTTGATGCACTTCAGACTCTGTATCCACTCTTACAAAAGCTGAATACCAAAGGGCCAGATAATTTTTGTTAATTTGGGAATCTAATCTCAAATTTGTATCTCACGTGGCTGTATTTGCCCCACGTAAGCTTCTAAAGTGGCAGCTTATAATGAGGAAAGATCATTAATAACAGTTCCACACTAAAATCCAATTAAAATCACGTACCTCAAGCTTTGTTCTCTGGATTCCTGCATCTTGGCTTTTTTCACCTGCAAAAAGAAGAACATTCAGAGATGGAGCAACTGGGAGTTGTCCTGGTGAATCCCCTCACACAGCTCCACGGGCAGATCAGTTCACTCACTCCAGAGCCAACCACAGGGTCTTCATCTCCATGCAGCTTCTTCCTAATTAGAAACAGGCACTAATGCCGAGCTCATTAGGAAACCTGCCATGTTTTGAAGTGACAGATGACAGGATGTGCAGCTACAGAATCCCAGCATCACCAGGTTGGAAAAGCCCTTTAAGATCATCAAGTCCCACCATTCCCATCCTGAGCTAAACCAGATCCCTGAGCACCTCATCTCCCCTCTGTTCAACACACCCAGGGGGGTGACTCAGCCCCTCCCTGGGCAGCCTGGGCCACAGCCCCACAGCTCTGCCAGGGAAGAACTTTGCCCTCCCAGCTGAGCTGACCCTGCCCTGGCACAGCTTGAGCCCATTGCCCCTTGTCCCAGCTCCTGTCCCCTGGCTGAAGAGACCAGCGCCCACCTCTCTGCACCCTCCTGGCAGGGCAGGGCAGGTGGGCAGAAGGTCTCCCCTCAGCCTCCTCTTCTCCAGGCTCAACACCCCCAGCTCCCTCAGCTGCTCCTCAGAGGATTTGCCCTCCAGCCCCTTCCCCAGCCTGGTTGCCCTTCTCTGCACTCTCTCCAGGACCTCCATGTCCTTCTGATGCTGAGGAGCCCAGAACTGGACCCAGCACTCAAGGTGCAGCCTCCCCAGTGCCCAGCCCAGGGGCACAATCCCCTCCCCAGACCTGCTGGACACAAATGTCCCATAAGGCCACTTTTATAAAGCCACTTTTACCCACAATTAGTAACATGACCATCCATTTGAAGAAAACCTTTTCAGGCATATCCTCAGCACTGCTGCCAGGAACACAGTTCCTTCACTTCCCCTGTGTGTTGAAACCTTCTCTAAAGTAGGACCTTGGAAAATTTTTCTGTAGTAACTCAGGAGTTCAGATTTTCACTTCAGGTAAAACCAGCACGGCTTCTATTCTGGTTCTGTAGGTGACGGGCTGGGTCCAGTTTCTCTACAGGGTATTTACACTAGGAGAAGCTCTGCCTCAAACACTGTTTTGGGGTTGTCGGGCAAGGTTTGGGGGGTGTTGTGTGTAGGGGGTGCAGGGGTGGCTTCTGCAAGAAGCTACTAGAAACTTCTGCTGGGTCTGACAGAGTCAACACCAGCCAGCTCAAGGACGGACCCACCACTGACCAAGGCCGAGCCCATCAGCGATGGTGGCAGTGCCTCTGGGGAACATATTTAAGAGGAAAAAACCCACAAGCAGCTGCTTTTCACCACCAGAGAAGGGAATGAGATGATGTGAGAACCTTTGCAGACACCAAGGTTGGTGAAGAAGGGGGTGAGAAGGCACTCCAGGTGCCTGAAGAGAGACTTCCCTACAGCCCCTGGAGAAGGCCATGGTGGAGGAGTTTATTCCCCTGCAGCCCATGGAAGATGACGGGGAGCAGAGATCCCACCTGCAGCCTGTGGTGGACCCCACACTGGAGCGGATGGAGACACATGAAGGACACTGTGACCCTCTGGGAAGACCCCACGCTGGAGCAAGCTCCTGGCAGGACCTGCAGCCAGTGGAAAGAGAGGCCCAGGCCAGAGTAGGTTTGGTGGGGGCGCTTTGTGACTCCATGAGGGACCAGGCTGGAGCAGTCTGGGCCTGAAGGTCTGCACTCCATGGAAGGGACCCACCCTGGGGCAGCTGGAGAAGAGCTGAAGCCCTGTGGGAAAGGACTCATGTTGGAGAAGTTCATGGATGACTGCTGGGGGGGGGAACCCCACGGTGCAGCAGGGGAAGGGGGTGAGGTGGGGAGTCCCCCCTGAGGAGGAAGGAGCAGCAGAGACAGCGTGTGATGGACTGACCCCAACCCAATCCCCCTGTGCTGCCTGGAGGGAGGAGGGAGAGAAATGGGGAATAAAGCTGAGCCCAGAAAGAAGGGAGGGGTGGGGGAAGGTGTTTTAAGGTTTGGGTTTATTTCTTATTACTCGACTCTCTTTTGTTTGGGAATAAATTAGATGCATTTTGTTCCACTTTGAGCCTGTTCTGCTGTGACACTAATTGCTGAATGATCTCTCCCTGTCCTTATCTCACCCCATAAACCCCTCATACCTTATCTCCCTGGTCCAGCTGAAGATGGCAGTGATAGAGCAGCTCTTGTGGCCTCCAAGTGAGAGTCAACCCACCACAAATGCCAATTCCATTTCCGAAGGCAGGCTACAAACACCCTGGGAGATCCCAGGAGGGTGACCTGACCGGGGAGTTTCTGCAGCCTGGAGGCTCTGGAGCTCACCACGTCTCGTGTTTAGAGGCCAAACTCAGTGCTGCAGGCCCAGCTGCACTCACCATCCAGCCCCATCCCTCAGGATGCGGAACAGACGGCGCTGTGCAGCACATCTGCTGGGGAGGGGGCTGAGGGCACAGTGTGGGTCTGCAGGGATGGCAGCCCCTGACGTGGGGGCAGTCAGACAGACAGGCTGTGCCCAGCCACCGATGGAACACTCAGCGTGAAGGTCTCAGGGGGTTGAATTTCTCTCTCTCAGGTGAGTAAAAATAAACCACCAGGAAAATGCAATTTAAGCATGAGGCCAAAACGTGCTCAAAGCTTTTTTAAAAACACAATAACCACAGGAGAGTAACTCCTGCTGGACTGGAGGAGAGAGGAGTACAAAAAGGATAAAGGCTTAAGGCAGCAGCAAAGGGCACTGAGTAAGCACACAGGACAGAGATGAGGATAGAAAGGAGGTGAGGATAGAAAGGAGAAAGGTGGAAGGACAATCTTCTCTCCCTGATGAAGTTACTGGTATTTTAGAGCTGTCTCCTGCCATCTCTGTACTAGCCTTGCCAGCAGCTATTCCCTCTGGCACTTACTCTCCCAGCAGAACACTTCAGGCTGTTAGCACTCCTCAGCAGGACCCCAGGCTGTGGCTGAACTATGGTTCAGCTATCACACAGCCTGAGCATTCAGCACTTCAACCTGAGCTGGGAGTGCTGGCGCTGGCACCAACTCCTGGTGAGCTGCTTCAGCCTCACAGCCTTCTCCAGAGCCCTTCTGCTGCCTGGCCAGGAACACGTGCTAATTCTGGTCTGAGCTGCCACAGGGTCCAGGGCCTAAAGGGGCTGTGCCAGTCTTCCCCTCCTAAAGCTGAGGTTAGCTACAACGCTACAGGGGCAGGCATCAGTGTTCCCCAGGGATCAGAGCATGGCTGCTGCTCGTCCACGGGGAATCCTCTCGGTGTCTCTGTGCCCTGCACCAGGGGTTCCAGCTCTCCTTTGGGACCTACCACCACTCCTGCACAGGGACCTCGGCCACCAACACAGCACAAGACAGCTCAGGGTATCAAACTGCTCATGGGGCTCTTAAGGAAACAGGAAAAAAACCCCAGTCAATTCAGAGAAAGAAGAATCACACTACTTCTGACCAAAATTCTACTGATGATTGTCCTGGTTTCAGTCAGGATAGAGTTAACTCCATTTGCAGCAGCTGATGGGATGCTGTGTTTGGGAGTTACAATGAAAGCAGTGCTGAGAACACCCTGATGTTCTTAGTTGCAGTCAGACAGTCAAGGACTTTCTCAGCTTCTTCCTATTTCTCTCTTCAGGAGAAAGGAGGGGCGAAGCCAGGACAGGTGACCCAGAGGGGCCAAAGAGAGTATTCCATGGCAATGACGTCCTGCCCAGGAGAACGGGGGTCTGAGGGGAGGAAGAAGAGGGGCGGTGGCGGGACGCGTGCTGCTTGGGGGGACGGTCGGGTTCCGGGACAGCTCTGGGTGGTACCTGAGTTGTGTGGGTCGGGGAGAAACTGCATTGGGGATCAAGAGTTTCATCTTCTTTTGCTCTAAAGTCCTGTTAGCATTGGGATATTTGATCTTTCTGTTCTCTCAGTAAACTCTCCTTACCCCAACCCACGGGCCTCTTAGTTTCTTGGGTTTGGAGTTATTTCCCCTTCCTTTTCCCTTCCCTTGTTTCCCCCTTTTTCCCTCTTCCCCTGCTCTTTTCCTTTAAGGAGCAGGCAGCTGCGTGGAGCTCGGCCCACAGCCGGGGGGAAACCACGACACTGATAAAAATAAAAATTAACCTAGAACTGGCAGTTTGAATTTCAGACTGTGCAGGAGGAGTGTATTTGGGAACACCTGGCTTCTTCAGTTCAGTAGGTGCTCTGAACATGGCACAGAGATCAGTTCACTTATGAAAAAAACTAAATCCCACCCCAAAAAAAACCACACCAAAATAACCAAACCAACAAAAAATGAAGCAAGGTTCCAGAAGAAGACAGTGAGGTTTTCCCCAGAGCCAGAAGGGAGGAGCTCTTACAACAGGACTGAGCTTCACCTGCTGCTCTGCTGACTCCAGCTCCTCGACCTTGGCGAGCCCCTCTGCTGCAAGGCCTTGCTGTCCTCTGATGAGAGATCTTCTCCCTCTGCCAGACACCTGCCCTCAGTGTTGTACAGGAAACTATTTTACATGACTTTTCCATTGAGTCAAGAGTTGACTTGAAGGGACATCGATAATTGTTTAGAAAATCAGCATCTAGAGAGGGTTTGGTAGTCTTTACACGGTCTGAACACGGGGCAGGCAGTGCAGGCACACAGGGCATGTCACATAAACCAGCCATTTTACACTTCAGTCTATGGTGTGTCTGCCTGTGGGTAGTCCCCACCTCTGAGGGGTGTTAAAAGGAATCCTCCCTACCGTCCTAACACTAAGCACCCCCATTTACACACCCCTGAAACTGGGGTGGGATGCAGGTCCCATGTCCTGCCTGTCACTAAGCGCTGCAACTTCTGCTACAAGCTGAAGTGGGGGAGCACAGTTTAAACACTGTCTTTCAGGGCTTGGAGAGCATTATGTGTGTCTCCTGCCACACACCATGAAACATCTCCCACAGGAACAGCAGATGATGCTTGGGGCACAAAGCCAGGCTGCTGCCCTGAGGTGTTACACCACCCCCCCCCCCAGGATCACCCCCCACCCCAAAGCACACGTGGAGCACCCCTTCATCCTGCGCTGAGCTGAAACCTCTCTGAACACCTCCTTTCAACACATACACCCTCTGGAATCGCCTAGAGAGATGCTGAGGGGTCTCCTGGTCCCCTCTCAGGTTAACAGCATCACAGCTTAAAGACTTTTTGTGCAGAATGACCCTACTCTTTTTAGGAATAAGGAAAGTGGTAAAAGAAATAAAATAATCCAAGGAAAAAGCTTTGGTCTGCCTCAGTGATTCAAGGTGCTCTCAGCTTCAGCAACTTCTGGCATTATGTCCCGAAGCTGTTCTGCTGCACTACACTAAATGACATGTCTCATGAGGTGTTTATCTTTGCACCCACTGCCACCCTTTTACTGCACTGTTGGTTTAAAAAGAAGAAAAAAAGAAAGAAAAAGTCAGGTGACACATTTTAGTTGATCCCTGCTCCACTCATAGACCCCCTCCCCACTCACAGACCCCCCTCCCCACTCACAGACCCCCCTCCCCACTCACAGACCCCCACTCCCCACTCACAGACCCCCACTCCCCACTCACAGACCCCCTCCCCACTCACAGACCCCCTCCCCACTCACAGACCCCCACTCCCCACTCCACAGACCCCCACTCCCAACTCACAGGCCCCCACTCCCCACTCACAGACCCCCACTCCCAACTCACAGACCCCCCTGCCCACTCACAGACCCCCCTCCCCACTCACAGACCCCCACTCCCAACTCACAGGCCCCCTCCCCACTCACAGACCCCCACTCCCAACTCACTGACCCCCACTCCCAACTCACAGACCCCCACTCCCAACTCACAGACCCCCTCCCCACTCACAGACCCCCACTCCCAACTCACAGACCCCCACTCCCCACTCACAGACCCCCTCCCCACTCACAGACCCCCACTCCCAACCCACAGGCCCCCCTGCCCACTCACAGACCCCCCTGCCCACTCACAGACCCCCACTCCCAACTCACAGACCCCCACTCCCAACTCACAGGCCCCCACTCCCAACTCACTGACCCCCACTCCCAACTCATAGGCCCCCTCCCAACTCACAGACCCCCACTCCCAACTCACAGACCCCCTCCCCACTCACAGACCCCCACTCCCAACTCACAGACCCCCACTCCCCACTCACAGACCCCCTCCCCACTCACAGACCCCCACTCCCAACCCACAGGCCCCCCTGCCCACTCACAGACCCCCCTGCCCACTCACAGACCCCCACTCCCAACTCACAGACCCCCACTCCCAACTCACAGACCCCCACTCCCAACTCACAGACCCCCACTCCCCACTCAGACTCCTGCAACTGAAAATCCCTCTGTCCAAACTACTTTTTGTGCTGGAGAAGTGTTTCCCCCAGGCCTGCCTGTGTTAGAGCTCAGTTCTATTTCCAGCATCAGAATCAAAGCAGAAACAGGTTTTTTCCTCCTGAGGTCAAGACAATGGTTTCTCTAGGACCAAATCCAACTCTCAGCCTGATATCCAGAGAGTAACTTCCAAGCCAGGGCAGAACTGGGAAACCCCCACACTCACAGGTAGCCACAAGCAAGGCGATGGGACGTGAGAGCAAGCGCTGCTGAAGGCATTTAAGATGTGGTAAGGCTGCTGTGAGCAGAAGGCTGCTGCAGTCAGGAGTGCAGAACTCTGCTGCAAACCCTCTGCCAGCTTCAGTTAAAATTCCTCAGCTCAAACACACCACCCACTGTTTTTCCCTCTGGAGCCCATTCCAACACCACACTCTCCCCACCACTGTCTCTGTCTGACACCAGCAGCCGTGACAACAGAGCGACCCCAGGGTGCCTGCAAGGAGGGCAGCACGAGCTCACCACCCCATATAAAAAGGAGATTTTGGTCATTTTCTAGCATTAGGGTTAAATAAAGCATTATAAATATCAACTACATGCATCCACAATGCATTCAACAAGGAGGAGGTCACTGTAGGGGATTACTTCTAAACACAAATCCAGATGCATCATTTATTATAAATTCATAGCTTATTGTCATGAGAAGGCCAGTGGGTGACTTTCAATCAGTCTGCCCTGAGCTGTCCTTTGCTCTCTCCTTTCCCCAGGACTGTTTCTGTTTTCTAGCACTGCTGTTTGTGCAGAAACTTTTCCTTTCTAATCTGGACCTGAAAAGGGAAGAGACACTCAAACCAGGCACAAAAAGCCATGGCTGCTCCACATGCCAGGCAGCACCATGTGAGGTGAGAAGTCTAATGTTCATTTAGATCAGGCACCAGCACAAGAAAATGACATTTCCTTTTAAAAATTTTTTTTTGAAGTAAAGTTTATTGAACTCAAAGCCTGACGGCTTCTCCACAGGCTCCTTTTTGGATTTAGTTATCAACACTTTGGATAAACTATTTATTTTGAAGTAACACACTAGTCTTGTTTCCATGATTAAGAAAAGCAAAATAATTTGGGGAAGATGTGGTTGCACAGTGGCAGTGCTGGGCTATCAGGCAGACAGGGTTTTGCAAAGATGACTTCAGTTGTTTGGGTTTTTTAATTAGGAAAGTTCACATGGATGTTTTCATTTCTTCCTGCCAGAAGATACCACAAGATCCCACTTTGCTTACTGGTTACGATTCTCTCTCAGAAGGGCTGACTGGTCTGAGATACTCCCAAGAGATAACCAAGAAAACCTGCAGCTGACCATCACAACAGAATCTGCTTACAGAAGATTCCTTCATGTGTGGAAAATTAGCTGTACCCTGTCTCCCACACCCTGAAGATTAACATTTTATAGCATGCATTATAGTAAGATACAATTACAGATATTTCCTTTTTTTAATAGGCATGTTTAGTTCATTTTTAAATCCTAGAAATCTCTGGAGTTCAAATTATATGCTTTGGCTGATTGTTTTCTCTTTTTGTACCTATTATGTCCACAGAATTTGCATGTTGTGTCAAGCAATACTTGGAACAATGGGTACTCTGCATTTCCACTGCACTGCTCTTGGCTCTGCAGCCAGAGAACCACACAAGTGACATTACCATGGACTCTAACTAGTTAAGAACATGAAATGCTCACATGAGAAAAAGCATCGGATGGGACCATTGCCAAACTGCCCCCAGTGTACTCCTGCATTTCTGTGTCCATCCAGAAAGGTCTCCAGAATTAAAAGAAGCCTCACTGCCAGGGTAACCTGGCTATTTCTTGTTGAAATTGCAGCGGGTCTAATTTGGGAATATAACATCAGCACAGCCTTTTTTCTTAATTCCCCATTGTGTTTTAGATACACAAACTTACCTTCAGATCACACTGGATTAAAAATGACTCTCCCCAAACCTTCTGTGAGGTGACAGTACCAGTTATTGAGGATGAGGGAGCACAGCAAACCTCTCAGATGCCTGGACAACGATTTTTAACCTCAGACACAGTTCACTATTTGGACACACTGTCAAAGAAAGAACTTTAAAACCACCTGCAGAGGGGGTGGACCATGGGACCTTTTCAGGATCTTAAGCTGAAGAAGAATTTAAGACTATGCAATAACCAGCACACTGATTCTTGCCCTTAATATAGGGAAGTTTAGAAGAGGCTTGAAATCATCTGGGGATCTGAGCATCACAAGTAATCATCAGGCACAATTTTATGTACCTACATGACAGAGTTTAAGCATATGTAGCTATTCCTTTTAATACTGTTGTCTGTACTATTAGACTAAGTTAAATGTACAACACATTCAACACACCAAGCATAAGCCTTATTTCCATTATCAATTAAACCAACTTAATACTGAATTGGAGAGGCCACTGATTTGGTTTCTATGTTCAATTTTAGCATTTTCCAGAGGTACTTACTGGTTGTTCAGGTAAGTCTTGAGGCTCTTCCATGGGTATTACTGTTGTAATGTTTCAATGATTCAAATCGTGTGTTCCTCAGCAGTCTTCAAAGCCTGTCAAAAAAAGGTGTTCACAGCTTTATGTACTTTTTGGGGGGCTTATCATTCAGGCTATCAGAGAACGTTAATTGTTATATATTCCACCCACAAGCTTTCTAAACTCGTGTTGCCATCTCCCAAGTAAAAGACGAAATTCATATATGGAAAGATTTCATAAACAAGGGATTTGGCTTTAAGCTTCAAGATACAAACAGACTTTTTTATGCACGTGGCACATTTCTACATCATTTACTTGTACCATACTGACTACAGAAGCTAAGGTATCAATCAGACATGTGCACCATGATTTTAAAGACACTTAAATGATTTAATCAAGTCTGGTCTACTAGGTCAGTAAACAGCGTGATTCAATCTAACCTGTTTTAATTTAGAACATTTATATAACAAACAAAAAAAAAAAAATCAGGACAAGACTGTACACCAAAATGTGCTGCTCATTGCCAAACTGACACAGCAAGTTTATTACTTCAGTTGCACCTTTCAAAAGGCAAAAGTTTGATGAAAATGTGTAAAATAGTTTTTATAATAGGGTGGGGTTTTTTTGGTAGCTAAGTAAGCATAGAAATCTGCCATACTACAGCAGGGAGCTGCTGTCCCCAGGATTTTAAAGCCACAAAAAGAAACTTTTGCCCATCACTTTCCCTATGGGGCATTTTTGCCATTTGCTGGGCAAACATGTGTCCTCCACCACTGCCCCCTCCACCAGAGATCTCCATCCCACCAAGGTTCAGACAGGCCTGACCCACGTGTTCAATGCTCTCCCATCACCCTCTCACCTCAGAGCTGTTTGCTAAAAACAAGCCCTCATCTCATGGGACAAGCTCCATCCCAGCTGCACCAAAGAGCCAGCAGGTGCCTCTGCTCCCACCCCAGCAGAGCTCTCCTGTATGTGCAGAGCAGAACCTAACCCAGGGGGATTCCAGAAATCAGAAGGAATAATTAAAAAGATGCAGTGGTTTGGAAGAAATGAAAACCCAGCAGCTCCCAGCGCTGAGGTACACCCTGTTCCTGCCCCCCAGCCAGGGAGTTCTGCTGCAGCTCAGAGGAAACGCCAGCGGCCATTTACCCGGCTCTCCTGTCTCCCTGCCTTTGGGTTTTCACATCCTGCCTGGAGAAACTCAGGCACCTTCACATCATGAAACCACCTCGTGTAAAGTGACTAAACAACAGAAACAACTTTCTGGTGTCCTGAAAACAACTGCTGTTTCCCCTCCTGGCCCTGCCAGACCTACTTAACTGCCAGCACGTGCAGGCGGCGGGTAGCGAGCACCATGTGCCAGGCACAGGGATGCTCTGCAGCCTGGAGTATTTTCATATTAACCATGAAAACACACAGGATTTTTCTCCCCTATTTGAGGACAGGTAATGGTCTTACATGCCAGGGTGTATCACATATGCTGGGGTAAAATTTCATTAAGGGGTTGGCTGCCTCCCCTAATCAAAGCTACTTACCTTTATTGCCTTAACTGTCAATCAACTGAATCGACAATAAATCTCTTCAATAACTCAGGCTCTTTTGAAATGACCCTATTCACACCACACTCAAGAAAGTGTGCAATACAAAGTACTACTGCCTCCATTCTGCTTTTTCCTCCATCACATTTAATTGGTTTTATTTTAAATTTAAAAGCTTATTTACTTTTTAGTGTCTGGAGGAATAACAGAAAAAACCAAGACTTTAGAGAAACTCCAGCACACCAAGGCTGCAAACAGGAGAGCAGAATGCAAGGATTTGAAGTGGATACCAACAGGTCCCACCCTACCCTTTGTCTTTCTTTTTTGTTATCTGACATGGTTTCATAGTGTAATTTCCCAGAAAAAATCCCAAACTTCCATCACACTTCAATGCACAGAGCAATAACCCCCCTCTCCATCCTTTGCTTAAAAGCTCTTAAATTTGTTTTTGAGAAGGATCTAAATAACTGGAAAGACAAAGAGATTCTCAGAGTTAGATCATTATACACTGGTTACACTTGTGAAGAAAACTCTTCCCAACCTAGTAGGGCATCTTGTAGTGTGGGGAGCCACAGGAACCAACCAAAGCATATGAGCAGTAACCTCCTGCCTAGATGGCACGTGAAAATGTGACCTCTGGTGACTTTGTGTTTTCTTCTCTAGAAGAAATCATTCTCCATTCCTGCAGAAACTGCAGCTTGGGCAGAAGACATCTCAGAAAGACCTCATGTTCACAGCTGTTGCTGGGCAGAATGAAGCAGAAGGACCTGGAGCAGCAGTGTGCATGTAGGGTGAAAGGGAGGTCGGTACCCAGTACACCTGTCTGGAGGGACAGGGTCCCTCCCACAAAAGCTTCCTACACCATGAACAGTTCAAGCTGCTGCTGAAGGAAGAGCTGCTGCCTCTCTTTACATCCAGCCACCCACTCCTCCTCAGCCAATACCTCTCCTTACCCCCAGCCACCCACTCCTCCTCGCCCAACACCCCCTTCCTCTGCAGCCACCGATCACTTGTGTGGCTGAACCACCACAGAAATCCAGTCTGGATCTGAGGGAAAAGAAAGGAAAGAGGGGAAAAAAAAAGAAAAAGCTACCCAAAATGCCACCTTTCTGGTAAGATGCCTGGAGTGGGGTCGGCCCTCGCCTGCGGCAGCCCCGTGCTGGGGCAGGGTGTGGAGCAGGCCAAGCACGCAGGCAGGGCAGCACCATGCCCTGTGCCATAGAAAAACAGTGGTAAAACAACTGTTGCATTTATGTTTCACTTTGGCAAAGCAGAGGACATGAGGCAAAGTAACACAGCATGGCTCTGCAGCCTTTCCACCCGTGTCTCCCGCAGAGCACCATGCAGACGGACGGCTGCAGCCAGGCACAGAAGCGCTCAGTCCTTGTCAAGGCCAGAGGCTCTCCTCCCTGCATGACCCAGGAGTGCAGAGCTGGACAGAGAGCCGAGAGCTCCTCCTGCAGCCACAGGCTGAGGGAAGCTGCTCACAGCTTCACTGTCGAAGCCCAGGAAGGAAGATCTAGGGAGCAGCTGCTCCGGCTGCACCTGTGTCCCTTCCAGCACCCTCCAGCATGGCCGATCCCTGCCGCTTACCCCAGCCTCCTCAGTGCTTTATCTTACTTAGCAAGCAGCTCGCCATGGACAAAGGTGACTTAAAAACTGGAGATAAACAACACTGACTGATTTTTGTGTGTGTGTGTGGTATCTCAAATCTCAAAGTTAGATTTTTAACTTGTATAAAACTCAAAGCAACTGTACTTCTTATCAGCTCATCACACAGCTTCTACTGCAGACCATCTTAAAGCTCTCAGTGCCTGCAACAGAAGACAGGCCAAAGCAGCTCTTCAGTATCTCCAGTTCCAGAGTCCAAATTGCTGCATGGCACCACAACAGGGTGTCACTGCAGCCGCCAGGCAGGACCACAGCGACTGCTGCCAGTCCCACTCCAGCCCCACACAAAGCCACAGCTTCCCAAAGGTGACTGACACTGGCAGCCGCCAAAGAGAGGAAACTGATGGCTGACAGCTTTGGGGCTGCTGGGCTTTGGCCACTGGTCCCATCTATATGTGAGTGTGAGGGAGGTCGGTCTGAAAAGCAGATTCCAGTGGTGAGAACACTTCTGAGAGCAGCCGGCCTTGGGAAGGAGAAAACCAGTGCAACACGCAGCTGAGAGTGCAACGAGACAGCCGGTGAGTGCCAGCAATGAAGGCAGTGGTCAGAAAAACACCACAACTATGCTTCTGAAAAGCAGCAAACTACCAGACTTTCTTCCCTTTAGGGTGTGGTTTTATTATTTATGTGGTGAAAATTATTTTGGTATGTCAGAATTTCAATAACTTATTTTTTCTTTAATCTAGCCTTGTTTTGAATGGCCAGCCTGGTTTAATTCTGACTTGTGCAGAACACAGACATGGTGAAATATCAGGGATAGGGGTTCTGCACCTGTATTTTGCTTGTTCAATCGATTGAGACACGTTATCTAAACTTCAAAGCAGAAGGTATCACAGCGGAGGAACGGGCTACAGAATGACACCCATCCACTGCCTGCCTCCTGTCCTGCACATCATCAGGATGCCAGTAGCTCCCTACAAAAAAATCCCCCAGAAACAAGCTGCACAAAGTTTCTTGCATTAAATCCTGTTTTAAAATTCCTAAAGCAGGGAGTCCACCTTGATCAGACTCTTGAACCAGAGACTAAGGATGGGATTTCTGAACGCTGCCCACTGTTAACAGCGGCTACCCTACTACTGACTCTTCTTTTCCAAGAGGCCGGGGTGTGCAAAGCTGGGGAGCCTGAATACACCCCACCAAAATGGTAAAGATACTCTAAAGCAACAGGAAACTCAGTTATTCAATGCACTAAAGCAACCCCAGGGATATGTGGAGAAGGGCAGGGTGGGCAGAGGAGGGGCCCATCTCGCTTTCCTCCTCCACTACTGAACGAGACGCTTCCTTTGCTTCCAGAAGCAGCCCTGAAGGAACAGGAGGCGTGATTCCTGCTGTGTCCCAAGTTGGTGTGTCCACACCACACACTCTGCACCCTGCAGCTCCCAAGCAGATACCAACAGGAGCATTATCCAGTGTCTGAAAACACAGAGGAGGGAGGAGGGAAAGAGAGCCCTGGTTTCTAACCACCAGCTCTGGGATTCCCAATCCTCCTTCATAATGTTACCAACAATAAACCCCTCCCACATGTCTTGCTCTCCAAAGCAATTCTTAAAAACAACCCTCTAAAATTCATCTCCAATGCACCACATCTCAAGGTCTGTTATATCTACCCCCTCCCAGCAGCAGAGCACATCATTCTAAACCAGAAAGGGGAACAGGATTCATGACTGAGCTGTGCTGCACACCAGCCCATCTCCCATCTCCGGCACACCCAGAAGCTCTCACAGCAAAGGTTGATCTTCTGCTATTCCTCACCTTTTCTCACCCTCCGCCCACACACCCAGATAGGCACACACAACACAGGCATATTTGCAAAATACCGCAAGGAATATCAAAGAACAGCCCCTTGCCAAGAGATCCGCTGGATTATTTACTGTTCTCTAGCTGTGCTCTCTCCCCCATCCTCTATTAACTGGGGAGAATCACAATGAACCGTGAGAGTCACAGGGAAGGTGGATTTTATGCCCCTTTGTGAAGGTACAAGTGGCCATCACAAGCCAGTAAACACAGTCCTGAAAAGTCTTGGTTTGATTAAAATGTCATGATCCGAGAAGGAAAACAACCCCAGGACTGTAGGGTAGTTATAAAGTGAGAAAAGTCCTGAAATGAAAGGTGGCAGTGCAGACACAGCCTCACCCCAGGCACTGCCCATTGCCCTAACAGGAACCTTCCTGGTATTGTTAAAACCCCAAAGGGCACCAGGCATTAAAGCCGCTTGTCCTGGTTTCAGTCAGGATAGAGTTAACTCCATTTGCAGCAGCTGATGGGATGCTGTGTTTGGGAGTTACAATGAAAGCAGTGCTGAGAACACCCTGATGTTCTTAGTTGCAGTCAGACAGTCAAGGACTTTCTCAGCTTCTTCCTATTTCTCTCTTCAGGAGAAAGGAGGGGCGAAGCCAGGACAGGTGACCCAGAGGGGCCAAAGAGAGTATTCCATGGCAATGACGTCCTGCCCAGGAGAACGGGAGGCTGAGGGGAGGAAGAAGAGGGGCGGTGGCGGGACGCGTGCTGCTTGGGGGGACGGTCGGGTTCCGGGACAGCTCTGGGTGGTACCTGAGTTGTGTGGGTCGGGGAGAAACTGCATTGGGGATCAAGAGTTTCATCTTCTTTTGCTCTAAAGTCCTGTTAGCATTGGGATATTTGATCTTTCTGTTCTCTCAGTAAACTCTCCTTCTCCCAACCCACGGGCCTCTTAGTTTCTTGGGTTTGGAGTTATTTCCCCTTCCTTTTCCCTTCCCTTGTTTCCCCCTTTTTCCCTCTTCCCCTGCTCTTTTACTTTAAGGAGCAGGCAGCTGCGTGGATCTCAGCCCACAGCCGGGGGGAAACCACGACAGTCTTTTACTCAGCTCACATCACTGGAACAGTTTGGTGTTCCCACCATTCTGCAGTTTCATTAACTGTGAGTTTGAAACACAACAGGAATTTTTTTTATGGGGTAGAGAACTGGTTTCACCAAAGGAAAGATTGGAAATAACAACTAAATCCTCAAGAAAAGCAATTCCCACTGTGCCCAGAAACAAGGGGGTCAGCTTTTCTACACAGAGCTGACACTCGGGTGGCACCAGAGCAGGTGGCTGCTGTTAACCTGTAGCTACAAAGCACAGCATGGTAATTTATGGAAATACTGGAAAAGAAGCCAAGTCAATCACCTCCTCCATTCAAGGGGATTCATTCAACTTGAAAGGTCTGTTCCCAAGATCAGAAATAACAAGATACCTGGTATTTGGCAGCTCAGATATATTTTTGTGGTTTAGATCCCTGCTAAATGGGTGGCAAATCTCTAGAGCTGCAGCTCTGGAGGGTTAAAAATAAATAAATCCCAGAATCACAAGGTTGGAAAAGACCGTTAAGATCATCAAGTCCAACCATTCCCACCCTGTGCTAAACCAGATCCCTGAGCACCTCATCTCCCCTCTGTTCAACACACCCAGGGGGGTGACTCAGCCCCTCCCTGGGCAGCCTGGGCCACAGCCCCACAGCTCTGCCAGGGAAGAACTTTGCCCTCCCAGCTGAGCTGACCCTGCCCTGGCACAGCTTGAGCCCATTGCCCCTTGTCCCAGCTCCTGTCCCCTGGCTGAAGAGACCAGCGCCCACCTCTCTGCACCCTCCTGGCAGGGCAGGGGAGGTGGGCAGAAGGTCTCCCCTCAGCCTCCTCTTCTCCAGGCTCAACACCCCCAGCTCCCTCAGCTGCTCCTCAGAGGATTTGCCCTCCAGCCCCTTCCCCAGCCTGGTTGCCCTTCTCTGCACTCGCTCCAGGACCTCCATGTCCTTCTGATGCTGAGGAGCCCAGAACTGGACCCAGCACTCAAGGTGCAGCCTCACCAGCGCCCAGTCCAGGGGCACAATCCCCTCCCCAGACCTACTGGCCACACTATTTCTGACACAAGCCTTTCTGAGCACACTGCTGGCTCATGTTCAGTCTGCAGTCAACCAAATAAAGCTGTTTGTCTTAAAAGCTTTTAAACCCAACTTTCACACAGCAGAGCACACTGCCTTGAATTTCTAGAAGCCACTTCAGACATGTTCAAGTAGATCAGGGTATTTCCTGAACAAAAGTGCCATTTTTCATTCTCTATCAGTCAGACAGCAAATCTGCATCAGATTAAACACAAATAAAGAAATTAGGCAGCTCTAAACTTTATTTTCAGGAAAGATTTCACTAACATTTATCAACAAGTCAATAGCTGCCACCAGAGGCTACCAGGAGCCTGGGTAGTTCTGCTGGATAAGAGCTTCAGTGCTCAACTTTCAGCACAATGTTATTAACAAGGTTGTGACTACAGTAAATTTACTACTTTTGTTATTTTGCATTAGAGGCAGCCATGGTATTTATCACAGTGCAATCAGCGCTGAGAACATCTGTAGCTATTTGTGTCTTAGCAACAACAGTTGCTAGAGTAACCTGCTCAAAAAAATTAAAGAAATAATAAAATCCTGGCTATATGAGATTTTTTTTTTCCTGAGGAAATAAACAGTTTCAGTGATGGTGAGGCTTTTTATGACTCAAAAGTTCAGCAACATCAATAAACGTGGAGCTTTCACTGGCCATTCATTTTTGCACATCACTGGTGAGAATACGAGGCACCACCAGCCTAAGCACCACCAGTACAGGTACTCAGGTGCTGCCTCTTCTCCAGCCTCTGAAGTGCCCACCAAGCCCTGGACCAACTCCATGGGCTTGGTAGTTGTCCTGGTTCCAGCCAGGGCAGAGTTAACTTCCCCAAGCAGAGGAGGGGTTGCGGAGGGACACTCCTGTACTGCTCCAGGACAGCTGAGTGAGGTGGGGTGTTGGGTCTGTCCTTGCACTGGTGCAGTGCTCAGTGTTCCCATCTAAGGGTAGGTGAAGTGCTCTGTGTTATCACCAGGTGCCTGTACTTTGTCCCAGGCTTTTGTGGTGGTGACAGTAAACTACCCCTGTCCCAACTCACAGAGGTTCTATCTGTTTTCTCCTCCTGGAGAGAGGTGAGAGAGCAGCTGGCAGTGCTCAGCCACTGTCTGGGGCTGAACCACCACAGTCCTTTTTGGTGCCCGATGTGGGGTGCCAAGGGTTGGGTAGATAACAGTAGATTGTGTTAGAAAGCTGTGAGAGATGTTTATCTTGCTATTCAAAGAGGTGATGGCAATGATGATGTTTTGCTTGTTCACTTGGCTCTGGTATATGAACCCCCACCCTATTTATGCAATCCCTGTCCTGTTGTTCATCACCTTGGGGAAGGGAATCAGGACTCTAATTTCATTGTACTGTGTGATATCTGTTTCTGACAAGATATTATCTGTGCTTGTGAGCCTCAGAGGGTATTTATACATGGCTTTTCTGCCATTTCCATCTATTGGGCAACATATCTTACCATTATTCAATAATCACACTCAATTATGAGGAAGATAGATAGGCTTATTGCAGCATCTGTTGAGAACTTCAACTGTCCCTGGGATCTTCAGACCAGTACATGCCTGTTGCTCACTCTGCTGAATGTCTTTCAAGTCTTATGTGTTACCAAAAATTGTTTCAAGAATATTGCCAAGAGATCTTCCCTGGGGCTGAAGGGTTAGGGGTGGCATGGCATATGGGAGGGTATGAGCAAATATCTAGACAAGAAAAACAGCTCCAGAGGCACTGCAGCTACTCTAACCCCTGTAACAGACACTGTGGCTACTCAAACCTCAGAAACCAATGCTGTAGCTGACCCAGAAAGAACCCTTATAGCAGGCACTATAACTACTCAGACCTCAGAGACTGCAGCTCCTCCAACCTCCTCAACAAGCACCATGGGTACTCAAACCTCAGAGGCCAACCCTGTAGCTGAGCCAGCCAGCCAACCAGTACCAGTTGCTCCTATACAGAAGAAATACAAAAAGAAATGAGTCTGCATCGTGAAAGAGGCAGAGGTTATAACCCAAATCTTGTCCTTGAGTGAGCTGAGACATGTGTAAAGATTTCAGCAACCTTCCAAGGGAGCACATCAGCATCTGGCTGGGACAATGGGGCCAGCAGCCTGGGATTAGAGGAAGGGAGGCCAAGCAGCTGGGATCCCTGTCCAGAGAAGGAGGCATTGACAAGGTGATTGGAAAGAAGTCCCAAGCCCTCAGCCTCTCGAGGCAACTTCTATCCAGTGTGAGGGAATGATACATGTTAATTGAAGATGTTAAGCATCAGCCAGACTAGTGAACAACCACGGAGCGAGGTATCCGGTACTCGAGGGAGTTAGAGAGATGGTTTACTACAGCCCTGACGATTTGTAGCTACCCATTGATCCTGATGAAGTTCGATGTTCCTGACCCTTGTGGCCTAAGTTTGTGTGGGGTGCACCAGAGTCATCCACCTCACTGGCCATAATAGACTGGGGAAAGGAAGAAGCACCAACAGTGGATGAGGTGACTGGCTGACTCCATGGATATGAAGAAAGTCTTTCTTCCTCCCTCATCTCAGCTGTGCAGAAACTGTCCTGCAAGTTCAGCAAACTGAAGGAAATTTGCCCTGCTGCCCACCTGTGCAGACCAGGACTTCAGCCATCAGAAACAGGCATCCCCCTGTTCCAGAAATATCTTACGAACAGCACACACCACAAGGCATCCTGTGGTTCTACCTGTGTGGTTCTCCAAGCCTGAGTAAACAAGCTGCAAGGTGAAACGGTTACAAAAAGAGATTCCTCCAGAAGATGTTGCACCAGTTCCCAGCAGACAGCCCACCACACCCGGTGATTGCACCTGTGATCCTCAGGAGTCCTTTTTGCAAGAAGTAAACAGCAAATATGATGAGCAAGATTAGAGGGGCCCTGCCTCCAGCCAGGTGGAGGAGAGGGGCAGTCATATGTATTGGACTGTGTGGATCTGACAGCCTGGCAGCTCAAAGCCACAAGAGTACCCAGCGTTAGTAGACACCAGTGCACAGTGTACTCTAATACCATCGGACTGTGGAGGGTCAGAATGCATCCACCTTTACGGAGTGACGGGGAGACCCCACCAGTTGACTCTAAAAACTGCAGTGAGTCTAACTGGGAATGACTGGGAAAACACCCCAGTGTGACTGGTGCCAACTCCATTCATCCCAGGCACAGACTTCCTCCAGAGAGGGTACTTCAAAGACCCAAAAGGGTACCGGTGGGCTTCTGGAATAGCTGCCTTAGAGCAGAGGAAACTGAATCACTGCCTCTTCTGCCCGGAATCTCAGAAGACCCTTCTGTTGTGGGGCTGCTAAAGGTCAAAGAACAAGTGCTGGTTGCTACCATGACAGTGCACAGCTGACAATACCACACCAACAGATACCAATACCACACTCCCATTCAGAAACTGATTCATCAACTGGAGAGTCAGGGAGTGATTGGTAGAACCTGCTCACCCTTCAACAGTCCAGTATGACCAGTGAGGAAGCCCAATGGAGAGTAGGGGCTGCCAGTGGACTATCGTGGCCTGAATGAAGTCACACTGCCCATGAGTGCTGCAGTGCCAGACATGCTGGAACTCCAGTATGACCTGGAATCAGAAGCAGCCAGGTGGTATGCCACAATTGACACTGCAAATGCTTTCTTCTCAGTTCCTTCAACTGCAGGGTACAGGCCACATTTTGCTTTCACTTGGAAAGGAATCCACTAAACCTGGAATTGACTGCCTCACGGGTGGGAACACAGCCCCACATCTGCCATGGAGCGATCCAGACTGTGCTAGAACAGGGTGAAGCCCCAGAGCACCTGCAGTGTATTGATGGCATCATCGTATGGGGCAACACTGCAGAGGGAGCTTTTGAGAAAGGGAAGAAAATAGTCCAAATTCTGGTAAAAGCTGGTTTTGCTATCAGATGAAGTGAGGTCAGGGGACCTGCTCAGGAAATCCATTTGTTAGGAATAAAATGGCACCATGGGAGTTGTCAGATCCCCATGGGTGTTATCAGTAAAACAGCAGCTATGTCTCCTCTGACCAACACAAAGCAGACATGAGCTCTCCTAGGCACTGTGAGTTTCTGGCCAATGTATATCCCCAACTCCAGTCTCATTGTGAGCCCTCTCTGCCATGTAGCCCAGAAGAAGAACAATTTCCAATAGGCCCTGAGCAGCAACAAGCCTTTGAGCAGATCAAACAGGAGACAGTCCACGCAGGAGCCCTTGGGCCTGTCCGGACAGGGACAGGTATAAAAAACATGCTGCACACTGCAGCCAGGGAGAACAGCCCTGCCTGGGGTATCTGGCAGAAAGCACCAGGGGAGACTCCAGGCCGACTGCTGGGGTTTGGAGTTGGGGCCACAGAGGATCCAAGGACCGTTAGACACCAACAGAAAAGGAAATACTAGCAGCATATGAAGGGGTTAAAGCTGCTTCAGATGTGATTGGAACCAAATCCCAGCTCCTCCTGGCACCCCGACTGCCAGTGCTGGGCTGGATGTTCAGAGGGAAGGCCCCTTACACACACCATGCCACCAAAGCTACATGGAGCGAGTGGGTCACTTACCATGCAGCAGGCTGGAACTGGAAACCAAAATTGTTCAGGAACCCTGGAAGTGATCACAGACTGGCCAGAAGGCAAAGATTTTGGAATATCACCGGTGATGCATGCCAAAGAGACTCCACTATATAATGAACTCACAGAAAATGAGGAAAAAATATGCCCTGTTCACCAGTGGGTCCTGTCCTATTGTTGGCAAACATGGGAGTGGAAGGCTGCTGTATGGAGCCCCACACAAGGAGCTGCAGAAGCTGCTGAAGGAGAAGGTGAATCCAGACAGTTTGCAGAGGCAGAAGCCATCCAGCTGGTTTCAAATATTGTCAAACGAGAGAAGTGGCCAAAATTGTACCTCTGTACTGACTCCTGGATGGTGACCAATGCCCTGTGGGGTGGTTACAGCGATGGAAACAAAGCAACTGGCGCCACAGAGGCAAACCCATCTGGGCTGCTCCATTGTGGCAAGACATCTCTGCCCAGTTAGAGAACCTGACTGTAAAAGTACATCATGTAGATGCCCACATACCCAAGAGTTGAGCCACTGAAGAACATCAAAACAACCAGCAGGTCAATCAGGGTGCAAGATTGAAGTGGCTCAAGTAGCTCAATTAGATGGCAACATAAGGGTGAATTATTTATAGCTCACTGGGCCCATGACACCTCAGGTCATCAAGGCAGAGATGCAACATATAGATTGAGGGGGGATTTGACCATGGGCACTATCTCACAGGCCATCCATGAATGTGAAATGTGCCTCGATCAAGCCAGCCAAGCGGTTAAAGCCTCTGTGGAACAGAGGGCACCAGCTGCAATCTGGATCTGGAGAGGCCTGGCAGATGGAGGACACAGCTCTGCCACAGACACACCAAGGCCAGGGGTGTGTGCTCACGACGGTAGAGCCAACCACCAGCTGGCTAGAAACTTATCCTGTGCCCCAGCTTGACCTCAAAGCTATGGATCCATCGGCAACCCAGGCTCTGACCTTAACCCAGTAACCTGCCATCGCCTGACTTAGCCTGCTCCCCCTCTGGGTCCTGAGGGCCTCCACCCTTGCAATGAGGCATTGCTGCTGCCTGCCTTGCTACACACTCAGTGTCCCTTCCCTTAGGGACTAGCATGTCCCTGCTGCTCCCAGGCACTACCAGTGGTACTGAAGGATGGAGTCAGAGATCTCCTTAAGAAAACTGAACATACACAACTCCCTAAGACCAAATGGGATGGCGAAGGAGCTGCTCTCTGATTTCTGACAGGGTGTATCAATCCAGAAGATGACTGATGACTGCAAAAAGGACAGGTGTCACCTTCAAGCCAGGCAATAAGGGAGATACAGGACAAGTCAGACTTGTGTCTGTCTCAGGGGACTGTGGAGCAAACCCACACAGAGCCCATCCACATGCACACAAAGGACAAGAAAGCAACTGGGAACAAGAAGCATGGATACACCCAGAGTAAATGGTGCCTGGCCAAGCTGACTGCCCTTCTGCTGCTGTGATTTGCTCTGTGGAGTAAGAGGGCTGTAAATATGCTGTATCTCCTGTCAGTAGCATAGAGTCCTTCAGCATGCTCCAGACACAATGGGCAGGTATGAACAATAGATGGACTACAGGGTGGATGGAAAACTGTCTGGACTGCCAGGTTCAAAGGGCTGTGTTTACAGGTCTGCAGTCCAGTGGGTGCTAACAAAAAGCCACCTACAAGAGCTGATAGCGGACACAACATTAACATATTCATCATGACCAGCAACACAGGACACAACACCCCTTCAAAAACAAATCTGTGGACAGGACAGAGCTGGGGGAATGGGTGATGGTGTGTGTGTGCAGGCCAAGGCCTGAAAAGCAGAGCTTGCAATTCAGATGGACTGTGACCTGCTGGAAGAACTGGCCAGCAGGAACCTCATTAAAGTCAATGTGGGCAAGCGCCACGTGCTGCTCTAGGGATGGAGCAACTCCATGCCACAGACGGGCTGGGAACCAGCAGAGAGGTCACAGTTCTGCAGGGAAGGAACTGGAGATGCTGGTGGACATGCAAGTCCACCGTGAGTTGGCTGTGAGTGCTGGCACCAACAACAGCTTGTCTCAAGCTAGGCTAATATGATACCACAGAGAAGACACAGCCAGACTTGTCTCTTTCTCTAGGCATCTGAGACAAGTCATACATTGCAACAGTTACAAACTGCAACATGGAAAATCCCAGTTGGACACAGGAGCGGTCTGCAATGGAAGACTGACCCACGGGGGTGGGGGTGGTGAAATGTTCACCCTTACACATTTTCAAAACATGAGTGGACAACACCCTGAACAACCTACCTGCTGTGAGCAGGAAACTGGAGGAGGCCACCTCCAGAGGTCCTCCACGGCACAAAGCTGTGCTTTCACCAGCTCTCTGCTGAGTGAGAACCTCTACTCCAGCCTAGCTTCTTTGATACAGCTTTGTCAAATGTTTTCTAGAAATCTGATTACACCTGTTGCTTCCCTCTACTCATCCACTTGCAGAACTCCAGCATGGTACCACAGGGGATGTCCCTTTACAGAAGCCGTGCTGACTCTTTCCCAACGGACTGTATTTTCCATTAAGCAGTCCCTTTGTCCTTTATTATCTTATGCCCTGTATGAGCCTTTTGTTGCTAGCAGCACCTGTATGGTGTTCCCAGGACATCCTCTAGAGCCCATCTTTAGCACTAAGTGACAACAAGGAATTTACTGAGCTTCTCTGTTACACCTTACCATCCCTAGGGGCCCACTCCACTGCTCGGCCACCAAGCAGTCCCACACAATCCTGCCAGGATTCCCATGATCAGTGGATTTAGAGAACGTGTTACTACTGGTCTGGGCCTCCTGTGCAAGGTGCTCTCCAGCTTCCTTTTCATCCTTTTAATTCTCCTTTTAGATTTCACCTGGCACACAACACAGACTCTCCTGTCCTCACCCACCATGCTCTCCACTCTTTAATGCCCATCCTTGCCCCATGACAGCTTTTAGCTTTCCTGTTGGGCTGTGCAGGGATTCTCTGATGGGGACCAACCTGTTTGCTTTCAAACAGTGTATTTTGCTGCTTCTCCTTGTAAGCTGCTCACTTTTGGGGCAGATCTTTTGTGGTTTGGGTGATTTTTTTAAACTACCTGATTCACTTTTAGGTACTGTAATGACTTCAAACTGAATACCCATGTGCTGGACTGATTTTGCCTGCTGTCCCCTTCTACTCAGTTGTACCTAATTGTACTGTGGCTGCTCTAAGCTAGCCCACTACCAGCTTAAAGAAGGTCCTATGTACCACATCACTCCAAAAAGCAGTTTTTCTTGTCAGTTTGACCTTGGCAGACATTGATTGAGTTTGAAGAACGTTCTCTCTGCCTTGCCTCCCGACCAGGCACTGGTCTCTGTCCAGGCAGTCAAAATCTCCCACTGTAACTCTTCCAAATTTGTAGCTTCTCTGACCTCAGTTGCTCCCAGCCACTGTCACTGCCCTGATCTAGGAGTTGCCAGTAGAATCCCAGGAGAACATTTAAGGTTTAGGATTTCCACCCGTACAGCACCCAGCAGCGCTCCTCTCCTCCTGTATTTGCACCCACGCTATTATCCTTCACAAAACTCCTCCATGCCCACCTCTCACCAAATACCTCTCCCACCATTTCTGTGCAGCTGGTACCCTGCCATGACCACATCCCAGTGAAAGTCTCCTTCCATCATGGAAGATGATCATCTCTGCTAGGTACAATTTTGGTAAAAGAAATTCCTTATGATTTTTTCCCCAAACCTACCCTGGAGGTCCCATTTCTCCCAACTCTCTTTTTCACATTAGTTCAAGTCCCTTCCAGTCTGAATCACAATTAACATGTGCCAACAGTGACCAACTCCACCAAGAAGCTCTGAGCTGACCTCAGGTATGTCATGCACATGTCTTTTATAAAAGAGATGAGGCTGATATTTAAGTTACTGTGAGTGCTTCTAGCTTACCCATGCTCCAGACTAACACAATCAGTAAAAAAAACTACATTCAAATGCACAAAAATAGTACAAAGCTGCTACAAAATCCTCAAAAGACACCACACACCAGAACACTTCCACAGTGAAAAACAGAATCACTTTTACTTTCTCTTCCCTGTTGTCCTTCCACCTATTCCCATTTCCTTCCTTCTCTTTCATGACATTATTTGAATTCTGTAGCTTCCAGTCTAGTCATTACATAACTCTCTTAATTTAGCCTGTATAAACTGTTTTCAATCCAGGAGTACTCAAATCTGTTCACTTCTGCAAGTAGTGACTCATTGCAACCCATAACTCTTCTCCAGAAAACAAAAACATGCTTCTAGACACCAAAGTTGTGGTGACATAAGCTCCCAGCCTTTGGACCTGTCCTACTCAGAACTTTTTCTTTACAACAGAGAGACAACTTTTGCTCCCTGGATTCTCCTGAGTCTCCCTTACACCAAAAAGCAGTGCATGCAATAACCCAACGGGGTTACTACTCACTTACTCCTCACTTGCTGCAGTCAGTGAGCCTCCACACCAGATCCCAAGCAGCAACACCAGTCACCAAATCCATGTTCAGCTTCTGCTACATACACAGAGGAACCATCAGGAGGCCCTGAAGGAGCAGGACACACATACCAAAGGAAACACAGCAGGAAAGGTTGGACATTTTAATACCATAAGCTGCTCTGTTTGAGGCTGGTTTTGATCCAAGGGGGTTTCGGGCTGGTTTGATTCACCCAAATGGCATCTACACACAGCACAGAGAGCAAGGAGGAGTCAGGGGGTTAATGGGGAGCCACCAAGGCCCAAAGGAGTTTGGGTCTGGTTTTTTTTTCAGAAGGGAAGGTTGGTTGTTTTGTTGTTTTAAAATTACTGATTTCCTGAGTTCCAGTGCTTAAGGAGAGGGGAAAAAAGGAGGTAAGAAGCCTGAGCCTTCAGGGGTTACACAGCTGTGGTCACAAGAAGAGACACAAGGTTTCTGTCCACACCTTTCCTCTGGTCAACACAACAAAAGAACCAAAAGAAGAGAACTACTACACTGTCTCAGGCACCACATAAACCAGGCCCTCTAACCCGGGATGTGTAGGAGTTGAGTGTTTCCAGGAGTTGAGTGTTTCCAGGAGGAACCACACACCATCAGGCAGATACCTTCATTGCTGCATACACATGTTCTTCAGACCTTGTAATTGAGAATTAACCCCTCACAACAAATAAAGCCTGGAAAAAAAAATAGTGCTGCATGTTCTGAATACACAGTGCTGGACATGCTGGTGGTTGCAGGAAATCCAGAATGCAAAAGGAACGTGAATAGATGAATGAGCAGGTCAGTGCTGAGTTGTGATGATGATGATGATGATAATAATAATAATAATAATTGCATTGTCCTAACAGCTGACACCACATGATGCAAAGTACTGCCCTTGTAATCAAAGACTGTTTAACCCCACAGTCTGTAAAGTTCCAATCACTTTTATCTGACAACCAGGGCAGGCAAAGGATGCTGGCACAACTCATTTCCTGACCTCTCAGAGCCTCTCACAGGTAGCTCTGTCACCTGTGACCATGTGCCCATTCCCAGGGAACCCACAGGCCCTGGGAGAGGACTAAGGGGACTAAGGACATACACCTCCAGGCTAAAACCAGCCCAAGGAATCAGTATCTTCTTCCTTACCATGCACATCAAGTAACCTTTGATGAAGAACAAGCCACAGTATTTTTTGCTGCCTTTTAGTTCCAAAATCTGTCACTACCCAGAAGTTCCCCAAAGGGCTGGCATCTTCCACTTACTCCAGCTAATGGAGCCTGGCAAAACGTCTCAAACAAGCCCACCTTTCACAGCCCATACTGGAAGAAGATGTGTGACATCCTCCTACCAGTTCTCAGTGAGAACCAACACCTCCAGCAAAGCCCAGTTACACACAGTTTTATAGCTGCAGCCACAAAAAGGTCACTGCATTCAGAGATCAGAGAAACCTAACAACTTGCTGTGTTTTTCCTTCCACATAAAGTTAAATTCTTTAGATCCTGGAAAGCTACCAGCCAGATGAGTAATCCAGAGAATCAGCAAACAACTTCTGCTCTCTCATTTTAAAATGCTGATAGCAGTGGTAGCATTGACTCATGGGGACTTTTTTGCTTTCTCCAGGGCAGGCAAGATGCAGTATTTCATAACTTCCTTTTGTTTTGGTGTGGGTTGGTTTTTTTTTTAAAGCCAGAAGAATTCATTTTTCCTCATATCCAGAAAGGTCAACACAGCAACAGGCTTGGCATGAGCACTAACTACTGGATAGGTAAAAAGAAGATAAGATAGAGTAGAAAAAAGAAGAAATTAACCTCCTGTGTCTTTATGGTTCTCCAAAATACCAACCAGGCTAATGAAGAGGAAACAAGTAGTCCCTGTTACCTTTAAGTCCCTTTATCTTCTAGAGACACCGGCTCCCCTCCCTGTACCCCCAAGTTCTAGATGGATAAGAAACAGTGATTTCAAGTACAGAGTTATCACAGCAGCAGCTTCTGAAATTTCAAGAGTTATTATAAAGGTACTGCAAATGGGACCAGACCCAGACTCCTATGTTAAAGCCATCAGCCAACAGGGCTGTTTCCTGAGCCAGTACTCTCACCAGTAGCTGTATGAGACTTACACCTTCACCAAAAAAGCAGCATGGGGAAGTTCTGACAGGAGCCCTGTCAAAACCTGGCTCTGAGAACAGCAGTCACTGTTTTCTGCTCTGAAGAACAAATAATCACCTACTGTTTCAAATGATCCAAGTTTTGAATAGGCATTTTTCCACCCTGATCATTTTAAATTAATCATATTTAAGAAGAATTTCTTAAGCTGTTTCAAAGAGAATCAGGCAAAGACATTGTCACAGAGAAGGCCTAAATATGGACTAATCTGTAAAATCCTCAAAGCAATCACAGGAATAGTAACCATCCCTGAGGCTTAAAGCTGCTACACACCTTATGTTGTGTTCCAGCTAGTGACTCCCAGAGAACCAGCACTGTCAGAATTCAAACACAAATTCTCACCACTCAGGGTGCTCTCAGGACGTGAGAGCAGCTCTGCAGACGGGTCTCAACTCATCTCCTGTTTCCTGCAGAACTGAAGGACTGGTCATTCGGTCAGCTCTGAAGTCAGACCAGCCCTACCTTTAACCCTAAGTTTATTTAAAGATGGTAAAAGTTCCAGTTCAGTGAGGGTGAGGGAGCCCTGGGCCAGGCTGCCCAGGGGGTGTGGAGTCTCCTTCTCTGGAGAGATTCCAGCCCCGTCTGGACGCCTGTCTGAGTGAAATGTCCTGGGGAGCTGCTTTGGCAGGGGGTTGGACCCGATGATCTCTCAAGGTCCCTTCCAACCCCTACAATTCTATGATTCTATGATTCCAAATCAGCTTCATCCTGATACTAAATTACTTTTTCCAAACACAAAGCTGGTTATATTGCCCAGTTACAGGGCTGACCAGCAACAGCCTGGAAAAAAAAGACATGACAGCAGTAACTGGTGTGGATCAAAGCAAGACTCCAGATCAGAGATCCTGCTCTGCCATGCTGTGTCACCTGTCCTCAGCACTCCTGACCATCAGGTCTGGGTACCCACTACAAGATCTGAACCCTTCCAGCACCACTGTTACTGGAGGCAGCTGCAAGAAGGAAGAAAGGATCTAAAGATGCTCCCTCAAGTGCTGGAGTGCCTCCAGTCACAGCATCTGCATGAGCTAGAGAGAGTCCTTGTGAAGAGACACTTGTTTTGCTGCCTTTTAACCAACTGCAAGGAAAATCTTCCAGGCAAATTAGAATGGAAGAAAGAATAGATTTTGAATAAGCCACAAGCTGATGAAGACCTTCCCCAACTTACAGCTAACCACTGTGGGCCACTGGTTGAGGTGGCAAAAACACTCAGGACCCGCTGAAAGAGCGGATGCTGTCTGGAGGTGGGCTGCCTGTGGATACTTCTTGGTGCAAAATCATACATAAACTACTAGTTGTTAAATCCTGACATGATCCTATCCAAGGTCTCAAGAGTTTCCTGTACCTCTCCATCTTGACAGCTCCTTTTTCCATCACAGGGTTTTGTAGACCCAGTACAGTTTTAACAAAGATCCATTTTCTACAAACACCTTTCAGGGGAAAAAAAAAAAAAAAGAAAAAAAACTTGCAGGGAAAGGGAAAAATAATCCTATTTCTGATAACTAAGAACACATCCACAACCACACATTGTCTGCTTCAAGCCTGGAATCTTTATGTATAACGTGACCTGCAGGTGAGAGCACACCAGTTGGTAGGGGTTTCATTCAATTAAACTATTTCAGTATGTTTTATCATAGAATCACAGAATCCCAGGGGTTGGCAGGGCCCTCCAGAGCCCATGGGGTCCAACCCCCTGCCAAAGCAGGGTCCCTAGGACAGGGCACACAGGGCGCTGTCCAGACAGGGCTGGAATCTCTCCAGAGAAGGAGACTCCACACCCCCTGGGCAGCCTGGCCCAGGGCTCCCTCACCCTCACTGGGGAAAAGTTCTTCCCCAGCTTGGGGGGAACTCCCTGTGCTCCAACTTGCAGCCATTGCCCCTTGTCCTGTCCCCACAGACACTGAGAAGGGGCTGCCCATGTCCCCCTGCATCCCATCCTTCACATAGTGATAACCATTCATCAGGTCCCCCCTTAGTCTTCTTCTCTCCAGGCTGAACAGCCCCAGCTCCCTCAGCCTTTCCTCACAGGGGAGATGCTCCAGGCCCTTCAGCATCTCCCTGTCCCTCCTCTGGACTCTCTCCAGGAGATCCCTGTCTGTTTGATCCCAGGGAGCCCAGCACTGGACACAACACTCCAGCTGGGGCCTGAGCAGGGCAGAGCAGAAGGGGAGGATCCCCTCCTGTGACCTGCTGCCCACACTCCTCCTGATGCCCCCAGGATCCCATTGTCTCTCAGCCCCAGGACACACTGCTGGCTCATGGACACCCTGTCACCCACCAGGACCCCCAGGTCCTTCTCCTCAGAGCTCCTCTCCAGCAGCTCACCCCCAGCCTGTCCTGGTTCCAGCAGTTTTTCCTTCCCAGGTGCCAGACTCTCCACTTGCTTTTGTTGAACCTCACCTGGTCTCTCCCTGCCCAGCTCTCCAGCCTGTCCAGGTCTCACTGAATGGCAGCGCAGTGTCCTGTGTGTCACCCACTCCTCCCAGCTTTTATCCAGTTTTATGTTTAGCAATACATAACTGTCCTGTGGTACACAGTTAGGACATTACAAAATTAATTAATTACAGTAATTAATGTACAGGCCATTGTACATTATCTGCTGCAGAGGTACTCCAAACCATTAACACAAAACAAGAAGACCCATCTCATCAGTGGGCTCTGACCTACTTAACTCAAAACTCGTTCAGTGACAGCGTGAAGTTCTGAGCAGCTGTGCATGCTCCCACAGCCACCCCTTGCTCAGGGGTTACTACAGCTATTGCAGACATCTCTGATGGGCAGTCAAAAAATTTCAACCCCATCTGTCACACAACCCAAGGATACAGTTACCAAGGTGCCACAGCTGCTTTTGAGGTTGGGTGGATGAGCCGAGGTGCTGCAAAAAGGACACTCCTCAGTCAGTCTAATGGCTTGTAAAGTGTGAGACCTTAGCCTCAGCTACCTCTGAGATGCAGAGCAATGGGAGTACCTGTGGGTCACTGTTGGTGCAGGGAAAACTGGATTGCAGAACTGCACAAGTCTCACACCACGAGGTGGTAAGAAACCCAAAACACAATGGGTGCAGCTGGATGGCCCAGGAGTTTTGCAGGCTGAGGAAGCCACCACCTCCCTGCATTTCTAAACCAGCTCATTACAAAAAGTGACATGTGGCACATGAGCTGCTGTGTTTCTGAACAAAAAGCCACAACACTGAGTAAGACAGGTTAAGGTAATCCTCAACAGACAAAACTGAAGGAAACAAAAAACTTAAGAGGCAGATAATGATAAACATTTTAATCAGTATGGTTGACTTGTAATGACCACCTGGAAGTTACTACACTACAGATTGAGCACATCACATAAGTAGAGCCAGCTCTATACTGAAAGCAAAGTCCAGTAAGACTTCTTTGTACAGTGCTGTATCTGACTACAGCTATGCTGCAGCAAGGGCTAGCTCCAGTCTGGAAAAAAATTAGCCCCACCATGCAGTGCAGAAACCAAACTAAGAAGGGATGCCATGCCAGAGCTGGCTCCAAGTGAAGCTTCAGCAACTCTGAGCAGCATTCCCAGAACCAGGAACATCCAGCTGAGCTGAGCTGGGTCCTGCCACGCCCCAACCTGGGCCTCTCAGACCCATCTGCACCAGCTCCCGTGCAAGGGACTGAACCTATCCAGTGATTCAAAAGAGCAGACACGTTCCATTGCCCCTGCAAAACTAGCACAGCTTGAGCAGGGCCACCCTGGGCCGAGCATCCCTACTGCTGCTGGCCCTGCAAACGCACCCCCCCCCCCCGAGCCCTGGGTACACCCCTGGGCCAGGCCCTTTCCCAGTTACCTCGCACAAGCCTCTTTTCCCTACGCGGGCTAAGCGAAGGCAGCCAGACAGCGCCTTTCCGCGCCTTTCGACCGTTTCCCAGCTCCGCCAAGCACCGGCGGCTGGGTCACCAGAGCCGCCGGGAGCCCCCGCCGGGCCCAGCCTCCGGCCGTGCTCTGGGGGCAGCGGTCTCCGGGCCAGAAAGTCCCGGGGTCTAACCCAGCGCTCCTCGACCGGCCTCACGCTCAGGGAGGGGGCGGAAGCTCACACCTTACGCATCGGTCCCCGCCGCCGCCGCCGCCCCCTCCGCGGCCGCCGAGCTCCGTGCCGCCGGGCCCGGCCCGAGGCGGGGGAGCGGCGCCGGGGGCTGGGCGGGAAGCAGCGCGCCCAGGGCGGGGGAGGCCGCGCGCCGCCCTCCCCGCAGCGGCACCGGGCGCGCAGCGCCGGCCGGGCCTCCCTCAGCGGGCTCTTACCGAGAGGCAGCTCCAGAGCCGGGCCCGGGAGCGCGTCCCGCAGCGGACATGGCAGCGGCGGCCCCGCGCCTCCTCGCCGCCGCCCGGAAGCAGGGCGGTCGGCGGCGGAAGTGACGCCACCGGCCCGAAAGCGGCCGCGGCCCGGGGCGGGACTGTGGCGGGGGAGCGGCCTTGTGCCCACCCCGGGGCTGGGCCGGGCGGCTGCGGTTGGGCAGGCAGCCGGTGCCGGTGGTGCCGGGCACAGCGGGAGAGCGGCTGAGCGGGCCGGTTTGGGTGACGCCGGGCGGTCACCGGGGGTCGGTGCCTCGCCCGTCGCTTCTCCAGAGCCGCAGCGTGCCCGCGGGGCCCAGGGTTCGGGCCGGGGGGCTGGAGGGCGCCGGCCGTCTCCGCAGCGTGTCGCCTCGGAGGGGAGCGCAGCCCACAGCCCCTCGGCGGGCCGGGCCGTGGCTGAGCCTGCAATCCCCCTCCCCGGGAGCTCTCCCCCCGATGTTCAACAAAACACCGCCAGACGCCGGTGCCGGGCCTTTCCCTTGAGGACAAGGCCACAGAATCCCACCATCACCACAATGTTGGAAAAGCCCTTTAAGATCATCAGGTCCAACCGTCCCTGTCCTGTGCTGACCCAGATCCCTGAGCACCTCATCTCCCCTCTGTTCAACACCCCCAGGGGGGTGACTCAGCCCCTCCCTGGGCAGCCTGGGCCACAGCCCCACAGCTCTGCCAGGGAAGAACTTTGCCCTCCCAGCTGAGCTGACCCTGCCCTGGCACAGCTTGAGCCCATTGCCCCTTGTCCCAGCTCCTGTCCCCTGGCTGAAGAGACCAGCGCCCACCTCTCTGCACCCTCCTGGCAGGGCAGGGGAGGTGGGGGAAATTGAAGGACAAAACACTTGGGGGACATGGTTTATTTAAAAGAACTTTAGAGAACACACTTTGTTACAGGGCAAAGCAGAGCAATGCAACGCTGCAGTGAAACCAAGAAAGTCATCCCAGGAACAGCAATAGAAGCTCAGGCTGGTTTTGTCACTGAATTACTGCAGCATTCCCTCCTGAAGTGTCTTCGGGGCTTTTTCCTCTGCTTACCCACTTACCCTTCTTGAATGCAAGTTTTCATTTGTTCTCTGAGCCCACACTGGCCTTACAGCTGTTTTTGGAGGAGTAATGATGTTATTTCCCACAGCAAGTAGAATAAACAGTAAACTTTGTTGCAAGCTTTCCAGAAATCAATAGGAGATCATGCATTTAGCAGCTCTCCACAGAAAATCCCTTTCCATTTCCTCTTAAGAGTTGCCAAACTCTTTTCAGTGCTTTAGGGGCTGTCAAGCAAGAGAGCACTGCTATCATGGGGTGGCCAGGGGAAAAGGGGAAAGCTCCTTCCCATCTACCAGCTGGAAGAGCTCCTCAGCCAGCATGTGCTGTCTGGGGAAGGCAGAAATAGATGCAGATTCCTCCACAAGCAGGATTTAGGTTTGTAAATTAAAGAATTTAAATGCACCATGCCGTGGCTCAGAAGGCTGGAGCAGAGTCCAGGACCAGGAGGGAAATGTGTTCAGATTCCTGCCTCTGCCTGGCACTGGGCCTGGAGTGCATGGCAGACCCTGGCAGGTACCAGTCAGACCAGTTAGTTCTGTGCTCATTCACATAGTAAGCTGCCTGAGGATCTGCAGGGGATACACCTGAAGGAGCCCTGTCTGAATATAGGCAAAGTCAGGTGTTGGTTCTATCTTTGGGAAGACTTGAGCTTATCTTTCACATCTCTGGTGGGCGTAGGAAGCCCATGCACAGGAATAATGGGGGTCACAGTTCAGATACGCTTTGCTGGCCATCAACCAGACACTCCTATGTAGTTTAGGGAACCAAAAACTGTTGTGAAAACAAGTAAGTTCCCTTCCCTACCCAATTTCCTGTGCTGGATTGAGCAATTTGGGCCTGAAAAGGAACCTCAAGTGTCTCATGACTGGTAACAGAGCTCAGCACCCCTGGAAGACCAGTTTGCCCTGGGCCCCAAACAGCAGCAGCCAGCCCTGAGCAAGGAGTCTCCAGCCCTGGCCGCGCTGCTCGACTCCAGTGCCTGTGCCCTGCCCTGGTATTCCACTTGTGGGAGGATATAAAGCATTAGTCAGCTTCATTTCTGTGCAGCAGGAATGGAAAGGCTGGGGGCAGGAACAGTGCACAGTTAGTTACTACAGCCTCATTTAAATAAAAAGATAGTGAAGTGTTTGAAGGTTTTTCTTATCATGATGCCCGTGCTGGCAGTCAGCTCCTGGAGCCTGAAAGGGTGACTGGGCTCTGCCACGACACACACACTCAGACAGAACTCACTGAACTGCCCACCCAGTTGTGCTGTCACACAAAAAGCAGGGGTAAACAACAGGCCCCTCTTGACACAGTGCTGATTTGGGGGTGGAGCACTGCCAATTTTTCTTCTTGCCTACTAGTCCAGTTCCTTCACTGATTCAAGAGCTGGGAGCAAAGGGCAGAGTTCAGACCAGATGCTCCCAGATGTTTGTCATGAATGGACCTCAACACTCCATGCAAGTAGGGAAGTAGGGGTGCAGATCTCTCCTTTGATGGCATTTGAGGAACTCCTTCTAGCAATGTAAGAGCTGCTTCTTTTCACAGAACCATGCAAGCTGCTTAGAAAAGTCCCTTGATGACGTGTTCTTCCAGATGTTCTAGAAGTCTCTTACAGCTCTGACAGTGGGTGGTACTCAGGCAGGAAGAGGACCAGGGATGGTACTTTCTGGGCTGACACAACAGAAAATTTCAGTGCAGGTAGCTTCTAGCTGCTCACTGCAGAGTCAATGACACAGTTCTTTCCTGCAACAGCAGATCATCTGAGCTGTTCTCAGTGCCCATGAGAACATCAGCCTGCAGAGAAGGTGTTTTGCTGTCAGAGTGTTTCAGGTTCTGCCAGTTGAACAAATGAGAATCCATTCTTCTGTATATTGGAGAAAAGGAAATGTTATCCTGGTCCTCTGTTATGGTCCTCAGTACCCCCTGAGAGAAGATGAGTGACTAACTCATGCATCTCAGTCTACAAGCAGAACAGATATGACCTAGACCCTGAGGGCATCCTCTTGGTGAATGGCCCCCTCAATCATTGTGTCTGTGGTTTGCCTGGAGCACTTGCGACTCCCTTTCATGCTCTTCAGGTTTTCTGACAGATGCTTTTGGAACTTCTTGGTGAGGAAGCAGTAGATGATTGGGTCCAACACACAGTTTGTACTCAAGAGGCACAGAGTGACTTGGTGAGCATCGTTGAGCCGTTGGCGCAACAGACAATCCTCCTTCTTCCACTGCTCCAGCACCGTCAGGGTCCACGGCAGGTGCACGATGTGATGGGGCACGAAGCTGATGATGAACACAGCCAGCACCGTGCAGACCATCCAGAGCGCCCTTTGCTTGACGTGAGCGCTCTTCCTTGGCCGCACCGATTTGGAGAACAGGGTCCTGATGATGACGATGTTCCAGCCCAGGATGAAAAGGAAGATGATATAGAAGAGGATGCAGATGATGACATGAATGGCAAGGACAGCTGAAACGCTGCCTGAAGTGTCGTACTGCTCAAAGCACCGGGTGAGATTCTTCCCATTGGTCTCCACCTGGTTAATATTATTGTCAAAAAGGTAATACAAGGAGCTGCCCACTATCACAACCCAGATAGCTGCTGACACGTAGATGCCCCTTCTCTGTGTGGTGAACTGAGCAGCTTTGATAGGATTAGTCACAGCTTGGTACCGGTTGTATGTGATGACCATCAGAAAGGCGACGGAAGAGTAGGTGTTAACGAAAAATAAACAGCCAGCCACATTGCAGAGGAACTCTGGCATGATCCAGTCCCCACGGTGGTGGTAGTAAATAATCCACATGGGCATTGTGAACAAGAAGAGCAGGTCAGCTACTGTCAGGTTCACCATGAATATCTTGATTTCATTGAGTTTCTTAGTGGGGTAAATATGGGTGAAAATCCAGAGCACGTAGCAGTTGGCAACAAAGCCCAGGATGAAGATAATGCTGTAGAAAACAGTGAAGAGGTTGTAGCGAAACTCTGAGTCTATGTTGCACATAATGTAGTCACTGCCTTCAGCACCACCTTTACCCTTGCCAGACACCGTGGTGCTGAGCAGCACGTCTGAAGCAGAATCTCCTGACGTAGTTTTTCTTCTCACCTAAAAATTTAAAGCATAAAATGAGCTGATGGGTACAGTGCTGCTGCTAAGCCAAACCCCACCGTTCGTTTCCATCTGTTTGTGACCACAGGAGCTCTGCTCCATGCCACAGACCCCTGCCCTGTCCCCTTGGTCCTCTCCTTGATCTCATTTCCACACCATACTAGCTGTTGTGTCTTCAGCCAGCGTTGTTTGCTGCAGTGGGGATCTCACATCACAGATCTTTCATCACAACAGCCTTCTCTGCAGGAGGGTTCTTAGATAAAACCATCTGTTTCTCTGCTCCATCTCAAGCTCCTGAATCTTTTTTTCCATGTCAATGAGTTTAGGGGATCAAACAGGTTTGTGGGTCTCCTCCTTTCCCCCTCCAGTTGTTTCCTGCCATTTCCCTGCTTGCTCCTGTACAGACTGTAGTTGTTTGCTCAGTCTCACGCACTGCAGGATCTCACACCACTCTGCAGGTTACAGACCTCTTGGAGTTCTTACTCAGGGAATGATGTAGCCAGTCAGTAATTCTACAGGGTGATGGTTTCGTGGTAGGCAGTTCATTTTATCTGCAGTTTCTCTCTCTTAAAATCCTGGCTGTTTTCTTTTGTGTCATCAGTTTGATTTCAAGTTATCATCAGACCCATCTGGCTCCTTTCCCCTCCCCCCCCCCCATTTCTGCATCAAATGCACGTGTCAGCAGCAGCTCTGCACTGTCCTGTGCTGCTGGTGACAAACACTCTGCTTGGAGAGCAGCCTTCAGGGTTTTAATAGTAGCAGTCCCTGCCTCAGTGCTTCTTCACATCTTGCCTGCAGTTTTGACACAGGGAATACCTGCAGCCTGTGTTCTTACCTCAGACTCACTCTGATCCCTTGTACACTTCATCCTGCTCTTCTGTCATCCAGAGGATGTCTGTGCCTGTCCTGGGCTCTCACAGCATCTCCCTGTCTGACACTGGGCAGGTTCTCACCTCTCTGTGACAGAGCCACAGAATCCCAGCATCACCAGGTTGGAAAAGCCCTTTAAGCTCATTGAGTCCAACCGTCCCTGTCCTGTGCTGACCCAGATCCCTGAGCACCTCATCTCCCCTCTGTTAAACACCCCCAGGGGGGTGACTCAGCCCCTCCCTGGGCAGCCTGGGCCACAGCCCCACAACTCTGCCAGGGAAGAACTTTGCCCTCCCAGCTGAGCTGACCCTGCCCTGGCCCAGCTTGAGCCCATTGCCCCTTGTCCCAGCTCCTGTCCCCTGGCTGAAGAGACCAGCGCCCACCTCTCTGCACCCTCCTGGCAGGGCAGGGCAGGTGGGCAGAAGGTCTCCCCTCAGCCTCCTCTTCTCCAGGCTCAACACCCCCAGCTCCCTCAGCTGCTCCTCAGAGGATTTGCCCTCCAGCCCCTTCCCCAGCCTGGTTGCCCTTCTCTGCACTCGCTCCAGGACCTCCATGTCCTTCTGATGCTGAGGAGCCCAGAACTGGACCCAGCACTCGAGGTGCAGCCTCACCAGTGCCCAGTACAGTCCTGCAGACCTGCTTGGTTTTATCTTCCCTTGAGTGAAGATGACCAGTGTGGGTACAGCAGTTGGAGAGCTACTGGCAAGGACACTGTGTCTGCTGACCATGAACTCGCCGGGGTTACAGAACAGGATGGTTTTTCCTTTGAGGGTGAGGAAGCTCTAGTGAGCTGCCTGTCCCAGCGGTGCTGCAGTGTGCCTGGCTCAGCTCTGCCAGCCTGCACACAGCTCCCCAGGACTGCTGCCTCCTGGCAACATACTCTCCTGCCCCAAAACTGCCTGGTTTTTTCCCAGCAGCTTGACTCCTGTCTCAGCCTCTGTGAGTTGAGTCACCGTGCCCAAGAACTGGGGGTTCCTCTTTTACACATTTGCTCTTTCCCTCTGCAAATGGGGAAGCCAGCCCTAGCTCCAGAAAGCTCTCCCCTTCTTTGGAAGGCTGCAGGCCCCTTGGTACTTCTTTCCAGCTGGTAAGAAGGCAACAGTCACCTTCCTGACCCTGTTCCTCTCCCATCACAGGGGATCCCATCCCATCTCCCTAAAGACATGACTACAGTTACCCACAGCTTGTCCTTGCACCTTCCCCTGCTGCTGCGTGCTGGATAGCACTGGGGGTTTGGTGTTTTTAGACTCAGTCCTTCAGCCCTGTTTGGGTGGGTTTACAAGCAGTCCTGGCAGTGCTGCTGCTCGGCAAGGTGACACAGGTGGCTGTCCTCTTCCACTTGGATCTCCACCACTCTGCTGAGAACCCACTGATCTCTAAATTCAGGTGGAGGTGAGGATGCTCAGGGCTAGTGACCAGGGTCTGGCCACGAGTCTGGCACACCCAGAGACTGCTGCCCTGGGAGAGCCCTGGCACAGGCAGGAGCCTACACTGTTCCCTGTTCTGTCTGGGATTCCTGCAGGTCCCAAAGCAAGCCATTGAACCCCAGACAAGTTTGGGTTGAAGGGACCTCAGAGGTCCCCCTTGGTTCCCCCCTGCCATGGACCGGGACATCCCCCACCAGCCCAGGGTGCCCCAAGCCCCACCCAACACAGCCTTGAGCCCTGCCAGGGATCCAGGGGCCTCCCCCTCCCCGGAAAATGTCCAAGTGTTTCTCTCACAGGTTGGTTTCCACACCCTCAGCTATGTATCAAAAGTGACTGACACAACCTGGTCTTACACGTCCATGTCTAAGCCCAGCTCTGCCACCCATGGAGGGACCATTTCTGGCAGGGACATGGGGCCCTGGGAAGGGTTTGTGTGGCCCCGGGGGCACCCAGCTGATGCAGACAGAGGAGGGGTGAGGCTGAGAATTAAAAATAAATAAATAAATAAATAATAACAATAACAATAATAATTATAATAATAATGGTTTTTACTCCTAATTACCCAAGATCATGAGAGAAATTAAGGTGTTTTTTCAAATCTTCCTAAACCCTCTCCTCTGTCTGCAGACAGTGCTGGTGCTTGAATCTTTCAAGGAAAGATGCTCTATCACTGGACCTGAACGTACCCAAGGCATGGGGGGCAGGTGGGGAGCAGAATTCACAAGGAGAGAAGTGCCCACAGCCCATACTTGGGCACAAGTGTTGTTCACATGGTCCCTGCAGACTGTGCTGTGGGGCAGTGTCCATCCACCCCTCCACTTCTGGGGCTGGGCATGGAAACCTCAGACCTCACCCAGGACCTCTGGTGAGCTGCACTGGTGGGATCTCCCTGCCAGGTTCAGCAGATGGGGTGGAAAGGAGAGGTAACCTGCACATCCATCTCCACCACAGAGCCCTGTGCAGAGGACAGGGCTGAGCTGATGGGCCACGCTCTGGCCTGGAGAGGCGAGGGCAGAGCCACGCTGTGTTCCTAAGCCTGCTAGAGATCCCTGGCAAAGGCGGGCTTGGGGGGCTGGCAGCATTCCCTCCCAGCCCCTATGGCACTCACAGAGCTCAGCTGTCACTGCGTGGGCAGGCTGTGCCGTGCCAGTGCCACCATTCCTCAGAGAAGCACCTCAGGGCTGTGTTCCCCCTGCGCTTGTCAAGCTGGAATGTTCTACAAAATGTGGCCGTGGGAGAGCACAGCACCATTCCCTGGTCAGCTCACACAGCACCCACTGCCCTCCTCAGCCTGAGGGTCCCAGCTTCATCTTCTGTCTGTCTGCCAGGTGTCCTGGGCTCAGGAGTGCTGGGGAATCCCTCTGCCTCCCCTCCCGAAGCGTTCTCCCGTGTAACACAAAGAATACTCTGGGCGCTGGCGGGAGGCGGGACAGGCGCAGTGCTCAGGGTGCAGGTTGCACCCCTCACTGCAGCAACATCCGCCAAAATCCCTGGCAACTCCTGGCCCAAGCCCTGCCATGCACATGAGCACACAGCCAGTAGCCCCGGGTGGTTCACACCATGGCCACAGGTGTGTGCAGAGCCAGAGGTGGAACTAAGCGCAGCAGATCATGGCCGGGGCAACTGCAGACTCTGCTCCCAGGACACACTTTGTCCCATGGGCCGTGCTGTAGGGATTTACTGGCTCGTGGCTACACAGGGCAAAAACCACGGCAGTATCAGCTACACCATGAGCAAAAGCATCTGGTACTTGGTGCTTACCGGAGTCCAAAGGCTCAGCACGCTGTGTCCATCTCCAGCTCCAGCAGAGCAGCGATGGTGGCTCACTGGAGGTGCTCCGTCTTCTGAACGTTACTCTCTCTGCGCTGGGGCTGGGAGGGCTCCACACAGGCAGCTCTCAAGAGCAGGACACCAGAATGGGAGCAAGTGGAGCATGACTGCAGAGTCACTTGAGAAGAGGAAATGTGTGACATCAGCTCAAAGGAAATGAGAAACAAAATAAACTGTAGAGGAAAGGCAATTAACCACAGCAAAGATCTGCAAAGTCCTTAAAGCTCTTCCCTCAAAGCACCTCTGCTGCTGACCATCCTGAAAGAGGGCACAGTTGGGATTTTCCTATGCGGCGGAATAGGAGTTGGCTCTGTGTCCCTGGTTAGATCTGGGATTAGACAGTGTTTTGGCACCACACCACAGGGTTCCTTTTTCCAGAAAGATGGACAGCAGAAACCTTAGTAACTTAGAGCTTTCCCTTAGTAACCTGGAGGAAAGGAAGTTCCAGGAGACTCCTCTGGCCAGTGGACAGGCTCATTCCCCAGCAAAGTCTCCTTCACACTTGTGCTGAGACTGAACAGGCTCAGGGATCCAGTATCTCAGGGACCTTCAGCAGACACCGAGGGACCACAGCATGGCAGGTTTTGACCTGGCCCATCCACCTTCACATCCTGACCACCATTATTTGCAGCAGCTTGAAGATCCTTCATCAGGGTGATGCAAATTGTGGAGTGCTCAGGGAGACACCAGTGACAAGCAAATCTGGTCAATCCCAAAGTGTTGATCCCATGGGGATGGGGAACCTGCCTCCATGCAGACCCTGCTTTTACACCTGCACATGATGCACACGTGAGCCTGGGGCATTTGCACCATGTCCTGAACAAACCTCAGACCTGTGGACACTTCCTAGAACTGAAACATTGAGTCTGGTGCCTGGGCTCAGTATGAAACACATAGGCATGGAGCCACAAAGTCCAACACCAGCACAAAATGGTGCCTGAGGTGCAATGAGGCTGCTGAGGAACAACACAAGCGTAAGTGGAAGCAGAAGAGGCCAGTCCACACTGGTCCTCCCCTGGGAAGGCTGGGTCTTCTGACTCTTCTCATTAAATGCCATCTATGGCAAAAAGGCCCTGGGCATCTCCGTGCTGTGAGGCACTCCAGAGAACCACACGTGCGGTGCTGTGTCTTGGCAGAGTCACACTGTGGTGTCCCCTGAGCGCTGGGTCCCCTGGGCCACAGCAGCTGAGGTCACAAGCCAACCTCCTCCAAGAACCAGGAGCTCTCACGGACTCTGGGACCTTCCAGTCATCCTCTTGCTGTCGGGCTGGGGAGCCCTGGCTCCAAGCCAGGACACAGTGACCAGGGATCTGAGCACTGGCAGAGGGGAGAGGGGAACCACAGCAGCGCTGCTCTGCCCACGTGCTGTCTTTCAGCTTGCCTGGCCTCAGGCGTCTGAGGGCTCCACAGCACCGGGGAGCCAGCACGGTGCCAGAACCCACCCTCTGCCCACGCTGCTGGCTGGACATCCCCAGCCAGGGGCAGGCAAAGACTCAGTGCTGATCTGGGCTTCTCTGCCTGGGTCAGCTCTTCCCGGGCTCTTCTCCAGAGGGTGCAGGTGGCCTTTCCCAGAGGGCTACCCAGGGGAGCACCCTGTGTGTGCCCCAGCACGGTGCCCCGGGTGCACAGGTCTGGGCTGTGGAGCCCAGTCCCTGGCAGTGACCAGGAGCTGCACCCGAATGCTCCCTGGCAGGGTGTTGTGCAAGAACTGCTGTGCAAACCAGGACGTGCTGCTGGGGCCAGCTTGGAGGAAGCTCCAAAACACCCAGAGATGCAGGGACCCAGCTGGCCGTGCCCTGCACAGCTGCAGGGTCACCTTGTCCCCTGGAGTAGCAGCACCCAGTGCCCAGGGCACACAAAAGCCCCCGAGCTGAGCGGGACCCAACACCCCAGGGGGAGGGAGCCCTGCACAGGGGGTGGGCGACCCAGCTCTGCCCTGTGCTGCCTGGGATGGAGTTTGCAGCCGTCTCCTCCTCTCCACCACCCGCTGTCCTCTCTCCTTCCTCCTTCCCCACCAAGGGACGGAGCAGCCTGACCCTTCACGGCCTGGACACAGCCCTGCTCATGGCTGCAAGGCTGGGAGCTGAAATGAAAACCAAAGCAAAAGCATGCTAACGAGGCTGGCGGGCAGCCAGTCCATGGCTTTGGGCAGAGCAGCCAGCGAGGACGCCTGGTTGTGGAGGGGAGCGCTAGCAAAGGCTCTAAGCAACAGCCAAACAAAGCCTGCTGTCCTGCTGCAGCCAAGTTCTTAGAGGAAATGAAAGCCCAGGAGGTTTTGGTCTGGGGAAGGGCTTTCATCAGAAATCCTCATCCTTCCTCTGCTCAGCTCCAAGTTGGCTCTGCCACTGATGGGACACATGCACGTCACCCACTTTCAGTGGAAAAGATGGTTTGTGAAACCCAGAGAAGCAAAGAGCAAAACCCTCCACACTCAGTGGAGAAACACCCGGTGGGTGGAAGCTCCAGCCATGGCATGAGCTTTGGTCTCTAACTTCCCACTACAGACAGAACACCTCTAACTGCCCGGAGCCAGGACCTGACCATGTCTGCGTTGGCCTGTGGCTCCTCACCACTCTCCAGACTCATCTTTCAGCTGTGTGCCCAGGGTGAGCCTGAAGCTACCAAGAGTCACGGAGATTCCCACCACAGCTGCTGCCCATGTGGACCGGCCTCTTGCTGGGCTCGCACTTGTCCACCTCTTCATGAGTTGGGGAGTTCCTTCCCTCATCAACTCCATTTTCAGCTGTTGTGTTTAAAGCTAAAGAGTCAAAGGCACCCAAACTCAGGGCTCCCAGTGCCACAGCAGTAGAGGAAGGCTGGGAAGAGTCCGTCCCACTGCCTCATGCCTGCTCTTCTTGCCATTTCCCCTTGTCCCATCTCCTGTCCCCTGGCTGGAGAGACCAGCGCCCACCTCTCTGCACCCTCCTGGCAGGGCAGGGGAGGTGGGCAGAAGGTCTCCCCTCAGCCTCCTCTTCTCCAGACTCAACACCCCCAGCTCCCTCAGCTGCTCCTCAGAGGATTTGCCCTCCAGCCCCTTCCCCAGCCTGGTTGCCCTTCTCTGGACTCACTCCAGGACCTCCATGTCCTTCTGATGCTGAGGAGCCCAGAAATCTGGAATCCAGAGATCCAACACGTTGTGCCCGCAGTAACCTGTCAGGCTGTGACTTGCCTTGTTCTCAGGGCTGTTGACTCTCGCAGCGCAGGGGACGGACACGTCTGGCAGCACCGAGTGCCACGCACAGCCACGGTGAGAACCAGACACTCCTCAATACACCTTTACTTTTATCAACCAGACTTGGAACCTGATAAACCCCCGTATGCTGCGGTTACTGGTCGCTGTGCGATGACATGAACGTGTACTGATGATACTGGGGCTGGCAGGAGGCTGGATCCTGGAGCAGTTCTTCCAAGCGAGGGTTCCTGGGGATAACTCTATGCCAGCTGGTTGGCACACAGCCAGCTGTCCCCATTGGTTCTGGCACTGTATTAGCACTCATGGTGCTATATTTGCCATATTAACACATGGCAAAGGCCATGGCACGCACTGGCTTGGCCTGGTACACACCCTCTGCCTCGGGCACGGCTCCTGCTGAGATGGAGCCTGAGAGTGAAACACCCACTTTTGGTGACCAGATAGAAACTTTGCAGGTGCCAAACGTTTGGGTCTGAAAATCTACAAGCAAATATCCTGGGATCTCTTCCCAGGACCAGAATGACACTGTGCCAGCAGAGAAGAGCTCTCCTTGGAGCACAGAGGAGCCACCCTCTTGCTCGTCAGCGCCATGTGCACTGTTGACTGCCCTGCTCAGTGACAAGAGCAGTGAACAAGGACAAAGATGAAGATAACCATCACTGAGCTTGTGAAAGCACCAGCAGCTGCCACCCGACTTAGTGCAGCGAGGTGCCTGCAGCATGCAGGCCCGGCACAGGGCGAGCGTGATCCGGGCTGGTCCCCATCCCCAGGACGTGCTCTTGAGTGCCAAGACGGGTCTTTGAGAGGACATGAAGTTCCTGTCAAGCCAGAGCAGCTGACGATCTGACACTAAGCATTGTTGCCTGCCAGTTTCCACTGCTCCTCACAAACTCTGCACCATTTCCTCTGGCTTGTTGCAGGAACAGAACGCTGAACAACCCCCCCAGCTTTCCCCAGCGAGGTCTGAGCCCAGCACAACCTGTCCCCACCTTATTACCAGCTCTGCAGGAATGTGCCCCGGAGCTTGGGTTGCTCGCAGGGAAATGCATCCAGCCCAGCGGCCATTGGAGAGGCCAGAGCTTCCTGGTTGCCATCTGACAGCTGTCAAGGCCGGGCACAGCGGCAGCTGCTCCTCGCTGTGGTGCCTCTGGGATAACCCAGCCTGGCAGGAAATGTCACTGCTGGGAGCCGGGCTGCCTCACCAGCCTCCAGCAAAGCAGGGAGCGGGGCAGACTTGAGCTGGTTCTGGCAGGTGGAGCCCAAGCCCGGCATGGAGTGGAGGTGTGGGCATGGCAGGGGACCCTCAGGGCAACCTCCGGGTTTGTACGCTGCAGCCCCGAGCTGCCCTAGCTCTGCTGGGGTGTGTGTGTGTGGATCCTTCACCACGCTGCCCACAGCTCTCTGAATGTGCCCCTGTGCTCCGGGCTGCAGAGAGTTACCTCTGGGCCGCAGCTGCCGATCTCCCACCCTGGCAGGCTCTGCCCTGCCCCCTGCTCTGCCCTGGCCACCCACCCATGGGGAGGGGGACCTGGGTTCCTTGAGAGGCTCTGACCATTGCCTCCTCTTCCTCACAGGAGCGAAGTGCATGACTGGGCCCATCACATCACTGTGCAGTGTCCCGGGGTGGGACAGGATCCAGACGAGGCCAGTCCCTGTCCCCACGGCCATGGCAGCACTCGCCTGACTCATGCTGTCATGATGCATCGCACTTGCCAGGTGTGGGGAGCAAGCACACATCTTCCCAGCACACCTGGGTGGGGAGGATGAGGGTGGCTCCAAAGCCCCTGGAGTTGTCTGAGAGGCCATGCTTCAGAGAGATGCGCAGCCAGTCTGTGCCCTGGTACACCCAAACCCAGAAGGAGCCCGTGGAGCTCGGGGAAGGAGAGCACCTCCCTGGGAGAGGAAGCGAAAGGGAGAGGAGCCTCTTACCTTTGGGCTATGGAGTCCTCGGCCCGGCAGTCTCTGCCGCAAGTGGAGCTGCCAGCGGGGCTGAGCCGGCAGCGGGGCTGAGCCGGCAGCGTGCTCTTGCCTGGGAAGAGGTTCGGACACTGGATGGGGATGAACGCGGCTCGCTCGCTCGCAGGTGAGTGAGTCACTTCCCTCTTGGCACTTGCGACACAGCTCAGATGTGACTGGCTGCACCCTGAGCTCAGCACCCTGAGCTCACCACCCACCGGCTCTCCCAGCCCTTCCTCGAGCAGGCGGCAGTGCGGGAACAGCGGCAGAAGCTCCGTGAGTCCAGGAGCTGGTGACGCTCCTTGTCCCCCAGCCCCTCGCAGGCCTGAGAGCCACAGCCCAGCCGCGCAGTGGCTCAGGGACAGGGCTGCTCCCTGTCCTGGCCAGGGTCGCGGATGGAGGACCACACCCTGGGCAGATCTGTCCTCAGGGCTTCCAGTTTCCTTCCCGATACCAGGACCAGGAACAGCCCAGCCACCAGTGCTCCTTCAGGCGCTTCAATCGGAGGTGGAAACCTGCTGCAGCATCAGGACTTTGCTGTGCAAGCCCCTTCCTGGTGAAATCCGAGCCAGAAAAATATTCCAGGCTCTGGAAACTGGTTTCCTTGCCCTCTCTGCAATGTGATAAATAGCACCCTCCTCCCTCTCCCCCACCCAGTTCTTGTGCTCCTTCAGCCTGGGAAGAAAGGGTGAACAGACCATGGGGGACGTGCAGTCCCAGGACAGCAGCTCTGGCATTGCTCTGCTCCAGTCTCACATGGGATTTCCCCACATGTGTCCTGGGGCACTGGCATCACTGAGGTCACAGGCATAACATCCGCTGAGTCACTCATGTTCCAACAAGAAATCACTTGTGTTTCTGTCTGTGAGGACAGTTAATATCCCCTCAGCTTGGTACTGGTGATGCTGCCAGCCAAAATGGTGTGTGCAGCTGGAAAGGGACATGGAGAACTGGAGAGGGACCAGCAGAGATCTGCCACTAGCCTGAGGCCCAGAGAGGCCGGGCTCTCATGCCTACCACTCGGCCAGATACACCACAGCTCACCCTTCCAAGCACCAGTGACAGCCCCGCTCCAAACACAAGACCTACAGAGGTCACAGGGGTTGGAAGGGACCTCAGGAGGTCATCAGGTCCAACTCCCAAAACTTTTGGGGGTTGGAGGTCCTTCTCCAAAACTTTTCAGTTCTGTGACCTGAACTGCAACTGTTGTGCTGGAAGGTACACCAGTGTCATTTCCCTTCCCAGTGTTCTCCAGGTCAGAACACAGTGTTCAGGTTACATCCTTCAGCGATGATCCAGCAGTGGCTGTGAATCCTGGGGCTTCCCTGCTGCTGCAGGGCAATGGAACTTTCCAGAACAGGCACAGCCTGGGAGGCCAGGAATGTGGGAGTCTGATTAGCACTCAGTGGGCTGAGGCAGAGTTCTGGTGCAAAGGAAGGACCCAACTGCCCCAAAGTATGTGCCCTCTCTCACTGCAGGTATCCAAAGCCCCCGTCTGGCGTCGCAGATGCTTCCTACATCTCATCCTGCCAAGCCTCAGAGGAGGTTCCTGGATGTACCTAAAGCGTGCATGGAGCTTGCTGAGGTGGGAGCAGGACCCCACCCCAGGGGAGCAGCACCCCCAAACATCGAACAACAGGAGCCACAGGTGTGATAGGAGAATTTTCTGTTTGCCTTTGCTTTATCTACTATTAGAGGGCATTACAGTGTAACAGTATAACAAATACAACAAATCCTTTCAGGGTGCTAATACATTGTTGGGGCTGCAGGGGGAAGGTCTCCAAAGGCCCCTAGAAATAAGCAGCCCCTGACAGCCCATTTTAGTCACTCGGGCAGTCTTCTTCCAGGGAGCAGGAGGAGCCACCCCCAGAGCTGGCGTCAGGGCAGCCCCCAGCCTCAGGAGCTCCACTGACAGCAGGACACACAGAAAACAAAACCAAGGAGGTTTCAAGCCCAGACTCATGTGCCACTGGGCCTGGGCCTGTGTCATGGTTTCCCCCCGGCTGTGGGCCGAGCTCCACGCAGCTGCCTGCTCCTTAAAGTAAAAGAGCAGGGGAAGAGGGAAAAGGGGGAAACAAGGGAAGGGAAAAGGAAGGGGAAATAACTCCAAACCCAAGAAACTAAGAGGCCCGTGGGTTGGGAGAAGGAGAGTTTACTGAGAGAACAGAAAGATCAAATATCCCAATGCTAACAGGACTTTAGAGCAAAAGAAGATGAAACTCTTGATCCCCAATGCAGTTTCTCCCCGACCCACACAACTCAGGTACCACCCAGAGCTGTCCCGGAACCCGACCGTCCCCCCAAGCAGCACGCGTCCCGCCACCGCCCCTCTTCTTCCTCCCCTCAGCCCCCCGTTCTCCTGGGCAGGACGTCATTGCCATGGAATACTCTCTTTGGCCCCTCTGGGTCACCTGTCCTGGCTTCGCCCCTCCTTTCTCCTGAAGAGAGAAATAGGAAGAAGCTGAGAAAGTCCTTGACTGTCTGACTGCAACTAAGAACATCAGGGTGTTCTCAGCACTGCTTTCATTGTAACTCCCAAACACAGCATCCCATCAGCTGCTGCAAATGGAGTTAACTCTATCCTGACTGAAACCAGGACAGCCCGCTGCACAGGACCAGGGCTGATGCTCCACTCACACCCGTCAGTTGTAGGGCTCAGCTGCCTGAGCAGGGCAGGTCTCGCTCACACTGCAGCTTGCAAGAGGAAAAGGAAGCCAAGCCAGCCCACTTGTGCTAGATAATACCCTGCATTGCTCAACGGTTTCAGAGGAAAACTCCCCACTTCAGGGCTGACCTCTCAAGAGCTTCTCTCCAGTGTCAGTTGTTTTAAGAGGGCAGAGAAAGGCTGGCAAGAGCAGCTCTCACTTGGAAGAAGAGCACAAGCCCCTGACCTTTCCCACCTGGGCTGCTCTATCCAGCACCACACTGGTCACAGTTCATCCCCCAGAACCAGTCAAGCGTCTGAAACAGGAATGGCAGAGTGAAAGAGCAGCTACTGCTCGAGGAGAAGGGGCGTCCAGCTCGTGGAGCTGCTGTCTGCAAGCAGGGATAAGCGTGACCCTGGCTGATGTCCTGCCAGCCTGGCTTCAACTGGGAGGGAGTGAATTTTCCCCAGCAGTGGGGAGGGGACTGGTGACCCAAAGGAGCCAAAGGGCCCTTCTGTACCACAGGACTCCTGCTCAGCACAGAGGGGGCTGCTTGGGCTGAGTGTCTGGGGGTGACTGCACCGTGCATCACCTGCTTCATCTGTCCTGTGATGAGCACTCTGGCTGTTCTTCCCCTCTCCCCTTGCTGTCCCAGGAACCTGTCCTTATCCCAACTCACCAGTTTTACCTTTTCCCTCTGATGTTCCTCCTGCCTGGCCAGGGGCTGAGCAGAGCCTGCGGCTGAGCTGCTGGCTGGTACTGAACCACACCGCTTACCCCAGGAGCAGCTTTCGTCGCTGGCTGATCATCCAGGCTTCCTATAGCTGCCATAACTTGGTCTAGCCTTTATTGAATAGTTCTTCTACCAGATGACATCTAGTCAATCCAGTGAACATCTGGTGAAATCTAGACCATGGCTTGTCTAAGTGCTCTGGGGATCCACCACCCTCATCCCTGGATGAGGCCCAGAGAGTTAAGGCCTTGCATCCCATCCCCTTTAACCCACAAGTCAGTAGGTTTCTGTTGCTGTTTCCCTTTTTTATCTTTAGGCACAAGAAACCAAGTAACTTGCAGAGGCCCCTTCCCATCCCACTGCTGCTGACCAGGAGACACACCCTAGTGAGTTGCTGAGGACAGGAAGGCAAGGTCCTTGCTTCAGAGGAACTGAGAGCTTCAGGACCTAGTGCTGGACTCCCATAAGGCAGGACACTGGCAGGCCTCCACGTACACTCTGTGGGAACTGGACATGGAAGACAGATTATTTCCACAGAGCACAGCAAGGGGCTTCTGTAGCAAGCTGGTACCTCTTCCTCCAAAAGAAAACCAAATTCCTCTCTATTCCCACCAGTATGTTTTCTTGTCTTCATGGACAAGTATTTTAACCTACAAGGACTGCTGACTCAAAAAGAGCTCCAAGAAGGGAGGCCTAGAGACCCCTCCCCTACATCTCCAGCTCTCAAAACAACATGTTTCATTCTCTCCAGCCCACTGCCTTGGCATGTGTTACCAAGGATAACAGCCAGCAGCCCAGCAGGCATCTACAGGCATCCACACTGTCCACTCAGGCAATTCAAACCAGTTTCCTGTTACAAAGCCTGGATACAAGGATCAGAATTAACCTCCCAGGTTCAGTGCAAAGAAGTATCTAGCAAAATGCCAGTATTTCACTGCTGCTGAAGCCTGCTGGGCAGATGGAGCATCAAAGGGCTCGGCTGAGGAGGCAACGCAGGAGAAATACTGTGTATCCACTGCCCAGCTCAGACACAGAAGGGTGTCACAGGACAGGAAGAAAAGGAACTGGGAGCAGCTAAATTGAGAATGGAACAGGGTATTGTAAGTACACAGCTGGGGCAGCAAAACAAACCATGCTCAGGGAAAAAAAAACCAGCTGGAGAAGCCCATAGATCAGTGACGTTGGCCACGGGCTGTACACCTCGAGACCCATCGGTCACTCCACTGGGCCAGTTCTCAGAGCAGCAGAATCAGAAGCATTAGCATGGGGCTTACAGCACTCACCCTGAGCTACCAGAAAACCCACGATGTGAAAAGTGACCGTCACTGGGCAGCAGAGGCATCGCCCCGACTGATGGAAACGCTACTGGAAAGACGGTGTCCCAGTATCAAAAGGAAAAGACTGTGGGACCAGTGGCTAGGACAGAGCTCCAGGCTGGAAACACTGTGACAGGGGAACAAGAGGCAGACAAGCTGGAGGGACAGCGTGTTCTGGGCACAGAGAACACTCAGCCTCTGTGGGGCTGCCCAGCACTGCTCGCTGCTTACACAGGAAGCAGAAGAGATTGCATCTGAGAACCAGCACCGCAGAGCTAACTGCCATTTCCCCCAGAACAAGTGTGGCAATTCCTCCTCAACGGGGCCATTGTGCCTTCCCAGTGCCTTCCCAGTTAACAGAGGGTCAAGCCCTGAGAACAAAAGGAATTTTGGTGCCTTGAGAGACCAGTGCTCAGTGTCTCCCAGACCTGCCTGCCCACCACATCCTGCTGCTCACCCATAATGGGTGCCACCCAGACATGAGTGATGTGGGGTTTAAGTGATGCTTTGCCCTCTGAGGTTCAGCTCAAGCTATTTAGAATCATAGACTGGTCTGGGTTGGAAGGGACCCCAAAGATCACAGTTCCAACCCCCTGTTGATGGCAGGGCCACCAACCTCCAGGCCTGGATCTACACAAAGTTGCCTAGGGCCCCATCCATATTTATCTAGCAGGTTCTCCCTAGCAGAACAAATAAGGCAAAGAAGCTCTATTCCTGGATTTATACAGAAACTAGGAACTGTATTAACTCTTCTAAGAGCTGGTTAATAAAACACCAAAATACCTTGGTTTTATTAGGGAAAGACATTCCACTATACATCACTCAGACCAGCACATGGAAGGAAAAGAAATGATGGGAAGTGGAGAGCCCCAGGCAGCTCCCAGCACCCCTCTGTGTCCTGTCAGAAAGCACCACCTTCCCCTTCCCCTGCAGAGAGCCCCTGGGTAACACAACAAGCTGATCATGTTAATCCTCCATAGCAGGCAGAAATGGAAGAGAATTAACCAAACCTTATTGCTGAGCCACACTTCAGGCAGCAGAACCAATCCCTCTGGAGAGACATCCCCAGTGCCCAGGACACAGGAATGGCACTGGTCTGAAGATGAGGACACATAAGACAGCAAGCCCAAGTGAGAGGAGATGACTAATGCAGTGAGGAGGAAGAGGAGCAGGGGGGCAGCTACCTGCAGGGCCCAAGTCCAGGGATGACCCTCGGGACAAGTGGGCAGGGTCTGTGGAAAGGGCTCCAGGACTCTGCCAGGCACACGCCAAGCTACCACGTGCTCCATTTTTAACACCTTTAAACAGTTGAGAACGTCATAAAAACTTACAGTACAAACATAAGGAATGGTTTTAAAAGTCCAAACTCCTCAATTTGAGCTCACCCTGTGCCTCTGAGGAGGGATGCCTGAGGCCTCCAGCTCTAACCATGCTCTGGAGGTAGAGCCACAAGCTCAGTTTTCAGCACCCTAGGGAAAGACACCCTCTCCCTGTCCTCCTGGATGCCACTCTGCAGGACTGTCACTTCAAAACTCAAGTCAGAGCAGGCTTTGGGATGCCAGCAGATGCACACTGGGAAAGGGGAGATGCTGGAAAGCAGCAGCTGTGAGCAGCCAGCACTGGAACACAACTGTACCTCTGAATAACACCAAGGGAAAGGATGGTAACTTGGGTAAAAATTTATTTTACATACAGATCATTGCAACTTAACTAGTAGTCAGGAGAAGTTATTTTTCCTTTACAGGAAGTGACCAGCTGGTCTGAGATTAACAGAAATCTAAGCCTGAGAGCTGAGGTTTGAGTTTGGAAATCAGATCTTGGGGGAAGGGTCCTTCCAAGCACTGCTCAGTTCAGCAAGGAGCTGCAGGACTTGAACCACAGGTCAACTGCACTGCACAGTGCTGGAAACAGTCCTAGAGTCGGCTCAGGCCTTCTCAAAGCTGAACTTGCTGAGGAGGACGATGCCTGGAAAAGCACAGATGCATTTCCAGTTCAGCTCTCAAACTAGAAATGGAAGTGGTGAAACAGCACAACCTCTGTGAAGTACAAAACATCGAGTTACAGGGCAGCAAACAGGACAGCAAGAATGGTGGGGACCCTCCTAAGCCAAGTATTCTACATGGAGCGGGTTCCTGGCTGAGCTCATACCTACAGCCCTAGTTCAAATGGACAGAGTACAAAAAATACTTTGACCAATAATTAAATGTACTGGAAACAAACTGTCTACGAAAAAGCAATTCTTACTCTAGGTGCCAATGAGTCCTTAAAAGCAGGGAGGGGGCTGAGGAGCTGCACTTGGGCAGTGTGGCCAAGGATCATTCCCTCTGCTCCATTTTTACTTTGGGAGGTCTCAGGAAGGTCCTGTTTTTCTTTTCTTTCTTCCCCTTTGTATTTGCCTGGAAATTCCTCCAGCTGTCCACCCGGCCATCCCGACTTTCCTGGGAACAAGAAGAAAGGACATGGAGAGATGAGAAGTGCAAGAGCCTGAGAAGAGGCAGTAAATACCAGTTTCAAGAGATCAAGAGGAATTTCCCCTCTTACCCAGCATGTAACCCTCTGGCAGCCAAGACACAAAGTAGCACCACGAAGAGCCAGACCAGCAAGACACAGCACAATGGAACTATGAGGGAGCTTACAAACACCAGTAACAAGCACCGTGCTGGTTTCTTGTTTCAGTCTGGATGTGCAGTCCTGACTGGAGTCTACTGGCTCCTCTGATGTGCAAAGAAACCTCATCTCACTGTCAAAAGCCAGCTGGACATGGTCCTGCTTGGCCACAGGGATGGACCAGATGGATCCCAGAGGTCCCTTCCAACCTCAACCATTCTGTGATCACACTTTTGCTGGGGATAAGGCTGTACAAAAACTTCTGTTCTAACCTTGTTTTTCACAGCTGGTTGAAGGATGCTACCCTTGAATTACCACAAAAGGGAATTTTGATGGTGGAGTGGGAGAAAGTAGCTTTTCCAACCTGCTCCTTCTAAAATCTATCAAGATAGAATTCAGCTCTGAAAGCATGGATTGGAATCACCAGGAGCAGGAAAGCCCAGGAGAGTGATGCAGAGGTACACCATGAGCACCTTTTACAGGTTTAAATCCCTTTAAAGGGATTTTTGTGTTGTGTTGCTTCGGGATGTTTTTGAAGCTGAGACAGAGTCACAACTGCAGAATACCAAATTAAGGGGGTCTTCCCCCTTATGGTTTAAATATTAGAACCAGCAACACACCTACTCCTTTTGGATATATTTTGAAGGCAGCCACTGGATTAGCACACACACAGCCAAGACTTCTTTTGTCTCCAGCCACCCTCTCTTGGTGATGCTGGCCAGCAGAAATTTGCTGCTCACTCTTGTGTATCCAGGTGACTCATTTCTGGCACTAAGACCCAGCTCTGATACCACCTTTTCACAGGGATTCAACAGGCACAAGCAAGGCTGGACAAGACACCTGCCAGCTCAGAGGTCCAGGTCTCCTGGTGTGGTTGAGGTTACACAGGTCCCTTAGGGTTGCAATATTGACAGTTCCCCAGCTCCTGTTTGGCCCATCATTATCTGCTGGTGATCCCTGCTGACATCTCCCCCCTGCTGTGCTCTACCCCAGCCTCACAGCAGTGGCACCCCAGTTCTGTGACCATTCTGGAGTGAGGACACAGAACTTCTGCCAGCAGCATGGTCAGTAACACCCCAGCATGTCACTCCAGCACATGACAAAACCCACAGCAGACTCCACACAGCAGCATCATCCAAGTTTTCCAGAACATTCAGCCTTTTGTATCCATATTACAGAGCACATGGACACAGAGTCTTCCCTGCTGAGTCTCCAGAAACATCCTAGCTGTCTGCCTTCCACAGGGTGCCAGTCAGTCTCATACACTTTGTCTCAGGTACCCTCTCTTTTCAGAAGTCCTCTTAAACATGGGCTGGGAGCCAGTTTTGGATTAAATGAACAACCTAGGTCATCTTCTCATGAGGTCCTGCACACCATTACTGGTTTCTGTCCTGCCCACCTTCCCCCACCTCACAAAACTGCACCTCTGGTGTGTAATGAAGTGTTAGAGGCTAGATGACATGTTTTGGTGGGCTGTAGGTCTGACCCCTTGACTAGCAGCACAAAACCACAGTGCTACTTCTGGCACACCTAAACCCCAAATACAGTGTGGAAACAGAAGTGACTGTCACTTGGGTCTCTGATATTCACAGGAGATACAGACTCTGCAGGTGTTAGTACCTGTCCTGGTTTCAGTCAGGATAGAGTTAACTCCATTTGCAGCAGCTGATGGGATGCTGTGTTTGGGAGTTACAATGAAAGCAGTGCTGAGAACACCCTGATGTTCTTAGTTGCAGTCAGACAGTCAAGGACTTTCTCAGCTTCTTCCTATTTCTCTCTTCAGGAGAAAGGAGGGGCGAAGCCAGGACAGGTGCCCCAGAGGGGCCAAAGAGAGTATTCCATGGCAATGACGTCCTGCCCAGGAGAACGGGGGGCTGAGGGGAGGAAGAAGAGGGGCGGTGGCGGGACGCGTGCTGCTTGGGGGGACGGTCGGGTTCCGGGACAGCTCTGGGTGGTACCTGAGTTGTGTGGGTCGGGGAGAAACTGCATTGGGGATCAAGAGTTTCATCTTCTTTTGCTCTAAAGTCCTGTTAGCATTGGGATATTTGATCTTTCTGTTCTCTTAGTAAACTCTCCTGATCCCAACCCACGGGCCTCTTAGTTTCTTGGGTTTGGAGTTATTTCCCCTTCCTTTTCCCTTCCCTTGTTTCCCCCTTTTTCCCTCTTCCCCTGCTCTTTTACTTTAAGGAGCAGGCAGCTGCGTGGATCTCGGCCCACAGCCGGGGGAAACCACCACAGTACCAGACTGAGAAGTACCACACACTAGTCCACACCAGTGGCTGAACAGCTGCCACATTCTTCATGGTCACTGGCACCCTGGGCTAGACAGCAATTCAGATTCCTGATGAAGGACAAAAAAGACCCACTGTCAGAGCTGACAAATACCCTACCTTGGTGTACCAGACCTGTTTGTGGGGAGGCAACACCAAAGCCCTACCAATGGGCTCTGCTCCTCACACTAGGGCAAAACCCAGGCTTGTGAAGGATTTCCCAAGTGTCTACTAAAATTACCTTCCAGCACCTGCAGACAAAAAGTTTCTCTTCCCTTTAGGAAATTCCCTGCAGTGTGTCCAAGAATTGCCAGCACCCACCCTATAAGTCAGACTGTTCATTACCTCAAAGTTCTTCTGCCATTCTCGCTCACGTTTTGCCTTCTCTTGTGCCTCAATTTCCTCTTCCCTCTGCCTCTTCCTGGAAGGGAAGCCACAAAGAAGTTGTGAACCCACAGGCATCTACTTTAAAGAAACACAGTAATACTTTCAAAACACTTTGGGAAGGAAAGCTCTTCCAATGTCTTGGCAGATTAAAGAGCTTAAGAGATAAATATGCACACCTAAGGTAGCACAGCAAACAGAATCTTTATTTCAAATCCAGAAGAGCAGTGAGCAGAGATCACCCAGAATCACAGGGGTTGGAAGGGACCTCCAGGGACCAACCCCCTGCCAAAGCAGGGTCTCTAGAAATCCACAGTCCACAGGTTCAGGATGTCAGTTAGGCTAATACTACTCTGCTGACTTAGGAGCTCCTGAGTCTTATGGCTGATGACCCAAAATGCTCATCATCACTCACCCATGTAAGACAAGGTCTCTCAAGCTGCACAGATGAACCGTAGGTGGCACCCCAACCCATGGGCAGAGCCCCCCACCACAGACCCACTGCTCTGAGGGAGACAGGCTCTCTGAGGGAGAGATGGTCTGGCACTACTGACAGCATACTTGATCAGTGAGTCAGCTTCTCACACTTGGCAAAACAAGCCAGATTGCTTTGTAACTCTAGCAACAAGTCTCTGAAACGGCTGAGTTGCTGAGTACAGCTTCTGAGAAGTCAACAAACACATGAGCATCCAAAGTAAGGCTTCCCCCTAATTTGCATGTGCAATCATGCAAAGTAGCACCCTGCATCCATCTCCACACTGCCCAGTACAGTAACCCTGCTCTGTGAAGTGCACCCACAGTGAGCACTCCACCAGCATGTGATCAAAAGACCTAAACCACCACAGGTGCCACAGGGTAGTTCTGGCACTTAATTAAAATTAAAAATCAATTCTTTGCATGGTAACAACATACAGAAATGTGTCACCACTTCACTGTAAACATGGATGCCAGTGAAACACATCAGAGTAGATAAGCATACTGAATATATCAACGTCTAAATTACAGGAGGGCAAGTCTCCTGTTTGTATTCTCAAGCACAGAGCTCCACAACCCACAGGTTGCCTGGAAAGTCAGCTTGACAGGAACCTTGTTGATCTAATCCAAGGCCCAGGAGGTTGGAGCAGATGATATCCAGAGATCTGGTCCAACTTAGTCTTCTCTAAGATTCCATGATTTCTTATCTTCTCTGAGGAAGCACAAAGGGAAGAGCCTGAATGCACAAGCCAAATGCTGCTCATACCTTTCATGCATTTCTTTAGCTTCTCTTTCTTTCCTTTTAATTTCCAGTTCAGCAAAGAGCTTCATTGTCTGTTTGTATACAGCTTGTTTGAACTGTAAAACACAAATCCACTCTTAATGTGATGCCCACTACCCCAGAGAACTCTGCTTTATATAAGAAGCACAGGAAGAACACAAAGCCCAGGTACACCCACATAACCCATATCCTCTTTGACAACAGTCAAAGCAGCAGCATAGGAAAAGGCCTAAACCACTGCTGATTAAATTCTGGCCCCAACACCAGGAAACAACTGAAGAACTACTCATTAGCCTCATATTACTTGCATTTTCATTTGTATTCACAAAGCTGTACCTAAAGGGAACTGCTCATTTCAAGCTCTCTTATTCTGCTATTAAGTCTTGCAATGCTACATCTGACACAAAAGAAAAGGCAAAATGGTCACTTGGCCAATTTCCCAGCAGATCAGCCTGAGATGTTGCAAAAGCCTAGCACTGGCTAGTAGGAAGTATCAGTACACTTAAAACAGGCTTTGGTATTACAGAACAGCAAGGGATTTCTGAAAATCAGTGGAAAATACAGCAGCTGTGAGGTTCCTGAGGTGCTATCAAGAGGAACGTATCGCTCTGCAGGACTAAGGATGTCAGCATTGGAGAATCACCTATCACTCTGCTAAAGCCTCTAGCATCACTTGAATTTTTCAGACTGTAAACTAGGTAAGAACTAAGTTATCCCACAGCTTTTTTTAATAAAGTGATTTGTTGCAGAACAGCACATCTGTCCTCAAGTCCTTCCTGTATGGAAGAAGCAGCCAAACAGCTCTTACTACAAACTGTCCCTGGGAGCAGGTTTTAGCCAGGCTGCAGAGGGTTCTATAGGTGCCTCTGCTGGCAGCAGGAGCACCACAGTTCCAGCATTCTGAATACAACAAGAAATGCAATTAAAAAAAAGACCACAGGATGTGCAAGCAATGGAGACTTGCTCCAAGAAAAGAACAGGGCATTCTGATCTATATTAGCTCATGCTGTATCTGCTCTTTACACTACCTTCTAAAATATACAGGGTACCAATACATGGTACTCTGCAATGGCTTATCAAAGTTTGTTCTTCTGGAAGTGCAAGGATTTACAAGACTAACAAGTCTAATAAACACTTCTCTACTGGTTTGACTCTGAATTCCTTGAGACACATTTTGTATTTCTCAGTTTCTCTGAACAGTAAATGACTTACAACTTCAGGATCATCCTCTTCTACAATGGGAGGTTTTCCATCCTTCTTCAATTGCTTCTTTTTTTCTTTCACCTAATGATTAAGAACAATCACAGCTAGAAGTGTTTTACAGGGCTTACATAATTGTACCCAAGTAGTTCTGCATTCCTTCTCCACTATGTGGGAAGACCTCTGGATGACACCAAGTTCTTGATTTGGATCAGTGTTTTAATTTAGAGCAAAACCTCCCGGCCCTAGGTCCAGATAAACACACACAAGACCCCTATTACATGAATTGCAGCAATTATCAATACTATGTTAGATACTGTTCATCCATCACAATCCCTTTGCTGCTTTTTTGTTTATTTGAAGATATATTCATATCAACACACACCATCCAAATGAGCAGGAAGTTTATTGTGCATTGTAATACTCAAAAGACTAAGAACAGGAAGCAGGACATAAAACATTCCCTGGTTTAGAGTACCTGAGTTCTCTCCTATCATCTGCTTTCTCAAGCTGCTTGTGTTTTAGTCCACCCACATCACTCAACTAACTTCTTGGCCAATGCAGTCCAAGCTCCTTATCTTATAGGTCATTTCCCCCCAAACTTCCCAGTCTCCTGCTGTCATCACCTGTCTTCTTCTATCTACACACATCTGAACTGCATCACTCATTCACAGACTTGGAAAAAAATATTTAGGTCAGCTCACGTGGTCTGACCTAATTATTCCAAGTACTGAATTTCAGTGAATTATCTTGCACTGAGCACTCTGGGACACAGCACCCAGAGGCCACCTTCCCAGCTCTGTGACAAGGTCTGCTCAGCTCACCTTCTGACAACTTCAACATGCAGCAGTGTAAATCACAAACATAAGTGGTAAATCATGAACAACTGATTACTGCTCCCCTGCCCCTGGATGTTCCTATGGAATACTCACAGTGTGTTCCACGTATTCTTTTCCTGCCTGTATCACATCCAAGGCCCTCTTCTTTTGCTCCTGATCTAGCAGCAACTTGTATGCTTTATCTACAGCTAACAAAAAGCATCAGCATTAATAGCACCAGTAGTCACATTCACAAGGCATCACAAGACTTGCTGACCCCACTTTTCTGCTTTCTAGAATTTGGGGGTGGTTGTTTAGTTGGGTTTTGCTGGTTTGTTTGTTTTGTTGGGGTTTTTTAAATACTTCTAGGTAAGGATATCATGATTAGTCAAATGAAATTCAGGTACTTCAGTGTCAGAGGCCTTTGGGAGATGGCAGTGAAACTATGGGTCCTAACCAGTCCCACTGGTGATTTACAGGCACCTGAAGCTTAGGGCGCACAACGCCTCAGGGTAAGGCTGAGCACACGCCTCCCCCACCGCGTTAGCTCCGTCCTGTGGCCTCTGGAAAACACCAAGCTCAGAATTTAAACACTTCCTCTTGACCGATCTCAGACCCCCAGGGACTCGTGTGTCCCGGCGCAAAGTGACCATGCGACTGCTGCCACCTAGTGCCATTCCCTGCTGAGATCTGTCCCACCCAGCAGCTGCTCCCTCACCTGAAGCGCCTCTACAGCAATTTTCTGCCCATCAGCGGGGCTTCCACCCACAATCAACACTGAAACCACCTACACAGGAACAGCAACCCAACTCCTATCCCACCTCAGCCCAGAGAAAGGGATCCCACCCCAGCCCAGAGAAAGGGGAGGGCCTTACCTTCAAACGCCTTCTGGGCTCGATCTGCATCGTCTTGATTTTTATCTGGATGCACCAGTATTGACAACTGGAAGAAAGACAAAGTATCTTGCTATTGAGATTTGCTTATTTACAGTGATAAATATGAAAGCAGAAATCAGGTATTTTTCTGAGAGGAAGGAATCACAGGGGAACATGTTCCTTTCCATATGGACAAATCAGCTGAGAACATGCAGAAGTCCACATCAGTAACAGCTTATAAATGAAATACAGCCCCTGTAATGAACAGGCTGAGAAAAGGTACAGTAAGGGTCTGCAGAACAATATCACTCTTCAGCTGCAGAGTCTGGGGCTGATATGAACCCCTTGGTCACCCAAGTTTTCTATCACTGATCCTAAGAAGAAACAAACCTATAAAGATCATCCTCAACCAAAGCTTACCATGTATTCAACATCTCCCAAGAAGTTCTCCAGTATCCCTAATGTTGTTCAAATATCAAACTATTTAAAGGAATATGGGCTTTTTCCTTTACTCAAAGTTAATAAAGCTGCTTCCAGTACTCTCTGTTCAGCACAGACAGGACAATGACCACTACTACTTTCAGGGCAACGTTAAATGGGTTGAGGAGCACACGTCCTACACCTGCTTCTTCCAGAGAAAGAGCAAGTTCTTTCAAACTTTCTCCATGTGGCTTCTTTTCTTTTCTTTCCCAGACCTCTTATTTTTATTGTTGCTCTATCAATGTCTCATTTATCTGCATCTTTTGTAGTATACCTTTCAAAACCAGTCACAGTGTGGCAACTGAAATTGCATCAGTGCTGAACAATGCAAAAGAATTACTTCCTGACAGCACATCCCAGTTGTCAGGAAAAGGGTTTGTCTTCTGGTCCTGAACAGCTGCTGACTGACTCTGTGATTTGCTACAGTCAATGTCTCCTCCTTTCTGTTGGCAGTTCCACATCATAGAATCATAGAATTGTAGGGGTTGGAAGGGACCTCGAGAGATCATCGGGTCCAACCCCCTGCCAAAGCAGCTCCCCAGGACATTTCACTCAGATAGGTGTCCAGACAGGGCTGGAATCTCTCCAGAGAAGGAGACTCCACACCCCCTGGGCAGCCTGGCCCAGGGCTCCCTCACCCTCACTGGGGAAAAGTTCTTCCCCAGCTTGGGGGGAACTCCCTGGGCTCCAACTTGCAGCCATTGCCCCTTGTCCTGTCCCCACAGACACTGAGAAGGGGCTGGCTGATTCCCCTGCATCCCCTGCTTAAGAAAATTATAAACATTAATTAGGTCCCCCCTTAGTCTTCTCTTCTCAAGGCTGAACAGTCCCAATTTTCTCAGCCTTTCCTCACAGGGGAGATGCTCCAGGCCCTTCAGCATCTCCCTGTCCCTCCTCTGGACTCTCTCCAGGAGATCCCTGTCTGTTTGATCCCAGGGAGCCCAGCACTGGACACAACACTCCAGCTGGGGCCTGAGCAGGGCAGAGCAGAGGGGGAGGATCCCCTCCTGTCACCTGCTGCCCACACTCCTCCTGATGCCCCCAGGATCCCATTGTCTCTCTCAGCCCCAGGACACACTGCTGGCTCATGGCCACCCTGTCACCCACCAGGACCCCCAGGTCCTTCTCCACTGAGCTCTTCTCCAGCAGCTCCCCCCAGCCTGTCCTGATTCCAGCAGTTTTTCCTTCCCAGGTGCCAGACTCTCCACTTGCTTTTGTTGAACCTCCTCTGGTCTCTCCCTGCCCAGCTCTCCAGCCTGGCCAGGTCTCTCTGGATGGCAGTGCAGTGTCCTGTGTGTCACCCACTCCTCCCAGCTCTGTATCATCAGCACTTGCTGAGGGTGGATGCTATTCCCTCATCAAGGTTGTCGATGAAGATGTTAATCATGTATGTGGGCATTTGATGTCTTCCATACACCACACACGTTTCATCACATCACATCACATCACCCTCAGAACCTTTCTCTGCAGTATTCTACTGGCCTAGAGCTGTGATAGTCACAGTTCATTGATCTGCAAAGCTGGGAAGTTGTCAACAGGTTAAAAGATTATCCTCCCACTTCCCACCTACACAGTCCATATCATAACTTGGCAGGCACATTCATGTCAGCCAGCTCCCTGTCTGAAGGCAGCTCTTGATGTTCATACCACCAATTCAGATGGGAAGCCACAGCAGGCACTGACTAAACCCAAATTTCTCCTGCAGATCTGCCAACAGAACCAATCTGGGATGTTTCCTGCGTTGCATAAGGGCAATGCAGACAGGCCAGTGAGCAGGGCCACTGCTGCTCCAGGTAACCAGCCACCAAAACTGACCACTGAAACTCTTAAAGAAACTGCAGAGAAAATATACTTCTAGATCCAAGCCCACGTATCTGAGAAAAATCTCTCCTCAGTTCTTCATCTCTGACAAATTTTGCCCTTCTCTTCATTCACAAAGCTCATCAGACACATCAGGGTGTATCAGTCTGCAATAGCTCCATCACCCACTTCCCAGGCAAAGCAGCATACCATGCATGGACCAGGGACACTTCTGCAGCTCTCCTCTCATTGACACAAAGATTGTTCTATGCCTTTCTTCCCAAAATGGCTACTTCTCTACCCAGACACAGCTTTACCACCACTTTTCTTGTTCCAAACCACAGCTGCACAATCTCTACAGAGCTTCTAGTTTACTTCCAGAAGCTTCAAGTGCAAAAGCCAAATACCTGCCGGAATCTTTTCTTTATCTCTTCATCTGTGGCTTCAGGATCCATCTGCAGTACCTACAAGAGACCATAAGAGCACAGCATGTTTGATCTTACTCCCCAGGTTCCTGGTGGCAAACACTGACATACACACACCTCCCATGAGGGAGCTACTTCAGGACATTAATTTTCAGCTAGTAAACCAGAAACATTTTAAGAGACACCAAGTTTAGGACACTCCACTTTTAACAATTCCTCTATGCCAGCATCCTTTCCATAGTCATGTCTCTCATAGACAGCTGCCATCCCTGAATAGCCACAAGTGGTCTAAACCTTCAACCAGCCCTGTAGCAATGCTTACTCTGGCAGAAACAGAAGCCCACAGTGGCTTTGGAACACTGTTGGATCATTCCTAAGGGAGAACTCTGGGCAGGAAACATGTTAGCTTGTGAGAATTTACTCATTTTACCATTTTGAAAGAAGACAGGAGAGTTTCACTGTTTGGTCTCCACTATGAGTCCACCTTTAGGGATGTAGCAGAGTTTGGGGGCTGTTTTGTGAAGTCCTAAGCAACAAGTGAGCCACATGCTGGTCTAAGGACCTGTGAATAAAACCCATTTTCTCACAGGAAAGCTACAGTCTCCTTCTAGATGGCTTTCTTCATTGCCTCTCCAAGTCAACTACTAAGATACAAAGAGAGGCTGAGGGAGCTGGGCTGGGTCAGCCTGGAGAAGAGAAGGCTGTGGGGGGACCTCATTGCAGCCTGCCAGTCACTGAAGGGAGCAGAGGAACAGGAGGTGAATCAGCTTGTTAAAGGGCAGAGCCTGGCAGGACAAGGGGGCTGGATTAAAGCTAAAGGAAGGAAGGTTTAAATTAGATATTAGGGGGAAGTCTTTTACAGAGAGAGTGGCCTAGGAGGTTGGTGGCCCTGCCTGTGGCAGGGGGTTGGAACTCTGTGGTCCTTGGGGTCCCTTCCAACCCAGTCCATTCTATGATTTACACTGAACTGAACACTGTTGAGGTGCATCTGCTGACTAGTGTGGCAGACCAGCCCTAAACTGGGACTACAAAAAGCACCTGAGACTTTAAAAAAGCAGAGGAAGATGGTTTCAGGAAGGAACACACAGAGGGAAAGCCAGCTCCAGATGAACAGCAGATTGTTTTATTTACTGCCTCAGCCTTTCACACTTGTGGAGACTTTATAAGCAACTGCAACTGGAATCAAGCTATGCACTGTGCAAGGGAGTTATCTGTTCTCCAGTGACTCCTCAAGATTGCTCAGCAGTGTGAGCACCAAGAGTCCTTCCCTCACTCTAGGCACTACACGAGTTCAGTGGGATGAACACCCAAAATAAGAGACACAACTAGAAATGCTGAGCTGAGCACTCAGAGCAGAACCTGGCAACCTGCCGCTGCTCCACTCACAGCCAGAAGCTGCCAGCATTCATCTGTCATATATCCCAGCCCCACAAGGGAAATGTGAGAAGAATACAGCATGTACCTGCCAGAAAGAAGTGAAAACAGGAGCAAGCACACAGACACCACTCTTCTGTCTTCTGTAAGCCCTCTGCACAGTTATATATGTCTAGATATGTGTTTTTTTCCTTATGTCTGGTCTTTTCACCAGAATAAATACCCAGTATATCTGGAAATTGCTACATCAAGTCAGAAGGGAGGATGAAACATTCAGACTAACCTCAAAAGGGTTCAAGTTGAAGTAGGAAGATCCAGGTCGGGTCAGCCTGTCAATTTGATTTTTTGATGTTAAAACAGAGTCTCGTTTTTCAATTTGCTTTACCTGAAGAACAAGAGAGACCCACATTAACCGGCCATCACAATGCACTTAGGTGTTGTCCCACGTGCTTACTACACCAGTCACTATCGCTCCATACTACAGTTCACAACGCCCCTTGCTCATCCCAAACTTGTAGTTATTTTGCTTGTGCATTAGCAGAGCACATTTTTTAGCCTTTTCTACAGCATAGCAGTACTTTAGCATTGCACTTTAACTGTTAAAAAACCCTTAGAACACAATTCTGCTTGTCTCCTCCTCAGCCTGCTCAACAGCTGTGGCTTTTGCCCTCCCTTTGCTCCTATACCAGCACTCCCGCACTGCTGCTCTCAGCCCGCTGCTGGAGGGATGGCCCTCTCAGTGCTGACACCGGTATGAGCATACAAGTCCACTTCGTTCTGACCACAGGGCATTCACTTCAGTTACTTTGCGCCCTTTACGGTGTCAAGCCAAGCCACTGAAGCATCCACCCAGCTTCAATGCGGGCAGTTCAGCTCTTCACATCCCAGCCGTGCCCAAAGAGACCAGCACAGGCCGAGGGACAGCGCGAGTCCCCAGCACTCACCCTCCAGAGCCTGCCCCCAAACAGCCCGCAGCGCTGCGCAGGGCTATGCCCAAAGACGGCGGACCGCACAACCCCACCGGCCTTATCCGAGGGAACGGGACAGAGGCCGAACGCTCGGCTCCTTCCCCAGCCACAACTGGGGCTCTGCGGAAGGCGGCAGACACCGCGGGGCCGGCGGCAGCGAGCTCAGCGAACGGCCGATCTCCCCGGGCCGAGAATGAAGCCGCCAGCACCTGCCGCTCCCCCGCCTGCCCGCCCACCGGCGGCCCCGGGGCCCGGCCCGGCCGATCTCGGGGCCCGGCGGGTTCCCCTCAGGCCGGCCTCACCGGGACGGGCGCCGCGCGGCCCGCCAGGCCCCGGCCCTGGGAGGAGAGGCCGCGGGCCGCCGGTCGCGGGCAGGCAGGACCCGAGGGTCAAGTCGAGGCCGCCCGCCGCCGCGGCGGCGCTGAGGCGCCGGTACCTCGTTGTAGAAGGTGAGGAACGCCTCCTCGGCAGCGCCCCCCGCCCCGGGCTCCCCCGCCGCCGCCATCGCCAGCACCACGTGACGCCGCGCGCGCACACGTGACCACGGCGCTGAGGCCGGCGGGACCGGTGGCGCCCCCGGCACGTGACGGCCGCGCGCGCCATAGCAACAGGCCCCGCCCTCCCCCGCCGCCGGGCGCCTTCCGGACGGATGCTCTGGGGAGGGGGCTGCCCGATTCCGTGCGCCGCCGCCGGCCCCCAACCCCCGGGGTAGCTGCCGCGGACCGGGACGGGGCACCCCTGGCGTGAGGGCCCGTGCGAGCCCCGGGCGGCCGCCGCTGACTAGGCCGGGGGTGGGAAGGAAGGCTGCGCATGCGCGGGCCCGCCCCCGTGCGCGCCCCGTCCGAGCGGCGCTCCAAGGGCAGGCGGTGATGGCGGCCGTAGCCGTGGCGGCGGCGCGGGGCGGCCTGCGCGGGGCCCTCCTGGCGCAGCAGCAGCGCTGGAGCTCGGGGTCGGGTGCTGACCAGGTGGGGTGTGGGGTGTGCTGGGGCGGGGAGCGTGGGGCGTCGGGGCCCTGGCCGATCCCTCCCCGCTGACCGCCGTCTCTCCTCGCAGCTGGGTGAGCTGGGCAAAGGTGCTGGGAAGGGCGGCGGCGGCGGCGGCGCCATCCGCGAAGCCGGCGGCGCCTTCGGGAAGAAGCAGGCTGCCGAGGAGGAGCGGTACTTCAGGTGAGCGGGCTGCGGCGGGGCCTGCCTCCCCCGCTGGCGGCCTCCGCCGGGGGGTCCGGGCGAGCAGCCGTCCTCCTCGCCGGGCAGCGGCCGCAGGGCCCGACGGGGCGGCCCGGGACTGGGCCTCTGCCGGCCTTGTCCGCGTCCTGGCTGCCGGAAGGGTCGCGGGGACCCCGGGTGTGCGGTGCTGCACACTGTGCCGTGCGTCCTTGCAGGGAGAAGGAGAGGGAGCAGCTCGCTGCCTTACGGAAACACCATGAGGAGGAGATTGATCACCACAAGAAAGAGATCGAGCGCCTGCAGAAAGAGATTGAGCGCCATAAGTATAAGATCAAGAAGCTCAAAGATGATGACTAAGCAGATGCTGTTGAATGTTGCTTGCCGTGCCTAAAAACATTGGTTGTGGTGTGAAGTGGCACTGAAGACTCTATGCTTTGGCCAATGTAATCGAAATTCATCCATGCTGTGGGCTGCAACAGTGTCAAATAAACTACTCAGTGTCTCTTTTCTGCTTGTTACCTATATAATGGGAGGAAAAAATCCATTGTCTGCCTTTAAACTTCACAGTTGTTCTAAGATAAGGTTATACTCTAGAGTAGGCAGTCCTGTGCAGAGCTTCACTGCTCGCTTTAGATTTATTTGAAAGAAGGGACCAGTCATACTGTGTTTGCTAACTTGACAGGTAAAGCTGCAAGAAAAGTTGGGCAAAGAATGGGGCCTCTGTAGAGAGGGGCTCACGCAGAAGTAACTTTGTCTCAAGAAAACTGTTACTGTGGTACAGGGGCAGATGTCTCTCCACTGAAAAAGCAGAGTGTCTAGAAAAAACTATAAGGTTCTTTGGTTGCACTTAGTGTTTAGTGCCATAAACAGACAAAAGCACTGTTAGGGTGATTTTAGTTGTCCTGGTGCGGGCTCCTGGAGCAAGGGTGCTGGGATCCTCCTGAATTTTGCATTCATTTATGAGAGAGATTCTTACAGACAGTTTTGTCTACAGTGGAATCATGAGTTTTCCTTGTTCTTTTCTGCAAAGATTTCAGTTGCCCAAAAGTATTTCTTCTGTGTCTGGTTCTTGCTTTTCTTTAAGTCCCCTTCCAACAGCTTCAGTGTCTCAACCTGAACAAAATGCTATGATTTTAGTATAAGAAATCCCTCTTATAACATATGGGTTTTAGTGACCTGTTGAAATAGTGTGGCCTTAATGCACTAAACCCTGCCCAGGCAGAGACAGCTTATTGTCCATACCTGCGCTGTCCTGTTCGGGCATGCAAGTTTGAACTGCAGTTGGTACCATTGTGAGGGGGCTCCCAATCCAGAGCTGGCCTGGGGGATGAGTGACTGGGACAGGGTCTGAAAGCAGGAGGCAAATTGAAGCCTCTCAAGTAGGAAGAGTTTTGACAAGGGTGTGACTGGCTGGTGGAAGGTGTTTATTAACCCTCCGTGCCCCATCAGCTGCTCTCGTGTTGCAGCTACTGGTACATCTTGTCTGCAGAGTAAATCATCACACTAATGAAAGAGTCTGTTCCCTTAAAAACTTGTTTAATGAAAACCTCATCTGTGTAATTGGCCATGGAAGAGAGAGGCCATGCTGTGAAGGGTGTCACTGCCTGGCTGTGCTCGGTCTGTGGACAGGGCTGTCGCAGCGAGGTGTGCAGGGGATGATGTGCACAGAGCTGGCTGTGGGGCTTGTTCTTTCTAGTCGCGGCTGAATAACCTGAGCCAACAAAACTAGTATCTTCCCTGGAGTACAGAGCCTGGTGGGAAGAACTGCCTCATGAAAAGCAGCCTATTACTGACCTGATTATTTTTTTCCCATTTAAAAATCTTTTCCCTATTGTACCTGTTAGCTGGCTGGCTTCTTCCAAAAGGTGTGGAGTCACTTGTGAGATGTCCGCATTGAAGAAAAAAATGTTGGCATCACAGCTACAGTGGGCTATGAAATAGCTGAAATGAATGTCAGGACAAGTTTATATACTGAAGGCAAACAGGAGCCTGAATTCAGGGCTTCGTGATTTACTCTGTGTCTTTGGGCATCGCTGAAGGGCTTGTGGCCAGTCTGGGGGCTGGTCTTGTGTCCCCAGAGGCAGGGACAGGCGTGGGGGAGCTGCCTGGCCATCGCTGGCTGCAGCACTGGCGGCACTGTGGCGCTGTCCCCAAGCGGAAAGGTCCAGCCTGGGGAGACTCCTTGTTATTCCCAGAGCCAGATTAAGACACAAACGAGGTCAGATGCCATCAAAACCGGAGGATTAATAGTTACATCAAAATTCATAGAGAGGGAAGGGAAAGGGAATAGGGAAGGGAAGGGAAAGGGAATAGGGAAGGGAAGGGAATGGGGGTAAAGGAACAGAAGGAACAGGAAGAGAAGGGGAAGGGAAGGGGAGGGGAAGGGGAAGGGGGAAGGGGATGGGGGGAAAGGAAGGGAAAGTTAATGGGAAAGGTGAAGGAAAGGCTCGTCTTCTTCTCATCTTCTACCTCTCTCTCTTCTGTCCCAGCAACCCATCCTCATCCCAACACGTGTGGTTTTTTGCCTTTGGTTTGTTTTCTCTCTCCTTCTGATGGAGTCAAACAATCCTTTACTCTCTCCTGGTGTGAGCTGATCTTTAAACATCTGTCCAATGCTACAAGGAGAGTAACAGGTATTACTTTCCCCGCCCCCCCCCCCCCATCACCCGGACCAGTCCCTGGGGTACTAAATTGTACAGGCTCTGCTCCTGTCCTGCGCTGTGACATACACCTCCCCTCCTGGCTCCTTTGGCCAGAAAAGCCCAGCACCTATGCACAGCAGCACACTCATCGAGGGATTTTTGATCCAAAAGCCCCAAGGAACTAAGAGGACACTGTTTCTATCCCCTATCGACATTAATGGCCATCTCAGGTGGGAGAAATCAAGAGAAGTTTTGCAGCTCAGGGGACCCGGCACAGCCCCACCAAGGCAGCATCGCCTCTCCCACAGCAAGAGCTGCTGAAGGGGAAACAACCACCCAAAACATGGAACCCTGCAGGTTCCATAGCTCTCCATAGAGAGCTAACCCTGACTAGGCAAGAGGCTTTTGGCCCACTGCTTTCTGCCCCATACACACTACACAAAGCATCTCCAGCAGAGGGTCCTGGGTCCTGTGCCCCAGTACGCCGGGGCATAGACAAGACCGGTTGTCTCCAGGTGCTAGGCACAGCTGGTGGTGCTGGGGCAGCCCCGGTACCTGCACCGGCCCCAGGGAGAAACCCGTCATTTCATCACTGACTGAGTCAAGCATGGCCACGGAGTCAAGGCTGGGTCACCCATCCCAGGGAGAAGGTAGGAGGATTAACTAGGTCATTAAAAATCACTTCTGACCACATGAGAGTGCGTTGCAAGGCAGCAACAAACTCACACTCCTCCTAAAAGGACTCCCCTCATCCCTTGCAGGGAGGCACAGGTCCATGAGGGCAACAGAGCCACATACCTGGGTGCTGCTGCAGTGGTTGCAGGTTCGCTGCTTGTAAAACAAACTTGCTGTGCAAAGCTGGCAGTCTCACGGGCTCGGGCACCCAAGGTGCACATCCCCACGCTCACAGCTGACGTGCAGGATTCTAACGCAGCTCTTGGGAAGCAAGAGACAAACAGGGCTCCAGACTCAGCGAGACTTCTCCAGCACAGGCTTGCTTTCCTGCCACAAAGAGCCACACACAGCAAATCACCCTTTTCACCAGCTCCAAACCCAGCTACAGGCTGCCTCTCTGCTCCCTTGTTTAATTAAATCAAGGCTGGGGGAGATCACAGACCCCATCACTGCCACTGAGATCATTGCCACCATCCTGCTGGTTGGACATCTCAGAAAAACCCAAGCCTCTAGTCTGCTGGCAGCCCCCAGGCTCTGTGCTCTGCAGGCAGAGGTTTGGGTCTCTGTACCAGGAGCCCCGGGGGCTTCCTGCATCATCGCTGGTGGCCTGGACTGCTGCAGGGCTGCAAGGACCACCGCACCACCCGGGCACACATCCCCTGCAGCACATCTCAGCCACGTTTCCTCCTCCTTTTTGGTGTAGGATTTTAAGACTTTCTTGGAAAGACTCACACAAAACTCACCTTGGCCATCTGGGAGGGCAGTGAGAGCACAGTTACAGAGAGCTATCACACACCTGTTAGTCTGTAGGCAGGGACACACCACCTTGCTTTTGAACCCAGACTGTCGACCTTTCCAGCTGGACACAATGCCTTTGTGCTGCAACCCCCTGCTTGGAGAGCAAGCAGGATGGGGGTCCTGTGTTTGCACCTGGGGGCTGCACACCAGCAAGGATACGCACAGTGTGTTTCCACGTGTCCCGCTCAGCACCAGATCCTTAGCCATCTTGGAAAGTCCCTCCTTGGAACAACAGAACCAACCGGCAGAGCCCTGACTGTACAGGGGAGATAAGTTCAAGAAAGTTCACCTCCAGCAGAGACCATCAGAGAGCCCCACAGGAGCCCCTCAGAGCTCCAAGCTGCCTACACAGGGACTGTGTGACCATGAGAGCTAACACATGTGCATGTGACAGTGAGATAAGCCTTGGCTGATGTCACATCCAGCAGACACGTTAGGCCAGAGGATCCCTGTGTGCCCGGAGCTGAAGAAAGCAATGCCTGCTCTAGAACACAAACTCCAACAGAAAGGAGTGTTATTCCCAACTTGGGTGACATCACAGCGGGAGATCACACACACGCAGGATTCACTACCCAAAGAGATCGTGGAAAACACAACAGGAAGGTCCCAAGAGGTGTGTCTGAGGTTCCACTGTCAGGCTGGGTCACCTGCAGCACCAGACGCCTCTCGGCTCTACCAGCATCATCTCTCCTCGACTCCCACATTAAAACCTACAGTGGGGGAAGCCGGGGTGGGGAAGGGGCTGGGGGGGATGGGGTGTGGAGCTGTGCTTACGCACATTCTCCCCTCCCAAGCCTGACACTGCACAGGCAGCAAGTCTTGAGCAGCAAAGTTTTTTCAGGAAACCAGCGTGATGCACACAGCAGGCATCCTTTCAGCTTGAACTCTGCCCATCACCCTGGCACAGGGCTCCCAAGCCCTTACCTGCACGGGGGCTCCTGCAGCTCTTGGTACCAATTGTTTCCATCTGCAGCAAGGGCTCAAATGTGTCCTGCTCTTAAAGGTCCAGGATTTCCTTTAAAAAAACATCCAGCCTGGCACCATCCTGCTGCCGGGGGCTCCCGGAGGCGAGCAAGCCCGGCTGGAAGGCCTGACTCGGGCTTTCGGTGTCAGGCACCCCCACAGAGCCCACCGCTTGTGGGTGACAGCGGGCAGGCTGCGAAGGCACGCTTTTACAGAAGCCCGAACTGGGCTTCAGAGGTTTAAGCCCCACACCACCACCCCACCACCACCACACACACCCGGGGCAGTGCAGGCAGCTTTCCCTTCCCTTCCCTTCGCACATCCTGCCTTCCCCTTCCAGTCCCACCCCCGCACCCGCCTTTCGCCATCCCTGGGGCGCAGGGCAGCCAAGCAAATAGCAGGGCAGCCCCGGGGCACACTCAGTAGCGTATGGGGCTGGGTGCTTAATGCACAATAAGCACCTCAAGCACCCACTGAAAGGAGAGGCAGAAAGTCAGCCACGAGCTCTTAACCACAAGACATCCCCCACCCCGCGCCCATCCCTGCCCCAGCCACCACATCCATCACTCTGCCCTGCCCAGGGGCTCCTTGGGGTCCAGGGGAATCTCTCACCTGTACCAGGTGCTGAGGAGCTACCGGGGCCCAGGCAGGCAGCCCCGGGGCGGGCAGGCCGGGCACCATGCACCAGCCACCGCCGACCCCCGCGCCCGCCGAGCAGAGCCCCGCGCCCCGTGCAAAGGCCGATCCTGTGTGAGACCAAGACCGCCAGCTTTTGGCCCCAAGGCAAACTTTCGGGCTTCGTGCATATTTCGTATTACAGCTGCTGCTGCTCGTAGCCACCCTGGCCATCCTTTGCTTCTTTCATCAAGCTGTTTAGAAAAACAGGCCACAGCTCTTTTGTAGGGCCCTGGCTGCTGAGCCAGGACTCCCAGAGCGAGGCCTTGCTTTTCAGGGGAAACGAGCCAGAAAGGTTTAGTACCATCAGGTAGGCCCGAAGCCGAGGCCTTCATTAGCTGCTTCTGAAGTGTTTCACATGCAGTGTGAGCTTCTTGAGACCAAGGTAATTGAACAGAATCGTTTCTCCAAAGTTCATAAGAAAGTTCTACTATTACTCCATAATTACAAATCCATAATGGGCACCAGCCTGTGCTTCCCAGAAGGGTTCTAAGTTCTTTTACCAGCTGAGGGAGGGGGGTCTGCAGATGGCTTTTTTTTTTGCCATCGTTGAATAAAATGTACTGTATCAGATTTAGCAGGTGGGAACAAGCTGTGAATCTGGCTTTCTTTTGCACTTGGTCTCTTGCAGCTAACAAGGTTCTTCTTCCACCTTCTCCTTCTGCTTGCCTTATGCATTAAATTTCTGCCTATGGAAGCATGTCTCTGATGTAGCTAACCTTCTGAGTCCCTCTCAAGTGGCAGTGACCTTAGCTGCTCCTTCCCTTCCTGCTTACTGCGGTTATCATCAAGGGGCCCCTGGTGCATTCAGCAAAAAAGGCACCACTGGCTGGTCCTGAGAGGCCAATCCCGAAGGTAGAGCCCATACTGCTGGGTCATGTCACTTGCTTTCTCCTCTCTTTGTGTAGTAGCTAGGAATTGTTCCTAGCCTGTGTTGAACCTGAGCTACGGTCCTCTTCTTTCCTGGCTAACTCCTTAGTCAAGAGCTCTGGTCCCAATTTTGTTTAGCATCAAGTCAGTGGTTTTTCTTCTGTGTGAGCCTGTCCTTACCTCCGTCAGTCACAAGAAGATCATAACTGAACACAACACTGAACTGGGGCTTGGTTTCTTACCCCAGCTGGACACATCAAAGGACTGGAAGTGGTTGGGAGGGATATTCTTTCCAAAATAGACATTTTCAAGGGTTGGAGGGGCAGCTAGTTCTCTCAGCTATGGGTTTCAATCAGAGATCTTGTGCTTAGAAAGGCAGAAATCTCTTCTGCCCTTCCCACAGAGTAGACTGCAGATGGCATTGATTCATTCCAAAGGCATGGACAGGGGTGGGCTGTTGAAGTCTGTCAAGGTTAAAGGAAGGTTTCTTGGTGTTTTGGTCTACTTCTGGGTTTGTTTTTAACTCACTGAGCATAGCAAGGTGAGGAAATGCATACTTACCTGCTTGCCTGGAGGAAGCAGACAAGTCTTAGCTTCCAATGCCTGCATAGGACAGGTGAAAAGAGAGCAGCAATGTACCTGTTTGAGCCTTTTCCAACAGAGGGAGGACTGCTTCCACCGTTTCCAAAGACTCCCACCTGCAGATGCCTGAGCGTAAGGATTGGTGTCCCACTGTGGGCGAAAGGGAGAGGGAGGGAGAGGGAGTCCTTTGGCTCCCTGCTGCATGGGCTGAAATGGGTTTAGGGCTCCTTGCAAATTCTGGTTTTCATGGTGCTTTAGGGAGGTGTGGGGAGAAAGGCTTTTTCTTCATAGCTGGCTGTTTGGGGGACAGTGATGGATTGGCTTGTCAAGCCTTGTGTAGGACTTGTTTTCTGTCTTTGGGGAAGCTGAGGTTTATTTCCTGTGTGGGAAACGATGCAAAAGGCTCCCAGACGAGCGCAGACGATTCCTCTGCCTTTGTGCCCAGTCGAAGTCGATAGACTGAATACATACCTTCTTTCTGGGCTTCCAAGTCTTACAGTGAAGCAGGCAACAGAAACTGGCATCTTGGCATAGCTCCTCAAATTCTTTGATGCTGAGGGATCTCCTCCACTTGCAAACCCAGGGCTCTGGCTCCTCTAGAGAAGTGGTTTCTGTTTCAACTGGCTGTTCTTGTGGCTGTCCTTTTGGGCGAGACTTGGCACCACTCAGTCAGTACCCACAGGGCTGCTAGGAGTGCGTGGCAGGGAAATAGGAAGTTTTGAACTAAGATTCAACAAATCCACCCTGTGGAAAAGAGCCAAGAGGGAGGGGGTAGAACTGGCCGGGCACTGGTTTTCTCTGGCTCTTGACAGTTGGAATGTTCACTGAGAAGAAGGATTTTGAGAGCACTTCACAAGCTTTATAGGTTGTTTTAGTCCCTTTTGAGAGAACAGAATCCCCATGAATACATATGTGATATGGTTTCAAGTAGCAGTGGAATGAAATGTTGAAGGACAGGCTGTTTGGGTTGGATGTGCATCTGACTGGGTTTAGGAGCACATTAGTGTCCCAAGACAAGTGCGTTCCGTGTTTGTGCGTGTCTCACTGTGAGCAGCGCCTGTTCCCAGCAACAGCCAGTTCTTGTGAAGGGTGAGAGGGCTTCTGGCCCATAGGTAGCGGCTGCCGGAGGACCAAGTGTCCCTGTGAGTGTGCGTGCGCTTCCACACTCAGCGTCATTTCTCCGGCCTTCGGAAGAGTCCTGGGAAGACCCCGGCCGCAGGGAAGGACAAGGGTTCCCCAGGGCTGTGTGGCTTTTTGGTTCTCGCTTTGAGGGAAAGAAGGCAGCAGAGGTACACATGAACTAAACTGCTTTTTATTGCCAGCCATAAAGGCGCCCACCCCCCGCTGTCCCCGGCCTCCCTCGGCCGTGCTGTCCCCGCTCAGGTGCCCCTGGCGAGACAGCGTTCATGTTTGGCCCCTTCTTGGGTGTTTGGGCCGCTTCTTGGGTGGCTGGTTGGTGCCAGCTGGTGCATGGCGCTTGTGCCGCTTGCCTGACCTGAGCCCCAGGTGGCTTTGGACTGCAGCTGTTGGAAGAGGCAAGCGGGACAAAACCACCCTTGGCTGTCTCTGCAGAGCCTCCTGCACCAGCTGGGCCGTGCAGGGTGGACAGCTCTGGGGAGCAGCAGGGGAGGTGGAGAGTGGCCTTTGCTGTGGGATTTGGAGGGGGCTCAGGCGTTTGAGAACCACCCGTGGCTGTCTCCGCAGAGCCTCCTGCACCAGCTGGGCTGTGCAGGGTGGACAGCTCTGGGGAGCAGCCGGGGAGGTGGAGAGTGGCCTCTGGATGCGGGATTTGGAGGGGGCTCAGGCGTTTGACCACCACCCGTGGCTGTCTCCGCAGAGCCTCCTCCACCAGCTGGGCTGTGCAGGGTGGAGACCTCTGAGGAGAAGCCGGGGATGTGGCCAGCGGACTCATCAGGGGACTCTGCAGGGGACTCCCCGGACGACTGTCCTCCGATGAGTCCTCAGAAGTCTCTGAAGAGCCCTCCTCAAAGGTGTCCAGGGTGGGACTTAGTGGCAGCTTGGTGTTGAGGTCTGCCACCGCCTCACCCTGCTTCCCCTCGGAGTCCGGCAAGGGGGAGGCAGGCACGCCCCAGAAGGGGTCACTGTCCCATAGCAGCGCCCCTGCCAGATGGTCTTGGGGGCAGTGGTCCTCCTCCCAGTACTCCAGGCTGTCGGGTGATGTGGCGAAGGAGGAGGGGCTGGCAAGGCAGTCGGGGACATCGAGCAGGATGTTTTCGCCATCCACCAGCATCACTGCCGCCGCTTGCTCCAAGATGCAGTCGCCCTCTGCCCTATAGTCCAAGAGATGGGGAAGGTTTCAGAGGGGTGTGGTCAAGTTGGGGATTTTGGGCTGTCAGGGACCGTGTTATTGCCATCCCCCCCCATGCCCCTCACGCCTCCCTCTGAGGTTTCGCTCCTTTGGGAAGCTGCTCTCTGCCACATACTTGGAGATGTCCAGTAGTTCATCAGGGACCTCGTTGGTCAAGCTGGGAACAGTGGCGGTGATGTTGGTGGCCTGGCTGTCCTTGAGCTGCCCTCCCAGTGCCTGGTTCTCGGGGTGGTTGCAGTGCACCACATTCCCCCAGGAGTCCTGGAGCTCCATGAGGAAGGCGGTGCTGGTGAGGCTGTTGGGGAAAGTAGGGACATGACGGTGAGCGTCGTCGCCGCCCTTCAGCCCTGCTGACACTACTGGCTCTTTGGGGCAGCTGCCTCTTCCACGTACTCAGCGGGGCCGGGAAGCTGGTTGTAGAAGCTGACGGAGTCAGGGACGTGGTCGCAGGTGGCCTGGCCGTCCCCCAACCCAGAAAGCAGCACGCAGGTGGGGACCTCTGGCAGCACAAGCAGTGTGGGGATGCTCACGCTGGGCACCTCCAAATCTCTTGGCAGCGTGTGAGGGAACCTCTCTGCTGGGGGAAGCAAAGTAGGGAGATGGGGTGAGGCATGGGCAGGCAGAGGCAGCCCGGGGGTTCCCTGGGGGGCAGGAGCACCAGGAGGAGCTGGAGCCTGCTGCTTTACCTGCCATGGTGATTGGAGAGTCTGAGGTTTGGGGCACAGGGTGTTCTAGGTGCGCCGTCTCCATGGTGACCATGCCACCAACACCTGCTTCAGCCAATCCCACGATGCTTTGAGTCGTTACCTCACAAACCCTTCCCATCCCAATGATTTCCCTTCCTGCAGATTATTTCTTGTCCTGAATGATGCTTTCCCATAGAACCATAGAATGGTATGAGTTGGAAGGGACCCCAAGGATCATAGAGTTCCAACCCCCCTGCCACAGGCTGGGCCACCAACCTCCAGGCCTGGAGCTACACAAGGTTGCCCAGGGCCCCATCCAATCTGGCCTTGAACACCCCCAGGGATGGAGCTTCTCATCCACCAGAACCCCCGGGTCCTTCTGAGCACGGCCTGTCTCAAGGGGCTCCTCTCCCAGTCTGTTTATCTGTTTGGGATTCCCCTGGCTCAAGTGCAACACCGGACACTTGGCAGTGTTGAACCTCATTAGGTTCCCCTGGGCCCACCTTTCCAGCCTGTCCAGATCCCTCTGGATGGCTTCCTTTCCTTCTGTTGTGTCAACCACACCACTCAGCTTGGTGTCATCCGCACACTTGCTGAGGGTGCACTCAATTCCACCATCAATGTCACTGATAAAGGTGTTAAAGAACACCGGTTCCCATCCCCACCGTGGTTTCTCATGCCCACGACGCTTTCCCATCCCCACGATGCTTTGCCATGCCAACAATGATTTCTGAGCCTTGGGATGGTTTCTTATCCCCATCCCCACAGCTTCCCTTTCCAAGCACAGTTTTGCAGAGGAGTGGAATTTCCTGTGCAGGAGGAAGGGATGGGCCAGCACGTGCAGCCCTGCGATGCTGACACATGTGTGCAGCCTCATCCCACCCTGTTGGTGGCGGAGGTTTGGGGGGAATTTGGGCTCTTGTGGCTTGTCCTTGTTACCCATCTCTCTGCCCCTGGGGGTGCAAACGTGTCTCCAAGCTGTGGTGACACCAGAGTTGGGTAATGAGAAGTGAGACCAGATCTTAAAGCATTTCCCCCCAACATCAGCCAACATCAGCGTGATGTTGTCTGTGCATCAGGGTGAACACGCTCTACCAGGAGGTGGTAGCCGCTCTCCCAGGAGGTGGTAGCCGCTCTCCCAAACCACAAAGCCACAAAGCTGCTCTGCCAAACCACAGAGCCCTCCATAGTATGTTACAATAGAACTGGCAGCAGTGAGCAGTGAGCTTTGTCAGCACCTCCCTCCACCATCTACGCAGCCAGAATTGCCATGGAACAGCCTGTGTTCTGGTGAAACTGCTTTTCATCAGTCGCCATTGGTTTGCTGGTCCGCTCCCCTCAGAGCAGAGTTACTGCTCAGACCATCTTTGCCGTGTGTGTTTCAGGGTTGGCCTGGAACCCCCATGATTTGCCCACCTCAGCTTGTTCGTGCTTCTGACGTCCAAGGGGTCTTTTACCTAGACTGCGGGATACCGAAAGCTGCTGACCCAGAGGAGTGGTACAAAGCCAGCCCTTGCGTTCCCTAGGGACCTACAGCTCTGGAGGTGGAGGGGTTTTCATACATACTGTCGCAGTTCTGCGTAGCTGGGTGCTGGGAGAGAACAGGGGGCTGCTGAGATGGCTGTGAATCCCTATGGATACATATGTGTCGTTGCTCCCCTGTCCCAAAATCCAGGATCAGCAGGGAGAAAGATTTTCCAGGGCTTTGGAAGGGCAGGAGGCGCTTGGGAAAGGAATGCACACCAATATGGTTAAAAGCAAACACTCCCTTTTATTCAAGCAAGCTGCAGCCTTTTATACCTTCAAGGAAGATAGCTGATTCACACGGATAGCTAGTTCTCCTACAGATAGGTAGGGGCTGAGAAAGGGGGGGAAACCACCTGCACGATACCAAGATTCTGTTATTGCTTTGGAATGTAAGAGCTCCTGCGACAGCCTTGACTCCCATGCTTGTTAACTTCATTCCCATGCTTGTTAACTTCATTCCCATGCTTGTTAACTTCATTCTCATGCCTGTTAGGAAATTGTTGCGGTTTTGTACAGTTGGGGACTGAGAGAGAAAGAGAGGGGCTGCAGGAAATGGCTGCTAGAATCTCCTTCTCTGGAGATACTCTCCTTCTCTGGAGATATTCTCCTTCTCTGGAGATATTCAAGTCCCATCTGGACGCCTACCTGTGCAATAGGAGCTGGGGAGCTGGTTTGGCAGGGGGTTGGACCCGATGATCTCTGGAGGTCCCTTCCAACCCCTACAAGTCTGTGATCTTCTGCAAGCCTGCTTATAGCGCCTCTGAGAATCAGATACAGGAGAGGAAGACTCCAACCAGAACATGGATGCCAAGAAGACTGCAATGTTGGCCCGTTAAGGGCTTTGTGATATATATTGGCATGTAAATGTCAGCAGTTGACAGACACAAAAGGCCGGGAAGGCTGGGGGAGGAGGCGCCCCAAGGCCCCGAGAAGAGAGATGGCCCTGCAGGCCGCGCAGGAGCACGGGGAGTAGGCGGAGGAGGCCGAGAGCCGGCCTGCCCGGTGGAGAGGCTCCACGCTGGATGGAGCCGGGGGAGACATAGAGAAGATGCCGTGACTGACGTTGGGATGAGCCCCTGCCAGCACAAGCGACCTCCAGAGATGAGCCAAACGGGTTTGCTGCGGGAGGCTGATAGCCCCGTGGAGGACTGGGCCTGAGAGACACTGTGGTTGATTGCTGCCTGCCAGAGCAGAGATGGAGCCCGGTGGGAAGAGATTTGCCTTGGGGAAAGTTCCTGGAGGACTGGCTTTTACAGGTGAGATCCTAGGGTGCAGCAGGGGGAGGGGGTGTGGAATGGATGCCCCCATCCCGGCCGAGAAGGAAACCATCTTGCAAGGGACTGACTAAAGCCCCCATCTCCTAGTCCCTGTCCCCCTGTCCTGTGCTGCGAGCAGGAGAGGGGAAGAAGGAGCAAAATCATGGCTAAAGGGCAGTCTGCTTTAGAATGGAGGGGTGGGGGGAAGGTGTTACCCAGACCCCCATTTCCCCAGTCCCTGCCCGTCCTGGGCTGCGACTGGGAGGGAAGAAGGGAGCAAACTTCTAACTCAAGCCTGCTGAGGAGGGAGTGGGGAGGAAAAGTGTTTGCCTGGTTGCATTTGTTTGAAGATTGTTGGTTGCACTCCTGACTCTGGTTCCTTTTCACGGTTTCTCTTTAGTGTAGTGTAATAAATTAGATCACTTTCTCTCCTGCACTCTGTGTTGAGTCTGGTTTGCCCGTGTCATTAACGAGTTTGTCTCTTGAGCCGCCCAATTATATTTTTTCTCCCCTGTCCAACTAAGAAGGGGAGCAAGAGACTGATTTTGGTGGGCGTCTGGCCTTTGGCCAGGGCTCAACCACCACAGTCCACAGAAATGTAAAATTGGCCTCGATCAATTAGCCAGTCATCCCCACATCTCCCCCATTTTCTTTTTATGCAAAGACTGCTGAGGTGAGAGCCTTGTTAATTAGCTGCTTAAGCAATTGAACTAAACAAGGTACTATTATGAGCATAGACAATATTATCAATAAGATGACAAGTCCCACCTTATTATTTCTCAACCCTCCAGCAATGCCCAAGTTATTAAACCATCTATCCAGCCAACTATTTTCATATTTCAACTTCATCATTTGTTGTTGCTATAAATCTATTCTTCTTTGGATTGATACCAAGTGGTCTGATAAGTTCCAGCTCATATCCTCAAAATCCTTACGTCCATGACCAGGTGCCAAAAGTAAGAAATCAATAGCAGCTCTGTGTTGCAGAGTAGCAGGCCCCACGCTGCCAATATTGGTAAGTAGCTGGCTGAGAGCAATGGATGTGGCATTAGTGTGTTTACTCTACCAATGTCCCAAGTTTGTTCATTTTTTCAGAGCAGCTGCAGCTCTAGCACTGAGGCACCAATGATCCTTCCAGGTCTCCAAAAGGTTACCTGATCATCACAGTCACCCTTAAATTGATGTATGTTTCAATGTATACATCGCTTTGAGTGAATCATAGTGAGGTTGGGTGTAAGAAGTGTGAAGTGGCCTAGGCTGCAGGGGCCACCATGAAGACATGAGGGAATCCCTCCCCAAGCACGATCCCCGCTTATTAAAAATACACCTGTAGGAAGGGTTACTGGAATAGATGTGGAATGTGAGATTTGAGGAGAAACATGAGCACACCAAGCAGTAACATTTCTGTAAGCATCTAAAGCAGCATTAACATTCTGGCCTTTTCGGTTAGTCTTGTAAGAGGAATTACAGAACACACCAGCGTCCATCTGCACCGGGCCCAACAGCGACAATTCCTGAGGCTCCTGCATCTGTTGAGGAAGCTGTGTAAAAACACCATCCCAATGATCAACACAAGAACGAGGGGAATGACACAACTCAGGCGTGGAAGTAGGATTAGGCCAGCCATCTCCTGGTAGTCAAACCAAACAGGTGGAGAAGGGATTTTCTGGAGTGGCCACGGGATGTCTTGTTTGATAGCTTTCGCCAGAGTCACCCAAACGTTCTGCTTTGGCTGTGGAACACTCCAGCCTTGAACTTCTGTCAGGGACTGCAGACACAGCAGGAGAAGGAAGGTATTGATACAATTTCCCCTTCTTGTTTATGGACCAGCCAGATTTTTGCAAAAAGCATCATCCATCCTGCAAGGCAAAGACTGCGACACGCGGCAAAAATAACACTGAGGCAAAAGTAACTCCCGAAAACATAAGTCCTTATTTAACTATATCTAAAAGCCATCCAGTAAAGTAAATGCCATACTGAAAAACGTGGCAAGCTAAAAACTGCTAATTGGCCACACACACTGTTCACACCAAAGTGATTAATCAGTAAGTGTAACGAGTTTTGATAAACATGTAACTATCCATTGTTAGTTTACCTTTGGTGTCTAATAGTTACCTGCACACCTGCTGTGTTTTGACCCTCCTATCACGGAGAGTACATGCCCTGTTCACTTACTTCCCAATAGCTTCTCACAACTCCTTGGTTTAAGGCAGTCTGTCCACCTGCCTTCAAGGCCTCTGTGTTTTGAAACTGTCATTCCCAAATACCTCTCAGCATAAATAATTTCCCTGTTTCATGGGAAATGCAAGGATATTGTCAGAGCCTGTGTCTTTGTGAGGAGAGCCAGACCGCTGGCAGGCCTGCTGTCCTCCCTGACAATTTTTTCCTTTTTTTTTTTTTTTTTTTTAGTATCTGCTTGTTAGAGGTCTCTGCAAGGGCCCTTTGCAGAAAGCTCAGCAAGCATGGCAGTAAATGTAAGACAAGTGCCATAATTACCAAATTCAGTAATCCAAATTTGACCATTGACAATATCCATCCTGAAATTCCCCACTCATGAATCCAATTGTCCAACCCAGAGAATTCCCCTTTTCTTTTTTCCTTTTTGTTTTCTTCTCTCTTTTTTGTTTGCTTCTTTTTGTAGTATCTTTTGTGTTTGATTTATTAATTTCTGAATGCTGAGTGGCCAGACAGGTTCCTGCAGCACATCTCATGAGACAGCAACAAAAATCAAGTGCTGCACAAGTCTGTAGCTAAGTACCTTAATACCTCTGCTGTTGTATTTGTTTGCGTCGCCAATCAGGAGCGTCAGGAGTGCAGGTAACATCAGCCTCACATTTATGTGCAGGCACCCACTGTAGTCTGTGTTCTTAGGCTGTGCAGGAATCACTATTTCCCTAACTTTCATTTACCACAAACACATGCACATTTCAAAGACTGTTAGATGGTTCAAAATGTCCTGCAGCAAAATTCATAGTCCACTGTGGCTGCAGCTGGAACACTTAACTTCAGTTACTGTGATCAGGATCCCCAGTCGGTTCATGCAGGCTGGATTTCTTCTGGATCCATGGCTTTATCCACTTGGTTACCGTATCTGTAATGACACAGGCAGATCTCCTTCCCCAAATTAATACCTGTCTTATTAACACCTGACACTGACTTTCTCTTCCTTTTCTTTTGGTTTAGTCATGGGGTTTTTTGTGGGTTTTTTTTGTTCCCTTTCAGCCCTCCTTTTAAACCTAGTGCATATTTCACCATTGGAGGTACCAAACTGTCCTGTGGCAGACACAAATAGTATAAAACATAAAGAGCTTTGTTTAATCGATCAGCTGGAGAGACATCCTTCTCTCCCCTCTTTGTATATGAAGGAAATGCCTGAGAGTTTGATTGCTATGTTCCACTCTGGCCTGGCCTGTAGGTGAATGTTGTGTCCCTGTTGCATAGGTAATGTCCTAGGTCACATCCCATAATTGGCAAAGAAAAAGGTCTGTACTGCTTGTGCTATATATTCTGGGCTGTCACTGTCAGTTCTGTTCTCAGGGGTATTCGAGTGCTGCTATAAGAGAGCACACATGGCGCTGGACGTGTTCACTAGATCCCCCCGTTTGTGCAGTAGCCCCACACTGCCAGAGAAACAGGCTCTATACAAACACGGACATACTTTTGCCCACCAAATTCTGGGACGTGCGTAACGTCCATTTGCCAAACTTCCAGTGGGCCTGTGCCGTGAGGATTGATGCCAGGGGCAAGGCCACTGGTGAATGGCTGACAGTCCAGGCACAACTGTACCATGCCTTTAGCCTCAGCAACCAACAAGTGGTATTGTCGTTGAAGGACCTTAGCAAATTGTTAAAAAAAAAGATTCCTGCGGCTTCTGAGCTTGTGCAAAGCAGCAGTCCATGTCGGTGCTACCAGCCTGTCTGCTCTCTGATTTCTCCCTGCTAGAGCCTGACTCAGCCAGTTAGTTCAGTGCGGCGGCAAATATGGGTAATAAAATACTGATGCATAATACCCCACAATGATCTAAACCAGTTAATATCTCTAAGCAACTTCTGAGCATTATTTATCAATCTGTCAGTCCAAATATTTCCACACTGGCTTCTTTTGAATTTGCTCTGGAGCAATCTGTAATGCCTTGCTTTTTAAATGCACTGCTAAGTCATGAATCAAACTGTCAATGTTCAACTTTTTTCCCCACAATCAAGACATCAGCCATGTAATGATAAAAGATTAGACAAGGATTGCATGTTTCGTACTGGAGCAAATGTCCAATCTACATCGTTTTGGCACATAGTCAGTGAATGCTTTACGGTTTGAGGGAGCGCACCCAGTGCTACCTTTTCAACGGGTTCATTTTGTTTATGGTAGGGACTGAAAAAGCAGATTTTCCCTAATCATCAGTGTGTAAAGGCGTAATGAAAACAAACCCCAATCTTTTAAACATTTTGGCATGTTCCACAGACTTGTGGAAGGCATGATATGACCCTGAGTCAGTTGGTCCCGTGTTGAATCTTGTGCACTGATCAATTGAAATGGACACTTGTGTTTTCCAGGTTAAATTTTTAAAGAAAGCTGCCCAGTCATGGGGTGTTTCAGGCTCAGTAAAAGTTAGAGGTGATCAGATATTAAAGGCAGTCAGTTGCCTCGATCAATTAGCCAGTCATCCCCACACATATGTGATATGGTTTCAAGTAGCAGCGGAATGAAATGTTGAAGGACAGGCTGTTTGGGTTGGATGTGCATCTGACTGGGTTTAGGAGCACATTAGTGTCCCAAGACAAGTGCGTTCCGTGTTTGTGCGTGTCTCACTGTGAGCAGCGCCTGTTCCCAGCAACAGCCAGTTCTTGTGAAGGGTGAGAGGGCTTCTGGCCCATAGGTAGCGGCTGCCGGAGGACCAAGTGTCCCTGTGAGTGTGCGTGCGCTTCCACACTCAGCGTCATTTCTCCGGCCTTCGGAAGAGTCCTGGGAAGACCCCGGCCGCAGGGAAGGACAAGGGTTCCCCAGGGCTGTGTGGCTTTTTGGTTCTCGCTTTGAGGGAAAGAAGGCAGCAGAGGTACACATGAACTAAACTGCTTTTTATTGCCAGCCATAAAGGCGCCCACCCCCCGCTGTCCCCGGCCTCCCTCGGCCGTGCTGTCCCCGCTCAGGTGCCCCTGGCGAGACAGCGTTCATGTTTGGCCCCTTCTTGGGTGTTTGGGCCGCTTCTTGGGTGGCTGGTTGGTGCCAGCTGGTGCATGGCGCTTGCCCCGCTTGCCTGACCTGAGCCCCAGGTGGCTTTGGACAGCAGCTGTTGGAAGAGGCAAGCGGGACAAAACCACCCTTGGCTGTCTCTGCAGAGCCTCCTGCACCAGCTGGGCCGTGCAGGGTGGACAGCTCTGGGGAGCAGCCGGGGAGGTGGTGAGTGGCCTCTGGAGCGGGATTTGGAGGGGGCTCAGGCGTTTGAGAACCACCCGTGGCTGTCTCCGCAGAGCCTCCTGCACCAGCTGGGCCGTGCAGGGTGGACAGCTCTGGGGAACAGCCGAGGATGTGGTGAGTGGCCTCTGGAGCGGGATTTGGAGGGGGCTCAGGCGTTTGAGAACCACCCGTGGCTGTCTCCGCAGAGCCTCCTGCACCAGCTGGGCTGTGCAGGGTGGACAGCTCTGGGGAGCAGCCGGGGAGGTAGAGAGTGGCCTTTGCTGTGGGATTTGGAGGGGGCTCAGGCGTTTGACCACCACCCGTGGCTGTCTCCGCAGAGCCTCCTCCACCAGCTGGGCTGTGCAGGGTGGAGACCTCTGAGGAGAAGCCGGGGATGTGGCCAGCGGACTCATCAGGGGACTCTGCAGGGGACTCCCCGGACGACTGTCCTCCGATGAGTCCTCAGAAGTCTCTGAAGAGCCCTCCTCAAAGGTGTCCAGGGTGGGACTTAGTGGCAGCTTGGTGTTGAGGTCTGCCACCGCCTCACCCTGCTTCCCCTTGGAGTCCGGCAAGGGGGAGGCAGGCACGCCCCAGAAGGGGTCACTGTCCCATAGCAGCGCCCCTGCCAGATGGTCTTGGGGGCAGTGGTCCTCCTCCCAGTACTCCAGGCTGTCGGGTGTGGCGAAGGAGGAGGGGCTGGCAAGGCAGTCGGGGACATCGAGCAGGATGTTTTCGCCATCCACCAGCATCACTGCCGCCGCTTGCTCCAAGATGCAGTCGCCCTCTGCCCTATAGTCCAAGAGATGGGGAAGGTTTCAGAGGGGTGTGGTCAAGTTGGGGATTTTGGGCTGTCAGGGACCGTGTTATTGCCATCCCCCCCCATGCCCCTCACGCCTCCCTCTGAGGTTTCGCTCCTTTGGGAAGCTGCTCTCTGCCACATACTTGGAGATGTCCAGTAGTTCATCAGGGACCTCGTTGGTCAAGCTGGGAACAGTGGCGGTGATGTTGGTGGCCTGGCTGTCCTTGAGCTGCCCTCCCAGTGCCTGGTTCTCGGGGTGGTTGCAGTGCACCACATTCCCCCAGGAGTCCTGGAGCTCCATGAGGAAGGCGGTGCTGGTGAGGCTGTTGGGGAAAGTAGGGACATGACGGTGAGCGTCGTCGCCGCCCTTCAGCCCTGCTGACACTACTGGCTCTTTGGGGCAGCTGCCTCTTCCACGTACTCAGCGGGGCCGGGAAGCTGGTTGTAGAAGCTGACGGAGTCAGGGACGTGGTCGCAGGTGGCCTGGCCGTCCCCCAACCCAGAAAGCAGCACGCAGGTGGGGACCTCTGGCAGCACAAGCAGTGTGGGGATGCTCACGCTGGGCACCTCCAAATCTCTTGGCAGCGTGTGAGGGAACCTCTCTGCTGGGGGAAGCAAAGTAGGGAGATGGGGTGAGGCATGGGCGGGCAGAGGCAGCCCAGGGGTTCCCTGGGGGGCAGGAGCACCAGGAGGAGCTGGAGCCTGCTGCTTTACCTGCCATGGTGATTGGAGAGTCTGAGGTTTGGGGCACAGGGTGTTCTAGGTGCGCCGTCTCCATGGTGACCATGCCACCAACACCTGCTTCAGCCAATCCCACGATGCTTTGAGTCGTTACCTCACAAACCCTTCCCATCCCACTTCCTGCAGATTATTTCTTGTCGTGAATGATGCTTTCCCATAGAACCATAGAATGGTATGAGTTGGAAGGGACCCCAAGGATCATAGAGTTCCAACCCCCCTGCCACAGGCTGGGCCACCAAACTCCAGGCCTGGAGCTACACAAGGTTGCCCAGGGCCCCATCCAATCTGGCCTTGAACACCCCCAGGGATGGAGCTTCTCATCCACCAGAACCCCCGGGTCCTTCTGAGCACGGCCTGTCTCAAGGGGCTCCTCTCCCAGTCTGTTTATCTGTTTGGGATTCCTCTGGCCCAAGTGCAACACCGGACACTTGGCAGTGTTGAACCTCATTAGGTTCCCCTGGGCCCACCTTTCCAGCCTGTCCAGATCCCTCTGGATGGCTTCCTTTCCTTCTGTTGTGTCAACCACACCACTCAGCTTGGTGTCATCCGCAAACTTGCTGAGGGTGCACTCAATTCCACCATCAATGTCACTGATAAAGGTGTTAAAGAGCCCTGGTCCCAAGACAGACCCCTGGGGGACACCGCTTGTCACCGGCCTCCACCTGGACATAGACCCACTGACCACCACCCTTTGTCTATGTTCAGTCAACCAGTTTCTTATCCACTGGACGGTCCACCCATCAAATCCACATCTCTCCAGTTTAGAGATAAGGATGTGGTGGGGGACTGTGTCAAAGGCCTTGTACAAGTCCAGGTAGATGACATCAGTTGCCTTCCCTTTATCTACTGATGCCGTCACTGCATCAGAGAAGGTCACCAGGTTGGTGAGGCACGACCTTCCCGTGGTGAAGCCGTGCTGGCTGTCCCAGATCAGGTGCTCATCCCTCATGTGCTCCAGCATGTCATCCAGGAGGATCTGTTCCATGATCTCCCCAGGCACAGAGATAAGCCTCACCTGTAATTCCCTTGGTCTTCCTTGCTCCCTTTCTTATACATGAGAGTGACGTGATGCTTCCTCCAGTCCCCAGGGACCTCTCCTGACAGCCAGTAATTTTCAAATATGATGGAGAGCGGCTCGGCAACCACATCAGCCAGGTCCTCCAGGACCCTGGGGTGCATGTCATCCACCCCAATAGACTTGTAGACATTTCCAACCCCAAAACCCGCTGATGTGGAAAAAGCAGCAGGGGAAGTCAAGCCAGTGGTCAGAGGAATTAGCTGTTGCCATCCCTAATGTATTTTTCATGGTGCAGCAGAAGAAACACGCAACATCCCCAAAGGTGTCGCCCTGTGTTCTGTTTCTAGACAGAAAACCTTGCCTTTCCAACTGATTCCAAACCTTACGTGTCCTGCGACGCGTTGGCGCTGGCGTCTGAAGAAGTACTTTTGGGGAGCTGGTTAAGGAAAATGCTGTGGGTTGAATTTTGGTGGTGTGGGTGGGTTCCTAATGGAACCTCTTGCAGATAGTTGGTCGGTGGAAGTACTAAAGCACTTTGAAGGTAACGGAATGGGTCCCCGAGTCACCCCCCTGACTGCCGCGGTATGCTGTGCTTAGCCTCAACAATTCATCCGCCAGTCTCCTTTCTGATCCCTTTACTGGTTTCTGCCTTCGTTAAGAGTCTCGTGTTATTTGCCCCACATAGGGGAATGCTGGGTGTCTGTGTGAGAAGCCAGAGCTCTGGTGGTTGGGACACAGCAGAACTTCAGAGCAGGCAAGGCTGTCTGTCAGCAGTGGCCAATGGGTAGGTTTAATGATGAAGACAAATGAGCACAAAGCAGGACTCTGAATTACAATATCCTGTTACAATCAGTGCTTTTTAGAAGGAGAGGAGGGAAATGGGAGGACATTATGTATGCAGACATGTTTTTCACCTTGCCAAATCATCCTGAATGACAGAAAAAATGCGGGATCAATTTAGTACCCCAGGAACTGGTCTGGGTGAGGGGTGGGGGGAAGTAAAACCTGTTACTCTCCTTGTAGCATTGGACAGATGTTTAAAGACCAGCTCACACCAGGAGAGAGTAAAGGATTGTTTGACTCCATCAGAAGGAGAGAGAAAACAAACCAAAGGCAAAACCACATGTGTTGGGATGAGGATGGGTTGCTGGGTCAGGAGAGAGAGAGATGTAACAACAACAGGACTTGATAGCAAAATACACAAAGCTGGTGATACACAATGCAGTTGGGATAAGGAGAGTTTCCTGACAAAAAGCACCAATGAATGTAGAACAGTAATGGCCAGTTACACTCACACCCAGTGCTAACAGAGTACCTTATGGACCCGACGATTAGAGTGCTGCCTGACAGCAAGGACCCACCACCTCACCCACATCATGCCCCAGCCACACTCAGACTGCCCTGGAGGCAGCAAACCCAGGCCCTTCCTCAACCAGCTGCTTTTATGGTGTCAGGTGGTGTGGCAAACAGCTCAGGCTGACTCAGCTCCCCTGTGCTGGCTGCTTGGGGAGGTTAGCTCTGGCCTGGCCAGAACCAGGACATTATCCACCCCTTTTATCACACCATCTACATCATGCCCAGATCTCAACACTTCCACTGCCCCCCAGCCCTCCCTTCTTCACAGACTTTAGTCATAAATTCGCTCCCTTCTTCCCCCCATGGCGGCACAGGGAGGGGCAGGGAATGGGGAATGGAGGTTTTCAGTCCCTTCCTCCAGAGTTGTCTTCCCTCTTAGCTGGAGGAGGGGGCATTCCACACACCCTTCCCCTGCGGCACCATGGGGTCCCACCCATGGCAGACAGTCCTCTCTATTGGGGAGTACAGACTGCCCTAAACCAAGAAGGAGTTTTTTAGCTATCAAAGGTAAACTCACATCTTTAGCTATAAGATATGCTTATCAGAACTCGTTATAATTCCTAACCAATCAGCTTGGTGTGAACAGTGTGTGTAACCAACTAGCAGGTGTTCAGCTTGCAGTAACAAATGTCTGTGGTCTGTGGGATTGCACCCAATAAACAGCTTCACCTTAATTCAACTCGAATTGCGTGTTGCCCATCGCCCACCTCCCCTGGGAGTCCCCTAAGACCGTGACCCGTCTTTTCTTCTTAACAGAGGCTGTTTGGATGGTTTGCTTGGGAACGCTACCTCAGGAACAATTATCCTATCAGCCATCTCATTATCTGGCTGGTCCCTTCTAGTAGGGCCTCGTATCTATTACTCAGGGGAACCTGGGGAGGAAGGACAGGCATGGAAGTCACTCTCCTACTGCCCTTGCCACGTCCCTGCTTCCATTCATCCCTATCATTTAGACTGTCCTGCCTGGGGGAGGGTACAGGGTCACTCTGGTCCTGGATGCTGCCTACTGGGTGCTCACATTTCTGTTGCTGGGAGGACAGAGCCTGGCTCCACCGATCTACCTCCATCTCAGCCTCCCTAATGCTCATGAGTCTGTCTAGTTTGTCTTTGAGCACATCTGCCTCATCTTGCAGGTCTGAGCTCGGCTGAGGAGAGCCCTGCTCTGTTCACACAGCACAGAGCCCTGAGCAGAGCTGCTCCTGCTACCAGCATGCTGTGACATCCCCTGCCCCCGAGACCTGCACAGCTCCATGCTGCTGTGGTTGTTTGAGCTGGGTTCCTCCTTCCACACTGGAAGGTGCTGGGGTCCTGGCCCTGCGCCGGGCAGGCACCATCACTCAATTCCTCACCAGAGCTCAGTGCCCCCCAACAGCCAAACTGCCCTGTCACTGGCTGAGCTCCTTCCTGCCTCTGCCCCACGGGAGGGCTGGCTGGTCTGAGCTCTCCCGCTTGCCTGCGCCTATGGGTGGGCAGCGGACCCCTTTTAAGGCTGGGGGGAAGGGAAATGTTAACAGTTCGTTACCACAGGGTTCAGAATGGCGAAGGGTGGAACCGAGGCACGTGGGATTTGGATTTTGGGGGGACCCTGGTGATAAAAACCCTCTGGAGCTGCGAATCGTAAGTGGTGAGGGAGGTTTGTGCTGCTGTGGTACTCGGTTCGGTGCGGGTGTTCAGTCACCGCGGGTCAAAACTGTGAGGAAAAGACGTTTTTATTAGTATGAAAGCAGGAAGTGTGTCCTGGCAGGATGAACCCCCTCACTTCTTCCTTCTCCTCAGATCCAGGGCTGCCCACACTGACAGCACCGGAGGAGGCCGGAGGAGGAAGAGGCAGATATTCGGGGAGAGGAAGGCATCCCCGTGCCTCTCTTTGCACCTGGCTGCCGCGTCTCAGCCGCTGCGGGAAGGTGTTGGGCAGCACCAGCACCCTCAGCAAACACACCCTGACGGCAGCCAGAGACGGGAGCGCATCAGTGCCCTCTGCAGAAAGACCTTCAACCCCCCCACCCCCTCTATGTAGGCGGCCACTGCCAAAAATGTCCTTTGGACAAGAGAAAAACTGCCTGGAAAAGGGGTTCACAGCGTGTGGTTTGAGGGGTTTGTGTTTTGGTGGCCACTTAGGAATGTCTGGGAAACATGCTTCTGGGTGCAGCTGCTGCCTGGAATCCTGCGCTAACCCTAACCCAAAACCCAACCCGAATCCTAACTGCGACCCTAACCCCAAATCCCATTTCTAATCTCAACCCCCAACCCCAATCCCAAACCTAATCCCAAACTGAACCCTCATCTCAAACCTGACCCCATAACCTGAACCTGAGCCTAATCTTGGTCCCAACCTGAAGCCTATCCCAATTCCCAATTCCAAATCCCAACCCCAAATCTCAATCCCTACCCCAAATCCCAGACCCAATCCCAGTCCTAACAAAAAATCCCAGCCCCAAATCCCTACCCCAGGCTCAGTCCTAACCCCAAATCCCAGCCCCAATCCCAAATCCCACCCCCAAACTCCACCCCTAATCCCACCCCAACACTAATCCCTCCCTAATCCCAACCTTCCCTCTGTAATCCCAGTCCTGAGAAGTGTCCTGCTTGACACACTCCCCACACCATCCAGCCTCCAGGCCTCCGCTCCCCCCATTCCCTCCTTCCCATCACCGGGGGCTACCAGAACCCAACGGGGGGCTACTGGAACGCTGTGAATCCCACGACCTTGACCCCCAAGCCACCCTTCATTCCCCATTCACCCTGCCCCCCCACCCCATACATACCTCAGCGGGGACCATCATAGCTCAGGAATTTGGCTCCAAACCAGCCCTGACAACACCCCAACACTCCCTCCCTTTCCCCCCCACCATGTTTCTCCATCCCCCTCCTTCAATGGAGGGTGCTCCTCCAGCCAACCTCCCCTCTGGGTTTCAGCAGCCGGTGCCAGGGCTCTTGGCAGAGGCTGAGGATTTTTGGGTGTGGAAGGAAAAGGGCGAGTGTGGGGGGAGAACACCCATCCCTCTAATACACCCTCTACCCCACATCACTTCCCCACCCATCATTTCCCAGCCCTGGACACATCGGTGGAGGTTCCAGAGGGGTTCTGGAGGATTTGGGGGGTCCCAGGATGGCTCCTTGGTGGGAGAGAAAAACCAAATCACTGATCTGGGATTAAATGACCTGAGATTAAGCAATCCGGGATTAAGAGATGCAGGATTGAAGCAATCTGGGATTAAAACATTCCAGGATTTATCAATCTGGGATTTCTGAATCCAGGATTTATTGATCCAGGGTTTAAATGATAGGGGGATTACCAATCTGGGATTGAAGGATCCTGCGAATGCCCCGGGGGTGGGAAGCAGACTTAGGGGCAGAGGGTGGAGGTGTGCGTAGCAGAGGGTCCAGCACCGCATCCAAGTTTTGGGGGAAGGTTTTCCGAAGCGGGAGGCAGCAGAAGGTCAGGACAGGTTGTGTCTGGGCAGGAGATGAGAGATGGAGCCCTGTGATCCAGGTGCCGGTGCCGTGGGGGCGGGTCCCTCGGTGCGGCGGCGCCTGGCGGGGCGCTGGAACACGGGGTACTCCACCCTGCTGTGCACCACCTTGATGCGCCCGGCTTCTTGCCTGACCTTCAGGTAGAGGCGGATGCGGCTCTGCGCCTCATGGGGGGTCTGGGTGGGGGGTTTGCTCTGTGATGGAAGCACGTCCTCATCCCCGCTGCCCGGCGCCGGAGCGGCTTTGGCCCCAGGGAGGGATGGAGAACCCCCACTGCGTTTGGGCAGTTTGGGTGGGTGGATGGGGGCAGGCGGCTGTGGCAGCGAATGCTTCCGGCTCTGCGAGGGTGGCAGGATGCTGGAGGAGGCTGGGACCGCCAGGAAGGAGGAGGATGATGATGAGGAGGAGGAGGAAGAAGAAGAGGAGGAGAGGCTCTGTGAGCAGGTCAAGGAGATGTACTCATCTGGAAGGGAAACACCCTGTCAATCTTTGGGATGCACACACCCCCCTTCCCCGCTTTCCAACCCCGTCCACCGTCGTTAACCGAACCGGCGCGACGCCGTGTTCACTGCTCAACCTTTCACCCTTCACTTTCCAAACCGCGTCTTTCCCGCCCACCCCCCTCCCCAAAACCTCGAGAAGAAGGAACGACGACCCAGAATTCACCCCTTCCCCCTCCCCACCTTCCCCCTCCCCCCAAATACAGCCGGAACTTTAGCAAAGACAATGAGAGGCCGTTTGACCGCAGCCGCGTGCGACAGCCTCACCCCACTGCCCCCAGCTCACGGTGAACACGCGCCGTTTGGGAGACCCTCCCCGGCTTGGGCACCAACCTGCGGTGGGAGGCGGGAGGGTGTTGGGGGCCTGGCCGAGCGCGGGGGTTGGCGTCGGCGGTACCCTCACCGCTTGTCCTTGGCCGCTCACCAGGAGGGAGGAGCACGGGCCGGTGACCTGGCCGAGCGCTGCGGAAGCCTGGCTGGTGGGAGGCTGCTGCAGGATGATCCCTTGTGGCACCTACGTGGGGTTAATTAAAAGAAAATTTGAAAAAAACCCAAGAAGTTGGGAAAACCCCCAAATTAACCAGCAGGCCTTAAACTCCCGGTGATCTGGGGCACGAGCGCAGGGAGGGAGGGATCAGCAATGCGCTCGTGGCAGCGCCTCTCCAGCAACACAGACATTAACGTCACGGGTGGCACAGGCACCCCCAAACCCCCTTGGCTTTGCCTCCCTCCCCCCACACCCAAAGAAGAAGGAGGGAGGTGGCACCCAGGACCGGCCTGGGAAGAACCGGACGTGTTTCGGCTTCTGATTTTGCCTCTAGCCCCTCGTCTCCCCACGGGCAGGAGGTTCATGGCCGTGCTTTGCTGTGCTCTTGCCATGCTTTGCTCCCCTTCTGACCTACGCCCGGCACTGGAGACCCTCGACGGTGACTTAATTTACCTGCTGGAACCTGTCAACCCTTTGCTGCTGTTGAGGAGCCGGGTTGGGAAGAGCCAGGATGGTGAAGTAGCTGCCGATGGGCATGGTGGCCACTCGGGAGGGCTGGAGCTGTTTGATCTGCTGTGTGGACTGGTTGGTGGCCATCACTTGCTGCCCCATCACCTGAATTGGGCCCATACCCAGTGTCCCGCTGGGGCTGCTGCTGGGCAGACCCTGGAGGGAAGAGATGGGTTGGATGGTGACATTGCCCAAGCCGACTGGCTGGAGCCAAGGCTGAAGGCTGATGGCGCTGTTGAAGACATCGGCTCTTACCAACTGCTGGACCAAGGCTGGGTGAGGCAGGACGCCGGGTTGCTGCAGCCCGATGAGGTCAACCCCGCTGCAGAAGGTCTGCAGGGTGCCGTTGGTGGCTGCCTGTACCACGGGCTGAAGGGTGGGAGGCTGGAAGGGGCCCAGATCCAGCTCGGCTTCTGCTTTCCACATCTGCTCAGCGATGTTGGTCTCTTGCAGGCTCTGCTGCAGGATGTCACAAGGCTGGTCCCAGTTCTGCACGTTGGTCCCACTGCCCAAGGGGGACCCCAAGAGGTCCTCTAAAAAATCAAAGTCCAGGCTGGTGGCAGGTGGACTCTGCTGGGTGCTCGGCTGGTTTCCAGAGGGCTCTTGCACGTGGAGCTGGGGAGACGGCCGGGCAGTGGCATTGGGAGGAGGAGGAGGAGGAGGAACGAGGAAGAAGAGAGGAGAAGGAATTGAGCTCAGGTGTAAAGAGGACTTTGAGTCAACTCACCCGACACATTTCACTAGCCACCTCTGAAGGGAGGGGAGGGGGCAGCAGGTGCCCCCAGACCTGAAAGCGTTTCGGCATCCCCAGGGGAGCCCAACTCCAGGGTGCTGCGGCCTTTGGAGAGTGGACAAGAAACCGGCCCTCGAATGACCGGCTGCAAGCCGGGGAGGCCAAGGACGTCCCAACGAGGTGGGGGGGCAGGGGGCTGGAGCCGTTTTGACATGGGCACAGAGCAAACCTCTGAAAACACCCCATCGGGTTGGGAAGGGGAAAAAAATCATATTCTGGGAAGAACCTTCAAAAGAAAAACCCCTCCGTGAAAAACCCCACCTCCTGCCTCTCTTCCTCACTAGCACTGGGAAACAGATGGAAAACAGGCTGGGGAATTAAAAAGAAAAAGGAGGGTGGAGAATGTAAAAAAAAGGGAGTGGGGGGAGAGGGAAAATATAAAAGGGAAAGGTTTCTAAGCCGTCCTTCCTCAAATATAAATTAAAAATACATACCCCAGCACCTTCAAAAAAGGCACTGGCTGCATCTCCTGTGCTGTCCAGGAGATCATCACTGCCAATCTGTAATTAAAAAGATGAGATTTACTTTCTTCTGAGAGAACAGAGCCCCAGAAAATGCAGGAAAAGCCCCGATTTAAAAATGTATCTAAAAAAGGAAAACAAAAAGAACCCACACAAACAGGGGAGGGGGGAAGAGCCCCCGTGTGCGGTGCTGCCGGGTAGCTGAGCTCTGGCTCGCCGCTCTGACCTCATGGCTCTGAGCTTGGGGTTCACGTTCTTTCTTGGGGGGTTAGTGAGGGAAGGAAAAAACCCAACCCCCCTCCTCATTCGCTGAGAAGAACAGAGGTGGGATAAGGACAGAAAGGGTCCCTGGGCAGAGAACCAAGCCGCCACTCACCTTTTCGGGCCCATGCAAGAACTCGTTCAGGGCCTGAGGGTCGCTGCAAGACACAAAAGCGGGAGGAAAAGGGTTGAGGGGGACACGAGGCGCACGCCGCGCCGGCAGCATCGCGCCCGCTGCTAATGAAGCTCCCTTGGCTAATGGAACCCGAGGGCGTCGGCAGGTTGGGAAGCCAGCGGCTCTGTCGCAGGCCTGAGGTGTGGCGGGGAAGGTCAATGCTCTGCCCAGCGCTGCCGTCGCCTCCCTCTTCCCAGGGAGCTGCAGCCATCGACTCTGAAGGAAAAAGAGGTGGCAACAAGTGCCAAACCTCCTGCGGGACAGCCCGGAGCCCTCTGAGGGATGCCACCCATCCATCAGGAGGGGTCTGTAGGGCTGGGACCCCTTTGGAACGCGCCTCGCAGGATCTCTGGCTCCGGGAGACCTAACGCTGCGCCGGGGAAGCGGCAGAGCCCCCTTCCACCCTCCCGCCTTCCTGAAACCATGGCGTGTCGCTTACCAAAGGACATCCAGCAGGCACCGGGCGTCTTCATCATCCATGTCAACTGCAAAGAGAAAGGGGGGGGTACAGTCAGGAGAGCAGAGGGGCTGGGAGCACCTGAGTGCCGTGCTTCGTTTTCCTCCCCAGCAATGATGATAATGGTGGGATGGACACCCACTGGTCAGGAGGGACGTCAACCGGCTGCCAGAGAGCCAAGTCCGGTTTAAAACTGTCCCGATTTAGTCATTTTTGTCCCTAAAGTTTTGCTGCAGCGCAAGAGATTGGGAAGAGATTGGACACTGAGGAGTTTTCCTCTGATAAACCTGAGATGTGGCACAGGGCAGGACTGGGACGCAGAGGGAGGTTGGAGGGGGACGTGGGGGAGGGTTGGTTTGGGGGTTCCCCATTTTTCCTCAGTCGGGTCCTGGTGGGTCGCAACTCCCCAAGGAGAGTCGGGGAATGAAAATTGGGAGGAGGAGAGCAATAAAAGGAGGGAAAGAGAGAGAAGAAGTGGGCTACCTGGGCAGATGATAAGGAGAAGCTCGATGGTGGACAAACACCTTCGCCAGGCTGGAGTTCAAGGATTCCAGGACCTGGCTTGGGAAGCTGTCTGTGGACTGCAGTTCTCTTCAGGATCCGCAAATCACTGACCTGTAGCGGGCCAGCGAGGCTCGGCTAATGACCCAGGAGCAGCTCCCAAAGAGGAGCTGGAGGGAGCAAACCTCCACGTCGGGAAGCGTACCCCAGGGCACGAGCACTGACACTACTGGTACCCAACGGCACCAGCACTGGCTTCTACTGGCTTCTACCTGCAAAGGATGCTGGGAAGAAACTGGCCACCCCCAGACCAGCCCGTCGCTATGGGGACAGGAACACACATGATGTCACACACGGCCAGGCGGGTCGGGGGGGAAAGAGACGGGCTGGGGGAATCTCAAATCCTTCCAAAAAAGCAACGAGGGTGACAGATGCGCTTCAGGCTGGGAACGCCACTTCTCTGAGGCAGAAGGGAGCCGGTTTTCTGCTCCCTGGCCGATGTCTGATGAGTGTTGGGGTAGTGGGATGAGGACACAAGGCCATCTGGGGAGTGGGAGAAGATGTAATGAGCTGTGCAGATGCCAAGGCCGAGGAAGGAGGAGTGAGGGGGGAAGAATGAGGCACTCTGGGTGCCAGAGAGAGATTCCCCTGCAGCCTCTGGAGAAGACCATGGTGGAGCGCCTGTCCCCTGGCAGCCCATGGATAAGGACGAGGAGCAGAGGCCATCTACAGCCTGTGAAGAGATTGATCCACACCTCAGCAGGTTTGCCTGGGGACTTGTGACTCTCTGCAAGACCAGGCTGGAGCAGTCTGGGCCTGAAGGTCAGCACCCTATGGAAGGGAGCAGTGCTGAGGCCTGTGGTGAGGAGATGACTCCCAGATGGAGAGCACTCATGCTGGAGAAGTTCGTGGAGGACTGTCTGCCATGGGTGGGACCCCATGGTGCCCCAGGGGAAGGGGGGGTGTGGAATGCCCCCCTCCTCCAGCTAAGAGGGAAGACAACTCGGGAGGAAGGGACTGAAAACCTCCATTCCCCATTCCCTGCCCCTCCCTGTGCCGCCATGGGGGGGAAGAAGGGAGCGAATTTATGACTAAAGTCTGTGAAGAAGGGAGGGCTGGGGGGCAGTAGAAGTGTTGAGATCTGAGGAAAGAGGAAAGCAGCTTGTGAGGAATTGACAGGAACCCCATTCCCTGCCCTTCCCCATACCATGTTGGGGGGAGGGGAGGTGGAAGAAGGGAGTAAAATCATGAATGAAGTTTAAGTTTGCTAAGAAGGGGAGTGGTGGGGGGAAGGTGCTTTAAGATCTGGTCGTGCTTCTCATTACCTGACTCTGGTTCACTGGGTGTGTAGTTGTAGTAGTAATAAATTAGTTTTCTTTCTTTTATTCTGTGCTGAGTCTGTTTTGCTCATTGCACTAACTGGAAAGTGATCCCTCTGTCCTTATCTCAAATCCTAAGCCTCCCAATATATCTTTTCTCCCCTTTTTGGCTGAAAAGGGGAGTGAATGAGCAGCTTTGGTGGGTATTTGGCCTCCAGCCGGGGCCATACCACCACAACAGCATTGCAAGGGTTGGCAGGGACCTCCAGAGCTCATTGAGTCCAACCCCCTGCCAAAGCGGGGTCCCTAGGACAGGGCACACAGGGCGCTGTCAAGACAGGGCTGGAATCTCTCCAGAGATGGAGACTCCACACCCCCTGGGCAGCCTGGCCCAGGGCTCCCTCACTCTCACTGGGGAAAAGTTCTTCCGCATAATGTTGTAGAACATCCTACGCTCCTACAAGATGCCATTGCTCCTTGTCCTGTCCCCACACACAAGTGAACCTGGCAGTGGCATTTCTTTACTTGGTGGTTCCACCAGCAGTGAACCCCCTCATCTACAGTGTGAGGAGCCAGGAGCTCAAGGATGCCGTGTGGAAACTGATGACTGGATGTTTCTAAGCAGCAACAAACAGCTTATTGTCTTCTGCTTATTGCTGGCCACATAACTCATGTTAGGACCAGTCTGTATTTAGTAGGTGTTTTTAGTAGTTGGTTTGGTATTTGTTTATTCCTAGTGTGTCTAGGCCATCATCACATGGTGCACGTTCATCCCATGAAGGATCTCCCGGTCTTGTGTGACCCAGACACCGCGTAAGGACAAGCTGTGCTCTCTACAAAACGCGTTTGAACAGACCAGCAAAACTCCACACATGAGAATGGTATGAGAACATCTTCTTTTAAGAACTTGCCAAACCAAACTAAAAGTGCAAAATAAGATTTCTTTGCAGAAATAGGTGTCCTGGCATCCAGGGCATCGCTAGTAGTCAAGCTGCTGAGCCAGTCCTCTTTCTATCAGAGCTCTGTTCACTGACTGCATCTAAAGGGGGGGAAAGAGGTAGAAAGGTGAACAAGCCACTGGGAAGAACCATCAGCCAGCTGCTAATCAACAGTCTGCATCATCATCATCAACTCTAACAGTGTTGAAAACACAGGTATGTCGCCAGACGCACCTCGTCTCCCACCAAGGTCCAGAGCTCTACCAGTGGCAGACCTGTTGCACTGTCGTAATTTGTGACCTGGAAAAGACAGACCGACATCAGCGTGCAGACAGACACCAGTCCTGGTTGCCAGCGTGAGCGATTCTCAGCAGTGCCTGCCCTGAGCCACAGAGCTGGCACGGCCAGCGTCAGCCACTGCACTGCCCGTGCTGCACAAGGAAGGTCTCAGCACCGACGTTTCTCCACGAGAGCCCTGCCCAGCAGCCGGGCCTCCACGCTGGGCCTTTGTTCTGGCCTGGAGCACGCACGGGATGCTGGGGGAGACGGGACAAGAGCAGCACTCAAAGCAGCAGCGAGGCTTTCCCAGACAGCTCCCACTGACCTGTGCCACCAAGACTACGCCTTCGGTCATCTCCACAACGGCGGCGTCCGCTTGGGATGAAAAGTGATCCTCGTCTTTGGAGAGAGCAGAGCGGGAGAAAGCAGATCAGATGGTGCCAGGCTCCACAGGCCAGGAGGGACTCTGCAACCAGCCCTGCCTGACCTCCCACAGCAGCCCGGCCAGAGAAGCCTCCCCTGCCGCCGCTGGAGGCATTTGCTGGACCCAGCCTATCAAGCTGGAGGTCACACAAGTATTATCCCTGCAGTGCTACCGAGGGAAAGGACCGAGCGCTTTCTAAAGCCACCTTCATGTGAACGCCAGCGGCTGATGAATTAGGAGCCTTGGAAGACACAAGAGCAGACTTCTGCAGTACCTCTGAGCTGCCATTGCTGTTCTGACTCGGACCAGCAGGAAAATCTCAGGCGTTTGTCCAGCAGATGAAAAGCTAAATCTGCCTTCGTAACTCCTGCGGGACAGGTGCTGGCAGAGTAGCTACAGCTACTTCACCTCTACCCTGCCGGTCCTGCCAACCTGCTCTTCAGTAAAGTCACTCCTTCTCTCCTCCCTCCACTCAGGAGCAAGCCTGGCCCTTCCCCATCTCTCCCCTGGAGCCTGACAGGTCGTGCCACGCTCGCACATTTAGAAGAAAATACGTTTTTTCCAGCCCTCGCTCCAGTCCCTTCAGAGGCTGCGCTGGCAAGGGGAGGGGGAAGGCTGAGACAGAATCAGGGCTTGTACAGAGCTGGCACCCAGGGAAACCTGCCGGAGCACCACCCATGGTACGCCTCGAGAGCTCCGTTACCTGCCAGCGGGGCCACGTTGTCCAGTAAAACTTCTGTTGCTTGGAAAGGCAGCGCTAAGAAGTCAGACCTGAAGGAAAAGGGAATAAACCCAGAGAAGTTGGATTTAAATTACTCCTGTGCTCCTGAAGGTTACGGCATGAATCGATTGCTTTAGCAGGAATTCAGTTTCAAAGTAACGACCCTCCAAGAAGCCCAGACCACGCTCCCAGCAATCCAAGCGGCAGCAGCAGAGGAGCTACAGACCTGATCTTTCTGAGCTCGTGGATCTTCGCTCTCTCATAGCCTCCGTAGTCCACGTAGCGGAGCTCCACTTCACCGGTCTCTTCAAAGCACCTGTTCACTTGAGCCCGTAACCATGCCCCGTGCAGACCCGGAGCCGCGCAGATCGTACCAACTGCAGAACAGAAGAGCTCAGGGTGAGGGGATTCCCAGAAACGAGCACTTGGGGCGGCTCAGCCGCGCTGCGCAGCGACCTCCTGAGAACCAACAGCATTCCTTCTGCTGCTTCCATCTCCCTTCCACACCCCTGCCCCTCCATCAGACCCGCCTGCAGCTGCGACACAGCAGAGCCGCCTTGGACTCTCAAGCCCGTCTGCCACTACCGTGCTCAGGGCATCAGGCTTTTGCACGACCCTGCAAGTTTCTCGAGCGAACAGCGTGTGAGCAGTTGAGTGACTTGCCTTCTACTGGAGTTTCCAGGGTCGGAATATCCGGTTGCGAGTAGCAGACATTCATCTGCTGCTCAAGTCTATGCAGGACATAGAAAGTGGGGTGTGTATGCTGCTGTAAAAACATGCGGCCAGCATCGACTTGGGTTGCCACCACCACTTCTACAGGAATTCCCTTTGGGAGGTGTAGCTGTCACGTGGAAGAAAGAAATTCTTGTTAGTGTTCACTGCAACACAAGCTTCATTCACAGCCACTCCATGGTCCACCAGCGTGGCCTGAGGCTGAGAGCCATGGGTGCAAAAGTCCTGCCACTCCAGCATTTGGCTTCCAAAGGCTGCTCTGGATCAGGAGCATAAAGCTACTCCATGCTGCTCTCAAGGACATCAGACTTGGGGCAAGGCCCACCTTCCCACAGGAAGATCAGTCTGACCCGTTACAGTGACACAAGCCAGGCAAGAGAGAGCTACACAAAACCAGACTGGCTGTGAGGGCCTCTGTGAACCAGCCACCCGCATCGAGCGTACTACGACAGCGGTGACCAACAGCAGCCTTTGCCCAAGCCAGAAAGCGCAGCCAGAAAGCTGGGGCTTACCCAGCACGACGGCAGGAGAGAAGGAGGTATTTGTGGTGCTTGTGGAGGTGGAACGTAGACGTTGGTGAGGCGTAGACTTTTGAACTTCTTGCCAATCAGGCTCAGGGCTTTTTCTACTTGCTGATAAAAGCCTGGAAAATAAACATCCCGTAGAAAGTCTGTAGCACAGCTATGCTGAGAACACCCCCACCCTGTGAACGAACAGAGCTACCAAAAGTGGCCTGCACTACATCAACGGCTTCAGGTTTCATAGACCGGCCGTGTAGGTGGCTAATGTGGGACACTCAAGACCTCCAGGCCCCACTCGCAACCACTTTAGCTTCCAGGATGAACCCGGTTCACTGGCAGGTATTTTTCACCCACAATTAATGTCACATCCTTCACAGGCAAGACCTAGAGTAGCGGATCCGTGCTGTCTAATTCCTTGCCCATCTCATTCAGGCCCCTGAGCTACATATTAGACCACAAACACAGAGACAATTCGCTTACCTTCAATGTGACAGAGTTGAGAACCACGCAAATGAGGTGGTGAGGAGACATAAATTTTGGCCCCAGATTCTTGCTTTAAGAAGTTCATGAATCTTCCTTGTTTGCCGATCAAGCGGCCAACTAAAGCCTTTGTGAAAGAGAGGAAAGCAGCAGTCAAGAGGAGGAATGGAGGACAAACCACACTCAAGGCCGGGGCTTATTTCACCCACGTGCCCAGTGCCTGTAGCGCAGGGCCAGGCAGGGTAAGTAAAGGAGATGCTGGACCAGTGCAGAGCTGGTCTGGGATAAGTCAAGGTAGATACAGGCCAGTAAATACCGCTCATTTTCACAGATTCATTTTCACACCTTGGAGAACGACACAAAGGGCCAACGGGACAAACCCAGGCCTGGTAAAGGTCACTGTCATCACCAAGGTTACTGTCAAGTCGCATCCTCTCCTGCCACTTTGTTCTTTAACCACAGCGCAGGCATTTTCATTCCAGTATGAAATGGCAGGTTTTACAGTTTTTTAAAGCAGCTCATGAGATTAGGCAGTAGACACACTCACAGGAGAGTAAAGCAGGCCCTGAGAACCCTTAGAGCACAGAGTGCCTGGCCAGCTAGGCCGGAGGACGCAGAGATGTCTCTGCAAGCCCTGTGCCTTCCACTCTTCCGCTGGCACCTGCCACAGCTTACTGTCAGAGATCAGATCCCAGAGCAGACACCCTGGCCCCCAGTCAGCATGGATAATCCTACACAAAGTAACATTAGCTACATACAAAGAAGGCATGAACAGAGGCCTAAAAACTGACAACCTCTGTCTCAACCCAAAAGAAGGCTGGCTATAAAAACACAGCAGCTCCACGGACTAGCTGAGCACTCAGGCTGTGAGGAAGGCTTTAGGCAGGCAGTCAAAACAGAGCCCTCCTACACAGTGAAAGAAAAAACTCAACCAGCTCATCACCAGTGCTTCGTAACTGTGTACCCTCAAAGCCTTCTGAATGCTTTCAAAGCGTTGGACTAACAGACTGGGGTGGAAGATAACAGGGAACAACGAGCCAGACAGCCAGTTACGCTGGGCGCAGCCCTGAGACGCCTCTTGCTTACAGCTCGGACTGGCTCTTCACCCTTGTTGAGTCTAACACTATGCAAAATGCTTCAATCCTTGTTACTTGCTGTTGATCTCCCTGGGATGGCACTGAGCCACTACCAGCCTGGAAGAACCAGGAGATGGGTACGGAGTGCAGGGCAGGATGGGCGAGCAGGCCAGCGGCTGCTTACCTTTGGGACCTCTATTTGCCAGCAAACCAAGTCGGACTTGGTGGAGATTTCTTCAGGCTTTGAGCTCTGCTGAGTCACCGTCTTCTGCATGGCACAGCCACTGTCCACAGAATCCATGTTTCTGACTGGCTCTCTTGCCTCAACACTTGCTGGTGGTGCTTCTTCCTGCTGCTCTTCAGCAGCTGTTTCTTCTTCTTGAGTAGAGCTGGCATACTTCTTCCTTTGACAGTACAGCCACCAGCAGCCAACAAGTGCCAGCACTCCAGGTATGGCACACAGGAGCACTTTGTGGAAGTGCCCAGCCATTTTACACAGCCTCAGCGATTACAGCTAGGAGGAGAAACAAGAAAGCACCTTACAATTGTCACCAGGAAAGTAACACAAAGGCTGAAGTTTCACACATGCCTGAAGGTGTTTCTATGAGCACCAACGGGGTCGTTTTCCAGCTGCTCCTTAAATTCACACCCCTACCAGAGAGCACACAACTAGTTCCTCACCTAAGACTGGGGATATCGGGACATTTCGCACCAATAGACGTCTGGATTTCACCTTACTTCACCTTTATACTTCAAACAATTTCACCAGGCACAATCAAGGAAGAGTAGAAAGCCCTGGGGGTGCCAGTGGAAAACACTGGTGCCCAAGTTCGCTTTTCCTCCTTTTTCTGAAGGGGCTGGGAAATCTCATGCCTTTCAACTCCTGGCTACAGGGCTGGTACTAAGGCCAGGGGTGTGGCTTTGACGACAAGGGAGTGTTGTTTGGTGACTCCAACCTGTTGGAGAGGGAGAGGATCCACTTGTCTAGAAGAGGCCCTCAGGAATCCCAGATCCAGGAGGTAGGATAAAGTCTGGAGAAAGGGCAGACTGAGTAAATAACAGCTTTACCATCTCTACCATCACCTTGCTGAGCCATCAAAGAGAAGACTTAAGAAATGAAGAAGAGAAGAAAAGGAGATTCCTCCCAGGCTGCCCAGGGAGGGTGGGGAGTCTCCTTCTCTGGAGGGATTCAAAACCTACCTGGACACTGTAGTGTGTGACCTGCTCGAGGTGATCTCCAACAAGACAAGAGGTGATCTCCCTCAACAAGACAAGAGGTGATCTCCCTCGACAAGAGGTGATCTCCCTCAACAAGACAAGAGGTGATCTCCAACAAGACAAGAGGTGATCTCCCTCGACAAGAGGTGATCTCCCTCAACAAGACAAGAGGTGATCTTCAACAAGACAAGAGGTGATCTCCCTCAACAAGACAAGAGGTGATCTCCAACAAGACAAGAGGTGATCTCCCTCAACAAGACAAGAGGTGATCTCCAACAAGACAAGAGGTGATCTCCCTCGACAAGAGGTGATCTCCCCTGACAAGACTAGAGAAGCTTTCTCTGTGGGATGTGACCTCAAAGGACAAGAGGTAATGCCCTTCTGACCGAGATGTCACTGGTTGGTCACCAGAGGTCCCTGGCAACCGTTGCTATTCGAGACCACTATTGGGTGTTTGCTTAGCAACAGTGTGTTGGCTTGAGACAGGGGGGCAGGAGGCAGGAAACCAGGATGCACGCCTTGCAGATGGGGACAAAGTAAGGAGATTCAAGATCCTGTCAAACTCCAGAGTTGTATTAGTCCATTTTAGGAGAACAGGCATAGCAGTAAAGTCCTAGTAATAAAAGAAGCGAGAATGAATAAAACCTGAAGTATCTCTGTTCATCATACTCACAGGCCCCGTGCTCTTTAAACAAGGTCACACAAACCCAGACTTGCACCCATATTTCTCTGATTTCTCCAGCCCCTTCATGGCCTCTGCTGGGCAGCCCCGTCCCCCCACCCAGCACAGCTCCTCTCCCCTGCTGCTCCTTAAATTCACATCCCTCCCAGAGAGCACACAACTAGTTCCTCACCTAAGACTGGGGATATCGGGACATTTCGCACCAATAGACTTCTGGATTTCACCTTACTTCACCTTTATACTTCAAACAATTTCACCAGGCACAATCAAGGAAGAGTAGAAAGCCCTGGGGGTGCCAGTGGAAAACACTGGTGCCCAAGTTCGCTTTTCCTCCTTTTTCTGAAGGGGCTGGGAAATCTCACGCCTTTCAACTCCTGGCTACAGGGCTGGTACTAAGGCCAGGGGTTTGGCTTTGAAAACAAGGGGGTGTTGTTTGGTGACTCCAACCTGTTGGAGAGGGAGAGGATCCACTTGTCTAGAAGAGGCCCTCTGGAATCCCAGACCCAGGAGGTGGGATAAAGTCTGGAGAAAGGGCAGACTGAGTAAATAACAGCTTTACCATCTCTACCATCACCTTGCTGAGCCATCAAAGAGAAGACTTAAGAAATGAAGAAGAGAAGAAAAGGAGATTCCTCCCAGGCTGCCCAGGGAGGGTGGGGAGTCTCCTTCTCTGGAGGGATTCAAAACCTACCTGGACACTGTCGTGTGTGTGACTTGCTCGAGGTGATCTTCAACAAGACAAGAGGTGATCTCCCTCAACAAGACAAGAGGTGATCTCCAACAAGACAAGAGGTGATCTCCCTCGACAAGAGGTGATCTCCCTCAACAAGACAAGAGGTGATCTCCAACAAGACAAGAGGTGATCTCCCTCAACAAGACAAGAGGTGATCTCCCTCAACAAGACAAGAGGTGATCTCCCCTGACAAGACTAGAGAAGCTTTCTCTGTGGGATGTGACCTCAAAGGACAAGAGGTAATGCCCTTCTGACCGAGATGTCACTGGTTGGTCACCAGAGGTCCCTGGCAACCGTTGCTATTCGAGACCACTATTGGGTGTTTGCTTAGCAACAGTGTGTTGGCTTGAGACAGGGGGGCAGGAGGCAGAAAACCAGGATGCACGCCTTGCAGATGGGGACAAAGTAAGGAGATTCAAGATCCTGTCAAACTCCAGAGTTGTATTAGTCCATTTTAGGAGAACAGGCATAGCAGTAAAGTCCTAGTAATAAAAGAAGCGAGAATGAATAAAACCTGAAGTATCTCTGTTCATCATACTCACAGGCCCCGTGCTCTTTAAACAAGGTCACACAAACCCAGACTTGCACCCATATTTCTCTGATTTCTCCAGCCCCGTCATGGCCTCTGCTGGGCAGCCCCGTCCCCCCACCCAGCACAGCTCCTCTCTCCTTTCTAGCTTTAGCCTTACCAAACGCTGGGATGTCTGACCTGATACTCCCAGGGGATTTGAAGGGAGTGCTGTAACTACATTCCGGACTGGGAGGGAATCCGTTCTTGAAGCTTTCAGGTGCCTCTGCTGTGTCGCGTGTTTGTTCCAGCCTTTCTGACTGTGTCATGTGTGTCACATAGATCAGTCATGGTGGGGGGAGCTTATCAAAGGGCTGACCTCATCAAATCAGCAACATCAAGGCAGGTGAGAGGGAGTTCTTCTGATGGGCGTTCAAAGCGCACGCAGGAATCACGCGCATGGTGGGGGAATCCCCATTTGGAGCCCTCCTGCTTCTCTGTCCTGTCTGCTGCAGGTTCTGCTCTTAAAGCTGTGAAGCTGAAAGGGTTTGCTGGTCTCTCAGAATCAAGTAGAAGTGACTCAACGTGTCCCTTCACAGGGATATTTCCAATGCTTTCAGTGGAATATGCTTCCGTTACTGCTCAAGACCTGAACAAGTCATTATCCGTTCCCTGGGCTGTGATTTGGCAAGGGGTATCAGCAGTGTAACTCCCACAGTCCCGCTATTCCTTCCCAGTCCCCAGCCTGGGTTGGCTGCCAGTGTTGGGACTCCCTCCCTGTGGGTCTAAAAATTCTGACCTGGTCAGGTCAGGCTTTGAGACCTCTAACTTTCACCTGGGTGATTATAAAGCTTCGGGCTCTTTCTTACATAAGGTCATTGGGATTGTTTTCAAAACTCTGGGCTTTCACCGAAGCTGCCAGCATCCTGTTTCAGGGGGCTTGTCTTTAACAGGACATCCTGGCGCCCGAGGCCTGCGAGTTTGGGTCCAGGGGAGCCAGAGGGTGAGACTTCCAGTCATCCAGTGACAGCAGTTATCCCAATTGGAGAACGTGAACAAGCTCAGATATAGAATCACTGAATCCCAGCCTGGTCTGGGTTGGAAGGAACCCCAAGGAGCACAGAGCTCCAACCCCCTGCCACAGGCAGGGCCACCAACCTCCAGGCCTGGAGCTACAGAAGGTTGCCCACGGCCCCATCCAACCTGGCCTTGAACACACCCAGGGATGGGGCACCCACCCCCTCTCTGGGCAGCCCCTGCCAGCCCCTCACCACTCTCTCTGCAAAGAACTTCCCCCCAATATCTCATCTCACCCTTCTCTCCTCCAGCTTCACTCCATCCCCCTTGTCCTGCCAGGCTCTGCCCTTGAACAAGCTGATTCCCCTCCTGTTCCTCTGCTCCCTTCAGGGACTGGCAGGCTGCAATGAGGTCCCCCCACAGCCTTCTCTTCTCCAGGCTGACCCAGCCCAGCTCCCTCAGCCTCTCTCTGTAGGGGAGCTGCTCCAGCCCTCTGATCATCTCCATGGCTCCTCTGAACCCTCTCCAACAGTTCTTGTTGCCTCGTTTCTGCAAATTTTCCTGACTTCTTTCAGGGGAGATGTTTCCAAACTGAGCACAGCGTAGCCAGTACCAAAGTGACTTGTTTAACTTTCAAATCTCCTGGTAGATTAGATGTCCAAGTACCATCACTCATTGCCCAGACCAAATGTCTAGGACTCAGAATCATACACCTCTGGCAGCAAACTTCCCAGAGTCTAGTTATGTTTCAAGTAGTTTTCAATCCTTGACATAAACAGCCAGATTTTAAAGCTACTGCCAAAGGAGATATAGGTTGGATTGCTTGGCTTCCCATACTCCAGTTGTGTATGTGTTCACACTGCCACCGAAGGACGGCCTTCTCCTTTTCTCTTGTGGTGCTGCTCTTGTCTATCACAACTGGACCCACTGAAAATTCCAATCCATCCCATGAGGTCTTTGCTGTATACTGAAACTGCCAGAGCACACTCATAGACCAAGGAGAAGCCCCATCCTCTTCCTTTGGTGAAGCTTTTTTAGCCTGTTCACATTCTCATTCCACAGTCATCTTGAATAGATTCTGTTTTACAAGCTCATCATACTCCACCACCCAACACATTTAAATCTTCCTATAGCAATGTTTGGATAATCCAACTGTCTGCTCTACTCCCTGGGGATTTCCACTGTGTCTTAATATCCCCAGCTGGAGTTCTGTGTCCAGAGCTGGGGCCCCAATATAAGTAAAATGTGGAACTGTTGCAGAGGGTTCAGAGGAGGCCATGAAGATGCTCAGAGGGCTGGAGCAGCTTCCCTACAGAGAGAGGCTGAGGGAGCTGGGCTGGGTCAGCCTGGAGAAGAGAAGGCTGCGGGGGGACCTCATTGCAGCCTGCCAGTCCCTGAAGGGAGCAGAGGAACAGGAGGGGAATCAGCTTGTTCAAGGGCAGAGCCTGGCAGGACAAGGGGGATGGAGTGAAGCTGGAGGAGAGAAGGGTGAGATGAGATATTGGGGGGAAGTTCTTTGCAGAGAGAGTGGTGAGGGGCTGAAACAGGCTACCCAGAAAGGGGGTGACGCCCCATCCCTGGGGGTGTTCAAGGCCAAGTTGGCTGGGGCCGTGGGCAGCCTTGTGTAGATCCAGGCCTGGAGTTTGGTGGCCCAGCCTGTGGCAGGGGGGTTGGAACTCTATGATCCTTGGGGTCCCTTCCAACTCATACCATTCTATGGTTCTATGGGAAAGCATCATTCAGGACAAGAAATAATCTGCAGGAAGGGAAATCATTGGGATGGGAAGGGTTTGTGAGGTAACGACTCAAAGCATCGTGGGATTGGCTGAAGCAGGTGTTGGTGGCATGGTCACCATGGAGACAGCGCACCTAGAACACCCTGTGCCCCAAACCTCAGACTCTCCAATCACCATGGCAGGTAAAGCAGCAGGCTCCAGCTCCTCCTGGTGCTCCTGCCCCCCAGCGAACCCCCGGGCTGCCTCTGCCTGCCCATGCCTCACCCCATCTCCCTACTTTGCTTCCCCCAGCAGAGAGGTTCCCTCACACGCTGCCAAGAGATTTGGAGGTGCCCAGCGTGAGCATCCCCACACTGCTTGTGCTGCCAGAGGTCCCCACCTGCGTGCTGCTTTCTGGGTTGGGGGACGGCCAGGCCACCTGCGACCACGTCCCTGACTCCGTCAGCTTCTACAACCAGCTTCCCGGCCCCGCTGAGTACGTGGAAGAGGCAGCTGCCCCAAAGAGCCAGTAGTGTCAGCAGGGCTGAAGGGCGGCGACGACGCTCACCGTCATGTCCCTACTTTCCCCAACAGCCTCACCAGCACCGCCTTCCTCATGGAGCTCCAGGACTCCTGGGGGAATGTGGTGCACTGCAACGACCCCGAGAACCAGGCACTGGGAGGGCAGCTCAAGGACAGCCAGGCCACCAACATCACCGCCACTGTTCCCAGCTTGACCAACGAGGTCCCTGATGAACTACTGGACATCTCCAAGTATGTGGCAGAGAGCAGCTTCCCAAAGGAGCGAAACCTCAGAGGGAGGCGTGAGGGGCATGGGGGGGGATGGCAATAACACGGTCCCTGACAGCCCAAAATCCCCAACTTGACCACACCCCTCTGAAACCTTCCCCATCTCTTGGACTATAGGGCAGAGGGCGACTGCATCTTGGAGCAAGCGGCGGCAGTGATGCTGGTGGATGGCGAAAACATCCTGCTGGATGTCCCCGACTGCCTTGCCAGCCCCTCCCCCTTCGCCACATCACCCGACAGCCTGGAGTACTGGGAGGAGGACCACTGCCCCCAAGACCATCTGGCAGGGGCGCTGCTATGGGACAGTGACCCCTTCTGGGGCGTGCCTGCCTCCCCCTTGCCGGACTCCAAGGGGAAGCAGGGTGAGGCGGTGGCAGACCTCAACACCAAGCTGCCACTAAGTCCCACCCTGGACACCTTTGAGGAGGGCTCTTCAGAGACTTCTGAGGAGTCATCGGAGGACAGTCGTCTGGGGAGTCCCCTGCAGAGTCCCCTGATGAGTCCGCTGGCCACATCCCCGGCTTCTCCTCAGAGGTCTCCACCCTGCACAGCCCAGCTGGTGGAGGAGGCTCTGCGGAGACAGCCAAGGGTGGTTCTCAAACGCCTGAGCCCCCTCCAAATCCCGATCCAGAGGCCACTCACCACCTCCTCAGCTGCTCCCCAGAGCTGTCCACCCTGCACAGCCCAGCTGGTGCAGGAGGCTCTGCGGAGACAGCCACGGGTGGTTCTCAAACGCCTGAGCCCCCTCCAAATCCCACAGCAAAGGCCACTCTCCACCTCCCCGGCTGCTCCCCAGAGCTGTCCACCCTGCACGGCCCAGCTGGTGCAGGAGGCTCTGCAGAGACAGCCAAGGGTGGTTTTGTCCCGCTTGCCTCTTCCAACAGCTGCAGTCCAAAGCCACCTGGGGCTCAGGTCAGGCAAGCGGCACAAGCGCCATGCACCAGCTGGCACCAACCAGCCACCCAAGAAGCGGCCCAAACACCCAAGAAGGGGCCAAACATGAACGCTGTCTCGCCAGGGGCACCTGAGCGGGGACAGCACGGCCGAGGGAGGCCGGGGACAGCGGGGGGTGGGCGCCTTTATGGCTGGCAATAAAAAGCAGTTTAGTTCATGTGTACCTCTGCTGCCTTCTTTCCCTCAAAGCGAGAACCAAAAAGCCACACAGCCCTGGGGAACCCTTGTCCTTCCCTGCGGCCGGGGTCTTCCCAGGACTCTTCCGAAGGCCGGAGAAATGACGCTGAGTGTGGAAGCGCACGCACACTCACAGGGACACTTGGTCCTCCGGCAGCCGCTACCTATGGGCCAGAAGCCCTCTCACCCTTCACAAGAACTGGCTGTTGCTGGGAACAGGCGCTGCTCACAGTGAGACACGCACAAACACGGAACGCACTTGTCTTGGGACACTAATGTGCTCCTAAACCCAGTCAGATGCACATCCAACCCAAACAGCCTGTCCTTCAACATTTCATTCCACTGCTACTTGAAACCATATCACATATGTGTGGGGATGACTGGCTAATTGATCGAGGCAACTGACTGCCTTTAATATCTGATCACCTCTAACTTTTACTGAGCCTGAAACACCCCATGACGCAGCTGAAAATCTTAATCGCCGTGAGCAACTTCAGCTTGACCTTGAACAGCTGGTAAACATGGAAGGGGAGCAGGCAACGGCGTGCCCTGCTGGGAAAGGGTTTGCAGAATCGCCCACCCACCCGACAACTACAGACACGAAGAATCATTGACTAAACCACCGGACAAGAAACCTAAGGACAGGGACAACGATCCTACGGAGAGGGACAAGTATCAGCTTCAACAAGGATCAGCTTCAACAACCGTCGGCTCAGGGACACAGAGGCTGCTCGTCGGAGCCGGGGCACGTCAGGTGGTGCCAGTACGGGAAATCAGGTCAATCAGGGTGTTTTGATTTCTACACAAGCGCGGTAATTACCAGGGAGAATTTCTGTGGGGATGAGCGGGTGGTGGAGAAAGTGGAAGGCAGAGGAAGCATGGAGACCACGCAGTGGTCCTGACACTCAGTTCCCCCCACCTCAGCTCCCTCTCCCCCCGCCACCTTGCCCCCCTCAAACAGAGTGGATGTGATCATTCACGTCCTGCAATGTCCTTTGTCTGATCAATTGCTTTGCAGGGTTTGTTCATATATGCTGTAGGTTCAGGGATGCGTTTCTCCAACGGAGAGCAAGGCTGTTCACTAAGAAAAAGGATTTTTGACAGCGACCATTGCAACTGGGCAGCTTACTTTAAAAATTTAACCTGGAAAACACAAGTGTCCATTTCAATTGATCAGTGCACAAGATTGAACACGGGACCAACTGATTCAGGGTCATATCATGCCTTCCACAAGTCTGTGGAACATGCCAAAATGTTTAAAAGATTGGGGTTTGTTTTCATTATGCCTGTACACACTGATGATTAGGGAAAATCTGCTTTTTCAGTCCCTACCATAAACAAAATGAACCCGTTGAAAAGGTAGCACTGGGTGCGCTCCCTCAAACCGTAAAGCATTCACTGACTATGTGCCAAAACGATGTAGATTGGACATTTGCTCCAGTACGAAAAATGCAATCCTTGTCTAATCTTTTATCATTACATGGCTGATGTCTTGATTGTGGGGAAAAAAGTTGAACATTGACAGTTTGATTCATGACTTAGCAGTGCATTTAAAAAGCAAGGCATTACAGATTGCTCCAGAGCAAATTCAAAAGAAGCCAGTGTGGAAATATTTGGACTGACAGATTGATAAATAATGCTCAGAAGTTGCTTAGAGATATTAACTGGTTTAGATCATTGTGGGGTATTATGCATCAGTATTTTATTACCCATATTTGCCGCCGCACTGAACTAACTGGCTGAGTCAGGGTCCAGCAGGGAGAAATCAGAGAGCAGACAGGCTGGTAGCACCGACATGGACTGCTGCTTTGCACAAGCTCAGAAGCCGCATGAATCTTTCTTTTTAACAATTTGCTAAGGTCCTTCAACGACAATACCACTTGTTGGTTGCTGAGGCTAAAGGCATGGTACAGTTGTGCCTGGACTGTCAGCCATTCACCAGTGGCCTTGCCCCTGGCATCAATCCTCACGGCACAGGCCCACTGGAAGTTTGGCAAATGGACGTTACGCACGTCCCAGAATTTGGTGGGCAAAAGTATGTCCGTGTTTGTATAGAGCCTGTTTCTCTGGCAGTGTGGGGCTACTGCACAAACGGGGGATCTAGTGAACATGTCCAGCGCCATGTGTGCTCTCTTATAGCAGCACTCGAATACCCCTGAGAACAGAACTGACAGTGACAGCCCAGAATATATAGCACAAGCAGTACAAACCTTTTTCTTTGCCAATTATGGGATGTGACCTAGGACATTACCTATGCAACAGGGACACAACATTCACCTACAGGCCAGGCCAGAGTGGAACATAGCAATCAAATTCTCAAGCATTTCCTTCATATACAAAGAGGGGAGAGAAGGATGTCTCTCCAGCTGATCGATTAAACAAAGCTCTTTATGTTTTATACTATTTGTGTCTGCCACAGGACAGTGTGGTACCTCCAATGGTGAAATATGCACTAGGTTTAAAAGGAGGGCTGAAAGGGAACAAAAAAAACCCACAAAAAACCCCACAACCAAACCAAAAGAAAAGGAAGAGAAAGTCAGTGTCAGGTGTTAATAAGACAGGTATTAATTTGGGGAAGGAGATCTGCCTGTGTCATTACAGATACGGTAACCAAGTGGATAAAGCCATGGATCCAGAAGAAATCCAGCCTGCATGAACCGACTGGGGATCCTGATCACAGTAACTGAAGTCAAGTGTTCCAGCTGCAGCCACAGTGGACTATGAATTTTGCTGCAGGACATTTTGAACCATCTAACAGTCTTTGAAATGTGCATGTGTTTGTGGTAAATGAAAGTTAGGGAAATAGTGATTCCTGCACAGCCTAAGAACACAGACTACAGTGGGTGCCTGCACATAAATGTGAGGCTGATGTTACCTGCACTCCTGACGCTCCTGATTGGCGACGCAAACAAATACAACAGCAGAGGTATTAAGGTACTTAGCTACAGACTTGTGCAGCACTTGATTTTTGTTGCTGTCTCATGAGATGTGCTGCAGGAACCTGTCTGGCCACTCAGCATTCAGAAATTAATAAATCAAACACAAAAGATACTACAAAAAGAAGCAAACAAAAAAGAGAGAAGAAAACAAAAAGGAAAAAAGAAAAGGGGAATTCTCTGGGTTGGACAATTGGATTCATGAGTGGGGAATTTCAGGATGGATATTGTCAATGGTCAAATTTGGATTACTGAATTTGGTAATTATGGCACTTGTCTTACATTTACTGCCATGCTTGCTGAGCTTTCTGCAAAGGGCCCTTGCAGAGACCTCTAACAAGCAGATACTGAAAAAAAAAAAAAAAAAAAGGAAAAAATTGTCATGGAGGACAGCAGGCCTGCCAGCGGTCTGGCTCTCCTCACAAAGACACAGGCTCTGACAATATCCTTGAATTTGCCATGAAACAGGCAAATTATTTATGCTGAGAGGTATTTGGGAATCACAGTTTCAAAACAGAGAGGCCTTGAAGGCAGGTGGACAGACTGCCTTAAACCAAGGAGTTGTGAGAAGCTATTGGGAAGTAAGTGAACAGGGCATGTACTCTCCGTGATAGGAGGGTCAAAACACAGCAGGTGTGCAGGTAACTATTAGACACCAAAGGTAAACTAACAATGGATAGTTACATGTTTATCAAAACTCGTTACACTTACTGATTAATCACTTTGGTGTGAACAGTGTGTGTGGCCAATTAGCAGTTTTTAGCTTGCCACGTTTTTCAGTATGGCATTTACTTTACTGGATGGCTTTTAGATATAGTTAAATAAGGACTTATGTTTTCGGGAGTTACTTTTGCCTCAGTGTTATTTTTGCCGCGTGTCGCAGTCTTTGCCTTGCAGGATGGATGATGCTTTTTGCAAAAATCTGGCTGGTCCATAAACAAGAAGGGGAAATTGTATCAATACCTTCCTTCTCCTGCTGTGTCTGCAGTCCCTGACAGAAGTTCAAGGCTGGAGTGTTCCACAGCCAAAGCAGAACGTTTGGGTGACTCTGGCGAAAGCTATCAAACAAGACATCCCGTGGCCACTCCAGAAAATCCCTTCTCCACCTGTTTGGTTTGACTACCAGTAGATGGCTGGCCTAATCCTACTTCCACGCCTGAGTTGTGTCATTCCCCTCGTTCTTGTGTTGATCATTGGGATGGTGTTTTTACACAGCTTCCTCAACAGATGCAGGAGCCTCAGGAATTGTCGCTGTTGGGCCCGGTGCAGATGGACGCTGGTGTGTTCTGTAATTCCTCTTACAAGACTAACTGAAAAGGCCAGAATGTTAATGCTGCTTTAGATGCTTACAGAAATGTTACTGCTTGGTGTGCTCATGTTTCTCCTCAAATCTCACATTCCACATCTATTCCAGTAACCCTTCCTACAGGTGTATTTTTAATAAGCGGGGATCGTGCTTGGGGAGGGATTCCCTCATGTCTTCATGGTGGCCCCTGCAGCCTAGGCCACTTCACACTTCTTACACCCAACCTCACTATGATTCACTCAAAGCGATGTATACATTGAAACATACATCAATTTAAGGGTGACTGTGATGATCAGGTAACCTTTTGGAGACCTGGAAGGATCAGGATCGAGGCCAATTTTACATTTCTGTGGACTGTGGTGGTTGAGCCCTGGCCAAAGGCCAGACGCCCACCAAAATCAGTCTCTTGCTCCCCTTCTTAGTTGGACAGGGGAGAAAAAATATAATTGGGCGGCTCAAGAGACAAACTCGTTAATGACACGGGCAAACCAGACTCAACACAGAGTGCAGGAGAGAAAGTGATCTAATTTATTACACTACACTAAAGAGAAACAGTGAAAAGGAACCAGAGTCAGGAGTGCAACCAACAATCTTCAAACAAATGCAACCAGGCAAACACTTTTCCTCCCCACTCCCTCCTCAGCAGGCTTGAGTTAGAAGTTTGCTCCCTTCTTCCCTCCCAGTCGCAGCCCAGGACGGGCAGGGACTGGGGAAATGGGGGTCTGGGTAACACCTTCCCCCCACCCCTCCATTCTAAAGCAGACTGCCCTTTAGCCATGAGTTTGCTCCCTTCTTCCCCTCTCCTGCTCGCAGCACAGGACGGGGGCGCAGGGACTAGGAGATGGGGGCTTTAGTCAGTCCCTTGCAAGATGGTTTCCTTCTCGGCCGGGATGGGGGCATCCATCCCACACCCCCTCCCCCTGCTGCACCCTAGGATCTCACCTGTAAAAGCCAGTCCTCCAGGAACTTTCTCCAAGGCAAATCTCTTCCCACCGGGCTCCATCTCTGCTCTGGCAGGCAGCAATCAACCACAGTGTCTCTCAGGCCCAGTCCTCCACGGGGCTATCAGCCTCCCGCAGCAAACCCGTTTGGCTCATCTCTGGAGGTCGCTTGTGCTGGCAGGGGCTCATCCCAACGTCAGTCACGGCATCTTCTCTATGTCTCCCCCGGCTCCATCCAGCGTGGAGCCTCTCCACCGGGCAGGCCGGCTCTCGGCCTCCTCCGCCTACTCCCCGTGCTCCTGCGCGGCCTGCAGGGCCATCTCTCTTCTCGGGGCCTTGGGGCGCCTCCTCCCCCAGCCTTCCCGGCCTTTTGTGTCTGTCAACTGCTGACATTTACATGCCAATATATATCACAAAGCCCTTAACGGGCCAACATTGCAGTCTTCTTGGCATCCATGTTCTGGTTGGAGTCTTCCTCTCCTGTATCTGATTCTCAGAGGCGCTATAAGCAGGCTTGCAGAAGATCACAGACTTGTAGGGGTTGGAAGGGACCTCCAGAGATCATCGGGTCCAACCCCCCTGCCAAACCAGCTCCCCAGCTCCTATTGCACAGGTAGGCGTCCAGATGGGACTTGAATATCTCCAGAGAAGGAGAATATCTCCAGAGAAGGAGAGTATCTCCAGAGAAGGAGATTCTAGCAGCCATTTCCTGCAGCCCCTCTCTTTCTCTCTCAGTCCCCAACTGTACAAAACCGCAACAATTTCCTAACAGCAGCTTGAGTATGAGCACTGATAAGAAGCTAACAGGCATGAGAATGAAGTTAACAAGCATGGGAGTCAAGGCTGTCGCAGGAGCTCTTACATTCCAAAGCAGTAACGGAATCTTGGTATCGTGCAGGTGGTTTCCCCCCCTTTCTCGGCCCCTACCTATCTGTAGGAGAACTAGCTATCCGTGTGAATCAGCTATCTTCCTTGAAGGTATAAAAGGCTGCAGCTTGCTTGAATAAAAGGGAGTGTTTGCTTTTAACCATATTGGTGTGCATTCCTTTCCCAAGCGCCTCCTGCCCTTCCAAAGCCCTGGAAAATCTTTCTCCCTGCTGATCCTGGATTTTGGGACAAGGGAGCAACGACACATATGTATCCATAGGGATTCACAGCCATCTCAGCAGCCCCCTGTTCTCTCCCAGCACCCAGCTACGCAGAACTGCGACAGTATGTATGAAAACCCCTCCACCTCCAGAGCTGTAGGTCCCTAGACAACGCAAGGGCTGGCTTTGTACCACTCCTCTGGGTCAGCAGCTTTCGGTATCCCGCAGTCTAGGTAAAAGACCCCTTGGACGTCAGAAGCACGAACAAGCTGAGGTGGGCAAATCATGGGGGTTCCAGGCCAACCCTGAAACACACACGGCAAAGATGGTCTGAGCAGTAACTCTGCTCTGAGGGGAGCGGACCAGCAAACCAATGGCGACTGATGAAAAGCAGTTTCACCAGAACACAGGCTGTTCCATGGCAATTCTGGCTGCGTAGATGGTGGAGGGAGGTGCTGACAAAGCTCACTGCTCACTGCTGCCAGTTCTATTGTAACATACTATGGAGGGCTCTGTGGTTTGGCAGAGCAGCTTTGTGGCTTTGTGGTTTGGGAGAGCGGCTACCACCTCCTGGGAGAGAGTGTTCACCCTGATGCACAGACAACATCACGCTGATGTTGGCTGATGTTGGGGGGAAATGCTTTAAGATCTGGTCTCACTTCTCATTACCCAACTCTGGTGTCACCACAGCTTGGAGACACGTTTGCACCCCTGGTGGGAAGAGAGATGGGTAACAAGGACAAGCCAGAATTCCCCCGGAAACCTCCGCCACCAACAGGGTGGGATGAGGCTGCACACATGTGTCAGCATCGCAGGGCTGCACGTGCTGGCCCATCCCTTCCTCCTGCACAGGAAATTCCACTCCTCTGCAAAACTGTGCTTGGAAAGGGAAGCTGTGGGGATGGGGATAAGGAACCATCCCAAGGCTCAGAAATCATTGTTGGCATGGCAAAGCATCGTGGGGATGGGAAAGCGTCGTGGGCATGAGAAACCACGGTGGGGATGGGAACCGGTGCTCTTTAACACCTTTATCAATGACATCGATGGTGGAATTGAGTGCACCCTCAGCAAGTGTGTGGATGACACCAAGCTGAGTGGTGTGGTTGACACAACAGAAGGAAAGGAAGCCATCCAGAGGGATCTGGACAGGCTGGAAAGGTGGGCCCAGGGGAACCTAATGAGGTTCAACACTGCCAAGTGTCCGGTGTTGCACTTGGGCCAGAGGAATCCCAAACAGATAAACAGACTGGGAGAGGAGCCCCTTGAGACAGGCCGTGCTCAGAAGGACCCGGGGGTTCTGGTGGATGAGAAACTTCACATGAGCCAGCAGTGGCTCTTGCAGCTGGGAAGGATGATGGGATCCTGGGCTCCATCAGCAGAGGGGTGGCAGCAGGGACAGGGAGGGGATTGTCCCTCTCTGCTCTGCCCTGTGAGGCCCCAGCTGGAGTCCTGTGTCCAGAGCTGGGGCCCTGACACAAGAAAAATGTGGGACTGTTGGAGAGGGGTCAGAGGAGCCACAGAGATGCTCAGAGGGCTGGAGCAGCTCCCCTACAAAGAGAAGCTGAAGGAGCTGAGCTTGTTCAGCCTGAAGAGGAGAAGGCTGCGGGGGGACCTCATTGCAGGGGTGTAGATGCCCCATCCCTGGGGGTATTCAAGGCCAGGTTGGATGGGGCCCTGGGCAACCTTGTGTAGATCCAGGCCTGGAGGGTGGTGGCCCGGCCTGTGGCAGGGGGTTGGAACTCTATGATCCTTGGGGTCCCTTCCAACTCATACCATTCTATGGTTCTATGGGAAAGCATCATTCAGGACAAGAAATAATCTGCAGGAAGGGAAATCATTGGGATGGGAAGGGTTTGTGAGGTAACGACTCAAAGCATCGTGGGATTGGCTGAAGCAGGTGTTGGTGGCATGGTCACCATGGAGACAGCGCACCTAGAACACCCTGTGCCCCAAACCTCAGACTCTCCAATCACCATGGCAGGTAAAGCAGCAGGCTCCAGCTCCTCCTGGTGCTCCTGCCCCCCAGGGAACCCCTGGGCTGCCTCTGCCTGCCCATGCCTCACCCCATCACCCTACTTTGCTTCCCCCAGCAGAGAGGTTCCCTCACACGCTGCCAAGAGATTTGGAGGTGCCCAGCGTGAGCATCCCCACACTGCTTGTGCTGCCAGAGGTCCCCACCTGCGTGCTGCTTTCTGGGTTGGGGGACGGCCAGGCCACCTGCGACCACGTCCCTGACTCCGTCAGCTTCTACAACCAGCTTCCCGGCCCCGCTGAGTACGTGGAAGAGGCAGCTGCCCCAAAGAGCCAGTAGTGTCAGCAGGGCTGAAGGGCGGCGACGACGCTCACCGTCATGTCCCTACTTTCCCCAACAGCCTCACCAGCACCGCCTTCCTCATGGAGCTCCAGGACTCCTGGGGGAATGTGGTGCACTGCAACCACCCCGAGAACCAGGCACTGGGAGGGCAGCTCAAGGACAGCCAGGCCACCAACATCACCGCCACTGTTCCCAGCTTGCCCAACGAGGTCCCTGATGAACTACTGGACATCTCCAAGTATGTGGCAGAGAGCAGCTTCCCAAAGGAGCGAAACCTCAGAGGGAGGCGTGAGGGGCATGGGGGGGGATGGCAATAACACGGTCCCTGACAGCCCAAAATCCCCAACTTGACCACACCCCTCTGAAACCTTCCCCATCTCTTGGACTATAGGGCAGAGGGCGACTGCATCTTGGAGCAAGCGGCGGCAGTGATGCTGGTGGATGGCGAAAACATCCTGCTCGATGTCCCCGACTGCCTTGCCAGCCCCTCCTCCTTCACCACATCACCCGACAGCCTGGAGTACTGGGAGGAGGACCACTGCCCCCAAGACCATCTGGCAGGGGCGCTGCTATGGGACAGTGACCCCTTCTGGGGCGTGCCTGCCTCCCCCTTGCCGGACTCCAAGGGGAAGCAGGGTGAGGCGGTGGCAGACCTCAACACCAAGCTGCCACTAAGTCCCACCCTGGACACCTTTGAGGAGGGCTCTTCAGAGACTTCTGAGGACTCATCGGAGGACAGTCGTCCGGGGAGTCCCCTGCAGAGTCCCCTGATGAGTCCGCTGGCCACATCCCCGGCTTCTCCTCAGAGGTCTCCACCCTGCACAGCCCAGCTGGTGGAGGAGGCTCTGCGGAGACAGCCACGGGTGGTGGTCAAACGCCTGAGCCCCCTCCAAATCCCACAGCAAAGGCCACTCTCCACCTCCCCGGCTGCTCCCCAGAGCTGTCCACCCTGCACAGCCCAGCTGGTGCAGGAGGCTCTGCGGAGACAGCCAAGGGTGGTTCTCAAACGCCTGAGCCCCCTCCAAATCCCGATCCAGAGGCCACTCACCACATCCTCGGCTGCTCCCCAGAGCTGTCCACCCTGCACGGCCCAGCTGGTGCAGGAGGCTCTGCAGAGACAGCCAAGGGTGGTTTTGTCCCGCTTGCCTCTTCCAACAGCTGCTGTCCAAAGCCACCTGGGGCTCAGGTCAGGCAAGCGGCACAAGCGCCATGCACCAGCTGGCACCAACCAGCCACCCAAGAAGCGGCCCAAACACCCAAGAAGGGGCCAAACATGAACGCTGTCTCGCCAGGGGCACCTGAGCGGGGACAGCACGGCCGAGGGAGGCCGGGGACAGCGGGGGGTGGGCGCCTTTATGGCTGGCAATAAAAAGCAGTTTAGTTCATGTGTACCTCTGCTGCCTTCTTTCCCTCAAAGCGAGAACCAAAAAGCCACACAGCCCTGGGGAACCCTTGTCCTTCCCTGCGGCCGGGGTCTTCCCAGGACTCTTCCGAAGGCCGGAGAAATGACGCTGAGTGTGGAAGCGCACGCACACTCACAGGGACACTTGGTCCTCCGGCAGCCGCTACCTATGGGCCAGAAGCCCTCTCACCCTTCACAAGAACTGGCTGTTGCTGGGAACAGGCGCTGCTCACAGTGAGACACGCACAAACACGGAACGCACTTGTCTTGGGACACTAATGTGCTCCTAAACCCAGTCAGATGCACATCCAACCCAAACAGCCTGTCCTTCAACATTTCATTCTGCTGCTGCTTGAAACCATATCACATATGTGTGGGGATGACTGGCTAATTGATCGAGGCAACTGACTGCCTTTAATATCTGATCACCTCTAACTTTTACTGAGCCTGAAACGCCCCATGACGCAGCTGAAAATCTTAATCGCCGTGAGCAACTTCAGCTTGACCTTGAACAGCTGGTAAACATGGAAGGGGAGCAGGCAACGGCGTGCCCTGCTGGGAAAGGGTTTGCAGAATCGCCCACCCACCCGACAACTACAGACACGAAGAATCATTGACTAAACCACCGGACAAGAAACCTAAGGACAGGGACAACGATCCTACGGAGAGGGACAAGTATCAGCTTCAACAAGGATCAGCTTCAACAACCGTCGGCTCAGGGACACAGAGGCTGCTCGTCGGAGCCGGGGCACGTCAGGTGGTGCCAGTACGGGAAATCAGGTCAATCAGGGTGTTTTGATTTCTACACAAGCGCGGTAATTACCAGGGAGAATTTCTGTGGGGATGAGCGGGTGGTGGAGAAAGTGGAAGGCAGAGGAAGCATGGAGGCCGCGCAGTGGTCCTGACACTCAGTTCCCCCCACCTCAGCTCCCTCTCCCCCCGCCACCTTGCCCCCCTCAAACAGAGTGGATGTGATCATTCACGTCCTGCAATGTCCTTTGTCTGAGCAATTGCTTTGCAGGGTTTGTTCATATATGCTGTAGGTTCAGGGATGCGTTTCTCCAACGGAGAGCAAGGCTGTTCACTAAGAAAAAGGATTTTTGACAGCGACCATTGCAACTGGGCAGCTTACTTTAAAAATTTAACCTGGAAAACACAAGTGTCCATTTCAATTGATCAGTGCACAAGATTCAACACGGGACCAACTGATTCAGGGTCATATCATGCCTTCCACAAGTCTGTGGAACATGCCAAAATGTTTAAAAGATTGGGGTTTGTTTTCATTACGCCTTTACACACTGATGATTAGGGAAAATTTGCCACAGAGGTGATTAGAGGGCTGGAGCAGCTCCCCTACAGGGAGAGGCTGAGGGAGCTGGGCTGGGTCAGCCTGGAGAAGAGAAGGCTGTGGGGGGACCTCACTGCAGCCTGCCAGTCCCTGAAGGGAGCAGAGGAACAGGAGGGGAATCAGCTTGTTCAAGGGCAGAGCCTGGCAGGACAAGGGGGCTGGAGTGAAGCTGGAGGAGGGAAGGGGGAGAGGAGAGATTGGGGGGAAGTTCTTTGCAGAGAGAGTGGTGAGGGGCTGGAAGGGGCTGCCCAGAGAGGGGGTGGGTGCCCCGTCCCTGGGGGTGTTCAAGGCCAGGTTGGCTGGCGCCCTGGGCAACCTTGTGTAGCTCCAGGCCTGGAGGTTGGTGTCCCTGCCTGTGGCAGGGGGTTGGAGCTCTGTGACCCTTGGGGTCCCTTCCAACCCAGACCGTTCAGTCACGGTACGACCGTCGCATCGCACGGAGCCGCCGGGAAGGTGGGAGGGTGAGAAGGAGACTGGTGCTTCGCGGTGCAGGGACGGTGCCGTAGAGAGCCCGAGGAACCGGTAAGCCCTTCCCGCCGCTCCCGATGACACACGCGCCCCGGCACTGCGGTGCGGCACGCGCGGCGCGGTCGGTAAACGCAACGCCGCGGCCACGAGACCGCGGAAGCAGAGGAGCTACTCCGCCCCCTCCGTCACGCGGGGGTTCCGCGCGGGGGTGGGGAGGGCAAGGCAGGCTCCAGTCGCGTCCCGTGACGTCACCCGACAAGCAACGCATAAGCGCCGCTCCAGGCAGCAGGTCGCGCGGGCAGTGACACTGCACCGTGTCACGTGACGCCGTCCCGGGACGATGAGGTCAGTGTCTGGGAGTCACGTGATCTTTGCCTACGCGCAGTGGGGCCGGGTGCAGATGGCGGACGCTGAAGCTGAGGCGGCTCCGCGGCCTGAGATGCAGCGGCTGGTGGCGGCGCTCCGAGCCCGCCTCTGGCAGCTGCAGACAGAGCTACGGGAGCAGGAGGTTTCCGAGGCTTCGTCCCGGGCGTACTGCCGGGGCTTTTGCCAGGTAAGGGCCGGGCAGGGGCGGGCCGCGGCGCCAGGCGGGGGCCGAGCGGCGGGAGGGGGCCGGGAGCTGCCTACTCGGGCAGCGGGGGTGGGGGGGACGGCTGCGTGCTCGGGGGATGTGGGGACGGCCCTCTGTGGGGGAGGGTACGCAGCTCGTTGGGGGGGTGGGTGGGGCTCCCTGTTCAATGTACGGACGCTCACGCTCCGGGGGAACCGTTCCTTGCTCGGGGTGGGGTTCCCGCGGGCGCTCCGTTAGCGGCCTGGAGCTGGGCCCAGCGCACCTGGAGAGCCGTTTGCCTCTGGGCTCTGGTGCTTCGGGCCTGGACGGCTGGTGGCGCTTGGGGAGGTTCTCTGGGGCAGGCTGACCACACCGTGCTTTCGCAGTGATTGAGTGTTTGGTACCAGGATGTCAGCTCTTTTTCTGTCGTGGGATCAAAAACTGTGCGTTCTGCCTTGATTGAGATCTGCCGTGGAGTAAGCAGTGCTCGCTGGCTTATGAAGGCCTGCAGTTCACTTAAGTCACGGAATGAGCTTCTGTGGTCCAGTGATCATGTCTGAATACTTGCTTAATGCAACTCAGGCTAAGGATCAGCAGTTTTTGAATCGAGGCACTAAGTTCCAGAAGAAGAGCTGAACTTGATTGAAGTTGCAGTGATGGAGATAATGTATTCTTGAGTAAACTCTTCCAGTGCTTCAAGCATTGTTTGCTGTGAGATCTAAAGCTGAATAATTGTTAGGTTGCTGGGTTGGAGAACCCTCCCTGTTGAATGTGAAGAGACTATCGTTTCTAAAAAGAAAAATTAAAAATCATCTAGTTTAACCACATCTTGGCTGATGCAGCCACTGTATTTGAATGGTGAATGGGAAAATCAAATGCTGAAAAAGACATAAGAATCCTACTGGTGCATTATGGATAAGTGTTGTGTTACTACCCTTCACAGTCTTCCCTTTTATGTGACCAGGGTGTCCTCTGCCATATTCCAGGAGCATGTTTAGCTTATCAGTTCCCAGAACAACTAAAAAAGGAATTTAATTGTTAGGCTTCAAAACTCTTGCTTCTCACACTGTGGGATGCTGCTGCATATTGCTTTGTATGTCCTGAGCTAAGCATGCCATTAAGATCTGTGACCTTGCATTTACATGGAGCCCAGTGTCACATGTGTGACCTTCATATCTCAGGTTTTCCTAATTTTTTTTTTCCATTTTCATTGCATCAGAACCCTGAAACAAATACTCAGCTAACACTTGGCAGAGGTTGTTGAAATGATCAATTTGTAAAGGTCCAGTTGCCCAGATTAGTTTGGTACAGATAAAGCTTTAGAGGTACTTGATTAGTGGAGTTTGATGAAAGACAGTTCTGTTAGCTAAAAGAGAAACAAAAGAACCCAAAAAATGTCGTACAAAAATTTAGACCTCTCTAGATGTGTGTGCAATTATTGAATGTTAGTCTCATTGCAGAACACTGGGATAGATGGCATAAAAATAGGGGAAAAAACCCTCTATCTTGGGTTGCCATCGATTTGGGCCACTTCTGATTGCCATGCCTGCACACCAAGAGATACAGTGGAAAACACAAGATTGCTAGTCTGTCATGCAGCAACTTAAATGGCATATGAATTTGTGATGTCAGGGTGCAGTCAAACCGCTGTGGTTGGGATGTAGTTTTATGTCTTGGTTTCTCTTTCTGAATGGGGATGTTAAGTGAAATTTGAGGACCTCAACTTAAATTTTATATACATGTCTTGGAGGGTACCACTGGTATGTTGCAGTAACATTATTAAGCTACAGCAGAATATGCCTAGGGAGAATGTGAATTTAACTGGGCTTAAATACGATCTTGAGAAGTAGCTTAAATGTTTTAGGACAGTGATGGGTTTGTCATCCCATGTATACATCTGTTGCATCATCCTGGAAGGTGCACTGTTCTGCTGTGGAAGTTACTGAGGCTGTTGGAACATGACAAAGTGAGAACCAAAGCGGTAGCTTCCATATGCTTTGAGCTCTCTGGATGCTGCTTTTCACTACCTGGGAACTTCTGCTGCCATATGCAGCTTTGCAGTAGCTTTTCCTTGGAATGATGCTGGATGTCATGATTTCCTTGAAGATCTCTGGTTTTGAGCAGGGAGTAAGATTGGTGTTCAGGATAACACAGCAAAAAAACCTCATGAAGCATAAATAGTGCTTTGACTGTGCAACCTTGTGTTGTACAAGCATGAATGTTTTGCACATACATGTATCTTGGGAAGCTGGATATGTACCTGAAGAGCCTGCTGGAATGAAGAGTGAGTCAGTTTGAGGTGATGCTATTGTAAACACAAGGAACAGTTATCTGTGGAGCAGAGTTTGACACCAAAGCATCCGACCTGCAATCCCCAGCACCTGTTGGTTTTCTGAAATTTTTAAAGGTGACATGATACAGCACTGTCAGCTGCAATTGTGTATGTTTAGGAAGAGGTGGAAGGGTTTTTTTTTTCCTTAAACAGGGCCTTAAAGCTGTAATAACAGGTCAGACAACTTGGACGTGTTTAAATTCCAGGGAGGTGGTTGAGTTACCTTCCCTGGATGTGTTTAAAAAAGGGGAGATGAGGTGCTCAGGGATCTGGTTTAGCTCAGGATGGGAATGGTTGGACTTGACGATCTTAAAGGTCTTTTCCAACGTTGTGATTCTGTGAAATTGATGGGGGGAAGGGGTAGACACCACCACCACCCCACCCCACTACCACCACCCCCAAACAAAACAAAACCCCAACAAAACCACAAAGCAAACCAGTGCTTCAGAAGAAATGCAGCTAAGCAGGTATTCCAGCATTGCAGGACATGAGAACCTGTGCAGTGCTGAGGGCCTGGGCTGGTCTGAGATTACACTGGGTGGATGTGTGTGGCCTCTGCTTTCCCCACTTGCCATTACATGTGTTACTGTAGTCCAAGGAAGAAGGACAGCTTAAAGTGTAAGTGCATACATGCTGACCAGACTCATGTTTGAGTACTCTCTTCAGATAATTAGGCTATAACATAGTAAATTCCTTATAAAGTTGCTACTTGACTGTTAGTTAACTATGTAACTGTATTTCTCACAAGTTAAAATTTGTCTAATTTCATGTTGTATATAGACTGCCAGGAAAAGTCTGTAGTGGACCACTAAAACTACTTATATTGCTCTTGAAATAGCAGGAGGACTTTGGAGAGCCTCTGTAATACAGTTACTGCATTTTGTTTGTTAGTGTGCTGATACTAACAACACAATAATGTTCCAAGCTAATAATAAGTCTCTTGCCTTGAATCTGTCTTACACACTGAAAACTGTCATTGCTCATCTATTTGGGGAGAAGTTTATGATAAATGGCCACACAAAAAAATGATAATATTAGCTGTAAGACTTTGACCTCAGCACTAGGGTTGCACTCAATCAAGGGTGCATTTTCTTTCTAGCAAATTTATTTAATCCTAGGGAATACTCTGTCATGTTTTATAGTTTACATGGGCCAGTCAGTCTGTCAAAATATTGAGTACTAAATTTAATTTTTTTAATAGATTTGGTTTAATGGATGTATTTTTAGTGAAGTACAGAGATTTATGTGTTTGATCTCCTGTTTCTGTAGTCACTGTAATGATGGCATTACTGCTGGGTTTCCTGAACAGATGACTTTATGATAGTCATCAACTGAGCTTCTCTAGCTTCAGAGCCTTTGAATAGATTCTATTGCCTTGTATAATTTGAGTTATATTATCAACTCCTTCATTGATTTGTTGGAGAAGCACTTAGACTGGTTAGTTATGAGTCATGCATTGCTTCTGCTAATGATCATTGTGCTGTGTTTTAGGATGACTTCTGTAAAATGACAATTTTCCCTTTCCCCACCCCCTTACCCCTCGTGTTACTGTGTAAATAGTGAGTGGGTTTTTTGGAGAGTTTAACTTTCATTCATCTAGGAGTTAGATTACTGATACTGAGTTCTAGGAGAATAATCTAAAAATGATAGTGATTTTTACTGATTCTTGGTATTTTCATTCATTTCATTTTCATACATCACATTTGGTTGTGCTATTCTAGTGGGTTCTTTTGGTTTCTTTAACTAGGACTTGCATGGTTACATCACTGACAGAATGCCAGTTAATCCACAAAATAATGTGTAGCTGGCTGTTTATTTCTTGTTGTGTGCCTGGCCATTGTAATGACTGCACCTGGTTTGAGTAAGCTCATCGTAGGGTCTGGTCAGTGGTATCCTCTTTCCAATCATAATTCATTATGATCATGTGTTTGATTAAGGTGTTAAAATAAATTGGTAGCATCAAAGTCCCAACTTGAAGGAATTTGAAGCCTAATGTGACCTGATGATCCTCTTAGGACAACTTAGCTGGTATTGAATTGTAGGGTGGGACACTCTGAACCTTTCTTCCCATTCAGTCTTGGCCCTAAGGGCTGCAGGAGGCACAGGCTTCTTCACTGCTTTTTGCTTTTATCACAGCAGGCCTTGATGAAGACCAGTGCCATGTTTGGTCTAGGGAGGGTGCAACATGAGGAGGGGGTTGTAACTGGTAAGAACACACACATTACTGATTCATAGTTGTAGGAGGACGTGCATACAGAGAAGGGATGTTGTGAAGCAAATTGTAAGTAGAGCTAAAGTAGCCTTAGCTCAGTGCCCTGCTTACTCTCAATACTGCTTTATAACCACTAGGAAAATAACGTGGCAGTGTACTGAAGTTTTAAAAGGACTGGGAGATACTACTGTTGTCCTTGTGCTGATTTTTGAAATGTATTTTGATTTGTCTTAAAACTGGGTAGATTTTGATGCCTGGATTATGTGGGATTGTTGTGGTGAAGTAGTAAAGTCTAGGGTAACTTTGCATTTGAAAAATGACTACATAAGTGTCTGCTCTGAGGTTTGTATCCTCTTATAATGGCTTCATGTTTGATGTATGGGTAATGCATGTATTTGCATAGTTTTACAGCTAGAATAATATTCTTCATCTTGAACTTCTTGCCTATTTTTCTGTGTTCTCACTAGTAAAAAAGATTCCAGTGTTACCTACGTGATTCTGTCTCGATGCATTTGTACAAATGAAGTTGGTGTAGAACTTCTCTCTGAACAGTTCACATTTCTGATGATGGCATCTAGCAATCTACTGATTTCCCCAGTAGAAATTCTGATAACTTTATCAGAATAATAAAAGAAATGAAAAGATTTTTGAACTCGAGGAGAAGAGCTACCATTTTTAAATCTCTTTCAGAGTAAAAACTTCTCACTTCTCCAATTCTCACACTGTATATGTTTGTTATTGCATGTTGATATTTATTCTTTTGATAAAAGCATGTTATGAGGCATTCTAATGATAACTCATTTTCTTTCAGACACTCCTTCAGTATGCTGGCAGTCGGGGTGCATCGGAACATATTTTACCTTTTTTGGAAGTGTATCGAATCTCCATCCAAAGCTTTGCTAATGCTCGACCTTACTTGACTACAGAATGTGAAGATGTGCTTTTGGTACTTGGCAGGCTAGTGCTGTAAGTTTTTAATATTAAAAAAACCCAAACAAACTGTACCTGATAAATGAAAGGGCAAGTTCTTGAAATAGTGCAATGCTTTGACAACTGGATTTGTCATTTATTATTTAATAAATGTCTTTAGTACTTTTAAAATCATACCACCAAAATGTACTTGGGCATTTTGTTAATGTGTTAAGGCTTCATTCTTCTGTATTTGGATAACCATGCAGGTTTTAGGGAGGTTCTGTTCTTTATTAAACATTGTTAAAATATATTTTCTGTAGAAAAAGCTTTGTGTAGTTCTCATTAAAAGGAAGTTTAATAGCAGAGCTTTGTGTGTCAGTTAGTTAACTTGTCCTCTGACCTGTAATACAGGGTAGTTCTGAACATGTTCCTTTCTGGAAAGGAGGAGCTGTGTTGTATTTGTGGCAATCTTAAGTTGTGTATGTTGGCTTTTGCTATAGGATGATGGCAAAACAGTCGAGTAATTCAGCCTGAGCTCTTCAACAAGTGTCTGTAGACACGACTTGAAGCACAGCAATTCTTCAAACAAAGGAGAATTATTTTTTTTTTTACACTCCCTCAGCTAAGATAGACTAACTTGTAGTTCTTCAAAGTCTGTTTTAAGTGCAGAGCAGCTATTTGTAATTGAGGAGAGTAGCCTGAGGGCTTTCACAGAGGTTAGAGTGTAATCAGCTACTACTCTCAGCCGGTGAAGGATGGCTTGACTTGATGCCCTGGTCATTCCTTGCTGCTAAGGTTTCATTTGAGTGGGGAGAGTCAAGACTAGAACCTTAAATACCAAGCTCATTATAGAATAAAAGCAATTCTGTGACATTTTTTAAGTGAAGCCTGTTTTCTTTGTTATCAGTAGCTTACTTGCTTTGTGGCCTGAAGTCAAGTGTTCTTTTTGAGAAGGATTTTGCAGTGAACTCCTTGGTCATATTTTTTTTTGTAATGTACTAGCTTGCAATATAACTCAACAGCTGAGAAACAAATATCTCCATATGATGCCTTGACTTTTTATAAGTTATGAAAAATACATGAACTCAGAATGATTTTTAAAAAAAAAAAAACTAGAAAACTCCTGTTAAGAAAGGAAAATGTGAAATCAGGAAAGGTATTTTCTTAATATCAAAACTGAAGATAGACACTGCAAAATGACTTAGCTGGTACATAATACTTTTTTTTTAATATCTTAATTGCTGTTGTAGACTGTCCCTTTAGGGATACAGTATTTGCATCTTCACTGTGTTGTCATTAATTAGCTTCTGTATTCTGTTTTCTACTCAGCTCACTTAAAAAGTTTCTTTCACCATCTTTATGTGCAGGTTACACAAGTAGTCCATGCCTGGAGTATTCTCTGTATTTTGCCACTGTTCTATCCTTTGGGGTGGGAATCCACATTCTGTGTCAAAATTGCTTTTTATCTTGTTGAGAAAAATTAGGATATTCTGCATCTGTTGAAGTGCCTTATTCTGTCCTTCAGTGTGAGGAGTTTCTTTGCTATTGCTTGTATATTCAGCAGACTTTGTGGAGGACAGCAGAAAGGTTGATTAGCTAGAATATCTCCTGTTGTTATGAGTACATTTGAGAGGCATCTAAAGAATGAGAGAGACAATGAATGAGGTCACAGATAGGGTGAGGTAAATGGCATACCTAACTGAACTGTCACACATTTTTCAAGAGTTTCCAAGGCAGAGAGATAGAAATTGGAGCTGGGAATTGAGAATAAAAGTTTAACTTTCATGAGGGAAAAAGGCTCTGGTGAGGGACCTGAAAGCACAGTGTTCCCTTGTGACATTGGTTATGTTTTGATTTGGTTTTTTTGGTTTGGTTATTTTTTTGAGAGAGAGAGACAGTTGGGTTACCCAGAGCTGTTGTACATGAAACTTGAACCCTGAGGAGAAACGAAACGAGTGATCTTCCTGATTTAAAGCAAAAGTGCTCTACTTACTGTTGACATCTTCCTTCCCTTCACATGTTCCTCCTGGAGAAGGGGGAAAGAACTTCCTGAGGTCCTTCTCAGCAGGGTGATCCAGTAACAGCAAAACTCAGTGTATTGTGGTTTTGCCTGCCACCTAACCAGGCCAGTTGTGTGTTCACAGTGAAGCTGTTTTTTGAGGCTGTTCCCCCTATAAGAAACATGATGCTGATGCAGTGTGTGACCTTGTTGGTTCACTGTCTAATTGTAGAAAATAGGAGATCTTGGAGTAGTTGTTCTTGCCAAACCTTTTAGCTACAGATGATTGTGGGGGGGAACAGGAGTGTTGTTCTTGGCCATTGCAGTTAAGAGATATACCTGCTTTGGTCAAGTACAACTCAGGCTGCTTGTTTCCACAGCCACGAAGCACAACACCTTCCCCTCACCCCTCCAGGTTACTGTACCAAAGATATTGTCTCTACAGAAGAATTAAGAGAGTTAATCAAAGGTGTGTTTCACGGAGATTTGATTAACTACCTATCCACATGAATCTTAGGAAGGCCTTGAGTTCTCCCAAGCTTCTGTGAGTGCTTTTTCCCTGAAGATACTGGCAGAGGCAGGTCTGTGTGTGTCATTCACGTTGCCATCAGTATGGAAATTTGACTTCCATCTGCAAATGGTTTATATGGTCAGAAGATCAGTAAAGTTAAGGTAGAAAGATTTGTTCCTAGTTCACATTGTGTTTGCCAGCAGCTAGTATTTGTATTTGACTGCTTTCTACTTTTAGCTGTTTGCTGTGATGGCACTGGCTTGAAAGGGAGTTTAGCATTCCTGCATCTTCAAGAGTGTTTATCTGCCTTTTCAGCCATAAAGGAGATCTGCATGTCCTATGGTCCATAGCAAAACTGAGCTCAGACTTCTTGCCGTCTCTCACCTCCTGATTGTACTTATTAACACATGTTGCTTCCAGGAGAGTGTGCTTTCTGTAACACCTCTGAGAGGAGGCACAAGTTCACTGCAGCTACTGCTCTGCTTTCTGTCATTAAGAGCCAGCTCAACTCTTAACAAAAGCAGGATAATTCCTGGCACCATGTGAACTATTCCTGCAGCTCTTCTGTTGTATAATGCTGCTGTCTAAAAATGAACACAGTTCCAAAAGCTTTTAAAATTTACCTTTTTTAATTTGTCTTAAAATAATAGAGTATGAGGTGACAGTGATTATCCAGTAGTTGTGTGCAGATAATACATTGCTTTTTGCCTAGAGTTACTCCTTCCAAAGTAAAGAAACAGAAACTCTTGTCCTTGAGGGTCTGTACTGGGACCAGTGCTGTTTAATATCTTTTATATTAATGATCTTGACAGAGGAATTGAATGCACCCTCAGCACGTTTGCTGATGACACCAAGCTGAGTGGTGAGGTTAACCTACTGGAGGGATGGCATGCCATCCAGAGGGACCTGGATCAGCTGGAGAGGTGGGCCCAGGTGAACCTCCTGAGGTTCAACAAAGCCAAGTGCAGGGTCCTTCACCTGGGTCAGGACAACCCCTGTTATCCATACAGGTTAGGAGAGGATGTGCTTGAAAGCAGCCCTGAGGAAAAGGACTTGGGAGTACTTGTGGATGAGAAGCTGGACGTGAGCCACCAATGTGCATCTGCAGCTCAGAAGGCCAACCACATCCTGGGCTGCATCAAAAGATGTGTGGCCAGCAGATTGAGAGAGGTGATTCTGTCCCTCTGCTCTGCTCTGGTGAGACCTCACCTGGATACTGTGTCCAGCTCTGGAGCCCTCAACACAAAAAGGACATGGACCTGTTGGAGTGTGTCCAGAGGAGGCCACAAAAATGATCAAAGGGCTGGAGCAGCTCTCCTATGAAGACAGGCGGAGAGAGTTGGGCTTGTTCAGCTTGGAGAAGAGAAGGCTCCAGGGGGACCTTGTAGCAGCCTTCCAGTGCTTGTAAGAAAACTGGGGAAGAACTATTCACAAGGACATGTAGCAATAGGACAGAGGAAATGGTTTAAACTAGAAAAGGGGAGGTTTAGGTTGGGTATTAGGAAAAAATTCTTCACTGTGTAGGTGGTAGATCCCTGAACAGGTTCTTGGTTCAGCTCATTCCTGTGTTACTACAACAGCCAATAAGCCTTTAATCTCACTCTGTGTACACAATGCTTTGAAAAATATAATTTCAGAGTTTTTCACTTCTCAAGTAGCATCTTAAGGGTCAAGTAAAGAGAATTTATTTTGTAAAACCTTGCTTTGTGGTTTTGGTTCAAACCTGATGCTTTATATAACCAATATAATATATGTGAAAGAGTGAGAGTCTAGAGGCTGTGAGAGTCTAGAGGCTGTGAGAGTCTAGAGGCTGTGAGAGTCTAGAGGCTGTGAGAGTCTAGAGGCTGTGAGAGTCTAGAGGCTGTGAGAGTCTAGAGGCTGTGAGAGTCTAGAGGCTGTGAGAGTCTAGAGGCTGTATTTCCAGGAATTAGTGAAAGTAGGTAGAACTGGTTACTTTAGGTCTGAAAATGAGGTATGCTTCAAAAGCACATTGACCATAAGGTCTGCAAGTGTTTTGTTTAATGGAGGCTCTGTATGGCATGCCTGGAAATAGGATTTACACCTTCTTAGTTTTTCTGGTTGGCTGCTCTTTTGCTTACATTACAATAGAGTTCAGCTGCTGTGAGACTTTGTAAGGTTGGTTTTGATTGTATAATAGCTGTCATCTGGGTCTAGGCATCTGGAATGGAGAATTACCTTGTATTGCCAAGTTTGAGTAAATCCAGATTATTTTGTAACAGCAAGATCTATCACAGTTCAGGTATCTGGCAACTCTGCTGCCCACTTTTCCTGGGCATAATAGTGATTGAGATTCTGGTGCTAAAGATGTGAACAATTACTGAATGACAGTGATAAAGGCTATCATATTTTGTGCCTCCCTAATAGAAGTGTTAGACCCTTATGATCATAGGCCCTGGTTGTGATCGGGGACTGACTACTCTGATACTTGCTGGGAAGGCAACACTGCACTGCCAGGCACACACAGTCCAGGAGGTTCCTTTAGAGCACTGGTGATAGCTTGTTGACACAAGTGGTGGAGGAGCCCGTGAGGAGAGGAGTGGACTTCAGGAGAGCTAACTTGAGCCTCTTCAAAGACCAGCTTGGAAGAATCCCATCAGTTAGGGCTCTAGAAGGTAGAGGGTCCAAGGCACCTGGTCAACAACATTCAAGCACCACTTCCTCTTTGCTCAAGATTGATGCATCCCGAAGAGTAGGAAAGCAAGCAAAGGAGGCAGGAGACCTGCATGGATGAGCAAGGAGCTGCTGGAAAAACTCAAAATAGATGGAGGAAGTTTACAGAATATGGAAAAAGGGACTGGTCACTTGTAAGGACTATAGGGGTATAGTCAGAGACTGTAGGGATGGAACAAGGAAGGCTAGAATTACACCTGGCAAGGGATGTCAAGGACAAGGACAGCTTTTTCAAGTACATCAGCAGCAAAAGGAAGATTAAAAAGAGTGTAGGCTTTCTGCTGAATGAGGTGATTGCCTTGACATTCACAAATCCATGTTCCCCGATGCACCCACAAGTGCTCAGGGAGCTGGCAGATGCTATTGCTAAGCCACTCTCCATCTTTGAAAGGCCAGGGAGAACAGGTGAGGTGCCTGAGGACTGCAGGAAAGCCAATGTCACTTCTGTCTTCAAAAAGGACAAGAAGGGGAACCCAGGAAACTACAGGCCTGTCATCCTCAGCTCCATCCCAGGAAAGGTGATAGAGCAGCTTGTTCTGGCAGGTGACAGTGACCATGTGGAGGAAGAATAACCTAATGAAATTCAGCAAGGGTAAGTGTAGGGTCCTGTACCTAGAAGAATAATCCCAAGCACAGGTTGGGGGTTAATCTGCTGGGAAGCAGTGCTGCAGAGAAGGACCTCTGTGTCCTGGTTGAGAACAAGCTCTCCATGACCAGCAGTGTGCCTCATGGCCAAGAAGGCCCATAGTGTCCTGGGATGTATAAAGAAGAGGGTGGCTGAGGGAGGTTCTCCCCCCTCTGCTCTGCTGAAGCTAGAGCTGAAGTACTGTGTCCAGTTCTGGGCTCCCTGGTTCAAGACAGACAGGGAACTACTGGAGGGTATGAAGATGATGAGAGGCCTGGAGGACCTCTTGCATGAGGACAAGCTGAGAGAGCTGGATCTGTTTATCAAGGAGAAGACTTAAATGTGGATCTGGTCAATGATTATAAAAATCTGAAGAGTGGGTGTCTAGAGGATGGGATAGACTCTTTCCAGTGGTTCCTAGTGACAGTACTAGGGGCCATGGGCACAAACTTGAACACAGGAAGGTCCAGCTCATGAGGAAAAGCTTCTTTCTGTGGGTGCCTGAGCTCTGGGACAGGCTGCCCAGAGAGGTTGGGGAGCCTCCTTCAAAACCTGCCTGGATGCAGTGCTGTGCATCTTGCTCTAGGTGATGTTGCTTTATCAGAGAGGTTGGACTATATAATCTCCAGTGGGTCCTTCCAACCTTTATCATTCTGTGACTTCTGCAGGTCTGACCCTCTGTTCAAAGGAACAGGATTTGGTAGCAAAGGCAGACTTCTTAAATGTGAAAAAGATGGACAGGATTTGTTCATTTGCTCTTGTTTCTGTATGTGATGGGGGAATCTGGTTAAAACCTGATGAGGTGTAGCATTTTGCAGGTAACTGTTCACTCTATCAGATGTCAGGGTGAAGGGGAATAAGGAAAGTAATTATTTGTGGATACTAATGCAGTTTTGAAACTCATGTTTGCTTTATGGTCATATCTTTCTTTTTCCTTTCCTCTAAGCTCAGCTCTTCTGTCTGTTCTAAGCCTGAATGTATTATCCTGTCAAGCTCTGAAATATTTGAGAGGTTTTGAAGAAAAAATAGCATGAGTTGGAACCATCTCATGATGTAGGAGCAGCTTGTAGCAGTTCTTCAGGGCATTTATGATATGTAGAAACTTAGACCAGTTTTCTTTTGTCATGATTTGTGAGAACATTTTTGCTGCATGTAAATCCTGTGAACCCCTAGAGAGTGTCATAGTTCAGATTAAATTTAGCTTGATTAGGTCCAACTGTTGTGTGCAGCAGTTGGTGTCTAAGCCCTGTTCTGTACAAGGCTAGATACTTTCCTCAAAGAGGAGCCATGGGTGGTAGTCATGCCTCTGTTCTGTCTCCTAGAAAGCAGAGACTCTTGTTCTTCAAAGCTTTTCCCTGAAGTGAGATGCACTTGCTAAATACATAAAGTTGTTTCCTTGTTGTTTCTGCAAAGGGGTAGCATTGACCTGATGGGCTAAACAAGGGAACAGCACATAGGTCTTGCTTTTCCCCCATTCTGTTTCTGGAATCTGAACCTGTGTATGGAATATGAAGGTCTCAGATTTGCAGGGTGTTTCAGGCCTGTTAAAGCTTTCTGATCCTGGCCCATGTTCTTGAATTATCATTTGGAAAACATCATACACACCTGCAATTCATGTGACCTGTGGTGGGCCTGGCTCTTGATGACATCCATTGTCAACACAGGGGAAATGGGATATGTTGCCCTATTTTTAAGCAGGAACTTGGTTTAATGAAGAGATAAGGAGGTGTTCTCTACCTCTTCTGTGTAAATAATGGAGCTAAACAAATATTGAATTAACTATCTGGGAATCTTATCTGGTATTTTAAACTCAGATTTTAATCTGCATGTCCCTGATATGCATATCAGTATGTGTGTGGGGAGGTATTTTGTTTGGTAAGCTCTTGAGCTTGTTGCAATTAGCACATTGTATGTGAATGCTTCTCCCTTGCTCCCCACTCTCCCCATACTATCCAAGACTCATAAGGTGTTTCTAGGAATCTATTTTGTGGGTTCATTTTTGTGCTGATGTATATGTTGTTGTCTGCCCAGCTGTTACTAGGTTTATTTTCCTACCTGTGTTGGTACTGAGACTTGAGGTCAGGTAAAGCTGCCTCTCATTCTCTCTCTAGGCAGAGAGTACATGGTGCCATTGAATTAGTTTTATTCAGATGATGCTAGGATTCCTTTGTGAGAGAGGGGAACAGAAATTCTGTACTGCAGTGTCCCTGAGCCACACTAAACAGACCATCCAGGGTTGTAAGAGTAGCTGCAAGCTTATCCTAGCAAGGTGGGGCCTACCAGAATGGGGCACTCTTTACATTCAGGGGCTGTTTCTGGCCTTTAACTAACTTGTGCAAAGGTGTTTCAGTGTTGCTGTCACTTCTTTTCTGAATGCTCAGTAAGATATGCCACAAATGTTATTTAATATAGCAACAGAATGTGTTAGGGTAGCTTCCTTACTTCCTTTTTACTTTTCCAGGAGTTGTTTTGAGCTACTGCTTTCAATACCTGAAAGTGAATTGTCACATGAGGTGTGGTTAGGATTCCATCAGTCAATACAGGTAAGTGTTTTAAATTTCTTCTTTCCAATTTATGTATATTTTAAAAGGCTGCCATTGTGCTCATCTTCTTCTACCCTTTCCCTGAATTCCACCAGTCCTGCATTGCTGTTTCAGACAGCAAGAATTTCTGAGCAGCAAAAGACTAACTGCAGCAACAGCATTGGCAGCCTTAGGCCCAAGAGCAGCTTTATAACTACACAATCAATGACATCTGCAGTGTAGAGCCTTGAGCCTGGCTGGAGGTCAGATGCCACCAAAGCTGCTCTGTCACTGCCCTTCTCAGCTGGTCAGGTGAGAAAATATCTATGGAGAAGCTCAGGAGTGGAGATAAGGACAGGGAGAGATCATTGCACAGTCAGAGTCACGGGCAGAACAGACTCAACATGGAATAAAAAACCCTTCTAATGTATTACACACACCAGACACCTCCCCAAGAGTCAGGTAATGAGAAGATCTAAAAACACCTCCCCCTCCTTCCTTCACAGACCTTATTCACAATTTCTCTCCCTTCTTCCCCACAGGGGGACATGGGGAGGGGAAAATGGGGGTTTTGGTCAGTTCTTCACAAATTGTTTTCCTTCTTAGTGGGGGGTGGGAAATTCCTCACCCCCTTCCCCTGCTGCACTGTGGGGTCCCACCCATGGCAGACAGTCCTCCATCAACTTCTCCAACCTGAGTCCGTTCCCATGGGGTTTCAGCTCTTCTCCAGCTGCCCCAGCCATGGGTCCCTTCCATGGAGTGCAGACCTTCAGGCCCAGACTGCTCCAGCCTTGTCCCCCATGGAGTCACAAGTGCCCCCAGCAAACCTGCTCTGGTGTGGGTCTCTCTGCATGGGCTGCAGGTCCTGCCAGGAGCTTGCTCCAGGGTGGGGTCTTCCTGTGGGGTCACAGTGTCCTTCATGTGTCTCCACCTGCTCCAGTGTGGGGTCCACCACAGGCTGCAGGTGGGATCTCTGCCCCCCCATCATCTTTCATGGGCTGCAGGGGGACAGCCTGCTTCACTAGCCTTCTCCAGGGGCTGCTGGGGAATCTTTCTCTCTGGCACTTGGAGTGCCTCCTCACCCCCTTCTTCACTGACCTTGGTGTCTGCAGAGTTTCTTACATCTTCTCACTCCTTTTTCTGGTGGCAAAAAGTGACTGCTTGTGGGTTGTTTTCTCTTAAGTCTGATTCCTAGAGGTGCTCTGACCGTGGCTGATGGGCTTGGCCTTGGTCAGCAACGGGTTCAGCCTGGAGCCCAGCTTGTATTTACTTTGTTGAGCCTAGGGAAAGCTAGCTGCTTCTTGCAGAAGCCACCCCTGCAGTCGTGTGTCCCCTCACCACCCTCCACCAGAACCCCACCACACAAAACCGCAACAGGCAGCAACTGAAGGTAGTTTAGATGTCTAATGGTTTGTGTGACAGCCTGGGGTGGAGTACAACAGCATTGCAGTATTACTTTGACGGTGACTAAAAAAGCTTTTGTGAAAATCTGAGTGGCAAGTTAGTGTCTAAATCTGATTTGAGAGGGATGAAAGTAGTAGTACAGGTCTTCAGTCTGAGTGGTTCCTAGAAGTGTTTCTTATGAGGTGGTGCTGAAACAAGCTCATAATACTATTCCTACATTCACATGAGGATGGCTACCGTAGACTGTGTAGGAGGAAGAGGAGTTTTCAGGGTTTTCATCTGTAGGTAGTACCTAGCTGTCTCCAAGGACTTGTGTTCCTAAGGGAGCTTCAAGACAGGAGCAGTAGTCTTGCTGTGTTTATACTTGTCCTGGTTTCAGTCAGGATAGAGTTAACTTCATTTGCAGCAGCTGATGGGATGCTGTGTTTGGGAGTTACAATGAAAGCAGTGCTGAGAACACCCTGATGTTCTTAGTTGCAGTCAGACAGTCAAGGACTTTCTCAGCTTCTTCCTATTTCTCTCTTCAGGAGAAAGGAGGGGCGAAGCCAGGACAGGTGACCCAGAGGGGCCAAAGAGAGTATTCCATGGCAATGACGTCCTGCCCAGGAGAACGGGGGCTGAGGGGAGGCAGAAGAGGGGCGGTGGCGGGACGCGTGCTGCTTGGGGGGACGGTCGGGTTGCGGGACAGCTCTGGGTGGTACCTGAGTTGTGTGGGTCGGGGAGAAACTGCTTTGGGGATCAAGAGTTTCATCTTCTTTTGCTCTAAAGTCCTGTTGGCATTGGGATATTTGATCTTTCTGTTCTCTCAGTAAACTCTCCTTCTCCCACCCCACGGGCCTCTTAGTTTCTTGGGTTTGGAGTTATTTCCCCTTCCTTTTCCCTTCCCTTGTTTCCCCCTTTTCCCTTCTTCCCCTGCTCTTTTACTTTAAGGAGCAGGCAGCTGCGTGGAGCTCGGCCCACAGCCGGGGGAAACCACGACAATACTAATAGATGATTCCAGGTCCAGGGACTAATCTGTTGCTGCTGTTGCCTGTTACAGCTTTAATTGTGACTGAAGTTGGAAGCTAATATCATTTACAGTTACTGAAATGAAGACTTTGGTAGGAAGTAGTTGGGAGGAAGTGAAATTAGACTTCGCAGCTGTCTTTGTACAGACCTTGCCACAAAACCATATACCCTTATGACTGGGGATTCCCTCAGTCCCTGAGGGTTGGCTGCTCTTGCTGCAGGAATAGTTCTGAAGATGGAGATGTGGAGGTTCTGAAAGAACTTCAGTTTTTGTTTCACCAGCAGTCAGGGAAATGCACTGTTTATTACATCCTTCTCCAAGTGATAAAGGAGCCAATGAGGAGAGGTGCTGTGCTGGACCCTGGTCTCCCCAACAAGGAGGGGCTGGTAGGGGATGTGAGGCTCAAGGGCAACCTTGGCTGCAGTGACCATGGAATGCTGGAGCTCAAGATCCTGAGGGCAGCAGCAGGGCATACAGAAAAATCACTACCCTGGCTTTTAGGAGAGCAGACTTTGGGCCTCTTCAGGGATCTGCTTGGTAGAGTACCACGGACCAAAGCCCTGGAGGGTAGAGGGGCCCAAGAAAAGATGGAGAGTACTCAAGGATCACTTCCTCCAAGCTCAGGAGTGATGCATCCCAACAAAGAGGAAGTCTGGCAAAAATGTTTCTCTAGCCATATTGGTGATAAAAGGAAGAGTAGGGTAAACGTGCCCCTCTCCAGAATGTTACAGGAGAGCTGGTTACCTGGGATATGAAGAAGGACAAGGTACTCGGTGACTTTTTTGCCTCGGTCTTCACTGGCAAGGCCTCTAGCCACACCACCCAGGCCACAGAAGGCAAAGGCAGGGACTGGGAAAATGGAACACCCACTGTAGGAGAAGATCAGGTTTGAGACCATCTAAGGAACCTGAAGGTGCACAAGTCCATGGGACCTGAGGAGTTGCATCCAGAGGTCCTGAGGGAACTGAAGTGGCTAAGCCAGTATCCATCATGTTTGAGAAGTCATGGCAGTCCAGTGAAATTCCCACTGACTGGAAAAGGGGAAACACAACCCCCAGGAAACTGGATCAGTCTCACCTCTGTGCATGACAAGATCATGGAGTAGATCCTCCTGGAAACTGCTTGGGCATGTGGAAAATAAGGTGATGAATGGTGGCACCCAATATGGCTTCACTAAGGGTAAATGGTGCCTGACAGATGCCTTCTATGATGGGGCTGCAGCGTTGGTGGACAAAGGAAGAGTGACAGATGTCAGCTACCTGGACTTGTGCAAACCATTTGACACTGTCTGACATCATAGACTTGATGTGACGTTCTTGTCTCTACATTGGAGAGACATGGATTTGACAGATGGACCACTCAGTGGGTATGGAATTGGCTGCACAGTCACATTCAAAGAGTTGTGGTCAACAGCTCTATGTCCAAGAGGAGACCAGTGATTTAAGTAGATTTAGGTTAGATACTAGGAAGCGTCTCTTCTTTACTATGAGGGCGGTGAGGCCCTGGCACAGGGTGCCTAGAGAAGCTGTTGGCTGCCCCTGGATCCCTGGCAGTGTTCGAGGCCGGATTGGAGAGGGCTTTGGGCACGCTGGGCTGGTGGTGTGTGTCTCTGCTCGTGTCCAGGGAGGGTTGGAACAAGATGATCTTTCATGTCCTCTGCAATCCGGGCCATTCTGGGATTCAGAAGGCAAGTTCAGAAAGTAGACTGAAGATAAATAAACCTGACACTTTAAACTGAGTCAAACAGACTAGCAGAGCTTTGTAGTCCTGCAGAGGTGCTGTGTGACTGGTGCCTGCAGGTGTGGACAAACATCCTATTCCTGAAATCCCATGTAGTGCCCTGCTGTTAAGCAACCCTAAAAACCAGTTGGCTGTGGCATGTACTTGGTAGCAGGAAGAAGTTGAGGGGTACAGTCTACATCCTATGGTCCTAGTGTTGTCAAAGATTTGGCCGTTATTTTGAGTGCTGGTCCATAAGCCCAGTGACTCCCTTGGTGACTACAGGACATTGCAGCACTCCAGAATGAAGTCTGAAGGTCTGTCAGTTTTGTGATACCTGGCTCTGCCACCCATTACACACGGTCTGCAGCTGTTAGCTGTGGTGTTGCAGAGGCTGGGGCTGTTCTCCCAACACTTTCATTTATGGGGATGCCCCAGGTGAAGGGTGCTTAGCCACAGGTTCATCTTTTTAGAAAAGCTGATGAAAGAAGTTGAAACTTACTTTTTCCAAGGCAGGTTTTTAAATTCAGTGATCCAATTGTCATTGGATAAAGAGGAATGAATCACAAAATACCAGCTTGGACAAGACCTCATTACCTGGTCCAACATTTCCTGGTAAAAATATAGTCTAGACAAGATGGGCCAGCACATCATCCAGACAGATTTTAAGTGTCCAGTGTTGGGGAATTCACCATTTCCCAGGGGAGAGAATTCCAATGGGCAATTGTTGTGAAGAAATGTTCTTGTGCCTAATCAGTATGTCCACAGGAGTAACTTGCACCCATTACCCTTGTCTTTTCTATGGGACTCCTTGTAAAAAGAGACTCTCCATTTTCTTTGTAGCCACCCTCTCAATACTGGAACAGAATTATGAGGTCTCCACTAGGCCTTTTGAATGTACTGTACACTAAAAGGCACACAGTCAGTCTGCCATGGAGATGTCCTAGACAGGAAATAGTGTTCTCTCATATTTAGAGCATTGGAAGGAATATACAGGCTCTCTCCCATTATAGGAGAGGTATAAAGCAGCTTTTAACTGGAGGATCTGCAAGAAGAATTGTTATTACTAATACTTCTGTAATGTAACAAGCATGTGTGTTTCTAGGTTTCTGGGCAGTTGATCAAGCTGTGATATTTCTGTCATTAGAGAGCAAGTCTTTAGTCAGATGAGATGACTTTATTCAGGCAGAATATGTTGGAATGAACTTACTAAATTGTGGGGCTAGAAAATGACACAAGCCCAGATCTCTCATATCAACTTTTGGAACTAAAGGCATATTCAAGATAAAATTATAGAATCATTTAGATTGGAAAAGACCTTTAAGATCATCAGATCCAACCATTAACCTAGCACTGTTAAGTCCACCACAAAACCTGAGGCCATTTCCTCTTGTCCTGTCACTTCTGACGTGAGAGAAGAGACCAACAGCAACTCTCTGCACCCTCCTCCTGGGTAGTTGTAGAGAGTGATCAGGTCTCCCCTCAGCCTCCTCCAGGCTAAACAACCCCAGTTCCCTTGGCCACTCCTCCTGAGACTCCTTCGTACAGATCCTTCACCAACTTCATTGCCTTTCTCTAGACACACTCCAGCACCTTGTCCTTGTGAGGGGCCCAAACACAGCACTGGAGGTGAGGCCTCACCAGTGCCCAGTACAGGGGGACGATCCCTGCCCTGGTCCTACTGGCCACACTGTTTCTGGTACAAGCCAGGATGCTGTTGGCCGCCTTGGCCACCTGGGCACACTGCTGGCTGATGTTCAGCCAGCTGCTGACCAACACCCCCAGGTCCTTTTCTGTTGGGCAGCTTTCCAGCCACTCTTCTCTGCCTGTGGCATTGCTTGGGGAGGTTGTGACCCAAGTTCAGGACTTGACACTGAGCCTTCAGTTGGCCTTGGCCCATCTACCCAGCCTGTTTAGATGCCTCTGCAGACCCTTCCTGCCCTCAAGCAGGTCAACACTCCTGCCCAACTTGCTGCTGCCAGATGTAGTAATACAGTTCACTTTTGTACTGCCTTTTTGAAACTGGCTCCAGGTTTAATACTTGTCTGCTGGCCCCTCTAGTTCTGATAGTGAAAGATTTGGGCAGAGCTCGCTGGACACAGCAGGACTCTGACACCATGTGGACTTTACAAACAGGCACTTCAATGAGATTTTGAAGTAGTGTTCTCAACAGAGAGAGGAACCCACTCTTGTAAGAGAAGAGAGTTTGCAGAGGAGGAGTATACAGTCAGGGAGGACGTAGGATAGACCTTTAGGCTATGATCACTTGTAGGTTAAAGCCTGTGCCAGTCTCCAGGCAGGTCTGGTAGTGAAGCACTGCGGAATTACCTGTTAGCACAGGCCCTAGATAGACAGATGAGAATGTGCTTATTTGGTTCCTATGAAAAGGTGCCAGTGTGGCTTCTGAGGAGTAACTGGTGGTTGTAGAAAGTGTGGGACAGAGATGTTTCTTTCAGAATGTCCTGGTTTCAGTCAGGATAGAGTTAACTCCATTTGCAGCAGCTGATGGGATGCTGTGTTTGGGAGTTACAATGAAAGCAGTGCTGAGAACACCCTGATGTTCTTAGTTGCAGTCAGACAGTCAAGGACTTTCTCAGCTTCTTCCTATTTCTCTCTTCAGGAGAAAGGAGGGGCGAAGCCAGGACAGGGGACCCAGAGGGGCCAAAGAGAGTATTCCATGGCAATGACGTCCTGCCCAGGAGAACGGGGGGCTGAGGGGAGGCAGAAGAGGGGCGGTGGCGGGACGCGTGCTGCTTGGGGGGACGGTCGGGTTCCGGGACAGCTCTGGGTGGTACCTGAGTTGTGTGGGTCGGGGAGAAACTGCATTGGGGATCAAGAGTTTCATCTTCTTTTGCTCTAAAGTCCTGTTAGCATTGGGATATTTGATCTTTCTGTTCTCTTAGGAAACTCTCCTGATCCCAACCCACGGGCCTCTTAGTTTCTTGGGTTTGGAGTTATTTCCCCTTCCTTTTCCCTTCCCTTGTTTCCCCCTTTTTCCCTCTTCCCCTGCTCTTTTACTTTAAGGAGCAGGCAGCTGCCTGGAGCTCGGCCCACAGCTGGGGGGAAACCACGACACAGAGCTGCCTGCAGTAACTGCTGCTCTTTAACAGCCTGCACAGGGAGTCAGAGGAACTCTTTTCATCCCAGGAGTAGAAGGGGCCAGGGCTGCATCTCAGAAAAGCAAGGTGCAGGGCTGCTCTGAAGCTGAAAATGGAGCGTTGCTGATACCCAGCTTGAACAAAATGCTATCAAAAGCTTGCTTTGGTGTATGAACCTGTTTGTTCTTTCATCCTAAACAGTTATGTCCTGCAGTCCCCCATGAGTCCAGGTTTCCTTATCTCTAAGCAAGGTGAGAGGCAGCTGGTGCACAATGAAAACCCAGTGTGAGGTTGTATGGCAGGAGGCTCAGCAGGAATTTTATACAGTGGCAGCAGGCAAAAGGATGCAGACATGGGTGGGGGAACCCTGTAAAACATGAGTGAAAGGATTGGGGCACAGTTACAACAGGGCCCTTGGTACAGGTGTGCTCAGTTAATCTGTAGGAGGAACTCACTGTGGAGTTACTATGGGGATGGGTGTAATCTGACCAGTTGAGAAAGAGAAAACAGTGTATTAAAAGATGGGTTTAGTGGGAGTAGAGATGTATTGTCACTGGAATTGAATATGGATAGCAGAACAGCCTTCCAGCCTTATAAAGAGCCAGAATGCTTTCTTTAGAAAAGTTGTATATTGAAGGTAAGGATTAAATGAAAACTCTTGTGACACTGTAGTAGTTGCTGATTGCTTTAAATTGCAAGGCCTGAACCCCCAGGATGCTCAGTAAACTGTTCCAAGGATTCTGTTTTCTCTTTAATTTTATCCATAGGCTTTTATTCTTTCCTGACTTCATCTAGAAGGAGGTGTCCCTCTCTTCAGGTCCTGTTTATGGTGGTGTCCTAATTTAATGAGATCTGTATACATAACTTTTGCATTGGATTTCTTCAAAGACTTTTAAAGTATTCATAGTAATTTTGATAAATGTTTACTTTGATGTTAGTTTTATATTCCTCAGTAGGCCCAGCTAAAACTGTCAGCTAAGCATCTCCAGTAGAAGTGGACTCTATTGTGAGTAGTTACTTATGCTACTTATATTGGTGAATTTGTAAATCAATATTTGGTTATTTCAGTATTGATACCCCAAATCTCAGACACAGTCCTGACACAGCAAATCCCTTGACTTGCATCAGGCCCCTTTTTTCTCACCTTCTAACATTCTTCTTTTAGCTCCTAATATAAAAGTGCTGAAATGTTAATAAACTTCATAACTGATCTGGGCCCTGTGCTGCATCCTGCAGCCCTTGGGTTAGGGAAGAGCTGTTGGGGAAATGCTTATTTTGGATGTCTGGGTTGCAGAATGTCATCATCTGCTGTACTCAGTAGTTGTACCTCATGCTTGTCCAACTTGTATGATAATTATTGTTCTTCTCAGCTCTGCCTTCTGCCAGCACAGAAGTGGTTTGTTCTGTGTTTCTCTGAGGCAGTGGCTTCTAGCACTTCAGAACAGGTAACTCAGTAGTACAGGGTCTTGGAGGTAACATGTCTCTGCTAGTATAACATGCCATTGCAAATCTGCTGTGTGGGCTCTGGCAGTGGTTGGTTGGCAAGTGCTTGCTGTGGCCAGGATGGGTATAATGGTGTCCTGGCAGTAGAGAGAGTGAGTTGACACACAGGACTTGGTGTTTCCTTTTCTTTGCCTTTAAGAACTGTGCAGAGCTGAAAATCCTGTTTGTATTTCAATCATCTTCACTGATGTGGTGTTTTGACCCTGGCTGGAGGCCAGATGCCCACCAAAGTCACTCTAGCATTCCCCTTTTCAGGTGGACAGGGGAGAAGTGGCTTAGGAGTTGAGATAAGGACAGGGAGAAATCATTCCGCAATTGGTGTCACAGGCAAAACAGACTCAACATGGATTATAAAACCATCTAATTTATTACACACACACACACACACACTGGAAACAGAAGTAAAACCAAATCTTAAAACACCTCTCCCTGCCCCTCCCTTCTTCATGCACTCAACTTTAGTAATGATTTTTCTCCTTTCCTTCCCCTTTCCCCCAGGTTGCACAGGGCCAGGGGGACAATGGGGGTTTCGGTCAGTTCCTCATGAGTTTTTTCCTTCTTAGCAGAGAAGGATTCCTCACACTCTTCCCCTGCTCCAGCGTGGGGTCCCACACATGGGAGACAGTCCATGAACTTCTCCAACGTGAGTCCTTCCCCACAGGGCTTCAGCTCTTCTCCAGCTGCCCCAGAGTAGGTCCCTTCTATGGGGTGCAGACCTTCAAACCCAGACTGCTCCAGCCCAGTCTGCCATGGTGTCACAAGTGCCCCCAGCAAACCTGCTCCAGCCTGGACCTTTCTCTGCATGGGCTGCAGGTCCTGCCAGGAGCTTGCTCCAGCGTGGGGTCTTCCTGTGGGGTCACAGTGTCCTTCATGTGTCTCCACCTGCTCCAGCATGGGGTCTTCCACAGGCTGCAGGTGGGAACTCTGCTCCCCATCATCTTCCATGGCCTGCAGGGCACAACCTGCTCCACCATGGTCTTCTCTGGGGGTTGCAGGGAAGTCTCTCCTCTGGAGCCTGGAATTCCTCCTCCCCCTTCTTCACTGACCTTGGTGTCTGCACAGTTTCTCACATCTTCTCACTCCCTTCTCTGGTGGTGAAAAGTGGCCACTTGCAGGTTGGGGTTTTTTCCCTCTTAAGTATGTTCCCCCAAACTGTCCCTTGTGGGCTCAGCCTTTGTCAGCGATGGGTCTGTCCTTGAGCCAGCTGGTGTTGGCTCTGTTGGACCTGAGGGAATCTTCTACCAGCTTCTTCTTGCAGAAGCCACCCCTGCAGACCCCCCTTCCAACCACAACAACTGATGAATACCTTAGTGTCTGGAACAGGTATTTGAGTGACAGGTCTATATGTAGTATGTGTTGAGACCTCTCTGTGACTTCCTAAAGTCATGTCTCCTGAGGTCCTGTGGTACATTCAAGTACACTGAAGCACTGGGGAGTTGAAGAGGTGATTCTCATATTTGTTAAACTGTTTTTCAGCAGTAAGAGCTTGGAGTGTCTGAGGTGTAGCCTGGTATTGAAACGATGCCAGATTGATTTTTAATGCTTTGTTGAAGCACTTTACGAAAGAACATACAAACAATACCCTCACTGAGTTAAAAATGAACTTCATTTTCCAGGTAAAACTCAAAGTCATAGGTTGTTAAATGCTGATGGCTTTCTGGACTTAGTCTTTGACCTGTTCTCTGCTGGGACTGATACAGATTAAAGCTGTAATGTTAGTGTGTGGGAGGGGAATGCACAGTGGATGCTCTGGAAACTTACTGTATTGTGCTGTACACCTGAGAAAAGTCAAAAGCAGAGGGTGACAAAATAGGCTTGTGTTTGTTTTGTAGGAAACACACAATATCCCTTCTACTTTTTTTCTTAATCACCCAAGTCTGAGGATAAAATGATACATACAGACTTCCTGTATGATTGTTGATGTCACTTATGGAAACAGAATCACTGAGCTGTAGGGGCTGCAAGGGATCTCCAGAGCCCATGGGATCCAACCCCCTGCCAAAGCAGGGTCCCTAGGACAGGGCACACAGGGCGCTGTCCAGATGGGGCTGGAATCTCTCCAGAGAAGGAGACTCCACACCCCCTGGGCAGCCTGGCCCAGGGCTCCCTCACCCTCACCATGAAGAAGTTCTTCCCCAGCTTGGGGGGAACTCCCTGTGCTCCAACTTGCAGCCATTGCCCCTTGTCCTGTCCCCACAGACACTGAAAAGAGGCTGCCCATTTCCCCCTGTGTCCCACACTTGAGTTATTTATAAACATTAATAAGATCCCCTCTCAGGCTTCTTTTCTTCAGGCTGAACAGCCCCAGCTCCCTCAGCCTTTCCTCTGGTTGCATTCTTCATAAATATCAATTTAGGACAGTTTGTTGTTATCCACTGACAGGTTTAAAGCTGTCCTGAGGCTACGACTTGATCATCATTTGGCAGCATCACTGACTTAGACATCAAGTCTGTCACTCACCTGCCTGATTCTCCTTGCATGCCATTCAGCTGTGTATAAAGTGGAGAATTGATCATGCTTTGATTTTTCAAAACAACCAACTCTTCTCTTTCTGCTCAATTTGGTTTCCTGATCTGGCTTGCACATGAAGGATACTGTGAGACACGGTGTCAAAAGCCTCACTAAAATCCCATCATGATGTTGAATAACATCAACTGGTTTCCCTTGGTGAACCACCTGGGTGACCTTGTCATAAAAGGAGATCCCATTGGATAGACAAGACCACCTTCTGGGCCCATGTTGGCTGTGACCAATGACACCTTTAGGTGTTTTTCAGTAACTCCCAGTATGATTTTCTCCATCATTTTACCAGGCAGTGAGGTGAGACTGACAGGCCTGTAATTACCAGGGTCTTTTTTCTTACCCTGCCTGAAAGTTGGAACAGCGTTTCCCACCTTCCAGTCAACTGTGACCTCTGCAGGTTCCCAAGATGGTTGAAAGTTAATTGAGAGAGGTCTCACAATGACATCAGCCAGCTCCCTGAGTACCCTGGGGTGAATCTCATTGGGGCCCGTGGACTTGTATGGATCCAGGTGGAGCAGCAGATTGCCCACAGCTTTGGGGTTCACTAGGAGTGTATCAGCACCGAGGTCACAGACCTCCAGCTTGAGGCCTGTAGGTGCCAGAGCCCATCAGCTGTGTTAAAGACGGAGCCAAAGGCAGCGTTAAATGTCTCTGCTTTGTCTGTGTCCCTGTTAGTGAGGTGACTGTTCTCATCAAGTAACAGACCAATGTTCTCTCTGCTTGTCCTCTTGTTGTTAATGTATTTGAGAAATCCCCTTTTACTGTCTGCCAGTGTTGTCCAGCCTCAGCTCTAACTGAGCTTTGGCCACATGAATTTTCTCCCTACAAAGGTGAGCAGTGTCCCTGTAGTCCTCCCATGCTGTCTGACCTTGCTTCCATTGGCTGTTTGCATTTGCCTGTGCTGAGCTCCAGCAGGTCCTTTGTCAGCAGAGTTCTGTTGCCTGTTGATTGCCTTTCTGAATGGCATTCTGTCCTCCCAAGTTCTGGAGGAGCTGTGGGCTGGCACAAAATGTTCTTTGTCCCAGTATTCAGACAGTTAATAAAGATGCTGAGAGTGTTGACCTCTGAGAAGTGCCACTAGGAGACAAGCTGCCAGTTGTTTTCTGTACAATCTGTCACAAGCCTTTGAAACCTGATGGTACCTGATTTTTCCACCTGCATTATTGTCCACTTTCTCATATTTTAACAGTTTGGTTTTAAAGATAATTGGGAGCCTGTCAGAAGCCTTGGTAATGCTGTCTGCAGCCTGTTATCACAGATGGTAGTCAGGTTGGTAGAATGTGACTTGTATTTGTCAAGTTCTGGCTCTCCCAAGTCCATTTTTGTCCCTGAGATGCCTGGATGTGGTCTCCAGGAATATTTGCCCCATGGACCTTCTGGGGACAGGTCATGCTGACTGCCCCGTAGTTCCCCAGTCTCCCTCCCCTTGGTCTTGAAAATGGGCATGGTGGTTTCTTCTAGTCACTGAGAACCTGCCCCAGTGGCCCTGACCTTTCAGAGGTAGTGCTAGTCTTGCAGTGACACCCGTGATCTCCATCAGCACACTTGACTCTGTGGATGCCAGTGTGATGGTTTTAATGTCTGTTGTGCTGCTTCATGCCGCTTCCTTGCCCCCAGCTCTGCCACTAGTCACAGGGCTCAGAAAGGTTGGAGTCCAGACCCTAACGGTATAACCTGAGGTAAGGTTACTGATACCTTAGCCTCTTCAGTGCCCTCTGTTACTTGATGCTTCATCCTATTGAGCTGGTCTCACACTTGCCTTGGCTTTCCTTTTGCTGTCTTACATTTTCCTCAGTGAAGTGAAGAAAACGAGATGGATGCTTATGTCCTTCAGCTTGGCCCCCAAAGCCTTGTATTTACTTTGGATGCACAGTGTGTTTGGTGTCCAGGTGTATAGGCAGCAAGTTGTTGTAGTCTGAGGACAAGCCTTGGCAGCTTCTCTGTAGTATCCAAGTCCCTGTCAGCACCAAACCTTGTGAGATGTTGTCGTGGTTTCCCCCCAGCTGTGGGCCGAGCTCCAGGCAGCTGCCTGCTCCTTAAAGGAAAAGAGCAGGGGAAGAGGGAAAAAGGGGGAAACAAGGGAAGGGAAAAGGAAGGGGAAATAACTCCAAACCCAAGAAACTAAGAGGCCCGTGGGTTGGGATCAGGAGAGTTTCCTAAGAGAACAGAAAGATCAAATATCCCAATGCTAACAGGACTTTAGAGCAAAAGAAGATGAAACTCTTGATCCCCAATGCAGTTTCTCCCCGACCCACACAACTCAGGTACCACCCAGAGCTGTCCCGCAACCCGACCGTCCCCCCAAGCAGCACGCGTCCCGCCACCGCCCCTCTTCTTCCTCCCCTCAGCCCCCGTTCTCCTGGGCAGGACGTCATTGCCATGGAATACTCTCTTTGGCCCCTCTGGGTCCCCTGTCCTGGCTTCGCCCCTCCTTTCTCCTGAAGAGAGAAATAGGAAGAAGCTGAGAAAGTCCTTGACTGTCTGACTGCAACTGAGAACATCAGGGTGTTCTCAGCACTGCTTTCATTGTAACTCCCAAACACAGCATCCCATCAGCTGCTACAAATGGAGTTAACTCTATCCTGACTGAAACCAGGACATATCCCAGATCCAAGTCCCTGTCAGCACCAAACCTTGTGAGATGTGAAGTCTAATTAGCAGCTGCAGGTAGCAAATGCTTAGATAGGATTCTAACAGTGACAGCAGTTAGCTTGCTCTGTTCTCCTTCTGCCTTTCCCATCTTGCCTACTAAAACCTAGTTATAGCTGGCACCCTGTTTATTGATAAGCTAGTTGGGATATCACTTTAATGTCATGACTAGTGTAGGAAGATGAGCCTAGCCATGCAGTACCATAGGCAAGTTTCTGGAATCAGGAATACATTTTGCGCTGTCTTCTCTTTAGATCAAAACATAACAAAACATGCTGTACTCCTGACTTCCCTGTGCTTCATGTGACAAGAAGATCTGTATGTACTGAACACCAGTACTGCAGAGCACCACCCAGTGTTCTTGCTTTGAGTGCAGTTTGCTGCAGTAGTAGAAAGAAAATTGCACTTAAGAGTGGTAGGGCTTTGATCACTCCTGGGTTTTGTGCTGTGTATCCACATTTGGTGGAGGAACTTCAGCTGGAGACCTGTTTCATATGGAGGGTCTCTGGATCAGTCTTCACAGCAGTGAAACACTCAGGGTTGGAAATCCTTGGACCAGAGAGTACATTGTGGATAAGGATTACTTCTAAGGAAATGGTGTGTCTGGGTCCAGTAGAAGGATGCTTGCATGTTAATGAAAGAAATTATACCTGATCCAGTCTGGGCTGGTCTGTGGTGTTGTACAGTAGCCTCTGCTGTGTTTACATTGGGTTCTGCTTTCTCTCAAGTTCCCTGAGATTTTTTTGCATTTCTGCCTACCAGGAAACCGGCATCTGACCCCAACCTCAACCTTTTGGTAGGTGAGGGTCTTTTCTGAGCTTCTCCCATTGCACAGCCTCTTGTATAGCCTATCGCTCTCCTCAGGTCAGTGAGTGATGGTAATAACTCTCTGAGAAGGGACTTGCCCAGCTCACCTCCCCACTGTTAACAATCAATGTAAACTTTTCCACCTCTGCCATTTTATTACTAGTTTTGAAAATTGTTTGGTCTTCATTCTGGTTTCTTAAATGCCACTAAATGCTTTGCTGTGAACTCATCCTTAGTCTTTTATACAGGAATTCCTGTAACTCTGTGTGTACATGGAGAAACAAACATTGCAGAAGAGTTCCAACTCCAGAGCAGGCTTTTTGAGTGAAGTCAGTAACTTTCAGTACTTTGAAATTGGGAAGTTTTGCTGGAGGATTGGAGAAGTGAAAGGGCATTGCACTATTAAAATCCCAATGCTTACATGTCAAAATACTAATGACTTAGAAGAATGGTACAAAATTATTAGAATGCAGTAAAATATTAGGATCAATAATGTAAAATGACATTGGTTTAATTTTTAGGAAATATTTTTAATACGTTTTAATTTTTTTTAGGATTCCCATGATGCTTTACTGGAATTTGGAAATAACAACCTCCAAGTATTGGTGGATATTACAAGGGAAGGTGTGTGGAAAAATCCAGTTCTTCTTAAAATTCTATCCCAGCAACCAGTAGAAACTGAGGAAGGTAAGAATGTGATTTTAAAGTTGATGGGTGGTTATTTAGAAATAACTTGGTGGAGTTTTGGTGAGGAACCAGTAGTTTGAAGCCAGACGAGAGTTTTATTTTAAATTGCATTGTGCAGTAGTATTTGTATGTTGCTAATCAATACTTATAATTAATTTGTCTCACTGGCACTTGGAATAAAATGCCATTGTTAAAGCATCTCTGCTTGGACTATGCTAAGCATCAGTTTGAATATTTTGAAACTCCATTTTAAAAAACTATTAATTCTTTTTTTCATCATTAAAATACAGACATTTTGCTCCCCATGTGGTTTGTTCTTCATAATTCTGTGCTTTTAAATATTTCCCCCTATGCTTCACAGGGATGAATTGTGTATGTCCACACCTTTCAAAGGTATAAAAGATGCATGTGGAGGGGTGACAGGAGTGTGGAGGTTTCCTCTTATTAAGCTTGGGGCTGGGAAGCTCATTATGTTTAGACTATGGAAATAGTCTCATTCTCATTCTTTGAATGAGAAAATGTTGAGAGGTGAGGAAAAGCTGGGTTTAGTATCACTTTTATTTGTTTAATGTCTTCTCTTAAACTCTCTTTTACTCAATAAAATGTTTTCATGTCTATTAGTACTCACAGGGATCTTTTTTTAACTGTTCAGCAGCACAGGAGACTGCAGTTTGCCTCAGTGGTAATCTAAAGATAAAAATAATATAGAGAAAAAGAAGAGCTTAAAATACTTTTTTTAAGCTTAAAGGTGCACAAAAAGGGATTTTAAGTCAAGCTTTCTTCCATAGAAGTATCCTTCCTTTCTTTGGGTTGCCTGAGCTGTGTTGTTAGTACTTTGTAATAAATGAATGAGACAGACATTAAGGTTCTCCAAGAGGATATGTTACTTCTCTGGGATAGAAAGCATTAAAAAAAGAGCCAAGGGTGGGCTGCAGTCTTTGCTAGCCTTCACTTCAGAAGTTCAGCAGTATGGAAGAAACATTTCAATTCCAAACAGCGTTTAATCCCATTTTCAATATGTCTTGGAAGGAATTGCATTCCGTACTGAAGTCCTGCCTTGGAGTCTTCCATCTGCATGTGGTGGTATCCCAGTGAGGGCTGATGGTTAGCTAGCTTTGACATGGTTCACTCTACCTCTTGACTTCAGTGGGAGTAGGACAGTAATAGTTTGTTCAGTCCTTTGGCTTTTAGTTTGGGTTGAATTTTCTGCTGACTGACTGACTGGCACATCTCTGACCATGATGGATTGGGCTGTGTGTAGGTTCCCATTTCTGAGTCACTTGAAATTACTGATCTCTTAATGTTCTTTATGTGTTGTGTATTTTTCTCTTTAGGTAGATCTGAGTTTATGCCAGAAGAGTTGCCCTCACTGGTGTTTTCCATGTGATCCAAGCAGAGGCAACCGAGCTCTCTGTGTAACTGCTCTAGTGCGTTCTCATAGTCTGGAGTGGTTCACAGGCATGGAGTAGTTCACATGGAGTAGTTCACAGGCATGCTTCAACAGTTCAGGTGGGATTTGGGAATCCCTTGTTAGACCAGTATGTCAAAGGAAGGGTTCTCCAGTAGATCACAAGGTAGAGAGTTAGACAATTTAAATAAAGGGCTTCTTACAGAGTGTCCTGCTTTTGTGGCAATCTTGGAAACCTTGGTTTGGGTTTTTTTGCTTGCTTTCAGGGTATCAAAGAACAGATAAACTGAGTAAAGTATCATTCTGGTGGCTTGACCCCTCCTGGAAGTCAGATGCCCACCAAAGCCGCTCTATCACTGCCCTACTTACCTTGACAGGAGAGAGACAATATAACAAAAGGCTCGTGGGTCGAGATGAGACAGGGAGACGTCACTCACCAGTTCTCATCATGGGCAGCACAGCCTCAAATTAGAAAAAAATTAATCTAATTTATTACCAATGAAAACAACAATGCTTGAGCAATAAGAAATACAACCAAATCTTCACACACACACACTCTGCCTTTCCTCCCTGGCTCAACTTTACTCCCCATTTCTGTCCCTCTTTCCCTCAAGTTGGAACCAGGGGATGGAGATGGGCATTAGGGTCAGTCCCTGCTGCTCCTTCCTCCTCAGGGGAGGATTCCTCACGCTCTTCCCTGCTGCACCATGGGGTCCCACCCACGGCAGACAGTCCTCCATGAACTTCTCCAACATGAGTCCTTTCCCACAGGGCCTCAGCTCTTCCCCCGCTGCCCCAGAGCGGGTCCCTTCCGTGGGGTGCACACCTTCAGGATCAGACTGCTTCAGCACAGTCCCTCATGGGGTCACAAGTGCTCCCAGCAAACCTACTCCAGCCTGAACCTCTCTCTCCATGGTCTACAGATCCTACCAGGAGCTTGCTCCAGCGCGGGCTTCCCACTGGTCACAGTGTCAACCCTTCTCCTTCTTAGATATCAGAGGCGCTAACCACTATCACTGATGGACAGCAGAGGGTCTGTCCTAAAGCCAGCTGGTGTTACTCTGACTCTGTTGGACCTAGGGGAAACTTCTAGCAGCTTCTCACAGAAGCCACCCCTGCCCCCCACCCCCAATCTTGCCACACAAACCAAAAATAGTCATCTTTGTGGCCTGTTAACATGCAACTTAGATATATCTAAAAGATCTTTCTATGGGCTTTACAAGCTATTTGAAAGTGTCCATGGGAGAGTGCTCTCTTGGGTACCTGCAGTTCTGGTTTGCAGCAAGGACTGTGGAAGTGACAGATCAAAATAATAACATTATTAGTTATGGAAATGGAAAAATATTGAGGGGGAAATGGGAGCACTTAAAAGCTACAGATAGAAAGTTAGGCCTCTAGTTAAATAATTCTGTGCCTTTACATTACAGAGGTTGGAGGGGAGTTTATTTGGTTGATTTTGTTCCTGTTAGCTTCTTTGGACACTAAAAGCATGTTGGACAGGTATTGAAGGTATGCAGAGGGTTGTAGTAGACAGTCTAAGCCTAGGAAAATCAATGTAGGGCATAGGATTCTATTTCCTCTTATTTTTGCCAGGTCCTCAAGAATATTTCAAAGAAATCAAAGTAACACATTATGAGTCACTGTGAGTCATAAAACTAAAACGTTATAGGAAAAGAGAAGTAGAGTGAGGGCACAGTGAGGGCATATGTAAAACTTACTTTTTTCTCAGAAAGCAAGATGTGTGTGTGCCAGATCTCCACACAGTGGTGCAAGGCAAGATGGAAACTTAAAGAAATCCTGCTCTCTGTGCCAACAAACTATGGTGTTGGAAATCTTTTGACTCCTAAGCTGTGCTGCCAATGTAATGGGTTTATCTTCTTGACATCATCAGACCAGTGTAATTCATTGACTCCAGAAGCTGTATCATACTGTAAGGAGTGGTAGAGTCTTGTTGTTTATGTTTACTTACATTGTTTTGTCATGTCCTCCTTTCCTCTCTGCCAGGGAGTCAGATGCTGCTGTAACACTTGGTTTGCAGACATCTAGGTAGCTGGACTCTTTGGGTTTTGTTTGAGGTCCCTTCCAACCCCTGACATTCTGTGATTCTCTGTAGGACATGGTTGGAGCTGGGATTAAACAACTATCTCTAGATGACAGCAGGATTAATTTAATCCTTTTTTACCTTCAGAATCATATCAATCATATAGCTTACAGCTACAATCAGACATGTAAATCACAGATTAGTTACCAGGTTTGTCTTCCTTTTGCTTGTCACTCTTTCATCTGTGTGGTGTTCTCTTCTGACTGCCAGGCTCCATTTTATAGTAATAGCAGGAAGCAAAATGCACTTCTGACAGGTCACAGCAGGGGTGGCAGTTCTGCTGGTAGGCATGTTGAGTCAGGGTTGCAGAAAGAGCTCTAGCACAATATTTTTTTCAGTTGTTTTGGACAAACTGCCATCTTACCCTTCAGTACAGCCAGAGTTTCACAGAGTATCTTCTGCAGTGGTGTAGGAAATGGATGCTATTTCAGTCATCTAAAACTTAGTTTCTTTGAATAGTTTGTATTTCATGCTTTTTTGTGGTATGTGTCTGAGAAGTACCCTCAGCTTCTGCTGTTGTGGGTCGCTGGGAAGTCAGGTGTGACAGGAGCTCAGTGTGCCCAACTGGAGCTTTGTGAACTGGTTCATATTAATGATCATCAGAAGCTTACTTGAATCTAAGATCTTGAGGATGTGGCATGTTCTTGTCTCTTTTCATTAGAGTTCTTAATTTAAAAAAAAAAAGAAGAAAAAAAAAAACCCAGCCTGAAAAGGATCTGACATCAACTCTCAACATGGCTCAGCAGACTGGCTCTAGCAAGAGTTTCATAGCAGCTTAGATTCTGCCTACTGCTTTGGTGGCTGCTAAGAAATTGTGGTGGTTTTGGCCCTGCCCAGAGGCCAAATGCCCCCCAAGCCGCTCGCTCACTCCCCCTTCAGCCAAAAAGGGGAGAAAATACATTTTTGGAGGCTTAGGACCTGAGCTAAGGCCAGAGGGATCACTCTCCAGTTAGTGCAATGGGCAAAACAGACTCGGCACAGAATAAAGGAAAGAAAAGTGATTTATTCCAACTACAACTAATACACCCAGTGAACCAGAACGAGATAAGAGTAAGAAGCAGCCAGGTCTTAAAGCGCCTCCCCCCACCCCTCCCCTTCTCAGCAAACTCAAACTTCATCATGGTTTTACTCCCTTCTTCCCCCCCAACATGGCTCAGGGAGGGGCAGGGAATGGGCAGTGGGGTTCCAGCAGTACAAGCTGCTTTCCTTCCCCAGATCTTAACACTTCTACTTCCCCCCACCCCTCGCCTCTTGGCACCCTTGACTTTTATCATCATTTCGCTCCCTTCTTCCCTCCCATCCCAGCACCAGGAGGGGCAGGGAATGGGGAGTGGGGATTTTCAGTCCCTTCCTCCAGAGTTGTCTTCTGTCTCAGCTGGGGGGGCATTCCACACACACACACACTCTCACACACACACACACACACACACACACACACTTCCCCTGGGGCACCGTTGGGTCCCATCCACGAACTTCTGCAGCGTGAGTCCTTTCCATCCGGGAGTCATCTCCTCACCACAGGCCTCTCAGCAGGACTCCCTTCCATGGGTGCTGACATTTGGGCCCAGGCTCCCCCGGCCTGGCTCCCCGCAGAGTCACGCGTCCCCTGGCAAACCTGCTGAGGCATGGATCAATCTCTGCACAGGCCGTAGATGTCTCTGCTCCCCATCCTCATCCATGGGCTGTGAGGAGACATCCCGCTCCACCATGGTTTTCTCCACGAGCTGCAGGGGAAACTTTCTTTCCACATTCTTTCCTCCCCACCTCTCTGTTAGGCCTGGCCTTGGTGTCCATGAAGCCTGTTACATCTTCCCACTCCCCGTTCTGGTGGCAAAGTGTGCCAGCCAGCAGGTTTTTTCTCCTCTATGTGATTCCCAGAGGGGCTATGAATCCATCTGGGATTGGTCAGAAGCCACTTTGGCCTTGAGTTAGCTGGTGTTCACTGTCTGGAACTCGCAGAAAACGGTAACTGCTGCTTTGCAAAAGCCATCTCAGCAGCACAGCTACAGCAAACTGCAACAGAAATTAAACTGTCGTGTGTCTCCGGTGGTTGTTGATGGTTCATACTGTCAGCTGGCTGAAGAGGGTTCTTTTGGGCATGAGTATTTGCTTGAGAAAAGGGCTGCAAAAGATCATTGCTGCTTATGTCTTTTTAGATGACCAAATGATAGAAGCATCCCAAAATGAACATAATAAATGCTGTTCTGCAGTCTTGACCTCCGACATTCTTCTCTGCCTAATGAAGTTTATTAATGCTCTTATTTCAAGAGTATAGGTTTTTGCTTAATGAATAGTATCATTCAGGAAGAACAAAGAGGTTAGGGTTGCTGTGTGAAGCAGGTACATGCCAGTATCTTGCAGATTTAGAATTGAGTGCAAAACTAGGTTCTCTGAGGGGAAGGGCAACTCTTCTGAGGAATAGACAGCTGGGAAAGGGAGGTTGTTGCAGGCAGGCTGCTGGAAAAAGAGTAGACACAGTTCAGAGGAAAATTAAGTGCTAAGGGAAAGCTTGAGCTGCTTCTTGCAGAAGCTGCCACTACAGCGCCCCCGCCCTCCACCTCCGACCCCAAACCCCACCACACAAACCCACAACAGAGAGAAATAAATCAGAAGTCAGATAATCGACTGTTGCTCCTACCTTCATCACTCACATCTGCCTGACACAGGAGCTCGGTTCATCATTGGGCTCCTTTGCAGAGCTCAGTACGCACCCACTTCGGTGTGGAGGAGCCATCCCGGGGGTACAGCCCTTCCACCTGCCCACTCACAAAGGCTGCAGCAGTGAGTCCACCTCCTGTGTATCATTAGCAAGTTTCTCTTGTCTTTGCTTAATGACAAAATTGGGGCTGTTCACCTAAACCATGGAATGTGTCTGGCTGACTGCAGGTGCTCTGAAACACTCCCATGTCTTGTCTAGCTGGCACTGACATGGCCATAAACGTTGCTGAGTGCATGTCCAGCTGAGTAATGAGAAACAAGAGGAATCTAAATCACTCTTAGGGCAGGTAAATTTAATATTTAATTTTTTCCTAGTGATTCTTCTCTTCTCATTAACCTGAAAAAAACCTTTTACTATTCTGTGAGCCAAGAGCTGTAGAAGCAGAGACTGCAGAACTGCTTTGAGTGCTTGTGAGCACTAAAAGCTGTTACTGACTGTCCATGTGTAGGTCACAGAGATGGGTAACTTTGTTCTGATGTTGAGTATCTTGTGGTAGCTGTCTCTTACATCAAATAAGATGGATAGTGAAACATTGTTGGTTTTCCTTGATAACATTTTAAGAAAGCGAGGAGTCTTGTTTCCTAGCAACTGAAGATCATACTGCAGACTCTGTCAGTGTGTTGGTTTAGCCCTGGCTGGAGGCCAGACTCCCACCAAAGTCGGTCTATCGCTCCCCTTTTCAGTTGGACAGGGGAGAAAATACATATTGAGAGGCTCAGGACTGAAGATAAGGGTGGGGAGAGATCATCCTGGCATCAACCACATGGGCAGAAGAAACTCAACACAGAGTGAAGGAAAGAAAACTCTCTAATTTATGACACTGCCCTGCACCCCCAGGGACACCAGAGTCGGGTGGTGAGAAGCACAACCAGAGCTTGAAGCACCTTCCCCCACCCTCCCTTCTCAGCAGACTGCACTTTAGTCAGGATTTCACTCCCTTCTTCCCCCCATTGTGGCACAGGGAGGGGCAGGGACTGGGGGATGGGGCTTTGCTCAGGTCCTTGCACCTTGGCTCATCTCTGTGTCTCTGTCTCTCTCCACGGGCTGCCAGTGCTGGCAGGGGCTGGCTCCAACACGGGTCACAGCATCTCCTGTCTGTCTCCCCCTGCTCCAGTGTGGGGCCTCTCCAGGGGCTGCAGGTGGGGTCTGGGCCTGGTCCCTGGGCTGTGGGGGGACACCCGCTCCACCATGGGTTTCTCCAGGGGCTGCAGGGGCATCTTTCCCTCTGGCACCTGGGGTGCCTCCTCCCCCCCTTCCCCGGCCTTGGTGCCTGCACAGCTCCTCACATCTTCTCTCTCCCTTCTCTGGGGGCAAAATGCAGCTGCTGGTGGTTGTTTTTCTCCTCCCTGTGACTCCCAGAGGCGCTGTGACCATCGCCGACTGGCTCGGCCCTGCTCAGCAGCAACTCTGGCCTTGAATCAGCCCATGTTTCCTCTGTGGGGCCTGCAGAGAGCTCTAGCTGCTCCTTACACCAGCCATCTCAGCAGCCCCTGTTCTCTCCCAGCACCCAGCTACACAGAACTGTGTCAGTCAGCCAGCTGCTTTTACCATCTTGGTTGAAGTTACTTCATTGTGAAGTGTCAGCATCAGCTGTGTCAGGAGTTTACTGCTCAGAGGCTTTTCCTGTGAACAATGGAAGCTGGTACTGCACACTTGAATCTCAACCTTGCCCCTGATGGGGCACTGAGCAAACGTCTGCAGGATGCTAACAAGTCTCATTGCAAGCAGGTACTTGGACCCTGAAATGAGTTTTCTGTTTAGGGGCATGCTGTAAGCCTTCTGTCAACTAGTGTCTGTTGGAACGTGATCTTTTTCTGATCAGACCTTGATTTAAGTGCAGAGAGACTGAGAATTTTCTTGGTTTTAATTGTGTAAAATCCTCTTTTTCCAAAACTTGTATAGTATTGACTTCTCTGCTACACATCTCACATATGAAGATACCAACATAGTGAAAATATGCAATAGCACTTCCAGTAAGTTGTAACTCTAAAGCAAACTTACTTTTTGGATTAATTCAGTCTCTTGCAGGCTTTAACTGGTTGACTACAGCTGCTACAGAACACCAGTCCTAATCTATGCTTTATTGTAGCATTTCAGGCATTTCCAGAATTTTTTCTATAAATCATCTGACAGTTTGGTCCTTGGTTGCTGGGTGCTGTTGCAAGCAGTGTAGAATGTGTCTTTCTGAAGGGTCTTTTGAGATACATACAAATCTGGAGACCAGTATCAAGCTTTTCTGCTGATGTTAAAGCTGGAAATAGCACCATAACAGTCTTGATGCATACTGTTTTGTCATCTAGGGCACAGTATGTGTACTTCATCAAAGCTGTTGATGCTGTCTTTTACAGTGTCACACTGAATAAAATGTCCAGCATACAGCCAGACAAGTCCATAATATGTTGGGTGAGCAATTAGCTGATGGGTTGGACTCAAAGAAATACGGTAAATGGGGTGACATCAGGTTGGCGACCAGTGAGGTTCCCCAGGGCTCAATTTTAGGGCTGGTACTCAGCATCTCCTGAGCTGACAGGGACCCATCAGGACCATCAGTCCAGCTCCTGGCTCCACACAGGCCCAGCCCAGGCAGAGCTGGCACTGAGCACATTGTCCAGACACTTCCTTGGGGCTGTGACCCCTTCCCTGGGGAGCCTGTGCCAGTGCCCACCCCCCTATCAGTACAGAACCTCTTCCTGACACCCAGCCTAAACCTCCCCTGTCACAGCTTCATACTGTTGTCATACTCTTTAATGGTTTTATAAATGATCTGGGTGCAAGAGTCCAGTGTACATTAAGATTGCTGATCATACTACCTTAGGAGGAGTTGTGGACACCCTTGAGGGTAGAAAGGCCTTCCAGAGAGATCTTGGTAGGCTAGAGTGCTGAGCAGTCACCAACCATATGAAGTTTAAAAGCAAGTGCCAGATTTTCAATCTGGGATGAGGTAAACCTGGGTTTAAAATGCTAACTGGGGAGTGAAAGTCTGGAGGACAGCTCTGTGGAAATAAATATGGGGATTTGGTGAGATGCCAAGTTGAAATGAGTCAGTGTTCCCTGGCATCCAAAAGGCCCACTATCTCCTGGGATGCATCAAGCACAGCACAGTCCAGGGAGGTGATTGTCCCATCTTGCAGACTCACCTCGAGGTCCTGTTTTGGGCACCTCATTAGAAGGACATCAGACTATTAGAGTGTCCAGCGGAGGGCAACCCAGATGGTGAAAGGACTCGAGGGCAAGACTTAGGAGCAGGGGCTGGGGTCACTTGATTTGTGCATCTTGGAGAATAGAAGGCTGAGGGTCATCACAATCTACAACTTCCTCAAGATGGGCAGCAGAAGAGGTGGTACTGATCTCCTCTCTCTGATGACCAGTGATAGGACATGAGGAAATGAAACGATTGTGCATCAGGGGAAGTTCAGAACTGGACATCAGGAAAAGGCTCTTCATGGAGAGGATGGTTGGTCCTTGGATCAGGCTGCCCATGGAAGTGAAGTGGTTATGACTTCAAGCCTGTTGGAGTTCAAGCAACATCTGGACATCCCTGTTAGTCATATAGCTTAGTGTTCTGCAAGAAGCAGGGAGTTGGACTTGATGTTCCTTACGGGTCCCTTCCAACAAGACATTTTAGCATAGGTGTCTGGGAAAAGAATCAAACTAAATTTGTGAGGTTTTTTTATAAGAATAAGTAAATTTTGCTAAGTACTTGTAAAAATAAGTTCTTGTTGGATTAGTTCATCAAGTCTCATAATGGTTGGATGTGTTTGGTTTTCTAAGAGCCAGAAGTTCAACATTTCTTAACCACAATTCTTCCAAACTCCTGCACAGGTAACGTTTCTATCCTCAATTGCATCTTTACATGGGGTTTGTCACAACTTGGGTAGAAAAGTATCCAGTTGAGAAATGCCTTGTTTGAAGTGTTCTGTGGAATGTGAAGGTACACTTAAAAGTTGAAGATTTTTGAATCTCAGCTAAACTACTGGTATATTGTTCAAAATAATGTATCATCTCATTAGTGTCCTTTAGCCCCTGCTGGGCTACAAGTCTTTATTGCCTTAATGGGGGCTCTTTTGGTTGGGGATGGTGGCTGTTTCCCATAGCCAGCATTCAAGGCCAGGTTGGCTGAGGCCCTGGGCAACCTTGTGTAGCTCCAGGCCTGGAGGTTGGTGGCCCTGCCTGTGGCAGGGGGTTGGAGCTCTGTGACCCTTGGGGTCCCTTCCAACCCAGACCAGGCTGGGATTCAGTGATTCTATATCTGAGCTTGTTCACGTTCTCCAATTGGGATAACTGCTGTCACTGGATGACTGGAAGTCTCACCCTCTGGCTCCCCTGGACCCAAACTCGCAGGCCTCGGGCGCCAGGATGTCCTGTTAAAGACAAGCCCCCTGAAACAGGATGCTGGCAGCTTCGGTGAAAGCCCAGAGTTTTGAAAACAATCCCAATGACCTTATGTAAGAAAGAGCCCGAAGCTTTATAATCACCCAGGTGAAAGTTAGAGGTCTCAAAGCCTGACCTGACCAGGTCAGAATTTTTTAGACCCACAGGGAGGGAGTCCCAACACTGGCAGCCAACCCAGGCTGGGGACTGGGAAGGAATAGCGGGACTGTGGGAGTTACACTGCTGATACCCCTTGCCAAATCACAGCCCAGGGAACGGATAATGACTTGTTCAGGTCTTGAGCAGTAACGGAAGCATATTCCACTGAAAGCATTGGTTTGGAAGAAAATATTCCTGTCACTTTTTATCCCGCTGAGAGTTCCCTAAGGATGCTGGCCGTACTTCCACAAGTTTGTAATGCAATGAAGTGTGAATGTAGTGAGACAATTTCAGTTGTGAGCTGTAAATTGGTGTATTCTCAAAGGCTTTTTTCTTTCCCTAGCCAATAAATTGATTACCCGAGAGGGGCCTTCCTTTCTGCAAATGAGAATCAAACACTTGATGAAGTCAAACTGCATCCCCCAGGCGACTTTCCTGTCAAAATTGTGTGCAGACTCTCCAGAAATAGCAAATGTCTCATCTTTTCGCCAAGCCTACATCACGTGTGTGTGTTCTATGCTGCCTAATGAAGACTCCATTAAGGAGGTTAGTAATCCACAGTCCCTTTTGCATGTGTATTTATCAAGTGTTTGAGAATTTGAGAATTTGTTTCTGCAATGCTAAAAACTGAGGCTGAAGGGTGAACCTGTTGCAGCAGAGTTCCAAAAGAGGAATGATCTACTGTAGACCTCAGCAGGGAAGAACATGTTATAACTCCTGGTGTAGATAAGTATGGTTTACGTGCTTGAATTCAAGGTGTGTTGGAAAGCTCAAAGTCAAGCTTTTTACTTCAGTTCTCCTTGTAAGCAAAATGTAATTGAAAAGCTGTCTGGTCGGACTTAAATACACTACTGGTGTGGTTAGTTGTCCTCTAATCTTTCTCTTACAGTAAAGGGTTAAAAAAATGCAACACAAACCAAACAAAACCACCTTCAGAGTTACTGCTGCAGAACCCTAAACTGGTGTCAGCAGTTAGTCCTCCACTCACATCAAGAGGCACAGTAACGGTGCCCTTAACACATTGCAGTGCTAACAGCAGTCATACAGCTCTTGTCTCTGTTGCCTCTTGATCTCACACATCTGTTATTTTATCAGGCTTGCTGTTCTTTTTAGTTAGATGGGTTTGGTGTTTTTAATGTGAGACTTGAACATTTTGAGTAAGTCTGTGAAACTGGGGGAAGCTGGACATAGAAAATAAATGCAGCTCTGATGTCTGTGGTTCCTGAGGGGCAGACTTGTTTGGAGTTTTCTTGTTACACATGTAAATTGTTTGAAAAGCTTTCCTTTTCAAATATTTATTTTTAAAGATAAATATTTGAATATGTGTACCCTTGTAGCAGTATCTGCAGTTAGATTATAAAAGCTTAGAACACACATTGATGAATTGAATCAGATTCTGGTAATCATTGAGTTAAACCTTCTGTGGAAAATGCAGTGTCAAAAATTGTTGACTAAACTGGATCTGTAGCCAACAGTGTGAAAAAGTGTCAAGTCAGTGGTGTTATGCTGCCAAAAAGCTGACCTCAGTAATGGGCAGTATGAGGGTTTGTATGTGATGTTCCTTTGCATGCTTGGTCGCAGGTGGTGTGTAGTTGGCACTCTTTACAGACTTGTTGAAATCTAAGACATTGAAAACACTGCTGGTTCCACCTGTGTTTTCAGAAGGTGAGGATTGTCTTTGTATTATCTATGGTCTTCCTCAAGTAGAAAGTTATCAGGGCTAATGGGAGGTGGAGGAAAGAGATGGAAATAAGATGAAGAGGTCAAAGAGTGGCAGCTGGTGAACGAGAGGTGATGATGATTGAAAACACAGAAGGGAATTAACTGGAATAAAATAAACAAGGCTTAAGTGTAGTTTGAAGTTCAGAGTAGGATGAGGTAGGTGGAGAAATAGGGCTTACCTATGAAAGTAAAACTAATGACAAGAAGGGTGAATCTAAGTGGAGATGGGTTGGGAAGGATTAGAGTAAGAAGTTGTTTTAGAACAATGGGCAGTCATCCCTTTCCAGGAACTCGGAGTGATTGGAATGGCTCAGTCAGGCTTGGAAGTTAAACTGCTGAGCTCCTGGAGTTAAGGCTGGTGAACTACTTCTGTCTGTGTCTATAGGCAATAACATACATATATATGTGTGTACAGTTATGTGCACGTGTGTGTATATATGGTTATTACTCTGTATATACCCTGTATACAAAGTTGTCACTTGCATTTCTGGCACCTTGAAGTGATACTGAGAGTCACAAGTAACAAATAAAACCTCTGTTATTACTAATTAACAAGATTCTTGCACTGCTTGGTGAGAAACAAAAGGACAGAATTAAGAACTACTGTCTTAATGATTCCATTGTTTGGCTTCAGCTTGATGTTTTCATTGAACCAATTAAATGGTAAATGAAGAAATTCTCCTGCACAGGAGTGGACAAGGGGCTAATGATGCCCTTCACTGTTGCAGAAGGTACAAAGCCCCAGATGTTCCATAACCTAAGATGGCTTTCTTTGTGTCCTAGTTTCAGTCAGGATAGAGTTAACTCCATTTGCAGCAGCTGATGGGATGCTGTGTTTGGGAGTTACAATGAAAGCAGTGCTGAGAACACCCTGATGTTCTTAGTTGCAGTCAGACAGTCAAGGACTTTCTCAGCTTCTTCCTATTTCTCTCTTCAGGAGAAAGGAGGGGCGAAGCCAGGACAGGTGCCCCAGAGGGGCCAAAGAGAGTATTCCATGGCAATGACGTCCTGCCCAGGAGAACGGGAGGCTGAGGGGAGGAAGAAGAGGGGCGGTGGCGGGACGCGTGCTGCTTGGGGGGACGGTCGGGTTCCGGGACAGCTCTGGGTGGTACCTGAGTTGTGTGGGTCGGGGAGAAACTGCATTGGGGATCAAGAGTTTCATCTTCTTTTGCTCTAAAGTCCTGTTAGCATTGGGATATTTGATCTTTCTGTTCTCTCAGTAAACTCTCCTCATCCCAACCCACGGGCCTCTTAGTTTCTTGGGTTTGGAGTTATTTCCCCTTCCTTTTCCCTTCCCTTGTTTCCCCCTTTTTCCCTCTTCCCCTGCTCTTTTACTTTAAGGAGCAGGCAGCTGCCTGGATCTCAGCCCACAGCTGGGGGGAAACCAGGACACTTTGCAAGGCAAGGGCCACCACATGTAGCAATAAAACAGGGTTTTCAGTGAAACAGTCAGTTAAAATGAAAGCCAGATCAGTAGTTTCAATTGTAACTCATCATCTTTACGTAGGGTCAGTGTGGTGGTTTGCTGTGTTGCATTCATGCACCCTGTAGGCATCTCTCATAACCAAAGTAAATGGTTTGGTTTGTTATTTAGTTTAGACTTTCTTCCAGAAAAAGCATTCAAAACTCTGAGAGCAGAGAACTTCAGGAAGTTTCTATTTAAGCAATTTAAGCCCATTATCCCAATAATTAAAAAAAAAATTGAGCTGGCAAGATTAAGAAGTGCCACTTTTTGAACGTCCTATCCAGAGCACTGCCTGCAGAATAAGGCACTGTTCTTGGGTTGTATGCTTAAAAGAACAGGAGAGAAATATAGTGAAACTTGCTGAAACACCAGGGAAGGATAATTGTTATCAGGAGTTTGCTTGCAAAAGTATTCTTAGTTGCTGTGTTGTTCCTGTTGTCAAGTCAAAACAAGTGTGAGCTTCCCTCCGAAGCTTCAGTTGGAAGATTACAAGAACTTAACCTAAGTCTTCCTTGCCTTGCAAACTTTCTATGCTTAGTGATATAAAACATGTTCTTTTATTAAATTTTGAGGCAGTAGCTCCAAACTCCTGAAGCTGTAAGCAGCATTATTTAATGTAAACAAGTCCTGTGCTGCAGAAGGGCAGCCTGAACCTACAGACTCATGAGGATGTTGTCCCAGCTCAACTGAGAGGAATTTACATTCTCAGAGCTGAAACTAAATTCCTGTGAGTCAGTTCATAGAACATATCTCTAGCTCCTGAAAAGAGAGCAAGTGCTCTGTTTTAGGAGTGTTAACACCATGTCCTGCTTGAACTGGGGGAAGGCTTAGGTTAGTACTAAAAAAAATAATGATGACTTAAGAGATGAACTATCATTGTAATGTTAAAATGTTTTCTTAAAACAAAAATGTCAGGAAATGAGATAAGATAAATCTTCCATGGTTGGGTGCTCCATGGAATAATTCTGAGGGGTAAATGAGCATCCTTGTTACTGGAACCTGAGGTGGGTGGTGTTTTTCAGCAGGTCCGAATTGCCTCAGTGCTGCTCATCCTGGAGGCTCTGAACTTTCATTCAGCTCTTGGTCTTGTTGGGTTTCTGACAGAGTAGGAGTGGTTAGCATCCCAGGGTCGGTCATGAACACTTTCATGTAGCAGTGTTTGTCACTGGAGTCACTGGGTACTGTTGGATGATTTCAAGCTGTGCCTTTGGACTTCTGTGCTACAACCCAACCACCCACCAAACAGCAACAAAACCCAACCAAGGCATGAAAACAGATGGATCATTGGCAGTTTGAGATAAATAAGACTTGAAAACAAATTGCTGTGTTGCTTCCTCAGTAGTTAAATGTCCTGAATGTGAGTGGCTTTGGCAAAAATAATCACATTTCTGTGTGAGGAGAGCAAATGCAACGAGCTGTGTCACTGCCATGGCTCCGGGTGCCTCAGACCTGCCTGTTGCTGGAGCTGATGTTTGTGCTGTTCATGCTGGGCCAGTGCACAGCAGAGGTTCCAGGTTTTGTTACAGTGTGAGGCTGAGTGAAGAGTATCTGATGGCTGTTAAAAATGTGGGTTTTATTGTTTTGTAGCCTAAGAAATGCTCATAGGTAGAGTTTAAAACAGTGTAGCTTTAAAACAGTGGTAGTGTTGTTCAGTGGTAGTTTCCCAGTCCCTTTAAAGGAACAGAGCATGGTTTCTGGCTAAGTAGATCACATCATCTTCAGATTTGTGGAGGAAACATATTCCATATCTACATGCCCTGATACTTTTTGGTTTGTAAAAACTAAGACCTAGAATGTCAGGCTTCTGTCAGACTGCTGCAGTACTGAGGTGATGGCAGGATGTAACTGTGGATCTTACCAAAGACAAAAGTCTGGGTCATTTAACTTTGTTAATTTGATTTACAAAATGTGCTGAATGGAAATTGCAGACTGTAAAAAAAATTGGAATAACTGAGCAGATACTGTGAGAAGACTGGAGCTGCCCAGGTACCAAACATTTATTCAACTAGATTTTTCACACAAGCAGAAAACCTGTGTGCCTGGAAGTACTGGAGGTAGATGAGAACTTAAGAAAGGTGCTGCTTTCTGCTGCTGTCAGAGGGTGTTGAAGGGAGATGGTATGCAGCAATATCCTTTTTTGGGGTTTGGGTTTTTTTTTTTTTTTACTTTGTAAGACAGAACAGCTGTGTTCATCCTGTGCCTTATGAACACCTTCAGAATTCTTTTGGGTGGCCATTGGTCCGGGCTTGCTCTTCCTCCTTCCCCAGCCTGATGGAGCAGGCACTTGGTTTGCAACTGTTGAAAGTGCTGGTGCAAAAGGGATAATGATGCCTGTCCTCCTAGCCAAGCGTTGTCACCTAAACCAGTTACTGAGGTTTCTCTCTTGCCAGAGGTGAGTCAGTGTCAAATACCCCCAACCCAAATAATCTGCTGTATGTTACTCTTTCAAATGCAAACCTGTCACATCAGCAAGCAGCAGCAGCTTTTGAATTGCTCTAAAACATCTCCTGCAAAAAGATCTGTCATGAACCCCAAAGGGCAGCTGACTGCAGGAGATGTTAACATGCCCAGTGAGTTCCAGTGTCAAATCTGGATGGAAATCTGGCTTAACACTGCCAGCTCCTGCCCTTTCTGCTCAATGAGATTTTTATGAGAAGAAGTTTGGAACATTTTGACTTAACTTTGTTCTCTCTGTCTCCTTAGTTTCCATCATTAACAAGAGGTTTGAATTGCTTATAGCTGATTACAGTAGATGTTGCCTGAGTACAGCTTATTCTGTGAACTGGAATAGATCTGGTGGAAAAAAATATTAAAAATAATGTTGTCTTAATAATGAAAGTACCTCATGATGACTGGATGTAAAATACTTGGCTTACAACCAAGCTATTATAAAGCTCTGTCTTGATACATGGATAGGTACTACCTGTAAGTAGGCTTTCCAGAACTGCCATGGGATTTGTCTGTCCTCCAAATACATTTTTTAACATCATAGTGTGGAATGTGATTGTTCAGAATCAGCACTTAATGAACAAAGAGGACAAGAGACTGTTGTTTGTTAGGGTTTTTTTCCACATCCCTTGACCTTTTGGGACCTTAATTTTCATTTTTAAAGGGCAGCAGGTCTGCCTGCAAGCACAGAGAAGGGATGGGAAGTTTTAGCCTGTTACACACTTGTATAGAAGTACTCTGCTAAGCTGCCCAAAGTGACAGATGGTCCTAAAGAAAACTGACACCAGGAGGGACTCAGACCTGACATATGTGAACTTCTTGTGCCATCCTGGAGCTGATAGGGGTGGTATGAGCTCTGGATATTAAAAGGAGACATAGTCCTTTGTTCTTGTGTTTGCTAGACCATTTCCTTTGATACTATAAACCTGTGTTTCCTTAGTAAATATGCTACAGATAAAATGCCTTTTCTTCCAATTGTTTATTTTTTCCCTTTAAGATTGCAAAGGTGGACTGCAAAGAAGTACTGGACATTATATGTAATCTGGAATCTGAGGGACAAGAAAACACTGCATTTATTCTTTGTACAACATACCTTACTCATCAGCTTCAAACAGCAAACGTGTACTGCTCTTGGTAAGAAGTATTACTCTGAACTTTTCCTCCACTAGGTTCAGTGCAAGAGAATGGAGCTCATGTAGTACAGAAATATGTTGAGTGTGTCATTCCACAAGGGATGTTGTAGTTGAGTTCTTCCCTCTTGAATACTCATGAGCATTTGGTGCCTTTTTTCACTTCTTCCACATAGATGTAAGTCATAGGAATGTGCAGAGGCAGCACCCTTTAACTTCCATCTCACACCCTGAGAGCTTTTTAAATATTTTTCTAATTTCTTTGAATTGAGGTCTTGGCCAAACAGTGACTATAAAACTTCTCCATCCTCTTCACTGGCTGGAGATAACAAAAGCTTTTGCATCCCTGTTTCCAGCAGGGGTGAAGCAGGGAAGTTGTTTTCTGCCCCTTACAAAATGAGTTTGTAGTTTGGGCTTTCAAGGCTAAATGTGTGGTTTTCTCCCGTTTAAGTGCTGATTTGGATAAAGCTTCACATTAGCAGATGTCTCTAATATATCTTGGTTATTTGGATTTGGTCAGCTGTGGCATTTTCATTCACTTACTCCACATGGCATTTAAGTTTCAGCAGGATGATTGATACTTCAGTGTGGTCCAGTCATCTGTGCAAAAATGCCAAAAGTGTTTACTACTCATGTTTCAGGCTGGAAGTATTTACTACTTCTGTATCAGGCTAGAAATATCTTTTTGAGCAGAATCATTCCTTGTAGAGAGAAATGAACTTGTGGAAGACTTGAGAAGGTTGGGGCCACCACACTTGGAAGTTCTGGAAGCTGACTGTTTCTCACGACTGAAGTGTGTCATCTGAGATTAGATAAGAGCCATGTCAAGAGAGATGAGGCTGAAGTCCATCTCATGATCCCTTTTTTAAAAAATAAACAAAATAAATTAACAACTACTAGCATTCTTTCACAGTGGACTAAACTATTTACTCTTGTCCAAGGAGACTTGTTAAGCAGTTCTATTTAAAAGTTGTATCCCTGAGGTGTAAATGAAGGGAGTTGGATTTATGTGTTGCTGAGACTTTCAGACTCCTGGGACTGGAGAACACACTTCAGTGATGGAGCGTTTAGTGTTACAGAATAACAATTGTTTTTTTCTTTTGTGACAACAACTGTGGGTAGGTGTTTTGCAGTGATTATTCCCCCCATGCATTCTGTAGAGTTCTCATCTTCCTGAGAACACCAGAACTGAATGGTGACTAAAACATTTACTGCAGATCTTTGGGAGAAGAGTGGGGAGTAAGGACAGAGGCCTTCTGGTGCAATGTAATTTGTAGGTCAGCTTCCCTTGGTGTTGCTATGGTTTCAGTTCAACAGGGAAGCCCCAGCATATACACTTGGAAATGTTCAGCTCATCTGGATAATCCTTAAATAAAACTGTTTGCTGCAGAATTTTCTGGATCCTTGATTTTGAGAGTAGCAGTACGTTGATTAAATATTTTCTGCTGGCCATTAGCAGACACTGACCAAGCAGTATTGTCCAGTGCAGTCCTGCTTGCTGCCAGCCCCCCATTCCCATTACTCTGCTCCAGATCTTGCTTCCTGTGGTGTCAGAGTGAAGCAGTGTAAGTGATCCAGATTGTCTAAACCAGAACACCTTCAAAGGAAGATGTGTTGACAGCTGTGAACAGGTGAAAGTGAGGATGCTTTTGAAACAGTATTAGTGAGGATGAGTGTCTGACATAGTGGATGAAGATGGAGTTTTGGTGCTGTACTTGTTCTTGAGCCAGTCCTAACAATTTGCCACTGCCAAAAGCAGAAGATAAAGTCTTGGTACATGGTGGTTCTGGCTGCACCAGTCTGCCTTGTCTGTTGTTCTGGCCCGTCTGACTATGGCTAACTGGGTCATCTAACCCAGCCAAAACTGTCTATAGATTTCTACAGATTAATGCATCATTAGCTTCCCATGTGACCAGAAAAGTGCCAGCAGAGAAGTGCACCACTGGCCCTTCTGGAAGTTGTAAGATGTTAAACCTGCTCAGCTGTAACATCATTCTTCCATCCCATCTTCACTCTGTGGCACCTGCCTGATGGCACAGTGCTAACTCTCCAACCTAGCACAAACCTCTTATTATTCTTGCATATTTAGAGGGGTTGAGCTGTTGCATTAGCTTTGCTCAGCCTGTTCTGCAGCTTCAAGTGTGTACCTCCAAGGAAAGACCAGTCACCCAGGTATGTGTGTGAATTAGTGCTGCTGGTTCTAGAGCCTCACTGGCCTTGCATCTAGAAACCTGGGGGTGTGATTTGGGGCATGGGGTGGTTAAGTTGGCAAATGTGAGGTTTGATCTACTAAAGGAACAGAAGAAAGTCTTTTTGCAAGTGACACAGAAGATACAGATACTGTCACTGCTGCTTTGCTTTTGCAGCCGTTGTGATGGCAGAGCAGCACAGAGTGACTGACGGTGTCACTCAGCGGCTGTGCGGCCTTGGTTAGAGTGCATTGCCTGACAGAGCAGCTCTGTGCACAGATGGCAGGAGCAGTTACATCATCTGAATGCTGATGTCAACATCTAAGCTACTTGCCTGATGGGAGAGAAGTGGCTACTTTACATTAGGATTGAGCTGACCTGTTTTAAATGCCTATGTAGACAGCTGAGACTCTGCATGTCAGGGTTGTTTCTCCTCACCTGGGAGGGCAGCCTGTGCAGAGATAGATTCCTGCACTGGGTGAGGTGAATCCCACTGCTGGTCCTTCTCCACTGAGTAACAGGTGATCACCATTTTAATCTGATGCTTGTGTCAGGGTAAGGTACAGTTCTCTTGAGTGTCTCTTGGAATGGAGACCTGATGGAAGCATCTCCTGTTTTTAACAGCACCAAAATTGTGACATCAGCTCTAAACTAAAGCGTGTGGACTCTAGGAAACCTGTCTGTGTGTATCTGCACCGCTCTCACGTTTGGCTTTCAACTCTTTGCAGGGAACTGACACTTTTCTGGAGCAAACTGCAGAGAAGAATAGATCCTTCTTTAGATTCCTTTTTGGAGAGGTGTCGTCAGTTTGGCATCATTGCCAAGACTCTACAGCACCTGTTTTTCTTGATAAGAGTCATACAGTCTGAAGTAAGTACATCGTGCCCTGGAGGCTTTGGACATGGGCAGGAATGTTTATACATGAATTTATTGTTTTCTTAATAATTCTTCTGAACTGATAGGAAATGTGGCTTATTTAATTCTTCATAATTAAAATGCCTAATAAAATACTAATTGACTTATAAAAATATTTGAAAAATGCCTGCCATTGTAGTTTTGTCAGCTTGACACATTGAAATGACCTTCAGTCAGTGTGGGATGGTTTGTTTGCTATTCTGAAAATAGAGTCTGACAGCATTTGGCAAACAAAACATAACTGTGTTTGGATCTGATGTGTGCTTAGAGGTGATGCAGTTTTCTGCAGCATCTCTGAGCAGTGGAGACTTGCCTGAAATGCCCTATATTTTTGCATTCTGAGAAAGTACAGGTTCCTTAAAATATGTGAAACAATCACATCTGGACATGCCAATCTTAAGAACGTTGCAAGAAGATTAAAGAAATGCTTAACAGCCATTTTTATAAACTTGTAACCTCTGTTTACAGAGTAACAGGCAGACTTTAATTGATATATCTACATGACAGGCAAATAGAGCATCCTCTTTATAACCTTCTGCTTTGCTTATCTGGATGGCTGCTCAAGAGGATGTTCCTGTCTTCCTTTGATGGCTACTCTGATTCTTGGAATTGGTTAGGCTGAAATTTCCTGCCTTTGGTCAATATGTGAGAGTAGATTTGTGGAGGGCATTTCTGAGTGAAAATTAATCAGGCACACTTGGAGAAAAAATAAGCTATCTGGTAGTAATAGGATGTGAAGTGTTTTAGTAACGATGGAGCACCATGGGTCTTGAGTTAGATATGAATTTTCCCTTGGAAGTGTCACCATTTCCAGGAAGATTTCAGGGTGGGTTTTATTCTGAAAACCAGCATAGTTTAGCATGTTTATAGTAGAATCTGTCATGTGAACTTCAGTTTCATGAATGCTTTAATTAACAGTAACCTCCCAAATTTCCTTATCTTTTTCCATACTTGTATGGACACGAGTTAACTCAGAGTTCAGGTATCACATGGATTATGGATAAAACAGACAGCATTCCTTTTTTCAGTTGAATTTCTCCCCAGTTTCAGGCTTGTTTGCCTGAGAGTCTTTCACTGACAGGAGTTAATCCTGTGAAACAAATGAGCTATCAGGTGTGATCTGCTGAAGAGGAAAAATCATGTTTTAGAGGCCAAAGTAGAGATCAGATCATGGAGGAGAGTCCAGAACTGTAATTTGGCAAAGATGAATTCCAGTAGTGATCACACAGAGAAATGACTGCTCCAAGCTTCTTTAAAGTTGGTCTCTTCCTACTTTTAAAATGGGAATGAATGCTTACTTCATAAAGCATAACACACTGTTAACTCTGTGCCAGTTCTGTCTTTGTTTCCTGCTGAACTGTCTTAAAATTTCTTCTCCTACAAAAATAGCTTTTTTATTGTTGTTGAATGAAAGCAGCACTGTGTGACTGCCAGGAGGTGGTGCAGAGTATCAGAGCTTGCTGATCCCATCTGAACTGATGTGGATGTGGATGTTAGCCACAGGTTACCTCTCTATTCAGAAAGACCTTAACTGTTAGTTATTTTTACTAATGGTAACTAAACAGTTACTTCATGCATTTAAAATCAGCATGGGAATAATAACAGTAGGTGCCTTCCTGATGCTATTGAGCAGCACCTCAAAGTTGCTTAAATGCCTGAGCAAATGTCTGGAAGTGAAATGCCAGTTACCTTCACCTCTGCATCTACCACTGTACTGCTGGTGCTGTTGAAGGTGATTTTGTTTGTGTGTGTGAATTTACATTAATTTAAGGAAATTGCTCCATGCCAACATCCTGTGTGGTGCTGCAGGGAGAAGGCACAGAAAGATTCCCACCATTCTCTGTTAGACATCTGCCTTGGGTATGACTGAGAGTTGACTCAGTGAAGAGACAGATGAGTTAAAGATGTTTTGCATCATCTAATGCCTGAGCTAGTTTGTGTGACTCCTCCACAGGGTGCACTAAACATGAAGTGGCTCCTTTTGCTTGAAAAGTAGAAAAAGGTTCCACACAACATAAGCTGCAGGTTTTCAGAGTATGTTCAGTGACTTCAGCTCTTAACACTCAGAAGGCTGAATACAAACTGATTGGACTGTAGCCAGTGGAATGCTCTCATGCACGTTCTCTCCAGAGAACAGCTCTAGGGAGGGTGTACTTACAAAGAAAACATTTGGTTTGTGGCTGTTTGTTGATTTTTATATTTTTCTTTAAAAAGGCAGAAGAAGCAGGACTTGCTGTGTCTGTTTTGTTATGTGTGAGAGCCCTTCAGATCAGATCAAATGGAAGTGATGAAATGAAGACATCGGTCTGTAAAACAATTGCATGCCTTTTACCAGAAGACCTGGAAGTTAGGAGAGCTTGTCAGCTCACAGAATTTTTACTTGAGCCAACTTTGAGTGGATTCAATGTATTGGAAGAGCTCTATATGCAACCAGACCAGAAATTTGATGAAGAAAATGCACTGGTTCCAAACTCGCTGCGTTGTGAGCTGCTGTTAGCTTTAAAAGCATATTGGCCCTTTGATCCTGAATTTTGGGACTGGAAGACTTTAAAGCGACACTGCCTGAAGCTGTTGGGGAAAGCAGCTTCTGACTCTGAAGATGATGTGAGTTGTAACATGTCAGTTAATGAAACAGACATGTTAGAAACTTTCTTTAGTGACTATGATGAGACAAAAGACCATAAATACTATGATGGGAAAGACATGATGAACCACCCCAAAGAAAAAGCAAGAGTAAAAAAACCAATTGGTTCTTCAGAGAGATACCAGAGGTGGCTTCAGTACAAGTTTTTTTGTGTGCTCTGCAAAAGGGAGTGTATAGAGGCCAGGATACTGCATCATTCCAAGATGCACATGGAAGATGGTGTTTATACCTGTCCAGTGTGCACCAAAAAGTTCAAGAGAAAGGAATTCTTTGTACCACATGTAATGGAACATGTTAAAATGCCACCCAGTAGAACACACAGACCTAAAAAGAAAATAATACTGAAAAAGGAGACATCACCACAAAAGACCCCAGCTTCCAGCAGCCCACTCCCAGTGTATCAGGAGAAGTCACACCAGCCACAGCTGCCTGAAAGCTTTGAAGATGACACCCAGGAATACGTCACGTTTAGCCAGCTGGAGAACTGCCAGCTGCAAGACAGAGACATCTACCCGTGTCCTGGAACAGACTGTTCCAGGGTGTTCAAACAGTTCAAGTACCTGAGCGTTCACCTGAAAGCTGAACACCAAAACAACGACGAGAACGCGAAGCACTACTTGGACATGAAGAACAGGAGGGAGAAGTGCGCGTTCTGCCGCCGGCACTTCATGACGTCCTTCCACCTGCGGGAGCACGAGCGGGTGCACTGCGGGCCCCAGCCCTACATGTGTGTGTCCATGGACTGCTACGCCAGGTTCGGGTCGGTCAACGAGCTGCTCAACCACAAGCAGACTCACGATGATCTCCGGTACAAATGTGAACTGAATGGCTGTAATATTGTTTTCAGTGACTTAGGGCAACTTTACCACCATGAGGCCCAGCACTTCAGAGATGCATCCTATACCTGCAACTACTTTGGTTGCAAAAAGTTTTATTACTCAAAAACTGAATTTCAGAAGCACCTGGCAGTGCACAACATTGGAGTGTCCAACGGGGGCGTGAAGCAGGCGCTGAAGCTGGAAGAGGCGGTTCCAAAAGACAAGTGCAGTTTTCTTCCAGAGTCTCAGCTGCTTGAACAGTCTGAAAATTCCAGTCTGAATGATAACTTGGATCCCTCAGGCTCTCAGGAAATTACACAGATTAAAGAAGAAGCTCTCTCTGACAGTGAAGACCTAGACAGTGAAAGCAATTGCAGTCTTCATTGTGGGGACAGCAGCACAGATGCTGCAGTAAACCAAGGCCAAGTGTCTCCTCTACTGATTGAAGCAATGGCTCACAATCAATCAGTTCCAGGTTTTCTCATGTCCCAGGAGGGAGTTTTCCATCCAGTAGATGTGAAACAACAGTGTTCCAACGTGGCACTGTGCTTTGATGAAAAAACCCTTTCCTGTGGTTTCGAAGGCTGCTGTTCCACACACAAACATTCTAGAAGTGCACAGAAACACCTCCGCAGGGCCCATCCCTATAACTTCAAAGGCAAGAAAAATGTGGAAATGAAAACTAAAGATTTTCTCAATCTGCTGAGTGATGCTCCAGACAATAAATCTCCTACAGACATCAGCACAGAGTTAGATCATAATTCAGATACAAATGCTGACTCTCCAGAAAGCTTGTATTGTACTATAGATACTAAAGGAAGCAATGGCCTGAAGGATGAAACTTGTCCTTCTTCCCCAGAAACATCTTTTTATGACAGTTCTAAAGAATCACATATTGAAGATAACATGTTGGAATTAATGTTAGGCTTGAAACACCTAAGCTTAAAAAATTCTAACATTCAGAATTCTTCAAGGCACAAACCTTTTTGGGTTCTTCACAGACCTATTCATCTAGGGATGTCAAGTGTCCTGAGTCAGTAGATGAAGCTACCTCAAAACTTCAAGAGCAACAAAATAATTTACCCAGCCAGTACCTTACTCAGCTTGCAGCTAAACCATTTTTTTGTGAATGTCAAGGATGTACGTGTGAGTTTGTGACCAGAGAAGCTCTCTTAATGCATTATGTGAAAAAGCATAACTACTCCAAGGAGATGGTTCTTCAGTTGAACATGTTTCAGCACCGGTACTCACCATTCAAGTGTCATATTTGCCAAAGATCATTTACAAGGAAGACACACCTTAGGATCCACTATAGAAACAAGCATCAGATTGGCTGTGAGAGGGTAGCTCACAAGGTATGTTCGAATGAAAAATTCGACCATGTGGGTTTGTGTATAGATGACATGCATAAAAACAGCTCTGTGGCAACACCTGTCTGTGCAGCCAACGTTGAATTCATCGAGCATCCAGACCACTCTGAGCCGCTGTGTCATCCTAAAAAGGAGGACTGTAGCTCTGAGACAGATGTAGAGTCCAATGAAGAGACAGACGGTAATGGAACAAGAAAAACATCCAACATAGCTTCTCTGGACAGCCATAGGGAAGAACTGGAAGTAAGACAAGGAAGAGGAAGCAAAAGAACAGTTGCTAAAGGAAACTTATGCTATATACTGCATAAATACCACAAACCATTTCATTGTATCCATAAAAGCTGCAACTCAGCCTTTACCAACCAGAAAGGTTTGATTCGCCATTACAGAACCGTGCACCAGTATAACAAGGAGCAGCTCTGCTTGGAAAAAGACAAAGCAAGAACCAAAAGGGAACTTGTCAAATGTAAAAAAATCTTTGCATGCCAATACAAAGAGTGTGGGAAGCGATTTTTGTGTTCTAAATCTCTTGCTAAACATTGCAGTGACTTCCACAACGAACACTTGGAGGATCAAAAACTGCTTTCTGAAGCTGAATCTGCAAGATTTGCTTGTAACCAGCCCCAGTGCCCTGCTGTATTTTACACCTTTAATAAGCTTAAACAGCACCTAATAGAAGAACATGCCAATGAAGAAAAATTAAACAAAGATTTTGAAATCCATTGTGACCTTAATGGCTGTGACCGAATCTTCACTAATTACAGCCACTACTCTCAGCACGTGTACTTCAGGCACAGTGAGTATTACCACAGCCTCTTTGGAAACCAGAAGGAGGAGGAAGATGAGAAAGAGAAAAATAAACAGAGTTATTTGAAAGATGGTTTGGACACCACCAAGCAGAACGGGAAGCAGGTGAAAGGAAAATCTAAAAAAGTCAGCAGGAGTAGGGAAAAGCATTTGATGAGTTTCAAAACAAAAGAGGAAGCCCTACAAATGTGCAAAGAGAAGTCTAACCAGACACAGTACCCTTGCATGGTTCAGGGGTGTTTGTCTGTAGTCAAACTGGAGAGCAGTATTGTGAGGCACTACAAGCGCACGCACCAGATGACCAACATGTACATAGAGCAGCGGCTCCAGAAACTTGTTGTTTGTGTTAAATGTGGCATCATGACTGAAAAGCAGTCCTGCTCTGGAACAGCTTTAGACAGGGATAAAAAGGTGTAGAAGTTCCTGAGGATATACCAGCTAGTTCTGAGTATGTGCAGGAAAGTGACAAACCCCCTGTTGCAGATACTGACTGTGACCCCCAGGGTGTCAGCGGTGAGGACCAAACAAGGTGTCCATCGGGTGGTGTGAGTTTTGATGCAAGTGCCTTCACGTATTCAGGCACTTTAAAGTATAACCATAGTTCAAAGAACTTTGAAGAGCAAAACGTCAGGGAGACGGTAGTGTGTAAAACTGAAGATCTCCCCAAAAGCAGTGGGAGAGAGAGTAGCTCCTACCTCTCCAGTTTACCCTTAGAGCTGCCAAGGGAGAAAGACCCAGAAGGATGTCAGCATAGTGCACTTCATCAACATGCAAAAAGAAATGTACCTTGTGCTACAAAAGACAAATTTCAGAAGCCTCCAGTGTCCAAACCATTTGATTTAAAGACATATAAACCAATGGGGTTTGAGTCTTCCTTCTTAAAATTTATTCAAGAAAGTGAGGGAAAGGATGACGACGACGACGATGAGTTGGATGAGGTGGTAGAATGGCAGCCTCCTGAGCAGGTGCCAGTAGATAAAACCTTGCAGAAAGAGGGAGATAGTCAGGAGGATACACCAGTAAACAACTTTTTAACTGACAAAAATGTAATTGCTCCCCAAAATAATCATGAGCCACTAACAGAAATCCAGCCCTTGCTGACAGAGTCATCATCTGCCCCTTCGTTAGAAAATCTGAGGGCGATCTTGGACAAGGCGCTAACGGACTGTGGAGACCTTGCCTTAAAACAGCTTCATTACTTAAGACCAGTAGTTGTTCTTGAAAGATCCAAATTTTCCACAACCCTCATAGACTTATTTCCAACAAAAAAGGCAGATGAGCTTTGTGTAGGGAGTACGTAAGTAGTTTGAGTAGCGCAGATTGCCTCCACTACTGCCACATGGGGAGAACTTCAAACTAGAACAGAAATTCTTACAGTTCACACTGTTTAGGTTAGTTTAGACTGCTTAATTCCATGAATGTATAATATCTGTCAAAAGTATTGGTCAAGTTAATTTAGCTCCCTATTTTTTTCAATGGACTATGCTGATTTTGGTGCTATTTAACACGTGGAACACTGGGGGCTTCCTCTTGAAGAGTAAACGTGCATGATTGTATATGGAACGTACTAGGGTACCAGGGTTTGGGGGGCGATGGAGTTCTTACTTGACTTGAATGTGCACCCTAGGGTGCTTTGTGTAACATATTGTACACTACAGCATCTTATATTTTTTGAGTTATGAGTTTCAATAAATTACAGTTTTTCACCCATTTGTTTACTGGACAGTAAATCTTTGCTGTGGTTTCACTTGTAACTGACTTTGGGGCTGTTCTGAGGGCACTGGACAATGTTGCTTTTGTAGATAACTCTCAGAGTGATGAAACTGTAGATACAGAGAAGTCAAGTATCACATGTTATAATACTCTATGCTTTTTTCAGACTTAAAAAGTTATAATTAGTATGGGCAAAAAGCATTTGCCACTTAAAGATGAAGAAGCCCTAGTTACCTTTCTCTTTAAAGGAATCATAGAATCATAGAACTGTAGGGGTTGGAAGGGACCTCGAGAGATCATCGGGTCCAACCCCCTGCCAAAGCAGGGTCCCTAGGACAGGGCACACAGGGCGGTGTCCAGACGGGGCTGGAATCTCTCCAGAGAAGGAGACTCCACACCCCCTGGGCAGCCTGGCCCAGGGCTCCCTCACCCTCACTGGGGAAAAGTTCTTCCCCAGCTTGGGGGGAACTCCCTGTGCTCCAACTTGCAGCCATTGCCCCTTGTCCTGTCCCCACAGACACTGAGAAGGGGCTGCCCATGTCCCCCTGCATCCCATCCTTCAGATACTGATAACCATTCATCAGGTCCCCCCTTAGTCTTCTTCTCTCCAGGCTGAACAGCCCCAGCTCCCTCAGCCTTCCCTCACAGGGGAGATGCTCCAGGCCCTTCAGCATCTCCCTGTCCCTCCTCTGGACTCTCTCCAGGAGATCCCTGTCTGTTTGATCCCAGGGAGCCCAGCACTGGACACAACACTCCAGGTGGGGCCTGAGCAGGGCAGAGCAGAGGGGGAGGATCCCCTCCTGTGACCTGCTGCCCACACTCCTCCTGATGCCCCCAGGATCCCATTGGCTTTCTTGGTCCCCGGGGCACACAGCTGTGACAGTGTGCCCTGTCTCATCAGACAGATGAGAGACATTAGAGAAGAATGCAGGAATGAAATGAGATGAATGGATGTACATATGCCACAGACTGGAGAAATGGTGAGACACAGGCAGTGTGCAAGTTTTTGCTTCGTGTAGTCCTACAAAAGTACCCAGACTTTTAAAAATACACTTTTGATGTCATTCACTGATCCTACAGCTTAATTTCATGAGTGGAGTCAGAAAAGTGGAAATGATTCAAGCCTGATGTGGTGATAAACCAGCTGAGTCACAAGAGACCAATGAAGAACTTTCTGGAGGGGGAATAGCAAAGAGAAATGGGTCCCACCAAAGGGACTTAAAAGGTAGGAGACAATGTTGTGATGGCTCCTCCTTAGGCTGCCTGCATCCTCTTTGAAGGTAACACATCTTCATGAGTCACAAACAATACAGATCCAGTGCAGATCTGAGCTGCCCACCCCCAGTGCCTGTGTGTGGTGTAACCTGAACTCCCCAGTCAGGCTCCCTTCTCCTTAAATCTTTTCACACTTTACAGATAATCAGGTTTGTACTTCACCTCTCTTCATGTTGTTTTCTTCTCCTCCTGGAGTCAGCACTGGCAGCTTTCTGCTCAGTAGGAAGCAGTGATCCCAGATTCCCTGTGAATGACCTTGTGGTGCCTGTGAATTGATTCTTTTTGTAGTCAGAAAGCACTGAGGAGCACCAGCCTTCCTGCTGCCATGGGAGAACCAGTTTAGTGTGAAAGATAAAAGCCTGACAAGAGTTTGCTTACAGCTGCTGGATAAACTGCCTCCTTCTCCCCTGGCCCTGGTGTTTTCAGAGTTTCTCACATCTCTCCCTTCTCTGGGGGCACAAAGCTGCTGTTTGTGTTTTTCCCCCTCACTGTGATTCCCAGAGGCGCTGTGACCATCGCTGATGGGCTCTTGGTCAGCAACGACTCCGGCCTTGAGCCGGCTGGTGTTTGCTCTGTGGGGCCTGCAGAGAGCTTCTGGCTGCTTCTTGCAGAGCCCCCCCCCCCCCCCCCCCCCCTCCACCAGAACCCAGCCACACAAACCCACAGCATCTGGCTGTGCTTGTGGCAGGGCTCAGGGGAGCCGGCAGCCCGGCGCGGTGGCCTGGCTGCGCTCTGGCTGCTGTGTTCAGGCAATGTCTTTGTACCTGTGTGATGCTGGTGAAGCCTGGTGACACTCTCTCACACATCCTGCACCTTCCTGCAGTGCATGATAGGGAATTGAAAATATCTATCATAATTTCATAGTATTATAACTATTATAAATATTCTCTTTTAATTCTAGCGTGTCCTGGCAAGAGTCAGCATGGCTCTGGCAGAGAGCAGGGGAGGCTTAAATGAGTCCACTTTCCACTTCGCTGGCCCTTTCAGGTGCTAAATCTGTCCTCCCCTTTCCCTAAAGCTTAAAGCTGATGCCCTTGAGCCCTTCACTTCTGGCTCCCCACACCAGCTCTGCCCTGTTTTTTTTCCCCTTGGCCACATGAGTTTGGAGGGGCTGAGGGTGGGATAAAACCCTGCCCTGAAAATATCTTAGATTTATGATTATGGGTGAGGGTCAAGGAGGTAGGGGATCAGTCAGGATGCAGAGTGATGCCCAGGAGGAAACTGGCTTGTCCAGCTCTGATGAACTGCTGGAGCTTCCTCTAGAGACAGAGAAGTGTCAGCCAGAACAAGCTCCCAGAGGAGCAGGGCCTTGTCTTCTGTGGCAGTTGCAGGGATAGTATTGGGAGGGGTGGGGGGAAGTATTGGGAGGGGGTGTGGAGAGGGCAGGCACCACAGGACAAATAGCAGCTTACAGAAAAGGTAAGGCTGGGGTTTATTTATCTGATAGTCATAAATAATCCCAAATGGTGATTGGTAGAAAATGGGAAGATGAAGTGGGCATTAGGTTATGTAAAATCCACCTACAAGTTGTGTTACACTTCAGACTGGCAGAAATTAGATGAATTGCTGATACTAAAATGTTGTCTGGAGAACTGGCACTCATTAACACATGATTACCCCTCCCTGAGCTTTCACATTCACTGTCCTCCCTGTGGGATGTCCCCCTGGTACTGCTGTGGCAAGCTCTGGGAACTTCAGCAGCATCCACGCTGTCTTTGCAAACATCACAGGTTGGAAAAATGAAGAGTATTTTGACTCTAAAGAAAAGCTTCATTCCATGTAGGGCTTCCTTGACTTTCTGTGTCCCGAAACATTTTGGGTTTATTCTGGTTCAGAAGGGAGGGCACCTGCTTGGCTGCTGCCACACTGAGATTAAGCAAGAACAAGAAAGACTTAAAGGTTTTTACCAGTGATGAGTGGTTTGGTCCTTCCTCTGGGACCTGGAAATGTGTGAGTGCAGGAGGTGACAGAGGGAGCGAAGGGGGTTGGTGCTCTGCCTTTGCTGATACAAGTCACCTTCAGTCACTCGCTGAGCTGAGTGAGGTGGTGAGAGTCATTGGTACCAAAGGAGCCTGTGCTGCTGCCCTGGTCCCAGCTGTGATCTCTGCCTGTTCCCTTTGTGCCAGCTCTGTCACACCTCGGAATTTATTGAACTCCTTGAAACATCAGAAAACAAACCCAGCAACAGCACCGTAGAGTTAAGTGTAGTTCTAGCCCTATTGTGCAAGGAAATAGGTCTGAGGTCAGAGACAGGAGCTGTCAGTGCTGTTGGGGCTGCAGGTCATGGGAGAGGTTTGTGTCCCATCAGCCAGCTGCCCTGCACCCTTGCTCAGGCCTGCTGCTCACTGGAGGTACAGCAGCGTTGCTCATTGCCCTGATGTCCCTAACTCGCTATCCCAGGCCTTCAAGCAATCTTCCTCCCTTCTGAACTCTGGTCTTCTTACTCCTATTTTCTGCCTGAGCTATAATCCACCTGGTCTTCCTTTACAAGAGCAAACTCAGGCTTCCTCTCCTTACCTAGAAGCTCAGGTCCTGCTCTTTGCTTGCTTGCTGAGAATGGAGTCTCCAGAAAATCTCAGCTCAGACTCTGGAATCGCAGTCTTCCTAACGTGAACATGCTGACTGTGCTCTGCAACAGTCCCCTCTGGCCCCTTTTTCTTCCACTATAAACTATCCTGGTGTGATGGTTTAGGCCTGGCTGGAGGTCAGATGCCACCAAAGCTGCTCTGTCACTGCCCTTTTCAGCTGGACAGGGGAGAAAATATATATGGAGAGGCTCAGGAGTGGAGATAAGGACAGGGAGAGATCATTCTGCAATGAGAGTCACGGGCAAAACAGACTCAACACAGTGAAGGAAAGAAAACTCCCTGATTGACAGCCCTGTCCTGCACCCCAGTGACACCAGAGTCGGGTGATGAGAAGTGTGACCAGAGCTTGAAGCACCTTCCCCCACCCTCCCTTCTCAGCAGACTGCACTTTAGTCAGGATTTCACTCCCTTCTTCCCCCCGTTGTGGCACAGGGAGGGGCAGGGACTGGGGGATGGGGCTTTGCTCAGTTCCTTGCAAGTTGGTTTCCTTTTTGGCTGGGGGGGGCATTCATTCCTCACCCCCTTCCCCTGCTGCACCCTGGGGTCCCACCCATGGCAGACAGTCCTCCACCAGCTTCTCCAACCTGAGTCCTTTCCCACGGGGCTTCAGCTCTTCCCCAGCTGCCCCAGCGTGGGTCACTGCTATGGGTGCAGTCACAAATCAGAGACTGCCCCAGCCTGGTCTCCCACAGAGCCACAGGCTTTCTTCCCCTCCGAGCAAACCTACCCTGGTGTGGGTCACTCTCTCCATGGGCTGCAAGTTTCACTGCCAGGAACTTGCCCCAACGTGGTCTTCCCACAGGGTCACAGCATCCTTCAGGTTTAGGGGGATCTCTGCTCCACATCATCATCCATGGGCTGCAGGTGGGGTCTGGGCCTGGTCCCTGGGCTGTGGGGGGACACCCGCTCCACCATGGGTTTATCCAGGGGCTGCAGGGGCATCTTTCCCTCAGGCACCTGGGGTGCCTCCTCCCACCCTTCCCTGGCCTTGGTGCCTGCACAGCTCCTCACATCTTCTCTCTCCCTTCTCTGGGGGCACAAAGCTGCTGTTTGTGTTTTTCCCCCTCACTGTGATTCCCAGAGGCGCTGTGACCATCGCTGATGGGCTCTTGGTCAGCAACGACTCTGGCCCCGAGTCAGCTGGTGTTTGCTCTGGTGTTTGCAAGAGCCTCTGGCTGCTTCTTGCAGAAGTCCCCCCTGCAGCCTGCCACCCCCCTCCTCCACCAGAACCCAGCCACCCAAAACTACGACACCTGGTCATTCACGTGAGTAAATTATTGTTCTGTACCAAGTTCTTGCTATCTCAGCCCTGGGACGGTCTGTAGTAGCTGCTGATCTCAGTGGCAGATCCTTGGTGGCCTGACCAAGAGGGGCCAATTACCTTGAATTCCTCCTGGTTTTAAAAAGATATGAAAGAACCCACATTCTGGGAATTGCTTTGCAGCAACATGTGTCTGTCTGCAACAGAGCAAGGAACCAACAAAGGACTTGATGAAACATGTGTTGTACCAGCCTGATTGTTTTTAGAAAGGTCTTAACAGAGATTACTCCAGCAGAATTCATGATACAGCATTGCAAGGAGAATAAAGGCAGCTGTTAGGACACAGTCCAGTGTCACCAAAAACCATCACTAAACCTCGTTACACCTGTGCAGCATTGTCGTGGTTCCCCCCGGCTGTGGGCCGAGCTCCACACAGCTGCCTGCTCCTTAAAGGAAAAGAGCAGGGGAAGAGGGAAAAAGGGGGAAACAAGGGAAGGGAAAAGGAAGGGGAAATAACTCCAAACCCAAGAAACTAAGAGGCCCGTGGGTTGGGATAAGGAGAGTTTACTGAGAGAACAGAAAGATCAAATATCCCAATGCTAACAGGACTTTAGAGCAAAAGAAGATGAAACTCTTGATCCCCAAAGCAGTTTCTCCCCGACCCACACAACTCAGGTACCACCCAGAGCTGTCCCGCAACCCGACCGTCCCCCCAAGCAGCACGCGTCCCGCCACCGCCCCTCTTCTTCCTCCCCTCAGCCCCCCGTTCTCCTGGGCAGGACGTCATTGCCATGGAATACTCTCTTTGGCCCCTCTGGGTCACCTGTCCTGGCTTCGCCCCTCCTTTCTCCTGAAGAGAGAAATAGGAAGAAGCTGAGAAAGTCCTTGACTGTCTGACTGCAACTAAGAACATCAGGGTGTTCTCAGCACTGCTTTCATTGTAACTCCCAAACACAGCATCCCATCAGCTGCTGCAAATGGAGTTAACTCTATCCTGACTGAAACCAGGACAAGCATTAGAAGCTGTTCTCTGTTGTGGCGCAGGGTGCAGGGGGTCACCCCACCTGATGTGCACACTGCAGATTCTACAGCATCCAGGTTACATAAAGTTACATATATTCTTTTTACGTCTTGGAAAAGGCCATCTTCTGATAAGCTTTTATTGGAAGTTATTTGCATATTCTCCTCCCCATCACACATGCTCAGGGACTGGAGTTGGTGGTCCTTGAGAGTCTCTGGTGGTGTTGGTGGTCGCACTGCTGTGCTCACTAGATGATCCTTCCCTGGGCATGTGCCGTGTCTCCAGCCTTGTGCAATGCAGCTCAGAATCACCTGCTGCATGTCCAACATTCCTCCACCCACCATTAAGATGGGGCAGGGCTGTACCAGGAGCACAGGACACTGTTCATAGTTTATTCCACCCTTGTGGGTACAGAGTTACCCACAACTCAATCACTTTGGTTACATTTAAAATGTTCACTCTTAAATTTAACCTTTAAAACGATTCGGTTTGCTGGTTGTATAATCTTCCCAATATTCTTAACCTAAACCAATCATTGTCCAATTCTACTTCACTGATGGAACTCTTGATACTAAAATCAGGATGGGAAGGGGAAAGATATTATTAGCAGCCTGACTGGTGCGTGATGATCTAGTTTCCCAAAACATAAGACACAGTCGCCTAATTCTTCCCTGGGGATGTTGCTGTGAGTCCCTCCTCCTCTAAACCTCTGCTCTAGGTTCACGCAACAGCTGCTCGGCTATTGATCCAGGTGACCCTGGAGGCAGTCCTGCTGAATGACCCTGGGATACTGTGCCAGATCATAGAATCATAGAATTGTAGGGGTTGGAAGGGACCTCGAGAGATCATCGGGTCCAACCCCCTGCCAAAGCAGCTCCCTAGGACATTTCACTCAGATAGGCGTCCAGACAGGGCTGGAATCTCTCCAGAGAAGGAGACTCCACACCCCCTGGGCAGCCTGGCCCAGGGCTCCCTCACCCTCACTGGGGAAAAGTTCTTCCCCAGCTTGGGGGGAACTCCCTGTGCTCCAACTTGCAGCCATTGCCCCTTGTCCTGTCCCCACAGACACTGAGAAGGGGCTGGCTGATTCCCCCTGCATCCCCTGCTTAAGATAATTATAAACGTTAATTAGGTCCCCCCTTAGTCTTCTCTTCTCCAGGCTGAACAGTCCCAATCTTCTCAGCCTTTCCTCACAGGGGAGATGCTCCAGGCCCTTAATCATCTTCATAGCCCTTCTTTGGACTCTCTCCAGGAGATCCCTGTCTGTTTGATCCCAGGGAGCCCAGCACTGGACACAACACTCCAGCTGGGGCCTGAGCAGGGCAGAGCAGAGGGGGAGGATCCCCTCCTGTGACCTGCTGCCCACACTCCTCCTGATGCCCCCAGGATCCCATTGTCTCTCTTAGCCACCGAGGCACACTGCTGGCTCATGGACACCCTGTCACCCACCAGGACCCCCAGGTCCTTCTCCACCGAGCTCTTCTCCAGATGATGCTGTGAGGGTTTCAAGGGATATCCGAGGGCATCCTTTATCCATCATGGACAGCTATAAGCCTCCAAGCAGTGAAGTCCTCATTTCCAGGGGTGGGCTGGTGCTCTGTTTCTTTTACTGCGGTATGAACACCACCGATGTCTCCGGTAACATTTCACCTCATCACGTCACAGCCAACTAACATCTGTATTCACAAAGTTCACACGCTTTCGTACTCTCCAGCCCGACTGGTACAATAAGGAAGGGACCTTCCAAACACCTTCGTATCTGAGCATCAGGCGGCGCCTCTGTGCAGCGTGAGGTGTCCGGTACCCTCCCTGCCCGCCGCCGGTGCCTCCCAATGCCACCAGCCGCTCCCAGCAGCCCTCCCCCACCCCGGCACCCTGCCCCGGGGGGCTCCTCACACACGGGCTTCCCCTTACACACGGCGCTGTCCGGGGAGCGGGCTTGACCGCTCCCTGGGGAGAGGGGCCGGGCCCTCCCTGCGTCGGCGCTGCCTTGGGCACCGGAGGAGCCGAGCCCCGCCCCAGCAGAAGCCGGCTGACACGGCGCTCCGGCACCCTCCGGCCTCGCCGCTGCTCCCGCCTCGCAGCTCCTCGGCCGCCTCCAAGGCCCCGGCCCCGCGTCCCGCCCCTCGGCCCGGCCCTTCCCGCGGCTCCTCCGGGCGCCAGGCGGCGCCGCAGCGCGGAGGGCGGAAGGAAGCGTGGGAGCGGCGATGGCGCTGCCCGGCGAGCTGTGGGCAGAGCTGCCGGCCGAGAAGCGCATCTTCTGCTCCGTGCTGCTCTTCTCCTGGGCTGTCTACCTGTGGGAGGCCTTCCTGGCGCACCGGCAGGTCGGTGGGGGCTCCGGCGGGGACAGGCGCCGCCGGGCCGCGCCGGGCCTGGCCTCAGGCGGGGGGCGGCGGGCCGGGCGCGGAGCGGGGCGGAGCAGCCCCGCGGCGGGGCCCAGGCCGAGCGGCGCGGGAGGCGGCTTAGTCTGAGGAGGGGTTGGCCCTGTCCCGGCCGAGGTGTCGGGGCAGCCCCGCGGTGTGAGCGCTCTGGGCGAGGGGAAGGGCAGCCCCGCGCTCGCCTGCGTCTCCATGCAGGGCCCGGGCCGGGTGGTGAAGCTCTTGCAGCTCCGCCGGCGGGGCTGGCGCCGCTCCCTGTGTCTGCTCGCACATGGCCCCACTCGGCAGCGCGGTCGGGCTCGGGCTGGCGGCACTGCCTTCCGTGAGCCAAAGCACCGGGCCCCGCTTGCTCCGGCAGGGTGCTGGGGACAGCTGCCGTGGCATCGGGGAGTCAGGTGAGTTCGGAGAAGGATCTGAAAGGTGCAGGTGCGGTGGGGAAACCAGCAGCCCAGCACCTTCATCCCCAGGACAGGTGAGAGAGCAGGAAGAGCAGAAATGCAGAAGCATACGAATCAGAGAAGACAGCTTAATAAGCAAAGGAGAGCCCGGATGTCAGGCCTCCCACCCCCTTCCTTCCTCTGCTTTAGTTTTTATTGCTGAGTGTAACATTACACAGCATGGAATGGCCCTTCAGGCAGCTCAGGCCAGCTGTCCTGGCTGAGTCTCCTTTCAGCCTCTTAGAATCATAGAATGATCTGGGTTGGAAGGGACCCCAAGGGTCACAGAGCTCCAACCCCCTGACACAGGCAGGGACACCAACCTCCAGGCCTGGAGCTACACAAGGTTGCCCAGGGCCCCAGCCAACCTTGAACACCCCCAGGGATGGGGCACCCACCCCCTCTCTGGGCAGCCCCTTCCAGCCCCTCACCACTCTCTCTGCAAAGAACTTCCCCCAGTATCCAATTTAAACCTTTCCTCCTCCAGCTTCACTCCAGCCCCCTTGTCCTGCCAGTCTCTGCCCTTGAACAAGCTGATTCCCCTCCTGTTCCTCTGCTCCCTTCAGGGACTGGCAGGCTGCAATGAGGTCCCCCCACAGCCTTCTCTTCTCTAGGCTGACCCAGCCCAGCTCCCTCAGCCTCTCTCCAGAGGGGAGCTGCTCCAGCCCTCTGAGCATCTCTGTGGCTCCTCTGACCCCTCTCCAACAGTCCCACATCTTTCTTGTCCTGGGGCCCCAGCTCTGGACACAGGACTCCAGCTGGGGCCTCACAGGGCAGAGCAGAGAGGGACAATCCCCTCCCTGTCCCTGCTGCCACCCCTCTGCTGATGGAGCCCAGGATCCCATCGTCCTTCTGAGCTGCAAGAGCCACTGCTGGCTCATGTGAAGCTTCTCATCCACCAGAACCCCCGGGTCCTTCTGAGCACGGCCTGTCTCAAGGGGCTCCTCTCCCAGTCTGTTTATCTGTTTGGGATTCCTCTGGCCCAAGTGCAACACCGGACACTTGGCAGTGTTGAACCTCATTAGGTTCCCCTGGGCCCACCTTTCCAGCCTGTCCAGATCCCTCTGGATGGCTTCCTTTCCCTCTAGCCTGTCTCTTGCCCACCTTCAGCCTGGGGAAGCCTTGACATTGTTAGGCAGTAGCCAGAACACACACGTGTGTGATGAGCACTGCTTTGGCCTCATATGCAACATGTACTGCTGCTCTGGGGGACAGTGCTTGTGGTACAGTAAGTCATATTCTGTGGAAAAATTTCTGTTAGAAAATAATAATTATTCTTAAGTTTTGTATTTGGGTCTTGATAGAAAACAGGATTTGGGGAATATCTGTGGGGTTTTAATTAATCTATTTTTATTTTCTGTGGTAGCCCGTGGGATCTTATTATGTGCTACTCTTAAATCTTATTTATCTCTTTTAAAATACTGGATGTAGACTTTAAATTTCTTTTTCAATGTTTCAGAGACGAGTGTATAGAACAACGACTCATGTGCCCCAGGAATTGGGACAGATCATGGATTCTGAAACATTTGAGAAGTCTCGCCTCTATCAGCTGGACAAAAGCACTTTCAGCTTTTGGTCAGGCCTGTATTCAGAGGTTGAAGGCACTGTAAGTACCTGAGCTGATCTGGCATTTCTATGGTTCTTTTCATGTTCTTACACTGTGGAACATTTCTATTCTCAGTGTCCCTGTGCAGCAGTGCCTTTGGCATTCTGGTGTCTCACGTCAAACACTGAAGTTTGGAAGGTCTGGGATCCTGTGCTTCTTGCTAATGGCTGCATTTGCCACCTAAAAAGAGGAATTCTTCGGACAGCACTTAATTTCTTTATCCAGTGCTGAGTCATAGTGCACAACTACAACTTACATTGTTGTGTTTTATGGCTTCCTTAGCCAAAGAATTAAGTAAGATTACAGTTATTTTAAATTGTTCCAAATACAGATCTTTTTGTGTTTGCAGGGATGCAACTACTTTCCTTTTTAGATAAAATATGTTAGAAGGTAGGAAAAACACTTGTAAGAACAGGAAGAGCACCAGTGGATACTTCAATGTAACAACAGTTACCCTGGGAGATAATGTTCACATATATGAAAAACACAGCCAGTGAGGTAGAGCAAAGTGTTCACATGGGTGACCTGCACAGAGTGGGAAGGGAAACCTTTCCTGATTTCCTGCTGAAATGCCCTGCTCATCAGTGGCACAACTGGGTCAGAAAGGGATCCTGACATGCCTGGTACTGCAAATGTCATTAGAGTGTTTGTTACCTACTTCGTGTGATGACTTCAAGGAAGCAGAAAGGTTAGTTATAAAAGATAATGAAAATAACAGTGTAAGTCATGTAACTGCCTCAGTGTGGTGTGAAACCAGTACTTGAGAATCGTGACCCCTCTTAACTTCTGCATTTCCTGACCTCTCTGTGCAGCCTGACCTGCACCTCATTCGCTCTGTATGAACCTGTACAGATGTTCTCTGTGTGTGTCAGTGTGGCTGATGTTCTTTCAGAGCATTTTGGTGAGGAGAACTCCAGTCAGTTTCCATATGAACAGGTTTTATGTTTTCTCCTGACTTTAGAGGGTACATTGCATTTGAAAACTGAAGCTGTCCTCCAACAGTGGATTAGTAGACAGGGTGAGATGGTACAAGCTAGCAAGTGCAACAAGACAAAAACTTCTGAAGCTTTATCTTCATTTCAAGAGCTGTAGCCAAAACAAGTTCCCCTTTTTTTAAGGAAAATAGGTGTGATTGGAATGAGCCTCTCTTGCCACTGAATTTAGTGCTCTGCTAAACAAAGAGCTGTGTCAGGAGACTGTGCTTATCTTCACTCAGGCCTACTGTTGTTAAGGTCTCCACAACATCCTGGCTTGTACCAGAAACAGTGTGGCCAGTAGGACCAGGGCAGGGATCGTCCCCCTGTACTGGGCACTGGTGAGGCCTCACCTTGAGTGCAGGTTCGGGTCCCTCAGTACAAGAAGGACGTGGAGGTGCTGGAGTGTGTCCAGGGAAGGGCGATAAAACTGGTAAAAGGTCTGGAGAACGAGTCTTAGGAGGAATGACTGAAGGAACTGGTGTTGTTTAGCCTGGAGAAAAGGAAGCTGAAGGGAGATAACTACCTTTCTGTGCTTTACAACTACCCAAAAGGAGCGTGTGCTGAGATGCTGTTGGTCTCTTCTCCCAAGTAACAAGTGACAGGACAAGAAGAAATGGTGCCAAGTTGTGCCAGGGGAGGTTTAGATTGGAGATGAAAAAGAGAGGAAAAATTTCTTTAGCACAAGGGCTGTTAAGTACTGGAATAGGCTGCCCAGGGAGCTGGTGAAGTCATTGCTGGAGGTTTTGAAAATGTGTTGAGTTGCTGCTTACGGACATGATTCAGTGGTGGGCATGGCAGTGTTGGGGTATGGATTCAGTGATCTCAAAGGTCTTTTGTGACCTAAATGATTCTCTGAATCTATTAAGCTGACAGCTGTTTAAGGTGTGCACAGGTTCTTCTCTAGGTGTGTTTTGGGACTATCAGATTCCAGCAGAGCTGAAGTGGCCATACTGAGCTAACGGCCTCTTGCTGCTTCCTCAGAGCATAAACTACATCCCTCATTGGCTTTGGGAACAGCCTGTACTGGCAAGAGGCTGTTGTGGCCCAAGTTGATGAAATTGCATGATGGTTTTGCAACATTTTACTTTTAGTAGGTAGAAGTATGATTCATTAACTTGGCAAGTTAATTGGAGATGCTGTGTTAGACCTGGTATCTTGTTCTGTAAAAAAAAAAACATGAACCTTTGCCAAATATTCCAGGCTTTCTTCATGCACTGCCAGGATCAGAGTGGGACAGAGAGCCCAACTGTAAAACTTGTCTCATTTGACACCTAAAAGGGCCTTATCATGCTGGAATTCTAGTAGAGTAACATGACAGACAGTCTCATGTTGCCCCTGTGGTGTGTGTGTTTCCTTTCAAGATGATTCTCCTCTGTGGAGGAATCCCTTTTCTCTGGAATGTGTCTGGTCGGATCTCTGGTCATGCTGGGTTTGGACCAGAATATGAGGTAAGCAGTCTTTCCATTTTGGTGAAAACTTCTGGTCCATCATGTACACCATTATAATTATTTTAAATTAGTATTTTTAAGCTTGCATTTGCTTAAAGTGGGTTTTAGCTGCAAGTATGATACAGTGAACATAACAGGTATTTTCTGGTGAACACAGTGATTGGGTGGATCAGAGAACGGATACTGGGACTTTTAAATTACCTTACAAGTTAAAATAGCCTTGGGTGTTAAGAGCATACAAGTTTCAAACCAGCTTGAGTCAAATGAGGTGGTGGGATGGGGTTTTCAGGGCTTTTTATGAGGGTGTTGGCTTTTTACTAATCTGAGATGTGACCTTCCTGCACAGGAAAAAGGGATGAAATTTGAGGCTACTTTTTGTGTTGTCTTTGTGCTGTGGATGAGGCATCTGTGCAATGTCTTCTCCCAAACCCTTAGCTTTTATTGGCATGCTTTATCAGTATATTTTTTTTCTTTCTTTAACACAGTGAGCTATTCCAGTGACCATAATATAATTGTCACAAACATGTTATTTCTGTGAAATTATCTAGACTCACCTTCTAACCAATTTCAGTTAAACCAGTTACATAAAATGCATTGTTAACATCTGACATATTAATATTTGTACAAGTAAATATCAATGTGGGTTTTTTGTTTGTTTTTTGTTTGTTTTCTTTCAGATTGTTCAGTCATTGGTATTTCTGCTGCTTGCAACACTCTTCAGTGCAGTGACTGGTCTCCCATGGAGTTTATATAACACATTTGTCATAGAAGAGAAACATGGCTTCAATCAACAGGTAATGCAGACAGCCCTTACACTGACCTCACACCTTCACTTGGTTTTAGTTGGTTAGATGGCACCTGTCTGTGACAGAGATCATTAGTTTTAGGAACGTTTCCACTTGCACTGCATAAGAGCAATGTCAGTTTGTGAGTGTTGCAGAAGTCCCTGGGCTGCACCAGAAGGTCTCTTCCTGAGCCTGTGCCTCTAAGGAGGGAGAAACATGTATTCAGGCAACAGAACAAAGAACACTTCATATGTCAGTTGTTCATTTTTGGATCAACTATTCTTTCAACTTCATATACCCTTCCTGAACAGTCTGGATCAGGAGCACAGAGCAGATGAAACAGAACCAAGAAATGATTTTCCTCCTCACTTTGTTCAGCTCAGAGATTTCTCGTATCAGCTGTTATGAGATTAGGTGCTTCAGCTCTTCATTTGTACTTCTAGGTACTCAGTATCAGTCCTGGGTCTCTTCAATTTCTCCCACCAACTTAGTTTAACCAGTTTCATGATCAGTTTCTCATGAGATCAATTTTTCTTTTGGGACAGGAACCTCAGTCTGTCTGGGACACGTCATTTGCCAGGTGATGCCAGAGCATCAGACTTGTTCTCTGCTTTTGGACCTAGTTAGTGTTTTCAACAGTACTTTCTGCTCCAAGGCTATTAGGAAATTTTTTGTTTTCTTTTTTAACACTAGAATGAAATTTGGATGGGTAGCACACGTGGGATAAAGCTGTCTGACTCACTTTAATTAGGATAGAGATGCTTTTTGTGGTGGTTCAGCCCCAGCCAGTGGCTGAGCACCACACGCTGCTTGCTCACTCCCACAGGAGAAACAGAGCCTCTGTGGGTTGGGATAAGGACAGTTTACTGACAAAATAACCCTGAAAGTAGAACAACAACTGCCAATAACACTCATACCTGCTGATAACCCAGAGTATCTTATCAACCCAACAATTACTGAGTGCTGCAGGACCCCAGTCCCACTCAGACTGCCCTGGAGGCACCTCAGAGTGCCCCTCCCCAGCCAGCCCCTTTTATGGGGAAGTGGTGTCAAGTGGTGTGGCAGACAGCCCAGGGTGACTCACCTGCGCTGTGCTTGCTGCTTGTGGAGATTAGCTCTGGCCTGGCCAGGACATTATCCACTGCTTTTTCCACACCATCTACATCATGCCCAGATCTTACATTTTCAGTGCACTTGGGGGGTTCATAACATCATTTATCTGTAATTTTTGCCATCTGCCATGGACTGATTTTGTTATACACCAGCAATTTAGTGACAGTCCTTACCTAGAATTAAATCCCCTTGGGGTGCACACTGGGCTTCCCCATCACCCACCAAGTCCGCGTGGGTCCCTGAGCAGAAGCAGTCCCACGGGTGGGTTTGCCTTTGCCTGAAGCAGGAACAACCCAGACTGTTATCCCCTTCTACAGCAAGTAGGAGTTTGGATTGGGCAGGGCCAGCTGGATTGGTAGATCCCCTGGAGTTAACTAACCGTGTGGCTTTGGCTAAATGCATATCCCAGTTTTTTTAGGGTTCCACCACCCATTGCTTTTAGAGTGGTTTTTAACAGCCCGTTGTACCTCTCAACTTTCCCAGAGACTGCTGCGCAGTAGGGTCTGTGATACACGCATTTGAGGCCATTTTCTTTGGCCCAGGTGTCTATGAGATTATTCCAGAAATGAGTCCCACTGTCTAAATCAATTCTTTCTAGAATGCCATGTCACCAGAGGACTTGCTTCTCCAGACCCAGGATGGTGTTGCAGGTGGTGGCATGGGGCACAGGATAAGTTTCTAGCCAGCTGGTGGTTGGCTCTACCGTCGTGAGCACACACCCCTGGCCTTGGTGTGTCTGTGGCAGAGCTGTGTCCTCCATCTGCCAGGCCTCTCCAGATCCAGATTGCAGCTGGTGCCCTCCGTTCCACAGAGGCTTTAACCGCTTGGCTGGCTTGATCGAGGCACATTTCACATTCATGGATGGCCTGTGAGATAGTTCAGGTCCCTCTGGATGACATCCGGCCCTTTTGGCTTGTCAGCTGCACCACCAGCTTGGTGTCATCTGCAGACTTGCTAAGGGTGCACTCAACGTCACTGTCAGTGTCACTGATGAAGATGCTAAATAACACTGGTCCCAGTACAGACCCTTGAGGGACACGGCCTGCCACAGATCTCCACCTGGACATCCAGCCACTGACGACTGCTCTCTGGATGTGACCATCCAACCAATTCCTTATCCACCAAACTGTCCACTCATCAAGTCCGTATCTCTCCAGTTTAGAGAGAGGATGCTGTGGGGGACAGTGCCAAAGGCTTTACAGCAGTCCAGATAGATTACATCTGTCACCCTTCCTGTGTCCACTGAGGTGGTCACCCCATCCTGGAGAGCCACCAGGTTGGTCAGGCAGGACCTGCTCCTGGTGAAGCCATGCTGACCCTCTTGAATCATCTCTTCCCTTCTCCACCAGAACCCAGCCAAGCAAAACTATTTCAGATCTTTAGTGAACGAACCGAACTCACAGCTGGCACCAGTGCAGACTTTGCAATTTCTAGCAATGATTCTCACATGATCTTCAGACAGACTCTTCCTTCCATGGGAGGGGCTTGCTGAAAGGGAGGGGTTTTCTTTCCAGACAAGTTCTGGATCTTTAATGTAGTGGGGGCTTTTTAATGCAACTTTGTTGGGAAGGATCTTTACAGAACAACCCCCTCATTTCTGTGTCTGTCAGTACTGAAGCAAACATTTCCAGAAAAGCTAGCTGGGTGTCTAACTGTGCTGCAGAGTCACTAGATCAGACTCATTCAGGTAGAGGTATTTGAAATTTCTATTACTTCTGTTAAAGTTAAGCTATTTTTAAGACCCAAGACAGCTATGTGAGTTGTAACTATAAGTCAAGGGAAGCTTGGAGTAATAGGGCCATTAGATCTAAAAATATTTAATAGGATTTCTAAATGTTTCCAGTTAAGACAGTCTGCTCAGTGATGGCTCAAATATAAGTTGGAGGCAGCTGTTCAAAGAGAACAATTTCTACAGTAGCTGTGTTGCTTTAAGAGTTTTTTAGTCTCTAAAAATCCATAATGTCTCAGATAGGGTCTGGTAACGGGATTAAGGGACAGACAAGCTTAAATTTTCCTTTCTTCCTCTACGTCCTTTTAAGTAAGTACATCTGTGCAATACAGAAGGGTTCAGGTCTGATCTTACTAAGGAAGAGTGCAACTGCACGGACTGGAGTCCACATGGATGTAAAGAGCCACAGGTACCAGGAGAGGAGGGGAAAATCTTCCACCTTTGCATAGCTGACTCTGATTTCCTTATCACACTGATACTGCTGTTTAATGATTTGTTGTTTTGTTTCTGTGCATCCCCTGAAGAGATCAGATTATTAACCACACTGACACCTCAATATTTACATTTAATATGTCACTGATCTTCTTTCTTTACAGACACTGGGGTTTTTTTTTAAGGATGCTATCAAGAAGTTTGTCGTGACTCAGTGTATTCTGTTGCCAGTGACATCCCTTCTGCTTTACATTATTAAAATAGGGGGAGACTACTTCTTCATCTATGCTTGGCTCTTCACATTGGTTGTTTCCTTGGTGAGTATGAAATGTGTTTGGGTTTCTTTCAATTGCTAGTGTACTTGCATGGCTCAGGGTGCTGTGGTATAAAAACAGAACTGAAAGGAGATGGAGAAAAATCTAAATCTGGGAGTTTTAGTATCTACAAATATTAACAATGTGTCTTGCTCTCAGTGTGCTTGTTCAGGAATACCAGCTCAGACTTTCTCCAGATTAATGTGGTTATCTTAGATTTTGTCTGTTTAATACTGAAGTGTCTTCATCAACTGAAAAATAAACATTCAAAAAGCTTTATAATAGATACTGGAAATACAGCACTATGTGGTGATAGGTTTTCCTCCTTCTTAAATACAGAAAGGGCACAAGGACAACTGCCAGCAGGTTGGCAAGACAGGGCAGAATGTGCTTTAAAATATATATTGTAAAAAAAAAAGTGCATTATCTCATATGAGAAACATCATGAATGTTTCTGAACTTTTCTGAATGTGAATATTAATATATTGTGTATATACAGCAGGCTTTGATGTCTTCTATTATTACTGTAAATTCTGAGGGCTGTATTTTTTCTTTCTATTCCAATGTAGTTCTGTCCTGTCTTTCTGCTGACCCAAGGAAGAAATTACAGCAGTACTGTTGTACATATTAGTTCATTTTTATATGAAAAGCACCCCTCAGCAAGTGAAGGAATTGTTTCATTACCATAGTGGAATAAGCCTGACATGTTGGTCCAACAAGAAATTTGGGTCAGTGAGACCCTAATTCTTGTCTCAAGTTCAGACTTTCTGGTTGAACTTGAGTGCCTGAGTAGGAAATCATGATTGCTTGCTTTCTTAAGCTTCTCTTTAATGATTTAAATAGGTGTTTGTTTATTTGTTTTTCTTTTCCTTCTCCCCACTGCTGCTAGATACAGATCCCTTTTATGGCTTGCTTGGGCTTTCAGTTTGTGAGCTTCCTTTCTAGAACACAGGCATTAGATGGCCAGGTTTGTACAAAAACGTGATCATAGTGCTACATGGGAGGTCCCTGCAATTAATGCAGGAAAATCTAATTTCACCCTTGATCAGTGCAGCTTACAGGAATATTTCTCACGTGGCAACACAGGAGCTTAAATCACAACTGCAAAGTCTTTTTACAGTCCTGTTGTTATGGGACATGGATCTCGTTACTGGAATAGTATTTGTTCCTTACTTACATTTTTCTTTATTGATGCCTAACATATAACTGAAGTAAAACCTGTGTGGATTAGTGCATTTCTGTATGGCCACTATTCCTGACATAGCACAGTTAGCAGTTCTGTGTTTCTGAGGAATCTGATGGCAGTAGTGTAGTAGCAGATGTGCTCCACTTTAGGTGGTAAGTCTAGCTTACAGTTCCTTTGAGTTCTTTCAAGCTTTTTTGTTTGTTGGCTTAATTTTATTTATATTTTCATATAAATAGAATACATATATATATAAAAATTATAATTTATACAGTGTTCTGCTGTGTTCTGTTATGCTGGCTCCTGCTCTCTGTAGTGTTGTTATGCTGTGATATCTTCCCTTTTTTGTCCTTGAATGTATTCTGAAAAATCGTGGTGGTAGGTCTTAAACATGCCAGTTCTCATGGATTGAAATGACTGTTACAGAAAGATTGGTGTAGACTCTAGTAAGTACAGCTGGGAGAATTGTTCCTTTTCTTTGAAGTTTTGCTCAGCAGTACTCACAATGCTCACAATTCAGCATTTGAGCTACAACTCTCTCAACTTGAGCGAAACAGTTCTCCCAGCTTAGTCTAGTTTAGCCTTATTTGTAAAATTGGGGGGATACTGGTTCCTCCTGTGATACCCAGTTGTCGTGGTTTCCCCCGGCTGTGGGCCGAGATCCACGCAGCTGCCTGCTCCTTAAAGTAAAAGAGCAGGGGAAGAGGGAAAAAGGGGGAAACAAGGGAAGGGAAAAGGAAGGGGAAATAACTCCAAACCCAAGAAACTAAGAGGCCCGTGGGTTGGGAGAAGGAGAGTTTACTGAGAGAACAGAAAGATCAAATATCCCAATGCTAACAGGACTTTAGAGCAAAAGAAGATGAAACTCTTGATCCCCAATGCAGTTTCTCCCCGACCCACACAACTCAGGTACCACCCAGAGCTGTCCCGGAACCCGACCGTCCCCCCAAGCAGCACGCGTCCCGCCACCGCCCCTCTTCTTCCTCCCCTCAGCCCCCCGTTCTCCTGGGCAGGACGTCATTGCCATGGAATACTCTCTTTGGCCCCTCTGGGTCACCTGTCCTGGCTTCGCCCCTCCTTTCTCCTGAAGAGAGAAATAGGACACCAGTTCATATTTCAAGTCTTTAGTCTCAAGGGCTTTAAAAACTGGCTTTTTCATAGAAAGATTAAGCCGAAATTTTAAAAGAACTGGTAGTTTCAAGATTGGAAGAAGGTAGAGGGAACAGTCGGCCCTCATTTGTACACCAAAAGTGAAAGGTTTTTTGTCCTGGTTTCAGTCAGGATAGAGTTAACTCCATTTGTAGCAGCTGATGGGATGCTGTGTTTGGGAGTTACAATGAAAGCAGTGCTGAGAACACCCTGATGTTCTTAGTTGCAGTCAGACAGTCAAGGACTTTCTCAGCTTCTTCCTATTTCTCTCTTCAGGAGAAAGGAGGGGGCGAAGCCAGGACAGGTGCCCCAGAGGGGCCAAAGAGAGTATTCCATGGCAATGACGTCCTGCCCAGGAGAACGGGGGCTGAGGGGAGGAAGAAGAGGGGCGGTGGCGGGACGCGTGCTGCTTGGGGGGACGGTCGGGTTCCGGGACAGCTCTGGGTGGTACCTGAGTTGTGTGGGTTGGGGAGAAACTGCATTGGGGATCAAGAGTTTCATCTTCTTTTGCTCTAAAGTCCTGTTAGCATTGGGATATTTGATCTTTCTGTTCTCTTAGGAAACTCTCCTTCTCCCAACCCACGGGCCTCTCAGTTTCTTGGGTTTGGAGTTATTTCCCCTTCCTTTTCCCTTCCCTTGTTTCCCCCTTTTTCCCTCTTCCCCTGCTCTTTTACTTTAAGGAGCAGGCAGCTGCGTGGATCTCAGCCCACAGCCGGGGGGAAACCACGACAGTTTTTTCTTAGCTTCCTTTATGCCAGGCACTGATTGGTTTATTCTTGTCACCTTTTCTTTAAAATATATATTGTAAAAAAAAAAAGTTGTATGATCTCATATGAGACTTTCTGACTATCCATTTTATAGTCTTTACCTAGCAAGTTTAGGCGAAGGAAGAGAGATGGGTGTGGAGTATCTAACCCTCAGTGTAAAGGTGGTAACCAGAACATCCTCAGGTGATGCTGCATTTCTTTCTCTGGCACTTTCCTATCACAAACGAGTATTTTATTTTTGCTTTCCCTGCCCCTCCTAATTAAGCTCTCCATGTAGATTTTTATTCCCTCCAACAAGGGTTGGCCTGTTTTACACAATAAAAGCTAGAAAATGCAATGTGATGTGTCAGAGCTACAGACTAAAAGATTATGCAGCATGACATCATCTTAGCAAAAAATGAGTGGATCTCTTTTTTTTCCCCTTCCCCCAAGGATTAAGCCCATGCCCAGACCATTAGTGATTTTTCAGGTGTCTTGGAATGTCACTGCAGCTTTATGGGGTGTTGATCATAGTTTGAGGCATTAATGCTGTGAACATTATTTATTAACATGCAAAGTAACCTAAAGAGCTGTTGGTTTTACCATTTAAACATTCTCTTTAGGGTAATATTCCAGTTGTAATCACATTCCTTAACTCTGTATTCATAGAGTTGCATCTTTCTACCAGTCTGTTGTACCTGCTGATACCAAGGGATGACACAAAGATCAGAGATAACAACTTAAAATTTAGTCCACGCATATTACGTGGTCTGAGAGGTGTCTGGACTGAAACAGGATTTCTGCTCTATAAAATACCCTTCTACACTTGCTGCAAAATACCTGCTGAGGTTTAACAGTTACAGTAAGGAAAATAACTCTGCTAGTTTGTTTCATAGTTATGCCTTCACTTGCTGTGGCTTTGAAGAAGTCATTTTCCCTAGTTTTAGATTTCATTGGGCTTTTTCAACAGTGAAGATGCTTTCAGAAGTCAAGGTACTTGAATGCCCAGGGAGGTGGTGGAGTCTCCTTCTCTGGAGATATTCAAGACCCGTCTGGACGCCTATCTGAGTGAAATGTCCTAGGGAGCTGCTTTGGCAGGGGGTTGGACCTGATGATCTCTCGAGGTCCCTTCCAACCCCTACAATTCTATGATTCTATGATTCTATGATACTTGTTTACTTGACAGGTACAATACCCTGCCAAGATAGCTTTGAAGTGAATGTTGATGTCTGTTTGCCTTTCACGTCCTGTTGCTTTTTTGCAAACTGAAATGTAAACTTTTCCCCAGTCCTGTTCTTTAAAATAAATAAATAAAAATCACTTAGTGAAGGTCTAGAATGAGAGAACTGGGTTCAGCTTTCCTTCTGCTGCCAGTTTTAAGAGGTCCAGCAGGCACATTGTAGGGTTAATCTTTGGGGACCAGATGCTTCAGGCAGTTCATTAGTAGGACTGATGAAGGGTCACTATCTCCTGGTTCAGTGCCTGTTGCTGAATACTTCAGAGCTTTCCAGGATGGGTGAAGCGGGTGGAAGTGGCAGCCAGTCCCTGATAAGACCACTGCTTCCAGCTGTCATAGTGGCTTTGTCTTTTGCAGTTTGATGAACCATAGGAGTGAAAGCACTGTTTACAGGAATTCTTCTGAGGGCTTTAGGTTGTAATTAACCTGCACCAACCCTGTCTTCCTGTTGCCCATCTGACTGTCAGCAGACTAAGTACTTGTCTTCATAGATGGGATGACCCATCGAGAGCCTGGCTATAGGTCATACTTCATACAGGACTTGTCTTTATCAGGCTGTTTTCTGAATTGGTGCTCCCTTCTTGTGCTGTCTCATGCTGGACCTTCAGTACTAAACAGATCTCTATTTTTGTACTCTCTGGATGTGTTTGCAGGTGCTGGTCACAATCTACGCAGACTATATTGCTCCTTTGTTTGACAAATTCATTCCACTTCCTGAGGGAGACCTCAAACAAGAAATTGAAACCATGGCAAAGAGCATTGACTTCCCACTGACCAAGGTGTATGTTGTTGAAGGTGAGGGGGTTTAATTTTTTTTTTTTTAACAAAAAGTCTTTGTTGTTTTGAATTGGTGGATTTTTAGCTTTGGTTGTGGGGGCTGTAGCAGGCCAGCTGCTTGTATTCCTCAGCTGTTGTAATGCTGTAAACTTGTTGATGGCTGGACCATTCTCCTTTTTTTTTTTTTTTCTTGAGGTCAGAAAAAACAAAGCTTAATATACAGCCCTAACTCAGGATTTCACTGGAAGTATTGTCTTGGCTCTATGGAATATGAATACAGGACAGTCAGAACTTTAAACCAGAGGGAAAAGGTGTTGGGATTTCTTTTCTTTTTTTCTTTTTTTTCCTTTTTAGTCTCAGTTTAGCATGAATTCTCTCCAAATCTTTGGTGAAACAAGTTGAAAAAGTTCTGAAAGTTAAAAACACCTATTCCTCCTTAGAGTGTTCGCCAGGATGGTTTCTTATGGCATGGCTGGGCTCACACCTTCTATTTGAGACTGGAAGTTTTTCACTTCCTAGTAATGAGTTTGTCATCCTCTTTTCTTAGGGCAGGGGATATAACACGAAGCATGCCAGCTGCCATGGGACTTTCTCTCCACCTCCATCTTCATAGAGCACTTCGCAGTTTGACATTTCTATGGTTCCTCATTTGCTCCCTCCTGAACTTGATTTTCATGACTTTTCTTTTTTAATCTGCCTGTCCCCTCTGCTCTCTGCAGCCCCCTCTGCTCGAGGCACAGGAGGAGGAGCAGGTTGTCTCATAAGCAGTCTGCCCAGCTTCCTTCACAGCACCGCACTGCTGCTGCTACCTCCTCCTCTCCCTCACTGGAGGGGTCACAGAAACACTCTCCCTGATTTCTCCAGGATCTGGCACTGGCTGGCTAGTGGTGGCCATTAAATGTTATTTCTTTCTCTCCTGACTGGTAAAGCTGAGGAGCAGCTGTGCAAGGTGGAGCTGGAAATCTTTTCTTTGTGAGGGGGCAGCAGGGGAAGGTCCAGCAGATTGGGTGTTCTTGTCCTCTTCCAACTCTTCCTTTCTCCTGACAAGCCCTGCCCCCCGCCCAAGGCCTTTCCATGGATCTGCTCGGGAACTGCTGGGAATTGTGTTGGATCTTCTCTGTGGTGACCATTCCCGAGCAGCGAGGGTTAGCGGAGCGATCCGGAGGGAGCTCTCGGGGGCGCTTTTACCACCCCACAAGACAACTGATGGGGAACAGGGTGCCGAACAGCTCTGTCTCACCCATGGCCTGAATGGCATGGGGAAAGATTTCAGTTTGTTCCCAATGGCTCCATTTCTCTTCCTCCCCTTCCTTCAGGAAAGTTCTTCTTCATTCATCAATTTGTCTTTTAAAACCTGTCCTGGTTTCAGTCAGGATAGAGTTAACTCCATTTGCAGCAGCTGATGGGATGCTGTGTTTGGGAGTTACAATGAAAGCAGTGCTGAGAACACCCTGATGTTCTTAGTTGCAGTCAGACAGTCAAGGACTTTCTCAGCTTCTTCCTATTTCTCTCTTCAGGAGAAAGGAGGGGCGAAGCCAGGACAGGTGACCCAGAGGGGCCAAAGAGAGTATTCCATGGCAATGACGTCCTGCCCAGGAGAACGGGGGGCTGAGGGGAGGAAGAAGAGGGGCGGTGGCGGGACGCGTGCTGCTTGGGGGGACGGTCGGGTTCCGGGACAGCTCTGGGTGGTACCTGAGTTGTGTGGGTCGGGGAGAAACTGCATTGGGGATCAAGAGTTTCATCTTCTTTTGCTCTAAAGTCCTGTTAGCATTGGGATATTTGATCTTTCTGTTCTCTTAGGAAACTCTCCTTCTCCCAACCCACGGGCCTCTTAGTTTCTTGGGTTTGGAGTTATTTCCCCTTCCTTTTCCCTTCCCTTGTTTCCCCCCTTTTTCCCTCTTCCCCTGCTCTTTTACTTTAAGGAGCAGGCAGCTGCGTGGAGCTCGGCCCACAGTCGGGGGGAAACCACAACAAAACCCTACATAAAATGGTTAAAACTTGTCGTGTGGTACAGCACACCTCAGCAGCGGGCAGGAGGCCGGGAGCATGCCCAACACTCCAGGGCAGGGACTGTTGTGGTGCTCAGCGGCTGGGCACGGCTCCACACCTGCATCTTCTTACCTGTTCCTCATGTCTTCACCCTTAACTACCTGCAGACAGAGCTCAGGGCAGAGCAGCATATTGGAAGAATCCTGAGTGGGTCCTTTGTCAGGAGAGCAGCACGTGCTCTGTGCAGATTCCTCTTTCCATTTTGAACCTGAAATTGCAATAGAATTTGCTCTTCTTTTGGTTAGTACATTTTCACATGAATTCTTGTGATTTTAGTGATTCTACTGAGAAGGTGTTACAGATTAAAAGAAACTCTTTCTCTGTTGGAGTCAGTAAATGAGATTGTTGTTACATAGATTATTGGAAAATATGCTTCCCCCTGCACACCCCTGAGTTTGTCTGTTGTTCATTTGGGAGCTTTGAAAGTTCATTTTGAAGAGTCTGTTGTATATAACATTGCTCAGTCTTCAGTGATGGGAAGATTCAGATCATGGTCTTCACTGTAAATTCCCCCTCCAGGCTCGAAACGTTCGTCTCACAGCAATGCTTACTTCTATGGCTTCTTCAAGAATAAGCGGATCGTCCTCTTTGACACCCTCCTAGAAGATTATTCTGCATTGAACAAAGAGTCAGCAGAAGGAGAAGATGGTGAGAATGAAGAGACAAAGTCTAAACCCAAAGTGAGTTCATTTTTGGTTTTCATCGTGTTGTTTATATTAACTTCTGGGCGAGAGAGAATCATAAGAAGGTTTGGGTTCAAGGGAACCTTAAAGACCATCTAGTTCCAACCCCCTTGCCATGGGCAGGGACACACTCCACCAGCCCAGGGTGCCCAAAGCCCTAGCCAATCTGGCCTTGAATACTGCCAGGGATCCAGGGGCAGCTACAGCTTCTCTGGGCAATCTGTGCCAGGGCCTCACTGCCCTCACAGAGGAGAAACACTTCCCTTATACCTTACCTAAATTTACCTTCTTTTAGTTTAAAGCCATTACCCCTTGTCCAGTCACTCCCTGCCCTTGTAAACAAGCTCTCTCCATCTTTCCTGGAGCCCCTTTAGGGACTGGAAGGCCGCAGTAAGGTCTTCCTGGAACCTTCTGTTCTCCAGGCTGAACAACCCCAACTCTCTCAGCCTGTCTTCACAGGAGAGGTGCTCCAGCCCTCTGACCATCTTCATGGCCTCCTCTGGACTTGGTCCAGCAGCCCCAGGTCCTTCTTATACTAGGGACCCCAGAGCTGGATGCAGTTCTCCAGGTGGGGTCTCATGAGAGCAGAGTAGAGGGACAGAATCCCCTCCCTTGGCCTGCTGGTCACGCTGTTTTGGACATGGTTGGCTCTCTGGGCTGCAGGTGTGTATTGAGATTTTTACCAGTCAATACGCCCAAGTCCTTCTCAGGGCTGCTCTCAATCCATTCTTTATCCAGCCTGTAGTTGTACATGGGCTTGTGCTGACCCATGTGCAGGACCTTGCTCTTTGCCTTGTCGATCTTCATAAAGTTATCATGGGACCTGCTCTCCAGCCTGTCAGGGTCTCTCTGGATGGCATTGCTTCCCTCCAGCATGCGCTGCACCGCACAGCTTGGCACACATACTGAGGGTGCACTTGGTCCCATGTCCATGTCACCAACAAAGATGTTAAACAGTGCTGGTCCCAACACCAACCCCTGAGGAATGCCATTCATCACTGGTCTCCTCTTGGACATAGAGCTGTTGACCATAACTCTTTGAATGTGACTGTGCAGCCAATTCCATACCCACTGAGTGGTCCATCTGTCAAATCCATGTCTCTCCAATGTAGAGACAAGAATGTCACATCAAGTCTATGATGTCAGACAGTGTCAAATGGTTTGCACAAGTCCAGGTAGCTGACATCTGTCAGTCTTCCTTTGTCCACCACCACTGCAACCCCATCATAGAAGGCATCTGTCAGGCACCATTTACCCTTAGTGAAGCCATATTGGGTGCCACCATTCATCACCTTATTTTCCACATGCCCAAGCAGTTTCCAGGAGGATCTACTCCATGATCTTGTCATGCACAGAGGTGAGACTGATCCAGTTTCCTGGGGGTTGTGTTTCCCCTTTTCCAGTCAGTGGGAACTTCACTGGACTGCCATGACTTCTCAAACATGATGGATACTGGCTTAGCCACTTCAGTTCCCTCAGGACCTCTGGATGCATCTCCTCAGGTCCCATGGACTTGTGCACCTTCAGGTTCCTTAGATGGTCTCAATCCTGATCTTCTCCTATAGTGGGTGTTCCATTTTCCCAGTCCCTGCCTTTGCCTTCTGTGGCCTGGGTGGTGTGGCTAGAGGCCTTGCCAGTGAAGACCGAGGCAAAAAAGTCACCGAGTACCTTGTCGTCCTTCATATCCCAGGTAACCAGCTCTCCTGTAACATTCTGGAGAGGGGCACGTTTACCCTACTCTTCCTTTTATCACCAATATGGCTAGAGAAACATTTTTGCCAGACTTCCTCTTTGTTGGGATGCATCACTCCTGAGCTTGGAGGAAGTGATCCTTGAGTACTCTCCATCTTTTCTTGGGCCCCTCTACCCTCCAGGGCTTTGGTCCGTGGTACTCTACCAAGCAGATCCCTGCAGAGGCCCAAAGTCTGCTCTCCTGCTGCTGCCCTCAGGATCTTGAGCTCCAGCATTCCATGGTCACTGCAGCCAAGGTTGCCCTTGAGCCTCACATCCCCTACCAGCCCCTCCTTGTTGGGGAGACCAGGGTCCAGCACAGCACCTCTCCTCATTGGCTCTTCTGTCACTTGCAGGAGGAAGCTGTCATCAACACATTCCAGGAACCTCCTGGATTGCTTATGCCCTGCTGGGTTGTCCTCCAACAACCCAACAACTGAGATGGTTGAAGTCAGCCATGAGGCTCACCATGTCTCTGATGTTGATGAGGTCATAGCCCTGCAGGCATGCATACCTCTCTTAACTCCTCTGGTTTGTTCCCCATGCTATTCATGTTTGCTTAGACACATTTCAGTTGGGTCCCTATGAAGCTGACTGACTGGCTGGAGTGGTTGGAATTCCTTTGAGGTACTTTATGAGTGTTTCCTTGTTGGTTCCTTTCACTTTAGGAGCCCCTGGCTCATCTCTCTTAAGACTTCAAGCATGCTGCGGTGTATCCAGCATGAGGGTCCTTGCTGGCACCCTGTCCCTCTAACTGCTGTGTCTCATGCAAGCCTGATATTCTCCCCCTCCCACTCAGAGCCTACTTTAAGGCTCTTTCAGTGAGCCCCGTTAGCTCCTGCACAAAGACCCTCTTTCCTCTTTGAGGAAGGTGAATCCCACCTGGTGGCAACAAGCCTGGTGCTGTGTAGGTCACCCCATTATTGAAACTCCCAAAACTGTGGTGGTGACTCTAGCCAAAATTTCCCCTTGTATTTTCTTAAGGTAAAGGTCCTGCCTGAGATACGAAACCCCAAAATCTGAAGATATCAACACTAAAGTATCCCTGAGCTGCTACCTGAAATTTCTGGGGCTGTGAGAGTGGTGCAGGTGGCACCAAAGAGACTAGAAAACCACAGGGGGGTTAATGAAAAGTTTGTGCCCTGTGTGTGAAAAATAGGCCTTGTGATTGTTTGAATCAGGGTCCTGTTGAGGGGTTTAACTCATGGTCCTTCTCTGGGCACCGTCATGCTGAAGGTTTCCTTTGAAGGGAACACTTTTCACTAACAGTGTCCTTTGTGTGTCCATTACTATATGCAAGAATTTTGGTGCAAGTGGCACACCTAGATTCCACGTGTACATCCTCCTCTGCCCTGCTCAAAGCCAGGGTGATGGCCTTTCATTGTCCTTCTCACTGACGTGTACATCCAGAGCCTGCTGTAACAGTTTCTGTGGCTTCAGAAGTGTAGGAATGGTTGAAACTACTGGAATGCTTTCTGGGGAGTTTGAAGGAGTATTTCTGAGAAGGAAGAACTGCCTCGTGCAGTTTATGTGTGTGGTGTTGTCCAGTCCACCTGTTACTCTGTTGGTGGTAGAATTCCCTCCATCCATGGTTTTATATGGCATCCTGCAGTAGTGGTTGATGAAAGCAGATGATTTTGAGCTCACCTGTTCTAGTCATAATGAGAATCACAGAATCTCCTGAGCTGGAAGGGACTCATAAGGATCATCAGGTCCAACCTCAGCTCCACACAGACCCAGCCCAGTCAGAGCTGGCACTGAGCGCATCATCCAGATGCTTCCTGACCTCAGCCCACCTCGGATACCTGCTGAGTGCTGAAGGAAGCAGGGACGGACTTTGTTCTCAGTTCTCTGCTGAAAGTCCATGGCTCTGAACGTTTGCTGCTGGTGTAATGACTTTTCTTGAGTTAAAAAACCCCAGAATGACAGCAAGGGATGGTAGGGAGAGAGTTTGGAAGGCAAATCTCCCAGAGTTCATCCAGGTTGACATCGGCATGTCTGTACACATAGAAATAAAAGCACACCACCTCATGGTAGAAACCTGGTTGAATTTAACAGTTTACTCTAGGAAAAAAATTACTTTTTCCTCAAGTACCTTCCTGAAAAAGGCTCAATTCCAAATGCTGTGTGTGTATTTGCTGGTAAAAGGAACAGCCTCACCTAGGGCCACGTAAGTGACCAAGGGAAAACCAAACTAATAAGGAAGGAATATATCCAGTTGTGTGTAGTCATGCCTAATCTTACTTCTGCTTTGTTATTCCCACAGAATAAGAAACAAGGATGTAAAAATGAAGAAGTTCTGGCTGTGCTTGGTCATGAATTGGGTCACTGGAAACTAGGTCACACTGTCAAAAATATTATCATCAGCCAGGTAATTTATGATAAATTGGTGGTTTTCCTAGAGGGTTGTGTAATTCTTGCTGTTTCCAGATGCTTCCTTCCAAACTTGTAACGGTTCCTTCACCCAGTGAAACACCCTGGGACAGAAAGTTGATTTTTATTTTTTTTTTCCTTTGCTGTATCTACAATGAACATTGCACTGGCCTTTTGTAATGGTTTCAGTCAGGATAGAGTTAACTCCATTTGCAGCAGCTGATGGGATGCTGTGTTTGGGAGTTACAATGAAAGCAGTGCTGAGAACACCCTGATGTTCTTAGTTGCAGTCAGACAGTCAAGGACTTTCTCAGCTTCTTCCTATTTCTCTCTTCAGGAGAAAGGAGGGGCGAAGCCAGGACAGGTGACCCAGAGGGGCCAAAGAGAGTATTCCATGGCAATGACGTCCTGCCCAGGAGAACGGGGGGCTGAGGGGAGGAAGAAGAGGGGCGGTGGCGGGACGCGTGCTGCTTGGGGGGACGGTCGGGTTCCGGGACAGCTCTGGGTGGTACCTGAGTTGTGTGGGTCGGGGAGAAACTGCATTGGGGATCAAGAGTTTCATCTTCTTTTGCTCTAAAGTCCTGTTAGCATTGGGATATTTGATCTTTCTGTTCTCTCAGTAAACTCTCCTTCTCCCAACCCACGGGCCTCTTAGTTTCTTGGGTTTGGAGTTATTTCCCCTTCCTTTTCCCTTCCCTTGTTTCCCCCTTTTTCCCTCTTCCCCTGCTCTTTTACTTTAAGGAGCAGGCAGCTGCGTGGATCTCAGCCCACAGCCGGGGGAAACCACGACAGCTTTCTGTGACCTCCTTCCTCCACTGGTTAGTAGAAAGGAACTAAGAAAGCATGTCTGCTGCCACTTCACTTTATCTCAGCAGCTTCTGATGTTGGGACACTTTTTTTCTTCTTCCCTGTCTCTTTGAATCTCAGGGCTTTCTGAGGGTCTATTTCCATCCCTGTGCAGGGATAGGATCCCATAAATCTTGTCCCCCAGCCTGCATTTTCTTTTAGGTGTTTGTCATCCTCTCTGAGAAAGCTTCTGAGTCTCGTTCTGGGAAGGCTGAGGAGGAAAGTGAGGGAGGATTTCAAAACCTGGCACAGGAGAACATTCTTACTCTTCTTGTGTTCTCATACCTCGTGATTATTACCGGTGAAAACTTTATTGTGCTAATCTTGGTGCATGCCCAGCAGGGGATGAACATGGGGCAGTCCCTAGAGATTACTACAACCTTGGCCTTTAAAAGGAGTGTCTGTGCTCATAGATACACCTCTGAACATTGCACGATACAGGCAGCTCCTCCTCCAAACTTTCTATCAAACTCATTTGTGTGCACCATCCCAGAAATGCTGTTCTGTTCTTTTCCCAAGGCTGTGCATAAGCAATCAAACTTCTGTTTAAGAAAATCTCTTTCCATGCTGACTTTTCCTTATCCATGTAACTGAACAGTTTAACGAGGCCCTTCTCACCTTGTGCTTTAAGGCAATTACCTTCTAACTTCTAACATCAGTGTTGATCCCCACTAACCTTCTAACTTCTAACATCAGTGTTGATCCCCACTAACCTTCTAACTTCTAACATCAGTGTTGATCCCCACTAACCAGCTGCTCTGCTAAGTCACATAACTTTTGTCTTTGGAGCCACTTTCTAGATGCTGTTATTTAGCTGTAACAGGTAGATTTCTATCTTCATTTCCAGAACACAAAGTCTCCTGCAATGTCATCCACTTTTTGTGTTGTTCGCTGTCACAGCCATTCCCTTTTTTTTTCTGTCCTGTGGCTTTTGATAGCAAAGAATATTCTGGCACTTTCCACATGAATCTAAAAAGACTAAACAGCCACTTGAATAGGTTGCAAAGGTGCTAGTTGCCCTGTCTTAGAAAGTGTGGTGAGGCCTGTGGAAAGCCAGGCAAGCACAGCACAAGTGTGGACTGTTTCCAGGAATAGAAGCATGACATAGCACAGGCATATTTTGTTTGGTTTTAAACTTTTTGGAACCTATTCTTAAATCCAAGAAGATGAATTCTACCTGTACTCCCTCCTTGCTTATCTTGTCTGCCTTTTCATCTTCCTTCATGACTGAGTTTTTTAGCTGACTGACAGGAAACAGTGTGTGTCTCGTTGCTGTGTGCTTGCAGGAAGCAGGCACAGGCCAGCTCTTTGGCTGGGTTTAGTGGGGTTTCCTCACAAATGTGTAATATGAATACGCCATGTTTTAGATTAAAAACTCCTCTTAATCAATAATTTTGTTTCCTTTCTCTAGATGAATTCCTTTCTTTGCTTCTTCCTGTTTGCTGTGTTAATTGGTCAAAAAGAACTCTTTGCTGCATTTGGTTTCTATGACTCCCAGCCTACCCTGATAGGCTTGATGATTATTTTCCAGTTCATCTTTTCACCTTACAATGAGGTAAATTATTTTCAACACAGAGATGCTGAAGTATTATCCTATTTAAGGGATGATTTTTATTTTGACTGGGCGGGGGGAGAGTTGAAGTTTCTAGGGGTTCTATCTGGTCTCACATGTTAATAAGTAGGCTTAGAGCTTCATGTTGGGTCAGAGTCCCTGTTTCAGGTGTAGCCTGAATACACCTTAGTTCAGATGATTCTCCAGCTAGTGATGTGTGGGATGTGGGAAGGAAGATACAGTAGTATTTAATGATACTGTAGAGAACTTGCAGATAGCTGAATTTTAAAATAATTTAAAATCTGTTTCTCTCCACAGGTTCTCTCCTTTTGCTTGACTGTGTTAAGCCGACGATTTGAGTTTCAAGCAGATGCATTTGCCAAGGAACTTGGGAAAGCTAAAGACCTATATTCTGCTTTGATCAAGCTAAACAAAGATAATTTAGGATTCCCTGTTTCTGACTGGATCTTTTCAATGTGGCATTATTCACATCCACCCCTTTTAGAAAGACTTCAGGCCTTGAAAGAAACAAAGCAAGAGTGACAGGAGTTGGTGGTGGTTCAGAGACAGTGCTTCCATCTCAGAAGCAAAGTTCAGAATGGCTTCTTAATTTCTTTTTAAAAATGGATAATGCCAATTAAGTCAACAATGCAATGTCAACAGCACCACAGATCTGAGAATCCTGAAACAGGTATTAACTTATAAATGAATGACTTTAAAACAAAACCAAAATTGTGGAACTTAATTTAGAAAAAGTACTGGGTGAAGCCCTCCCCACCCCTTATCTCCATGTCATAGTATAGACCTGTAAAGGCAGGAAAACAAAAGTAAAGACTTGGAAGCACATGTTTCTTTAGTTGGTTTATGCCTTGAGCATTGCTTTTGATCCCTTTCCCGTTCTCAGTGTTCTGCAAACTCCCCCAGTCTCAACCCTCTTCACAGTGAAGAGTGTGTGAGTGACTCCACTTCTTACATAGTAAACCGTGTACTCGCCACTCACTGGTTTATGTTGGAGAAAGTTGCTAATTCTCTGTTCTCCTCCCTTTTGCCTGTGAGAGGAATGATTAACAACTTTTCCATACCTCAGTTCCTTCATTTCTGTTCTTTGCTTATTTTTTTTTGTGTTTGTGGAAGTTGCTCAGTGTATCAGAGCCAAACTTCCATTCTGAGGGGGTTGTACTTTGCTCCTGGGAAGGTTTTCCATTCATACAAATCCAGCTGAAACAGTGGTGCTGAAATACTTCAGAAACCTTTCTCATGGGTGTTCTGATATAAGGAGCCCAACATCATTTGTTCATACAGGTCAGTGAAGGACAAAGTGAATAATTGTGGAAATAGATTTTGCATTGGTTATCTCAGGTTTTTCTGAGGAAAGATGGAATCAATTTTACTTTTATTGAAATAAAGGTTAAAGATAAGCTTGTACATGCCATACAAATGTTTTGGCCCAGACTGAATGCACATACTTCATAAAAGATGAGATTTTGTATCTGCAGTAAATTAAAAAGTTCTGCTCAGCTCTGTACAGAGAGAAATTCTCCTGGTTTCAGATGTGGGGGTATTCTCAGAGGTGTCAGTGGTAGCTAAACTCAGCCTTTCTGATCACAGGGGAAAATGCCTTGTAGGATTATGGCCATGATGATGTCTCAGGTGCAACAAGATACAGGATGTTCCTGGAAGCCCTTTGTATGCCTTATTCTGATTGTGTTTATACCCCAGTGAGTATGAAGCTAAACTACAGCTATGGATTTAGGAGACAGTTTCACAAATAAGGGGAGACCTTATTTGTCACAGTAACTGCATTTAATAAATGGCCCTTAATAAAAGGATTAACTTGAATCTGTCCATGCAGAAGGACAAATGCATCAAGTTTTGAGATGCTGGTTGGTGTAAACCTATAGAAAACACTAAATGCACTCTGAGAAAACTGTCTGTCCCACCCATCAGGTAAAACATACTGAAAAATTAATTTTGTGGCTATTTCAGAAATGTGCCTAAACACACAAAAGGAGAGTAAAGTTGGGGTAATGAGGGAAAGAGAGGTTCCTATGGAAACTTTAAATGCTTAGGCAAAGGTAGTGACCTCATGGCAATTGTCTGTTGCTTCCTTTTCTTCCCTGACACTGTTTGGAGTTGATTGCTAAATTCTTCCAGCTGGATTTCATCATCTAATGCCTCTGAAAAAGGGTTCAGTGTTGCTTCCAGTCTCCTCCAGTCACTTTTCAGCACTGGCACTGTCTGTCAGCATGTGCTGTCAGCCTTCTGCCTGTCACCACTATGGTGCAGGCATCTGGAATGCATCAGCTCCATATTGCAGACATTCTATAGCCTCTAGTTGCTGACTGTGTTCCTGAGGATGGTCAAAACCACATCTAAACCTTGCTGTGCAGCTGCTGCCTTCCCTGATACCTAAATCCTACACTGTCTGCACAGCCACATGACTAGCCAATACAGCCTCCCTTGTGATTGACGGCCAGTTTTGAGGAGAGAGGCAAGAAAATTAGCAATAGGGGGCTTTTGGTTTCTGTCAGTCAAGGCAAGGAAACCCAAAGCAGAACATCTCTGGCACTATGCTTAGACAACAGTGGGGCTAGTGGACACTGAGCAGCTGTGTCCTGCCCAAGGGCTGATAGCTTCAGCTTCCCACTGCCTGCCTCACAAGCTTTTTTAGGTGGTGCAAGCAGAAGCTTGAGAGAACAGGGTGAGGAAAAGTCCAGGGCAGACCTTGGAAAGAGACAGATGGAATCATAGAAATCACAGACTGGTCTGGGTTGGAAGGGACACCAAGGATCACAAAGCTCCAACCCCCTGCCACAGGCAGGGACACCAACCTCCAGGCCTGGAGTTACACAAGGTTGCCCAGGGCCCCAGCCAACCTGGCTTTGAACACCCCCAGGGATGGGGCACCCACCCCCTCTCTGGGCAGCCTGTTCCAGCCCCTCACCACTCTCTCTGTAAAAAACTTCCCACGATATCCAATTTAAACATCTCCTCCTCCAGCTTCACTCCAGCCCCCTTGTCCTGCCAGGCTCTGCCCTTGAACAAGCTGATTCCCCTCCGGTTCCTCTGCTCCCTTCAGGGACTGGCAGGCTGCAATGAGGTCCCCCCACAGCCTTCTCTTCTCCAGGCTGACCCAGTCCAGCTCCCTCAGGGAGCTCCATAGGGGAGCTGCTCCAGCCCTCTGAGCATCTCTGTGGCTTCTCTGACCCCTCTCCAACAGTTCCCCATCTCTCTTGTATCGGGGCCCCAGCTCTGGACACAGGACTCCAGCTGGGGCCTCACAGGGCAGAGCAGAGAGGGACAATCCCCTCCCTGTCCCTGCTGCCACCCCTCTTCTGATGGAGCCCAGGATCCCATCGTCCTTCTGAGCTGCAAGAGCCACTGCTGGCTCATGTGAAGTTTCTCATCCACCAGAACCCCCGGGTCCTTCTGAGCACGGCCTGTCTCAAGGGGCTCCTCTCCCAGTCTGTTTATCTGTTTGGGATTCCCCTGGCTCAAGTGCAACACCGGACACTTGGCAGTGTTGAACCTCATTAGGTTCCCCTGGGCCCACCTTTCCAGCCTGTCCAGATCCCTCTGGATGGCTTCCTTTCCTTCTGTTGTGTCAACCACACCACTCAGCTTGGTGTCAAAATTTAAATGCTTCATGGAAGTGGGCACAAACGTCCCTTTCAGCAGCCTTGGCACATTGTCCGCACAGCTCTGCTATGGCCGCAGGGCTTCTCACTTCTTGGCGGCCTTGCCGCTTTGGGTTGGATGTGCAGACATGGGCGCTGTGGGAGAGGTGTGTGCAGAGGTGGCTCATGACAGGAACCTGAGGCACAGTTTGGGCTCACTGAAGCGGTCCGTGTGTGGCACTTCCCAGGCTGGCAGCACAGCAACCCGGTAACAGCTCTGCTCGGGTGAGGAGCCAGGGGCTGCCCTGAAGGAATCACCAGTGAGCTCAAGCCAGCCGTTCCGTCCGAGGGAACAGCGAGGGCTGCGCAGTGCGGCAACTGCGGGCGGCGAGACCTCTGTCTGAGGCGCCTCCGCGGTCCCGGGACACGCCGGCTCGGGGAGATCTCACAGCCCGCGTCCCCCTTCAGCGTCTTGCCCGACTGAGCCGCCCTCCGGCGGGTGACCCTCCCCCTCCGGCGGGTGACCCCCACCCTCCTGCCGGGCGCGCCGCGAGGCGGAGCCGCGAGCTCCACCCCGGCCCGGGCGCAACCCCGCCGGTAAGGCAGCTCCGGCTGCGCGCCCGGGGCGTGTCTGCGCGCGCATGCGCGGCTGCGACACACGCGAACGCCTCAGTGCGCGCGCGCCGCGGCCCGGAGGTGACGCGAGGAGGCGGGGCTGGCAGCGCGATCGCGGGGTTCTTTGTGCACGGCGGCGCGGCGCGGCCGGGGCGATGCTGTCGGGAGGGAAGAAGGCCGCGGAGGCGGCCGCGGGCGGCGAGGGCGGGCCTGAGGCGCCGGCGCCTCCGCCCGCTGCCGCGGGGGCCCTGGGCTCCTCCGCCGAGAGCGGCGTGGTTGCGGAGCGCACTCCCCGCAAGAAGGAGCCGCCGCGGGCCTCGCCCCCGGGCGGTCTGTCCGAGCCGCCGGCCGCCGGCGCCGCCCCTCCGCCCGGTGCCGAAACCACAGGCATCGCCGAGACCCCCGAGGGTCGCAGGACCAGCCGCCGCAAGCGGGCCAAAGTAGGTGTGGGGGAGGCTCGGGCTACGGGCCTGGCCCCGCCGGCCCGGAGCCGCGGCCGGAGCGGGGGTCTAGCGGGCGGCGCTTGCTCCGGGCGTTGGGCTGCCGGGCCCCGGCCGTGAGCGAGGAAGCTCTCGTTGCCGCTACGGTCTCCAGGGAAGAGGCTGGCGGGACGGGCGGTGGGCCGAGTGCCCCCGGGAACGTTCCCTGCCCGGTCTGATGGGGCTTCCCCGGGCGGCGCTGGTAGGGATCGAGCCCTCCTCGGGGACGAGCAGGGAGCTAGCGCGAGTTTAGATCTATCTAAATCTTTCGTGTTAGCTGCCCATCGCAAGGTCCGGGGCTGACTCCTGCGCTCCCACAACACAAAGCAGTCCACAATAGTCTGCGGAGCTCTGTAGGGTTTCCTGGTCAGGTACGAGGGAAAAAAACCCCAAACAAACCAGTGCCCTACCATGGCATCTGAGATCCTGCGGCCATTCGGCCTTGTTATTGCTAGGGGTATATGACTGCAGGCTCTCTTGAGGCTTGTATGCATGGAATGGTGTTGGTACTGCAGCGTTATAAAGGTAATGACCTTGCTCAGTCCTCTGTTCTTCAGTTTCCCTCAGTTGGCATTGGAGAGTTGAGCCAATGCTCTGTTAAGCATGAGACTAAAGGCCACAGACAGGTTCCAGTAATTCAGGCCTGTGGTATGACACTTTCATGTCTTATTTTGAACATCAGAGAACATTATTGGATCTTGGTGAAGCCTTTTCTTGGAAACCTTGTAGCAGAAGACTTTAAAGATGTTTGCTGTGCTCAAAGCTGGGTGTGCTTGATGTGGAAGCTGAAAGGACTTTGAGGAGCTATCTGCTGTGCTGTAGCTGTGGCATTGAATGTCTTGCTCTTCAGAACTCTTAGGCAAAGTAATAGCTGGAATCATCCTTTGCATATAGGAACTGTTGTGTAGGTCAGTTTAGTGCATCTTTTAAGCTCCGAGAGGATAGGTGTAGATTAGACCTAATGAAGAAATGTTGTTTATTATGAGGGAGAGGCACAGGGAGAGCCTGGGCTGCCCTGGGATCTCTGGCAGGGTTCAAGGCCAGGGTGGGTGGGGCATTGGGCACCCTGGTCTGGGGGAATAGTGTCCCTGCCCATTGCAGGGGGCTGGACCAGGTGATCTGTAAAGGTCCCTTTCAACCTAAACAACTTTGTGATCCCTTTAGAGGCAGTATATCTGGAGTTTGGTTGCTTTATAGTGGTTTACTAACAAGTAGGAATTAGTGTGCTACCCGTGGGTTGTATTTGGGTGGTGCAATAACCATTTGCTAGGGGTGTTAATCTCTTAACACAGTATGTCCCCATGGTCACTTCAGGCTAGCACAGAATCACCTTACTGTGGAAGTTTGTGATGTGAACTCCATTGCAGAGGATATCCAGGTTAAGAAGAAACCTTGGGGCTAGTTAGGTCTTTATTTGGCTTGATTGTTCTCTGAAAGTTGTGTGAGCACAAGGTGGATGGGGCACTTAAAAAGCAGAACTAGTCTGTGCTGGGTTTAGCTACCTGTGGTACTGTACTGCTGATGTGGGTCATCGTGACTTGCTTCAGAATGGGAGTTCACAGAAGATCCCAGTAGTGTGACATTTGCTCAACCATGTGAAAAGCTGAATGTGCTGGACAGGATGGGATGTAAATATTTGATAGATGATGGGGTGTGTCAGTGGTTTACTGAATTTAGACTTTGCTGTACCTGGGCTTCCCAGTGATACTTTTAATTGTGCCCATTAATACCCTTTCTTAATGACTGAACTTTTTGAAAGGAGCTAACCTCTGGTGTGTTGGAGGTGCACTAGCTGCTTTCTTGTTTTCCCCATGGTTGTATATTGTGAGAAGTGCTTATTTCTTTTCCAGTAGGTAGGGAAATTCAATGGCAACATACAAAGCTTTCTTACCTTGGAAATATGCTTGGTTTATTAAGCAGTATGAGGTGCATCCCTTCTTGGAATTTCCACATTCCTTTAAGTTGGACAAAGGTTTTTTTTTAATCTGGTAATATACTATTTATTTTTACCAGGGAACATAAAACATGTATGTGTTGTTTTTTGGTTTTGTGTTGAGCCACTAGTGTGGCCATACTGGAGAGGAGGCAGATGGGATTGTCTGTGCTAGGGCAAGGTGAGATCTTCTGCACAGTTCTGGTCACCCATGTTTGAGAGAGAAATTCAAGTTGGAAGATTGGATGCAGAGGCAATTTGTTATCCCAGGGTTCAACAGGAAGGTGAAGGAAGGGAAGAAAATGAAAGAGGTTGAATGACAACTAGACATAAACTGGGCTTGCTATAAGTAGAAAGTTTTGGGATTTCTTTTATTTAGTGGAGGTGAAAATAAGTGGATCTTGTTGTTTAAAATGTTATAGCATAGGAGCTGTTGTAAGACTGGACAAGGTAACTCAGGCCTCTTCTTTGACCTGTAAGCAACTTTGTTGATTGCAGTGTTCACTTTCATACTGAGACTTACAGACATCTTCAGTGTGTTCAGCCTCTGTTCTGCTGTTTACAGGTGGAGTACAGAGAGATGGATGAGAGTCTTGCAAACCTGTCAGAAGATGAGTATTACTCTGAAGAAGAGAGAAACGCTAAAGCTGAGAAAGAGAAAAAAATACCACCACCACCTCCACCAGCACCTGCAGAAGAGGAGAATGAAAGTGAGCCAGAGGAACCATCTGGTGAGTTGAGGGAGGCCTTTGTTAATTGCCAGACATTAAGCAAGGTCATCCATATTCAGTGTCGTGAATCCTGTGTCTGACTTGGAATGGTTGTTATACAGTGTTTTCTTTGCTGGTGCAATATGTGGAAAGAGGGGGAAAAACCACAGAAGAGCCACCTAATAAAGATGGGAATGTGCATGATCTAATGACAAACTAACCCAAACCTCTCATACTACATTCTCATGATCCTTATTGACTGTTCTTTGAAAGCTTATTGACCAGGTGAGGCATTTTGGCTTTTAGCTGCAGCCTCTGTGTGCCAACATTCACCTCCTCCCCTGAGAGAAAAGAGGTTAGATTTTTCTGGGGGTGTCGCTATGATGGAGAAAGACTTAACATACAGTGGCTTTGAACTATGATTAGTTGTGATTGGATACTGTTTGCTTAAATTTCAGTGCTTTTCTCATTACCTTTGACAGACTTGTAAAGCTTCACTTTACACCAGAAAGTTTTTGTCAGCCTTGTTCCAGAGGCAGCTTTTGAAATTTCTGGTGTTAGCAGTGCCATGTGCATTCTTTCATACCATGAGTCAGGTCTGGTGTTGGTGTATCGCTCTACTATCTGTAAAATCATGCTTTTGCTAAGTTCAGCTGTTGGAGATTCCATGATATGTGTGTGCTGATTAGTTTTAGGCAATAGCAGAAATTTAGGAGTTCAACTTCTGCTCTATCACTGATGTTTTTCAGTTCTACTGCTCTTACTTGGCTTATTTTTGGCTGGCAGGTTTGAGAATGTAGACAAAAGACTGATGCCAGTTTGGGAATACTTACCTTCAGTTTCAGAAAATGTTAAAAGCTACAATTATGTTTTATCTCAGGATTTGTCCCTGTCATCTCTCTTCAGCTGTGGCTGTTGGCTCCTGGCTTCATACAGGAATGCTATAGCCTTGACCGAAATAATTTCAAATCCTCACTGCCCCTAGTTGTACCTTAATAGGTGTAATTAAGTATCTTAAAGTTAGCATTTCATTTAGCTTAGACCTTTTGTTTGATCTTTGTGACCTAATATTAAGAAGTTGTTGATTTTTTTCAGATGCTGTTTTGTGCCTCTGAGAATGATGATTGAAATCAGTTTGAGACAAAAGTCATTGAAGTGTAGTGTGTTACCCATGAAGGAAGAGATGTGGACGTTAGGCAATGACAGACTCAGGCTATTCTATGTACTCAGTAGTTATTAAGCAGTTGCTCTGCAAGCACTCTGGATTAGTTGTATAAATACAGCCAGTTTTAAACCAGGGTGTATCTAGCTGCCTAGATTTTGGCTCATCCTATCCTTTCTTCATTCCTAGGAATCCTGTGATACACATGAAGCATAGGAAGCTGAGAAATGTTCAGTTGTCATTCCATAGGTGGTCTTGCTGTATTTTTAAAGGCTCCTGAAGCTGTATTCTCTGGTGCATCTCTTTATCTTTGTCTTTATTAACCCTGGTGTTGAGAGCATCAGGTCATGTATGCTGACTGTTCCAGTACACTGAAACTTCTAATCCAAATGCCTGTTGACAGGAAGAGGCAGGGAGTCTGCTGCATATAGAAGCAATGATTATAACTGAGATTTTCTCTCTGCCATTTCTCTGAAGCAAAAATATAAGTGCTCAATAAGACATATGAAATAGGACAGTAACACTAGACCAGGATTAGATATTGGAAGTTTGATAAAATACAGAAAGTTAGCTTGTGTGTTACTGTTGCTTTGTCACTGTGGTTCTTAGTAATGTCCTTGTATGTTTAAAGTCTGTGAAAACACAGGTAGTGGGCTGGAGGTGTAAAGCTGTCATGTTCTAGGTGTCATGTTTCAACACCTTTTGTGTTGAAAAGTATAATTGTGCAATTCTAATGTAACAGTGACAGGAGCAGGTATTTAGTTGTCCTCACAGAAAGTTTTACCGTAGAAGAATATGAAGTGTCGTGGTCAGGTGCCAGTGAAACGCTTGGTCTCATTTGGGGTGCATTCCATTAGTGTCCTCCACTGTGGGGATCCCCGGATGGTTTTGCTACATAGATTATTACAATCTGGATTAGCAAGTTTTACCACATTTTATGGCACAGCTGTTTAAAAAAGTGCAACAGTACTTCATGACTCAGACCATTTTCTTGAGGCATTTCTCCTCTTTTTTTACCTCAGACATTATCTGATAGCAAAAAGCTTGAAGCTCACTTTCAGTCCTGATGGTATGTGTGTTCTTGTTTGACAATATCCCTTTCAAAATTAAGGAGCTTGCTGCTTGAATTTTTCTCCTCTGAGGGTTGTCTTTTTTGTTTCTCCTCACCAAATTGGATTGTTTATAGCTTCCTGAAGTGGCTCTGACCTTCTTGGTTCAGTCAGTATTCTGTGTGGTAATCTTACATTTCTAGCTGCTGTTTCTCAAGGAAGCATGAGACTGAATGTGATCTAGACTAATGTCAAATGAGTAGTCAAGCTATTGGTGCTGTCTGTTTATCTGCTTCTTTTTCCCTGTTTTCCTAATTAAATTCAGTACTCAGTGGTAATTGTGTGCTGCTGTTTATTTTAAGGCAGTGGGTGAGGTGTACGAGGTGGACTCCTTGTAGGACTTTCCTGGCTGTGGATCAGCCCATGGTCCATTGTTCTGTTGCCTTGAGCCTTTCAGCAGCAGCTGCTGCTGCTCCAGAGGCTGCATTCAACTGTGAAAACTTGCTGACAATGTGGATCAGCATTTGCTGCTTTGTTCCTGTGCAGATGGAGTATGACTTTCTTACGGGGAAGGAGAGGCCATCTGCTCTCACAGGCCTTGTTTCCACACCTCTGTGCTCAGACTAGGTACTGTTCAGAACTGTGTTCAAGCAAGCAGTAATAGTAATGAGCTTTCTCTGACCTAACATGGGAAATGGTTTCACTGTTGCTAACAGAAGAGGAAAATAATTATTTCACTTTAGTCACCCAAGAGCAATTTTGTCTCCTCTCCTCACTGTCAGTGCTAATTCATGGATAATACCTCACCTGCTGGTGTCAGCATGTGTCCATTTCTTAACTTCTGGAAGGCACAAGTGTAACTTTTCCTGCTAATTAATGGCCCTTGTGGGAGTGTAAATACTGATGTTTGATTTGTGTTAATATCTCCCAAGATGGAAGCAGGTCTTGTAATGTTCTGAGCAAAATAAAGTACTTACAGATTAGGTGAAGTGAGGAATTTTCTCTTGCTGTTGCAGATATGTAGACTCCAAACTCTGGGACTTCTGAGGCCTGTCAAAATACAGTAATTGGTAACAGTCTCTCCTCTTGAGTTTCTGAGCTTCCCTGCTGGTAGGCTGATAAGTACTGGCTATAGCTTCTTTGCTGTAGCTGAGTGAAACTGTTTCAATTCCTGTTGTATCTGTAGATGTGTAATGTTACAGCAGTCCAGATGTTCATCCAGGTTACCAAAGTATGAAAATGTTTGGGTCACTTTGTGACCTGCACTAGGGGTTAAATTTGTAGTTCAGATTAAGTGCTTTTAAATTAGTATATCCCTTTAACAGCCTCAAATTATATTCTGGCAAAATTGTCCACCCAATCCCAAACCCCAGCGAGTAATCTTCACTGTGGTATGTTCAGCCTCAGGTTAGACCTTACTCTTACGTGGTTAGAGGTGACACCTTGATCAGAAAGTGACTGTTCCATTTGCCACCTTGACCTCATCACTCTGTCTCAAGTGAGGGTTGGTCTGGACTCCAGAAAACACCAGTTTGCTGACTATTGAAGTATTTGGGTGCAGGAGCAGCAGTGGAACAGTGCTCAGATATCTCTTCCACACCTTCCTGCTCTAGGGCAGTGACAAGACTAGCAAATACCTGACTGTGGAAGAGTATCAGTTACAGCCTAGACTTGGAGCTAGTGTCTGGGAAGATGAGCAGTGTGTGAGGTGACCTTTGTCAGCTTCATTCCTGCAGACATCACAGCTGTGTTCTAGAAATGCTCTGTTCCTGGTTGTGTTGTAGCCCGTCAAGGTTGCAATTTAGGACTTAGGTGCAAGCTAAGGTAATTTTGAGTCGTCTTCAGATCTTTCAGATGAGTGCTTTGCCTTTCCTCGTGTTTCCAGCCCTGGGTATGTTGAAAGACCAATGTCTTTCAGTGCTGGGTATTGATCATGTTACTGATCAATGGTATTGACGTGTACTTGGCTTCAAAGGTGGTCTTCATGTGTTAGAGTATTTCTGGTGTATCAAAGGTGCTGAAGCTAAAATAAGTGGTCTGAGCGTTTCCAAAAAAAGCTTTGTCATCAAGTTTCAAGGAAGAGTATATGGCCAAAAAAAAGCTCACGTGAAAGTAAGAGGCTTTTCAGAGTGGTTCAAAGTGCCCCCTTACCTGTGGGGAGCACCAAGGGCAAGGTTGTCAAATTTCTATGGTTTGAGATCTATAGGATCTGATGGTATCCATCCACCAGATTTTGGCAGTAAGAAATGTAATCTTATTATTCGAATCCTAGCTGTTAATGAAGTTGATCATAAGTATTTATCCACCAGGAATGCTACATATTGTGTACCTCTTCAGTTCCCATAAAGTTTGATGTAAAGCGTTCCAGTAACACGGATAACACTTTAGAAGACCACAGAGTTTGGTGCCCTGAACCTAGGTTCTGCAAGATGGGATTCTCAGAAATGGGTTGAAGTTAGTTGGTGAAATTTAATACCTAAAACGCCAACTGCCGGGCCTTTATGTCCAGTATGATTTAACTTATGGAGTAAGGTCCCTGAGTTCTCCTCTTTCCTTCCACAGGGCAAGCAGGAGGACTTCAAGACGACAATTCTGGAGGGTATGGAGACGGCCAAGCATCAGGTGAGGGTGGCGTTTGATGCTTGCCACTTAGTAGCAAGAGCCGCCAAGTTAGGGATGATGCTTGCAAGTGCGCATGGGTGCGGTGGTCCAGAGCTTAGTCAGACACAGGAGTTGTTTACCCGCTGGTTACAAAAGTGAGGGGGACTCAGACTGCAGTTGGGGTCTGTACCAACTGTGGAAAGGATGCTAACCTGTGTTGAAATGCCTCAGGCCGATCTCTCATCCCTCCACTCCTCTCCATGTTTAGAGGAGTCCAAATATGCAGAAAGATACTTAGTCCTTAGCCAGTTTCTACCACCTGGAGTGACCTGTAAAACCCTGGGCTTCAGCATAGTAAATAAACTTTTTTCTACTTTGCTGAAGACACGTTGTGTGGAGTCCTGTTTGTGCTCCTTTGCTTTTGTTTTTTCTTTTGAAAGGGTTTGTGCTTGAGCTGTGTGCCAGTGGTGGCCTGTAAGACTTATCCGTGGGGAAAACTCTTAGTCTGCTTCTCAGTGGACTGGACTGGGAACAGCATTTGCCATTTGACCTGAGTACTGATGCTAGCAGTGTGCATTTATTGCTTAATTCACAGACTTGGTGTCTTCACTCATAAGTACTTAGAGTGCTACTGAAAGTCATCTTCCAACTCTGCCACTTTTGCTCTTACTTGAGGATTAAGGGTTTAAGCAAAGAAGTTGAAGGCTCCAAACCTATTCTGTACCTCCACGTTGTTCTTTTTGAAGCAAATACACCTTGAAGATACTCATTTGAGTGTGCATCCTTGCTGTTCAAAGTAAAGGAGCCTATTTATGTCTTGGATCTTATCACTTGCTTGTAATTTTGGACTTCTAGCTAGTGGGCTTAAGGATGCATTGCCTATTTCATTTCTAGGCAGGCACTGGCTGTCAAGAAATTCTGCATATTTTGCAGTTTATGTACAGGCTGAGGGTATGCTGTAGTCATTGGCTGAGTGAGTCATCAGGCAAATAACTTTCCTTCAGAATGTTTTTCATCTGCAGATGTTTTAGTAAGTGTTTAAATGAACAACATCCCTCAAGATCTCTTCTGGGAGAAAGAAGATAGTAAAACTTAGTTGCTCGTGCTGAATGTCAGGAAGTGGTGAGTGTGTGTGTGCCAATGGGTGTGAGAGGGACATGAGAACACAATCTAGGCAGTGCCATTCCTGCAGTTATTAGTTACCTGCATCAAGGAAAGTGTGTGTAGTTTGGAATTGATACTCTTTAATATGTTGCTTTCATGAAACACAAACCCTAAGGGGGGGGTGGAATTTAATCACCCTGAAATTGATTTAACTTGGAGCTGTGTAGTTGTAAAATTGAAGTAAATTCTTACAAGGGCTTCCAGTAGTTGTCCCAAATAAAATGGTATCTTCTTTAATTAGTAGGTAGTTTTTTCTAAATTCTGGTGTCATACATACCCTGTCATAGTGTCACAGGATGGTTTGGGTTGAAAGGAACATCAGTGCCCACCTAGAACTAGTCCTTCCCTTCCACCAGCCCAGGGTGCCAAAGCCCCACCCAACCTGGCTTGAACTCTGCTAGGGATCCAGGAGCAGCAGCGGTTCTTCTGGGCAGCCTGTGCCAGGGCCTCCCCACCCACCCTCATAGAGAATATATTATTTCTTCCTAATACCTAATCTAAATTTACTGTCTTTAGGTTAAAGCCATCATCCCTTGTCCTACCACTGTACTCCCTGATCAGCTGTCACTCTGTCTTTCCTGAAGCCCCTTGAGGGATTGGAAAGCTGCAGTAAGGTCTCCCTGGAGCCTTCTCTTCAGGCTGAACAAGCTTGATGCTCTCAGCCTGTCTTCACAGGAGAGGTGCTCCAACTCTCTGACTGTCTCTGTGTCTCCTCTGGACTCGCTCCAGCAGGTCCATGTCCTCATTATACTATGGGCTCCAGAGCTGGAAGCAGTACTCCAGTTTGGGTCTCATCAGAGAGCAGGGACAGAACCCCCTCCCTTGCCCAGCTGGTCACGCTGCTTTGGATTCAGCCTGGTGTGCTCTGGCTTTCCTGTGGTTTGTTGCTTTCTAGGTACCAGCACTCCTCCAGAGCTGTTCTCACATGTTAAAGTTGGGGTATTGCCACAAAAGACACAAAAAACCCCAAACAAAAAACCCCTACCTTCAAGTTCTCCTCAAAGCTGTTAGAAACACCACTTTCTCTGGATTCTTAATTTGAATAAATAATTTTCAAAGCTTTTCCAGAAGGTGGTGATTTGCTTTAAATTACTGTGTATGAGGGGTCCATGGTAGTTCCTGCTGCATGATGGCCTAATGCTTTTTAGCAAATAGCTAGAGAAATCATGCTCACCTCAGCATAAGCCTGGGAGAGCTTCAGCACTTAAAATCTTTAATTGACCATTCTCTGGAAGTTGTGCTGCTGAAATTTTTGAGGATACTTGATGAACTAGGGCCTTAATTAAGATTAGTTAACAGGAATAAAGGAGAATTGCTGATTTTGGGTTGATTTGTATGCACGGTTTTAGGGAGTTGGTAATTGGCATATGCATTCATAAGTGTGTGTTCACATAGTTGGTCCACTGTTAGGCTGAAGACAATGGAAACACTGGGGACTGTTTATTACTGGAGATGCTGAAGTTCTAGCAGAGTTACAGGTTTCTATTCCACAGCTGAATATTAGTGGCAAGAAGCATTTGGCCGTGCCAACATTTCCTGTCATCCATTTAGTTTTACTTTCTTGCAGTGCTCTGCACTCTCTTACTAACTCCCTTTTACTAATGCCTCTTGCTGTAAAATGCCTGTAGATCAGAGAGTCTTTGTTACCTTCAGTTACCACGCAGGTTCTCTAATCTTCACTTGTGAAGGAGTTTTGTAAACTTCACAACTGTTACCTTGCTTCATCTTTGGGATGTAAAAATGCTTGGAAGTTAAAGGTGGGTGTGTGTAGTTGCACCAGGACTGAAAGAAGATCATTCCTCTCCCCATAGTGATGTGTACCTCTGCCCGTGAGCTTCAAACTTTCCAAGAGTTGCCTTGGTTAATGTAGCACACTGCAAGCTTCTGTTTGCTTTGATAGTTATTATAATTTGATCAACTACAGTTTTGGCAAGCTGTCTTGCTGCATTACTTGGGGGGTTTTTTCCTCTTAGGATATACTGGCTTTTATCTTTTCAGATTAAATATCCTCTCTTGTCCTGATCTTGTTGCTTACTAGGATGGAGAAGATTTACATTGTTCTTGCTGTATTTCACATCTCAGTATTTAATGTTGCTCACTGTAGCTTCAAGGTTCACATCTGCACTCTATTTGTGCACTTTATATAGCTGTCTTACGTTACTCTTGTATTGTGTAGCATTCAAATGAGCTTGAGGAATGTAGGGTGTGTAACTGCATTACCAGTGTTGGAGTTGATAGCAGTACGGGTGTCTCTGTGAATGGAGGCTTTCTGTGGAGGAAATGTCTGTGGTGTATGTTCAACATTAGCCTTTTAAAAGCATTTAAAAGTCAGAAATCTGTTGAGTAGAGGCAGCACTTGGGGAGGGACACAGGAAGAGCATAAGAGCATTGTATTTCATAGCACTGCTTGCTGTGAATATGCAAAAGGAGAGGTGGTGATGGGTTCCTCTGCCTTGAGTTCAGGGTAAGTGAAAAGCATGTGAGAGCAGGATTGCAGGCATTGTGCTTGTACCCTGATGGACTTTTGGCTTTGAATGTGCTCCAGAATGTTTCTCATATTCTGGTAGAGAATGGAAACTACTCAAATGCAGGACAACACCTAAACCAGTTATGTGTTATTGATCTTATATATAATATATGTAGATATGTGGGGTTTTTTGTTTGGGATGTTGTTTTTTGCTCTCCAGTATAGCTTTTTTCATTAACCACAGATGATACTTGTTATTCAAAGCTGTTGACTGGAGAACCTGTGTGTCCAGCAGAAGTAAATAAAAGGACCAAATGAAAGCATGACATGAGATTGGTCACCATATCACCTCGCGGCTGGATGCACTGGGGAAGGGTCTAAAAACCAGTTACTCAGCGGTTCCTTCTGCAGTGCCTGTAGACAACTTGTGTTTTTATTGTAGGTGTGGAGGGTGCAGCTTTCCAGAGCAGACTTCCACATGACCGCATGACATCTCAAGAAGCTGCCTGCTTCCCTGATATAATCAGTGGGCCACAGCAGACTCAGAAGGTGTTTCTGTACATCAGGAACCGCACCGTAAGTTTATTGCAAGAGTATTGATGAGAGTGAGTAGGGGAATGGTGTACCTTGCAAAGCCTTTTGGAAGTTACCATGTCTAAAAGTTGTCAGGCATGTTGTTTTTTTGGGTTTTTTTTTGAAAATGTTACCCGTTTCTTCACTGGGGCAATGCTGTGAGGCAACTTGGAAGTCTGGTATATTTACAATATCCAAAACGTGGTCATAACTACCAGCAAAACCATTCAGCTGATACAGCTTTTAAAAAGTAAACCAGACAAAAAGCTGGTACAAAAATCTACTACTATATATATTAACATAATATTCAATCAATCAAGTTGTTACTTAGAAGAAAGAAAACTTCTCAGCTGCTGATTTTGTGACTTTGTTTAGCATTCAGTTGCTGTGACACTGAGACCTGAAGCCAGTAATGTGGCTTATTCTCAGAACAGAATGCCTACTTTGCTAGCTTTTATTTCATAAATTAATTGTAGTACTGAATAAATGAAACTGTTTCTCAATGTTTGTAGCAGTTCTGACCAATTCAGAACTTCCATACAACTTAAAATACTGAAAAAAAGGACTAATACTCAAATAATTAATTGGGGAGTTCATTCAAATTTAAATATTAATACAACTTAAGCTGTATAGTTGTGTTTTGCAGATGATGCTTTTAAAGGCTGACGATGCTTTTAGGTTCAACACATCAGCAGGGCTCAGGGCTTTTATAAAAGAGTGTTTGAGAAATTTTAAGTCCCATTAGAAAAATTATCAGTAGGTTAAAGCAGATCATGAAAACTTACAAAGCACAACGTAGGATAAACGACCTGTTGTGACAGTGCAGGGCAGTTGTAGTTTGAAGCCCTTAAAATCTTTTAAGGCTTGCACTGTTTATAGAGAATCTAAAATGAGAATTTGGAAAGAAATGGTCGTACAAAGTTACTTTAGTGAAAGGACGACTATAAAACCTGCAAAGGATCAAGACTGAAGAGTTACTGGGTGGTAATACAGCAGAGGAATTTTAAATAAAAGTAAACTAATGTGCATAATAGAAGTAATTGTGTGTATATATATATACATAAAGATTATGAAAACATACATTCTGGGCTTTGTACTCTTCCAGCTGAGAATGGAGTCATGGCATTACTATCTGTAGTACTACAGAATGGTCGGTTTCACACTCAGGACTGATCAGCAAGAACGTGGTTAAAAATTACTAGAAGTAGTATGCTAAAGATGAACTTTGCACCAAATGGTCTCCTAGATCATATGTAAATTCTTTCTTAACCTTTCATATTCGTTATACTTAATTTCCAGTTTAGTTTTGTATCTGTGAGGAGCTATGAAGTTCAGTGTCATGGTTTCCCCCCAGCTGTGGGCCGAGCTCCACGCAGCTGCCTGCTCCTTAAAGGAAAAGAGCAGGGGAAGAGGGAAAAAGGGGGAAACAAGGGAAGGGAAAAGGAAGGGGAAATAACTCCAAACCCAAGAAACTAAGAGGCCTGTGGGTTGGGATAAGGAGAGTTTACTGAGAGAACAGAAAGATCAAATATCCCAATGCTAACAGGACTTTAGAGCAAAAGAAGATGAAACTCTTGATCCCCAATGCAGTTTCTCCCCGACCCACACAACTCAGGTACCACCCAGAGCTGTCCCGGAACCCGACCGTCCCCCCAAGCAGCACGCGTCCCGCCACCGCCCCTCTTCTTCCTCCCCTCAGCCCCCCGTTCTCCTGGGCAGGACGTCATTGCCATGGAATACTCTCTTTGGCCCCTCTGGGTCACCTGTCCTGGCTTCGCCCCTCCTTTCTCATGGAGAGAGAAATAGGAAGAAGCTGAGAAAGTCCTTGACTGTCTGACTGCAACTAAGAACATCAGGGTGTTCTCAGCACTGCTTTCATTGTAACTCCCAAACACAGCATCCCATCAGCTGCTGCAAATGGAGTTAACTCTATCCTGACTGAAACCAGGACATTCAGTAGTATAATTGTAGAGAAATACCCAAATGAACAACAAATTCTGGACTATAGAATGGTGTGGAGAGATGCTCTGTATGACCTAGATCTAGGCATTAAGCATTATTTATTGCTGTCCATGCCAGGAAGCAGGGTTTCTGTTAAGGAAACAGTTGTAACGCTATTTTGTGCTTTTTTTCAGTGAAGATTGATTTAGATGATTATAAAAGACTGAGGTAAATGAACTTTGTAAGATGACAAGTACTTCTGTAGATTTTACGAAAAGACCATGAAATGTGATGCTGAACAGTCAGGTGTGGTTTATGTTTTCTTGTGTGCCCCATTAGGAGATCGTTCAGTTGATGTATTTCCACTTATGGTGTAGGAAGTTAAAATGGGCTGTACCACACAGTCTTAAAGAACACTGGAAGGCAAATTTAGTACAGCTTGGACAGCTTACCTTGTTAGTTTTTCATCTCCTGACAGTATTTGGTAACAAACACGTGTATGGGATACACCTCTTGTGTTGCTTAACATAGTATCTTACTGTTCATTTAAACACAGCTGCAGCTCTGGCTGGATAACCCCAAGATTCAGTTGACATTTGAGGCAACTATTCAACAGTTGGAAGCACCTTATAATAGTAAGTGATGTTTTTCCACTGTCAAACCATACAGTGCATACTGCTGCTACTCTTTTTTTTAGGTTTGATTGGAGAAAAGCTGCTCCAAATAAAAAGAGGACTTCAGATGGGTCCTGTAATTAGTGGTGCTTTGTGAGTGTTCGTGTACAGAATGGGGTGTTGCAGTATGCTCCTGGTCCAGGTTTGCTTAGAGTATGGGGGGTGACCTGCTGGAGAAGGGGGATGACCTGCTGGAGAAGAGCTCAGTGGAGAAGGACCTGGGGGTCCTGGTGGGTGACAGGTTGGCCATGAGCCAGCAGTGTGTCCTGGGGCTGAGAGAGACAATGGGATCCTGGGGGGCATCCGGAGGAGTGTGGGCAGCAGGTGACAGGAGGGGATCCTCCCCCTCTGCTCTGCCCTGCTCAGGCCCCACCTGGAGTGTTGTGTCCAGTGCTGGGCTCCCTGGTATAAAAAGGACAGGGATCTCCTGGAGAGAGTCCAAAGAAGGGCTACGAAGATGCTGAAGGGCCTGGAGCATCTCCCCTGTGAGGGAAGGCTGAGGGAGCTGGGGCTGTTCAGCCTTGAGAAGAGAAGACTAAGGGGGGACCTAATTAATGTTTATAATTTTCTTAAGCAGGGGGAATCAGCCAGCCCCTTCTCAGTGTCTGTGGAGACAGGACAAGGGGCAATGGCTGCAAGTTGGAGCACAGGGAGTTCCCCCCAAGCTGGGGAAGAACTTTTCCCCAGTGAGGGTGAGGGAGCCCTGGGCCAGGCTGCCCAGGGGGTGTGGAGTCTCCTTCTCTGGAGAGATTCCAGCCCCGTCTGGACACCTATCTGAGTGAAATGTCCTAGGGAGCTGCTTTGGCAGGGGGTTGGACCCGATGATCTCTCGAGGTCCCTTCCAACCCCTACAGTTCTATGATTCTATGTTGCCTGCTAAAGAAATACATCCCTAGCAGAATCCCAAAAAGCTGGTAAAAGGCTTGTTATAGAAGCTTCCTGTGAGTAAATTCACCTGCAGCTTTTAGGGTTTGTTACAACTCTCATGGTAGTTTGCAGCTGTGAGATTGTCATAAAGTTTGTGGGAGCCATTAATAAGTTGCATATGGACTTGCAGAGGCTGCCTATGGTGAGATAAGGTGATGAGAGAGTGAGGAGTTACTGCTGCAAATGCAGGCTGTGCTCCTGGTCTAGGAGAAGATCCCATTAAACTGGAAAAGGGTGGAGAGGAGCCATAAAGCAAAAGTAATTAAAGAAGAAAATAATTATGGAATTAACACAGATACACTGTGAGGTATTGAAAATGTTACAGTATTGTGTTGGTAAAATTCAGAGTGGGAATTGAGTGTTCCAGGAGTGGCTTAATACTGGCAAATCACACTGCAATTCTGGGTAAAGGTCTGTTGTGCTGGATAGAGAGAAGGATTTCATGTCCTGTACTGCTGCTCAAGCAGAATTCAAAACTTTCCCAGTATAGCATGGAAAAACCTTGTGGCTTCCAGAAAACTTTAACCACAGCCTTCTTCGGGCCCAGGGATTGTTCAGTAGGGCAGATGGAAGTGCAGGAAGGGGTTTAATCTGTGTGCCTTTGCTGGGGTGTGCTTGTGGATATGTTTTTGCTACATATGTGCTGCTGAACATAGAGAATCATTCTAAAACGTTACAATTCTTGCAGGTGACACAGTGCTGGTTCACAGGGTGCACAGCTACCTTGAGCGGCACGGCCTGATCAATTTTGGTATCTACAAGAGAGTGAAGCCCCTTCCAAGTAAGAAACTGGAAAATTCTCCAATTTGAATTTTCTTTCATTATTCTGTGATCTGCTAGGACAATTTGAGTGCTGTGTTGCTTTTATTTAGGATTGCAGTGCTGGGGGGAGCTGTGAACTTGGCTGCAAATATTCATGTTTAGGCTATTTTAAAATTCTATTTTGGCATGGAGAAGCCATGAATTTAAATGAATCACTTTGAGGTGGGGAATATTTGCCAATCTTCTGTAGATAATTTGGTGGCTGTCACTGTTTAATGAAATATCTTTTGTTCCTTGTTTGAGTAACAAAATGACTGAGTTTAGTATTATACTTAGATCTGTTATGTGTTTCTAGGATGCTTGAATTGTAGAAGAACTGAACTTGTCTGTTATTTGTAGGTTTTATTCTTCTCAGGCATAAATAAATAAAACTCTGATACTTTGTCCCACAGCAGTTAATGAGTTCCTTCACACAATTACTCTTCAGCAGTGCTCTTCCTGTTTTATTCCTTGGTAGAGATGCACTACTGGAGTATTTGTCATTAAGGAACATTGGTTTAGTATCACTGTCATGTACCTGATTCCATTGTCTTCCACTTTCTTTTTGTGGCCATTTGTTTTGATACAGAGTATGTTCTGCTGGAATGGTGAATGAGAAGGAAGCTTCTTTTTGTTCTTGGTGTCTCTTAAATGCAGCTTTGACATGATGACTTGCAGTGTAGTGACACACATATAGACTCTGTATCTTATTTTCCCCTTTCTTCAGCCAAGAAGACTGGGAAGGTGATCATCATCGGCTCTGGGGTCTCTGGGCTGGCAGCAGCTCGCCAGCTGCAGAGCTTTGGAATGGATGTCACAGTTCTGGAAGCCAGGGTAGGAAAGTTTGTGCTATTTCTATGCAGAAACTTAACCAGTAACCACAGTCCTATCATGAGGCCAAGTGTCCCAGGAGCCTGCCTGAGGGGGTGAGCTCCTGTGTGGTTACAGGCATTTGGGAGTGTGTTTTGAGCACTAAACACAAACAAGTGTTCTGTTCTCACTGGGAGCTGGGTAATGCTTTCTCAGGGGGCTCTGCATAGTGCTGTGAATAGACAGGTGTTCCTGTCATATGATAACACATACACTGCTTACACCAGTACTAGACTGGAATCTTCTTCCCTGTATGATTAGGAACTGATTTTTCACTGGAAGGTAGAATTTAAGTTAGTATTTCAAGAGCTTGTCCCATGGATGGGATCTCTGTTGAGAATTGCCATATGACATCAGGCAGGATGTCTTTCTTGTACCTTCTAAGTCTACAGTACCTATTTTCTTATTTATTGCTGCATTTAACTTTAAAGTTAGAGCTCCATTTTGTGGGATGTGAACTAGCTGATTGTTCTTCCAGTAATAAGGTATTTTTTTATATCTACACCTAATTTGGAATCTCCCCTTTTTAAAGTTGGCAATTTTTTCATATAATTTTGTCAATCCAGAAAGCTTGGTGGTAATTTAAAATCAATCAATCCATTGACTAATTAAATTGGAATTTATCCAATCCTTGACTAAACTTTGTCTATTGAGTTCTGATGTTTTTCTAGCTCAGATTAACACAATGTGCTTAAGGGGTGTTTTATTAGAATAATATTTCAGGCTTTTAGTTTTGCTCCCTAGCAGCAAGAGCAGTAGCTAGCAGGAGCTGCTGGCTCTGTGCTTCACCAGTGCTGTACCACTAGAGCAAAGGGGTGATTGCAGCAAGCTTGTAGCAGTCTCTTGCTCATCTGAATGTACTGTAGGGTTTTTCTATTCCTTTTTTTCCTGTTCTTGCTTGTTTGCCTGTTCTGGTTTTTGGTTTACAGATTAATTTTTTTAAAACTGGAAGAGATCATTCCATGTTGTAACCTGGATTTTGGTTTGTGCATCTTTGTTACAGCCAGTATGTGGATCTGGCAAGAAGCTATTTTAAAATAACACACAGTATTTTTTCAGTCATTTTTCTCTGGACTGCTTCATCTCTTCCTGAGTAGTCTGTAATTATTCTTTTTAAGGGTGCCTGGTATTTTTTCAGATTACAATTTCAGTGATTCAGGATGCAGTTCCTTTGTGTTTACCCATTTGCTTTAACTTTTAGACTATTAGTTTACATGTCTCTGAAATGCTGATATGACTACTAAAAATCAAACTACATTTTTATACCAGTTGGTAGCTGTTTGGGATCTTTGCCCAACTGTAATGATATTTCTTTGTGGTATCAGCCTGTTAGCTGGACTGAGAATAAAGAAAGTCAGATTTCTCCTTAATTTTCCTGCCTTTTTGAATTGAAGTGTAATCCTCAAGGCAGCAGGATGTGTCAAGAGTAAAGCTGTTTTCCTGCCTCTAAAATGGCCTGTTTATTTCTGGTTATCTTCATGACTGATAGCTGGCTCTTCTGTGGAGAATATATAGAAAAACCATCACTAATTATTACCAATCACTAATTATTCCCAAGCCTACAGCTTCAGTTTCTCAAGCACAGTTACATCATTTCCTATCTGGCTGTTGGATTTTTGTGGTAGGAGGTTAGAGGAGGAAATACAGTATAGACTTTAATCTGTCCATGGACAACAAAGGGCTGGTTTTAGTCACAGTAGGTCCTACTGTAGATAGTGAAATCTGTCCAAATTGGGCATTCTTTTTGGTTCTTCCAACCCTTTTGTTGAAATGCAGTGTCCACATTTTGCTCCTTCACTTTGGCACATCACTGGAGATGAAGTGTTCATGTGCAGAGGTTCTTGGAAAGTTGTACATTTGATTTAATGAACCTTTGGAGAAGAGAATATTTATTCCATGTCATGTAGAAGCTTCAGTGATAATGTTTGAGTGGGATGTATTGCCAGATGTTACCAGAGGTTTGATATATTCTGCTTTTCCAAGGACCGAGTGGGAGGAAGAGTGGCCACCTTTCGCAAAGGGAACTACGTTGCTGACCTGGGAGCCATGGTGGTGACTGGACTGGGTGAGTCCTTACAGATAAAAAGGAGCAGAGAGGAAAGCTGTGGGACAGGATTTTACAGGTCTTTTGTGGGCAAAATAATTGGGTGGTTTTAAATATTTAAAAAGTCAGTGTTCTAGTTCAGCCTCTCTGACAGCAGGCTTCATCAGTGCATCTTCAGATGGCAGCCCACACTCAGGGCTGGGGTTCTCTTAGTGCCACAGCTCTCAGTGGGTGCTGAAGTCATGCAGGTGCTTGTTATGTCATCATGTTGTTGTAAATGCATTCTTTTACAGCTTGCTTGTGCTTAGTGGAATTCTTTGTTCTTGGCATGCTGCCCTTTGTGTTTGCTCCTTTGCCTAATCCCTTCCAGGTGGTGTCTGCACAGGGCCTGAGCCAGTCTTGCTGAAGTTGCTTAGCCAGCTGCCAGTGGCCTCTGAGCTCAGGTCCAGAGACTGCATTTCTTGGTTCCTCTCAGTTGTTCCCTTGTATTTTCCAAAGCATAAGCTGAAACTGAATATGGAGAAGTAGGAACACATCAAAGGGCATTAGTTGAGGAGTGAAGAGCAAGGTAAATAAGAGCAAATAAAAAGCAAAGTTAAAGATTGCAGAAAACCCACTGAGGTGGAATATGTTTTTTCATTTACCCAGGGGAAAAAAATGAGTAGGAGGGGGAATGGAGAACAGAGCCTTTCAAAAGAGAAAGCCCTTCTTAAGGTTAGGGTTTAAACCCTAAAAGTCCTTTCTCTGATTTCAAAAATATTTGTAAAAATAATGGTAAACGACCTATATTTCTTATTTAATGACAGTTTATGGGATGGCATCAATTAATATTGGTTATCCTGCTAAGATGATGAGCAGGTGTTTAGTGTGGAATACCCTTCAGTAATGCAGTGGAATGATTTTTATTACACATTTTAGACTATTTTAACTGAGTTTACTGACTGCCAGATCTTGGTGTCTATCCTATGCTTAGTCTTTATTAAATTGCATTTAGAAACTGTGTCTGGACAAATAGTGGGGAAGTTGCACACTCCTAGTAGAAGACATTTAAGGTTGCCTAGTGAAAGTATTTTTATATTTACCGTGGATGTTTTCACACCAAAATAACTGACCCTTTGCCTTGAATGAGGCAAACATGCTGTGGACCAAGGTGTCTGTAGTGTTTGAAGGGCCTCCTTCACATGTCTGAACCTAGAAGAGATGTAGGGAAGGAAGACCACGGAATGGGTCAGACTGGAGATTTAGGATCTTTCCTGGTTTTGTCAGTAAACCATGGAAGAACTAAAAATTTTAGTAGTTTGAACTAACTTGAAAAGTTAAAGATGGCAGAGAACCCACAGAGATGCTTATTTAGACCAACTTCAAAACTATACTGCTTGTTCAGTCACCTTTTTGGAAACAAGAAGGTATTAGGGTGGCTGAACTTCCTCCTGTTTTAGGGGAAGGCTCTGGGTTTGATTGGATTACGGAATCACAGAACACTGGGAAAGCTAGATCTGAATTTTTTTCCCCCCAAGTTAATTTGGGGAAGGAATCCATGTTGCCTCTCCTCTGCCATTTCCCACTTGTGTCTGTTCTTCCTCTGCTGTACTTAGCAAGAAGCTTTGGTGTTTAGTGATTCTGGATGACTGAAGTCAACACTTTCTGCCTTCATCCACATGGGATCTCCTAGACTGTTTTCTAATCTGTTGAGATGAGTACATCTTCCAGTTGGTGTACGTGGTTCATCTTCATAGATTCTATTCACTATGTCACTTGGAGTCCCACTGAGTTTTAAGGCACTGAATTATGCAGGCTTCATTGTCATGTTACCATGCTTCCATAGCAGCATGGAAGCTTTTGAGAGCTTTCCTTGGCTTGTCAAACACTCTGCAAATGTTTAGAAGATATATTTATAGCTATAAGCTCTCAATGGTTGCTGCCACCCTAGGGCTCTGCTTCTATATAGTCAACCCTTTTTACATACTCTCCTTGATGTGTTGGTGGGTAGGTGGTGGTTGTTCATGATATTGTTGCATGAATTGCTGTGAAAAGAAGCCTTAGTATTATATGATTGGGGTGAATGCATTTTGTATTAGATTTGGTGTGTTTAGTTGCTGAAATAGCTTTAAATGTGGAACTTCTATTTAATTGAAGACAAGCTTTGCAGTACTGTTAACTGTACAAAATGTTTTCTAGGAGGAAATCCCATGGCTGTGGTTAGCAAACAAGTGAATATGGAATTGGCTAAGATCAAACAAAAATGCCCACTTTATGAAGCAAATGGACAAGCTGTAAGTCTGATAATGTTTTCATCAACTTTTTTTTTAAAAAAAAATATCTCAAGTGAATTTATTACCAGGCTGTTGATCTAGCAAGAGGTCTAGAGTGTGTCTGTCTTCAGGCAGTGTGGTAATCCTGTAGTACATCTGCATGTCCTGGTTTCCCAGGGCTTCTGTTCATTTTCTTCCTGTCAGCTGGCATAGGGCTGTGTTAGGGGTTTAGGGTGAGAGTCATGTTAACACATTAATATTTTAGTTGTTTACAAGCAGTTAGGGACTTTCCAGCTTCTCAGCCTGCTGTGCTGACAAGAAGGCAGGGGGTGTCCAGAAAGCTGGCACAGGACATAGCCAGGATGGGTGACCCCCACTGTCCAAATTGATATTCCATATGATATGACATCATGCTTAGTGTATATAATGGGGGGTTGGCTGGGAGACACTGTGGCTCAGGAACTGGTTGAGCACATGTTGAGTGTCACTGGCTTCTGTAGTTCTGTTCCTTTTCTGTCCTGTTAAATTTATCTCAACCCACAAGTTTTTCTTTTTCTTCTCCCCATCCCACTGTGGGGAGTGAACTGTGTTTTGGTTGGTTTAGCTGCCAGCTGGGTTAAACCATCACACTGCACCTATTCTTCACAAACCTGTTCTGTCCACATGAGTTTCTAACTTCTGAGAGGCTTTGTGGAAGCCAAGTTCCTGTCTTCTTTCCAAATTCATGACTGTTTTTCCTGTTGTCTGTCTTGCTCCTCTTTGAAACAATTCTCTGCTGTGCTGGTGCTGTAGCTTTATGTTGCTGCTCCTTCTTTGCCCTGAAATAAGCTCACTCTGGCTGTTGTACTTGTTGCTTTTTAAAGACTAGACTAACCAGTGGGACTGGCTGAAGGATGCAGCAGTTCAGCAGTAATATTCTGGAGTTGGGATTCACAAAGTTAATCATCTTCCTTTCTTCTGCAGTGTCAGGGAGTGGATTGAGCTAGAAATGGTAGATCCTAGTTTAGTGCTGAACTGTACTGACTGGAAGTGTTTCTGCCTCTTGAATCTCAGAGTAGCTTCTGGAAGAAGTCAGATGTGTAGCATGCTTGCCTCCACAACTGCTGTGTGTGTCCCCAGCTGCTCTCAGTGTCTGCCCAAGTAATGCTGCAGTATCTCAGTAAGACAGATGTATCCCTGTGCCCCCTCTGTGGACACCGCCCAGTGAGATACAGTTCAGCTACTCTGAACTTTAGACCATACTGATATTCTCAGTGGGCACTGTGATGCCTAAAGCTTGACCACACAGCTTTGTCTGTACCCCATTGCTTTCTGCTCACAGCATCTGATCACTTCCATCCAGCTGAGCCCCTCAGGCACATCCTTTGGCCCAGGAATTCCCATGGCTTATCAGATACTTCTCTAGACTGTCTGATGTTTGGCTTCAAACACATTTGCCTAAAAATGGCTTCAAAATAGATCACACAATCCAAGGCTCATAAGGGTTAGAGGGGAGCTCTGGAGATCATCCACTCCAACACCCTTGCTAAAGCAAGATCACCTAGAGCAGCTTGCACAGGACACAGACAGGTTTTGAATATCTCCAGAGAAGGAGATTTCACAACCTCTCTGGGCAGCCCAACTAGTTCCCTGCACAGCCCAAAATCTGCTCTCCCCACATCTAGTGTTGAAGCCTTGGAGACCATAGATTTTTAAATTCCACTACTTCATGGCCACTGTGGCCAAGATGGCCACCTACTTCCACTTTCCCCATGAGACCTTCTCTGCTTGTGAGCAAGAGATCTGAGGGCACCCTTCCTCATGTGTTCCCTTACTACCTGAACGAGGTCTAGGCCCTGTGGTGGCTTCTGGTGGGCTTGCTCTGCTGTGACAGCTGCAGACGGAGTTGTGTACTCCAGGGACTCCAGTGTCTCAAAGAACCAGAGGGGAATAAACTTCACCAGCCTCCCGGGTGTTCTGTGGTGGAAACTGTTCAGCATGTCTCGCCTTTTTGCAGTAAAAGCTCAAACCTTACTACTTAGAGGCCTGTTGTGCCAAACTGGAACTGGAGCACTGGTCACCAGCCTCTGCTGACTCTTCGGGCTGTTTGCATTTGCCTGTGCTGAGCTCCAGCAGGTCCTTTGTCAGCAGAGTTCTGTTGCCTGTTGATTGCCTTTCTGAATGGCATTCTGTCCTCCCAAGTTCTGCAGGAGCTGTGGGCTGGCACAAAATGTTCTTTGTCCCAGTATTCAGACAGTTAATAAAGATGCTGAGAGTGTTGACCTCTGAGAAGTGCCACTAGGAGACAAGCTGCCAGTTGTTTTCTGTACAATCTGTCACAAGCCTTTGAAACCTGATGGTACCTGATTTTTCCACCTGCATTATTGTCCACTTTCTCATATTTTAACAGTTTGGTTTTAAAGATAATTGGGAGCCTGTCAGAAGCCTTGGTAATGCTGTCTGCAGCCTGAGCTGCAGTTCCCTGAGCAGCCCAACCTTCTCTGTTCACAAGAAACAGATCTAGGAGGACACCTTTCCTCATCAGCTCCCTGATGAGGGAATTGATCATCAAGTTGCTTTAGGAATTTTATGGGCCTGTTTGTGTCAGCGGTGTGATGCTCCTAGTTAATATCTAGCAAGTTGAAGCCCCCCTAAGGACAAGGGTTAGTCTATCTGGAGGTGTCTCTTAACTGAAGAATAATTGGTTGATGTTGTCATCCTGGCTGGGTGGTCTGTAGTAGACTCCCACAAAGACATCCCCTTTGTTTATCCCTTACCCAGAGACTCTCAACCATGTCATTTCCAGCTGATAGCTCCTTGCTGTTCAGCCCCCCACCATTCCTTACCCTGCCTCTTCTGAAGACCCTGTAACCATCCATTGCCACACACCAGTCAGAGGACTCTTCCCACCAGGTTTTGCTTAAGCCAGTGATGTCACACCTCTGTGACCAAGGCAGGACTTCTAGCTCCTGCTTGTTCCTCATGCTCTGTGCATTTGTGTAGAAACACTTCAGATGTACTTCAAAATACCCTGCACCTCTTGGAGTGGAGCTCATTGACACACAGCACCTCTGATTGCAGCATGACATCCCATAATTTATCATCAGCCATGTGGATGCACTTCAGCTGGACTTTTGGTCCCACCTATGACTCTGACATGGTGCTGCTTGTCTCTTCTATCTAGCCTGGTTTTACCCCCTTCAGATCTAGTTGAAAGCCCTCTCCACAAACCCGCCAGCTCGTGGGCTGTCATCCTTTTCCCCCTTTGGGACAGGTGAACCCCATCTGCTGTCAGCAGTCCCAGTGCTGAGTAAACCATCCCACGATCAAAAAACTCCAAATTCCATTAGATGAGGATGTCTCCAAAGATCCCTTCATTGTGGTATTGCTTCAAGTTGAAGAACATCAGGTGCCAGTTGCTGCCAGGACATTGCCACTGTCCTGGTGGCAATATTGCACAAACCAAGCCTCTCCTGTTCTCATCCATGAGCTGATTCATCAACTGGAGAACCAGGGAGTCATCAGCAAGACTCACTCACCTTTTAATAGTCCCATATAGTCTGTGCAAAAGTCTGATGGAGGGTAAAGGCTAACAGTAGACTGTTGTGGCCCAAATGAAGTGATGCCACCACTGAGTGTTGCTGTACCAGACGTGTTAGGGCTTCAGTATGAAATGGAATCAAAAGCTGCTGGGTGGTATGCTACCACTGACATCAGTGTGTTCTCCTCAATTCTCTGGCAGCAGAATGTAGGTTTCAATTCACAGTTCACGTGGAGGTGTGTCCAGTGCATCTGGAACTGAGTGCCCCAGGGTGGAAACACAGCCCTGCCATGTGTCATGGACTGATCCAAACTGCACTGGAAAGTGGTGGTGCCCCTCAACATCTACAGTATTTTAGTGACATTGTTGTCTGGAGCAGTAAGGCAGAAGAAGTGCTTGAGAAGGGGAAAAGAGTAATTGAGGGTCTTCTGAAAGCTGGTTTTGCCATAAGGTAAAGCAAGGTCAAGAGACTGTCATGGGGCATCCAGTTCTTGGGAATAAAATTCCAGGATGGCTGCCATCATGTGTCTATGGATGCAGTCAACAAGATAGCAACTATGTCTCTACTGGCTAAGAAGGAGGAAACACAAGCATTCCTGGTTCTTGTGGAGTTCTGGAGAATGCATATTCCAGGTTACAGTCAGCTTGTGAGCCCTTTCCTCTTTATTGAGGAACCCAGAAGAAGTATTTTGAGCATGGCCTTGAGCAACAACAAGCCTTTGAGCATATCAAACAGTAAACAGCTTGTGTGGTAGCTCTTAGGCCTGTCTGGACAGGCCCAGCTGTGCAGGTTGTACTCTACACTGCAGCTGGGGATCTTGGTCTCACGTGGAGCCTTGGGCAGAAAACCCATCTTGGCTGCTGCATTGTGGCAGAACATCATTGCCCAGGTAGAAAACATGGCTTTGAAAGCATGTCATGGAGATGCCTCCTCCCCCCCTTCCCCGGCCTTGGTGCCTGCACAGCTCCTCACATCTTCTCTCTCCCTTTTCTTGGGGGCAAAATGCAGCTACTGGTGGTTGTTTTTCTCCTCCCTGTGACTCCCAGAGGCGCTGTGACCATCGCCGACTGGCTCGGCCCTGCTCAGCAGCAACTCTGGCCTTGAATCAGCCCATGTTTCCTCTGTGGGGCCTGCAGAGAGCTCTAGCTGCTCCTTACACCAGCCATCTCAGCAGCCCCTGTTCTCTCCCAGCACCCAGCTATGCAGAACTGCGATAATGGTTAATGTGGAAGGATGGAGAGACCTGATGTGTGCCTCAAGAAGATTTAATGTTGAGGGAAAAATAATCTGTAATGTGAGTTGTAGGAGGTAATGTAGCAGGAACGACCAGAACCAATGAGTACTGAGTTCCACAGGAGCCAGAGAAATACCACAGTGACCTGAAGCAAGCTGGTGTTGGTGCCAAACAATTAAACATAGTGCTTCTCCTTTCCTGAATCCTCATTTGGACAGATTGGGGCAAGTCATAGTATGTTCATGAATATCTAGAGAAGCAGAAGAAAACCTTACTCATCCATGTGTTATCTGTATCTTTTGTTTAACCTAGACTGAGTTTAGCAGATGGTAATACCATGTGGTGCTTGCTCTTCTCAGCCCATGCAACTGTAATCACCAAACATGCTTCCACACTGGCAGCAGCACACACTATTTAAACAAGTATCTTCAAAACAGTCAAAAACAACCATTCCTGAGAAGGATATGTTGAGAGGGAGGTGCTGATCTCTTCTCCTTGGTCTTCAGTGATAGGACACATTTGAACAGCTCAGACTTGAACCAGAGGGCATTTAGACTGGCATTAGGAAGCTTTTCTTTACTGAGAGCATGGTGAGACACTGAAACAGGATTCCTAAAGAGGTGTTTGATGGCCCAAGACAGTTTGAGAGGCATTTGGCTTGATGCTTTAACTTGGTCAACCTAGAATTAGTCAGGCAGTTTTACTAGAGCGTTGGTTTAGGTCCTTTCCAATTGAAATACTCTATTCAGTTCATGATGACCACTCCAAAGGTTAAGTACTTTGTCTGTCTATTTGAGTGAGATATGCCAGGCCTGCTTTAACCTTGTGGTTATGTAAAGCCATCCTACCATCAGAATGGTCTTTTGTCCCATTGTCAAACTTCTGGAACTTTGATGAATACATCTGCAGCAAGTAAGCCTTTGTGTGCCCATAAATTGGTTAGCTTTCCTCCTGCAATAGAAATCTGTTGTCATCGTGACTGGCTGGCTCTACTTGGAGCTCTTTGGCCAGACATCCTGGAAAGGTGACTTTGTGTAGTACAGACCTTGCTACCTGACCATTTGGGAGAGCTAAGGGTATGAAATACCTTTGTACAAGGGCTGTTCTCACCTACTTTGCTGCACTCTTGACGTGTCTCTCTAGCACAGGGTATGTGATGGTTTCTTTCACATCTTTTCCTTTTTTGGAGCACTGCAGTAAGGATTTCTCTGGAATATTTCTTACTCCTGATTTGGGGAATGGTTGTACTGTGTTTGTTAGAAGTTGCTGTGAATTTAGACTGCATGAGAGAAGTAACCTGTGTCATTGCTGTGGTTTCTTTTAAAATGTTCTCTGTGCTACTCCAGTATCTTCTTTACATTCTTTCCTTTTTCTTTATGAATATGGTATTAAGAAGAAACTTTGGGGTTTTGTCTCCTAGGTTCCAAAAGAGAAAGATGAAATGGTGGAGCAAGAATTCAATCGTCTCCTGGAAGCCACCTCATATCTCAGTCATCAGCTGGATTTTAATGTTCTCAATAATAAGCCTGTCTCCCTGGGTCAGGCTCTAGAGGTTGTCATACAGTAAGTGGCTTCTCTCTCTGTGGTGGCACTTTCCTGTTTTTGTGAGGATTTTCCAAAACATGCCTGAAACAATCGTGGGGTCCTGGGGGGAGCTGCTGGGTCTCTGCTGAGTTCTCCTTTGGATGTTTCTTGTTTATTGAAGCAAAATATTGTTTATTGAAGCAAAATAGGTCAATGGGATCCTGGGCTCCCATCAGCAGAGGGGTGGCAGCAGGGACAGGGAGGGGATTGTCCCTCTCTGCTCTGCCCTGTGAGGCCCCAGCTGGAGTCCTGTGTCCAGAGCTGGGGCCCCAGGACAAGGAAGATGTGGGACTGTTGGAGAGGGGTCAGAGGAGCCATGGAGATGCTCAGAGGGCTGGAGCAGCTCCCCTACAAAGAGAGGCTGAGAGAGCTGGGCTGGGTCAGCCTGGAGAAGAGAAGGCTGTGGGGGGACCTCATTGCAGCCTGCCAGTCCCTGAAGGGAGCAGAGGAACAGGAGGGGAATCAGCTTGTTCAAGGGCAGAGCCTGGCAGGACAAGGGGGCTGGAGTGAAGCTGGAGGAGGGAAGGGGGAGAGGAGAGATTGGGGGGAAGTTCTTTGCAGAGAGAGTGGTGAGGGGCTGGAAGGGGCTGCCCAGAGAGGGGGTGGGTGCCCCGTCCCTGGGGGTGTTCAAGGCCAGGTTGGCTGGGGCCCTGGGCAACCTTGTGTAACTCCAGGCCTGGAGGTTGGTGTCCCTGCCTGTGTCAGGGGGTTGGAGCTCTGTGACCCTTGGGGTCCCTTCCAACCCAGACCAGGCTGGGATTCTATAATTTTTCAAAGACAGTTCAAAGAGCAAACATCTCTTGAAAGCTTCCTGAAAAGCGTTACTATAGTAACTGATAGTGGATAATTGATTTAGTATGAATTGGTGCACGTACAGCCTACTAATGCTGCTGGAACAATAATGCCATTTGTAATATGCCTTTTAATAATAGTAGGTAACTTCAAACTCATGTTTCAGCTCGTCAGTTATCCCTTGCTTACAGAAACTTGTATTATTTTTCTAATTGCCACATGAGTATTTACTGAACTCTCCCATGACACACTTTTAGTGCATTCTAAGAAAATTGTGATAATGAGTTTTCTCAGTAACTCTAGGATTTTATCCAGAATTAAATCTCACTTCTTACCTTTTCCAGATTGCAAGAGAAGCATGTGAAAGATGAGCAGATTGAACACTGGAAGAAAATTGTGAAAACACAGGAGGAATTGAAAGATCTTCTTAACAAGGTCAGCTGATGACATTTAGAACAGGAGGATAGCATTTTATTCCTTGAAGTGGAAAAATGGACAAAAACTTGTACAGTGGAAAAACTTGCACCTGGAAAAAATATCAGAAAGCTGTAATTAATGCTGTTCTTAAATATATTTGGTAATTTCAGTCCTGCCTGGAAGCACTGTTACAACAAAAGAGTTTCTGGTTTTGAGGAGGAGCACAGAAGTGATTGGGCAGAAGTCTAAAAACATAAATATGGGAAGAGAGAGAGGATAAGCATGATAGACAGTATTGTGTCTTAGCTGCTTTAGTCATGTTAATGAAACTGAAGCTTTTGGGGGTTATTTTAAATTGTTTTCTTTCTTTATCACAAATCTGATTTGTGGTGAAGTGTTGTTTTAGACCTAATTGCAATCTTTTTTTGGTCATAGCAGGTTACTTCTCCATGTAAGCTTCTCAAGTGAAAAATGTCTAAGGACAGCTCTCATATCTGTGGGTTTGTGCAACAGATTTTGTAAGAAATCAATGATGTTGTGTTTAAACCATGTTTTGGGATGGAATTGCATATAAGTAACCAAACCCAGGGAATCTCTTGGTGTAATGGAGTAGTTTGAGATGAGGATCCATTTTACACAGTGACTTGCATGAAATCTACTTCCCTTTTTTTTTTTTCTTTCTTCCTCCTTTCTCCCTTTTCCTACTTCACCTGGAAAAGATGGTGAATTTAAAAGAGAAGATTAAAGAACTTCATCAACAGTATAAGGAAGCATCAGAAGTGAAGCCACCTCGGGATATTACAGCAGAGTTCCTTGTGAAAAGCAAGCACAGAGATCTGACTGCACTTTGCAAGGTAGAGGATGACACACTGGTTTCTGAGGACTTCAGCAACCAGATAAAATTAGCCAAGAGAGATGTTTCCACATCTCTAACCCAACACTCAAGAGAATGTGATTGATGGTAACTGGGTTGTAATACTGATTAAGAGCTGCATTTTAAGTACTTCTAGGTACCTGTCCTTCATGGTTGAGAGTATTAGCATGTTGAAGGCTTGATTTGAGGTAACTCTGCTGGCTCATGTCAGACAGCATTTAATATTTTGAAAGCTGAATTTTAAATTGGACTTGGTCTGATTAGTATTTCTGGGTCTCACAGTGGCCTGGAAGTAAAAACTGTGTTTGAAGAGAAATGGCCTTTCTCTAAGATGAAAAAGGCAGTTTTCTGAGTACAACACTTCTTTCAATCCAAATGTCATTTGCAGACCTCTGTCTTGACAAGCAGATTTAGTCATCCCCTGCATGTGTCTCTTGGTGTAGACTTAGGCCTTATAAAGGAAACCTTAAGAACTGCTCTTGCTGTGACAGTGGCACAGTTAGCACCTTCTAACCCTGGTCACCTAACACCAAAGACTGTTTCTCAGCTACTTGTTCACCAGCAGACACACACCTTATGTGGAAGCTCAGTCTGTTTATGTATACATACCTAAGAGCTCTTCTTTTACCAGTGAACAGCTTTGTGCTCTTCTTGGACACTCCAAATTATTCTGCCATAAAGGAAGATGGTTGTCACCTTATACCTACTTCTAATAATGTTTTTTAAAATTAGGAAAAAAACCAGTGATTCTGAAGGAAGCTTGGGTTAGATCAGTGCCTTTTGCATGATGTTTTCTGAACTCTGTGTTCAATGTTAACTAATATTTTAAGAGAAAGAACAGGAATAACGTTTCTGGCAATGTGAGGAAGCTCTCATAGTATCTTGATGATATCTCGATGATACAAAGCTGGGAGGAGTGGGTGACACAGGACACTGCACTGCCATCCAGAGAGACCTGGACAGGCTGGAGAGCTGGGCAGGGAGAGACCAGATGGGGTTCAACAAAAGCAAGTGGAGAGTCTGGCACCTGGGAAGGAACAACTGCTGGAATCAGGACAGGCTGGGGGATGACCTGCTGGAGAAGAGCTCTGAGGAGAAGGACCTGGGGGTCCTGGTGGGTGACAGGGTGTCCATGAGCCAGCAGTGTGTCCTGGGGCTGAGAGAGACAATGGGATCCTGGGGGCATCAGGAGGAGTGTGGGCAGCAGGTCAAAGGAGGTGATCCTCCCCCTCTGCTCTGCCCTGCTCAGGCCCCACCTGGAGTGTTGTGTCCAGTTCTGGGCTCCCTGGTATAAAAAGGACAGGGATCTCCTGGAGAGAGTCCAAAGAAGGGCTACAAAGATGATTAAGGGCCTGGAGTATCTCCCCTGTGAGGAAAGGCTGAGAAAATTGGGACTGTTCAGCCTTGAGAAGAGAAGACTAAGGGGGGACCTAATTAACGTTTATAATTATCTTAAGCAAGGGATGCAGGGGGAATCAGCCAGCCCCTTCTCAGTGTCTGTGGGGACAGGACAAGGGGCAATGGCTGCAAGTTGGAGCACAGGGAGTTCACCCCCAAGCTGGGGAAGAACTTTTCCCCAGTGAGGGTGAGGGAGCCCTGGGCCAGGCTGCCCAGGGGGTGTGGAGTCTCCTTCTCTGGAGAGATTCCAGCCCCGTCTGGACGCCTATCTGAGTGAAATGTCCTGGGGAGCTGCTTTGGCAGGGGGTTGGACCTGATGATCTCTCGAGGTCCCTTCCAACCCCTACAATTCTATGATTCTATGATTCTCTTAGCACCATAGAGACCCTTAAAATACCAGGACAGTAACAGACCTTCATGCTCTTCAGATTTGAGTGTTTAAATTCCTGAAATATTAGCAGTGTGTCATAGACAGCAGAAGGGCAAAATATACTGGATTAAATTTTGAAAAAATAAGTAACTAGATTTTGATTCAACTAAAACCATGAGTCTTCTGGTTTCTCTTGAGATTATGCCTAGCCTGATGCCACACAGTCTTTCTTTAATTCTTCTTCCATATAAACTGATTTTAATGGTAGCTTTTAATCTTATTAGGAGTATGATGAATTGGCAGAAACACAAGGAAAGCTGGAAGAGAAGTTACAAGAACTTGAAGCCAATCCACCAAGGTAAAGATACAAACTATAAAAGTAAATGCTCAGGAAAGCAGGTTTTTAACAGCCTTTCACTGAGTTTCCAGAATGCTGTGGTTTGCTTTCTTTTAATTACAGGAACTCAAGGGGTTAGAAAGTTACAAACACCAAGTTTGAACTCCCTTGGTTATAGAATTCATCTTCCTTGTTTTCAGGGTTAACTGGGACAAACACTGTTCTAAGTCAGAGTGCATGACAGTGAAAATTCTTTCTGGAAGCAGTGCCTGATCTCAGGAGGCCTTTCAGATTCAAAATGCCATTGATAATGGGAGCATACCAATCCTCCTTACTTTGGCAGAGTATGATTTTGTGCTCTCTGTGATTATTACTAGGTTTTTAGTTGTATACAGGCTATTTAAGACATTTTTGTAACTTCTTATTATTTCTAAAGTTAAGTTTCTAGCTTCAGTTAGAGTATTTCACAAGAACCCCACTGTTTTTTTTTTATACTCAGCTTCTATGAAGGAGATCAAAATGTCTGAAACAGAATCTCTTTGTGTTCTTTTTAAAATGTATTTATTTCTCTGCTAAGGGGGGACTCAAAAAAGTCTGGGATTAAATTTTCAGAGGGAATGCACTTGGAATATCCTGCTCTAGCAAACTAAATATCTTTGTATTATGCCTTTTTTTTCCCTGTAGTGATGTTTATCTCTCATCAAGAGACAGACAAATACTTGACTGGCATTTTGCAAACCTAGAATTTGCTAATGCTACACCCCTGTCTACGCTCTCACTGAAGCACTGGGACCAGGTAGCTAATTAATTTATTCTTTCAGCAATACACTAACAACTTAAGCTATATTTATTTAATTCTCATGGAGCTATTTTAACAGTTTCTAATGTGCTGTCTGCTTTTATGCAGATATGGAGCTTTTATGTGATTATTTGCTGATGAAATTCCAGACAGCTTTTTGTTAGTGTCAAAACAATCTCTAACAATACTATTGTGGTGGTTTTGCCCTGGCTAGAGGCCAAATGCCCACCAAAGCTGCTCCTTCACTCCTCTTTTCAGCTGAAAAGGGGAGAAAATATCTATTGGGAGGCTTAGGCCCTGAGATAAGGACAGAAGGATCACTCTGCAGTTAGTGTCATGGACAAAACAGACTCAACACAGAATAAAAGAAAGTAAAGTAATTTATTACACTACGACAACACACTCGGTGAACTACAGTCAAGTAATGAGAAGTGGTCAGGTCTTAAAGCACCTTCCCCCCACCCCTCCCTTCTTAGCAGACTTAAACTTCATTATGATTTTACTCCTTCCACCTCCCCCCCCCAACATGGTATGGGGAAGGGCAGGGAATGGGATTCCTGTCAATTCCTCACAAGCTGCTTTCTTTCCCCAGATCTCAACACTTCCACTGCCCCCCAGCCCTCCCTTCTTCACAGACTTTAGTCATAAATTCGCTCCCTTCTTCCCCCCCATGGCGGCACAGGGAGGGGCAGGGAATGGGGAATGGAGGTTTTCAGTCCCTTCCTCCGGAGTTGTCTTCCCTCTTAGCTGGAGGAGGGGGCATTCCACACACCCTTCCCCTGCGGCACCATGGGGTCCCACCCATGGCAGACAGTCCTCCACGAACTTCTCCAGCATGAGTGCTCTCCATCTGGGAGTCATCTCCTCACCACGGGCCTCAGCACAGCTCCTTCCATAGGGTGCTGACCTTCAGGCCCAGACTGCTCCAGCCTGGTCTTGCAGAGAGTCACAAGTCCCCAGGCAAACCTGCTGAGGCGTGGATCAATCTCTTCACAGGCTGTAGATGGCCTCTGCTCCTCGTCCTTATCCATGGGCTGCGAGGGGATACGCGCTCCACCATGGTCTTCTCCAGAGGCTGCAGGGGAATCTCTCCAGCACTCAGAGAGCCGCATTATTCCCCCCGCCTCTTTCCCTGGCCTTGGTGCCTGCACAGCTCCTCACATCTTCTCTCTCCCTTTTCTTGGGGGCAAAATGCAGCAGCTGGTGGTTGTTTTTCTCCTCCCTGTGACTCCCAGAGGCGCTGTGACCATCGCCGACTGGCTCGGCCCTGCTCAGCAGCAACTCTGGCCTTGAATCAGCCCATGTTTCCTCTGTGGGGCCTGCAGAGAGCTCTAGCTGCTCCTTACACCAGCCATCTCAGCAGCCCCCTTGTCTGTTAAAACACAGCTACACAAAACAGCAACAGTGATCTAGGGAAGGTTCCTATATTTATTGCTCAGTCAATAAACAGAAAGGATTTAAAATGTATTTGACTTTATTAAAGTTTAATTTTTTAAATAAATTTGCCATTATGTGAAGTTCCCCATGATTTTCTATGGAATTAGGTAATTTCATCACAAATGCGTATTTTTTTATGTATCTTCATTTTAGGATGATGACTTTGAATTCACAGGCAGTCACTTGACTGTGAGGAATGGATATTCCTGTGTGCCTGTAGCCTTGGCAGAAGGGTTGGATATTAAATTAAACACAGCAGTTCGACAGGTTCGCTATACAGCATCAGGTAAATGAAAGCACCTCCTCTGGAAAACAGATCTGAGGGACTGGGGTCAGAGAAATTAGATTTCAGTGCTTCTGGAGCAGATGTGAAGACTGGTTTCATAGAAGCTCTCCCATTAGAGTTAGATAAACAGCCACATTTCTTAGTGTGATCAATTGGTAGGGAGCCATTAGAGATTTATGAATTTTGAATGGTTTTTGCTTATTTAAGTGGCTGTTTCAGCACCATCCCTTTCTGTTGTATTTACTGATTCACAAGGTCACATTCACTCTTCCATTTCTTTACTTAAAGTCTTACACTGCTTAAGAGTTGGTGCCCAAAGGTATGATACTAGAAGTATAAATTATTGTAATATGGACCAAACAAATGGATGAGCTGTATCTTGTTCTTCAAAGCATTGCTCTCAGGAAACTCTCAACTGAGAGCATAACTCAATGAGAGGCTCACTCTCTCCTTACTATTTATTAATGTAATTAAATATCAGAAGATATTTAAAAGACTCTCTTAGAAGAAAAGGTATCTTAGAAGAGTAAGAGGGGATCTGATCAATGGTTATCAGTATCTGAAGGGTGGGACACAGGGGGAAATGGCCAGCCTCTTAGTGTCTGTGGGGACAGGACAAGGGGCAATGGCTGCAAGTTGGAGCACAGGGAGTTCCCCACCAACATGTGGAAGAACTTTTCCCCAGTGAGGGTGAGGGAGCCCTGGGCCAGGCTGCCCAGGGGGTGTGGAGTCTCCTTCTCTGGAGAGATTCCAGCCCCGTCTGGACACTGCCCTGTGTGCCCTGTCCTAGGGACCCTGCTTTGGCAGGGGGTTGGACCCCATGAGCTCTGGAGGCCCCTTCCAGCCCCTACAGCTCTGTGCTGCTGTGATCATTTCCTGGCCTAGATGAGCCTTTCAGTTCATCCCTTCTGGCCATTTCCAGATGCTGTGTAAATGACACTCTCTGCTATTAAGCTGTGGGTAGGAGCATTCACTTGCCTACAAATTAAGTAATTGTTAGTGTAAAGCTGCCTTCCATAAATGCAGTGTTTTCTGATGTGGGTGTGTTGCTCTCCCCGTCACAGGCTGTGAGGTGATAGCTGTAAACACCCGATCTACCAGCCAGACTTTCATTTACAAATGTGACGCTGTGCTGTGTACTCTTCCCTTGGGAGTGCTGAAGCAGCAGCCTCCAGCAGTGCAGTTTGTGCCGCCTCTACCCGAGTGGAAAACCTCTGCAGTGCAGCGGATGGGATTCGGCAACCTGAACAAGGTGACGTGGTCATTGAGGGAACTGCAGCACATCAGGTGCTGAGATAAGTAGTCTGTGTGTGGGGGGGTTGTGTCTTGGCTGAGGAGTGACAGGTTTGCTGTTTTCCTGGATCTTGAAGCTGAAAATTATCCAAAGAGCTGTAAGGACTCTTCTCTGTTTCTCACACAAGTTTGAAATAGTTAAATTTCAGAAGTAGGTTGATGCAGTCTGTCTGGTGGAGCTTGTTAAGCCACAAATTTGTCAACTACACTGCATGTACAAACCATGTATTCACCAGCCTGAATGACCTGGGGCTGTTCAACCTTGAGAAAAGAAGCCTGAGAGGGGATCTGATCAATGGTTATCAGTATCTGAAGGGTGAGACACAGGGGGACATGGGCAGCCTCTTCTCAGTGTCTGTGGGGACAGGACAAGGGGCGATGGCTGCAAGTTGGAGCACAGGGAGTTCCCCCCAAGCTGGGGAAGAACTTTTCCCCAGTGAGGGTGAGGGAGCCCTGGGCCAGGCTGCCCAGGGGGTGTGGAGTCTCCTTCTCTGGAGAGATTCCAGCCCCATCTGGACCGTGCCCTGTCCTAGGGACCCTGCTTTGGCAGGGGGTTGGACCCCATGGGCTCTGGAGGGCCCTGCCAACCCCTACAGCTCTGTGATTCTATGATTCTTTCCAGTACTAAACATCAAGGAATGTAATTGTCTTTCATTTTATTTTTTCTGTGCCTGCTTCCTGACTTTTTTTCCCTGTTTCTAGGTTGTGTTGTGTTTTGATCGTGTCTTTTGGGATCCAAGTGTCAATTTATTTGGTCATGTTGGTAGCACTACTGCAAGCAGAGGAGAACTTTTCCTGTTTTGGAACCTGTACAAAGGTAGCTGTGGTACATGTCTGCTTTTACCAATGTCTTTGTGTGGTTTCAGATCTAGAAAAGAGCACTTTTAAAGATACTATTAGTGTTTGTATATGGGCTTAGAAGTATTTGTATGAAGACAAATAGAAGCAGCAAGCACCACTGGCTTGCAAATTGTTCTGGAGTAAATTAGAGCAGAACATGGACAGGTGTGGGGTTCTGTTGAATTACATAGCAACCTACATGCTACAACATTGGCATTTTTCTAGGCTGCTTATTGTCTTGCACCTTGAGAAAAGAAGCCTGAGAGGGGATCTGATCAATGGTTATCAGTATCTGAAGGGTGAGACACAGGGGACATGGGCAGCCTCTTCTCAGTGTCTGTGGGGACAGGACAAGGGGCGATGGCTTGCTCAAGCTGTCCTGTGACTTGCTCTGTCTTACCTTCTTGGCTGCTTCTATTAAGTATCTATTGTCACTGGTATTCTGAAACTTAGTTTTTTTTTGTGTTTGAGTGCTGTATTAAGAAGAAAACCCACCCTAATCTGGCATGTTTATATCAGTATGCTTTGTTTGCCAGAGAGCAGTGTTGTCTGCAGCATTTCTGAAAGCAAGCTGCTTCTTAGTTCATAACCCTTTTTGAAACTGAGTTTCTCTTACCCCTTGGAGCATTGTTTGAGCTCTTCCCCTTTTTCACTAAGCTTCTCATGCAGATGGGACTGACATCCAATTTAGTCTGAGCTGGAAAACCTCAGCTTTCTGGATGTTTTTCAAGTTGAACTGACACTTCGAAGCCAGACCTCTTTCATGGGGTTGTCTAATTTGGGTTAGTTTGACAGCTTTTATCTGCAGCCTCAAGTTCTTCCTGGTACAGGTGACTTTCTTGCCCGGGATTTCAAACTTAAGCCTCCTATTTCCCCCAGATGTCAGGAGTGCTGTAGAGTTGTGTGTTCTCTTACGTGGCTGAGCTGCAGAACTCAATGCCTGTATGTTATGCTTTAATTTCTGTGCAGCCTTTACAGACTATTAAACACTCAGAGTTCAGGGGAGCAGGCTTAGAGGCTTTGTCCTGGCTCCATTCCTTTTGCTGAACATTGCCATTCCAGTTTGAGGAGCTGCAGGCCCATCCACAGGGTTAAGCTGCAGTGTGCCATTGAGGAGAAACCAGCTGTGGTGTATCCGATTTGTGGAAGGGATGGGATGACCTTCTTCCTTGCTTGGAGCAACAAACCAGCCATGACTGTGGATTGTGGGTCTCAGATTGACAGATCATTTTAAAACTCCTCTTTAGGAAAGGCTTAAGAAGGCAAAAGATACTGCTCTGCCTGCTTCTACAGCTGGGCTTTGCCACTCGATTTTCTCTGCAGCTGATGTCTGCAGTAAGAGATGGTCAGAAGGTGCTTTCAGGAACCATACTGGTTCTGTTAGGTGCTGTTCACCAGTGTCTCATACCAAGCAAAGCTGGGTCTGCATTGAGCAGTTCTCCTCCAGGTAACTGTTAAAAGCCCTGCTGTGTTCTCTTCCACTGAACCACGGGCAGCCTGGGGTCTTCTTTTCACTGGAGACAGTTGCTGTGCAAGGTAGGTGCCTTCCCCAGGGTATTTGCTGCTAGATGTGACCCCTTCCTTCTCAGGAAAATAAGCAGAGCCCATACAAATAGAATAGAAAGGCAATAAAATCCAACACTAGAGCACAGCCAGATGGCTTCAATTTAAATAAAAAACCCACAGCGACCCAATTCCCCTGACTAGTGAAGTGGGACTTGATGAGATTACACAGGTTAAAGTAGAATGATACAGTCACAGACTGTGTTAGGATGGGCAGGGACCTTTAAAGGTCATGTAGTGCAACCTCCTGCAGGGAGCAGGGACACCTTCAACTAGAGCAGGGTGCTCAGAGCCCCATCCAGCCTGACCTTGAATGTCTCCAGGGATGGGGCCTCCACCACCTCTCTGGGCACCCTGTGCCAGGGTCTCACCACCCGCAGAGTGAAGAACTTCTTCCTCAGGTCTCACCTAACCCTGCCCTGCTCTAGTTTAACCCCTCAGCCCTCGTCCCATCGCTCCCTGCCCTTCCAAACAGCCCTGCCCAGCTGCCCTGTAGGTCCTTCAGGGACTGGAAGGGGCTCTGAGGTCTCCCCACAGCCTTCTCTTCCCCAGGCTGACCCAGCCCATCTCTCCCAGCCTGTCTCTGTAGGAGAGGTGCTCCAGCCCTCAGATCATCCCCGTGGCCTCCTCCAGCCCCGCTCCAAGAGGTCCGTGTCCTGCTTGTGCTGAGGACACGGTACTGCAGGGTGGTCTCAGCAGAGCAGAGGGGTAGAATCACCTCCCTGGCTCTGCTGGCCACACTTGTGATGCAGCCCAGGATGCAGTTGGCCTTCTGGACGGCGGGTGCACACTGTAGGCTCATGCCCAGCTTTTTGTCCATCAGCACCCCCAGGTCCTTTCCCACAGGGCTGCTGTCCTCTGTCCCATCATCCCCCAGCCTGTATTCACCATGAGGATTGGCCCGGCCCGGCTGCAGGACTTTGCACTTGTCGCTGTTGAACCTGAAGAGGTTTGCACAGCCCAACTCCCCAGCTGGTCCAGGTCCCTCTGGGTGACATCCCCCTCTGTGGCATGTTGACTGTGCCACTCGGCTCGGTGTCGTCTGCCGGCTTGGGGGGTGCACTTGATCCCACAGCCTCTTGTTGCTGAATATATTAAACAACACTTGTCCCAGTACGGATCCCTGAGGGACACCACTTGTCACCCATCTCCATCTGGACACTGAACTGTTGACCCTCTGGATGTGACCTTCCAGCCAAGTTCTCAATCCACGGCCAGTCCCCCCATCAAGTCCCTGTGTGTGCAGTTGAGGGAGAGGCTGGTGTGGGGGACAGTGTCAGAGGCCCGGCAGAACTCCAGACAGATGCCATCCATTGCTCCTCCCTTGTCCACTGATGTGGTCAGTGTTGTAGAAAGCTGCTGGGTCGGTCCGGCAGGACTTGCCCTTGGTGAAGCCATGCTGGCTGTCTCGAATCACCTCCTTGTCCTCGATGTGCCTTAGCGTAGCTTCTAGAAGGATCTGTTCCCTGACCTTCCCAGGCACAGAGCTGGGGTTGGCAGGTGGGTAGTTCCCCGGGTTCTCCTTTCTGGCCTTTTTAAAAATGACTGTGATGTTTCCTCTTCCAGTCGCTGGGGACTTGGCTTGACTGCCATGACCTTTCCAGTGTCCTGGAGGTGGCTTGGCAACTGCATCAGCGACTTCCTTCAGCCTGAGGCTTTCCTAAAGCCTGTGACCTGTGGCTTTCACCCAGCCCGTGAGTGGCTCAGGTCTAAGCTACACCTGGCTGCCAGCATAGTAGGGGGTTGACGTAGGGGGTCACAGCCATGGTCCCTGAAGCCCTTGCAGTGCTGATGGTGATGGTGGTGGGGATGGAGGGGTGAAGGAGGTGGAAGACCTCTGTACTCAGTAAATATTACAGAAGCAGCACTGGGCTGGGGTGTTTTCCCATGCCATCTGCAGGAAGCTGCCGAGTTTATGGCTTTCTGGAAGGATGCCCACATAGTGCTTGTGAAATCAAATGTGGCAGTGAAATCCTGTTCTGAGGACACTACGAGTGGCAGCGTGGGACACTGAGCCAGGGAAGAAACACATCTTCCTCAGCTTTGGTTCCAGTGCATTGATGGGGCATTTTTCTTTGATAGAGTGTGAAGAAGGCAGGAAGGTCATTCCTGGGGCCTAGGATGCGTTGAAGGCCCCAGCTGTCCTACCAACTCTTCTGCTTGTCTGCAATACATCCAGATGTTCTACTGAATTCAGATATAGGGCAGATGCAGAGCTTGTTGAGCTGGACCCTGGTGTGCTGCATGTACAGGGCTGTTTTGATACCCGGCAGAGAGGAGCAGCACGCTGAGGGGCCTGGGAAGCAGCAATCCATGTCTGATCAGGAGCTGCAGAGGCCAGGTAGCATTCTGCTGCTTGCCATGAGGTCCCCAGTAGGTCCCCAGGGCAAGGCTGCCACCAGCTGCAGAGCTGTGTTTGGCACTCAGGCAGGCTAACACCATCATGTATTGCTGGAAGGAAGGTGCTGTGCCTGATCACTGGCTGCTCAGACCTGGTCTCAGGGAGCCTTTCCTTGAGAGTCCTTCCAGGGGAGACAAGCGAGGAGGTCCTGAGCGAGCTGGTGGTTTCCAAGCACCCCCCAGTGCAGCACACCCACCCCCTTCCCTGTCCCCCCGCAGCTCCTAATGACCGCTGACTCCGTTTCAGCGTGGGCAGAGCCAGGAGAAAGGCAGCCAGACCCCCTCCCCAGCTGGAGTGACTGGGAGTGTGGTGCACAGGGTGGGCAGACACGGCATAGCGCGGCAGAAGGGCCTGGGTCAGAAGGGCCTGGCGTGGCAGCTGGCAGGGGGAGGGCAGCAGGTGAGTCCGTTGGTGGTCATCCCCTCCTTGGAAGGAGCCTGGCCATGGCATCCCCCCAGCATGCCCAGACCTCTCTCCTTGCCAGAAGGAATGTGGTGACCCAGAGAGAGTTGCCACAGAAGCATGGAACCAACCACCCAGAGCTGGGGCTGCAGGGGTGCTGGGTGCTGGGGCCTGGCTCTGGGGGAGGGTAGCAGAAGAGAATAGCTGTGTGAGGTGTGACCAGGGTGGACAGTCTGCTCAGCCTGGTGTGGAGCTGCGAGAAGTGGGCAGGTTGAGGAGCACCAGGGAGGCTGAGAAAGAAATTGACTGGTGGCCCTGAGCTCTGCCCTCCCTGAAGCAGAAACAGGAACCACCACTGATCAAAACCCAAGGTGGAGGGGACCTTGTAACCTCCCCCTGCCAGGCAGAAGGCAGGGGCTCAAAAGGAGAAGGTGAATAGAGGTGAGTCTGCACTCAGCGAGGCCAGCGAACCTCCTCCTCCTCCTCACTGCCCACTTTGGCCTCCCAAGTGCCTCTGTACAACAGGTACGAGGCTCTGGATGTGGAAGGTCACTCTGTGGAGGGTCTGGGTGATAGTCAAGCTGCACCAGAGGTAACCCCAAGGCCAGAAAGGCCTGCAGCCTGTATCATGACCACCTCTGCTAAGAAGAAAAGGTGGGTTCTAGTTGTAGGGGACTCCCATCTGAGGGGAACGGAAAGCCCAATACACAGGGCAGACCCTTCTCTTAGAGAGGTCTGCTGCCTGCCCAGGGCCTGTGTTAAAGATGTCGCCAGGAAACCCCCTAGCCTGGTGTGCCCCTCAGGCTACTGTCCACTACTGCTTCTCCATGTGGGTGGGGATGAGGCAGCAATGCCAAAGCCATCAAAAAGGACTTCAGGGTCTTGGGACAGCCTGTGAAGGTGTCAAGAGCACAAGTTCTCTTTTCATCCCTCCTTGCAGTTTTGGGCAGTGTCGTTGAGAGGAACAGGCAGATGCAGTCTGTGAACACCTGCCTTTGTGGCTGGTGTCACCTCAACAACGTTTGGTTCTTTGACAGCGGGATGGCCTACACAGCACTGGGTTTAATGAACCCTGATGGGACTCATCTCTTTCAAAGGGGAAAAAGGGTCTTTGCCCAGGAGCTCAGGAGCTTATTGACAGAGCGTGAAACTAGGCTTGCAGGAGGAGGGGATGACCTCAGCCTTGCCTGCCACAGGCTCTGGGAGGTGCCCAAGTTGGAGGGGCGTGCCCAAGCTGAGGGTGCTGGAGAGGGTCTTCAGCCTGTTGCTCAGGGACAAGCTAGATACAGTGTGGCATGTTGGAAGTCTACAGGTGATGACCCAGGGACTCTTGAGTCAATGGGAAGCAACAGGGAAGCACTGGGAAATACTTCAGAGGGACTCCAGCTGGTGAGTCAGCCTCAGCAGGGCCAGGCTGTGATGCCCTGTGCAGACACACAGCGTGGGGAACAGACAGGGGCTGGAGATGTGCCCTTGCCTGCAGGGCTGTGATCTTACTGCATTATGTGAGAAGACTGCACGTTCATACTGCTTCTGAGGGACCTTTTGTAGCTCAGACAGACATCCCAGCGGTTTAAGCCCAGTTGGGGTAACAACTGCTGAGGAAACCTGTAGCCTCAGGTGTGCTGTGCAGGTCCTGGGGCTCTGCTGTTGGTGTGTCTTGCTCTGCCCTGCTGTGGCATGGTTGTTGTGGCCATGTAGACACACTTTAATATGGAAAGAGTCTGTCAGTGCAGGGCAGAGGAACTTGTGGCAGAAATGCTTAAGTGTTTTCTGGAAGTACAGGGGCATTTCAGGCTCTTTTCTTGCCTGTTCTGACTTCCCTAGAGACATGATGGAAAAGAAAAAGCCCTTTCCCTGTCATGTTTTTGTGGTTTCTCACTGATCTCTGGCTAAACCATGTTCCCTGCTTGTTGTTTAGTATCAAGGTTCAGGAAACATCTCTGCCTCATGGAGAGAATATTTTGTGGAGCAGTGGCACATGCTCATGGTGCAAGAAGCTTTTCTGAGCAGCACTTTGGTATTTACATAGCAAAATAGTCCCTGTTATCAGCCTTCTTTCTTTCTGTCACTGTCCTGAATTTCCAGGTCTGGATAATGCTTACAAACCAGTGGTTCATGCCTGGAAGGGCAGCATTTCCATACAAATATTTTGGGATTGTGTGAATACAGGGAATGACCCAAAAAATACCCAGTGCCTGTGGGTGAGAGGAAACAGGTTTTCCTCTTTTCCCATCAAGTGTTTGACAGACCAGGCTTAGCCTTTCAGAAAAGGGAGTGTAACTAGTTGAACTACTTGAAACTGCTTCTAGTCCCAGACGTCCCATATACAGCAGTGTGTTAATTGTCTCTTGAGTAGCCCTGGGCCAGGCTGCCCAGGGGGTGTGGAGTCTCCTTCTCTGGAGAGATTCCAGCCCCGTCTGGACAGCGCCCTGTGTGCCCTGTCCTAGGGACCCTGCTTTGGCAGGGGGTTGGACCCCATGGGCTCTGGAGGGCCCTGCCAACCCCTATAACTCTGTGAATCTGTAATGTAATTATCTCTGTAGTAATAACAGCCTTACTAGTCTTAACTTCTTCAGAGTTTCAAAGAAATCTGATTTCAATCAGAATATTTTACTGGGTCTTCCAGCCTGTATGTTGCAACTGACCTTCAGCTAGTTTTCTTTAAAGAGCAGCAACTTGATGGGAATGTACCCCAGGGGATCTCCATATACACCAAGGTACAAGGAATTCACTGATCCTTTTGGAAACATGCACAAAAGTTCTAGCCAAATTTTTAACAAGGATCCCGTGCTCCATACTGACTTCTAGTTGTGATATTTCCTTTGCTAAATTTCAGAGTTCATAAATATCTCCAGGAGGAGAAAGATGAACTGAGAGAATTTTCATTAAGTAACTGCTGAGGTCTGAGTCACCTCTGGCAAGTCCATGTTTCTTACCATTGGGTATTTTGGTTGCTCTTCAAAACTTCCCTAAGATTTTCCTTGAATTTGTGACTACCAAAACTGTATGCTTAGTGTTCCAGTAACTGGTTAGAGGTAGAATGACTTGATCTGTTTGTATGTGCTGTAATCCCAGTAATACTCTTCCTCACAGCATCACATGGGCTGCTGAGTTATTTGATACCTGTTCAAGTTCTCAGAGTCACTGCTTTTCTGGATCTTGTTCTCCTGGCTGTAGTTTCCACTCTCCTGAGATTATTTCATGGGACTCTGCATTGGTAATGAAGGAATCTAGATACTCTGTATCTGTGAAGTACTTACACAGGGAACTTCACTGCTGTGCTGGTGTTAGCTGTACAGAAATTAGATGGTTTGGAAGGTGTTGGGCTCTCTTAAATATAGCACAGGTGACTGTTGAATTCCACTGGAAACTCCTGTGTCAAACAAGTGATGCTTCACTAAAAAAAATGCTCTCTTCTGCATGCTGTACTTCCTAATATATGTGTTTAATTTTTACCACATCAGTTCTCTTGCTAATTCTAAATAGCCATATGTTAATTCATTTTTCACGTGGTAGTGATGGTGGAAGATTTAGGATGTTGGCTTTCAATAGTTTTTAACCTCAGGTCTAACAGGTCTGATTAAAATGTTCCATTTCAATAATTCAGGGGTTTTGTCTCTCTTTCCCCATCCCCCAGCACCCATTTTGTTGGCCTTGGTAGCAGGAGAAGCAGCAGGCATTATGGAAAACATCAGCGACGATGTGATTGTTGGGCGGTGCCTGGCCATCCTCAAAGGCATCTTTGGCAGCAGCGCTGTGCCCCAGGTCAGTACCCACAGTGGCTTTGGGGGCTTCTCTGCCTTTCCCAACACACTGCACTGCTCAGGGGCTCAGCTGCAGTGCTGAGCTTTTTGGCCCAGGTCCCACTTTCTGGTTGCTCAGGGTTTGTTTGCAGGAAGGGGGCTTGAGGCCTGGGTTGTTTGGGGGTTTGGGGCTGAGGTTGTTTGTTGGTGGGGTTTTTAGAAGGGTTTTTTAGACCAGCTCTTGCTGTAGTTTTTCCAGAGTTGCAAATATACATCAGTTAATTTTCTACCTTTTACATTGCTGGTGTTCCAGCAGAGCTGTCCATGGCTAGTGACAGCACTGCTTAGATAATCCCTGACATGTTCTGTACCTTCTCTAACATACTGTAAAGTGCTTGACCTCCACAAAGAAGCTGGTATAGCTGGAAAATAACAAGGGGGACAAAGGCAATCTTCCATGTGGATCAGTTTCCCAGTGCAGCTAGCCAACGGGGATTTAGGTACAGTAAGTGTAAAACAGTTCAGAAAATGCTTAAATATTACTCCAAAGAAAGAAGCTCATTGTCCTGGTTTCAGTCAGGATAGAGTTAACTTCATTTGTAGCAGCTGATGGAATGCTGTGTGGCACATTGATTTGAAAGGCAGTATAGCTGTTAGGCCTACAGTGCGGGTGCCTTAGTTGAATACTTGGGCTGTTCTCCTAAGGGGCAGCGTGGAAACAATGCTTACGAATGGCATTGCTTGTAAACACACAGCTCAGCTCCCCTCCACTAGGATTTCTGTGTCCTAAAGTAATAGAAAAAAGACATGGTAACTTTCATACAGGAGTCTTGTCTGAGCAGTGTCGTGGTTTCCCCCCGGCTGTGGGCCGAGCTCCAGGCAGCTGCCTGCTCCTTAAAGGAAAAGAGCAGGGGAAGAGGGAAAAAGGGGGAAACAAGGGAAGGGAAAAGGAAGGGGAAATAACTCCAAACCCAAGAAACTAAGAGGCCCGTGGGTTGGGATCAGGAGAGTTTACTAAGAGAACAGAAAGATCAAATATCCCAATGCTAACAGGACTTTAGAGCAAAAGAAGATGAAACTCTTGATCCCCAATGCAGTTTCTCCCCGACCCACACAACTCAGGTACCACCCAGAGCTGTCCCGGAACCCGACCGTCCCCCCAAGCAGCACGCGTCCCGCCACCGCCCCTCTTCTTCCTCCCCTCAGCCCCCCGTTCTCCTGGGCAGGACGTCATTGCCATGGAATACTCTCTTTGGCCCCTCTGGGTCACCTGTCCTGGCTTCGCCCCTCCTTTCTCCTGAAGAGAGAAATAGGAAGAAGCTGAGAAAGTCCTTGACTGTCTGACTGCAACTAAGAACATCAGGGTGTTCTCAGCACTGCTTTCATTGTAACTCCCAAACACAGCATCCCATCAGCTGCTACAAATGGAGTTAACTCTATCTTGACTGAAACCAGGACAGCAGCCACCCCAAGCTACACTCCAGGCTTGGGAAAGAGTGGCTGGAAAGCTGCCTGGTGGAAAAAGACCTGGGGGTGTTGGTCAGCAGCTGGCTGAACATGAGCCAGCAGTGTGTCCAGGTGGCCAAGGCGGCCAACAGCATCCTGGCTTGAACAGTGTGGCCAGTAGGACCAGGGCAGGGATCGTCCCCCTGTACTGGGCACTGGTGAGGCCTCACCTCCAGTGCTGTGCTCAGGTTCGGGCCCCTCACTACAAGAAGGACATGGAGGTGCTGGAGTGTGTCCAGAGAAGGGCAGTGAAGTGAGGAAGGGTCTGGAGAATGAGTCTGAGAAGTGGCTGAGGGAACTGGGGTTGTTTAGCCTGGAGGAGGCTGAGACCTGATCATTCCCTACAGCTACCCAAAAGGAGGGTGTAGTGAGATGCTGTTGGTTTCTTCTTCCAAGTGAGAAGTGACAGGCCAAGAGGACATGGCCTCGGTTTGTGCCAGGGGAGGTTTAGATTGGATATTAGGATAAATTTCTTCACCAAAAGGGTTGTCAGTCACTGGAACTGGCTGGCCAGGGCAGTGGTTGAGTCACCATCCCTGGAGATACTGAAAAGACGCAGAGATGTGGTGCTTAGGCACATAGTTTTGCAGTGGACTTGACAGTGCTAGGTTAGTGGTTAGACTTGATGATCTGAAAGGTAATTCCAACAAAAGTATTCTGTGATTTCATGTGGTAACATGAAGTGCCATCACAGTGGTCTCCATCCAACAGAGGGAAATAATAATGTTAGCTTTTACCCAGGAAGCATCAGTACAGGAGGGCTGGCTCATCACTCAGTTTCTTATCTTTTGGATAAAAAATACCTGAAACGTGTGGTGAGGATTCTTCTCAATCAGACCATATTGGAAATGTGGTCTCCACCCCCCAGTGGTGTCTTATACCTTGGAACTTGGCCCCAGTTTTTCGTGATCTTTTCACAGACTCAGCAAGATGGCATTGAACAAAGTCCAGTTGAGGCCAGTGCCAGAGAAATCACCTCAGATCTGTTGGTGCTGGGTTCAGGAGACTTCCCTTGCCGTGGTGTGGTACGGTGCCTCCTGGACTGGTTTCTGGATAATGCCCTCTCTAGATAAAGCCTCTTTCTCTTCCTTTGTGGGAACATATGTTTAAGTAGGAACAGTTCCATGTAATATCTTCATGCCCAAGGAGACAGGACAAGGTTGTGGCCCTGAAGTCGGCATCTTTATAGATATGATTCCTGTTAAAAGGCAGTTACCCATTTGGACAGAGTTGGGGCTTGAAGATTCACACCCATTATTGGGGTTGAAGATTCACACCCATTATTGGGGTTGAAGATTCACACCCATTATTTTCAGTGCTGGTCAGGTCAGGAAGATGTCCTGTTTTCTCTTGATAAGCCTTTGAATGATTCTTGTTGTGGTGATTCTCTCCCTGGTGCACCTTTCTGTGGAACATCTTATTGTGACCATTATGTTGGCAAAGCAGATGGCTTTGGGAAATACAGGGGTATATGCAGGTGCCCTTCACTCCATTGTTTTCTCTGAGGAGTTACAGACCTCATCAATCAAATGAGAAGAGAGAGTCAGGTGAGCTTTAGCTGAAAGGAAGGAAAGGTGTAGGACGTTGTCGTGGTGTTGGTAACAGGAAGAGACAGAGCAGACAGTTCAGGGTGTGCATGTACACCTGAGCTGCCTGAGTTCCAGTGCAGAAACCATGTGCAGTAGGATCTGGTGGTACATCAGAACGATGTACAGGAACTTGCACGGTGTCAATAACTGAAGTTTCTGTCTCATCTCAGCCCAAAGAAACGGTGGTGTCGCGCTGGCGTGCCGACCCGTGGGCCCGGGGATCATACTCCTATGTAGCAGCTGGATCTTCTGGAAATGACTATGATTTGATGGCTCAGCCAATCACTCCAGGACCGGCCATTCCAGGTGCTCCTCAGGTGAGAGATGGCTCAGGGCTTTTTAGGGTGGTTTTTTTAGAGAAAACCTCAAAACAGGATGACTTTGCTACGTAGTTTGCTTACATATCTAAACACAAGTTCTAATAAAAAAGAATTAATTCAGTAAAATAAGTCAGGTCTCAGTCCAGGAAGCTTTGCTGTTCTTTGGTAACTAGAAATTCTAGGGTGGGTTGATTCAGAAAGCCCATTTGGTGATGGCTGTACATAGTGGTGTAGTACTCCTTCATTGTGTTTCATACTCCGTGTTTAAGCGACTTGCAGTGATTTGAAAGGGGGTGTAGGGCAGAGTGAGAGGAACAGGAATCAAAGGTCTCTCCCAAATTGGGAGTGAACACAATGAAACACAGAGTTGGCTCCTTTGCACTTTGAGAGGCTTAAGTTTTGAAGGCAGTAGTGGAGATAGATGCATGGCTTTGGTTTTGCTTAGGTTCTTTTTTCTAGTGCTACAAGTCATTAATAAACACAGGTATGGGAGAAATGATTCTGGAGCAGCTTCCCTAGAAAGAGAGAATGAGGGAGCTGGGCTGGGTCAGCCTGGAGAAGAGAAGGCTGTGGGGGGACCTCATTGCAGCCTGCCAGTCCCTGAAGGGAGCAGAGGAACAGGAGGGGAATCAGCTTGTTCAAGGGCAGAGCCTGGCAGGACAAGGGGGCTGGAGTGAAGCTGGAGGAGGGAAGGGGGAGAGGAGAGATTGGGGGGAAGTTCTTTGCAGAGACAGTGGTGAGGGGCTGGAAGGGGCTGCCCAGAGAGGGGGTGGGTGCCCCATCCCTGGGTGTGTTCAAGGCCAGGTTGGATGGGGCCCTGGGCAACCTTGTGTAGCTCCAGGCCTGGAGGTTGGTGTCCCTGCCTGTGTCAGGGGGTTGGAGCTCTGTGACCCTTGGGGTCCCTTCCAACCCAGACCAGGCTGGGATTCTGTGATTCTCTGCAGAGTATAATACATGAGGGTCTGGTTTTTGTCTGCTCTTTCTGACACAGGAGTGGGTTTAGGTCTCAGTTTTAAGTAAATTCCCAAAGTTTTTGTTTGCTTACTGTGCTGGAGTTTGTCCCAGGAGCAGAAACCATTACAAACATGTTTAACAGTTTGGCTGTAGAGTTGTAGAATCATCATGCAAACACTTTTTTTCAGTAGACATTTGGGGATGTTAATCTCTCCTGCTTACCTGTTTCTGAAGTACTGTTTTTCAAGTAGTGCTTTCTTATGAAAGCAGAGATCCTGGCAGATAGTTGGAGAACATTCCATCCTACTGCAGTCCTCACCAGCACGACAGCCTCCTGGGACGTGAAGTTGGGTATAAAGATCTAAAGGTTAAAATACTTTAAAAATAGACTCTTTTCTCTACCCCACCTTCGTGTTAATGGGGACTGTGGTGTGCTGAGAGGATCTGTAAGGTTCTTAAAGTACCTGTTTGCTGCAGACTGGGAAGGGACATGAACACTCCTCACCAGTGTCCTCTGCTCCCCCAGCCTGTCCCTCGCCTGTTCTTCGCGGGAGAGCACACGATCCGCAACTACCCGGCCACCGTGCACGGCGCGCTGCTGAGTGGACTGAGAGAAGCCGGGCGCATCGCAGACCAGTTCCTTGGAGCCATGTACACTCTGCCTCGCCAGCCGACGCCCGGGGTGCCCCCTCAGCAAGCTGCCAGCATGTAAGAAGAGCAGTGGGTCTCAGAAGAGGAGTGCCAAACCGCGGGGCTGCTGCTGTAGGCTCTTTGGGATGGTGACAGTCTGTACCAGAACCTGCTGCAAGGACTCAGCCACCAGTCACTGTGTAACACTGCAGCCTGAATGGCCTTAGGAAAACTTCCCTACCCTGGGACTTGGTGTCTTCTTACAGAATCTCTTACAGCTGTTTGGAAGTGGCAGTGCACACAGAATCCTTTCCTACCGAGCTGGTTGGGGACTTTTTTGACTCTGCAGATACTTTTTGAATGTCAAGCTGGAGGTTTCTGTTGGGTTTTCTACCTGTGTGTGTATTTATAATTTCCTAATTGCACAAGGCCCTCTAGAAGCTGGTTGCTATGAGTAGTAGCTTAGTGTAGAATCTATTTAAACTACTTCAGTGAGATTTTGTAATTGTTTTGAAGACTAATACTTTTAACCAACTCTGTTCTTACCTGCTGTTTGAGAATTAGGTGCAACTCCTTCCCTATCAGTAACAGCAAATGACACCCATCCAAACTGGTCTGTTGGCTGCCACATTGTGTGCATCCTGGTTTAGAAGGCAAGCTGCTTTTACTAAGAATGTGCTGAGCATACTTTTTTATTAAACACTTTCAACAAAAGGAATCAGCAGAACTGGGTATTTGTCAGTTAAAAACTAGAACAATGTTTGTATTTGTAGAGTTCCCTGGGCAGTGAGGTAGCTGCAGGACCTGGTCTCCTGCCTTCTGCACGCTGCAGCCAGGCACTCTGTGTACCTCTGGGTTTAACTTCCAGGTTGATGACAGGATGCTGCAGCTGTTGTCACTTCTGGAAGACACTTTGGTTTGGCTGCTTTTCCAATTACTTTTCTTCTTCTTAGCACTGTGCACAGAGCCTTCCTGGCATTGCAGGGAGAAGGCTTATTTAAACATTTAAATCCTTTTTCCCACTCTTACTTTCCCTTTTGTTTTTTCTTCCAACTTTTCTCATTCTTTTTCTCCTTTTTTTCTAACCCATGGTCCCTGTTCACACGGTTTTTTCTGTTCTCACTCTCTCTGAACCCATCTGTACATGAACAGTCTGTCCCAGCTTCCTTCTGTCCTTGCACCTTCTCCTCTGCTGGAGGGCCAGTACCTCCTCTTGTCCCATGCTCTTCTCTCTACACATACATTGCCCACGCTTCATCCTGAGGAAAATGCAGACACAAACACAACAGCAGCCCTGACATGTTTATAGCTGGGCTGGCTTTGCCCACAGGCTCTCCATCTTCTTGCACTGTTGCTTCTACTGTTCCACTGTTTCCTTTTCAGTAGTTGGAGAAAATTCTCTCTGTCTGTTACCTTCTGGTTGCTTTCTCTTATGATGTTGAAGTCTGTGAGGGAGTATCTCCATAGGCAATCCTGCTGATGAGCTGTGAGAAAGGGAAGAACTCTGATGTGAGGAAATGCAGTGAGAGGCACAGGTGTGTGTCAGGGTCTGAGCCTGTTTGGAGTGGCTGGATTTGGTGCCATGGGAGAGCCCTGCTCTGAACCTCTAAATCAGTGCTACCTTCCCTGTATCTCTGACTTTGCAGATGTTGGTGCTACTTGAGCCCTTTACTGAAAGGGGTACTCCTCAGCATCCCTGCTCCTCCTCACCTTCCCTTCTGGGGACAAGACACTATTGGTCAGAAAACTGATACTGACATGGGGCAGGAGCTGGAAGTCCAACAAGGCATGGAGGAGGGGTGTCCTGCAGTGACTGAGAGTGAACAGAAAGTAATGAGACTCAAGACTCCCTGCCTTATGTTCAGTTAAAAGCTTCTCAGCACCACTACCCAGAGAAAGTGTTCCAGGGTGAGAGGTGTGACAGACTTAGAATCCACCGACAGCTGATCCAGGCCTGGTTAGTCTGACTGAGGATGGGAAGAGGGTCTGAGAATTGGGGTACTGTGTTCTGTAAGCAGCCTTCCAGGCTCTCTCTGGGGTGGCTTGCTCTTGGCTCAGTGATGGTGCTGTCTCTCACCATGAGCACTGTCACTCCACTTTCTCTAGCAAAGTGTCTTCTATTCCAGAATCATTTCTGCCCCTGGGCACTGAACACACCTCAGCACAGCCAAGGGGCCTCTCTCTCCAGACCACCAGCCACTCTGCATCAGCCCCTTAATGGTATTTTCATAGAACCATAGAATGCTTTGGGCTGGAAGGGACCTCAAAGATCCTCCAGTCCCAACCCCCTGCCATGGGCCAGGACACCTCTCACCAAATCAGGCTGCTCCATCCAACCTGGCCCTGAACACCTCCAGGGATGGGGCCTCCATCACCTCCCTGGGCACCCTGTGCCAGGGTCTCACCACCCTCAGAGTGAAGAAATTCTTCGTAATACCCAATCTGAACCTACCCCCTGCCACTGTAAAACCATCCCCTCTGCTGCTTTATGTTTGTTCTGAGATGTAGCAGATCATTCCCAGGCCAGTTCTGTCCCACCACTCAAGCCGTGCACAGGGTTCCTGTTGCACCTTGCCAGGGGCTTGAGGGGGTTTGATAATCTTTCCATTCAGATTTCCCTTTTCAAAAAGCCATCTGAAGACTCTGGTGCCCACTGGAACAGGGTGAAGATGGAGCCCTGGAAGTTCCCAGGCTTTCTGGAAGTACACAAGGAGATGGTGTGTTAGCTGCTGGTGGCGATGGGCATGGCAAAGGAGTGGGAATGCCAGGAGGAAGATTTTGCAGAATGAATGATCATGGTTGGTATCTGATGCTTGGAATAGGGTTTCTCTCACCTAACTATGTACATCTCCTCTTGTCTAGTCTCTGTCCAGCCTCACTTCTCTAGAGAAACTCTGTCACAGTAGTTTCAGGACCTTGGAGTCTGTTAATTAGGACTTTGAGTTTTGCTGGACTTACATCCAGATCGTTGGTATGTGACCAGATGTGCCACCCTCCCAGACCAGTACTGTGGGTGCAGGTGTGCACTGTCAGCTCCAGGACCTTGTGTAGGTGGTTTCCATTTCCCACTCCTATATCCCAGACCCAGCTCACAGCTGTCAAAGAAACTGCTTTGGATACACACTGTGCTTGGGGATCTGCTGTCTCATGGGGCCAAAAGTTTAGATCTCTGTTTTATTAAATTGTTTGTTGGTCCTCATCAATGTGGTGTTAATTACATGCCTCCATAAAGGGACTTCTCACTGTTTTCCTGTTCTACTTTCCAGACACAGTCACTGCACTCCAGTAACTTTAAGGCTGTTTCACTTAAACAAGAGTAGATCAGCTGTTTTTTAGACTTCCTACTTAAAAGATACCTTGGCCTGCCAAACCAGCCTGGATGATGAAGGGTCTCTGCCATTGTGGTGGTTCAGCCCCAGCCAGTGGCTGAGCACCACACGCCGCTTGCTCACTCCCACAGGAGAAACAGGCAGAGCCCCCGTGGGTTGGGGTAAGGACAGTTTCCTGACAGAATCACTGTGAAAGGGAACAGTAACAGCCCGTGGTGAATTTCACTTACACCCAGGGATAAGAGTACTGCACAATGGAAGGACCATCAGGCAGCCCAATGCAAAGAACCAGCCCCTTTATGGGGAAGTGGTGTCAGGTGGTGTGGCAAACAGCTCAGGCTGACTCAGCTCCCCTGGGCTGGCTGCTTGGGGAGGTTAGCTCTGGCCTGGCCAGAACCAGGACAGCCATCATGTCTTTCAGAAGCACCTGATTGCACTGACCATGTTTGTGGAGAGTTCCTAGGTGTGTGTGTCTGCAGAGACCATCCATTTGGCTGACCGCAGGTTCTGGATTACAGCTGCCTGAGTGCTGTTGCTGGCTGTAAGCATCCCATGGCAGCACACTGCCATCCCTGACAGCAGCACTCAGTGTCCCATCCTTCCCCAGAGCTTCTTCAGCGTTCTTCATACCTGCACCAGATGCTGCTCTTCTGCTTCAGCAGCTGATAATTAGTGCTGAATTTTGCAAAGGGTGGAATAACTGTTTCCTTTGTTTCCAAGCCACCCTCATTGTCCTTGAAGTTATCCCAGATCAGAGCAGACGTACAGACCACAGCTACCTGGAAATGGCAGTCACTTACCCAGGTGCTGCATGACATAGGTGCTCCACACACTCAGCACTCACCCTTTCTCCTCATACTCCTACGTACCTTTACTCAGACTTTTCTTAAGCCTTGTATGCTCCTGGTTGAACACAGAAGGAAGTCCAGGCCTCAGCCATGATCCAGTTATGGGACAAGGATGGCTCTGATTTCAAGTTCCTGGGCAGAGTTTGATGTTTGTAGAACATCCTGTCTGGTAACTTCCTCACCCAGAACTGTGCCTTGTGTCTCAGTAACATGTAAAGTTGGTCAAACTGCTTGATTTGAATGTTGGGTTTTTTCCTGATTCACTGAGGATTCTTCAGCTTAGTGGCCCCAGGTAAGTGTAAAATCTAGTACCACAACTAGCTAGGTCTGTCCCAGGCTTCCCATCCAGCCCCAGCAGCAGCAGCCAGCTGTCCTGCAGCTGGCAGTGACAGGATGTCATTCAGAACAGAGTGTGACTGGAGTAGTCCATGTACTCCATTGGCCTCCATCAAGCCTCACACACCCACCTGAAGGTTTGGATGTGCCCTTAGGCCAGAGGGGCTGAATCTCACCATCTCCTCAGGACTCCATGCAGGACACTCTGCTCTGCTTCAGTGTGCACTTAGGAGGGAACATGCTTTTGGAGTAGATGCTGGGATAAGGATTTAGGACATTATGTGTAGGCTTCAGGGTGTTCTGGTGGGTAAGATCAACCCAGCATTACCATCTAGTTGGAAGTGTGAAGAGTTTGGGTGCTGCACTGGTTTTCAGAAGCAGCTGAGATGCTGCAGATTTTGAATAAAACAAGAAACTCATCATAGTTCTGGAGGTGGTTGGTCCATTTGAGGAGAGAAGATAGCCAGGCTGCTCCTCAGGGGAGGTCCTGGAGTATGACCTGGGATGGGCAGGACTGCAGTTGTTAAGATCTTGGTGAGCCTGAGGGCTCCTGGAAAAACTCCAGCCGAGAACATGGATTTAGTGTAGGTGTTCCACAAAGGAAACCAGAAGGTACAATCCTGTCCCAGGCTTCACCTCCCTTCACTTGCCCTGTTCAGCCCACTTGGGTTTAATCGTTTCACTGTTTACCATGTATAATCCCAGCTTATTGGATGCACCAGAGGAGCATCCCAGGAGGGAGCTTGATGCTGATGGTTTGAACTGTATGTATAATCCAGGCCTGGTTCTGTCGTTGTCAGGGTGAGGGTTTATTCTCAGTGACACCCTCCCCGGGGTGATGGGCCCCAGGTCAGCAAAGGCACCAGAGAAGCGAGGGCAGAGCTGGGCTGCAGTCGGGTTCAGAAAGGGTTAATGGTGGATGTGTGCACTGAGAGCAGCCCTGGGGCTCCAGCAGCTGAGCTCAGGACATGGTGGTTTTAAAGAAGGTAAGGATGGAGTGTTTGGATGGCCCCAGGGAGGTGGCTTGACTGTGGAATCTCCTCAGGGCTGGAGGGAGTGTTTGCCTTCCTGGGTGTGGTGTGGGGAGGTGATGGGGTCACAGTTTGTGAGTGAAGCCCATTATGTATCTTGGCCTTGAAGTCCTGAGAGAGGCTGGGAACTGAGCTACTGCAGATATGTCCAGGGAGGCCTTGGACCAAGTTAGATGATTCTTCTCCCAGCTGAGCTCTGCAATGCAAAGTCTCAGGCTCAGGCTCCTGTTCATTTCCTCCTGACTCTGCTGTGTTCTTGCTTGTGCTATGACTGTCAGCAGAAGGGAGCCATGCACCCTGCTCCCCCTCACTTCATCCTGGTCTTCTGACACCTAAGAGATGTTGGCTTGAATCCTCAGCAAGCTGAGGAGAATGGAGGGAAACCTTCCTTTTCTTGTGGTGTCCAGGCCAAGTGGGCAACATGACCAATTCATCTGGTGGTTGCTTGGAAGGCAAATAGCTCTGGCTGCTGTGCCATCTGTGTGTAGATGGTGTGTAACAGAGAAGATGTCTTTGGGCACTGAAGGGTCTGTGTATCCTTGTTTCCACACCCTGACAACATTACACAGAATTTGGCTTTTAAGCTGAATGCAGAGAACTTGAAAGCCATTGGTGATGTCCATCCAGATATCAAAAGCAAGGATGTAATCAGGCCATCGCCTGATGGATTACATTCTTGCCTTTGACATCTGGATGGATAGAAGATGGAAGATGGAAAGAAGGATAAGCACACCAGGAAGCTGATGTGAGGAAGGATCTTGGTAGGAACATGAGTAGATGTGTAACAGGTACATTGTGCGCCCTGTGCCAGTGAAGTGCTGTTGCACTGATCTAGAGATCAGTGGGTCTGGCTCCAGAGCTGGGTGGGGGTTCCCTAAGCATTAGGACCTGTTTTTCTGCCTGGACCAATGGTCACAGTGGTGAGCAGATCAGTTTTAAGGTCATGGTGAGCTATCAGCCACCTCTGTAGCTCAAGTAAATGCTGCTCTGGATGTGATGCCAGAATTAAAGCACTGGGACCTCCGTGAGGCACCAGGAGAAGAGTGAAATTTCATGGTGAAGCAGCCATGGTCACGTTGGAGCAGTGAGCTGAAAAGAGCCACATGCTGGTACATGTTCAGGTGTTGGCAGGGGAGGGAACTGAGGTGTATGTGGAAGCTATGAACAGCTCTCCACTTACATGTTCACAGATCTCTGCTGTCCTAAGCAAGCCAGGCACTACAGCGTCTGTGTTGAGAGGAAGAACCACTTACTGATGTTCAGCAGCTGCCTATGTGAACTGCCACAGAACCCTGTCTTTGCCAAGCCAAGTCAATTTTCTTAGGTATTTAGCAGAGGGAATGTTGTAGGACTTCACCTCTGGCTAATGAGCTGTACCCAGGGAGCAGCAACAGAAGCAAGAGCAATGGATAGCTCCTGAAATGTCAGTCAGCACCAATAACCTGGTCAGTAGAGCTGGAAATGAGTTCAGCTTTGCAGACAGGTAGAATAAGCCAGATGTAAGGAGAGCCCATTACAGACCCATGGACTTTTCCACAAACAATGTGGTTATCTGTCTTCCCAGGGCTGGGTCCTGCCTATCACGGGCTAATTGTACCTGTGTACCTCAGAACGTGAGGAGATGTAAAGGGGACTTTGACACTTGTACTGACTTGTATCCTCCTGCTTCTTCCAGGAGACAGCCAATGGCTCTTGGTTCCATTACAGTCAGGCTGAGTGATGGAAATCTAACGAAGTAGAGGCTTGTTTCCCTTGCAAAAGGAATGCTACCCCTCCAGCCAGCTCTCAGCAATGCCAAGTCCAGGCCACACAGTCCACATGGAGAGTGGCTGCGTCCAACTTGATTTGCAGTGTGTCTGCCACGCCTTAAATGCAGCCTAGGGATGGATGGACAAGATCTGCCTGGACACAGGCAGGAAGCTCAGAACAAGGTGGTCAGACTCAGCACTAAGACTGCTGCAGACCAGAGCTGCTGAGGCAGCACTTCACCAAGGGGCACCAGTACCTCTGAGCAGCATACACTGGGCAGGGATTCAGCTGGTGCTGCAAATACCACATGACAAACCGTGTAGAAAGAGAAGGTTTTATTGGTTATACACTCTAGAGCTGACAGTGTTCGAGTCAGGAGAGACATGCAGGCAAAGTGTGTGTTTACATTTGGCATGCAGACTAAGAGCACTGTGGAACTGGAAGGAGATGAGCACCATCTGTATCCACTGCATGGTCAGCCTGGGGAGGAAAGAGCTGGCTTCCCTTTATGGAGCATGCTGAGACAGGAGTTCTGTGAGGGTAGGACAGTGCTGATAGCTCTACTGGACACACAGTCTGGTTTTGGGCAATAGGCAATACTGGGAAGTTTGATTAACTTGGATGAGTCTGTAATTATGAAAAGGTTTCTTTATCTTCTAACTAAGCTGCCCCAGCCCAAATATATGTCTGCAAATACGAAAAAATAGATTTATTCTTTTAAAAATACATTCCATGCAGCCTGGAGTGCTGCTTCCCTAAGGCAGGAGCCTGTGCTGCGTGCTGGGCAGCTGGGGAAGATGATCCTTTGGGTCCTTCCGACCCTCAGCAGCATCTGCAAACAATGGCTTTGTGTTTCATACATACAGAGCAGCGTGCTGGAGGCTGGCCTGGAGCAGTGCTGGGACCACTCCAGTGCTGTGCAAGAGAGGCAGAGATGAGGGCTACTATATTACAGGAGACACCAAAGTAACTATTGCTTCGTCTGGAGCTCATGGCAAGTGTCTCTTGAACATCAAGGTGTGCCACCCTGCTCCCTGCCCTCTTCTTTTCCTTGAGATCCTGTCTGTGGGACCAGGGTCTCCCCTCCTCTGTGTCTAACGAGCGGCAGTTTGACAACGTGTGGCACTGGTGGCTTCACTGTCAAGCTGTCACCGCTGCTGGAGGCATCGCTCTGCGCTGCAGCGGGTTCCAGATCCAAGGGAGCCGCTGTGAGCTCAGGCAGCTGCTCCTCCTCAGGCTGGTGCCAGCAGTCCTGGGGGAATGTGCTGGCTCTTGGAAGGGACCGGCTTCTCCTCTCCCTTGGGAGCAGCAGCACTCACACCTTCCTCTGTACAGCAAATACATTTACACCTTTGGAATGGCCCGAGCGCTTGGCGTGCAGCCGTGCGGCGTCGCTGAGCCCAACAAGAGCCTGGTCTATCCCTATGCAAAACTTACAAACACTTCTCCAGCCATGGCCATATTTACACATAGAATATGCTACAGCTGGTCAAAAAACAGTGTGCAATTAGAGTACAACACATTGTGTTTCCTGAAGTCATCGCTGTACGCTGAATACTACAATCAGCTCCTATTGCACTCAGGGTTGGAGGGCACGGCCCCTTTCAGTTCTAAGGAGAGTTTTATTTCTCAGATTTAATCATGATTATAGTAAATACAACACAGTCTACAGTGAGAGTGACATCTGTGTTCACTATTTACAAGCAGTGAGACTGAGTCTAGAGCAAGAGTTCACAGTACGTGCTGTAAAATACTGAATGAACAACTGAGGCAGCTGGAGAGAGATGTCACCTGCATCTGAGGAGAGCAGAGGGTGCAGGAGAGCTGTGCTGCTGGTCAGTGGCAGCGCTGGCTCTGAGCTGGCCAGGGTGATGCCCTCTGGTTCCCCGTGGCTGTGGACGAGCATGGTCCTTGCTGACAGAAGGGAGAACCAACTGCTGTCGCTGTTGGTGGGTTCTTCCCTTGCACTCCAGGTCCACACAGGCTGTCACGGGGTGAGCTGTGGGGCTGGGAAGCTGATGGGTGAATTTTGTGTGACAGTCCTGGAAAGCCTGTGTTCACACAGCATCATGTCAGAGGGATGCAGAGCTTTCCTGGCCAGGACTGAAACCAGTTCCTTTGGAAGGAGGTTTGGAAGCACCAATGTAAGCTGGATCCATGGGTAGGAGAGGGCTGGTGGATGCCTACGGGCCTGTGGATCACTGTCCTTTGCAGGATGAGGCTCATCACTGGGAGGGAAGCCGTGGAGTTGCTGCTGAAAGTGATCCTCATCCTCCTCAGTGCATACGTGCTATCTGGCTTTGTGTGGAGCTAAGCTGCAAGTCCTGGGCAGCAGGGACATGGGACAGGGGGAAGGCTCTCCCAAACACGCTGCTTCTCTGTGGGACTGACCTGCAGTGCCAAGGAGGTCGCCAGCAGCAGCTCTTCCATGGCGACTGCTGCTGAGGATGGATTTTATGGCTGGAGAGCTGCTCAGCAGCAGGTCTGGAAATGTAAATGGAGGTGAGTACCTACTGCGCCGTCTGAAGGGGCACGTCTCTGCCAAGAAACTTCCAAGATGTGAACTCCCAAGTTCAGGAAGCATCTGCTGCAGGAGGTGTTTGGCTGCAGCTGCACTGGCTTGAAGGGGTTTTGCAGCAGCATCTCCCATGGAAGATGGAAGAGAACCTGAGGCAGCAGATTTAGTTTTGAAAGAAAATGTTGTCTTTAAGATGAAAATAAGGGGGAAAAAAATTAGAATGTAGCATTCTGAGCCTGGACAGTAAGACTGCACAGTGAGACAAGGGTGCCTGCTGCTGTTCAAGCACTCTGTCTCAGTAATGTCTCTGGTGGTCCTGCCATAGGATGAACCTCTGAGCTCAGGGCAGACACTAAATTCCACAGGCTCAGTACATAAAATCCACCCTGGTTTCACTTGACTCGTCAGTGCCTCTTGGTGAGCACAGGGCAGGGTAAGGCCTTTCAGAAATCAGAATTTAGCTTCAGAATTTCACTTCTTCTTTGGATTTTGAGGTTAATTTCCCCATTACACTTGGTCTCTCTATCCCATTCTCTACAGCGCTGCCCTGGCACCAAATGGAAAGAGACAGCAATTGATATAATTTAATATAATTTAATTTTAAGACTATAAGAGCTGCCACTTTGGACAAGTTTAATAGCAAGCATTACCTTTCTGGCTTGTTATGCAACTTGACACATGTCAAGAAATACAAAAGAATAAAATGATTAAAAATAGAAATTTGGGAACCATTTGAAATCCCAAGAGGAAGCATTATTTCCAAAAATAAATTTTTCCTCCAAACAATCTTTATTAAAAAAAAAAGAAGTCTTAAAACACTTTCCTTTCCATAGAAATGTTTTTATAGATACTTTCCAACCAGCTTGTCTTTTTTCCTTTACTCCTTTGCCTCTCAGAATCGAGGCGAATCATCCCAGGGACAGGGAGATGCAGCGTGTGGCTGTGCAGGTGTGGAGAGTCCTGCCCCCACGGCTGCAGCAGCGGCTTGTCTGGAAGGGGAGATGGGGAATGGGTGTGGGTAAAGCTCAGACATGGGAGCTGCTGAGTCAGAGCTGTTCCTGCAGCACCTCCAGAACGGGTAAGGGACCTTCTCTCTGCTGTGACATTGTCCTTGGGCCTCAGAGAGGGGGTGTGCTGGACTGGATGTGGAGGGGGATGTTGGTCTCAATGATCTCTGGAGGTCCCTTCCAGCTCCTAAAATCCTGTGAATCTGTGTTTCCAACAGGCAGAAGAAAGCAGTGGGGGGTCATGTACAGGACAACTGTGGGCCAGCCCTGCAGCTGAGGTGGGGTAGAAAGGAAGGACTGGTGGAGCTTCCACCAGAGCCAGATGAAATCACCTCGCTCAGTGCAGATGCTGCTCCAACATGTGGGCACCTCTTGGAGCTGCAGTATGTCCCCCGCCAGTGATGCCATCTGCACTCAGTGGCTTGTGGGCACTGACAGGGTGATGTATCTCTGCATCTCTGACCACAGCTGGGTCCCAGACATGGTCAGTGGGGTGGTCCTGAAGAGGGGCACAGACCGAGACTGCCTAGCTGGCTGTACTGGAGCATGGCTTAGGGTCCAACCCTGCTGTCTCCAGCCTGGTTTTCAAGTACCAAGGACATCCTGCTTGTCTGTGAGGAAAAGCACTTCTTTCTTTTTCCTTTAGAGCTTAACTGATGAGAAGGAGCAGAAGAGTTATTGCCTTCAGATCCTGATGGACATCACAAACCTTCAGGTGAGGAAGCACGCATGGCCACGTCGGAGGAAGTTTCACTGCTGTTTGACTCAGAGCATGACTCCTTGGTGCAAGGTCTCAGCTGGTGATGAACAGGTCATGCAAAGCTCGCTGCAGAGGCTGACAGCAATAGGGAAGCTGCTTCTTAACACTTTCTGCTCTCCTGGCCTATTAATGTGTAAAGTAACCAGTGGGGAATGGTTTCCTCCTGCTTAGACACAGGGGGTTCTCAGAACACAGGTATTGGGCTGGCCATAATGCAAGCCAACAAGGGTGTATTAGGAGAATGCAAACTCTCCCTAGGAACCGAGGGCTTTCAGCTGTGGTGCTGTGCAGGACAGCTGTCATGGGCTGGTGGATCATAATCACAGGGATATTTCTGGGATCTTGTCTAAATGCAAGTGAGTGACAAGAAGTTCTCTGTTGTCCAGGGAGTATCATTATTGAGTGGCTATGCAGTCAAGGTTTCCATGTGGAGCCAGACCTATCATCCTGTGGAGGAGACTAAGATTGCAGGCACAGAGATAAGAAGTAGGAGTCCCCTGAGCAAAGTCTCTGCAGCTGCCTCTTCAGCAATGAAGAAAAAGAATTCACTGGTAAAGCTCCTGTACCTTGCAAATCTCATTAGGAAATGGTTTCAGGCTAACTGAAGCCTCTGGAGAGGTTACAAACAGGTATGAGGCCCATGAGCTTTGTAATATCCCACCTCTTGCTCCACTGTGCAGGGTTTATTGAGTGGAAGGGAATACAACTCATCTCCGAGATGTTGTCCGGCAGGCACGGGAAGCACCCTGAAAGAGATGAGCCCGCAGCATCACAGACTGCCCAGGAGCTACAGACTGCCCAGGAGCTGCAGCTGCCTCTGGCAGCAGTTTTGCTCCAGGGAAGAGCACTGTCATTGCCCTTAGGCAGCCATCCCAAAGCCCAGGAAGATCCTAGCCTTCCTGATGGTGGGAAAGGGGAGGGCAGTGGCAGGGTGGGTTTGGAAGCTGCAGGCTGGCTGTGCTGACAGTGGAGGACTCCCACAGCAGAAGGACCTGGCAGTGCCCAGTGTGGGCAGGGGCTGTGAACTTTCTTTATGCTGTAGCATGCCCAGAACCCGCTTCCACATCCAGCACGCGGATGTGACAAGTGAGATGCACAACACCTGACAGCACAGAGGAGATGAAGGTGATTTAATGTGCTCACTTCCATGTGCAAGGTGTCTGGGCTCCTGTTACAGTTGGTGGAGGTCTGGGCACTGCAGCAGGTCCAAGTGATGGCAGGGATGTTACGGGGACCTGACTTTACTCAGGGTTTTTTGTGTCCTTGGCCCAGTTTGTGCAGAAAAAAGCAGCACAGCCTCAGGTACAGGAGTCTGCATCTGCCCAGATGAACCTCACTGTGGGTGATACCTCTTGGTGACCACACAGAGCATTGCTGTGGTGTCCACGGCTTCAGCTACTGACACAGTGTCAATTCACTGCTGCCCATCTCTCAGTGCCGGTTTGCAAAGTTCAGCTGGGACCCACGTCCCTGTGGATGCTTAATTTTGAGAAGGGCTCTCAGCTGCCTCCATGCAGTCCTGCTGCTTTCCCATCAAGACTCAGCAACCCCTGTGCACGTCCAGTAAGACACACTGATGATAGGTTTGAGAGCTTTCCTGCTATGGGTGAGCCATCAAGGGCAAGATGCACTTTGCTCTGGGCAGCTGCACAAAGAGGGAATGCCAGGAGAGAAAGGGCTTTTGTACAGGCATTAACACAGCTGTGCACCTTGGAATTAAAGGCTGCCTGGACCCCTACCTCCTCTGAAGGGGGCCCCTTTGAAGGACCTGGAATACGTGGCTGTTCATATTTGAGACAGTAAATTATGGGCCATGTTTCACTTCTTTGCATGTCTAGAAAGATGTGTTTTAGGAGGCAGAGCATCAGATATGTAACAGCAGACAGTAGTTCAGCAGCCAGCTGCAGCAGGAAAGTCAGAAGCTCTGATTTTGTCTCTCCAATATTTTTTCCATCCCTGATTGTCCAGTGTGTGCCAGGGGATGACTAGATGCAGTCTCTTTATTCCCTGGAGAATGCTTTTAGCCATAAAGCTAGCTGGAACAAACTTGGAACAGGAGAAAAGGTAGTATTGTTTTTACTGGTATAGATAATCAGTAGAATGATGTCCCAGGGTGATGCAGCAGACACCACCTCTGAGCGGTTCTAATTCAAGCCTGGATGTCTCCTGAAAGGTTTACATTCATTTGAACAAGTTCTGTGGGTTATGTTACTGGGACATCAGTTCAGACACTGGCCTCTTGCCTTGTAACTCTCGTTTCTGATGGTGCTGGAAGTCACGTACCTGCTGCTCGGCCTGCAGACCCAGCGGGGCGTGGGGGCTGGACTCGGGGTCCTGCGGCTCCATCGTGGTGCCTGGCCTTCTCCCCGCTGCGTCGGCCTGTGAGAGGTATTCAGAGGAGCCGTATTGTTTCCTTCTGGAACTGGGCACAAAATCTCTGCTTTCATCCTATGCAAAAGAAAACAAAGAGTGTTGGGACTCAGGGACCATGAAGGGCTCTGGGTTGTCGATCCTGGATTTGCAGTGCAAGGTGCTGGATTGAGTCCCTTTCACAAGGCTCACCAGGACAACTCTGGCAGGGCCTCCCTTAGGTGCTATTTCACAAAGATTATTGTTTTTTAAATAATCTAGTAATTAAACCCAAGTTATAGGTGCAGAATCTTCTGTACAGCTGAGTGACCCATGCACAAACCTCTGCTAAGCCTCCACGATTCACTAGGCCCAGAGTGCTTGTGTCCATGAGGGACTACTGGCAGCAGAAACACCTTCAGATTGAAGCAGTTCCATGAAAATATTAACTATGAGTTTTAATCACCACAGATGGGTGGCCAGCAACCAGTTTATTGGCAACAAGGATGTGATGTGGCAGTGTCCTACACTGTTCTCCTGCTACAGGAGCCTAAATAGCACTTTTAAGCTTTTTAATGCCTTGAATGTGCACAGAGACATTTGCAGGGTCACACCCGAGCTTCAGATGCCTGCGGTCTGCTCGGGGTAACCTGTGTCTTCTACTGAGGCTGCACCCTGCTCTATTTGGGAGGATAAGGAGTCCCTGTCAGCCTCCAGCTACCTGGGAAGATAGCAGTGCTGTTGCTGGCTGGCAAACCTCCTTATCTCCAAGCTCTGGTACACTGTGAAGCCCCATCATGTCAACATGAGAAACTAAACAAATCATTAGGACATCAAGCTTCCAAGTGCAGTGATCAGCTCCTGGGTCCTTGTGGCTGGCAGAAAAGCATCTCTGAGATCGGCACCAGGCTTTGATGGGCTCTCAGGAAGCAGCTGTGACATGTGGTGGGTCTGGATGGGCAAACATCTGCCCTGAGCTGGCCCTGCTGTGGGTGACATCTAGCAAACACTGGAGCTGAGCTCTCCCTTGTAATCCAAGCCCTGCATCAGAAGTGAGATGTGAGCAGCAGCTGCAGAGCCTGAGAGAACAGGCACAGCACAGAACAGGTCCCACAGGGACCTCCACCCAAGCACTGGCAAGAGATAACCATGGTGAGCCAGGCTGCTCTGTGAGTGATAATTTTAATTTAATGAATGGCAGTCATCTTGATAGACCCACACAGCTGTTGCAGTTTTGCATAGTTGGCTACGGAGAGAGAGGGGCAGGGGCTGCAGAAAATGGCTGCTGGAATCTTCTGCAGGCCTGCTGATAGCGCCTCTGAGAATCAGATACAGGAGACAAAGACTCCACCAGAACACGGAGTGCCAGGAAGGCTGCAAAGTTTGGCCCGTGCAGGGCATTGGGATGTCGATTTGCATAGAAATGTCAGCAGTTGACAGACACAACAGGCCGGGAAGGCTGGGGGAGGAGGCGCCCAGGTACCCGGGCAAGGGAGTTTGCCCCTGCAGCCTGAGCTGAAGCACATGGAGTAGCCCGAGGAAAGGAGCCATGGAGGAGGCAGAGACCCGGCCTGCCCGGTGGAGAGGCTCCACGCTGGATGGAGCCGGGGGAGACATAGAGAAGATGCCGTGACTGACGTTGGGATGAGCCCCTGCCAGCACAAGCGACCTCCAGAGATGAGCCAAACAGGTTTGCTGCGGGAGGCTGATAGCCCCGTGGAGGACTGGGCCTGAGAGACACTGTGGTTGATTGCTGCCTGCCAGAGCAGAGATGGAGCCCGGTGGGAAGAGATTTGCCTTGGAGAAAGTTCCTGGAGGACTGGCTTTTACAGGTGAGATCCTAGGGTGCAGCAGGGGGAGGGGGTGTGGGATGGATGCCCCCATCCCGTCCGAGAAGGAAACCATCTTGCAAGGGACTGACTAAAGCCCCCATCTCCTAGTCCCTGCCCCGCCCCGTCCTGTGCTGCGAGCAGGAGAGGGGAAGAAGGGAGCAAAGTCATGGCTAAAGGGCAGTCTGCTTTAGAATGGAGGGGTGGGGGGAAGGTGTTACCCAGACCCCCATTTCCCCAGTCCCTGCCCGTCCTGGGCTGCGACTGGGAGGGAAGAAGGGAGCAAACTTCTAACTCAAGCCTGCTGAGGAGGGAGTGGGGGGAAAAGTGTTTGCCTGGTTGCATTTGTTTGAAGATTGTTGGTTGCACTCCTGACTCTGGTTCCTTTTCACGGTTTCTCTTTAGTGTAGTGTAATAAATTAGATCACTTTCTCTCCTGCACTCTGTGTTGAGTCTGGTTTGCCCGTGTCATTAACGAGTTTGTCTCTTGAGCCGCCCAATTATGTTATTTCTCCCCTGTCCAACTAAGAAGGGGAGCAACAGACTGATTTTGGTGGGTGTCTGGCCTTTGGCCAGGGCTCAACCACCACACAGCTTAGCCAGGGATAGGCACCTCTGTATTTCTGAACCAACAGCTGTCTTTAGAGGTGAGGCCACTGTGTGACCATACAGGTGCTTCATCCCCTTGAACATCTGACACTGTCAGACCCACCTCTTCTGTCAGGCAGCAAAAGCACAGTGATGTGGTGAGGCTGTCTGATTAACTAGAAGCTTCTGTGGAGTCAGTGAGAGTGAACTGATGATGGATGCACTTTCTATTGGTCCCTAAGCAGAGGAGAGAAGGGGTGAGAGGCAGCACATCCCTGGATAGTGCCAGGGCGACTTTTCCACAAGCCCCACACATCACAGGCAGATACACATGGATTCAGCCAGCCTACCTTCAGGTGTTTACTTAATTTACACAGCTCATAGTCCAGCTCCTTCCACAAGAAACCCAACTGAAGTGCATTGCTCTCCTCCTGCTGCCTGCTGGGCTGCTCACAGCCTGCCAGCACCCTGCCCTTCTTCCAGGCACCACAAATTTTCAGCAAAAAACCATGCTAGAGAAATGCCAACTTCATCATGTGAAACATGGAGCCCAGTGGAATGATTGGCTACCTGAGGTCCTGCATCTCCTCGGGTTTTTACGAGACCCAGGGAAAGGCTGGCTGCAGGCTCTAGAGGGAGCTGGTCATCAGGCTGCAGCATCTCTCCATCAGCACCTACTGGTGTCTGCACCCCAAAGAGCTGCTGCTTCTATAGCACAGGTATTGCCAAGAGCTGCAGGTACCTCCTGTAGCTTCATCGGGGGCAGAACCGGGCTGAAACTGCTCCTTGTGGTGAGCGTCTCCTGGGAAGGATTGGTGCTCTGTGGGGTCTGTTCTGGAGGCCAGGCTGGGGCAGCACTTGAGCCTCCCTTCTGCTTTAGCCTCCTGCTGTGCTGCGGGAAGTGCTCAGGCATCGTGGGTATTTCATGGAGGACAGGAAGATGGATTTTGGCAAGGCCATTAGACCCCCCAGGTAGTTTAAGTGTGGCACAAAGGGGGACACGGCCAGCCTCTTCTCAGTGTCTGTGGGGACAGGACAAGGGGCAATGGCTGCAAGTTGGAGCACAGGGAGTTCCCCCCAAGCTGGGGAAGAACTTTTCCCCAGTGAGGGTGAGGGAGCCCTGGGCCAGGCTGCCCAGGGGGTGTGGAGTCTCCTTCTCTGGAGAGATTCCAGCCCCGTCTGGACAGTGCCCTGTCCTAGGGACCCTGCTTTGGCAGGGGGTTGGACCCCATGGGCTCTGGAGGGCCCTGCCAACCCCTACAGCTCTGTGCTGCTGTGACTCTAAAGTCAATCTCAGACTTTGGCTAGCAGAGCTGAGAAGAGCAATGGTCTCAGTGATCTCAAAGTTCTTTTCCAACCTAGTGATTCTGTGATGATCACTTCACAGGAGAGCTGAATATACAAATTAGCAACAGTACCAAGCCTTCTGCCAGAGAAAAAGCTCCATCCTTACCTGAAACACAAACCTCAGGAGAAACAGACTGCTTGTGATGTAACCCATAAGCCTGAAGATACCTTTCAAGGGCAGATACTCTGGGTGCTTTTGTTCCCCAAGGGTTTATGCAGTGATTTGAGCTGCCCAAACACCTGAAATCTGGTGGATCTGCAGCCTTCCAGGTGAACTTCACGCTCCATGGTAACTTTACAAGCTAAAAATATACTTAATTTGTGGCCAAGAATTCAGATTTGTGACCGTGTGGCATCAGGGTGACTTAATTTACAGCGTGACGCAGGGAGATCCTTAAGGATACAGCACAGCCCTGTGTGAGCTCACCAAGGGCTGCCTTCCTCACCATGCCTCCCTGCAGACAGGGGCAAGGCTGGAAGCCACCTAATTCATCAGGGACAGCCTGGGTGACTGTGCAGAGATGAGGATGCTTCGTCAGGCACGCTTCAGGCACACCCCACAGCTAGCAAATCTGATCTGACAGTGAGCTGGAAGCAGCTGCAGAACCGGCTGCAGAGCAGCGCTCAGCCCCCAGGCACGGCTGGGGCACGATGGGGAAGAAACAGGTGCTCTGAGGCTGGGGCTCCATGGCTGATGGCATGGCGACCTCTCCAGCTCTGAATCTCAAGGCTGTGGGTGCTGTGAAGCCAAACTTCTGGGATAAAAGGGAAGCCCAGGGATGGATCTCCCATTTGTGGCAAAGCTCATGCCATCACTTCCAACTGGGGAATAGGCCAGGCCAACCAGAGCAGCAGCAAACTGCTGCTTTCCAGAGGAGAACCAGAAGACCAACAACCCCAAGGGTGTGCATGGCTATGGACCTTTCTGCACCCCTCTGGGGGATACTGTTGTGGGTGTCTATTACAGGCCACCTGATCAAGAGGAGGAAGTTGATGAGGCCTTCTACAGGCAGCTGACAGCAGCCTAGCAATCACAGGCCTGGTTCTGTGGGGGATTTTACCTACCCAGATGTTTGCTGGGAGGCTGCACAGCCACTGCTCACAGCCCAGGAGATTCCTCCAGTGCACTGACCATACCTTCCTAATGCAAATGGTGGATGAGCCTACTAGGAGAGGAGTGCTGCTGGATCTTGTACTCACTAACAAGAGGTTGGAGAGGTGAAGGTTGAGGGTAGACTTGGCTGCAGTGACCATGAGATGGTGGAGTTCAGGCTCTTATGTGGTAGGAAGAGAGTATCAAGTAGGACCACAACCCTGGACTTCAGCAGGGCCAACTTTGGCCTCTTCAAGCAATTACTGGGGGAAATCCCATGGGACAGGGTACTGGAAGGAAAAGGGGCCCAAGATAGTTGGTCCATAGTCAAGGACCACTTCTTCCAAGCACAGGATCAGAGCATCCCAATGGGAAAGAAGTCAAGAAAGGGAGGCAGAAGACCTGTGTGGGTAAACAGGGGACTGCTGGGCAAACTCAAGTGGAAGAAGAGAGTCTACAGGTCATGGAAGGAGGGGGTGGCCACTTGGGAGGAGTGTAAGACTGTTGTTAGAGCATTAGGGTGGAAACTAGGAAAGCTAAGGCCTCTTTGGAATTAAACCTTGCAAGGGAGGTCAAGGACAAGAGAAAAGGCTTCTTCAAATACATCACAGACAAAACTAATGCTAGAGGCAATGTAGGCCCTCTGTTGAATGAGTTGAGTGGCCTGGTGACCGAGGATAGTAAGAAGGCAGAGATGCTGAATGCCTTCTTTGCCTCTGTCTACACTGCTGGAGACTGTCTGCTGGAGCCCCAGATGGCTGGAGCCCTGGAGGAAGTCAGGGGAAATGATGAGTCTGCCTCAGTTGATGAGGACTGGGTCAGGGATGAATTAAGCCATCTGGACAACCATAAACCCATGGGTTTTTGACAGGATGTACCCGAGGGTGCTGGGGAGCTGGCAGAAGCCATTGCTAGGCCACTATCCATCATCTTTGCTAAATCCTGGGAAATGGGACAGGTGCCTGAGGACTGGAGGAAAGCAAATGTCACCCCAGTCTTCAAAAAGGGCAAGAAGGAGGACCTGGGTAACTACAGACCAGTCAGCCTCACTTCCATCCCTGGAAAGGCAATGGAATGACTTATCCTTGGTGGCAACACCCTTGCACACCAAGAAGAGGATTGTTAAGGTGCAGTCAACAGGTTTTACCAAGGGGACACCATCTTATAGCCTTTTATAGGGATATAACCAGGTGGGTAGATGATGGTAGGGCAGTAGATGTGGTCTACCTTGACCTCAGTAAAGCATTTAACACTGTCTCCCACAGCATCCTCATGGGTAAACTGAGGAAGTGTGGTCTGGAAGGTCGAGCAGTGAGGTGGATTGAGAGCTGGCTGAAGGGAAGAAGCCAGCAAGTTTTTATCAATGGGTCAGTCCCTCAGGGGTCAGTGCTGGAACCTGTGCTGTTCAATACATTTATTGGTGACCTTGATGAAGGGATGGACTGTCCAGTCAGCAAGTTTGCTGGAGACACAAACCTGGGAGGGGTGGCTGCCACCCCTGAGGGCTGTGCTGCCGTTCAGCCAGACTGAGAAAGGCTGGAGAGTTGGGCAGGGAGAAGTTTAATGAGATTTAACAAGAGCAAGTGTAGGGTCTGGCATCTGGGGAAGAACAACCCCAGGTACCAGTATAGGTTGGGGACTGGCCTGTTGGAGAGCAGTGTAGGGGAGAGGGACCTGGGGGTCCTGGTGCACAGCAGGATGGCCATGACCAGCACTGTGCTCTCATGGCTAAGAAGGCCAACAGCATCCTGGGGTGTATTAGAAGGGGAGTGGTTAGTAGGTCAAGAGAGGTCCTTCTGCCCCTCTGCTCTGCCCTGGTGAGACCCCACCTGGAATATTGGGTCCAGTTCTGGGCCCCTCAGCTCAAGGACACAGAACTCCTTGAAGGAGCCCAGCACAGGGCCACCAAGATGAAGGGAGTGGAACCCCTTCCTTACAAGGAGAGCCTGAGGGAGCTGGGCCTCTTTAGCCTGGAAGAGACTGAGGGGTGAGCTTAATAATGTTTATAAATATGTGAAGGGTGACAGTCAGGAGGCTGGAGCCAGGCTCTGCTCAGGGATAGCAGCCACAGGACAAGGGGCAGCTGGTGTGAGCTGGAGCAGAGGAATCTCCATGGGAATAATGGGAGAAACATTTTCAGTGTGAGGGTGATGGAGCCCTGGGACAGGCTGCCCAGAGAGGGTGGGCAGTCTCCTTCTCTGGAGAAATTCAAACCTTCCTGGCTGTGTTCCTGAGTGATTTAGTCTGGGTGATCCTCCTCTGCCAGGGGGGTTGGACTGGATGATCTTTTGAGGTCCCTTCCAACTCCCAACGTTCTGTGACTCTGTCTCTCTGTGTGCACCCTCCGTGCTCACAGGATCTCCACGAAATGCCCGTGAGCCGACCCGTGCAGCACGGGGATTGAACAGGAAGCACCAGAGGTCTGTGTGCAGTGCAGGGCCATGACCTCCCTGCAGTGACAGAGCCACGGAGGTACAGCTTGCACATGGAATGCTGTCAGAGATGGCTGCTACCTTCTGGGAAAGACAGGCCAGCAAGGCAAGGTGATGGAGTTGCACTTTATGTGAGAGAGCAACACTGAGCTCCATCTGGGCTGGATGAAGAATGAGTCCAGAGCTTATAGGTAAGGATTAAGGAGCAGACCCACATGGGGGACACTGCTCTGGGTGTTTACTACAGGCCACCTGATCAGGATGAGAAAGTCAATGAGGCCTTCTACAGACAGCTGGAAGTAGCCTCACGGCTACAGATTGTTATGGGGGACTTCAACCACCCTGATACTTGCTGGAAAGGCAACACTGCACTGCCAGGCACACACAGTCCAGGAGGTTCCTTTAGAGCACTGGTGATAGCTTTTTGACACAAGTGGTGGAGGAGCCCATGAGGAGAGGGGTGCTGCTGGACCTTGTACTAACAGCAAAGAAGGCTTGGTTGGGGATGTGAAGGTTGAGGGCAGCCTTGGCTTGCAGTCACCATAAGACGGTGGAGCTGAGGATTCTGCCTGGAAGAAGCAGGACAGTGAGTTGGATTACAACCCTGGACTCCAGGAGAGCTAACCTGAGCCTTTTCAAAGACCAGCTTGGGAGAATCCCATCAGTTAGGGCTCTAGAAGGTAGGCGGTCCAAGGCACCTGGTCAACATTCAAGCACCTAATGAAATTCAACAAGGGCAAGTGTAGGGTCCTTCCCCTAGGGAGGAATAACCCCAGGCACCAGTACATGTTAGGAGTGACCTGCTGGGACACAGCTCTGCAGAGAAGGACCTTGGAGCAAGCTCTCCATGACCAGCACTGTGCCCTCATGACCAAGAACCCCATGGGACCTGGGGGCATTAAGAAAAGTGTGGCCAGCAGATTGAGGGAGGTTCTCCTCCCCTCTGCTCTTCCCTGCTGAGGACACAGCTGGAGTTGGATGTTCAGGGCTGCACTTCCCACTCAAGACAGACAGGGAACTACTGGAGAGAGTCCAGTGGAGGGCAACAAAGATGATGAGAGGCCTGGAGCATCTCTGGTGTAAGGAAAGACTGAGAGCTGGGTCTGTTTAGCAGGGAGAAGACTTTAAGAGGGGATCTGATCAAGGCTTACAAGGGCAGGGGTCTAGAGAATGGGGCCAGGTTCTTTTCAGTGATGCCCAGTGACAGGACAAGGGGCAACGGGCACAAACTGGAACACAGGAAGGTCCATCTCAGTATGAGGAAAAGCTTCCTCACTCTGTGGGTGCCTGAGCACTGGGACAGGCTGCCCAGAGAGGTTGTGAAGTCTCCTTCTCTGGAGATATTCAAAACCTGTCTGTGTCCTGTGCAAGCTGCTCTAGGTGATCTTGCTTTAGCAAGGGCGTTGGAGTGGATGATCTCCAGAGGTCTCTTTCAAGCTCTAGCATTTTTGAATTCTTTGAAATAAGCTGTCAATATAAAGAAGACAATCTTAGTCATGTCTGTTGACTGGAATCATGAAAGAGTACAGACTGCCTGTGACCTGTGAGTGACTGTCCAGGGAGATGATCTTGGCTTGGAATCTCTCACCCTACAGGTGTGACAGAAGTGGGGTTGTACACACCTTGAACCCATGATTTCCATCATCTCCTTCAAGTACAAAGTCCATGTGCTGCCAGTCCTGGGCATCTCTTTCAATACCAGGAATTTAGGGTTTTTTGCTGGTGATGGGGAAAGGCAGACATCATGCCTGATGTATTTTCCCTGATGTATTTTCAGTGTCCAAATGTAGCTGGAAGACCAGCCTACACTTTGTATCACCAGGCAGAGCAAAGGAATGGTGTACATGCTTCTGTGCCTCCCATTGCCAGAGAAAGGGCAGAGAGGCTTCCCAAACTCCCCTCTCACATCTCCACCACCTCATCTTTGTCATTTCAGTATGAATCTGTCGCCTCTGCCAGCAGCCCTGTCACATCACTCAGCTGGGCTCCTCCTGGAGATGGTGATGGCAGCAGCTGCTCAGAGCAGCTCTAAGTGAGGATCATGGGGAGGAGCTGCACAGGAACTGGGATTTGGTGTGATACACTGGAGAGGCTCCTGGTGCCAGTGAACTCACTGGAAATACACTGCAGCTCCAGTGGCAAATACAGCTCACCAGACCAACTGTGTGCATGTGTCAGCCCTGCTCTGAAGGACTGTCCTTCACTGGGACCAGCCAGAGGAACAGGAAGAGCACAGTCATCCCTACAGCATATCAACACAGCCCAAGGGTGGAACAGTCCCATGTAACCAGCCAGCACCCATTGGTTTCGGAGATGCCTGGGAAGCATTTCCAGACCAGAGTCCAGCTCTGGGATCTCTTTTCACATGGGGGCACAAAGCAGCTCTTACCAGAAGGGGTTCTATCTCTCCAGCTGCCATCACACCTACAGCTCTACCTGAGGCACAACCCTATTAAAATCTGGTCATTTCCTACTGTTTGTCTCATACTTCATGTTGACAGCACCATGCAAAGCCACTCTGAAAAGCAGACCATGTCCTACATAAGCTGTGGCCACTCTGATCTTGGCAGGACCAGATGCTACTATATTCATAGGGCACTACAAGACCCAAGCAGATGGATCTAAATGGGGTACTTCCCGCACACGATGCTCCACTGAAGACAGCAGGAGGTAGAAGAGGGCAACACTTTGGGAAATAAGCTGTAAGAATTTCAAATCAGGCACCCTACAACCAGCAGGGAACTGAGAAAACCTCATCAACTGAAAGACAAGAGAGCTTAACAGAGGATACTTACAGGTAGTGTGGCCCGGTGCCACGCAGAAGCTGCTGCAGAATCACCTGCGTGGCCCCTGCGTGTCAGCAGCTCGGATGCACTTAAGTTACTTTTGGTCCTTCGGGACCCCAGTTCAGGGGTGCTCCAGGAATTAGCTGTGGCACTGGTCCTTGCTGAGCTCTGCTCCAAGGAGTTTGCTCTTGCACTGTTCCCTTCCATTTCTGTGAGGTCCACAGAGGACCTACATGTGTTTGTAGTACTGGAAGTTGCACTTCTCTCCACTTTGGTTTGAGAGTCCTCTGGGGAGTGTAAGCCTTGCCTTGTTCTCCAGGAGCTTCTCACAACGACATGTTTTGTTTCAGAGGATGCTGCATCTGAAGAGCCATGACTCTTCCAGCTGATTGTCTCCAAAGGTGGCTCACTATTCCTCTCCATGAGTTCAGAAGACTTTATCATAATGCTGCTTCTGGAGACCACTGTTTCTGCTCTGCTTCTTGGCACTGCTTCTCCAACTCTCTCTGTCTCAGAGACTTTCAGAGCACTTTTAGTGATGGATATCTCGAAGGGTGTAGTGAGATTGTTTGGTGGTGGTGAAGGCTCATTTGGAGCGACTCTGATGTTGCTGGTGGTAACATGCCTTTCCTTGGCTGCTGGATCTGCACTGGTCTTTGGAAGTGTTGGCTCAGAAGGGAAGATGGTGATGCTGCTCGTCATCTTATTTGTTACCGGTTTAAAAACAGACTTCTGTTTCTCTGCCTCTCCCTCAGACACAGCCCCTCCCATGACAGCCTTCATGTCCTTTTCCACAATCGCAGGTTTGATGACAGCTTTTGATCTCAGAGCTTCTCTTGGGCTGAACGACCTTCTGGATTTAAGTCCTCCACTGCTGGCATCTGGTGATTTTATACACTTGGTGGAGTCTTCCTCACTGACAGTACTTTTGTCATTTTCAAAAAGTGATGCTCTATAAACTCCCCTGGAATTGGAGAACTGCTTGGAACCGACTTTCTTTCTTGTCTCAAAATCTGAAGGTGTGGTTGTTTTTTTGCTTCTTCCCAATTCCTCATCTGAAAGAAGTTTTTCCTGGTTACTTTGGGTGGTTTTGGAGTCTGTTTTTAAGCCAGCATTTACATGATCAACTGCTGAAGTTGAAGACTGCTCTGTGTCTTCTTTATCAAGACCTGTTAGCATCTGCAGAATGTCTTCCTGACTCCTGGAGTGATGGGAATGCTTTGTTAGTGTTGAAGCTTTTGCACTTTCAAGTGATGTGTCTACTAATTCTTTTTCTTGGGAGATTATTGATCTTTTAGCCCTCCCCTCCACGGGCTGTCTGTGTGATGCAGCAAAAGTGTTCCCTGCTTCTGCTTTAGAGCCTGCAGAGTCAGAGCCCAGCTGGGAAGGGAGGTGGTACCTGTATGCAGAAACTGTGCCGTTGGAGAAGGTGTGATTACCCCTGGCAAGCAGCGTGTCCCCTGAGCAGTCACTGGCTTCTGCCTGACTTGTTCTCAGCTTATCAGCCAAAGAAGTTACTGATTCTCCTTTGCTTGGCTTTTCATCCCGTGCATCAGCTCCAGCTTGGCAGATGCCACGGAGCTTTTCAGCCTTGGATCTCAGGACTGTGTCACCTACGGGTTTAGAAGGTGCTTTCCAGGATTTCTGCTCCTGTGCAGCAGGAGGGTATCTGCTGAGGACAGAGGGCTGCTCCTTCGATCTCTTTCCCTCGTGCTGTGTGATGCAGCCTTCCCTCTGACTAGAAGAAAAAGTGGGAACTGAAGATTTCTCTTCCAGTCTTTTAGTGTCTGTGAGAGCAGTGTCTGAAAGGGCAGATGGAGCAGATGCTTTTCCTGCTTTTCTACTTATGAAGCTGGGACTGGGCATGTGCTTCCCACCGTGGCTGTAGCTGTCGTTACTGTTCCTTGCTCTTTCCCGGCGCTGCTGAGGTGAGAGCTCCCTTGGCTTGTGCTTGGCAGCTGTCAGATCAGCTGAGACACCTCTGTATTTAGGCCTGTCATGTTTTCCCCTGCTGGAAAAACTTGTATCTTCATTTTCGAGCTCCCCATTCTCCAGATCTTTCTGTTTCTTTATTTGCAATTTGACTTCTTCTAGCTGACCCATTAAGAGTTTGTTTTTATTCTGTTCACTCAGGTAACTGTCTTGTAAGTCATTGTTTTTTACTCTCATTTTTTTAAGTTCTTCTTCTAAAGATTCAAAACGTTTGATCTGAGTTTTAAGTTTCTCAATTTCTTGGGTGAGATCTTTTACTTTGTTGTCTTCCTGATTTTTATTCTTTTGGTTTTCTGATTTACTCCTGGTTTCATTTTCTACATGCTTCAGGTAATCCACACTTCCCTTCCTTCTGGTCTCCTTAGAGGGCAACACAGAAGTCAAGTCATCTTCAATTCTCATATCATTTCTATCCAGGAGATTATTTGATGACCTTTCTAGCAAGTTGGATGTGTTTCTAGTTTGATCTGCCCTGTTTAGTTTGTTATTTTGTTCTAGTTTCTGTGTCAGCTCCTGGATTATTTTCTCATTCTGCTTTTCTCTTTCATTGAAATGCTTTCTCTCAGTGATGAAGCTCAGCGTTAAGGATTTCAGTTTCTCTAACTCCCCTGTTAAGCTCTGTTCTGTTTTATCCAGCCTGTCCTCAGAGGATTCCAGTTCTCTCACTTTCACTCTCAGTATTTCTAACTCTGTCGATATCTTTTTGGTCAAGTTCTTTTCTTCGTTGAGGCTAAGACACAGCTGTGTACAGTCATTCTTGCTCCTGCCAAAGGCCTCCTCCAGCTTCTCCAGCTCTGCCATTCTCCTCTGCAGGTGCTCAATCTCTGACTTCAGCTCTCTGGTGAGGCTCTCTTCCTCTTCAAGTTTTTCTTTCATTAACCTGCAAAGCTCTTCAGCTTTTCTGATCTCTTCATCCTTGCCTTCGATCTTTAGCACCCTTTTTCGCAGGGCTTCAATGTCAGCCAGCATACTGGAGTTGCTGCCCTCTGCCTGGATAACTTTGTCCTGGAGGTCAAGCAGCTCATCCTCTGCCTTCTGCAAGTTTTTGGTGGCTTCTTCCAGTTCATCGAGGCGGCGACTGAGACTCTGCAGCTTGAACCGTAGGTGCCGATTTGAGGTTTCCTTGTAGCCTGTAAACTCTGCCATGGTTACTCTTTCTTTTGGGTGAAAGCTTTGCTGGGTCTGGGGGAGCGGTGTGGCCTTTAACACCTCCTGTGTCCCAGGTATATTGCTGTTTCTTTGAACAGCAGCAAGCTCAAACCTAGAAGGAAAAAAAATGCTTCAATTCAATAGGAGAGCTCAGGCTGGGACTGTTCTCGGTGCGTGAGGTGGACTGGAGAGGTTTGCGTAAAGAACATTTTAATTAAACACATTTCTGAGTGCTAAATTAGGAGAAATTAAACTGTGGAGAACAGCCACAGTCCATTTACTTTGATTAAACAGAGTTTCCAAACACAGCCTGTTCCCAGCAGCTGAGGTAAGGGAATCACAGACTCACAGAGCTGTAGGGGTTGGAAGGGGCCTCCAGAGCTCATGGGGCCCAACCCCCTGCCAAAGCAGGGTCCCTAGGACAGGGCACACAGGGCGCTGTCCAGACGGGGCTGGAACCTCTCCAGAGAAGGAGACTCCACACCCCCTGGGCAGCCTGGCCCAGGGCTCCCTCACCCTCACTGGGGAAAAGTTCTTCCCCAGCTTCGTGGGTGCGGAACTCCCTATGCTCCAACTTGCAGCCATTGCCCCTTGTCCTGTCCCCACAGACACTGAGAAGGGGCTGCCCATGTCCCCCTGCATCCCATCCTTCAGATAGTGATAACCATTCATCAGGTCCCCCCTTAGTCTTCTTCTCTCCAGGCTGAACAGCCCCAACTCTCTCAGCCTTTCCTCACAGGGGAGATGCTCCAGGCCCTTCATCATCTCCCTGTCCCTCCTCTGGACTCTCTCCAGGAGATCCCTGTCTGTTTGATCCCAGGGAGCCCAGCACTGGACACAACACTCCAGCTGGGGCCTGGGCAGGGCAGAGCAGAGGGGGAGGATCCCCTCCTGTGACCTGCTGCCCACACTCCTCCTGATGCCCCCAGGATCCCATTGGCTCTCTCAGCCCCCAGGACACACTGCTGGCTCATGGCTACCCTGTCACCCACCAGGACCCCCAGGTCCTTCTCCACAGAGCTCCTCTCCAGCAGGTCACCCCCAGCCTGTCCTGATTCCAGCGGTTTTTCCTTCCCAGGTGCCAGACTCTCCACTTGCTTTTGTTGAACCCCATCTGGTCTCTCCCTGCCCAGCTCTCCAGCCTGGCCAGGTCTCACTGAATGGCAGTGCAGTGGAATGCCCTCCTCTGCTGGTCTGCACAACCCACTGGGCTGCAGTGTCAAGCACATGCAGGACCTGGGCCCTGTATCCACCCACAGCCCAGAGCATTTTCAGCACCGCCTTCCTGAAGCTGCCTTAGAAGATGCCTCCAGGGAGGAATAACCGCCGGGACCAGCACAGGTGAGGGGTGACCTGCTGGAAAGCAGCTCTGTGGAAAAAGGCCTGGGAATCCTAGTGGGTAACACTGAGCATGAGCCAGCAACGTGCCCTGGGACCAAGAAAGCCAACGGCATCCTGGGGTCTATCAAGGAAAGTATGGCCGGTTGGCTGAGGGAGGTTCTCCTGCCCCTCTGCTCTGCCCTGCTGAGGCCTCACCTGGAATACTGTGTGCAGGGCTGGGTCCCTGGGTCAAGAAGAACACTGAGCTACTGGAGAAGGTATAAAAAGGGGCTATGGTGACAATGAGGGGACTAGAACATCTCCCTTGCAAAGACAGGCTGAGGGACATGGGACTTCTTAGCCCAGAGAAGACTGAGGGGGGATCTCATCAATGCTGATAAATACCTGAGGGGGCAGGAGTATGGGGTCAGTCTTTGTTTGGTGGTGCCCAGGGACAGGACAAGAGGTGATGGGCACAAACTGGAATAGAGGAAGTGCCACCTAACCATGAAGAGGAACTTCTTTCCTGGGAGGGTGGCAGAGCCCTGGGACAGGCTGTGGAGTCTTCATCCCTGGAGACTTTCAAGCCCTGCCTGGACGCTGTGCTGTGCAGCCTGCTTGAGGTGACCCTGCTCTGGCAGGGGTGGGACTGGATGATCTCCAGAGGTCCCTGCCAGCACTGGTAATTCTGTGATTCTGTGAGATGAAGATCCAGAAGCCATAAGAAAGACCTGGAAACTAGAAAATGCAACCTCCTGCCAGCTGGTAGCCACTGAGGAGGGGGTGAGCCCCCATCCCCCTGGCTCACAGACAGGGTGTGAGAGCACTGCCCATTGCTGACAGTCTTTCCCTCCAGCCCAGATGGCTCAGTAGAAATCTTCTCCTGAGTTGTAGTCACACCCTGAGGACACCCTCCCAGGGGAGTTTCCCATTTCTCCCTCCTGTTCCAAAAGCTGCTGAACTCAACTGCCACAACTGCCACCCACTCACCCACCCAGGAGATGATCAGTTACCAACACTCGATGCTTCTCCTCCTGGCAGCAGTGAGCATCACACACGGGCACACCGGGACACATCTCCTCCAGCTCAGCTCAGAGGTGCCAGGGCTTTATTTAAACAGCTCCTCCTGTGCATGGCAGGGAGCAGCAGAGAGGGGGCCTGAGCAGGCCGTGATGGTTGCTGGGAAAATCTCAGGTCCCTCTTTGGTGCTTTACGTTAGCATCACCCTGTCCTTGGTGTGAGGCACGTTCCTGACGTGGTCAAAGGCGACTGCAAACTTGAAAGCAGGGGGGTGACTGCAGCGCTCTGCCCTGCACCTTTCCTCACACTGGCTGCCTTAAAGCAGGACTTGGAGCTGACTTGGGGCAGGATCATTTTTGTGGAGCTCCCTGCAGAGGAAACACGAGTTTCCTATTGCACAGCCCGGGGCAGCAGCGAGCAGGATGTGGTGGGGGGAGGCAGCCTGCAGCATCCCAAAGGGACCCCTCAGACTGAAGGTGCTTTGTGTCCTGCCCCACAGGGAAGCCTGGGCTGCCCATGGGCACCCGCTGCGCACGCTCAAGGTGCAGGCACCCCCCCCTTCTCCCAAGGGACCTCCCTCATTCTGGCAGGGTAACCACCCTATTCGCTGGGTCTCATGCACCCCAGGCAGCCGAAGGGAGCACTGCAAGAGCACCCGAAGAAAAGCCTCAGTGCCCCAGTGTGTGGTGTGCCTATCCCCTTCCTCCCCACCTCAGTGACATCCTGCTCCTGGGACACCCTCCCTCAGCTACCCACAGGCTGTGGAGGCGCCGTGGGCCGTGGCCATGCTGACAGCTGTCTGCAGACAGGAAAGGCTGGTCAGACCCTGGCAGGGTCCCATCAAGAAACGTCACTAAAGTGTTGCAGGAAGGGCCAGAGTGAGCAGCTTCACAGTGCCCTCAAAACAAAGGCCTGTCCCCAGAAGGGGGGTAATGCAGAGTTAATGAGTAACCCATCAGCCACCAGTTGGGAAGCAAGAGCGGCCTCGTCCCTGGGACACAGCTGGCAGAGCGTGAGGCAGGCAGCAGGGCAGCTGCTCAGGCCAGGGCTCCAGCAGGTTGTTTCTGCAGAGCTCAGGGCAGGGGGCTGTGTGTGGCCACCACTGTGGTGTCTGCTGCGAGGGGGCGACGCTGGCTTCCAACAACAGTGCTCCTCACCAGAAAGAGACCATGGTGGGTCAGCAAGCTCTGCCAGTGGGATCAGTCCCGGAGGTCCCTGCATGGGAAGGGGTAAGAAATGGAGAGCTACTGCCACATGCAGGTGGGCAAAGGGGCAAGGCAGAGGGGTCTCTTCCTTTCCCTCCCTCTTCTTCTACGTTTCAAATCTTCCTGCAGCACCAGCTGCTACCTGGAGATGGGACCCCAACACACACACATGTGCTGTGTGTGCTGGGGAAGCCCTAGTGTGGAGGCCAGTAGAGGCTCAAGTCCAGTGAGCAACTGGGTGCAGAGAGATGACAACAGGCTTCCAAGGCCAGGTTGCATGGGGCCCTGGGCAACCTTGGCCTGGAGGTTGGTGTCCCTGCCTGTGGCAGGGGGTTGGAGCTCTGTGACCCTTGGGGTCCCTTCCAATCCAGACCAGGCTGGGATTCTGTGATTCTATGATTCAACCACAGAAGAAACAGTTGCCCTGGGAGGCAACCTGGGGTAGTCCAATACAGCTTCCACCAGGAAGAAAGGGGGTTATTGGCACATATCCCTGGGAAGGGACCCAGTGTTGCTGGTGAACATCTTGCTGTTCCACCAAACCACGTTCCTAAAGTTCTCTCCTACAGAGTCAGCACCATGGCTAACCACAGAATCACAGAATGTCAGGGGTTGGAAGGGACCTTGAAAGATCATCTAGTCCACCCCCTGCCAGAGCAGGATCACCTAGATCAGGTCACAACGGATCACATTCAGGTGGTTCCTATAGAGTTTTCACAGGATAATGCTGGGTTGAAGAGCTTGGTGTGGATCACAAGGCAGGATTTCAACCCTCTAGCTACACTGTAATAGCTCGTGGGTCATAAAGAGCAGGAGAGGGCTTTTGGGACTGGCTCCTTCTGTGGATGTCAGAGGCTGCTCAGAGGAGCCCGATTCAGATGGAAACAAATCTTTGAATGAAGCAGAAAATTAAACTCAGCATCTAATTGCATGAATGAATTGCTAATGGTGTCCCTCAGGGGCTGGTGATGTTAATGTCTTTATTAACAGCAGAGATGATGGGATGGAGTGCACTCTCAGTAAGTTCATGGATGATACTAGACTGGAAGGTGGGCAGAAGCATATACAGGGGAACCTAGTTAGGCTGAGGAAAGGGTTGGACAGCAGCCTCAGCAAAAAACAGTCTAAGCCCTGGTCCTGTGGCATCAGGACAGATGATGACTGGAGAGCAGCTTCATGAAAAACCTTCTGGGGAGTCCTGGAAGAAGAAAAGTTGAACAGAGATCAGCAGTGTGTCCTGATGCAGCCAGCCATGCATGCAGCCTGCAGCCAGCAGCCCAAGGGACACGATCCTCTGTGTTTGGCTCTTGTGAGGCCACATCTAGAGAGCAGTGTCCAGTCTGGGACTGCCTAGTACAAGACAAAGATGTGCTGGGCTGAGTCAGTCAGAAGCCACCAAGATGCTCATGGGTTGGAGCAGTGGCCAAACAAGGAGATGCTGATGGAACTGTGTTTAGTCAGCCTGAGGAAGAGAAGGCAAACACATTGTTCTGTCTGCTGCTACAGAATGGGAGGGTAGAGAGAAGACAAAGCCAGGCTCTCCTCTGAGGCACCCAGTGAAAGAAACAAAAGAAACAAGCTGTGAGAAGAGAAAGTCCAAGTACTCTGAAGAATTTTTTTCCTTCACCAAGGGAGTAGCACAGGGTACCAGAGAGGCTGTGGGACCTCCATCTGTGAAGGTACTCAAGAGGTTTACCACAGGCAGCCCTAGAACTCCCCAGCACCCCCCCCCCAGCTGACATGATTTATTACGAGATGAAAAAGGCTCAATCTAATTAGATTAATAAGGAGAATGAGGAGATGCAAAGCAACATCTTCTACAAATAGATATGTTGAAAGTATCCATGAGAAGTCTTCTAGCAGAAGGCCATTTAATTTCAGGAGGGGAATCAACTTTTTCAAAGGGCAGAGACTGGCAGGACAAGGGGGATGGAGTGAAGCTGGAGGAGGGAAGAGGGAGAGGAGAGATTGGGGGGAAGTTCTTTGCAGAGAGAGTGGTGAGGGGCTGGAACAGGCTACCCAGAGAGGGGGTGGGTGCCCCATCCCTGGGGGTGTTCAAGGCCAGGTTGGATGGGGCCCTGGGCAACCTTGTGTAGCTCCAGGCCTGGAGGTTGGTGTCCCTGCCTGTGGCAGGGGGTTGGAGCTCTGTGATCCATGGGGTCCCTTCCAACCCAGACCATTTGATAATTCTATGATCTTTGGCACAGCCAGAGCAAACCCCAGGACTTCGGAAAAGAACCTTAACAAATGAGTATTACAAATGAAGGGCACATTTATGGGAGGGGATTGTGCCCCTGGACTGGGCACTGGGGAGGCTGTACCTCGAGTGCTGGGTCCAGTTCTGGGCTCCTCAGCATCAGAAGGACATTGAGGTCCTGGAGCAAGTCCAGAGAAGGGCAACCAGGCTGGGGAAGGGGCTGGAGGGCAAATCCTCTGAGGAGCAGCTGAGGGAGCTGGGGGTGTTGAGCCTGGAGAAGAGGAGGCTGAGGGGAGACCTTCTCCCCACCTGCCCTGCCCTGCCAGGAGGGTGCAGAGAGGTGGGCGCTGGTCTCTTCAGCCAGGGGCCAGGAGCTGGGACGAGGGGCAATGGGCTCAAGCTGTGCCAGGGCAGGGTCAGCTCAGCTGGGAGGGCAAAGTTCTTTCCTGGCAGAGTTGTGGGGCTGTGGCCCAGGCTGCCCAGGGAGGGGCTGAGTCACCCCCCTGGGGGTGTTTAACAGAGGGGAGATGAGGTGCTCAGGGATCTGGGTCAGCACAGGGCAGGAACGGTTGGACTTGATGAGCTTAAAGGGCTTTTCCAACCTGTGACCCTGTGATTTAGAAGGTTGAGGGGAATCAGCAAACATCAATTATCTTAGATGTGGTGGCTGCTTTAAGCTGCTTGTGCTTTCACTGAGGGCTTGGACCAGAGACCCCCGGCGGTACTTCCAACCTAAATTATTCTGGCTGTTCATGACTCTTCTCCAGTCTGCCACTGACACCAAAACATCAGAAGAAATGGTAAAGGGTTCAAACACTGGGACTGCTATTAATGCTAATTAATATTGTTGGGGGATGTTTAAAGAGGACTTGTTAAATAAACGTGGTAAGAGAATAACCTGCTCGCTTGTGAAGGCAGTGACCAATCTGACATGGCTCTACAGACTTTAGATTTCTCCCTCTCCCTGGGAAGCAGCAGTTCCCATCCTGGCTCCATGTTACGTTGGTAGCACAGAACAGGAAGTGGATAATAATTTTCAAAACCAGAAAAAATCCTGTGGCAGCAGCAAATGTAACGAGGACAGTGACTGGGCTGGCTGGTCACCGGAGATAAAGACTCTGAAGGGCTGTATCATGGCAACACTGAAAGGCTTAAATGGTCACAGCAGGCATCTTGTCTACAGAAGCCACTGCTGCAGCTCAGAGACAGACCCTCTGGGCTGTATCAGCAGGAAATACTGTGGGTGACAGTAGAAATGAGTAGAAGTACTGAGTATGACACTAGAAATGACATTCTTTGAGTGTAGTACTGGACCCACCCAAGTCTGACACATTGCACTTCGTTTAAGTAGTGACACAAAGCAAGAGAGACACCTACAAATGGCTTGAGTGTCCCAGGTATCTACATCTAATCTTCCCTGGAAGACAGGACTTTCCACAGGAGAGGAATCACCCTTTGGGGGATCATACTCTGCCCACTGATGGCAATAACCTAGGTATGATTCTATGATATGGGCTCAGGCAGAGATCACAGGATCAGAATGGTCTGGGTTGGAAGGGACCCCAAAGATCACAGAGCTCCAACCCTCCTGCCACAGGCAGGGACACCAACCTCCAGGCCTGGAGCTACACAAGGTTGCCCAGGGCCCCATCCAACCTGGCCTTGAACACCCCCAGGGACGGGGCACCCACCCCCTCTCTGGGCAGCCCCTTCCAGCCCCTCACCACTCTCTCTGCAAAGAACTTCCCCCCAATCTCTCCTCTCACCCTTCCCTCCTCCAGCTTCACTCCATCCCCCTAGTCCTGCCACTATTCAGAGATATCTGGATGGCATCCAGATTCTCTTAGGAATGATGCCATTCTCTCTCCAGGGACCATGCATCAAAAACTCAAGCTGAAAAGTTAGGAAAAGCTAAGGACAGTTTGGGGAAAGTTCAGAGAAGTGATCCTGAGTGCTTTTTTTTACCCTGTAACACTCTAAGAAATGACTGATTTCACCTGAACAACAAGGGCAATGCTGCACTAAGCCAAAAGCTACAACAATATCTGCTTGGATTTAAGTTCTAGGAAAAACCCCACCCTTCCCCTGGGACACTGGGGAAGCTTGGGGCATCTCAAACTACCTGTCATTCAAAGCAATTATCAAGGCAAAATGTGTGGCCAGTAAATACCTAGAGCAAGGTGTCCTGGTTTCAGTCAGGATAGAGTTAACTTCATTTGTAGCAGCTGATGGAATGCTGAAACCACGACACAAGGAAAGGTTTTGTCTGATCTAAAAGGTTCTTTATCACAGCAAATTAAGCCAAACCCCAATTATACCAAAACCCCTGATGAAGTAGTAATTTCCTAACACTGCAGCAGATGTCCCAGGATTCACTGAATGACTGGGTCTGGTTCTACTTTTCCCCATGGATTTGTCATTGGATCTTCTGGGCTTCCTCACTGTGTGAATCTCCTAACTTTATCTAGATTTAACACTATCAGCTGCATCCTCCCCTGTTTAGTCCAGATTGTCTTTCAGGGCTCTTGGGATTCCATGTGGTGTTGCCACACCACGCTGTTAACCAGCCCCAGGACCAGCTGTGCTTCTCTACCTCTCACCCTGCACGGGCTTCAATTTAACGTTCTTCCCTGCACATTGAGTTTTGGTCATCTTTGTCTAGTTATCTGGAACCATTTCTTTAGCAGCACCCCTGGACACAGCCTCCCACCACACCAGCATCACCCTGTCTGCACCAAGCAGAACTGCTGGAAACACTCACAGCAGCCGAAACATCCTGTGGATGGAGAGGTAAACACCCTCTGTTCCAGAACCAGCAACTTCATGACTACTACCTGAGACCTACACAGATCATCCCAGCCCTAAGTCCTTAGGACCATGATGCTGTTCCTCTCCAGATGCCCAGAAGCAGTTTACATGCCACAGCCCTTGCTCTGGTTTGGTCAGTAGGTAAGTCCCAGGAGCACCTACTGCTCTGGGTCTCAGATGTCCCCGGGGCATCCCATGTGCAAGTAGCTGTTGGCACCCCGTCCAGCTGTGCTCCCTGCTGTGCCAAGATGAAAATGCTGCTGGCTGCCATGCATGTCAGTCAAGTGCTAGAAAGCTCTGCTCTCTCTCAGGAGCACATTGTGCACTGAATCTTGGGGGGTTTATCTTTTTGTTTGCACTTTTATACAGGTAACACATCACTTGCTGGGCTGGGGGAGCCCAAGCCCCTGCGACAGCGCTGCTGGTCCTCCACAGGAGCCATCATCCAAATCAGGATGTCACATCATGGATGGTAAGTTTCAGCCTTACCCAGCCCTAAAGATGAATGAGAATTCTTAATGCCTCCTCCTACAGTCTCTTTGTATCAGTATCTTCTTTTGCTCTTGGAGCTGTGGGGGTCTCCAGGCAACCCTGGAGAGCAACACTCATCATAGGCAACAGAAAATCACACCACTATAATCAGAGGTAAGAACAGAAACTTGCCCCCCTGCAGCTGGAGCTCTTGGGGTCCTCCACACTGCCAAACCCACACAGATCCAGTTTACATTCCTCAGCTGACAGGTGTTCTGGTTTTAGGGGGCATGCAGAGTGGGACTACTGTCCATGCTCTTGTGGATGGGACATATACCAGTACTACTCCCTCCATTTCCCCACATGCTGGGGTGAGCTCAGCTCAGCTCCTCCTTATTCTGTCTTCTGCTCAATGGCCACTCAAATCACCTGTGGGAACTGTATTTCTGCCTGAGCACACTGCTGGGAGTGTTGGCCCACACCTGGGGAAGGGGAGCCGTGGGCAGTGCAGGCCTCCAAACTGCATTCGGATTGTGTTACGAGGCTGACAGTCACTTGGGGCGTGAGGACAGCTCTGGAGACACCAGGAGAATGTGAGGTAACAGGAGGGCTGCTCCTCGCAGCCCTGGGTGGCCCAGCAGTCAGGAGGAAGCTGATTAAGTGACACTCTGGTTTTGATGCACACTTGAAGTATAGGGTAGGTGTGGTTGTTTGGGTTCTGCCCTGTGCACATGCACTTCTACTGTTTCAAGTGAAGGGCTTCTGGCTTTGCCTGTGCACACAGGGGAGTGGGAACATGTCACGCTCCAGTGCAGGAAGGCTGCTGACAGCTCACGCCTGAATCACAGCTCAACATGGAGAGAACATCAGCAGGAGTTTTCTTCCCCGCCCCAGGGTGGGATGGGCTGGGAGGAGCCCAGTATGTCAGTCTTCATTTGTAAACAACACTTCTCTGCCATTTACATGGACATGGATGTCCCAAATTGCAGCAGCTGAAGATACAGCAGCCAGAGGCTTCAGTCAGAGAGAGAAGGAAAGTTTTCCTTAATTTGATTCCTGCCTTTTATGAGCTGCTTCCCACACCTGGTTCTTAACTCCACACAGTGAAACACAGTCATGGGAACAGGAGAAAAATACTGCAGAGAAGAAGGGGCATAAACAGGACACTCAGACCAAGTAAGAACCAGGATTTGTCATCAGCTCCCCAAGCTACCTGCAGGTGCCCAACAACCTCCTGGGGCAGCTGAAGAGGCACAGATGGTACGTTTGCTTACACAGGTTGGGGAAAGGGACACCTTGGTGTCACTCAACACAAAGGCAAAACGCCCAGTGACTTTTAGGGATGTCTGTATTTTGGGGACAAACTGTCTCAGAAACATCTGCATCTGGTGAGAGTATTGACCAGTGGAATACCAGACTAGCCATGTGCAAGGATGAGAAAGCAGTGAAAAACCACCACGTTGACCACAACATTGAAAGAGACTAAAACAAAGACACCAATTTGCATCTACACCAAGTGTAGGAGACTGCACCAGGCTCTGCAGATGCAGGAGAGGATCTGGCATGTCACTGAGTCACAATGACCCCATTGCAACACTCCCATCACCCACTGAACTCTCCAGTGCTGAACTGGACAAATCCTCTGAGGAGCAGCTGAGGGAGCTGGGGGTGTTGAGCCTGGAGAAGAGGAGGCTGAGGGGAGACCTTCTGCCCACCTCCCCTGCCCTGCCAGGAGGGTGCAGAGAGGTGGGCGCTGGTCTCTTCAGCCAGGGGACAGGATCTGGGACAAGGGGCAATGGGCTCAAGCTGTGCCAGGGCAGGGTCAGCTCAGCTGGGAGGGCAAAGTTCTTCCCTGGCAGAGTTGTGGGGCTGTGGCCCAGGCTGCCCAGGGAGGGGCTGAGTCACCCCCCTGGGGGTGTTTAACAGAGGGGAGATGAGGTGCTCAGGGATCTGGGTCAGCACAGGACAGGGACAGTTGGACTTGATGAGCTTAAAGGACTTTTCCAACCTGGTGATGCTGGAATTCTGCTCCAGGCATCATAAAAGTAATTCCACTACATGGTACTGGCAGGGCCAATGTGAAGGGAGCAGAGCACAGAACCACCCCAGCTGATCACAGAACATACTTGGAGCAACACAGGGGTTTGAGCAGACACAGCCACTGGTGCTTTATCCCGCACTGCAGAGATTTTGCTTTTCTCTCCAAAGCTCCTCCCATTCTCACAGAAAGGCAGAATGCTTTGTGCTGGAAGGGATCTCAAAGATCATCTTGTTCCAACCCCTGCCACGGGCAGGGACACTTTCACTAGACCAGGGTGCACAAAGCCTCATCCAACCTGGCCCTAAACACTTCCAGGGATGGGGCTTCCACAGCCTTTCTGGGCAGCCTGTGCCAGGGCCTCATGAGCCTCAGAGTCAAGAATTTCTTCCTAATGTCTGATCTAACCCTGCTCTCTGTCAGCTTGAAGCCATCGCCCCTTGTCCTGTCACTACACTCCCTGAGGAACAGTCCCTCTGCCACTTCCCCGGAGGACCCTTTACGTGTTGGTAGGCCGCAATTAAGTCTCCCTGGAGTCATCTCTTCTCCAGGCTGAACAAGCCCAACTCTCACAGCCTGTCTTCACAGGAGAGGTGCTTCAGACACCTAACCATTTTCATGGCCCTCCTCTGGACGCGCTCCAGCAGCTCTGTGTCTTTACTGGGGACCCCAGAACTGGACACAGCACTGCAGGTGGGGTCTCAGGAGAGCAGAGGGGCAGAATCCCCTCCCTCAACCTGCTGGCCACGCCGTTCTTGATGCTGCTCAGGACACAGGTGGCCTTCTGAGCTGTTCGCACACACTGCTCATGTTGATCAGCACCCCCAGGCCCCTCTCCCCTGGGCTGCTCTCAATTCATTCTCCACTCTGCCAACTCACACGCAGGACCTTGCACATGGCCTGGCTGAACTTCATGCAGTTTCCATGGGCCCCTCTCTCACGTCTGTCAGGGTCCCTCTGGATGGCATCTCTTCCCTCCAGTGTGCTGACCTCACCACAGTTTGGTGTCATTGGTAAGCCTGCTGAGGGTGAACTCAATCCCACTGTCCATGTCACCAGCAAAGATGCCGAGCAGTGCCAGTCCCAGTACTGACCCCTGAGGAACAGCACTTGTCACAGACCTGCACACAGACATTGAGCCATTGACCACAACTCTTTGGGTGTGACCATCCACCTAGTTCCTCACCCCCCAAGTGCTCCATCCATCGAATCCATGTCTCCAATTTAGAGACAAGGATGTCATGCTGGACAGTGTCAACGGCCTTGCACAAGCCCAGGAAGATGATGTCTGCCATCCACCCCTTGTCCACCATCTCTGTTACTCCATCATAGAAGGCCACCAGATTTGTCAGGCATGATTTGCCCTTAGTGAATCCATTTTGGTTGTCACCAATTACCTCCTTATTCTCCACATGCCTAAGCATGTAGTCTCCAGGAGGATCTGCTCCATCATCTTGCCAGGCACAGAGGTGAGACTGACTGGCCTGCAGTTTCATAGGTTTCTCTTGATCCCATTTTTAAAAATGGGGGTTATGTTTCCTCTGCTCCAGTTAGTGGAGACTTCACCAGGCTGCCAAGACCTCTAAAATATGATGGAGAGTGACTTGGCCACTTTATCCACCACTTTCTTCAGCACACACAGATGCATCTCATCAGGTCCAAAGACTTGTGCAACTTAAGGTTCCTTAGGTGTTCTCAAGCCTGATCCTCTACAGTGGGCAGTTCCTCATACCCCCAGTCCCTGCCTTAGGCAGTGTGGCTAGAGCTCTTGCCAAGATTGAGGCAGAAAAAGACTTTGAGTACCTCAGTCTTCTCCAAATTTGGGGTACCCAGGTCACCTGTTCCATTCTGGAGAGGGGCCACATTTGCCCTCATCATCCTTTTCTCACTGAGATACCTGTAAAAACATTTCTTGTTGCCTTTCGTATCCCTGGCCAGATTTAGTTCCATCAGGGCTTAGCTTTTCTGACTATGGACAGTTTTCCTCCCAGACTACCTGCTCTTCCTTCCACTTCTGGCAAGCTTTCTCTTTTTGTTTGAGCTTGCCCAGGAACTCCTTGTTCATCCATGCAGGCCTCTTGGTGGTTTTGCCTGGGTTTTTTTTTGCTGGGATGCATCGCCCTGGGCTCAGAGGAGGTGACCGTTGAATGCTGACCTGCTGTGGGCACCTCTACTCTCCAGGGCTTTGTCCCATTGTACTCAACTCAGCAGTTCCTTGAAGAGGCCAAAGTCTGCTCTCCTGAAGTCCAGGGTAGCAAATTTGTTGTGCACCCTCCTCACTGCCCTGAGGATTTGGAACTCCACCATTTCATGGTCACTGCATCCAAGGCCAATCTTGATCTTCACGTCCCCTACCAGCCCCTCCTTGTTGGTGAAAACAAGGTCCACTATGACACCTCTCCTTGCCGGCTCCTCTATCACCTGGAGAAGGAATTAATCATCAGCACATTACAGGAACCTCCTGGATTGCTTGTGCCCAGATGTGTTGTCTCTCCAACAGATACTTGGGTGACTGAAGTCTCCCATAAGGACCAAAGCTTGTGAACATGAGGCTGTTCCTATCTGTCTTTACAGGGCCTCATCTGCTCGGTCTCCCTGGTCTGGTGGCCTGTAGCAGACCCCTACTGTGATGCCCCCACACTCCCTTTGATCCTAAACCATAGGCTCTTGGTCAGCTCCTCATCCATTTTCAGGTAGAGCTCTGTGCATTCCAGCTGGTCACTGACATAGAGGGCAACACCCCCTCCTCACCTGCCCTGCCTGTCCTTCCTGAGGAGCCTGTATCCCTCTATCCTGATGCTCCAGCTGTAGGACTCATCCCACCATGTCTCCATAATGCAGTAAGATCACAGCCCTGCAGGCAAGGGCACATCTCCAGCCCCTGTCTGTTCCCCACGCTGTGTGTCTGCACAGGGCATCACAGCCTGGCCCTGCTGAGGCTGACTCACCAGCTGGAGTCCCTCTGAAGTATTTCCCAGTGCTTCCCTGTTGCTTCCCATTGACTCAAGAGTCCCTGGGTCATCACCTGTAGACTTCCAACATGCCACACTGTATCTAGCTTGTCCCTGAGCAACAGGCTGAAGACCCTCTCCAGCACCCTCAGCTTGGGCACGCCCCTCCAACTTGGGCACCTCCCAGAGCCTGTGGCAGGCAAGGCTGAGGTCATCCCCTCCTCCTGCAAGCCTAGTTTCACGCTCTGTCAATAAGTTCCTGAGCTCCTGGGCAAAGACCCTTTTTCCCTTTGAAAGAGATGAGTCCCATCAGGGTTCATTAAACCCAGTGCTGTGTAGGCCATCCCGCTGTCAAAGAACCAAACGTTGTTGAGGTGACACCAGCCACAAAGGCAGGTGTTCACAGACTGCATCTGCCTGTTCCTCTCAACGACACTGCCCAAAACTGCAAGGAGGGATGAAAAGAGAACTTGTGCTCTTGACACCTTCACAGGCTGTCCCAAGACCCTGAAGTCCTTTTTGATGGCTTTGGCATTGCTGCCTCATCCCCACCCACATGGAGAAGCAGTAGTGGACAGTAGCCTGAGGGGCACACCAGGCTAGGGGGTTTCCTGGCGACATCTTTAACACAGGCCCTGGGCAGGCAGCAGACCTCTCTAAGAGAAGGGTCTGCTCTGTGTATTGGGCTTTCTGTTCCCCTCAGATGGGAGTCCCCTACAACTAGAACCCACCTTTTCTTCTTAGCAGAGGTGGTCACGATACAGGCTGCAGGCCTTTCTGGCCTTGGTGTTACCTCTGGTGCAGCTTGACTATCACCCAGACCCTCCACAGAGTGACCTTCCACATCCAGAGCCTCGTACCTGTTGTACAGAGGCACTTGGGAGGCCAAAGTGGGCAGTGAGGAGGAGGGGAGGTTCACTGGCCTCGCTGAGTGCAGACTCACCTCTACTCACCTTCTCCTTTTGAGCCCCTGCCTTCTGCCTGGCAGGGGGAGGTTACAAGGTCCCCTCCACCTTGGGTTTTGATCAGTGGTGGTTCCTGTTTCTGCTTCCGGGAGGGCAGAGCTCAGGGCCACCAGTCAATTTTTTCTCAGCCTCCCTGGTGCTCCTCAACCTGCCCACTTCTCGCAGCTCCACACCAGGCTGAGCAGACTGTCCACCCTGGTCACACCTCACACAGCTATTCTCTTCTGCTACCCTCCCCCAGAGCCAGGCCCCAGCACCCAGCACCCCTGCAGCCCCAGCTCTGGGTGGTTGGTTCCATGCTTCTGTGGCAACTCTCTCTGGGTCACCACATTCCTTCTGGCAAGGAGAGAGGTCTGGGCATGCTGGGGGGATGCCATGGCCAGGCTCCTTCCAAGGAGGGGATGACCACCAACGGACTCACCTGCTGCCCTCCCCCTGCCAGCTGCCACGCCAGGCCCTTCTGACCCAGGCCCTTCTGCCGCGCTATGCCGTGTCTGCCCACCCTGTGCACCACACTCCCAGTCACTCCAGCTGGGGACAGGGAAGGGGGTAGGTGTGCTGCACTGGGGGGTGCTTGGAAACCACCAGCTCGCTCAGGACCTCCTCGCTTGTCTCCCCTGGAAGGACTCTCAAGGAAAGGCTCCCTGAGACCAGGTCTGAGCAGCCAGTGATCAGGCACAGCACCTTCCTTCCAGCAATACATGATGGTGTTAGCCTGCCTGAGTGCCAAACACAGCTCTGCAGCTGGTGGCAGCCTTGCCCTGGGGACCTACTGGGGACCTCATGGCAAGCAGCAGAATGCTACCTGGCCTCTGCAGCTCCTGATCAGACATGGATTGCTGCTTCCCAGGCCCCTCAGCGTGCTGCTCCTCTCTGCCGGGTATCAAAACAGCCCTGTACATGCAGCACGCCAGGGTCCAGCTCAACAAGCTCTGCATCTGCCCTATATCTGAATTCAGTAGAACATCTGGATGTATTGCAGACAAGCAGAAGAGTTGGTAGGACAGCTGGGGCCTTCAACGCATCCTAGGCCCCAGGAATGACCTTCCTGCCTTCTTCACACTCTATCAAAGAAAAATGCCCCATCAATGCACTGGAACCAAAGCTGAGGAAGATGTGTTTCTTCCCTGGCTCAGTGTCCCACGCTGCCACTCGTAGTGTCCTCAGAACAGGATTTCACTGCCACATTTGATTTCACAAGCACTATGTGGGCATCCTTCCAGAAAGCCATAAACTCGGCAGCTTCCTGCAGATGGCATGGGAAAACACCCCAGCCCAGTGCTGCTTCTGTAATATTTACTGAGTACAGAGGTCTTCCACCTCCTTCACCCCTCCATCCCCACCACCATCACCATCAGCACTGCAAGGGCTTCAGGGACCATGGCTGTGACCCCCTACGTCAACCCCCTACTATGCTGGCAGCCAGGTGTAGCTTAGACCTGAGCCACTCACGGGCTGGGTGAAAGCCACAGGTCACAGGCTTTAGGAAAGCCTCAGGCTGAAGGAAGTCGCTGATGCAGTTGCCAAGCCACCTCCAGGACACTGGAAAGGTCATGGCAGTCAAGCCAAGTCCCCAGCGACTGGAAGAGGAAACATCACAGTCATTTTTAAAAAGGCCAGAAAGGAGAACCCGGGGAACTACCCACCTGCCAACCCCAGCTCTGTGCCTGGGAAGGTCAGGGAACAGATCCTTCTAGAAGCTACGCTAAGGCACATCGAGGACAAGGAGGTGATTCGAGACAGCCAGCATGGCTTCACCAAGGGCAGGTCCTGCCAGACCGACCCAGCAGCTTTCTACAACACTGACCACATCAGTGGACAAGGGAGGAGCAATGGATGGCATCTGTCTGGAGTTCTGCCGGGCCTCTGACACTGTCCCCCACACCAGCCTCTCCCTCAACTGCACACACAGGGACTTGATGGGGGGACTGGCCGTGGATTGAGAACTTGGCTGGAAGGTCACATCCAGAGGGTCAACAGTTCAGTGTCCAGATGGAGATGGGTGACAAGTGGTGTCCCTCAGGGATCCGTACTGGGACAAGTGTTGTTTAATATATTCAGCAACAAGAGGCTGTGGGATCAAGTACACCCCCCCAAGCCGGCAGACGACACCGAGCCAAGTGGCACAGTCAACATGCCACAGAGGGGGATGTCACCCAGAGGGACCTGGACCAGCTGGGGAGTTGGGCTGTGCAAACCTCTTCAGGTTCAACAGCGACAAGTGCAAAGTCCTGCAGCCGGGCCGGGCTAATCCTCATGGTGAATACAGGCTGGGGGATGATGGGACAGAGGACAGCAGCCCTGTGGGAAAGGACCTGGGGGTGCTGATGGACAAAAAGCTGGGCATGAGCCTACAGTGTGCACCCGCCGTCCAGAAGGCCAACTGCATCCTGGGCTGCATCACAAGTGTGGCCAGCAGAGCCAGGGAGGTGATTCTACCCCTCTGCTCTGCTGAGACCACCCTGCAGTACCGTGTCCTCAGCACAAGCAGGACACGGACCTCTTGGAGCGGGGCTGGAGGAGGCCACGGGGATGATCTGAGGGCTGGAGCACCTCTCCTACAGAGACAGGCTGGGAGAGATGGGCTGGGTCAGCCTGGGGAAGAGAAGGCTGTGGGGAGACCTCAGAGCCCCTTCCAGTCCCTGAAGGACCTACAGGGCAGCTGGGCAGGGCTGTTTGGAAGGGCAGGGAGCGATGGGACGAGGGCTGAGGGGTTAAACTAGAGCAGGGCAGGGTTAGGTGAGACCTGAGGAAGAAGTTCTTCACTCTGCGGGTGGTGAGACCCTGGCACAGGGTGCCCAGAGAGGTGGTGGAGGCCCCATCCCTGGAGACATTCAAGGTCAGGCTGGATGGGGCTCTGAGCACCCTGCTCTAGTTGAAGGTGTCCCTGCTCCCTGCAGGAGATTGCACTACATGACCTTTAAAGGTCCCTGCCCATCCTAACACGGTCTGTGATTCTAACTGAACTTTCCCAGCAGTCCTGTCACAAGGCCAACGTTTTGCCCGTTACTGTTGTCTACTTTGCACCCAGCTGTGTTGGGTTTTATCTGCAGTTCTCTAGCATTGCCTCATTTGAGGAAAGGCCCTTGGACTCCCCAGGGATCCTGCAGTATTTCTGAAAACATTAATGCCACTTTAACAGCCCAACAAAGCCCAGAACATCAGAGGAGTAACGTCAACCAGGAGGTTACTGCTCGGTCTTGAGTCCTGTGAGGTTTTGTCTCATCCATCTCAGAAAGTGGGGTGTAAGGAGCATGCCCAGGACCAAGCCCTCCAGCCTGACACACAGACAGCTGGGGAAGAAGGTACTAACTCAGAGCCATAAAAATCAGGGGAGGAGTACAGGAAGTTGCTGTTTACTGCCACCCATAAACAGCAGTTGAGGGCATGGGCTGGAATGACCATGGAAAGGTGCAGAGCGAGCAGCAGAGCCATGGGAATTGCTCCTGGCAGGACTCTGAGGATGCCAGAAGTTTCCAGAGATCCAGAAAATTCTTAGAAAACTTCAGGGAAGGAAATTCAAATATTATTGAATGCCAAAACCAGAAAGCCCCATGGCAGAGCCCAGAGGGTGCTGAGCAGTGGCACAGAGTCTACTTGGAGGTGTGTAACAAGTGGTGCTCCTCAGGGGTCAGCCCTACATCTAGCCCTGTTCAATACATTCATTGACACCTTGGATGAAGGGACAGAGGGTATCCCCAGCAAGTCTGCACTGGGAGGAGTGGCTGACACTGGGCTGCCGTCCAGTGAGACCTGGACAGGCTGGAGAGCTGGGCAGGGAGTGATCACAGGCAAGCGTAGGGCCCTGCATCCAGGGAGGAATAACCACCGGGACCAGCACAGGTGAGGGGTGACCTGCTGGAAAGCAGCTCTGTGGAAAAAGGCCTGGGAATCCTAGTGGGTAACACTGAGCATGAGCCAGCAACGTGCCCTGGGACCAAGAAAGCCAACGGCATCCTGGGGTCTATCAAGGAAAGTATGGCCGGTTGGCTGAGGGAGGTTCTCCTGCCCCTCTGCTCTGCCCTGCTGAGGCCTCACCTGGAATACTGTGTGCAGGGCTGGGTCCCTGGGTCAAGAAGAACACTGAGCTACTGGAGAAGGTATAAAAAGGGGCTATGGTGACAATGAGGGGACTAGAACATCTCCCTTGCAAAGACAGGCTGAGGGACATGGGACTTCTTAGCCCAGAGAAGACTGAGGGGGGATCTCATCAATGCTGATAAATACCTGAGGGGGCAGGAGTATGGGGTCAGTCTTTGTTTGGTGGTGCCCAGGGACAGGACAAGAGGTGATGGGCACAAACTGGAATAGAGGAAGTGCCACCTAACCATGAAGAGGAACTTCTTTCCTGGGAGGGTGGCAGAGCCCTGGGACAGGCTGTGGAGTCTTCATCCCTGGAGACTTTCAAGCCCTGCCTGGACGCTGTGCTGTGCAGCCTGCTTGAGGTGACCCTGCTCTGGCAGGGGTGGGACTGGATGATCTCCAGAGGTCCCTGCCAGCACTGGTAATTCTGTGATTCTGTGAGATGAAGATCCAGAAGCCATAAGAAAGACCTGGAAACTAGAAAATGCAACCTCCTGCCAGCTGGTAGCCACTGAGGAGGGGGTGAGCCCCCATCCCCCTGGCTCACAGACAGGGTGTGAGAGCACTGCCCATTGCTGACAGTCTTTCCCTCCAGCCCAGATGGCTCAGTAGAAATCTTCTCCTGAGTTGTAGTCACACCCTGAGGACACCCTCCCAGGGGAGTTTCCCATTTCTCCCTCCTGTTCCAAAAGCTGCTGAACTCAACTGCCACAACTGCCACCCACTCACCCACCCAGGAGATGATCAGTTACCAACACTCGATGCTTCTCCTCCTGGCAGCAGTGAGCATCACACACGGGCACACTGGGACACATCTCCTCCAGCTCAGCTCAGAGGTGCCAGGGCTCTGAGATGCAGAGTAGGTGACCCTACTCTGGCAGGGAACTGGACTAGATGATCTCCAGTAGTCCCTTGCATCCCAAATCATTCTGTGATTCTGTGACTCAGGAAGTCCCTGAAAGTGGGCAGGTGGAAATCACACTCTATGTTAGCAATTCTCATGCTCCTCCACAAGTTTTTACCACCTGTGCAGCTTGGATGCTGAGGAGATGGGCATCTCGGCCTGACTTACATTGTCCTCTGCTCTATTCCTTCTCTCCTCTCCCACATCAATTTAGCCTACACCTCTCTGCTTCTCAAACTTCCATTTTCCCCAGATGCTCAGCATACAATAAAAGCTCTTCTCAGACCTATATTCCCAACTTGCCTCTTACACTTGCAGTTCTAACCTCTTTACATGGCCACCAAAAATCTCAGCCTCCCCTCCAGTCTCTTCTGTCATGCTCATGCTGAAGACTGGGGCTGTACATCAGCTCCAGTTTGTGATGGTGTTTTCACTTTCCCTTCCTATTCTCTTGCCTTCTGTGTGTCTCTGTTTGGGCTCTGCTTCTGCCTGTACGTGGTGTTATGCTGGGGAACTCCTTGCTGCAGGATGTTGTGGAAGTCCTCCTCATGTGTTCATAAAGCAGCAACTAGACAAATCAATGGAAGAAAAATCCCTCAAGGTTACATGTACAAGGACAGAGACCCACTCCTAGCTCAGCAAGTCTCTGAGCCAAAACTTGAAGGTTGGAAGAATGCTCTGGCCTGCATCACTGAACACTGCCCCATCCTTCTCTTCCTTCCCTTTTTTGGGAAGGAACAACCGTTTCTTGGGAAGGAACAACCGTTTCTATCAGTACAGGCTGGGGGATGACCTGCTGGAGAAGAGCTCAGTGGAGAAGGACCTGGGGGTCCTGGTGGGTGACAGGGTGGCCATGAGCCAGCAGTGTGCCTCGGTGGCTAAGAGAGCCAATGGGATCCTGGGGGCATCAGGAGGAGTGTGGGCAGCAGGTGACAGGAGGGGATCCTCCCCCTCTGCTCTGCCCTGCTCAGGCCCCACCTGGAGTGTTGTGTCCAGTGCTGGGCTCCCTGGGATAAAAAGGACAGGGATCTCCTGGAGAGAGTCCAAAGAAGGGCTACGAAGATGATTAAGGGCCTGGAGCATCTCCCCTGTGAGGAAAGGCTGAGAAAATTGGGACTGTTCAGCCTTGAGAAGAGAAGACTAAGGGGGGCCTAATTAATGTTTATAATTATCTTAAGCAGGGGATGCAGGGGAATCAGCCAGCCCCTTCTCAGTGTCTGTGGGGACAGGACAAGGGGCAATGGCTGCAAGTTGGAGCACAGGGAGTTCCCCCCAAGCTGGGGAAGAACTTTTCCCCAGTGAGGGTGAGGGAGCCCTGGGCCAGGCTGCCCAGGGGGTGTGGAGTCTCCTTCTCTGGAGAGATTCCAGCCCCGTCTGGACGCCTATCTGAGTGAAATGTCCTAGGGAGCTGCTTTGGCAGGGGGTTGGACCCGATGATCTCTCGAGGTCCCTTCCAACCCCTACAATGATTCAACTCTATGATTCCCAGGAGTCCATTTCTAGCTGTGGCTGGAGATGAGATACAGGGTTGCTAAACCTTGCTGTCCTCCAGTAGAGCTCTTATCTTCTTGGGTTCTTGTATTGTCCTGTCACAAATGCCTATGCAGGTCAGATCTAACTGCATATCTGACATGCACCACACTGCAAATGGGCTAAGTACCCAAAAGCTAAACCCACATTTATGGTCCAGTATCTACAGAGCTGGGAAAAGCATCCCTGGTACAATACACCTAAAAAAATAATCAGCTTCAAATACTCATATAACCATCTCTGAATAACTGCTCATCCCCCACAGGCAGCTTCAACCTTCACATTCTTCCAGGCATCCAGCTGGGAGCCACACGGCCACTGATCTATCCTGCTGGCATGAAAATTGTAGGGTACTGGGTGTTTCTCTGCACCCCATCTGCCACAGGGCTTCCTCTGCTCCCCTCAGGGTGGTGGAAGGACATCCGAGCCAGCTCCCTTGCAGGAACACTCCACTGACTGCTGTGAGCTTTCATGGCCAAAAGCTGGCACAGCCAGTCAGATGTTTCCACATGGATCCCTACAAACCCTGCAGAAGATGGGGGCTGCTCCAAAAGCCCTCCCAAAATCACAGGCTCATGGGCAGCACAGCACAGATAACTCATTAGTCCTGCAACTCTCCTGGAAGAACTCGATCCATGAAGTTTGTAAGTGCTGAAACAAAAGCTTCAGCTCTCTTACACCCATCCCAAGAACAACTTCAGGAGTTGCCATAGCTACTGACCGCCCTGAACTCCTGCAGCTCCTGACCCATCTGTTTTCTGCCTTGGACAGAAATGAAAGGCCAGGCAGGTAACCAGCCCCTGCGTGCGTGTGTGTGTGTGTGTGTGTGTGTGTCTGTGTGTCTGTGTGTGTCTGTGTGTGCCTGCCTGCCCAACCCTGGCACAGAAACACAATCCAGCAAACTCCCAGCAGAACCCAAAAGCTGGAACAGAGCAGAGTTTTGGAAAAAGGAAGTGTACAAGCCCAACAGAAGCTACACTTCACATCAGCATCAGTGTCTGGAAGCCAAGACAGCAGTGATGTGGCCACAGGGCAAAGCCATGTAGGGAGACTGAGCAGAAACCAACCACCTAATATCTCCTGGTGTGCTGTTCAACCATGCAATTAGACAAGAACAGGCTGGACCTCTCATCCCCACCCACAGAGTCCCAGCTATCCCCAGTGTTAAACCTGACAGCATATGTTACTAGCTTTCAAATGCATGTCACAGTTCTTTGCTCTAGGACCATCAGAGCTGCTGTCCTCAGAGTTTGAAATGCACTTCAGAAAGAAGCAGCAGCTTTGCTAATCATCAGGATGCCAGGCTGCCTGCTACTGCCAGAGAGCAACTCCAAAAGCCACAGTGGCATGTCTGATTCACCTAAAAAGGCAGCAGAGCATCACACTGAACCCCAACCCCCTGCAACTTGGCTTCCCCAGCAGCCCTTACTGATCTGTTGATGCACTGCTGCACATTGTCCCATGACCTATTTTCAACATTCTTTTGGAAGTCCCACTGAAATAAGGCAGCATGTGAAAAATCTGTTGCCACAGCAATGGCTCTCTGAAGGAAGCTCTCACTTTCCAACTCATCTACCTAATGAGGTACCCTATAATAGCATGTGTTAAAGGCCTGCCCTGGGTCCTCTTTCTTCTGCTGCCCATTTGTCACAACATGCACAAGCTGTCTTTCCCAAGGTCCATGCTCTGGTAACGACAGGTTTCTGTGCTTGTGCTGCAGTTTAGATTCCTACCTTGCTCTGCTTCAGCCCTTTAAACAAGTGCCCAGCCTGCCACTGTTTGCTCAGGGATATCCCAACTGTCCTACCCCTGCAGCTGCTGGAGCAGTGTGTGCTGGCTGAGGTGGATCTGATGCCTCTCACTCCCAGCTGTGTATTTCCCTGTCCCACACACACTCACTCCCATCCCAAGCATTCTCACAGGCCCTGTCCAGGCTAAACTGCTCTGCCCTGTGCTCACCTCGAGCACTGGGGGCAGGTTTGGGCAGCACAGGACTAGAGGGACACAAAACTATTGGAGAGTGTCCAGAGGAGGGGAACAAGGATGGGCAAGGGTCTGGAGGGGGAGGTTTATGAGGAGAGGCTGAAGGCCCTGGGTTTGTCCAGCCTGGAGAAGAGGAGGCTGAGGGGAGACCTCATGGGGTCTGTGGCTTCCTGATGAGGGGATTGAAGGGGCAGTGCTGATCTCTCTCCTCTCTTTGGGGAGCAGGGACAGAACCCCAGGGAACGGTGTGAAGCTGCCAGGGGAGGGTCAGGCTGGGTGTCAGGAAGAGGTTCTGTGCTGAGAGGGGGGTCGGGCACTGGCACAGGCTCCCCAGGGAAGGGGTCACAGCCCCGAGCTGGGCTGAGGGCAAGAAGCATCTGGACAATGTGCTCGGAGCCAGGAGCTGGACTGATGGTCCTGATGGGTCCCTGCCAGCTCAGAAGATTCTGTGATTCAAAAAATATCTTAATTAAGGTAAGAAATAGAAAAGAAAAACATTTGGCCCATCACAAGGGAATACAAGGTATGAACAAGGGTGAAAGTGAACAGCACAGGAGCAAAAAAGGAAGATGTGGAAGAAGGCCCCACTTCTCCATCGGTGAGAGTTCTGACTGCCAGCAGCTGCCAGCAGCATTTCTTAAGTAAAACTGTTGACTAGCTCCCACCTACACAATCACTTCAGCAGAAATGGTCCTACCTCCAGAAAGCTTTGTGGATCTGCACTTCAGCTTTGAACTTGCACCTTCCTGGTGAAGTCAGTGCCACCACACGACCCCAGCAATGCAGGACCTGCCCTTGTTGCTACTTTCCATCAATCCATTCCTCTGCCAAGTTAGTAAAAGCAGATGAAGATGCTCTGAGCTCAGGGTCATAGGGGCAAAGGCTAACTCTGAAGATCTACAGAAGGACCTTCCAAGTCTCACTGGGAAAACAACAGATGACATTCAGTGTGGGTCAGCATTAAGTTACAGACACAGGAAAAAAGAAAAATCCTAATTTTACACATAAAATAACAAGCTTCCAGCTTGCTGCAAGTTCTGGGGAAAATACCAGCTCCTTGCTCCCCAGTGGTAAAAAAAATTTCAAACATCAAGTTGAATAGAATGAGTTACTAGGAAAAAAACATGCAGCCTTGTTCTTAAAGCTCACTATTTCACCACTGTATCACTTTCAGAGTGCCAGCATCTCCATGGTTGTTTGCAATTCTGGTCCCATCTCAGCCTCTGCTGCCAGTTAGAAAATATATGCAACAGAGATGGTCAGAAATATGATTTCTGCAGAGAAAATAACAGAAAATGAGAACTATTTAATCTGGAAAATTAATTGATTTGGGAGGAACATGACAGATCTATAAAATTATTACTATCTTGGGGAAGATGTATATGATCAAATGGTCACTATCTCTGCAGTCCCAACATTCAAGGAGGGATGCTGCAGCTCATGATATACAGATAAGCTGTTGGGATTCTGCTGCAGGACCCCAGGCATGCCAAAAGTTTCCATGGGTTTGGGGCAAACAGAGAAAGTACCACCATCCATGTCTCCTGAGAATTAGTAAATCCAAAGAAGCCACATCCAGCTCTGTAAATGCCAGTGCCATGAGGGGACAGGGCTGGGACAGCACAGGAACTACTTGTCGCAGGTTTTCCCTGTTTCCACTCTCTTCCCTATGACCATTGGAAAAATCCTGGGTTAGATACACCTGTGGCCTGACCTAGGACAAACATAATGACCTGTCCTGCTAGATTTGCATCAGGAGCTGGGTGAAACAAGGATGACGATGGAAACCATGGATAGTAGCTCTTCTCTGACAGCTCTCTGCCCTCTCTGGCTGGCCAGGCAAAGCAGCAGCTACGCTTTGCTTTGTGACTCAGACCAGATGGAAAAACCCTGGATCCCACAGCACACAACAGCACAGCTTAACCATAAGAGTAAAGCAAGCATCCACACATCAGCCCTCAGCACACTCCTGGAGGCTGGCAAGGCCACAGCAAACCTGGCATCCAGGTCTGGCAGTAAAACCTCTGATCCTGAAGCTGACACAGATGACCTGCTCCTGTCCTAGGTGGTTTAAATCCCAACACAACTGTGCACAGCTAGACAACTCAAATACATGGTCAGGAGCTGGACATGGGTAGCTCTGGGCTTGTTTCCATATTGTTCAGTGTCTGCTGTTTCAGAAGAGGTTTGACTCCATACCTGCCTAGAGGTGGAAACCCTCCAAGGAGGCAGCAACACAAAATTCCACAGGGGGATGTTCTGGTCTCGTGTCACAAACCAAGACAGACTCGTTAACATATTATTTAACAACCTAATTTGGCTTTTTTTTTTTAAGGAGGTAGTTTTGTGCACATGACTGCTCATCATCACGAACAACATATCCTGGTAACTGGGCTAGACTCTGATAAAGGAGACCAACCCCAGGTTAGAGAAGTTCTCATCTCTAGAATGAAGCTGAAGGCAGGGGCTGAAGTATGAAGAACTTAGGTTTGTCAAAATGGAGAAAGAACTGGGAGGTTCAGAATCACAGCTGTGACTATGTAACTACTTTACCACTTGTTAAAATGGTAGGAGTCACACTAAAGAAGCGGAAGATACATATATGTTGACTTTATTACTGTTTTTGATGCTGTCTCCCAGGTGGATTCCCATAAGCAGAGCAGGAAGACATAAGCCTAGATGAAACCTCAATAAGCCAGAAAACCCAAAACTCCCTGGAACTGTCCCCTGGTTCAGAGTGAAAATGAGAAGCCTTTCCTATAATAAAAAAAGACAGATGGTAGAACTCCTATAAGAGGTCTGCATAGCCAAAATCCATCTCTGAACATCACCAGCATTAGCTGATGGGTTAAGAATATCAGGAACATGACAAACACTGACCTTTCATGTTTTCATAGCACAGCCCGTCCGCTGGGTCTGCTGAGCAGCCTCATAAGCAGGACGGGCAATGGAGTGGAAAGGAGACTCAGTCAACATAGAGGTACCATCAAGCTGTGAGCAACAGTGAGCCCAGAAGAGAGAATAATCCCAACACAGAGGAAAAGTCCTTCAGAACCCAAACGGAATCAAGTCCTGAACCACAGGCAAGTGAACCATCTAAAGAGAGAATGGGTGGAATCACAACAGAAAGCACACATGGAGGTAAGAGCAGGCTTCCTACCTTCTGTGAAAAAGGCAAAACACACTCTGGACACATTAAGAGAAAAGCTGTACACACAGCAGGTAAAGAGATTTTTGCTTTTTCTGAGGACTTTAGGGACTGAGACAGGACACTGTATTCAGGGCTCAGCGACAGGGCTGCACCCTGGAGTCCACAGCTACATGAAGGGATCACTTAGGACACTGCTGCATTACCCAGGAACCAGCCAGGGGCAGTGGGCAGCTCCTGCTGCACTGAAGATGCAGCCATGGTGCTGCACGGCCCTGGATACACAGCTCTCCTCACCAACCGCCCGTGCTGCTCCTCACCCACATGCTTGCCGGTGCCTCCCTGCACCCCTGTGCAGGGCTCGGCCAGCTGCCCTAGGGAGCACGGCCTCAGCACTGCACGCTGGCTCAGGGGTAGCGACTGGCTGCTGAAAAGCAAAGGTGATCAGGGCAGCCCTCTGGCATCCCTCCCAGCTCTCCTACACTGGGAAATCCAACTGCCTGACCTCAAGGTCCTACCAAGCCCTACCTTTGTATGACTGGAGGAAAGAACCTGGCTTAGTTCTCTGCCTGAATGGCCCATCCCCTTGGATAGTACCTGTATCCCAAAATTCAGCCTTCTAAAGCTGTAGATCTGATGTAAGAGTCCAGGCATCCTTCAGAGATTAAATAAAACCAACAAGAAAGTGGGCAGCACTGTCAGATAATTGTTCACCTGGTCCCAGTTTGTAGCCTGACGCTGGGTGGATTAATGGCCCTTGGAGACTGCACTGTTGTCCTGCTGACGAAAGAGAGCCCGTACTGATATGGGTTCACCTGTATCAGTACATGAACCTTACTTAGGTTTATCCTCTGCCCAACACCAACTTGTATGGAACAAGAACCCCTACTGTATTAAGTCTGCTTTGCCTCCAAGCAGGACAGTCCTTGCTAACTCCAGAGCCATGCCCATATGTCTGGGAAGGGCCAGGCCAGGCCAAGCCATGCCAAGAGTGACACAAACATAAAGCAGTGCTGCAGCTGGTGATCCATAGCTCAAGACTGGCCTCCAGCACTCTTCAGCACTAGTAGGGAAAATCTTTTGGGAACAGCTTAGACAAATGGCCAAGTTTTAGCTACATTTTGGGAAAGGCATCATGTCCTCTCTGCACATCTTTCCCTGCCCTTCCTTCCTTCCTGTGCATGCAGGAACTCATCCTGAGCAGGACCAGCAGGTACCACGCAAACCTCTCAGACCAACAGCACAGCAACAGGAGGAAACAAAATGTGACCTGAATAAAAAAATGATAATTCAGTTTAAATAAATGTCCAAATTATAATTTTCCATCAGTCTTTACTAAAAGCCCTTTAACTCAATAACCCTCAGCAGACACCTAGGAAAAATTACTCTGGTAAAACTCAATATTCAAGCATAAGCCTAGTTTTAACTGCTGTCTTATACATTGACTTTAGAAACCATCAGCATTGCTATCAACCCACTGGAAAGCCCTGCCCCTAGAAAGAAACATGATCATCAAAATATCAAAAATCAGTAAAGTTTTACCCAAGTTGCTCTTGCTGGGGTGAGCACTCTGCAGGATACGCTGCTGTTTCTCCTGGCCCATCTCTGAGAAGCCTGCTCTAGCCTAGCTGACATCTGACACAGGCTCCCTGATGCAAATTCAACACTTGCCCTGCTCCGTGCAGATGCACACGGTGGAACTGCCGATCCTGTTTCAGGACACTTCACTGGGCTGTACAACAGCAGCGCTTTTGCAGACACGCTCAGCGGTCTGCGCTGCCCTTGCAGCCAACGCATACGTGGCTGAAGGATGACTGCGATGAGTAGCAATTCAGACTCATGGAAGGGCCCCTGAGGAAGCCAGGGAAGATAGATCAGGTGACAGGTGCTGATGCTCATGAAGCAAACCAGGATTTGGCTTTGAACTGTAGAACTCCAGTAGCAGAGCAGCCTGCAGCACGCTGTGTGCATGCACGCCGGCAGCGGCAGGCTGCCGCAGCTCACACGTGTACTGGAGCCCAGTGGCACCAGAAATGCAGTGTGTCCACAGCTTCTAGACAAGCATTTGTTAGTGAAGAGATGAGCAGCACCCCTCAGCTCAGCTGCCTGGGGAAGAGCAAAGATTAATGCTGCTGGCATGAAGAGCCCAGGAGGAATTGGTCACCCATTTGACTTGCCTCTGGCATGAAGGCTGGCAGGCTTGGGTTACACCACACAGCCTGCCTCCAGGACTGCGCGCCAGCAGCACCACTGTGGGCTCGAAGGGATCCTTCTGGGGCAGGGAGGAGAGTGTCTCCTAACTGTTCCTGTTGCAATCCATGTAACAGGCTCTGCTCTGAAGGCAGACCTTGGGTGCTGTTGCTAAACTGAGGATCCACTGCAGGGAGCAGCCGGCTGAGCCCAGCAAGCCCCTCACGGGCTTGGAGCCAGCAGGACAGCAGGCAGGCAAGACAAGGCAGGGTGGCAGCCGGAAGCCATGCCGTCGGCATCCCAGGAGCGGCAGACACCCCACCCAGCACACACACTGACTCACAGGCAGCCAACGCCTGTGTGATTCCTCCCTGAGTTGAACTAGGTGGACCTCAGGTGCAGCATTTCACAATGACTTGTGCAGGTAAAGGGAGGCTGGCTTGATAACTAACTTCATGGGCTCCCAGCACAAACTCCTGGCAATTCTGTCCCCTGGCTGTACAGCAAATACTGTGATCTTGGACTCCCTCATAAGAACAGGCATTTCTTTGCCCTGCAAGCTCCCACCCTCCAAGTTTCTTTTTTTTTTTTCACTGGCAAGTGTGAAGTCAAATGAAGAGAGGCTTTCAGGAGCTTATGACACTCTTTTCAGTGTGATTTATTCAATGGAGACAGCTGGGTGGATTTAAAGACTAACAAGAGTCTTTTGTGTTCAATTTATTGCTGAAAATACCCTCAGGTAACAAAAAAGTAAATAAAACAACTTTTACAAACAGATCACAGCCAAGATCTTTGAAGGAATATATACTGCCTTTGTGAGAGCACACTTGTGGCTGAAGGGACTTAACACACCACCCTGACACGTAAAGCTGCACAGGTAACAGGGAGGCTCTGGGACAGGCTGCCAGCATGGTGTGATGACACCCCGCAGTCATGCCTCTGACAACAGCCCACTCAAAACCACTGATGAATTTATGGACAGAATACTTTCACCCACAGGCCATGTGTCTCCAAAGGACAACAGGCATTTCACACATGGACTGTACAGCACTGCCCCTGAAACTGGGCAAATGGATCAGAAAGGAGAGTGTGTCTCACTGCCCTGGCAGGCAGAGGCCAGGCATGGGTACTGCACTATGGACCCTGCTCTGGGCTAAGAGCTCTAAGGGGAGACTCGATGCTCTCCACAAATTAGAGGCCCAAATGGCTGGGGGATTTGTCAGTCATTGCTGGGATTCTCCTTAATGCAGAGACAGCACAGGGACACCTAGCTCCTGTTCCCTCTTCCCTGAAACAGGCTGAAATTACGCCCCATTCACTTGCATAAAGCGACTCCTTTGCAGTGGCACTGCAGAGCATAGCTGGAACTTCCCAGAGATCCTCCTGAGCGTCCAGCTGCCTCCTTCGGTATGCAGCTAAGAAGCTGTCTGGGGTCAGAAGTGTGGGATAGGATTTCCAGCAGAAAGATGCTGAGCAGTACTTCTCTCACAGACAGGGCTGAATACATCACCAACCTCAAAGTTTATCCAGCTGCTACAAGCCTCTTCTCCATATGGTATGAAAAGGTTAAAGATGCCAACAGACTCATGACTGTCATGGGAAAACTTTGTTCCAAATTCTCAGTTCCATGCTGCTAGAAAACCCACAATCTTGAAACACCTCATATTAACAAGGAAGAGGTGGTTCTAGTGGGCTGTCTGCATTTGCTTTTAGGTCCACTGGTATGTAATGGACAACAGGCAACAGGTACTCTGAACAGAAGACAGACAAATTCTGTTGCTCTTGAAGCATGTGTACTCCTACAAGCATTACCCAAGATGCTAATGAGGAAATCTGCAGGCTCAATTTCAAGAATTAATTTATCTGAATCCCATCCTAAACAAAGGCCAGAGCCAAGGGGACATATTACATTCTTACACCACATTTAAGAAGTTGAGAGTAAAAAATTGAGCAAAAGCCACAAACAGCTGCAGAGGGTCTCCCTCCAGCACTTTACCAGTGCATGGCGGCTAACTAACCTTGCTCCCTCATGTTATTTGTGTCCTTTCTTCTCTTGTTCTCTCTGGACTGGAGGAAGGAAGGATGTTTCACAGGAAGGAAGGATTGGCTTGGCTGTGCCAAGACAGGACCACACCATTTCCCCCACCAAGCTGTTCCTTTCTGCAGAGGAGGGAGGGAGTGGGAAATCCGTATTTTCCGTCCCATCTTGGTTGTCAATAAGGGGGTGAAGTTAACCCCAGGTGTCACAGAACCTACTCCAGTTACTGCTTCAAGCAACATTAGCATCAAAAGCTGAAGCAGTTGCTGAGGATGGCACCAAGTCATGAAAATCTCCAACACTGGAGATGCTGCAACCCCTAGGACCTTGTTCCCATGTCAGACCAACCTCGCAGTGAAAAATCACTGTCCTTACATCAAGTCAGAATTTACCATGTCGCAACTTCCAGATCTTGTTTGGGGCAATCCCCAATATCAGCAAAGACTGGGGGATGCAAAGGAGTGAGAGCAGCCCTGTGGAGAAGGACTTGGAAGTACTAGTGGATGAAAAACTGGACACGAGCCGGCAATGTGTGCTTGCAGCCCAGAAAGTCAACTGTGTCCAAAGCAGCATGACCAGTAGGCTGAGGGAGGGGATTCTGTCCCTCTGCTCCGCTCTGATGAGACCCCACCTGAGTACTGCATCCAAATCAGGGTCCCCAGAAGACCACAAAAATGATTCATGGGCTGGAACACCTCTCCTGTGAAGACAGGCCAAGAGAGTTGGGGTTGTTCAGCCCAGAGAAGGGAAGGAGAGAAGGCTCTGGTGAGACCTTGTTGTGACCTTCCAATATATAAAGGGAGGTTATAAGAAAGACAGAGATATTTTTGCCAGGGCCTATAGTGACACGACATGGGGCAATGGTCTGGCTTTTTGCCACCAGACCTGCTTCTGCAGAGCAGAGGTGCTCTGTGTGTCCTAGTGCTCACCAACAGCACAGCCAGGCTCTCAGGCAAGGGCTGTGCGGAGCACTCCCAGCGACATGCTCCAGCAGTCACAGGAGTCACTGGAGGCACAGGCAGGGCAGGGAGCTCTAAAACATAAAGAAAGGAAGTAAAAAAAGAAAAAGAAAAGAGGGATGCAAAGGGGGAAGAGCCTGCTCTCAGATCAGCTCAAAATGCAGGGGCAGAGGAAAAAGTGAATGGAGAGGTAAGAGCCTGGGAGGACGTTCTGGTGTTGTAAGACAGTCAGGGAAATAAAGCTACAGAAAAAGAGTTGCCTCTCCTGATGCTTGGGGGAGATGCAGGAAGATGACCCAGGCTGACGGAGCACTGCGTGCCAGCCCAGGCAGCCAGAGGGGCACAGCCTGCTCTTCTGCACTCAGCAGCCGCCTGTGCCCAGCGCCTGCCTCACGTCCGCAGCTGCAGAGCACTCTGCATCAGGAGCTGTTTGCTGTCCACGCTCTGCAAAGACTAAACCCCTCCCTCCCATCACCACAGGAAGATGGGTCTCCCCAGCCTGCTACAGCGCTGCTCCCGCATTCACTGCGAGGAGTCCCCCAGCTCTCCCAAACAATGGTGCCGGCTGCTCTCCACAGCCTCTGACAGCTCATTTCAGACAAAACCCAAATGTCCAGTTCCCAACCCTGCCTCTTGTTGCTACAGCCTGTCCATGGCAAAAACCTACCCCAAGGCAACACCCAGAGAATTTAAGGGCATATGCAGGCGATTTATAATATAGCACAGAACTATCACACAGAGAAACATCAGCACACACAGGATACCTCCATGCTAAGACATTCATCACACTCAGCAACGCTAAACCCAATCCCAAACAGCAGCTCTACAGAATGGTATACAAACAATGGAGTGAGAAGCTTAATTACAATTCCTCAACCGCTCTGAGTTCAACTTCTCACCACAATGCAGCACTAACAGTTATTTATTATCACACAGGAATTGTTCTCCAGCAAAACCAGACGTATTTCAAATGATCCACACTACCTGAGGAATCAATGTTTTTTCAGCTCTGTTCCAGATCCTAGGTCGGGAATCTCCTTTCTATTCTGGTAAATTCCACTATGATATCACATGTAACAACAAGTTCTTGAAGCAGTTTCATCAGATTTTCCCCTTAAGGTAATCCACTGCACTCCCACGTGAGGCACACAGGTACCTCAAAGGCACAAGCAGCTGAAATTGCTGCAGCGGAATCAGATGATCAGCGCAAGCCTGAAGCCTCTGCAGCCTCCTCTGAGCTTTTCAAACCAACATCCTGCGATTCTCAAACCAACCCAACAGGGAAGCCACAAGCCACTGATGGAGCTAAACTACAGACACTGCATACAAAAGCAGTTCATGTAAAGCAATTTTGAGAATGAACATGAAAAAGTCCGACAGATTCTGTTGCAACACACAGTAAGGGTGCAGCACTGCAGCAAAACTGTCATTCCCAGCTGTGTGATGCCATGCTGCATGCAGCACAGCGTGGCAGAGCTGACGACTCCAGGAAGCAGAGAGCTACACTGCCAGGAGCCCACCCTGCACAGCTTTGAGCTGTTTTACCTTTCTGCAAGCATAAAAAACATGAATAGTGAGCATTCAAGGTAAGAGAGATGCGCCTGAGCTAATTAAAGAGTTGCTTGGGCTTATACTCATCAAAATCAGTCATGGAGAAAGGGGCATTTTCAGCTTAGGATGAATCTACCACTTTAGAGCCTAATTAGAACACTGAAACAGGAATATGAGACGTACATGGGTCTGACCATGTCACACAAGGCCCTGCTCACTCTCCCCTGCTTCACATCTTCCTACCATGGCACTTGCACCTCCAATGCAGCATGCTGGCTGCTGCCCACTCCTGCACCCTCGGAGTAGATGTGAGGGGGATGACCTGGGTGCTGTCCTGCAGCAAAGGTGGTTTGTCACCAGAAAGCATATTCCTCAGGACTGCTATGTCACAATGCAGATCACATCACCTGCCTGCAGAAGCAGGTGCTTTTCTCTCTGACTGTGCAGCCTGACACATGAGCTCCAAGCTTCAGGGGTTTTGTAATGTTATCCACCAAAGCCGATTCCCACCAGGGCTATGAAAGCTTCAGTTCTCATCTCCTCCTGCTGCTCTGCTTTTTCAGAGGCATGCTGTGCACACTCAAGTATGCGTGTCTGCTCTTGACCACAACACTGCTGGCAGGGTGTCCAAATGAAATCTGCCCTGCTGCTTCTAAGCCAAATAATCACAAATCCCATCAGGGAACATGGGTTTTCATTAAAAAAAAAAACAACCCCGAAACACCTTACTTATATTCACCAACACTCCCCAATCATGAAGTTTTCAATTTGAAATCACAAACCTCAAAAATGGCTAAGTTAATGAGTTAATTTAATACTAAGTGAGGTTTGATACTCTGGCCTGGGCTGTACGGCAGGTCAAACTCTGACTTAATCTATGACTTAAAAAACAATTAGCTAAGTAAATTCAGAACTATAAATTTACATGCAGGGGCTAGTCTAAGCAGTACTGATTAAAACTGTTAAAGCCTACACTTCCTCCTTCATGACTGGAAGGGTCAAAACCACCACACATTCCTCCCAAACCAGGATAGTTGGTGATAGGATGGTGAGGAAGCACCTGCACGTAGCAGCACAAGTGCCCCCTCATTTGTTCTACAGCACCCAGGAGCTCACTTGTGAGAAGCAGGATCTTCCCAGGAGTCGAGCCAGCCCACCCATGCCGGCTGCCAAGGGAGGATGAGGGCTGGCACCAAACATGGTTGTATTGCTCACAGCCGGTTCCCAAGGGTCAGAGCAGTGCAGGGGATGAGGAAGCTCAGCAGGGCTGGTTAACACTGTGGTGGGCTGAGGAGCAGCAATATGCAAGTTTCCAGCTCACACAAAGTATTTACACATATGAAACCCGTGTGTTGTGCTGGAAGACCAGTGCATTTTGCTTGCCCAAGTTCAACACAGCTGATCAGACTCTAAATGATATGGCTCAGAACTTACATTGAGAAGATGATATTTGAGGTCTGCTCAATCCAGTGAAGCTCTGACACACAGGCCAGAAATTATTAGAACTTAATAGGTATAGGAATTTTTCCACTGAATTCTTCTAAATGTGGCATCTGTACTCCTGCTGCCCAAGCCTGGGCAGTTCTTCATGCCAGAGGTAACTCTGCAAAGGCAGCATGTCCAAAGTCAGCACAAAAGCCACACAGTGGAAGAAAACCAAACACAGGCAGTGATGCTTAATATGCTCAAGGAATGCTATCACTGCAGAAGTGACCTCACAGACTTTGGGCCAGATCCTCAGACTGAAGTTTTATAGTCATTTCTAGGTGGCCTTGGACTGTACCTACTTCCTTCTGGCCCAGTGATCCCCTCTCCCGGCAAGACAAAAGCAAACCTGCAGGCAGGCTGGGAATTAGGGAGGGTTACAGGGAGGCTGATGTTTAATTTTCACTCAGATTGGCTTCCTCCTGCATGGAGTTTGTGTCAGCCTGGAAAGGGTGCTTGGGAAGAAAAACAGCAAGGAAAGGTAAACCCACCTCCTCCTCTGGCTAGTGTCCACCTGCACTTACAGAGTGCTGCCCAAAACCAGGACTGGAGAGGATGTGAAAATACATGTCTTTCCTCCAAGTTGACCAAGCACCAGCAGCAGCTCTCATCTGCCCACTGCCACACAGAAACAAATGTACCAGCTGGCACTTGGCTACACTTTACAGCTTACCCAGCTCTGATGGGGCAGGCTGACTGCTCACTGCAACAATCACACTCACACTTTCTGAACATTCTCTCTCTCTCTCCTTTCAGCCTGTTACTGGGAGTGCATTCACCTGTCCAGATGGTGTTTCTATGAGAACAGCAAACATTCAGGAATGCAAAAGTTACATTTATTGCACAACCACTGCAAGAAAGCACCAAAATAGCCTCAGCTCTGTTTTACAGAGGAGGAAACACAAGCTTCCTGAGCATGATGTTCATGCTCCTGTGCTCAGGTGAGGCTGCTTGCTGCACCTTCATATCTTACTGCACCCTGGTGAGGGTTAAAGAGCACAGGGCTGAACCTGCCTTACAGTCCCGTATCTGCCACGATTAGGGCCTCTGCTGGGGAACATCACTGCCAAAATCTACAAAGCCAGAGACACAAAAAGATTAAGGCCTAAACTGCCACACTTTGATGGCTGGCATCCAATGCCACGCTTTGTGTTTAATCATCTCAGAAAGCACTCTGATTTTCAGGCTGCTGAATCAACCCAAATCCCACCGACTCCACAGGAATGGCATGCCCATGGTACCTCCTCAGAGTCAGAGTGGTTATGAAGGTTCCTAAATCTGGAAAATCAAAGGCAAATGGTTTGTGGGATTTCCACCACACTGATTTTGTCACCAGCTCTAAACCCTCACTCACCATTGCCTTCCCCCCGTTACCCTGGCAAACAGCTGAGTGTGGATGGAGAGAAGATTCCCACCTTCAGGGTGTTCAGAGAGGCTAGGAAATGAAATTAAAGGACTCAAAGCACTCCAAAGATGCAGCCTGCCTAAAGCAGAGGGGGATGCAGGAAGCTCTGGCAAGCAACACTTGCCCATCAACTGTCACCAAGTATCTGAAAACACTCATGCTTTCTGCTTCACATGTGCAGATCCAAACATCACTGGAAGCAAAGATACAGTACAACAGGCCTTAGACTTGCAAAGATGGAACCAACAAAGCTATAACCACTAGTGCTCTCCAGATATGTTTTAAGTGTTCCTGTGACCTCCACTGTTGCACTAGTTACTACAAAACATATTACTGACACTAATCATCACCTTAAGGTGACTCTCCCAATCCAAACACCTTCTAAGAATGGTTATTTGCTTCATTTCAGTGTAATAATTGTACCAGAATTGTCCTATTTTCTCATTTGGCTCAGTCATGCCTTTCTGAAAAGTTTCAATGAGGAAGGAGGCACCTGTTCTATGGTTTCTCACTGACTGCAGCCCACAGTGGGAAGGCAAGGTTTCACAGAGGATGAGCGCAGCCTCTGTAGGGTAAGGTCACACTCAAAGAGGTAATCACCAGCCCATTTTAACAAAACAAAATAAAAATAACATGGTCTAGATTGTAAGACATATAGGGCTTTTAAACATTACCACTTCTGGGAATACAGAACACTTTCTTCTGGTTTTGTCTACACTTCCTAATTCACATTAAATAAATAAATTCAGTAACTTATTCTCAGTTGGGCCAAATTTTCAGAGCACAGAGAAAGCCAGGGGGCTAGTGAAGAGACCACATTGCCATAACTTAATTTGACTTCCTAGAAAGTAGAAATCAGTCAGAGTGCCCTGTACTGAAGAAACTTTACCATTTCTAAGATTATGGGGAACCTGAGACTGAAAGGCCGTTCAGACCAGAATGAAAACACAGAGGTTAGTTAAAGGGGACCTGCCTGCTCTTGAATTGGTTGGTGTTCCTACACCCCTCTCCCTGGATTCATTCCTGCCCACAGGAACTTCCAGCCACAAGTCCAATACACAGCAACCAGCTCCACATGTCCTTCTCCCCGCAGTGCCCGGCCTGCCATGGGCACGATCCCAGCAAGGGGTCCCCAAGCCCGTAGCGATCCTGCACCCTATGCTTCCCCCTCCTCCCCCAAGCAGTCACTCCCTGGAGCCTCTCAGAGCCCCAGGGCAGGGGGGTCAGCCTGGCAGACAGTGCTGACCACTTTCCCCTGTCCTTGCTGCCACAGAGCTGACACAATGGAGGAATTCTTCTGGACCCACATGTCCACAGAGCACACTGCCCCCACCGAAACACACCAGCTGGCCACTGGCAGCACCAACTGACCAGAGCACATAGCTGTTGGTTTCCTACTCACACGGAGAGCTGAAACACTGAGGAACGCTGTCCCTCCTCCCTACCCAGCAGGCTAGGAGATGAGTATCTCTGCCAAGAGACTGTAGGCATGTGGCAAGTAACTGCATTTTTTCCCTACACTCTGAATGCCTGAGACTACTCCGGGGTTGTAAAAATACTTCCCCTCTCCCTGTCATCCCTGTGTGGTATGGCTTGGAGAGGTGCTCGCCCGCCCAGGCAGATCTCAGCAAGGGACTCGATAAGGAACAACCCAACGCATGCTGCAGTGCTGATCACTCTTTCCCATTGCTTCTGTAGATGATTTTAACGGCACTTACGCACCAAATAAAACCTAATCCCATTGCACTCTGCTCAAATATGCTGATTAGCTAGGACGGTCGCTTTAACTGGAGTGTAATTGGTTTAAAGGCTTCGGATGTAGCATTAGAAAAAGAACCAACAGTGCAGATTTGCGGTGAAAGCATGGTCACCAAGGTCAACCACCAAAAAGCTGCTATTCCACTCACTTCACAAGCCAGCATGTGGGACACCTGGCAGAGGCAAATGCGGTATTCTGAACATTTGATGAAGAGAGCAAGAAAGGTTTTGCAACACTGCATCAGTGAACTCCCTCACAACAGGGGAGAAAGGACGCTGAAGTGATTAACAAAGGCAGAAAACTGGGAAAACTCCCATATAGAAGAGAGAACGTTATTAATTAAGTGTGCGGTGGGCTGGAGAAAGAAGGGGGAATTCAGCAAAAATAAGCAGAAGGGACAGGAGTATGTGGCTGCAGCAAGAAGGAGGAAAAAAAAAAGGTTATTCCCATAAATTATCCCGTGCTCTGAGTGCCTGGAAACCTCCACAACCTCCACCACACCAACACCCAGCGATGCACAACGACGGGACCGAGACATTCCCCGAGGAGAGCTCGCAGCAGCCCTGAGGCACCGTGCCCTGCCCGGGCGGGTCCCAGCGCTGGCGGCGCCGCTCTCCGGTCAGGAAAGCGGCTGTTCCGGTCACGTCGGAAGGAGCCCGACGGCGGATCCATTTCCGAGCGGGATCCGAGGCCCCGGCCGGCGCCGTAGGGCCGGGTCACTCACGGTGCGGCGGTGGCGGCGGCCCGCCGGCACACCGCGAGCGGCCCGGCTCTGCGGCGCCCGCCCGGGCTGGGAAGGGCGGTCTGCCGTCCGCGGAGACAAAGCGGATGCCTCAAATTCCTCCCCGCCCGTTTGGTCTGGCAGAGCTGCGGCACCCTCCCGCCCGCACAGTCGTCGCCCACCTCCACCTACCTGGATAGCTGGAGCAGCCGGGCCTCCCTCCCGCCCGCGGCGCGCTGTAGCCGGCGGGACAGCCCGGGCTCGGGCAGCCGCAGCCCGCTGGGGGCTTCGGACTCAGGCGGCGGGTGCGAGCGCTGACAATGAGGGGAGGAACGCGGTGCCGGGCGGCGCTTGACGTCAATCGAGCGGGCGGGGGCTGCCGGGCCCGGTCCGGACGCGGTGCAGCTCCGCGGCGCCCTCGCCCGGCCCTGGGAGAGGGCGGGGAGGGAGCGTCGGCCATTTTGGGGGGAACGGGCCCGGCCGGCGGCGGGCAGGTAATCTCATATCGGCGCCGAGGGGCCGGGTCCTTCTGAAGGCCCCAGGAGGGAAACGGGGAGGCCGGGGAGGGGGCGAGCAGCGCCCCGGATGTGGGTGTTGTGGGACGGGGCGCTGGGCGCAGGTGAGGCCCTGCCCACGGCCAGCTCGCCTGACCGAATCCCTGTCGTGGTTCCTGCGGGGACCGCCTCTAGCTCGGGCTCCGCCAGCGCTTCAGGGCTCTGGGCAAGGCAGGCACTGCCGGCGCTCCCTTCAAGCCCGGTAACGTGGGGCATTTACAAGAGCCCGGTCTCACCAAGAGCAGGGCACAGAGCTGTGTCGGGCGGCACAGGCAGCTTCATTCTCCAGGGCGTCTATTGCAACTCCCATATCTCCTCCCGGACAGCTCGGGACTTAGGGTTGCACCTCGTAGGGACCCAGCTGTGGTTGTTCCCACCTCTGGTATGTGCAGCCCAAAGACGGTTAGATGGGATTGGAGACAAAAGATCCTCCAGCACTAACCAGGAACAGCTGCTTTGGGTGTTACTTGGCTGTAAGCAAAGCCTTGGGATCCTGTGACGCTGACCTGAGGGTGCTACAGTGAGGACCATGGAGGAGTGATGGCTCCACACTTTCATATGGCACTGGGCTGCTATTGCCCAGCTGAGTCAAGAGAGGATCCCATCAGCAGCTGCTCAGCACTTTGAGCTTTCCAGCTGTGCTGCTGGACATGGTGATCTTAGAATGCATCATCCCCTTCTGCCAGTAGGTACATCAGCTAAAATTGTATTTCCTACACTGTTTTATTTCAGATGATGCCAAAGGGCGATGCTCCAGGCGCTCAGTGACTTAGCTTCTAGTGCTCTGATAGAATATTGTCCATGCTGTTGCATTGAGTTAAAATGTTACTCTTTGTTCCTGTTTCCATAGACAGTCTGAAATATATTTGTTCTGAATGAAGCATCAATGCTTTAAAGTTATTTTCTAGGTTTACAGCTAAAAATCCAAGCTCACACAAAGATACAGAATAAACAGGACCTCACTCAGACAAACTGAGGAGGACCTACATGCAGGTACTCTAACTGGGGAAAGCCATTGCTTTCCTCAAACTACCTGTGCACTGGTGTTCAGCAGCAGAGGCACATGTTACATATGCTCTGTGGTGCCGCAAGCTTGCCAGGAGTTGTATACATTACAGCCTGTAGTGTCTTCCATGTGCTTCTTGGATTTGATGTGCTGGGAAAAAAATAGAGTTGTACTTGGGTGCTTTTCTGTAGAGAGTTTATGGTGAAACTTATTGCTGCAGCATGATATTGGCACCAAAGAGGCATGAAACAAATGAGGGGAAGAATATTCTGTTGGGCTGCCAGGGGATCACAGGAATGCCTCCTCCAAGTGAAGAACACCCTGAAAAGATGTTGGGAAAGGCTTGTTCTCTGTTTGACATATATTTATACCCTTCCTCAGGCATAATCTACTTCCCATTGTTGTCAGTAGTTCCCATAATGAAAACAGCTCATGAATAGGTGCAGCCAAATAGAAGATATCCAACTCCATATCAGGTTCTCAATATGGAGAATCATAGAATCATTGAGGTTGGAAAAGACCTCCAAGATCATCTAGTCCAATCCTATGTTACTTACCAAAGCATGGCCCTAAGTACCTCATCCAACCTTTCCTGAAACACTCTGAGGGACAGTGACTCCACCACCTCCCTGGGCAGCCTGTTCCATGAAATTTAGAGCATTGAGATGTTTGGAGGCCAAATCCTCTGATTATTAGGCCAGAGATGAAGGTGGTTTGGGTGGCATTGGTCCTGCAGAACCTGCTCACAGTACGAGCAAAATAGAGGGTGTGGGACAGATCTTCTGATTTGAGAGATGAATTAGTTGAGAGATCTGGTGGCTGGACCACCCCATATGCAAAGTCAGCATAATGGGATCTACTTGATCGTGCTGACTGTTGTTCAAGTATCCACTGTCGATGACACTGGGCAGGTCCAGCATCACCACTTGCATATGAAGGTAGGATTTTGTAATGGGGATTCTTCAAGCAAATCTGGCCATCCCATTTTGTGGCTACAGGAAAACTGGATCTGAAGAGAACTCCAGCACTCTAAGGAGATCTGAAAGGATGTGTTCTTGGGACAGGTCTTTCAGGTGGGTGCAGAATTTCTGCCAGGCTCTGACATGTGTAAAGAAAAGCATATACCAGCATGCTTCATATGGGCTGTTGGCAGTTGGTAGATGTTTATGACAGTGTCTGAAAGGTCTCTGAAAGTGTAGACCTGATGATGACTGTAGACAAAGCTTTAATGAACCCTGGTCAGAAAAAATCCAATATTTTCTTTGTGGATAGAAAGAGCACAGTACAAAGCCCATGATTTTCAATGGTTTTAAGTGCCAAGAGATGACATCTGTCTGGCCTGTCTTCATGGGCACCAGGTGGGGCACATGAGACAAGCAACCCTTGTACTAGAGAGGTTTAAACATATTGGAAGATACTTGAACTTAAAATATAACTTGTTGGCTCTTTGCTGGCGATGAGGAGCCAGTGGGGGATCCAGAGTGGAATGGGGGCTTGGCAAAAGGCACCCTTACCCATTGGCAGGCTCAGCTGACATGTGCTGGATGCTCACCAAAACACTTCACCATTCAGGCACATCCCAAGAGCAGAGCTCTGGGCCCTGGTTGCGTTACTGAAAGTTCCCTTGGTTGACAGAGGTCACACTTTGGAAATGGCTGATAAGTCACAAATCTTGAAGGAGAGTCCTCCCTCACTGACCAAGGATGTTGAGACCTCCTGCACCATGGCTTCCAGGAGGACAGGGAGAGTGACTCACAGGTTCTAGTCTGCTGTAGAGAAGGCAGAGGGATTCACAGGTCTCTCGGTGCACATTCACCATCCTTGTTCAGCCCCCATCATTATCCAGGTAGAAGTGTGGGCACTGAGATGACTCGGGGGCTGCAGGGGACAGCAATCAGGAGGAGATGAGACAAGAAGGGACAGAAGAAGGAATGTGTCTCCCCAAGGCAGGCCTCCTAAGTGTATCCTCCATACCACCTGCATGGATCCCACATGGTCATTGTCATTAGCAGCAATCTGTGCAGGATCTTTCCTGGCACCCAAGTGGGCTACTTTGTCACCATTGCTGGGACAGCTGGGAAAAGCAGGGTTCTACCAGTGATGCTGGCAGCCTGCTTTTGGTTTTAGAAACCCAGCACCTATCCTTCCAAGCCATTGAGGTCATGCCCCAGCCCATGGTGACACCTCATGGTGGTAGTAATGCAGCAAGAGTGGAATGCTCACTACGGACAGTCCTCTGTTGCTGTGCTGCAAGATGCCATCAGCATTTGGACAGTGAGCTGCTGCTGGAAGGAAAGACAAGGCAGAGGGCAAAGTTCTTACTTGCATTCCCAGCCTGAGTGATGGGAGACTGCAGTGGTTTGAGCCTGGCTGGAGGTCAGATGCCACCAAAGCTGCTCTGTCACTGCCCTTCTCAGCTGGACAGGGGAGAAAAATATCTATGGAGAGGCTCAGGAGGGGAGATAAGGACAGGGAGAGATCATTCTGCAATGAGAGTCACGGGCAAAACAGACTCAACACAGTAAAGGAAAGAAAACTCTCTGATTGACAGCCCTGCCCTGCACCCCAGGGACACCGGAGTTGGTGATGAGAAGTGTGACCAGAGCTTGAAGCACCTTCCCCCACCCTCCCTTCTCAGCAGACTGCACTTTAGTCAGGATTTCACTCCCTTCTTCCCCCTGTTGTGGCACAGGGAGGGGCAGGGACTGGGGGATGGGGCTTTGGTCAGGTCCTTGCAGTTGGTTTCCTTTTTGCCCAGGGGGGCATTCATTCCACCCCCTTCCCCTGCTGCACCCTGGGGTCCCACCCATGGCAGACAGTCCTCCACCAGCTTCTCCAACCTGAGTCCTTTCCCACGGGGCTTCAGCTCTTCTCCAGCTGCCCCAGCGTGGGTCACTGCTATGGGTGCAGTCACAAATCACAGTGTCCCTCAGTCCCAGTCCTCCACGGGGTCACCAGCCTCCCCCAGCAAACCTGTTCCAGTGCAAATCTCTCCCTTGCTCATCTCTGTGTCTCTGTCTCTCTCCACGGGCTGCCAGTGCTGGCAGGGGCTGGCTCCAACACAGGTCACAGCATCTCCTGTCTGTCTCCCCCTGCTCCAGCGTGGGGCCTCTCCAGGGGCTGCAGGTGGGGTCTGGGCCTGGTCCCTGGGCTGTGGGGGGACACCCGCTCCACCATGGGTTTCTCCAGGGGCTGCAGGGGCATCTTTCCCTCTGGCACCTGGGGCGCCTCCTCCCCCCTTCCCCGGCCTTGGTGCCTGCACAGCTCCTCACATCTTCTCTCTCCCTTCTCTGGGGGCACAAAGTGGCTTCTTGTGTTTTTTCCCAGAGAGGTGAGGTTGGGAGGTCAGTAGTTCCCCAGGTTGTCCTTTTTACCCTTCTAAAACTGGGCACAAGGTTGCCCTTCTTCCAGTCACCAGGGACTTCCCCTGACCACCATGACTTTTCATATATGATGGAGAGTGCTTGGCAACCACATCAGCCAGTTCCCCCAGCACTCTGGGATGCATCTCATTGGGTCTCATAGACTTACATATGTTCAGGTTCCTCAGGTGGTCACGAATCTCATCTTCCCTCACAGTGGGAGGGTTTTACCCCTTGTGCCCCATCTTGCTGCCCACTGACCCAGGAGGGGTGAGGGGAGCTGTTGTTAGTGAAGACTGAGGCAAAGCAGTTGTTGAGTACCTCAGCCTTCTCCTCACCCATTAATACAAGGTCATGAACCATTTTCCTTCATCAAGGTGGGTACACTGTCTTTGCCCTTCCTTTTCTGGCTGACACACCTGGAGAAGGTTCTTTGCATCGTTCCTGTTGTTCTTTGCATCCCTTGCCATGTTCAGCTCCAGCTGCCCCTTGGCCTTCCTGCCCAAGTTATGGATGCAACCAGCAGCATCCCTATATTCTTCCCAGGTTACCTGTCCCTGCTTGCACTGCTTCTGTGTTTGTCTCTTGCTCTTTAGTTTGACCAGCAGGTCTTGACTCAACTGTGCTGGTCTCTTCCCTTCCCTGCCTGATTTCAGGGGAGATTCAGACTGGACATTAGGAAATACTACTTCTCAGAAAGGGTAGTCAGGCACTGGAATGCACTGCCCAGGGAGGTGGTAGAGTCACCATCCCTGGGGGTGTTCAAGGAAAGACTGGATGTTGTATTGAGGGATATGGTTTAGTGGGAGCTAGGTGAATGGTTGGACTGGATGATCTTCTAGGTCTTTTCCAACCTTAAAAATTCTGTGATTCTGTGATTCTGATTCTGATTTCCTACATCTGGGAACTGAGAGCTCTTGTGCTCTCCATGTGGAACTGGTATGGATGCAGCTGGTGACACAGTGGCTGTGGCAAGGGGGCTGCAGCTGCCTGGGCAGGTATCTCAGGGAAAGAGAGCTTAGTGTTGGGATTTAGAGAATTAGAAACTCTACCCCAGGCAAGCAAATGTGATACACAACCTAGAGGAAAGGAGGAAGAATCAGGCTGCTCTGAGGAGAAGGAGCATCTATTTTGGTTTGGTTTTTGTTCACGGGGACTTGGTGCAGTCAGTGGAAGCCCCAGACAGAAGGACAGAAAGGGACAAGTGGAATGGTGGATCTAACAAGGTGAGGAGGCATATCTAGCTATTGGTTGGACTCAGGAGGTGCTGGAGAAAAGGTAGACAATTGGCAGGGAAGATGGGATCAAAGTAGGGGAACCCAATTCACACTGAAAAATAGAGGGGACCAGGAAGGGGAAAATCTACATGGGCTGGAATGGGAAGAGGGGACAGGGGCATGGGGAGTGGAGGATGAGACATGCCAGTGGTTACACTGCTGGTGCTGGGCACTTGCTTAGCATGGGCTGGAGAAGACCACTGTGCTTCTGGGCAGATATGGACAGCAGGGTTAAAGCTGGGAGTGAAGGTCTCATTCTTTCCTGGCAGACGATCCCTGTGGACTGGAAGCCCCTTTTTCTTGTGGTACTTGACAGAAAATGTTCATTTTCCAGCAGACAGGGTGTGACATGGGCAGATGTGACCAGAGGTGGTGGGGGGAGGGGGATGACAAACACCCATAAAATCACGAATACTATGGGGAAGCAACAGAAGCTGTCAGCATGTCTGACACAGAGGACACATATGGGTGGAACAGGTTTAGATAAAAATAGCTCATGAAGCTTGAGAGTGTGAGAAGTGGATGGCTGCAGGTTGCCACACCGGAGGCATGAGGGTGAAAAGGGATTAGACAAGCTCACAGAGAACAAGATTTCTTAGTGGCTATTAAACATGTGTGTGTGAGTCATCTTCCAGTTCATGTAGTCCCTGAACTGACTGTTCAGATATTCTGCCTATTCTGTATTTGCTCTGTTTCTATGGTGAATTTAAATGAGGTGTCTGAGTTGATCTAACAGCTTGCTGCTGATGAAACATGTAGTTCTGCTTCCCCCCTTCTGAAACTTCTTGGGAGTCTGTGCAGCTTCTGTCGCACCAGTTCTGGCATTTATTCAGTTCATTAAACTGTCAGAAAATTAACTCAGAGCGAATATTTTTCTGCCAGTCTAGTGAGCTGAATAAGCCCACTGTTGTCTGAGCCAGTGGTATCCATCAAACCAAAAATTCTTCTCTCTGCAAAGTAAGCCTACATTTATTTTGGTTTTTAAATGGAAGTGGAGATTCTCGTGTTCTTACCTGATTCCAGGTATTGAAGCATCTCCCCTATGAGGAAAGGCTGAGAAGATTGGGACTGTTCAGCCTTGAGAAGAGAAGACTAAGGGGGACCTAATTAATGTTTATAATTATCTTAAGCAGGGGATGCAGGGGGAATCAGCCAGCCCCTTCTCAGTGTCTGTGGGGACAGGACAAGGGGCAATGGCTGCAAGTTGGAGCACAGGGAGTTCCCCCCAAGCTGGGGAAGAACTTTTCCCCAGTGAGGGTGAGGGAGCCCTGGGCCAGGCTGCCCAGGGAGGTGGTGGAGTCTCCTTCTCTGGAGAGATTCCAGCCCCGTCTGGACGCCTATCTGAGTGAAATGTCCTAGGGAGCTGCTTTGGCAGGGGGTTGGACCCGATGATCTCTCGAGGTCCCTTCCAACCCCTACAATTCTATGATTCTATGATTCGAGCTTTAATTATTTATAGCAGCAGGGTCATGAGAACATCCAGATATTTCCTGAATTAGTTACTAAAAGCTTCTGATAGACCTGGAGCCCTGGCTGGACCAGGTGCCACACAGAGTTTAGGAATACCACTAAACACGGTAACAAATGCATGCATGTGTGGGCAGCAGTGCTCCAGAGCTTGGTAGTCTTACATCATCATGATTGGCACTCTGTATGGCAGCTACCTGAATTTGGGGTTTTTTGTGTGTAACTGGTTCTTGTTCCCAGGATCTGTGAGACACCGTTACTCCCTCCTCTAGGAGCCTGCAGCCACATCAAGGGATAGGAACGAAGGCTCTGAGAAGCAAGCAGCAACATCATAAGCAGGTCGATGTCTTACTCAGTCCATACTGCTTCCATCTTCCTCTCAGTCAAAAAGTATGGCATTACAGTGAGAACATCATGTCCTACTCAGACCGAGGATCAGCCTTCACCAGCTTCATAAGGAGCCAGAACCTGACATATCTGGAGAATAGGATGGAGAGTGGCAGCTGCTGGGAGTAATGAACAAGATTTGCACACACCGAGGGCAGGTTTTGTCTGATACATTAGACATTTCCACTACAGATTCTCCCATCAAAGTCTCATTTCAGTCTTCCTTCCTAGGTAGTGGAAATATTGTCATTAAATTCAGTTGAGGTAAGAGTGTTTAGCCCCAGCTGAGCACCAGTCAGCCGCTCGCGTGGTTCACCCCGTCCTGGAGCAGACAGCGGAAAAATGTCAGCTGACTTAGGCCTACACATGAGACCAGAAGGGTGCCAAGGATGTCTGACAGGATGGACAAGATGTTCTGCATCATACATGATGCAGTACAGACATGATACTTCTGCTGTAAAATACCCAGAGACTCTAAAAAGCTGAATGAAATCTGGGCAGCCCCACTTGCTGTGCTGCCCTGTCCAAGACTTCAACCAAGATCTCCACGTGCCAGTTCCTCACCTGCCAAACAGGGAAAATGATCTCAGAGACAGGGAAGAGTGGGTTAGAAGTGATCTTCTCTGCTCCTCACAACCCCAGAAGGGGCTCCTGACATTGTGATCTCTGCTAGTATTTGTTTGACCAGTTCTTACAGACTTCCAGAAACAGTGATGTCACATCCACCCCAACAACCTTGATTACTAAGAAAGTTTTCCTTGATAGGTCACTTCATTCTCTCCTTTCTCCCTTCTCATTTCTTGTCACCAATGAGTGAACCTTCTGACTCTCATTTGATGTCCCAGTGAATGACTGGCATTAAACATTCTCCTGTTTCAGCTTGTGCATGCAAAAAAATAACAGAAATAGAAGGTCAAGATAGTTTTAAATCATTTTAATGCTATTCATTTCATAGTATTCCTGCACTGGCTTTTCCATTCATGATAAAATGTGCAAAATCATTTCAAATAAATTGTCTTCTTTCAACATTTCACCAAAAGCATAATTTCAAATGCAGGATTTGTGAAATATCCACAGAATTACATATGCACCATGCCTCCTGTGCCCTGCTGCTTGTAGTCAGGCTGTGTTACATGGCTTCTGAAAAACTTAGAGGTTTTATCAGTTTCAAATGGGTAGGACACATTGCTCAGCCTACAGAAATCGTTAGTAATATGCAGGAGAAATAGTGATGTCCTGAAAATATGCACATATTTTCCTCCCATCAGGTTACAAAGTCATGACAGAATTGGATCATGTGTCATGGTGCAAACTGAGCTCTCTGGTTCACACTCCTTGTGATGAAGCTTTCTTCGTGTGGTGATCTTCAGTCATCACTGCTGAGACAACAGATAAGTTCTGTTCTGGGATACAGAATTCCAAACAAAGGACCAAACTGGCAAGAACTTCCCAGCTACATGCACAGCACAGGGTAGCAGCAGAGATGGCAGTTACACTCCTACCGTAGAGATAACAGCACGGTGAGTTCCAGGTAGGCTGCAAGGTTGCACAAGAGTCAGTACACAACAGGGGGTGTCAGGATCAACACTTTTTGAAATGGATTAGTTTTTGGAAAGCCTGTTTAAATTCCTCATTAAAGGCTGTATAAATGACTGGATTGATCAACGAGTTTAAGTAACCTAACCATGTAAAAAAGTCCAGTAGGATGGGATGGAACCAGCAAGCATCTTGGCAGATGGGTAGGACCAGGGACATGACGAAGAAAGGCAACCAGCAGAAAATGAAAGCTCCCAGAATAATGCCTAAAGTTTTGGTGGCTTTCCTTTCTCTTGCAGCAGAAATTCTTTTCCTTTCCAGGACACTGTCTGCAAGTTTTATTTTAACATGATTGATGAATATTGGGGATCCACCTGAGTGGGAATGCCCTTCATGAAGGCTGGCATTAATGGAGCAGAGGGAAGACCCAGCAGAGCCAGTTATCAGATGTGCAGTGGTGAAACGTTTCCCATACAGTGAGGGTGGCTTCAGAATCCTGGATCGAGCTGCTACATAAATCCTACCATACAATATCAGGAGCAGCACAGTTGGGATGTAGAAAGCTCCACAAGTGGAATAAATGGTGTAGAAAATTTGATCTGTGTTCACAGTACACTTTGCAATTTCCTCATGGGCCTTCACTTGCCTCCAGAAGAATGGTGGTACAGAAATGCTAACAGAGATCATCCAGACCACAGCAATCATCAGCGCTGCTCGGCCAGCAGTCCGGCGCTTGGCATATTCCAGAGCATCTGTGATAGCCCAGTATCTGTCCAGTGCAATAACACAGAGGTGGAGGATGGAGGCTGTGCAGCATGTGATGTCTGATGATAGCCAGATATCACACAACACTTGGCCAAAGGCCCAAGTGTGGGTGACAGTGTAAGCGATGCTGATGGGCATAACCAAGACAGACACTAGGAGATCAGTCACTGCCAAAGAGCCAATGAGGTAATTTGCAGGTGTGTGGAGCTTTCTAGTCAGAAAAATTGTAATAACAACAAAAACATTTGCAAGGATTGTTGCCAAAGTTATAACAGACAGAAGGACCGACAGCGAAATCTTCATCCCTAACAGAGTGCTTTCATCCAAAGCCAGTGGTGGATCAGTGAAATTTAATGACTTATTTGCTGAGCTCTGGAGAGAGAACTCTCCTGAATGGTTGTACTGAGTCATCCTCTGCTCTGGTTTAACTCCTTGCTTTCCAGTGCAAGCTTTCTGGGGTGATAAAGATTCTCACTGCTTTGCTGAAATAGAACTTTTCATACCAGAGTCCAATACTGAAAAAATACTAACTTTTTGAAAACTTCAGCTTACACAGTCCATGAGCTACTCCCCTAAGCTGGATCTGCCATCACATCACACCAATGACATCATTGTTAAAGCAAAGGTTTAATGTCATCATCCAGGTGTGTTTCTGGGGTACGGCAATGCAAGTGGTACTGCAATGGCTGAGATTTTAAGTGGTTTTCATCCTGATCTTGCAGGTGACCAAATATTTCTAATTACCTTTTATTCACACCTCCTTTCTGAATTAATCTTCTGCAAAACTGCATATAGCAATACTGCAGAGCGTGAGGGCAAAAAAGAAACATATGGGCATGTAATTGATGCCCCTGTGCTTGGGACAAAGCTAGCCCCAAGAGTATCTTCCCTTCTCTAATAGCTGAATGTCATGATTTGTAATTATAGGGGACACTTTATTAGTAGAGTACCCAAGATATAAACCAACACTGTTTGGATTCCTTCAGTAAGCCTAATTTCTTCAGATTTGTAAATCAAGCCCTCTCGTTGAAACACATGTTTTTGAGCTCTGTTTTCATTTATTCCTTCAGATCATTCAGGTTTTCTTTCCAACAGTCAGTCTTCAAATGCTGAAGTCAGGTGCTGGGTACCAGAATTTGATGTGTTGGTGCTGAGTCTCACAGGATGTTCCAAGTACTGAGATATTCCTGACCATGCGCATAGTGAGCAATGGTAACAACTTGTGGAGTGGTGATTCCCTCAAAGGAGGAAGAAAAGAATGGTTAGGGGGATCTGGGAAAAGGAAGGGAATATTTTAATCTAGAGTGGTGATACAGGAGTTGGGGGAGTTGAGCTATCACAGTATACAATCTACAGGCTCCTCAATTTTCTCTTTGGAGTCACTTAGTGTAACCTGAAATCTTTACAAACCTGAAGACAACATCCTAAGAGTGATTTCTTGGAGATCTTCCACTCAGATCCACCCATGACTACCAGAATGTCATTTACATTACTCCAGCCCAAGCTTTCTTGAAAGACATCCAGAGTATGGGTCATGAACAGCACTGAAGCATGCTACAAGGGCTAATCACCATACCAGCCTCTTTCCAGCCACCGAGGAGAAATGCCTCGGTCATTCATAAGTTTCATGCCATCTGACAGAGAACTGAGAGTCACTAGGAATCTGTGAAGCAAGAGCATCATATATTCTATGTGAAACACCAACACTTTGGTGTCCAACAGGATGAATCCCAGGACAAGAAACAACACTGTTCAGTTCTGCATGTTTGATTTTTTATAACCCTCAACCTTCTGTGAGTCAAACTTTTTCAGAAATGCTTTTTCTTTTGAGATGCATTTTTCCAGTAAGGGGACCCAGAAGAGACTCATTATTTCACACTAGGTTATTCCTTTCTTGATGTTTTTTCCCCAGGAAGGCTGACCTCTCTTCCTAATGACTCTTTCTGAGACACTGAGCAAAGGTTCAAGTTAAAGGAATTTTTAAATACAAACCAAAGTTCATCAAATCCAGTCACCTGTCCCTGACAGTGGCCTGAGTGTCCAGCTCTACCCTGCAGCCTTTTTCTGGCTCTCAGCTGATTATTCTGAGAGAGGCACCACAACCACAGTGTCGAAGGTGTGGATACACCATGGGTTTATAATGCAGGATAAGGGTATTTTCTGTGCTCTTCTCAATTTCTTTCCTAATAATTCCTGATGTTTACTTGGCTTTTTCAATCGTTACATAGCACTGATCCCAGATTTCCACAGAACAGTACCAATTAATGGAATTCCAAGGCATAAGTGGTGACATCAGCATTTTGTCACCTTTTTCTCACTTTTTCCATCTATCTGTTTTGTATTCCTTCTCCCAATTTTTAACTAAGGTTCTTTGCAGCTCCACAGGCAATCCTTGTCTTTATTACCCTGAGGAGCAGCAGATGTTATTGCTATTCATATACTTTCTAGATTACTTGATACATTGGGTAGTTTGATCCTTCTTTATTTACTTTCTTTAAGCATCTCTGGTAAAGAGCCTTGTCAAAAGTCTCTTGAGAGTCCCCATAACAATATCAGTTGGACTTCACCCAATCCATATACTCATCAATATTTCTTAATTACTTCAGCAGAGTTTTTTTCCCCATACCTTTACCATCCTTTTAACTCTGACTCAGCAGTAGCTCACTGCAGAGCTCTCACTCACACAGTCTAAGAAATCTCTTTACCTCACACTGGGCTGATCACAAACCCCACACAGGAGAAAATCTAAACCAAACCTGTCCAATTAGCATTATTAAAGACAATGACTGTATTACAGAATCCCAGAATCACCAGGTTGGAAAAGACTTTTAAGCTCATCAGGTCCAGCTGTCCCTGTCCTGTGCTGACCCAGATCCCTGAGCACCTCATCTCCCCTCTGTTAAACACCCCCAGGGGGGTGACTCAGCCCCTCCCTGGGCAGCCTGGGCCACAGCCCCACAACTCTGCCAGGGAAGAACTTTGCCCTCCCAGCTGAGCTGAGCCTGCCCTGGCACAGCTTGAGCCCATTGCCCCTTGTCCCAGCTCCTGTCCCCTGGCTGAAGAGACCAGCGCCCACCTCTCTGCACCCTCCTGTCAGGGCAGGGGAGGTGGGCAGAAGGTCTCCCCTCAGCCTCCTCTTCTCCAGACTCAACACCCCCAGCTCCCTCAGCTGCTCCTCAGAGGATTTGCCCTCCAGCCCCTTCCCCAGCCTGGTTGCCCTTCTCTGGACTCGCTCCAGCACCTCAATGTCCTTCTGATGCTGATGAGCCCAGAACTGGACCCAGCACTCGAGGTACAGCCTCACCAGTGCCCAGTCCAGGGGCACAATCCCCACCCCAGACCTACTGGCCACACTATTTCTGACACAAGCCAGGATGCCATTGGCCTTCCTGGCACCTGGGCACACTGCTGGCTCATATTCAGCCTGCAGTCAACCAGCACTCCCAGGTCCTTCTCTGCCTGACAGCTCTCCAGCCAGTCTCCTCCAGCCTGTAGCACTGCATGGGGTTGTTATGTCCCATTACTTAAAAAACTAAAGCCAAATCCAACCTTGATTTCAGCTGCTGAGAAAAGTGCTATCAAGCCTTTCCCTTGCAGTGCCAGCATCAGCCACTGCTCAGTGTTAGAACGGTTCCAGCAATGTAAAATACAATGAAGTGCACGTGACCCACCAACCTGTCTATGAACAAGCCTATTAGTAGTCCTATTGCTCCAAACAGCTGTCAATCACTGTGGAAAAAAATCTGATGTGAAACATGGTATTTGCAATCAAATGAACTAATCTGGAGTTGAAACAAATTATTAATCTTCAACGTACCAGTAAACAGGACAGGCTGGCACTGGGACAAAGTCTTACTGAAACCAAACAATGCCTGAACATACTGAGTTATTGAATTCATTTTTATAAATAATGATGTTTTCCTGTTTGATTTTACAAAAATACTTCAAGTCAGGTATTTACGATGTAGTCAGAAAGCGTGCATTGGCTGTTTCCTGCCTCACAAGTAAGGCAATCATGACTGAAAGTCACTTTCTAAAGTACCTCCAGGTCCGGGTTCTAAACCCTGAGACAGACACACATTGTAGGAATTCTGCTGGGGTCCTAAAAACCTAAGTAGCATATATTCTTAAGGTAAACAAAATGTAGCATTTGTGCAAACAAAGTCTCTGGAGTCTTTTGCCAAGAAACACACAGAGCCAGCCGAGCGGCTCTTCTCTATTCTGTTTTCAAGGTGGCATTTATCAGAGCTGTACTCATAATCCTGAAAAGCAACTAGTCAATGGGATTCATTGGTTTCAGACTAAAACAGCCTATGAGAGCATATGGTTTTTGTTCCTTACTTAGAGCTTTATGCTGGGTGTTCCCTGTGCTGGCTTTAAAATGTACCCTACATGTGCTGAATGATCACCAGGGGATATAGACTTCTGCAGAATAACTGGTCAAAATAATCCTTTCCTTCCAAGCAGTGAGGTGTCCCTGTGCAGTGTAATGTGTGGAACTGTACAATGTGTGTGCACAATTAAAATACACACAAGACAGTGCAGTGTCTGAACATAAACCAGTGATCAGCTGGGGGAAGCTCCTGGTGAACAGAGCTGCAGGCGGTGCTGTGCTGTGCTTGGGGAGGTGCACAAGGTCAGATGGGTGGTCAGAAAAGTTCTGTGAAATCAGTAGCCCCTCTGTTGCAGTGACTTATGCAACTGCTTAATGATATAGCTTCATGTGCACTAATTAACCATTGAATTCAGTGGACTAACGGAAAACACAAAGTTAGGTGCTCAGATACATGTTCAGGAATCAGAGACTGAATTTACTTTCAACAGTTGCTTTGAATGCACTTCCCTGTGATGTCTGCACCCTCCTGGCAGGGCAGTGGAGGTGGGCAGAAGGTCTCCCCTCAGCCTCCTCTTCTCCAGGCTCAACACCCCCAGCTCCTATTACTTCACTTGTTTGAATTGATATAATTTAAAAAAAAAAATTGGTAGTGAGCCTCCAGTTAGATTTCATTCATAATGCTGTAATGAACTTTAGTTTCTGCCTAATAAAATGAAAGTCTTCCCAATAATTCAATATTCCAATTAAGTTACCTTTTACTCAAGAAACAATCCTGAAGAGAGGTGAAGTATTTTCCTGTTGGACAAAGAAAAAGAAAAAACAAAGTTTGCTCAAACTACACATGCTGAAGAAAAATAAACTTAAATCTTGAACAGTCATTAAACTCAGTCAAGTACAAGGGCATACCTGTGGCTGCACATTAAGGAAAACAGAACACAGACACACAAACATACACATCTCACCAGAGTCCAGCACTGCCCTCTGCCACTGCCCCTGCCCACCTCAGATGTGATTGGGGATGAGCAGGTCCCTCATTTATTATATATTCACTGAGGGCTGCATAGGGAAGGGGCCTCTCAGTCAGCTCCTGCATCCCCAGTCAGTGGCTCCTGGTAGAGTACAGGAGGTGAAGAGATGTATAATACATCCTGATACCCTGAAGACATTGGAGGGATTCTTTTTGTGCATCAAGAAGAAAGAAAGAGAACCTCATTGCTGGAAAAAGTATTTAAGAGGAGAGACAGTTTTGGGGAGGGTGGTGCTATTTAACCTAGCAGAAAGCTCAGTTTGGCTCTGGAAGGTGAAGTGAGGCACATATTCCATGTGGAAAGAGCTGTTTAGCTGTCACAGATACCCACTGGGACTGCTGCAGTGTTCAGGGTCCTCACAGAAACCAGGTATTTCTGACAAGATGCTCTGTGTCCCAGCTCGGCAGTGCAGCAGAGAGGAAGGATCTTTAGCCTGGATAAGCTGGAGGAGAAACCAAGTGCCAAACCGTGTCCAGGCAGGTCAAGTTGGAAGCAGAAGGTTTAGGGCCCTGGCACCTCCTTGTGACAGGGTGACATCGCATGGGCTCTGAGGACATGGAGCTGCAGCCGGGCACTGAGAGAGACCACCCAGGGCTGGCAGAGATACTCAGGGCAGAGTGCAGACCAAGTCGTGACATGATTCTGTCCATCCCAGAGCTCAGGAACCGTTCCTGGAGAACAGGGTGGTTCTTGCAGCCAGCAATTCCATGGTGTGGCTGACAGCACCTTCTGACAGAGCTCAGCGGCAAAGGGGGTGTTCTGGCACACCCCTGTGTCCTGGTTTCAGTCAGGATAGAGTTAACTCCATGTGTAGCAGCTGATGGGATGCTGTGTTTGGGAGTTACAATGAAAGCAGTGCTGAGAACACCCTGATGTTCTTAGTTGCAGTCAGACAGTCAAGGACTTTCTCAGCTTCTTCCTATTTCTCTCTTCAGGAGAAAGGAGGGGCGAAGCCAGGACAGGTGACCCAGAGGGGCCAAAGAGAGTATTCCATGGCAATGACGTCCTGCCCAGGAGAACGGGGGGCTGAGGGGAGGAAGAAGAGGGGCGGTGGCGGGACGCGTGCTGCTTGGGGGCACGGTCGGGTTCCGGGACAGCTCTGGGTGGTACCTGAGTTGTGTGGGTCGGGGAGAAACTGCATTGGGGATCAAGAGTTTCATCTTCTTTTGCTCTAAAGTCCTGTTAGCATTGGGATATTTGATCTTTCTGTTCTCTCAGTAAACTCTCCTTATCCCAACCCACGGGCCTCTTAGTTTCTTGGGTTTGGAGTTATTTGCCCCTTCCTTTTCCCTTCCCTTGTTTCCCCCTTTTTCCCTCTTCCCCTGCTCTTTTCCTTTAAGGAGCAGGCAGCTGCGTGGATCTCGGCCCACAGCCGGGGGAAACCACCACACCCTGCAGACCTGCACCGGGGGTAGAGAGTGTGCACAGAAAGAGTGTGTGGAAAGGAAAAGACAGAATTTGCTCTTTCACTGAACAGATCAGGGGCAAAATAAAAGATGGCATTTCTTTTAATGAGATGAATGCTGCCTTTAAGGTCATATTTGAAGTTAGGGGAAATTGTGAGATCATCCTCTCCCCTTGTAGCTGGGTAAACACCAAGGGAGATCGCAAAGGGGGGCTGAGAACAGAGCTCAATTCCAGCAAACTGCTGAAAACCCATTCGCTCTCCCAGGTTTCTGTAACCATTTCACATTATTCATGTAAATATAAGAGTTTTAAAATAAAACAGATATGTGTGTATGTGTGTATATGTAACAGGTGTGTGTATATACATCTAAATATACACATCTAAAATATACATATCTAAAACCCAGGTACATAACATGTTGAAAACCTTGACCAGTAATACAGCTACACCCTGCCTGGGCTGACAAACACCAGATGGCACTCCTAACAGGAATCACACCTGTGAAAGAGATGTTTCATGGGAAAACTCAAAAGAGGGAGAAACTTTTGAATAAATCCTTGGATATTTGGGACATTTGATTCAAGCATCCAGAATAAGAGTATCTGTGGAGTCCAGCGTGGAGAAAAGAACCCTGTTAAACACCATGAAATACATTTATAAGAAGCTATAGGAATCTGCCAGTCCATAGATCAGAATCAAATAGGATGCAGCCTCTGGAAGGAAACAAGTAAATGCCACAGTGTATGGCACTGAAACAGAAACCATAGTCTGTGTGAAAGTAAAAACAAAGGGTAAAATCAGTAAAACGTGGTCTGTGGGTTCCACTTGAAAGGACTCAACACACCACAGAAGTTACCACAGTCCTGAGGAGTTTCCTGGCTTTGGGTGAAACTGTCTGAACTGCCTGACACTTTGCACAGGCTGTAAATAGGGCAGAATAAACCTGTCAGGAGATGAAATACACATGTACCTCACAGGGTAACATGGGCTGGGCTGCAGGGAGACTGCACATCACTGCCACAAATAAAGACAATGAGTTCTGGGGGGATGAGTGTAAGAGCTGTGCTGGGAGCATGGGTACCAGCTGTCCTGTGCACACACCAGTGTGCCCTTAGAGCCAGCACCTTCAGAAGGAAGCAGAGTGATCCACAACAGCAGCAGGTGTCCTCCTATGGTGAGATGATTTCCACATTGGCTACTCAAGCCGAACTCAGAGCAACACAAGGGAGATCTGCACGGTGTCCCTGATGCCGAGGCAAGCTGGTGTGTCCATAGGGAGAGGGGAGCACAGCTGCAATTGCTCAGGCAAGGATCACAAGCAGGAAGGATGCCATGGGTTTTGGGAGAAGCCACTAGAACCTGCAGCAAGCAGAAACCTTTGAGGCCATGGGAAAGCCATGAAGCACTTAGGCAAGGGCTGTTTGCTCCTCTGCTCTCACCCACTGCTGAGCACAGCAGGGTGATGTTTCCGACATCTCTGGCTCCAGCTCCTCCACTGCCTCGTGCTCCAGCCAGGGAGGAAGGAGCAAGGTTCAGCTTTGCAGGATGCTCCAGGAGGAAACAGGCACTGCTCCACCCAGCATCCTCCCCCTCTTATGCTGCCTGTAACCAGGGCTGTGTGCTCTGGGCTGACAGCACCGGGTCCTGCCCTCACTGCTTCAGGGTGCCTCGCAGCACTGCACAAATTCCTTCTACCTGTGGGCCAGGCAGGTAGTGCCACATCAGCTCCACTCACACCTCTGTGCATCTGCAGAGTAGTTTTCACTTACTGATTCCCCCTGACATTTTACACAGGATCCTGATTCCTGATTTTTGTGGGTGACTCTGTTAGCAGAATAAATTACTCAAACTTCTCCAGACCCTGAGCTGAATCCACAGGAGCTGAGTTTGCACCTGAATTTCTCATGTGTTCAGGGAGTAGCAAGACCACTGCACTACTGGCTAAACTGGTTATTCCGATTATTCAAGATGCTTTTGAGATCTCTGGTGTACTTCTCATCAACACCAAACAACTTCTTAATACTGGAACACATTTCAAGAAGCTGAGATCTCACTCTCCACAGTTAACATGCACCCTCCTCGCCTTTTCTGGCTCTGAGATGTCTTCATCACTATTTCTGAACTCAGTGTTGCACTTAACTAAGTTGTCCAACCCATGTGGGGAAATTAGAAACCTTAAATACAGAAGTATAGGTTAACTGCTCATTAATAACTCTGGATTGTGTGGTCAGAATATAATGAACCTTACATTTTCTAAGCTTTTTATTATAAAAAAGTCTCTTTGCTTTATTACATTAAGTCTGTACTGATGTATCAGTTCTGTTTGCAATGGACAGAACATTTTCCACTAGTTATAAAATTAGTGAAACAAGCACTGCTTGCAGTGTTTTCAACATTCCTCTCCTTGTCCCCTACTTCAGTGACACATCAGGATATATCAAGGTCAAGGTGGGTGTCGTGGTTTCCCCCGGCTGTGGGCCGAGATCCACGCAGCTACCTGCTCCTTAAAGTAAAAGAGCAGGGGAAGAGGGAAAAAGGGGGAAACAAGGGAAGGGAAAAGGAAGGGGAAATAACTCCAAACCCAAGAAACTAAGAGGCCCGTGGGTTGGGATAAGGAGAGTTTCCTAAGAGAACAGAAAGATCAAATATCCCAATGCTAACAGGACTTTAGAGCAAAAGAAGATGAAACTCTTGATCCCCAATGCAGTTTCTCCCCGACCCACACAACTCAGGTACCACCCAGAGCTGTCCCGGAACCCGACCGTCCCCCCAAGCAGCACGCGTCCCGCCACCGCCCCTCTTCTTCCTCCCCTCAGCCCCCCGTTCTCCTGGGCAGGACGTCATTGCCATGGAATACTCTCTTTGGCCCATCTGGGTCACCTGTCCTGGCTTCGCCCCTCCTTTCTCCTGAAGAGAGAAATAGGAAGAAGCTGAGAAAGTCCTTGACTGTCTGACTGCAACTAAGAACATCAGGGTGTTCTCAGCACTGCTTTCATTGTAACTCCCAAACACAGCATCCCATCAGCTGCTGCAAATGGAGTTAACTCTATCCTGACTGAAACCAGGACACAGTGGGATTCATGGCAGCCCCTTAGATGTGTAAAACCCAGCCGGAGCTCGTCAGGCCGGGAGGCAGCTGAGCACGTCTCCTGGCTGACTGTAAGGGGAGCTAGCACAACAGTTTGTGTTCCTGAGGAATGAGCACCGCGCTGTGTTCACTCCAGCCCGGTTCAGGCAGCACAATTAAACCTCTAGTGCTGGGATTATTGTGACTATTTCAAACTAGATCATCTATGCCTAGACAACAGTACTCTCTGTGAGAAGTTGTATACAAAACATTTCCCAGCAGCTGTGATAATTGGCAAATATTGGTGATGTTTAGCACCTCCTCTGGCCTCTCCCCACCTTCTATTTTTGCTCAGCTTTCAAAACAAAATGTTGATATTTTTTCTCTTTCCTTTATACACAGCCAACACGCATTAGCTATCCAACCCAGTGCTAACTACCAGGTTACACCTGCTGTTGTGACTAAACACTGCTTAGCAAAGAGAAAGCCTGGAGTATAGTGGGCAGAGATGCTGACAAATCCTGCACTGCAAAGCATACTGCAGAGTGTGTTACCAAGACCTCCTTTGGAGGGAGCAGGGGCTAGAGCAGTTAGCTTGGCATGACCTACACTCCCTAAGCCATACAGTGTCTGGTGACACACGTCCACGACGGAAAAACCCCATAAACCTTTTCTTTCTGTTGCAGTTTGCTGTAGCTGTGCTGCTGGGATGGCTTTTGCAAAGCAGCAGTTACAGTTTGTTGCAAGTTCCAGACAGTAAACTGGCCAATTCAAGGCCAAAGTTACCTCTGACAAATCCCAGGTGGATTCGTAGCGCCTCTGGGAATCACATAGAGGAGAAAAACTTCCAGGCTGGCACACTTTGCCACTGGAACAGGGAGTGGGAAGATGTGACCAGCTGCAGCGATAGCCAAGGCCAGGCCCATAAGGAGCCGGGGGGGGCAGAAGGAAATGTGGGAAGAAAGTTTCCCCTGCAGCTCGTGGAGAAGACCATGGTGGAGCGGGATGTCTCCTCACAGCCCATGGATGAGGACGGGGAGCAGAGACATCTACGGCCTGTGCAGAGATTGATCCATGCCTCAGCAGGTTTGCCAGGGGACTCGTGACTCTGCGGGGAGCCAGGCCGGGGGAGCCCGGGCCCAAATGTCAGCACCCATGGAAGGGAGTCCTGCTGAGAGGCCTGTGGTGAGGAGATGACTCCCGGATGGAAAGGACTCACGCTGCAGAAGTTCATGGATATGACTCTCGCGTGGGTGGGACCCCACGGCGCCGTAAGGGAAGTGTGTGTGTGCCCCCACCCCCCTGCCCCCCGCACCCCAGCTGAGACAGAAACAGAAGACAGCTCGGGCGGAACGGACTGAAACCCCCCACTCCCCATTCCCTGCCCCTCCTGGTGCTGGGATGGGAGGGAAGAAGGGAGCGAAATGATGATAAAAGTCAAGGGTGCCAAGAGGCGAGGCGTGGGGGACAAGTAGAAGTGTTAAGATCTGGGGAAGGAAAGCAGCTTGTACTGCTGGAACCCCACTGCCCATTCCCTGCCCCTCCCTGAGCCATGTTGGGGGGGAAGAAGGGAGTAAAACCATGATGAAGTTTGAGTTTGCTGAGAAGGGGAGGGGTGGGGGGAGGCGCTTTAAGACCTGGCCACTTCTTACTCTTATCTCGTTCTGGTTCACTGGGTGTATTAGTTGTAGTTGGAATAAATCACTTTCCTTTCCTTTATTCTGTGCCGAGTCTGTTTTGCCCATTGCACTAACTGGAGAGTGATCCCTCTGGCCTTAGCTCAGGTCCTAAGCCTCCAAAAACGTATTTTCTCCCCTTTTTGGCTGAAGGGGGAGTGAGCAAGCGGCTTGGGGGGCATTTGGCCTCTGGCCAGGGCCAAACCCACCACACTTTCTCATGTTTCCTCTCCATCACTCAATGGAACTGTAAAGGCAAATGAAACACAGCCAGGTGTGAGATGGCAATGCAGTCTGGGGCCAAGGGCCTGCCAGATGGGATCTGGGGCAAGCACAGGGACACTGATCTGGATGGTCTAACGGATGCAGAAGGCCTGGCCTGACATATCTGACATCTGAGAGTGGCTGATCATCTCAGGCTCCCTCTTTGGAGATTATTTTCCCTTCTGTCCTAGAAGCCTCTTTTAGATGGTGCCCATTTCTTTCCAATATCTGCAGAGGAAGCCTGGAGTGACTTAAAAGCCCAGTTTGAGCGGATCAGCCTTCCCTGGAGTCTGGAAGCAGTGGTGGGGAGCAGGAGAGTCAGCAAAGGGACAAGACATTAGTCAGGGGTATTCTGAGACCTGCCCCCAAGTACTGGAGACCCTTTAGAAAAGAATGGGGAATCATTGTTACAGCTTGGTACAGTCTGGTGCCTCCAGACTGCAGACTCAGGGACTTTTCCAAATGTTTAATGATGTTCTAATTGCTTTATTTTTAAGTCAACAAAATGTTAGCACTCATTCAATGGAGCAATGGGAACTAGGCTCATAGTAAGTGCTCTGGGAAAGCCCAGTTCATTCAAAATAATCCTCAGTGTTCAACCCTTGGCACCTTTAAAATCAGCAGGAAAGAGATGCAAAGAAAGAAAAGTTCTTGGAAGCCTCATGCAAACGATTCTTGCTCAGTTCAGCCCTGCCCAGTGCTCTGTGGATCACTTGTTGACACTCTATTTAACTTAGTTTCAGAGTGCTCATGCCTTCCAATGAGACTTCACCTCCCCACACAGTGATCTACTGAGACTTCTCAGGGCCATCAAGTTTCACTTTCATGCTTTGCCTGTTTTTCCATGCCCAACCTTTTCTCCAGTCCAGAAGTCAAGACAAATGACAGTGTTTTCCCAGAAAAAAATGCTTTTCCCATAGAGGGTTTTGGGAAGCACTGGTGGTTGTACTTCAGCTTGGGCTGGAATAAGCAGTGAAGCCTTAAAAATGCAAGTGATGATGGTAGAATTGAGCTGCCCAACTACAGCCAGCTGACCAGAGCATGTCCCTCACAGCTGGCACAGGGAACAAGGTGGCTTGGGAAGGCAGTGCAGGGACCTGCCACGCAGCACTTCCTGCCTGGCCAACACATTCACAAAGCACATTTGCAGAAACATGGCCTTCCACTTCTTGGAAGAAGCACCCATACACTTCCTTCCCCTTCCTCTCTGTCCTGGGTCCAGTTCAGGAAGAAACTGAGAATGACTCCACTTCGTCATGGCAGCCAGAAGTGTCAGCACACAGGGTGTCACCTACACCCATGTGGAATGACACACAGCAGTTCTGCTGTGATGTGCACAAGGAGATCCAGGGGCTGGTACTGCTTTTAGCAATGATTTGGGGCATGGCATGCTTTGTCCAGTGAAACGGTACTGGAGGGGTTCCAGCATACTAGGGAACAGGGTTAAGAGGGTTAAACTCAAGTTGAAGAACAAATACAAGGTATTTAGTTTGGGTAGAAATGAGCAGCTGCTGTACTGAGCAATGGAGAGAAATGAGCTAGGTACAAGCCCTGCACAGCGTGGTACAACATGCACTGCCAGTGTTGGTGGCACTGCCAGTGTTGGTGGCACTGTACCTCTGCACAGTGGCAAGGACCTCGTCAGGTTTGTAACTAGGAATAAGACCTAAGGTAGATCTTGTTCACTTTGGAGCAGGCCAGATGGGATCCCTGCGTTCAGCTTTCAGCACTGCTCCAGAGAAGACACAGATGACAGAAGGAGATGGGAGGAAATCAATGAGAATCATCAGAAAAGCAAATGTATTGGAATAAACTGAACGGGAATGCCTGGGTGAGAGACGACACAGCTCAGAGAGATGTTCAACTGTCTTTGTAGGCATGAAAGCCTGCTGTAGAACAGGAAAGAATAGGCTGTTCCCCGTGGCTGTGACTAATAACGCTACAAGGACAGGGATTTAACTGCATCAAGGAAGACTGAGCCATTAGGAAATCCTTGCAGAGGGTAGTGAAACCCTTAAAGTATTGTTTTGAGACACTGTAACATCCCTGTCACAGGGAGTCTTTAAGAACAGGTCACATCATCTTTGTGGAATGTTATTTCCAATAACCAGTTCAACACTGGGGAAGAAAAATGGATTAGAGAGTAAAAGGATTGAGAGCAGCCCAGAGGAGAGGGACCTGGGGGTGCTGATCAACATGAGCAGTGTGTGCTAACAGCTCAGAAGGCCACCTGTGTCCTGAGCAGCATCAAGAACGGCGTGGCCAGCAGGTTGAGGGAGGGGATTCTGCCCCTCTGCTCTCCTGAGACCCCACCTGCAGTGCTGTGTCCAGTTCTGGGGTCCCCAGTAAAGACACAGAGCTGCTGGAGCGCGTCCAGAGGAGGGCCATGAAAATGGTTAGGTGTCTGCAGCACCTCTCCTGTGAAGACAGGCTGTGAGAGTTGGGCTTGTTCAGCCTGGAGAAGAGATGACTCCAGGGAGACTTAATTGCGGCCTACCAACACGTAAAGGGTCCTACAGGGAAGTGGCAGAGGGACTGTTCCTCAGGGAGTGTAGTGACAGGACAAGGGGCGATGGCTTCAAGCTGACAGAGAGCAGGGTTAGATCAGACATTAGGAAGAAATTCTTGACTCTGAGGCTCATGAGGCCCTGGCACAGGCTGCCCAGAAAGGCTATAGAAGCCCCATCCCTGGAAGTGATTAGGGCCAGGTTGGATGAGGCTTTGTGCACCCTGGTCTAGTGAAAGTGTCCCTGCCCATGGCAGGGGTTGGAACAAGATGATCTTTGAGATCCCTTCCAGCACAAAGCATTCTGCCTTTCTGTGATTCTATGAAAATGGTGCGAAATGTTTGCATTTTCGTCAAGTGCAATGCAGTCAGTAAAGACTGAATTCAAGAGGAACAAACACCCTGGACAGTGCAGGCTCTGCAGAGTGTCACAGCTCCTATGGGCCTTGCCAGTACTCTGGGTACCACGGTGCCCCACATGGCACAGGAGCTGGGGTAACCTTTATTGCCTTCACTGGGGAGGAACGACAGAGTTACTTATAAAAACTGTCAGTGGGGCAACAGAGCCTTCAGCCTCCACATTTCAGAGCATGAGCAGGAGGAAGGAACTCGCCACAGCTCTGCCAGGTAGAAGCAATGTACCAAAGTGTTCTTTTGATCAATGACTGCACCAGCCCCAGCAGCACTCCTCACAGTTCTCTGCCCTCACCTCTCACTGACATCTGCACTTGGTCACACTCCTCTGCTGCCTCATTCATTTCCCAAGATGCAGACACAAGATTCCCCTACAACACTTGTTCCTTTTATTCCTGAACATTTGAAAGACCATTCCTATATATGAAATACCTATATATTGAAATACCACTCCTAGATATGCCCTGCTAGGAGCTCTCCAGATATAGACACCTAGGCAAATATAAAGCCAGTACTGCTCTCTCTATGGTACTTATGGCAATGATGATGTTTATTTTTTCCCTGTTTTAGAATAAATTTCCCCAGCCACCCCAGTTTGAATGAGATCAGAGATGGCAAAATTTCTGACTTCTCTGCGTGATGTGTCTGGGCTCATACAGGGCTTGTTGGGAGCAGGCTGGGAGCTAGCAGGACAGACAGATGGAACATCTCAGATGAGTCCTGTAGTGCAACTCTGAGGACCATGCAGTTGGATCATAATGTGTGTCTGAAGGGTCTCTCTCTGCATGCAACACCCAGGGGCAGGAAAGAATCCTTCCCAAAAGGCAGAGGAAAAACCAGTCAGGTTTTTATGCTAACATTTTCCACCAGGATGGTTCCCCTCAGAGCCCTGTGCAGGGCAGCTCCAGAAAGGCGAATGGCTCCAGGGTGGAGGCACTGCCTCGCTGCACACACGCTTGGAGAGTGGCCTTTGCCATTGGATTTTTGTTCCGCATTTAGGTAAGGACAATGCACTCTGTGAGACACTGAACATAGCCAGGCCCCTCACATCTTCAAGCATCTTGACATGTCTCAATTTAAGAAATATACTTTCCAGACTCCGAAGAAAGCTGCAAACCAGCTTTGCTCACAGAAGCTGGGAGTTCTTTCATTCCTTATTCCCTGACATTCACTCACACATACCTGCTTTACAGGGGCTCGAGTTTTATTTCCTCCCAGCCCTCCAGAAGTATGATACAGGGAGCAACTACCAGCTGCAAAGGAGGTTGCTCAATCTGTGGTTTCAAGACAAAAGGATGAGTGATGTGTGGTGAAGATGTTACTCTGAGACCATCAGGATCTGGGAGAAAATGGGAAAAACAGACCATGTTACAGGCAACGTAAAAAACCAACAGATTGGCAATTTGATTGATACTTGTCATTTCAGTATTTGAGAAGCATGCATGGTGTTCAGCATAAACCCTTTGTTATGATGCCACATTAACTTTGGAGAGAACATGAAAAACAAAATCAAATTTGTCTTGAGAAACCTCACATATCCCAGCCATTGCTTCCTGGAATAACTCTAACGTTCCATTGACAATAGTTCCTGTGAGGAAGTTATGACTCCTGGCAAAGTAATTCCTACCACTCTGAAATCAGTTGTCCACTGAGTTTTGCAAAGGGAGCTTCTTCCTTGGGGTTTGCATCAGACTCACAGCTGGGAAAGGGACCGTCTCTTTCTGGGAAATGTTATTCTCCTCAAGTCCTTGCTCAGGTCTCATGCATTGCTGCCCACAGAATGCTGGCAAAATCAGGACCATCTCACGAACACAGAGCAATGCCGGCAGTCCTGGTCCTTGGTTGGCTCCTGCTCTTTGCTGTAGTACCAAAGCTCATTCCAAAAGTGGTTCACATCCATCTGCTGCAACACATCACATAGCGACCGTCCATTGGCTACAAGCATGACAAGAGTGGGCTTTGCCCTGGAAATCCTGGCTGACATCCAGGCAAGTACATGAGCACAAAGGGTGAGTGAGGATGGGAGCACAACGTTACAGTGGAGGTTCCCGGCTTTGTTCTAGCACCTAACGGAGGTGGCTGTTGGTCACCATCAGATCTGAAGCAGGAGTGAGGAAGAAGCCAAGCAACTGGGTCACTGGTGGCACACAAACCAGGATGGTGTGGGGTAACGCTGGGAGCCGTGGTCACCCGGTGCTTTCCCCAGGGCAATCCACGTACACGCACAGTTTTAAAGTCCCTTCGTTTAATCCGTGTCACCCCACACCCGGGGAAGAGACCTGCGACATCCCTTAAAAACTCAGCATTTCCCGGGAAAGCAAAGCCTTCCTCCAGGATAACCTCGCACGGTGACACCCGTGCCCTGCGCCGCTGCATCCCGGCTCGCCGGGGCTCGGCCGGGGCTCGGGAGGGCGATGCCGACGAGCCAGATCCGCTCGACCCCTCCCCCGCCGCCCCGAGCCGGGGCGATGCCGCCGCAGGCTCCAGCCTCCCGCCCCGGCTCTGGCACCGGCCTCCAGCGGCGGGTCACGGGGCAGAGCCCACCCTGTCCCCGGCGTCTCTCGGGCGCGGTGCAGCCGCGGTGCCGGGCAAGTCCCGAGCGCCCCTTCCCCTCCGACGGGGCCGCGGCACCGGCGGCACGGGCTGCCCTGCGGGCTCCCGCCGCGGGAACCAACTTCCCCCGGAGCCCCTCGGGCGCACCTCGCCCGGCCGGGCCGAACGGCGGCGGGAGCAGCGCAGCGCCCGGCATCCGCCCGGCATCCCCCCGGCATCCCCCCGCCTCGGCGCCCGCGGGCAGCACTCACCTGCCGTCCCGCGCCCGCTTCTCGCCCGGCTTCGGCAGCGCCCGCCCTAAATACCGGCAGCCCCGGCTGGGCTCGCCTGCGCCACCGCCGCGTGTCCCGCTCCGCCGCGCTGCGGGGCCCGGCCGCTCCTCGGGCGCGGCGGCGGCTCGCTCAGCCCCGGGGCCCGGGGCTCTGCCTGCCGGGCTGGGTCGGGGCAGCGAAAGGTCCCCGCTCCCCCGGGACGCGCTCGCGCCGCCTGCGAGGTGGCCCCCGGCTCCGGGGATGGGCGCCGGGGAGCGCTGCCCCGCTGCAGGGGGATGGGCTGTGCACCCCTCCTCTCGGCTGGTCCCCGCACCCGGCCCGGCAGCCCGGGCCCTGTGGCCGATGCCGCGGGGCATCGCTCTGGCAGGGCCAAAGATCCTCGGTCGCTTCAGCTGACTTGGAGATAAAGAGCCCAGCCCCTGGGGCAGGGGCGGCTGTGGGCTGGGAGCTCGCCCGGGTGGGCAGCTCACCTCGGCTCAGGGCTCGTAGCCCCTCGAGCAGCGCAGACCTCCCGTACCCAAAGCCGGGACCCCCCGCGTTAGGCCCACCTCTCCTGCCACACGCAGTTACCGGCTTTTCACTGGTGTCAGTTGCTAATGGGAAACAGCAGCTTTTCTGCTATAACTTGGTTCAATGGAGACAAAACACCCCAAATAGATGTAATGTTCAAACAGGCAAAGTCTTGCAAGAGCAGAGCTGAAGTCACAGCCCCTCTGTAGCATCATTTGGCCTTAAAGAGATCGTAAATTAGCCACTGCCAACCAGCTGTCTGCGTTTCCCTCTAGCAGCTAATTTACATATTGGATTGTGTTCAAGAACCAGCTAATCTCATGAGTTTTGAGCACTGACTGCTGCTGATAGCCAGGCCCTGCCCTCTCCAGCACGCTGTGTGTGGAGGTGCCTTGAAGCTCACTGACACTCCAAGGGTTTCTGACTCTAAGCCTGACTCCGCTGTAGCTGTCCCAAAGTCAGTCTCAGAAGAAATGTCATTTTAGAGGGTTTTGTCCCAGCTTCAATACCTCTAATAGCTGGCTGCTCCTAGGAACAGGAGGGGTTTATATTTTTTATATATATTTATATTTATATATATAAAGCACCTATCACTGTATTGATAAACATTCTTTGGAACCACTCATTTCCTTTATTCTCCATGGCCATGTAGGACTTAGCCCATGTTCTTAAACCCAAAGAATGAGAGGACAAGAAGGGCTTTTCAAACTGGACCACCATGGTGTGACTCACAGAGTAATAATAGTAATTCTCTGCAGCATCCCTTCACCTCCAGGCTGGTAGAGGACACACAGTGGAAATTCTGAGCCCAAAGAAGGATTTCCTAGAGACAGACTGAGACCAGGGTCACTACAATATGAATTTTCTTCAAGAAGATTCCTCTCAGTTTATTTTCCTTCTAAGCAATGTGGGGTTGTTCTGTGGATGAAAATGTGCTTGGTGTGATACAAGGTGGATGGGAAGAGGTTGTCTCTGACTGAGGAGTAATTTCCACTGTTAGGGAGAGAGATGCTTCAGGGAAACTTGTAGAGGTTCTCAGCAGAGAGCACGGGCTGGTCTCAGGTCTGTGGGCACCTCGAACCAGCTCCTGCCACCTTGCAGGAGCAGGGAACTCCATGCCATAGGCAGAGGAATCTTCCTCACAGCACAGGGAAGATATCCACTGTAAAGTCATCATTCTCCAGGGCTTCACTAATGGTAGGTATTTTTCACAAATATGAATTCCATGCAGAAGAAAGAAGTGTCTGGTGGTTTTCCTTAGGATGACTGGGAAAAACAGAGTTTTGGGATGCAATCTGGTCTTCAGATATTAAAAAAAGAAAGAAAAAGATGCCTTTTCCTTCTCCCTCTGATCATCCAGATGCTCTCCTGCCTAATGACAACTGTGGCTCGTTTCACTCATGCTTTGTAAGGTCAAAATCAGCGTGGAGTTTAATATCCTGTGTTCAGTGTCCTGTTTAGAAAAATAATGCAAAAAGAGATGGTATCTTTTTTATTTGGTGGGGCAGGTGCACAGGGAGAGTTTGTGTACATGCCCAGTGACAGTGTGACTGTACACCAGTGAGACAGGCAGATCTACAGATACAGGAGCCTCTGAAACAGGTCTGCTCTTTGGTTTAACACTGGGACAGAACTGTCTCTGTGCTGGAGAGGTTGGCAGGGAAGTTCTCACCGCTGTTTCTCCCAGCTTAACAATTCTTTCAGCAGTCTGAGCCAAGGTTGTGGTGAGTTGTGGGTCCCTGGGACACGGGGAGGGGGTAGAGGTCACAGATTCCTTACGAGGGGAACTGAACCCATTCCTCATTGCCTCACTGCTCTGAGGTGCCAGACTCTCCAGGGTGAAATGCATCTCCCAGGCTTCTGAATGCAGAGGGTTAAAGGTTTTATTTCCTTGCTGAAAACTTGTGATTTTCACAGTGTGGGAAAGAGTTTCCTTCCTTGAAGTAGCCAGAGGCAAAGGCAAAGCACATGTTTCTGTAGCAAGGGCAGGAGGGTAACGGCTGTCCGGCCCTAGGAGCTAGGCCAGCTCAAGACCAAACAGCAGTGCTGCTGCTTCCCCTACTGTGACTCTCTAGGGAAGTGGGATGATGATTAATTATTTAACTTCTGCAGACACACTCGGGGAGTGTTCTTACTTATTGGGGCTGAGAAGAGGGTAATAACGAGCCCTGCTGCACTGCCTATATGCCCAAATGGGTCTTTCTGGTTACCTAAAGACTGCTGTGCCACCCTGAGCACCTGAAGATGTCTGTGTTGTGCTGTACACCAGCACCACTCTCACAAATTGAGGCAAAATCTCAGACTGGAAATAATTTGCTACCCTGGTTGAAGCTTTGCAAGAGCTGGAATCTGTCACCAACCTCTCTGCTGGCAGAGTCACATCGCCCAAGGGTCAGCAGACAGCATTTCACATGGATTCTGAAGAGTGTGGACGCCACCACCTGAATATTTCCTCCTCAGGGGAAGGGAAATAACTTTAAAATGGCTATGGGTTGGATGGTGTCCAAGTAAAAACACCTCCTTCCTCATCAGCGGCATGGCTTCCTGTGGATGCATCACAGCCAGATCCATTGCTTGTGTGAACAGAGATAACACTTCCTCGTGCTGTAAACCCTGCCAAGCCCAGACTAGAGAGGAATCATGGGGGCTACTGTCATCCTGAGAACTACAATAAATGTCTCAAAACTGATTTTGCTCTCTGTTGAACATTGGTCAGAACACTAATACATCAAATCCTCCTAATTTTTAGCCTAATTTTGCCCGTTAGCTTTCATCTAGTTCTTTTGCATCTGATGGCATCCTTCCTTGAGGTTTACACCTGTGATTCACCAACCAGCTCTTTCTGAGCCAACAAAACATACTGGCTTCTTGTCAAAGAAATTTACTTTGCCTAAGGAAGGCAGAGGTGAGGACCTCAATGAGTGGGATCCCTCCTTTTGGTACATGAATTATTTCTTTTGTTGAGAACTGAATTAGAGACATGGACATTCCAAAAAAAGGAGGAAACTGATATTCCTTACTTTTCTACATGAGTCATTTTCCTCTGAATTCCATGTTTCTGTCACGTTCCAAACCTCACAGAGCATATGGAGAGTTCTTCATGCACTGCTTCTCTACAGAGGTCTATTTTGGTTTTACAAAGCTTTACTCTCAAATCTTGCAAAGGACAGTAGCCCAGACCCCAATCTGTGCTTCCCTCTCCAGAGGCTCCTCACTTTCCTGTCTCTGTATCAGGCAAAGGAATACTCAGACATTAGAACAGTATCAAAATACAAATCCTGTTTTCTAATTGCTAAGGTGACATGTGCCAGAGCCTGGAGCTGATCTGCCACCTCCTTCCCCAAAGAGTTTCTTGAACTGCCTGAACATTCTGATTGATGATAAGGAAGGCAGGCAGGCAGCTGCCAAGAAGTTGCCTTTACTCTTTGAAGTTCCATGAGGTTACAGGCCTTATTTATACATTAAGAAGTGGTTTTACTATGGGTAAACAGCAATTTCCTTCCTCAAGAATCACAGAATCACAGGGGTTGGAAGGGGCCTCCAGAGCTCATCGGGTCCAACCCCCTGCCAAAGCAGGGTCCCTAGGACAGGGCACACAGGTAAGGGAAGTTTGTATTAGCACTGTTCTTCCACTGATACAGAGAAGCATTTTTTCTGGGCAGAGTATATGGTACTAGCATCAACCCAGGAAGGGTAGATTTAGATAAGATCAGAGGCAGAAATCCTTCCTGGGGAGGAGAGAGGCCCTGGCACAGGGTGCCCTGAGGCTGCCCCTGGATCCCTGGCAGGGTTCGAGGCCAGGTTGGATGGGGCTTTGGGCACCCTAGGCTGGTGGGGGTGTCCCTGCCCATGGCAGGGGGCACTGGGAGGGCTGTGAGGTCCCTCCAACACAAACCAGTCTGGGTTCAGCGTGATGACCTGCTGGAGGGCTGCAAGGCGATCTGCATACTGGAGCACATTGCTTGTGAGGCTGAAGGGCACATTTGTCTGGAGGAACACCAGGGAAGGTGGGCTCTAACTGCAGCCTTCAGCTGGGTGATGGGGCTACAGAGAAGAAGCCAGGGTGATCCCAGATGTGCACAGTGAAGAAAAACAGACACAAGCTGCAGCAAGGGAAGTTCCAGCTGGACACTAAGGAGAGTGGCAGTATTGCAGTGAGAAATACTGTCTCACTGGAAAATTTCCAGTTGTCATGTAAAACAAAAGGTCTGACCAATCGTTACAGGTCTGAGGAGCGTTGGTTAGGCAAGTGGTGAGGACAGAATGGTGCAGATCAGCTTATCGAGCGAAAGTACTGACTTGGAGACAAGCTGTGAGTGTCTGTATCTGTGGTCAGCCTGTGATAAGCTCCGGCACTGCAGCTTTGCATAGGAACAGCAGTGCTTTGCATAGGAACAGCTTCAAATGATCACAGCATGAGAGCAGATCCATGGGTGAGCTCCCAGACAGGGCCCCTCTTGAGATTTTTGATACCTGTCTCTGCTAGTTGATTCTGCTGAGGGAAAGCAGCCCACCTCAAAGCTCTCTGTACTACCTAAAATGAAAACACTATGTCACTGCCAGTGAAGATCTGTGTGTTCTGATTCTGGTCATTGAGTGAGATTCATGTAGGCTTTCCATTTGTCCTGTGGCTGATGTTCCAGGAAAAAATAAAACATGCCCACATCTGGCTCCATGTTCTCATGTTCACAGTGGAGAAGTGGATATTAAGAAATTGGAAAGGTTTCTAAATGGTTTGAACTTAAACCAGGAGGTCTGGCACTCACCTTGTCACAGGTGTAGTAAAGAGACTCAGTCCATCCAATGTCAGTTAAAACAGCTTCATGGAAAAAATAGGTTTTGGGAAATGAATGTTATGTCATTCTTTAGGCATATCATATGCCATGATAAAGGTGCTGGTGCATCAGTAATCATCGCATTTTAATTTTACATGGCAGGCAGGGCTGTGCTAGTCCTGTATCCTGGGAGCTGCCTTAGGTTTCCCAGCCCTTAAGCTGCTATGTGGAAGATGGACTGTCGGGTTTTTGTGTCCATACTGAACTCCCAAAATACAGAGGTTCAGGGCTCAGCCCTTGCCTGCTGGCTGCTTGGAGCCAAAGGTCAAGGCAGCAGTCCACCAGAAACGGAGGACAAAGCACCCATAATTCACTGAATTGACATATTCTTACATTAAAACTGTCATCAGTTGTAATGGTGGCTATCTCTTTCCCTCAGGTAAAACCCATCCAGGAACAGAGCAGCATGTCGCAGTTTTGCATAGTTGGGTACTGAGAGAGGGCCAGGGCTTGCAGAAAATGGCTGCTGGAATCTTCTGCAGGCCTGTTTATAGCACCTCTGAGAATCACATAGAGGAGACAAAGACTCCACCAGAACACGGAGTGCCAGGAAGGCTGCAAAGTTTGGCCCGTTAAGGGCTTTGGGATGTCTATTTGCATATAAATGTCAGCAGTTGACAGACACAACAGGCCGGGAAGGCTGGGGGAGGAGGCGTCCAGGTACCCGGGCAAAGGGGTTTGCCCCTGCAGCCCGAGCTGAAGCACATGGAGTAGCCAGAGGAAAGGAGCCATGGAAGAGGCAGAGACCCGACCTGCCCAGTGGAGAGGCTCCACGCTGGATGGAGCTGGGGGAGACATAGAGAAGATGCCGTGACTGACGTTGGGATGAGCCCCTGTGTCCTGGTTTCAGTCAGGATAGAGTTAACTCCATTTGTAGCAGCTGATGGGATGCTGTGTTTGGGAGTTACAATGAAAGCAGTGCTGAGAACACCCTGATGTTCTTAGTTGCAGTCAGACAGTCAAGGACTTTCTCAGCTTCTTCCTATTTCTCTATTCAGGAGAAAGGAGGGGCGAAGCCAGGACAGGTGACCCAGATGGGCCAAAGAGAGTATTCCATGGCAATGACGTCCTGCCCAGGAGAACGGGGGGCTGAGGGGAGGACGAAGAGGGGCGGTGGCGGGACGCGTGCTGCTTGGGGGGACGGTCGGGTTCCGGGACAGCTCTGGGTGGTACCTGAGTTGTGTGGGTCGGGGAGAAACTGCAGTGGGGATCAAGAGTTTCATCTTCTTTTGCTCTAAAGTCCTGTTAGCATTGGGATATTTGATCTTTCTGTTCTCTCAGTAAACTCTCCTTATCCCAACCCACGGGCCTCTTAGTTTCTTGGGTTTGGAGTTATTTGCCCTTTCCTTTTCCCTTCCCTTGTTTCCCCCTTTTTCCCTCTTCCCCTGCTCTTTTACTTTAAGGAGCAGGCAGCTGCGTGGAGCTCGGCCCACAGCTGGGGGGAAACCACGACACCCTGCCAGCACAAGCGACCTCCAGAGATGAGCCAAACAGGTTTGCTGGGGGAGGCTGATAGCCCCGTGGAGGACTGGGCCTGAGAGACACTGTGGTTGATTGCTGCCTGCCAGAGCAGAGATGGAGCCCGGTGGGAAGAGATTTGCCTTGGAGAAAGTTCCTGGAGGACTGGCTCTTACGGGTGAGATCCTAGGGTGCAGCAGGGGGAGGGATTGTGGAATGGATGCCCCTATCCTGGCCGAGAAGGAAACCATCTTGCAAGGGACTGACTGAAGCCCCCATCTCCTAGTCCCTGCCCCCCTGTCCTGTGCTGCGAGCAGGGGGGAAGAAGGGAGCAAACTCATGGCTGAAAGGGCAGTCTGCTTTAGAATGGAGGGGTGGGGGGAAGGTGTTACCCAGACCCCCATTTCCCCAGTCCCTGCCCGTCCTGGGCTGCGACTGGGAGGGAAGAAGGGAGCAAACTTCTAACTCAAGCCTGCTGAGGAGGGAGTGGGGAGGAAAAGTGTTTGCCTGGTTGCATTTGTTTGAAGATTGTTGGTTGCACTCCTGACTCTGGTTCCTTTTCACGGTTTCTCTTTAGTGCAGTGTAATAAATTAGATCACTTTCTCTCCTGCACTCTGTGTTGAGTCTGGTTTGCCCGTGTCATTAACGAGTTTGTCTCTTGAGCAGCCCAATTATATTTTTTCTCCCCTGTCTAACTAAGAAGGGGAGCAACAGACTGATTTTGGTGGGTGTCTGGCCTTTGGCCAGGGCTCAACCACCACACAGCACATCCTCTGTACCTTGTTCTCAGGGGGACAGAGACTGCACGAGGTGTCCAGTGAGTTTCTCTCCAAGAGAGGTCGCGAACCAGCACAGAGGAGTACCCAGTGCACAGGAACATGTACCTGCTGCATCCATTGCTGGCTGGGCAGGTCTCAGTGCACATCAAGCAATCATCAGTCCCAGCATGGAAAGGGCTCTACACAGGCTGAGTCAACATTTATTTATTTGACAGTGTCGTGGTTTCACCCCGGCTGTGGGCTGAGATCCACGCAGCTGCCTGCTTCTTAAAGTAAAAGAGCAGGGGAAGAGGGAAAAAGGGAAAGGGAAACAAGGGAAGGGAAAAGGAAGGGGCAAATAACTCCAAAACCAAGAAACTAAGAGGCCTGTGGGTTGGGATAAGGATAGTTTACTAAGATAACAGAAAAATAAAATATAACAATGCTAACAGGACTTTAGAGCAAAAGAATATGAAACTATTGATACACAATGCAGTTTCTCACCGAACCACACAACTCAGGTACCACCCAGAACTGTCCCGGAACCGACCGTTCCCCCAAGAAGCACGCGTCCCGAGAGGAAGCACGCGTCCCGAAACCGCCCCTCTTCTTCTTCCCAACAGCCCCCCGTTTTCCTAGGCAGGACGTAATTGGCATGGAATACTCTCTTTGGCCCATCTGGGTCACCTGTCCTGGCTTCGCCCCTCCTTTCTCAAGAATAGAGAAATAGAAGAAGCTAAGAAAGTCCTTGACTGTCTGACTGCAACTAAGAACATCAGGGTGTTATCAGCACTGCTTTCATTTTAACTCCCAAACACAGCGTTCCATCAGCTGCTACAAATGAAGTTAACTCTATCCTGACTGAAACCAGGACATTCCACCCCTTATTCCATACCATTTACGTCATGACCAGGTCCAACCATTTCTTTTGGGTACAACCAATGTTTCAGACACACATATATGTATTATTCCCTTAGTCTATAGACCATTCATCTGAGTTTTGTTGAGTAAATGATTTAGTTCATGATTTTCAGGCTTCATTCGTTGTAACAGTCTCTCATGGTGTCAGTATGCGTCATTGGTTCATTGCATGCTGTATCTCGGGCTCTCGACCAATGCATCTCTCCCTTGATGACCTGAGGAATCATGAGCCCATCGAGCTAGGAATAATTCACCTTTATGTTGCCAATCTAGATCTACCTGAGCCACTTCAATCCTAGCAGCCTTATCTACCTGATGGTTGTTTTGATGTTCCTCCATGGCTCGACTCTTAGGTACATGGGCATCAACATGACGTACCTTTACAACAAGCTTCTCTAATCGGGCAGCAATGTCTTGCCATAAGTCAGCAGCCCATATGGGTTTGCCTCTACGCTGCCAGTTGTTCTTTTTCCACTGTTGCAACCAACCCCACAGGGCATTAGCTACCATCCATGAATCAGTATAAAGGTAGAGCATTGGCCACTTTTCTCTCTCAGCAATGTCCAAAGCTAACTGGATGGCCTTCACCTCAGCAAATTGGCTTGATTCACCTTTTCCTTCAGTGGCTTCTGCTACTTGTCTTGTAGGACTCCATACAGCAGCTTTCCATCTTCGCTGCTTTCCCACAATGCGACAGGAGCCATCGGTGAACAGGGCATATCGCTTCTCATTCTCTGGTAGTTTGTTGTAAGGTGGTGCTTCTTCAGCGCGTGTCACCTCCTCATCCTCTGGTGACATCCCAAAATCTTTGCCTTCTGGCCAGTCTGTGATCACTTCCAGGATTCCTGGGCGATTAGGGTTTCCTATTCGAGCCCGCTGAGTAATTAGTGCAACCCACTTGCTCCACGTAGCATCAGTGGCATGATGTGTAGAAGGGACCTTCCCTTTGAACATCCAGCCCAGCACCGGCAGTCGGGGTGCCAGGAGGAGCTGGGCTTCAGTTCCAATCACTTCTGAAGCGGCTCGAACCCCTTCATAGGCGGCCAGTATTTCCTTTTCTGTTGGAGTATAATTGGCCTCAGATCCTTTGTAGGCCCGACTCCAAAACCCCAGCGGTCGACCTCTAGTCTCCCCTTGTGCTTTCTGCCAGAGACTCCAGGTAGGGCCATTTTCCCCAGCTGCAGTGTAAAGCACATTTTTAACATCTGTCCCTGTCCGGACAGGCCCAAGGGCCACTGCATGGACTATCTCACGTTTGATCTGCTCAAAGGCTTGCTGCTGCTCAGGGCCCCATTGGAAATCATTCTTCTTCCGAGTTACGTGGTAGAGTGGGCTCACAATGAGACTGTAGTTTGGGACATGCATTCGCCAAAACCCTATAACACCTAAGAAAGCTTGTGTTTCCTTTTTGTTGCTTGGTGGAGACATAGCTGCTATTTTATTGATAATGTCCATTGGGATCTGACGACGCCCATCCTGCCATTTTATTCCTAAAAACTGGATTTCTCGTGTAGGCCCCTTGACTTTACTTTGCTTTATAGCAAAACCAGCTTCCAAAAGGATTTGAATTATCCTTTTTCCTTTCTCAAATACTTCCTCTGCTGTATTGCCCCATACAATGATGTCATCAATGTACTGCAGGTGTTCTGGGGCTCCACCCTTTTCCAGTGTGGTCTGGATTAGTCCATGGCAAATGGTAGGGCTGTGTTTCCACCCCTGGGGCAGACGATTCCACGTGTATTGGATGCCCCTCCAAGTGAAAGCAAACTGTGGCCTGCACTCTGGCGCCAGTGGTATTGAGAAGAAAGCATTTGCAATGTCAATTGTGGCATACCACCTGGCTGCCTTTGACTCCAATTCATACTGGAGTTCCAACATGTCTGGTACAGCAGCACTCATACCTGGAGTGACTTCGTTTAGGCCACGATACTCCACTGTCAGCCTCCACTCTCCATCGGACTTCCGCACTGGCCATATGGGACTGTTAAAGGGTGAGCGGGTTCGGCAGTGATCCCTGTATTCCACAGTGAAGAATCTTGGATTTCGAGCTGACATTCAGCTCTGACGTTGTGGCAAATTCTCTGTGGATGAAATGTCCATCTGCCCCAGGTGGTCACTGATGTGACTGCTATTGACTAAATATTTGTATTTGTGATTAAAAGTGATAGATCTGTGCCTGTTCTTTGCCATTCTTCCCTTGCCTTACAGGCTATTATGACATTAAGTGTGTGAAGAGAAGAGCGAGAGAGAATACTGAACACTGAAGCACAATGCACATTGATTTTATTTACCAAACCACTTGTCCCTGTCAAGTCCCATTATGTCCCTGCCAATGTGTTTTGCTAAAAGAAATTCAAATATCCAGAGCTGTGAGAAAAAGCAGTCCATGGGAAGGTCTTCAGTAAAGAGCTGCAGCACATCTGTGCTGGAGTGTCAGCAAGCACAGGGGCACACTGCAGAGATATCCTCTGTGATGGTGGCATCTCAGCTGTGCAGTTATTTTCACAAATGTCAGAGACTCTGAACTAAACCTGGCATAAAGAAAGACAAGTTGAATCACAGAATAACTGGAAGGGATCCCTGGAGGTAGTCCAACCTCCTGCTTAAAGCTGGGCCAGCCTGAAAGCTATGGATCAGGTTGCCCAAAGCTCTGAGAACCTCTGCAGATGGAGGTCCATGAAGAGGTAGAGTCCCAGACTGCTATTTGCGTTGGTAGCAGGTGATGGAAAAGAGGAGGGAAGTGTTGCCTCCCTGTGGAGGCAGTTCCTATGATGGAAAATTACCACTGATCCCAGAGTTCCCACTGGCACACCCTAGAGCAGGCATTCCTCCAACAGCAAGGTATGGGTGGCTGTATCTACACAGGCAGAGGAAGGAGACAACAAAGATAATGCAGGTGAATGACTCAAACGATGGTGTCTTGGATGTGTTTTTCAAAATTGCACATTCAATTGTTTCAGTGGCAAAAAAAAAAAAAAAAGGAGTAGAAAAGGAGGAGAAAGATCAACCAGGGAATGGAATATCTGGTTCATTATTCATCTAGAAAAACCTGTCGTTGGTGTTTTCAGTCAGGAGAAAGACAGCATGTATAGAGAATGAGTAATACTCCTAATTTGCAAATTTATAGGTAAATTAGAAGCCATATCTGGAAAATTATATTTGGAAAAAAAAATTTAAAAACTTCTATTTTATGCATTTGGAAAAAAATCCATGATTTACCAAAATTACTTACCAAATTGTTGAACATTTGGATTTCTAACTTTTTGATTTGCTGTTAGTTTTTTGTTTCTGCTTTTTTTTTTTTTTTTGTCCAAAATTTTGAATACATTTCTGTTTCTTTTTGCTGCTTCTTCTCTTCCTTGTATTTGACCCCTCACTGTGGGGGTTTTGTGGGGGAACGTAATAGTGAAAAAACTAAACTATCTGTGCTATCTAAAACCTGTCCAAAATTACACTGGAAAAAGAAAACTTAAACAGGGAAAAGACAAAGCCCATCTGGTCAGATGGAATCTAGATTTATCTAGATTTATAAAGAAAAACAGACAGGGAGAAGCCTCTATAGGCCAGAGGACTCACCTGCCACTCTCAACACATGTAAAACTCCCACTGCTTCCTCCTGGTTGCAGATGAGAGGAATGCACCTTCTCTCAGAAGAGAGAAGCAGCAATAGATTCTATTGATGTAAACCAATAATTTGACAGTTCAATAAATCCTATGGAATCTAATGATGTTTAATGGTTTATCAAGGTTGAGTAAGTTTGATGGCAAGTTTATGAATTACCATATGAAAGAAACATACAAAGGAGAATCGAGTCAGACAGGGACTAGAGATGCAAAGGGTGAGGAACACCTTACCATGAGGTTCAGAATTGAACCCTTTGATTTCTAAACTTACTTCTTCCTTGTATCTCCCTCCTTTGACCTGCTGGTCATGCTGCTTTGGATGCAGCCCAGAAGATGGTTGGCTTTCTGGGTGGCATTGCTGGCCATGTCAAGCTTCTTACCCAGCAGCACCTTCGAGTCTATTTTCTGCCTAACTTGTGCTTGTTCTGGGGATTGTTCCAACCCATGTGCACTTTGGACCTTGCACTTGGCCTTGTTGAATTTCATGAGGTTTGCACAGTCCTACCTCTCCAGTCTTTTGAGGTCCCTCTGGATGGCATTGCTTCCCTCCAGCGTGCCAGCTGACCTCACCACACAGCTTGGTGTCGTCAGCAAACTTGCTGAGGGTGCACTTGATCCTACTGACCATGTCACTGAAAAAGATGTGACAATTCCTTATCCATCAAGTGGTCAATCTGGAAAATCCATGTCTCTCCAATTTAGAGACAAGGACTTTTTGTGGCACAGCGTCACATGCTTTGCACAAATCCAGGTAGATGGCATCTGTCATTCTTCCCTCGTCCACCAACACTGTAACCACATCATGGATGGCCACCACATTCGTCAGGCACCATTTGCTCTTGCCAGGCACAGAGGTGAGACTGACCAGTCTGTAGTTCCTAATGGTCCATTTCAGTTAGAGCCATTCAGTCAGAGCCATACTCCTTTACACAAATTTTAGACACCTACATCTTGGCATTCTGAGCTCCTTTTCCAGACACAAATGGCTTTGCCCAGTGGGGTGTAGGCGGTTGTTATGGTCTGTGGCATCATTCATCAGCATTGAGGACTGTCATGGTTTCAGCTGACATAGAGCTCCATTCCTTCCCAGCAGCTGGCACAGGGCTGTGTTTGGGATTTAGGATGAGAGCAATGTTGATAACACATGGATGTTTGTAGTTGTTGTCAGGCAGTCGAGGACTTTCCAGCTTCTCATCCTGCCCTGCTAACGAGAAGGTGGGGTTAACCAAGAAGCTGTGAGGGGACACAGCCAGGACAGCTGACCCTGACTGACCAAAGGGATATTGCATGCTACTATGTCATGTGGTAGGATGGGAGGCAGTTCAGCTCAAGAACATGCTGAGCATTGGCTTTGGCTGGTGAGAAATTGTGCTGTGCATCACTCGTTGTGTATCTTCTATCGTTCTTGTTATGATTGTCGTCTGTTTGTTCTATCAGATGGTCTTTATCTCAACTCACAAGTTTTACCTCTTGTATTTTATTCTCACCCCCATCCCACTGAAGGTGAGGGAGCAAGTGAACAGCTCTGTGGTTGCTTTAGCTGCCAGCTGGGTTAAACCATGTCAGGGATATCTGCCTGAACGTGACATGAGTAGGATCCAGCTCTAGGTCCTGGATCCTTCTCACAATAGGGGGTAGATGTTGCTAATGCAGGAGGCTGAATGTGGCTGCACAGGTAACATCTTCATCTATATGAATGAATCCCTCCCTGGAGATCGGCCAATACTGCCCAGTGCTCACCAGTGCAATCGGCTGCAATCCCACATAGTCTTCTACTGGTGTTCCTTGCAGTTCCTTAGCACAAAGCCACCTTGCCTACTTCTGGCTATGTGCACAGGCCCTCCCTGGCGACTACAGGGCTCCATGCAGACTATTCATAGCCCTGGCTACTTCCCAGAACTACAGGGCTGGCCAGATGTTTGCTGGCAGCTGAGGAGGAAATGGTGCTTCCACATCACTAGCAGTCCCATTGAAGAACATGCAACAGAACGAAGGGTCACCAGGCCTTTCTCCCAATTCATGCTTCAGGTCCCAGCTGTGGGCTAGCTGTTCACATGCTCAGAAACATGCCCATAATTTGAACCCCTTTTTAAGTCCCCTCCATCAAAAGCAAAATAAGGGAAAAAATAAGAGCCAAATGCTCTGCCAGAGCAGGACCAACATCTGGCAGCAGCAGCTTCCCCTCCAGAGCCGTAGCAATATCCTCCAGAGATGACACTACCACATGGCAGCTGGCCTCTTACTCCATGGGGACACTGTACTGGGCTGCCTGGCATCAGAGCCCTTGCACCTAGAGGTAGACAGCTTTCTTTGGTTCACCCACCAGAGACAGTCAAAGCAATCAGGTTGCTTTTATTGTGTGTGAATGTTGAGGTGAGGACAGCAGGCTCCTTACTGAGCTCCTGTGTTGTATTTGTACCATTCCTTAGATAACATCTGAGTCTGGGCTGCTTTCTATTGTTCATGGCTGTTAGTGAGGGGTTTTTCTATTTCAATAGTCCTTATTATAACTATGGAGCTGCTTCCATTTTCATACCATATTTAAATTCCATGCTTTCAAAATAATTGCTTCAGTATCTGGTGTTCTCATTAAAGTATTTTGGATGTTTCCCTTGGGTCTGATAGGATTTTTTTCTGAGAAGTTTAGCAGGCGCCCCCGACCATGCCGAGGCAGCTCACAGCCCAGCTTAATGCCTATTGAATTTAGTAATTTGCCTCTTTTAAAATTCTAGCAGACAGCTAGAGTAGGTAAATTCTTTGCTCATGAAGTTCAAGAGATAAAGACATTGTTCATTTTCACAGCACTGGATTAAAATACCTGAGAAAACTTCAAGCACGGGGGGAAAAAAAGATTAAAAGAAAAGATAAACTTCAAAGTAACATTTAAATGTCAAATTAAGAAGCAGCAGATACTGTTTATTTTGCCTTAGCAATAAAGATGCTTGGCCCACAGCTTCTCAGCTAGGGCTGTGATGCCCTGCAATGGTAGTGACTGGCTCTGCACAGCCCTTGAAGAGCGGCACCCAGGCAGGGAAAGGGCTCCTGCTTCTGGAGAATCCAAAGACGCTGGAGACAAAATGGGCCCAAAGAAGTAGATCCAAAATCAGACCAATTGCAAACCCAGAGCACTCCATCTATGCTTCCTAGTTTATCAGGAGATAAACTGCAGTTGGGCAGGCAGACCTGCCCTGGCTAAAAGGAGGTCAGATCAGCACAGAGATGGAGTGAGCACTAATACTGACCCATGGAGCATGTAGGAAGGCAAGGACTGTCGATTTTAAGGATTTTAAGGATCTATTTTAAAGATTAAGCACAAAGGGACCATAGTCTGGAATGAGGTCTCCAGCTTTTACTCTCAGAGGGCTGAACCTGGCCCAGCAGTTTCCCTCATCACTTGTATGTGAATATTGCCCAGGAGCAAGTTGCACTGCACAAAGCAAATCTGAGTGGGCAGCAGACAGACCATTGCCAAGTAAATATCTAAAGGGTGTTTTCTAATTGTTACTTCCTTCCTGTATTTGTTGTGCCTTCCCCAACACTTGTACACACAGCGGGCGCCTTGCCGGTGGCAAAATCTGCTGGAAAACTGAGTTAAATGGCACTGCAGCTGCCTGGGGAGCTCAGATACTCACCCATCACTCCCTCTTTGTGGAAATAATGAGGCTGCAGTCATACATATTCAATGTCAGTGGGCTTTATGATACATTTCTAGAAAACGTTCCTTTTGAAAGCACTTCAGATCTTCTGTGATGCAGGAAAGCTCCTTAGTGGTTACCTGGCAGTCTGTAGGCACTTAGTTCTCACAATGGAACAATCCTGGCTCTTGACAGGGCACGTGGAATATTCTTACAAGTTGCACAAAGTAAAGAAAATAGAAGTGGTGCTTCATTTCCCTCTTTTGCTTCCTACTTCTAGCTAGGAACAGGGCTCACAATCAGTCGTCCCTTTCAAGCAAGCACTGGCATGTTGGAGCTCCTGCTCTGTGTAGAGCATGGATCTCTGCTGAGATTTTAATCCATCATCCTTGCTGGGGTGAACTCACACTGTCTTTGCTTGTTTATCTTCACTTGGTCTGCTCTCCTTTTTTAGCTCTTCTCATGAAGCAGGATTCACGTCACTTGCTTTACGTCCCTACACTGCAGCTGTCTGAGTGAGTCACCCAAACACCCTGGAAAGTCAGAGAGAAGTAGACTCTCCCAGGAAGTGACTTCTCTGATCGAGGACCTCGTTGGGTTCTGGGAGCTGCATGTTCCAGTGAGTTCACTGCTACAGGGAGCTCTGGACTAGACAAAACCACCAGCTCCATCCACCACATCTGCAGCACAACTTGGGGCATCTGCCAGTGTGCCTCTGTCTGCAGCATTTCCCCTGCAGAGAAGCAGCAGACACAGTGTCTGTCTTCTTCTGGAGCTCTGCATTTGTGCCACCACTGTAATGTGCCAGCTGGCATCAGGTGCCATGAAGGGAACATCCCCAGGGCCCTGGCCCATCAGCCATCCTTTACATCAAAGGAAGAGGTGATTGCTACCTCTAATGGACTTCCCCCAATCTTTCCAATCCAGATGAACCAGCAAACACTGGCCACAGGAAGACAGTGTAAGGCAGCAAGCAAACCTTCAGTGAGAAGGTTCAAGGACAGAGGGCCACTATACTGCTCAATGTGGAGCATGAGTGGGTGTTGGTCTGGCAAGCTGGATCTTCACCCTGTCCCTCTGCTTCATTTGCTAGACTTGTATTACCTGGTGTAAAAAGTCTAGTCCATCACTGTCTCCTGCTCATGGTGAGAGGAGCCACAGTCACAGTACCCTCAGACATAGCTCCTTTGCAGATCTTGCCATGGGAAGCAAGTGGCTCCTGGTGGAAGTTTCCCTTGGGTGGGGTGACGCTGCAGTCAGCAATGCGGAAGGGATACTGTCACTCGGAAACAGGTTTCTGGACAGTGAAGGGATGGTGTGTATGAAGAACAGAGCTTGACCACAGCTCTCATTGAGTTAAAACTGTAGACCTGAGCTCCTTCCTGATGTCACAGTAATGCTGTGACAACCAAATGCATGTGACACAAACACCACAGTTTGATTGGTGCTGATGCTTTCACTGTATCTGCCATACCAGTTGTCATCTCTACCTTACGCTCCTCTGCAGAGCCACCACCAAACAGGCAACCCTACTGTGATGCTGGCTTCACCCATGCCATCTCCCAGGGCAGGGACAGCATGTGGTGTCACATGGTGTCTCAGCTGGCACTGGGTCTAGAGGCAGACTGGGCTTTTCCTCATCTCCTCTGCTGTCCCAAACTAAATCTTCCAGATTTCAGAAAAGTTCAGGGAAAGAGGAGAGAAGACGAGGGACCAGGGAGGCCAAACATAGCGCAACAGGTCTTACTTACAGAATCACAGAATCACCAGGTTGGAAAAGACCTCTGAGATCAAGTCCAACCATTCCTGTCCTCTATTAAACCATATCCCTGAGCACCTCATCTCCCCTCTGTTAAACACCCCCAGGGGAGTGACTCAGCCCCTCCCTGGGCAGCCTGTGCCACAGCCCCACAGCTCTGCCAGGGAAGAACTTTGCCCTCCCAGCTGAGCTGACCCTGCCCTGGCCCAGCTTGAGCCCATTGCCCCTTGTCCCAGCTCCTGTCCCCTGGCTGAAGAGACCAGCGCCCACCTCTCTGCACCCTCCTGGCAGGGCAGGGGAGGTGGGCAGAAGGTCTCCCCTCAGCCTCCTCTTCTCCAGACTCAACACCCCCAGCTCCCTCAGCTGCTCCTCAGAGGATTTGCTCTCCAGCCCCTTCCCCAGCCTGGTTGCCCTTCTCTGGACTTGCTCCAGGACCTCCATGTCCTTCTGATGGTGAGGAGCCCAGAACTGGACCCAGCACTCGAGGTGCAGCCTCCCCAGCACAGGGGCACAATCCCTGCCCTGGGCCTGTTGGCCACGCTGTGTCTGATACAGGATGCCATAGGCCACTTGGGCTAATGGAATAAAGGTTCCAGTACTCATGAACATACAAGTCTCAGAGTTACCTTGGCTCCATCATGGAGATTTGGGACAGGTTCCAGTCCCATGGCAAGAACAGTTCATCCAAGAAAGGGATCAGAGGAAAGGAAGAGCTCAGAGGCACTGGGACATGCCATCTAATTGGTCTCTGCTTGCTTACTCTTACTGCAGATGTAACTGCTCAGGTTGAAGGGTCTTGCCTGCCCCCACTAGCTGTCCTGTGTGTGAAAAGTTGTCTTAAATTTTCAGCAGCAATTTGTTAACCTGTGTCTTCCTGCTGTTGCTGCTTCACTGGAACCAGCTGGGCCACTGATTTCTGTATGTAATTACTGTGTGTAATTACTGCATTTCATAGTCAGCATCCAGAATGGAGAGAAAATCATACTGGTGTTATTCAGGCTATCAAAGGGAGTCTTGCTTATGCTTTGCACACTTTCCATTGCTCCCTCATAATTTCTAGCAGAAAATTCCTGCTTGAGTGTTAAGAACACACCACAGGCCCGGTGTTGTTGCTGAACAGTTACTGTTTCACTAACACGCTGTTCTGGTTGTGTGCACACAGAAAAGGCAGCAATAACACAGGTGAGCTGAGGAGACAGATGTGATGCCATCCTGTTATACAACCCCTTTGAAAGTGCTACCTACCAAAAAAATATCCTTTGGCTGTCCAAATACTGCTTAGTTTTCTACCCCCATCCCTGGGTCTGTTAGTCATGCTGTTTCTTGGGCTTTTCCCTATCACTGGGGTCTTTAATTTGTAGTTGGATAGAGGTTGGGAGACCTGTGCAGTCGGAAGACAAAATGTAGCATTGGGAATATCGCATGGGAAACATGGGAAGGGGAGACTGGGAACTCTCACAGGACTTTCCAGCCCACACCATAACTATACGATCCCTGCATTTTAAAATCCATAAACCTGTCTCACATGCTGTTTGGGGTTTGGCTCGAGGTGTGAGTGCTCCTCTGCAGAAGGAGGGCTGTTTTGCCTCCACCAGAAGAGAAGCTTTTCTAAATCTCAGCTGACAGCAAAACAGAACTCCACTTTGTAAAGCACTGGGATATTTCTCCTGAGCATCGTCCCCCATCGCTTCTTCAGACATGCCTACATGCAGTTTTCCATGTTTATATGCTGCCTCTGGAATCTACTTACCAGAAAAGACCGATCTAGTCCTGTCTCGGATCAGACTTGCAGATGAATCATTGGAAACAAAAAGTTACTAAGAAAGCAAGTATAAAATGCATCCCCAGTCTCTGTTTCACAGTAGGCCTCTCTGAGGCTATCCATTTCTCAGATGCTTTTCAAGGTTCCTTCCTGGTGAGACCTGGGCTCGGAGAGCCAGCCATCCCCACCAGCCATCCCTGTTGGCCATCCACTAACTGTGACAGTGGCAGTTCACCTTCAGGACTTTGGATATTTAGAACTGAACAAGGTGTGCAAATGAGACTGCTAATAATCAGCTTGCTGTTCATTTAGACACTCAAGTAATGGACCTGTGAGCTTCTAATAATAAGTTGAGGACCTGTAGCAATTGCCCTGTGTGGTGGTGTGAATCCCACCCTTTTCCCCTTGAGCTGCTCAGTAATTGGTGTCATCTCTCTTTTTCCTGGGTCACATGCCAGCCTGGGATGAGTTGGGTGCAGATTGTCCAAGAAACAGACCAGAGTGTTAGGACACCCCCTTAATGTGCCTAGCCCTTGCTTCCAATATCATTTGGGACTAGTAACAGTGATCAGTTTCCTCCTGACATCTGCAGCTGGGTTGTGGCCCTTAAAGGGGGAGAGGTCAGAAATGCTTTGAGCCTGCCCAGATGGTGGGATGCACCAGAACACCCCATCCAAGCTGGGCTGAAGTGGAAAAGTACCTGGCTGAAGTCAGTTATCTCAGCCCCTACCAATGGTGATTCTAAGCAAGACCCTTTGAGCTCCCCTGAGTGGCATAGGATGTGAACAGCATCCCCCAGCTCCTGTGAACAGCATCCCCCCTGAGCTGGGACACGTCGTGGGCACAAACTTCTCCAGAATCCTCTGCTGATGGCAGGGCAAAGTCATCTTCAGTCCCAACTATCACCTGTTGAGGAATGCTGGTGCCTTGTGAGTATTTACTCTAAACTTGAAGAGGGACATCTTAACTATATGCTCTATATGTTACCTTCCTTCATCCACCTTTCTACTTGTAGTAACTACACATTTGCCTTTACGAGTGTGGGTGATGTATCACTGGGCCCTAATGTTTCTCCTTGTTTGCCTGCATTTGTTTATCTTATGTTTTAGATCTGTATCTACCTATATACTTTAAGATACTTTATAGACATTTAGTGTGAATCTTGTCATCTTCAACCCTGTACATAAGTCGCTATTTAATCAATATATATATTTGCTAAATTGTAAAGCTTTAAATTAAGTTAAATTAATTTAAATTAAACTCATCAAATGCTGCTAAGATTTAATTGACCCTGTATGGTTAATAAATTCTGAATTGAGTAAATCATAGCCATGTAAAACACCTTCTCATCCATTACAGTCTGCAAGAATCCTCTTCTGAAATAAATTCTGCGTAACCACAGCAGAGATTCTGACATAGTCGTGCAGAAACCCGAGGCTGCAGCTAGCCATGCCTCTGCCAGACTTGTGCTGTTTCAAACGATCACAGTTTCAGAACAGGTATTTTCTAGGACAAGAAATCACACGGAGTGTTACCCAAGAGGGATAGACAGGAATTGTTAGGGTGAGAAACTCCAGAGATACTCTCAGGTTCAGCTTCTCTGTATCAGTGGCTATGTGAACAAGAGAAGAGTGAAGACAGCCTTGCTGTTGGACAGGGGCTGTGCTTCTAAGTGTGTCAGGCTCATTTCCCTGGGCAGGTAGGGTGCTGCCACTTCAATGTGTTAGCAACATGGAAAGCTGCGGGGATGGACAGATTATGCCATCAGCTGTAGACATCATCTGTGCTTGCCTAAGAAACCCTTCCTCTGAGGAGCAATTATCAAGAAAATGCAAGGTAGTCCCTAGCCTGCTGTGTGCTGCATGGTTGTTAGAACTGGCACAAGGCTTAACCAAGGGTGTAAATGACACTGCAAGTAACTGACAGGTCTCTGCTGCATGAAACACAGCTGCAGGAAAAGCAGTGCTCCTGCAGTGACAAAGCACACCATGAGACCTTTGTGAGGCAGGTGATGTTATTCTGTATTTCACTGAATTCCCATAAACCTCATTACACTTCTGCATTTGCATTTCTTGATGTTTACCCTAAGTATTTGTCCTTGAAGTGACTTGTCAACATCTAGAGGAAGGTGATCCAGGTGATCTTCAATGAATAAAGCAAATATCCTCCTGGAAGAAGAAAGGGGCTACTTTTCAGTCTGGATCAAGTGGATATCATGCATGACAAATCAGTGTTCTTGGCAAAAAGCTGCAGCCATCAGAAACCTCTGATGATTGTGAGCTTCTCTGCAGTCCTTGGAAAAGGAGAAGCTTCCAGAACAAGCTGTCCAGAAGGACAACATGGAATGGGTCTGCTGTTCCCTGTCCTGCCAACACAGTGTTAGGGATAGCTAAGGGCTGAAGTAACTGTTAACTACTGAAAATAGGGTATTTAGCTGGAAACAATTCCATGAGAGGAAAGACTGTAATTTTTTAATTGACGATCTGTAGCAGAGCTGGAAAAAAATTGTTCCACAATTGCTGCCTCCTTTTCTTGTCCATCAATCATGCTTTGAAAATATTGGGGTTGAGTGATGGAAAAAATAATGTACTGCTGTGACAGTGTATCAGTATTAATTGTTTCTTCTGTGATATAAACATTTTTCTCTTTTTAAAAAGTTAGAGAATCACAGAGCTGTAGGGGTTGAAAGGGCCCTCCAGAGCCCATGGGGTCAAACCCCCTGCCAAAGCAGGGTCCCTAGGACAGGGCACACAGGGCGCTGTCCAGACGGGGCTGGAATCTCTCCAGAGGAGACTCCACACCCCCTGGGCAGCCTGGCCCAGGGCTCCCTCACCCTCACTGGGAAGAAGTTCTTCCACTTACTGGTCCAGAAAAATTACCTCTGACAAATTCAGATGGACTCCAAAGCTGGACACACTTTTCAGAATGGTGACAGTGAGCAATCATTAATTCAAAGCAGATAGTTCTGAGAAAGGACAAAGAATTAATATCTCTCACCCACTAGAAACCTTCTCTCTAATGCACACTCCAGTGATCTCACCATCATGCCGCGCTTCAAAGGGAGGAGGAGGGAAGCCAGCAGTGTGGTAGCTCCTCTCCAGAGCAGCTGCAGACTGTACTTTGTGTCTGGCAGCTGCTAGGCCGTGGCAGAGTCCTGCCTCACAACCACAAACCACCCAACTGGGTGCACATTTGGCACAACCTCCACCCAAACCCCCTTCTGCTCCCTTCACCTCTCTGTGAGCAAGCCACTTCCAGTCTGCAGAACACCCAGTGAAAAGGATCACTTTTCTGGGAGATTTTTTTGTTGTTCTGGCTGGCAGGAGGGTTTAACTCTGCTTCCCACAGAAAAATACCCACTTGCCTCCCAAGAGCAGAGAGAGCTCTGTCTTTGCTGAGCTGCCACTATCATGGATGTAAGTTACTGAGAACATCCATGGCAGCACAGCTGTCCCCCTTGGGAGGGTGGATGAAGGGTTGGAGTCTTTGGCTGGCAGAACTTGGCCTGTCACCAGTGTCTCAGTGATCTTAAACACTGCAGTCAAGAGCCAGAGCAAATACAGCCATAGAGGCTCTTGCTTTTGGCACAGATGGTCCTTATCCTGTCCCTGATGCTAACCCTGAGAGGCAGTGCAGGAGGAGGTCTCAGTGCAGTTAGCCACAGGCATCCAAGACTTAGCTGTGTCAGCCAGAGCTGGTCTTCTGGTCTTGCTTTATTTTCAGCAGAAAGAGATATATCTGAGGGGGTTACTGGGACATTCAAAAGCAGTCAGCTGAGCAACCCTTGAGAGGGTGAGGTTGATCTGTCCCTCTGGTCATCAAGAGGATTATGCAGAGTTACATGAGATTAACCTGACCTGCTTTAGAGGTGAGAAAGAGTTTCCCTAAAGAATGGATGTAGCTTTGTGATGAGCAGAATAATACCTTATAGCAGCATGATGTCTTATAAAGGCATTTGCTCTGCCTGTCTTTGGAATGGCAAACCAGGAAGGCTAAATATACTTAATGGGGTTTCCTCTGTGAGCCGATAGGAGAAATAATATTGATGCCTCCGTTGTTTTGGGCTAATAACTTTCAAGGTATCATACCTTCTATCACAGACTCTCAATCGTAGGCTGTGTTGGAGCCTCACTCCCACAAAACTCTTTCTGATTCACTCTACTGCCAATGGGGTGTGAATATTTCCTATGCAGTGCAAACACATTCCTGAAACAAGCCCATCCTTTGCTCTGACAGAGAGTAGAAAAGGGGTAATCAGCTCAAATGAAACGCCAAACTCTAGAGCATCTCCTTCTGTGAATTTGGTGGAGAAGTAAATATAAAGAAGGCATGGCTGTGATTGCTTCCCATAGCTCTAATTCCATGAAAAATATAATTCTGGTCATCTGACAGGTCCAGGTAGCACAGTGCAGGCAAGACAGAGTTGGATGCATCAGGGCTATAGAAGGACCATCTAAACCAGAGCTGCTGGCTGCTCCACAGGCTCTTTCCCAGGAGATTGTTACCATTTAAATGGAGATTACTTCTTTCCCATAAAGCCACCTGTACTTTTATTTTGGACACCCTTCAATAATGACTTTAAAAATCATTTTAACTAGTTTAAAAAAAGACTTTTTACCACAAAAATTTAGTTTTTTCCTGAACTGTGATTCCTGAGCTGTTATAATGATCTTGTCCCTCATTATCATAGAATCATAGAATCATAGAATTGTAGGGGTTGGAAGGGACCTCGAGAGATCATCAGGTCCAACCCCCTGCCAAAGCAGCTCCCTAGGACATTTCACTCAGATAGGCGTCCAGACGGGGCTGGAATCTCTCCAGAGAAGGAGACTCCACACCCCCTGGGCAGCCTGGCCCAGGGCTCCCTCACCCTCACTGGGGAAAAGTTTTTCCGCATGTTGGTGCGGAACCTCCTATGGGTTGGAGAGTTGCAACTCTCCAACTTGCAGCCATTGCCCCTTGTCCTGTCCCCACAGACACTGAGAAGGGGCTGGCTGATTCCCCTGCATCCCCTGCTTAAGATAATTATAAACATTAATTAGGTCCCCCCTTAATCTTCTCTTCTCAAGGCTGAACAGTCCCAATTTTCTCAGCCTTTCCTCACAGGGGAGATGCTCCAGGCCCTTCATCATCTTCGTAGCCCTTCTTTGGACTCTCTCCAGGAGATCCCTGTCCTTTTTATACCAGACAGCCCAGAACTGGACACAATACTCGAGGTGGGGCCTGAGCAGGGCAGAGTAGAGGGGGAGGATCACCTCCTTTGACCTGCTGCCCACACTCCTCCGGATGCACCCCAGGGTCCCATTGGCTCTCTTAGCCACCAGAACACACTGCTGATTATTGATCAACAATGACTATTGTAAATGCAATACTGTTGCTGTCAATAGCCATGGGGTGTGCTTGTCATGGTTAGTGCTATTATGTGATGACAAATGTGAGGTGCAGTTCTTGTTACAGAAGGGGAGGTCTCACTGCAGCAACAGGAGGCAAACAGCAAAAGGTCAGGGCAACAACTTGTGATGGAAGGAGCTCACAAGTCTGAATGGCCACCTGCACACTGCAGTCTGGGTTTCAGGTACCAAGTGGGCTCATTTAATTTCAAACCTTTAGAGGGGAATTGTCAGAGTGAGTCCTTCGAGGTCCTTGTGTGGTTACTGCCAGAAACAGACCTAGTGGTGTTGAGATCTCCTAGAAATTCGCTTTTTCAGACACTCTGGCTGAGGTACCAGAGGGTCCAAGCCAAAGTTAAAGTAGAAATTTTAATTACCTCCCTTAAATATGGAAAAACTGAAGCAAAAGAGGATGTAGTAGAAAAAAAATCAATGAGAGAAGCTTTGGATGCAAAAGATGTCAGGGTGTGGGTTATAACGAACTAAAAGAACTGGTATTTATATGGCCAGAGACCATTTGGAGACATGCAGGATCCATTGCTTGAGAGAACTGTGCTCCACCTGGGTGTAAGTTATTGCCTATTCTTAGATTTATCAGAACATATCTGAGAGGAAGAGTGGGATTTTCACCTCCCCGTGAAACACAGCTGCAAGTAGAAATGTGCAACTGGTAGATGTGGAACTGTCCTTGTCTCATCCCAGGAGCTGAGCTGTTGGTGACTTGGCAGGGAATTTGTACTGCTTTAATGCAGGGGAATTTTTGCAAAACCCAATTCACTGAGTATCCCCAAGAACCCATTTGTTCCTCCCCTGTGGCTGTGCAGTATTCTTCCTACTGTTAAATGGAAAGATGGAGAAGACTGCATGTGTTATATTAAAAATACATTGACCTTAAGCTTCTAATTATACATTGACCAATTTACAGGGATGTCATAATCAATCTTCACTATGCCAGAAAAAAACATTTCTAACAGGCAGTTCTAACTGTGGGGTTTTCTGTCAGTGGGAGAAGTGAAAGCCAACATTTTGTCAGATGTGCGAAGCTTCGCAAGGAGGGAGCTGCACCCAGCTTTAGCTGAAGATGCTGTTGGAGGAAGGGCCTGTATGGAGGGGGCTGTAGCGTAAGAGCAGTGAGTGATGGCAATGCTTCTGGCAAAAGCTATCAGAGAAAAAAGCATACAATACAATACCCATCACAGCCTTGTATTCCTCCCCATGGGACTCCAGTTAAATCTGAACTACCAGCACGTTATGGGTTTCTTTGTTTATGAATTTGAGAATTACAGAATAATGTAGGTTGCAAGGAATTTTTCAGAGCCATCTGGTCCAATCAACCTCCCTAAACCAGGAGGGAGTTGCAATACAGCTTTGAAGTTGGATTAATTATGAAATTAAATCAGGTTGTTGAGGGCCTTGCACATTAAATATCTTTAAGACTGGAGCCTCCCACCTCACTGGGCTCCCCTTCCAGTGCCTGACCACTGCTCAGTGTGGAAATGTTTGGTATTTAGAAACCTGAAGATGATAATTCATGTCCCTCTAACAGCCTGAGCAAGCAAGTTCCAGCCTATTGGCTGTGTTTGAAAGCTTTGCAAGGAACTTGAAGTAGCTAATGAGACCAAAGCCTCCTGCTCCTTTAAGGCCTGTGAAAATCCCAGTCAAACAAACAACCTATTTTTCTCATGTTTTGGAATTTTTTTCATCACAAGCCGAGTGGCAAGCATCCAAATTGTCAGAGGCAGAACTATCCTGCACTTCTTGCTGTGTTCTCTGGAGATGCTCACTGGAAGAGTCTGGGGAGCCCTCATCGCTAGACAATTTGCAAGCTGCTTCACATTTTTAATTTGTCCTATCTGCCTGTGAGCGTATTTGTGTGCAAGATAAGACATCTTTGATGTGAGCTCCAGTTTTATCACAGCTCTTCTGTGGTGGAGAACATTCCAGATGACAAGATAAAGCCAGAATCTGCTATGTTGCCCTTAGTGGCACCACATGCTTTGCACCCAGTGAGGGAGGACCATCTGCATAGCAGTACAGGAGTAGAGAGACATTTTATAGCTTGGGCAGATCCAGTCACTCTGAAACCATGTTTGCAGACTCTGGGGTGTGTGGGTCTATGCATGTGCAAGGAATGAAAGCCCGGGGTGGCTCCCATGGGATCTGGTTGCCTGAGCTTTCATGGGAGCAGAGAAGTAAGCTAGGAGTTGAAGCAGGCTCTGCACCAGGTTATCCTAGAGCCAGTGGTATCAACCCATCTCCTGGGATAGTTACTCCTTTTGGGGAAGCCATGCAAAACCAGATGCAGTATTTGCATGAGGATCAGAGCAATTTCCAGGACATCAGCCAGCAGGGAGATATGGGCAGCAGCTGCCAAGGTTAGCCAAGAGGATCAGAAGGCTGGTGGCAGTGTGGAAGGTCTACTCTGCCATGCAGCATCTCTGGCTTCTCTGTCCATCCCTGCCTGATGCCCATTGGCTCTGTTCCCTGCTCAGCACTGGAGTCACTTGTGCAATATCTCATTTCATATTCCTTTTCTACTGAACTCTTGACACAGCCTTAGGGAATCGCATCCTTTCACTGTCCTGTTCCCCTTCGACAGCATGACTTACTTCTGCATGATCTACCACCATGGATGGGTGATTATGAGTGTACATGATGCCAGGTCTGAGGTCAGATGATGGAGTATGTCTCTTGGACGGGAAGGCTCAGGAACTAGCAGGGCTCATCGAGTGAGCTTCAAACTAGGTTTGAGGTGGAAAGCTGATGGAACCAGGCTTGATGGACAAAAACCTGCAGGTAGCATGGCAGTGTTGGAGAGACAGTGTGTCAGCACCATGGAAACACCTGGGAGAGACAGTGCAGGAGCTTCTCCTCTTGGAAGGGTGGAGGGATCAACAGCCCAACTAAAGTGCATCTGCATTAATGCACGCAACATGGGCAACAAACAGGAGGAGCTTGAAGCAGTTGTGAAGTGGGAAGCCTATAACTTAGTTGCCATCAAACTTGGTGGGATGACTTCTGTAACTGGAGTGCTGTGTTGGATGGGTATAAAATCTTCAAGAGAGACAGGCAAGGAAGGAGTGGTGGTGGAGTAGTCCTATATGTAGGGAATGTCTTGATGGTCTGGAGTTTAATGATGGTGATGATAAGATTGAGTGTTTATGGGTTAGAATCAGGGGGAAGGCCAACAAGGCAGACATCCTGGTGGGAGTCTGTTATAGACCACCCAAGCAGGATGAAGAGTTTGATGAAATCTTCAGGCAGCTGCGAGTTCTCACGGGTGACTTGCACCTACCAGGTATCTCCTGGACAGACAACACAGCAGAGAGGGGTCAATCTAGGAGGTTCTTGGAGTGTGTGGGAGATAACTTCCTGACACAGCTGGTGAGTGAGCCAACTAGGGAAGGCGCTGTGCTGGACCTGTTGTTCACAAATAGATAAGGACTTGTGGATGAGGTGACAGTTGGAGGCTGCCTTGGGCACAGCAATCATGAATTGACAGAGTTCTCAATTCTTGGAGAAGGAAGGAGGAATGTTGTCAGAACTGCCATCCTGGACTTCCAAAGAGTGGACTTTGGCCTGTTGAGGAGCCTGGTTGATAGAGTCCCCTGGGAGGAAGTCCTGGAAGACAAAGGATCTCAGAAAGGCTGGATGCTCCTCAAAAATGAGGTCCTGAAGGCACAGGAACAAGCCATCCCACTGTGCCCAAAGTCGATGGAGCTTTGTCTGGAAGTCAGGAAGAAAAGGAGAGTTTATAGAATCATAGAGTCTCCCAAGTTGGAAGGGATCCATAAGGATCATCGAGTCCAATTCCTGGCTCCACACAGGGCCAGCCAAGTCAGACCATGGGACTGAGGGCATCGTCCAGACACTTCTTGAACTCAGTCAAGCTTGGAGTAAATATTAGTAAAAAACTACACTGTGTATGTAAACACTGCTGAAAAAAACACCAATTTTCACTACTGAGCGTGGACATCACCTAGTGTCCATAAAAAGAGCAACAAAACCGACCAACACCTTAATCCCCTCTTACCCCTGACTTAATTGGAAGGACAGCATGAACTGGGAGCCCTCACTCCGACTTAGGCAGGAAGAATGGCCAGGCAACTCAGGAGGACTATAGGGCTGAGGTGAAGTTATGCAGAGAGAAAATAAGGAGGGCAAAAGCCCAAACAGAACTCAATGTGGACGCTGCTGGTTCAGAGGGACTGAACACATCTGTGGGAAACAGGTCAGTGTGTGGGTGCTGAAGGATGAGGCAGGGATGTCCTCTCTGCAGTCCCATGCTCCTGGCTGCTGGAGGATGTGAGGGATGGTGGAGAGCAGCCAGGCACCCTGCCTGGGCAGCGCTCTTGGCCATGCTGTGCTGTGCTGGGCGAGATGGTGCATTGCTCTGACCCAGTTGTCTGTTTCCAATGGCTTTAGGTTTGGGGAATTCCCACTGGTCCCTTTTCCCCCTCTCCACAAAGGAAATACACCTTCTGCTGCTTTCACAGGGAGTCTTGTTAGAGACTTCTCTTGTCCAAAGCATGACTAAGGTGTCATTCCAGAAACATTACATTTGACACCAATGCTAGTACAGGCAACACCACCATCTCCCTTGTTTGCATCACAAATCCAGAAGATCCATAGGATCTTTAAGGTTGGAAAAGGCCTCTGAGATTATCAAGTCCAACCATCAACCCAACACCACCATGTCAACTAACCCATGTCCTGGAGTGCCGTGTCTACACATTTTTTCAGCAGCTCCAGGGATGGTGACTCCACCACCTCCCTGGGCAGCCTGGTCCAATGCCTGACCCAGTGAAGAAATGTTTCCTAATATCCAATCTAAACCTCCCCTGATGCAACTTGAGGCCATTTCCTCTTGTCCTTTCACTAGTTACTTGGGTAGAATAGACCAACCCCCACCTCACTACACCCTCCTTTCAGGGAGTTGTAGAGAGGGATCAGGTCTCCCCTCAGCCTCCTCCAGGCTAAACAACCCCAGTTCCCTCAGCTGCTCCTCATAAGACTCATTCTCCAGACCCTTCCTCACTTCACTGCCCTTCTCTGGACACACTCCAGCACCTCCGTGTCCTTCTTGTAGTGAGGGGCCCGAACCTGAGCACAGCACTGGAGGTGAGGCCTCACCAGTGCCCAGTACAGGGGGACGATCCCTGCCCTGGTCCTACTGGCCACACTGTTTCTGGTACAAGCCAGGATGCTGTTGGCCGCCTTGGCCACCTGGGCACACTGCTGGCTCATGTTCAGCTGGCTGCTGACCAACACCCCAAGGTCTTTCTCCACTGGGCAGCTTTCTAGCCGCCCTGCCCCAGGCCTGTAGCCTGTTCTAAAAAACAGCAAAAAACTTGAAACAAGCAAACAAGAAAAAACACACCAAAAAAACTCCAAACCCCCAAAACCCCCAAAACCAAACCAAACCAAACCCTAATTCCCTGACCCCACATTGTCGCGTGACTGCACTGTACCAGCATTTCAGAAAAGGCAATGCAGTCATTTGTGTGAGGGGCTGAAAGGGAAAAGCTACTTAAAACTTGATGACCACTGGAGTGCTTACGAAATTACACTTTTAAAAATTATTTCTTAAATATTTGTATTATATAAAAGTATAATCAAAGCGATTAAATTTTCTATTTTATATAATATTTAATCAACTCCATACAATATGCAGACTAAACCCTGAGGCTATAAGAAAACAAATTGGGAAGGTTTTTGGTGTGAAAATTTTCTCAATTAAAATATTTAACATTCACTTAGAAAAAAACAGTTTCACTTTAAAATTTACCCAATGTCAAACAAAAATAATTAAATGAAAGTCCTAAATAACCCCAGAACACAAAGCTGAACATTTAGTATGGGTAGAGAAAAATATACCAGGTTTATGGGACAGTTTAAAAGCTCCTTAAAATTTTACTTGAGTTCTGTATGGCTTGAATTCCCCATCAGATGCATGGACACCATCAAAATGTACTTCTGCCTGACGGTGACGCACTGAGGGATAGGCAGGGTTAGATGTGGACACGTTTTGGGCGTGAGTGTGTTGGATCTTCTCTCTCGTGGGATGCAGCCGCCATGGGAACAAGACAGAAGTGTGAGCCCAGGGTGTCTGGGAGAAAGGGTGACCCTGCAAGGCGGGATGTTTGTCACAGCGCGTAGGCGAGCACACACAGAAATAGCAGCCGACACACATGACACGTTGGGGGTTTCTATACATAGAGTGGGTGAACTTTTCTATCTGCACACAGATATAGAGCTGCTCAGGAGCTGCAGCTCAGGGATTTCTTCTGCTAGAAAGCTACTCTCTGAGACTTGATACCTACTGATGCTCAGGGGTTAAACAGTGAGATTTCCACAGACAAATGTCTCTTCTGGAGACATGGGGATGCCTTTGGCGTGATGGCGACAGATGAATGGGGATTTATACCCTGGAGAGCTAATCCTGCGCCAGAGCAGCTCAGTGCCCATGCTCTGGGAGTGGGCATGTGGTGGCTTGTGGGCAGGTCATCAAAAGACAAGCTGAGCCAAGCTGGCAGGTGGGACTTTGACCTCTACTTTCTCAACCAGTAATTTATGCTGTGTGGAAATGCTGGGAAAGAGAAAGACAAGATGAAGAGGGAATTAGTTGTCATTTTGACCAGGTACATCATGCTGCCTTCGCACACATGGTGGGTTGGCCCTGGCTGGAGGCCAGATGCCCACCAGAGCTGCTCTGATATTGCCATCCTCAACTGGACAGGAGGGAGAAGATATAATGAACCTCTCATGGGTTGAGATAAGGACAGGGAGACATCATTCAGTAATTACTGTCATGGGCAAAAAAGACTTAACACAGAATAAAACACATCTGATTAATTACCAAACAAAACAGAGTCAGATAATGAGAAATAAAACCAACTCTTAACACCCCTTCCCTTCCCCTCCCTTCTTTCTGGGCTCAGATTTATTCCCCATTTCCCTCCCTCTTCCCCCCGAGTGGCATAGGGCGAGGGGATGAGGGTTGAGGTCAGGCCATCATACTCTGTCTCTGCTGCTCCTTCCTCCTCAGGGGAGGATTCCTCACACTCTTTCCCTGCTCCAGAGTGGGGTGCCTTACACAGGAGAGTCTCCCACAAACTTCTGCAATGTCAGTCCTTTCCCACACCTCCTCAGGTGCTTCACCAGCTGCCCCACTGTGGGTCACTGTTATGGGGTGCTGACCTTAAGGACCAGACTGCTTCAGCCTGGTCCCCCATGGGGACATATGTCCCTCTGGAAAACCTGCTCCAGCCTGGGCCCTTTCATCCACTGGCTGCAGGTCATGCCAGGAGCTTGCTCCAGTGTGGGATCTTCCCATGGGGTCATAGTGATGTGCTCCAGCATGGGGTCCTCCACAGGCTGCAGGGGAATCCCTGCTCCATCATCATCCTCCACAGGCTGCAGGGGACAACCTGGTTTGCTGTGGTCTTCTCCAGGGGCTGCAAGGGAATCTCTCCTCTGGCACCTCTCTCACCTCTCCCCCTTCACTGACCTTGGTGTCTGCACAGTTTCTTACATCTTTTCATTCCCTTCCCTGGTGGCAATAAGTGTCTAGTAGTGTTTTTCCCCCTCTAAAATATGATTCACAGATGCACTACCACCTTGTTGATGGCCTCGTACTTGGTCAGCAGCAGGTCTGTCCTTGAGCCAGCTGGTGTTGGCTCTGTCAGACCTGGGAGAAGCTTCTAGGAGCTTCTCACAGAAGCCACCAAAACCTTGTCACACGAACCCAAAGCAGCCCATTTCCAAGTGTCATACTGACCCTCATATCAGGGTGGAGGTAGAAATGAACAATTTTGTAGCAGGCAGAAGTGAGCAGTTGCATGTGGTGCATATACAGGGCTTGAAGTAGAGGCTTGGAAAAACAGAGAAGCTCTTGAGCACCAAAACACTCCTGGGATTTCTAGATGCATCTATGTGCAACCCATGCAGGTAAGTTGCAAATTCCTCTTTAGAGACACTCTGACTTTCAGAGTTCAGCCAAAAGGCACATGGTTTGATCTGGCCTGTCTAGGGCAACACTGCTGCAGAATCCTGTATCTTGTCTGAGACATCCACTCCTGCACAGAGGGAATGCAGATATTCTACTTTCAGGACATGGAAAACCAGAAATATTTCTTTTGGGACCAGCAGAAAATATTCTGTTTGATCTGAAAGATATCATTTCCTGCAGGAGTGGTGGGATGGGAAGAATGTGCTGGTGGAGGGGAGGAGTGGGCTTGGTCGCCCATATTTGTTGACACACTTTACTTTCCACTCTAGATTGATTTTTAATTAAAAGCATCCTTTGAATGCAAAAAATGAGAAAAAAATCCATCATTCTGAAAATGTCAAGAATAAATACTTCTCTTTCAAAATGTCAGAAAAATCACTTATGCTGAGGCTCCGTTCCAAGGGAGCCATTTATATCTGTGTTGGAGCGGTAAGAGTTGCTGTTTCATTTTCCCTTTCAAGTGTCCAGTCCGAGTCCTGATGCAAGGAAAAAAGTTCTAGCAGCTACTTGCAGAATCCAGTCAGGACAACAGGAAGAGAAAAGGTGTATGTGATGTGTAGGACCTTGTTGCCCTCTCTCCTCCTGTGGGTGTGTATGTGATCTGCTGAACTCATCTCCATCTTGTTTTGACATAAATTACACTTTTCCCAGTGTTAACCAATTTGATGTCTTGGTTATCAGTACTTTTAGACCTTACCCTTATATTCTTTTCATGCTTTAACACACAGAGGTTAATTTGGATCGAATGTGTTATTTCTATTACAAATCATGAAGCCAGAAGGTATTTCACAGCTGCCTGGACCCAGCTTTTTCATTGTCTTGATGGTCCTTTTACACTTCACTCATCATCAAAGGGCAAAAACCTGTTTGCCAGCTTGGGAAGGGGTGTGACCCACTGCTGGTGATGCCAGTAGGTCTTCAGAGGAGTTTTACTATTTGATTCAAAGCAGCCTTTACCCTTTGTGTCAGTGTTTACCATGTGTCTCTAATAGATGATGACAGGCCACTTAAAGCACTTGGTCCTAGAGTAACTATTTGGACATTCCAGCAAGTTTTGCAGGACTGTCACCTGCCTGCTGTGTTCCCTTGCCACTTCTGTTTAGAGCTGCCCCCTATAGCCTGTGCTTTAGAGCTCAAAAAACACAAAGTGAGTCAAGGTAATCCCACTCTGATTCTCATTCCCTGCATTGACTGTGTAGGAAACACATGGAGAGGACTCTCAGATCTGATCTGAAATCACTGTGAAGGTATGAACACTACCCTGCTGTGCCTGACTTTGCAGTTTCCCTCAGCAGAAATTTAGGGACTTTTCTTGACATTAAGATTTGGGGACAATGGAGTTGGTGTCAGCAAAGAAAATAACAAAGCCACCATTGGTTCTGGAAAAGCAGTGAAGTCTTTTCAAGGGACCTTCCTATAGTTGTGTTATTTTAAATGGCTGCAGTATGTATTGCCTGGGCTCAACTCAGCAGCTGGTGTTCAGGGGCAGACAGAGTGGGTAGGCCTCACCTGAGTGGGTAGGCCTCATCTGCCTACAGCAGATGTTCAGGGTGCTTGAACACTGAGCAGAGACTGTTAGGGCAGACCATCTCTTGGGGTGCTATCTGTACCTGTGCTTGAGCCATTGGAATTTATGTTATAAATGCTTAGGACATCACAGATTGAATCTCTTTCACAGACAGCTTTGGCTGGAGACGCTGCATGATTAATATGCTGCAGTGTCTGCGTTCAGGGCAGCCCAAAAGGTTGCAGACTGATGAGCAAAGCCCGACTGGTTTCAGTGGTCCTGCAGAGCTACCAGGTAGTAAAGCAGCTAGGGCAACTCTGGGAGACTAGAAATGTGTTTTATTGGCGTAACAAGGTAAAACAGCTGAAGAAGACAGAAGCATATGAAATGAAGACCTGGATGGAGGGAATAACTACAGTCCTGGGCTCTGTGGGATCCTTGAATGCTTCTACCCAAAACATCTCAGGGAGCTAACTCTGAGGAGTTTTCTCAGAAACTGGCTAAAGACTGACCTGCCATCTGAACCAGGGTGAAACTGTGTTGTGGCTGTTCTGGGGGTGACACCCAAGCTGCCACCAAAGGCAAGAATTAATGATGCCTTCCTTTGCAAAGCACTGTTCATCTGATACACAAGGCTCCGTGAAAACCAGCATTATTCACAAAACTGATGCCCTGTTTAGCCACTCGCTGCCTCCAGCAGCAAATACTCATATTCCTTCCTGGTAGCACAGGCACCCTCCTACTTCTCTTTGCATGCAAATCTTGATATTCACGTTCTCACCAAGTCAACGTATCACGCTTGACTCTCAGAAAATAATGCCAGGAAGCTTATGGCATCCTTGGAGGATCATCCATTTCTATCTTGAGACTTGGCAACCAGAATTGAAGGACTTCTCAAATAGCTTCAATATAATGGGTATACTAGGGAAATATTTCTCATTTTGATAATAATAGCTACAGTTAAATATGTACCTTTAAATTGAGGCTGAAGGTTGTAAAATCACAAATCAGTCATTCTGGCTTTGATATGTGAAAGACTTCCTCTGTCATTTGAGTAAGTAGCCACATAGATGAAATGGCCTCTCAAGAGGTCCCAGCTGCAAGAAGTCCCAAGGAAAATGCTAGAAGTGGTCCCTTTCAACTCCTTCCATCTTGTATTATGCCATGATTCCATGATCTATTAAACAAGCTCTTACAGTTGTTATGGTTTAACCCAGCCAGCAGCTGAAACAACCACACAGCTTTTCACCCACCCATAGGATGGGGAGGGAGTTGGAAAGGAGAACTTGTGGGCTGAGATAAAGACAGTTTATAAGACAGAAAAGGGAAATGATGATGGTGATGATATAATAATTAATTATAACAATAGTAAGGTGAAGAACAAGTTGGCCAGAGAAGTTGTGGATGTCCCATTCCTGGCAGTGTTCAATGCCAGGTTGGATGGGGCTTTGGGCACCCTGGGCTGGTGGGGGGTGTCCCTGCCCATGGCAGGGGGGCACTGGGAGGGCTGTGAGGTCCCTCCAACACAAACCAGTCTGGGTTCAGCGTGATGACCTGCTGGAGGGCTGCAAGGCGATCTGCATACTGGAGCACATTGCTTGTGAAGCTGAAGGGCACATTTGTCTGGAGGAACACCAGGGAAGGTGGGCTCTAACTGCAGCCTTCAGCTGGGTGATGGGGCTACAGAGAAGAAGCCAGGGTGATCCCTGCCCTTGACAGAGGGCTGGAACTAGACAGCCTTTGAGGTCTCTTCCAAAATAATAATAGCAATAACAATAACAATATATAATAATACTAATACTATTAATACATACATAACAAGTGATACACAGCACAGTTTCTCACTAACTGAAGCCAATGCCCAGCACGTTCTTGAGCCACAATGCCTCCTGGCCCAGCTCCCAGTTATATACAGAGCATGACATCATATGGTATGGAATATTCCCAGTGTCCTGGCTGTGTTCCCTCACAGCTTCTTGGTTACCCCCACCTTCTCATTGGCAGGGCAGAGTGAGGAGAGTCCTTGACTGCTTGGCAACAACTACAAACATCCATGTGTTATCAGCACTGCTCTCATCCTAAATCCCAAGCACAGCCCTGTGCCAGCTGTGAACGAGCTCTGTCCCTGCCGAAACCAGGACAACACTTTGATTCTGTGGGCTAAATTAAAGACATTTTTCATGTGTTTCAAAGTCGCAAATTTTCAGCAGTCAAGTACTCATTCAAGTCAGCTCAATGAGTTCTTTCGGAGGGTATTAACATCAGTGAAACAGGAACACTGAGACCTTGCAAGGAATAAACAGAAGGAACCACAGAGTGAACATGAGTGCTTGGTTGAGAATGTGCTGGGTTTGTGTAAGTAGCACTCAGAATTGGTCTTACACAGCATTTTCCACCCAAATGAACCAGTAGCATCCAGCATTCCTGGAACTCTTTTTGCTCATCCTTGGAGCACTCTTGGAGGCAGCCCCATCTGTTGGACTAAGGTTGTGATACGATGCTTCAGACAAGACAGATAAACTTCATGTCACCATCAAAGATGCTGCCTCTCTCTTTGCAGAGAGACAAGTCTTTTCCTTCTGTGAGACAAGGCAAGAGCCCAACCTGCAGAAAATGGTTCAGTCTTTTGGATAGACTTGTAGACTTGCACCTCTGCCAGGTCAACTGGCTGCCTAGGGACAGGAAGAGCAGCAGTGCTGAGGGGAGGCAGCAGTATGGAGAGGGAATAGCACAGCTCCACCCAGGGCCACAATCTCTGTAGCCTTCAGGAGTGCCTGGAGTGATGCAGCTGTTGGAACAGCTTAAACATTTCCCAACATTACACAGTTAAGAGCATTTCCAGAGTCCCATGTCGAGGTAGGCTGCAGGGAGAGGAGGTCTCTCCTTCTCAAGGGAAGTTTGGAGGTGAATAACATCCTAAATCCCAAAACCCAGTGCTTCTCAGCCTCAGCCCATCCTTCAATCATTTTTTCCCACAAAGACTGCATTGCTGATTATTTCCTTCAGAAATGCTACACAACTAATAATAGGTATTGTCAGGAAAAGAAGAAACCTAATGAACCAAATATTGGCAGATGATGGGAACACAGTGAGCTTTGCTGCCCCAGATGTACTGCTGGTGTGAGAGAGGAGAGAACACCACAGTGGGACCACTGTCTGACCAGGATCCAAGTCACATTAGGAACTTTCTCAACTAGCACCAAAGCTGTTGCCACTTGTCAGAAGATGACAAGTGTGAAAATGCTGTTCTTACCATTAATTAATATGACTCCTAGTAGAATTGTCCCTGATGAATTGTCAATAATTACTGCACGCCATCATCCCTGACAATATGAGGGGTTCAATGCATCTTTTGCTGTGACTTTCCTTGTTTCATCAAGCAGCTAAACTTGACCTGAGGGCATGTGTGACAGTCTTCCAGAGCTTGCTGCTTAGTTCTGCTGCCTTTCAGCTGGCAGAGCACTCTGAGAGTAAGTGCCCATCAGCAGAAGGGCACAGAGTAGTGCATACATGCAGCCCAGGGCAGTATGGTCCGGGTTCACAAAATAAGCATCCTTACAACTTTGACCTGGCTTCCTCAACACTGGGATGAGGCTGGTCAGGACATGTACCACTATGGTAGCATGGTGGCTCACCATAGGAAGCCTGCTGAAGTGAAGGAAAAACACTTAGCATGAGCTGCACTGCTTAATTTACATGCCTACTTAGGTGGAAAGGCATAAATCCCTCACACAGGTCACAAGGTAGGCCCAAGGTCTCCACTCAGTTGACTTGCTCATCAGCTTCATGACTCAGTCTTGGCTTGCCTGTTACATCATTCTTATTACATTATTCTTGGCTTCAAAGGGTAGGCTTGATAATCCTGCCAAGCATGTAAGAAAATTCAGAAGTTACTCTGCCTCTTCCCCAGCAGCATCTTGTCACAGGTGCCATAAAACTGAAGTTGTTAGAAAGGAAGGATTCACAAGGTGAGAAAACCTGCTGGTGATACAGAGTAACTGCTGGTAATCCCAGGGAGGCATGCTGAGGAATACAGCCAGAACACATCACAACACAGAGTGACAGGTGATGAAAACAACAGTTGAATTTAATTGGCAGAGGATCCAGAAGTGACGATTCTGAGGACCTGCAATGGAGAGAAATTGTCTACTCGCATGTAGTTTGTGGGGGCAGATTTCTGCAAAAAGGAGCTTTATACTCAGCTATAGCTCAGAATCAAATTTGGGAATTGGTAGTAGAGGAATAAAGAACAAAATACAAAGGATGACATGAGTCACCACAGCGCTGTGACCCACCTTCAGTGCCAGATGGAGTTCTGGTACTCCTGTTTCAGATGGGCACAAGGTCTTTGAAAGGAAGGACACAAGATCAGATGAGGAACAGTTTTGCAGTGAGAGGAGACTAAACAGACAAGGAGTGATCAGGTTGGAAGAATGAACAGAAGACAACCAATACAGAGAAGACAACAGGGAAACAATTCCTTTCTTGTGACTCAAAGACCAGATGCCTTCCAGTAAAGTTACTTGGTGATGGACTTAACACCAGAGGCAGGGGAAATTTTGTCGATTTAGGTGTGAAAGTTACTGACCCAGAAAAAAAATGTTATATTTCAAGGAAAAAAATAATCCCTTGGAAGTAAATAAACTGTGTGGCATAACTTGGTCCCTTATTCAGGGTGTCCTCACAGCACTGGCTGCCAGAAGCTTGGAATGGATACGTGGGACAAGGTTACTCTCTTTGTGCCATGTTGCTTATACTGCTCCCCCAAGTAAACAATGCTTGCCTTTCCCAAAGAGAGTATTGGCTAGTGGTCTTTAATGCCACATTCATCTTCTCCTATGCAGCCTCTTGCTGCCTCTCTGGGCACTAAAATAAACCCTGGCTCCTTCCTGGGCTGGAAGAAAGGTTGTGTAGAAGCCAGACACCTGGCATGCACTTTGGGTGCTTCTGTGCATTCCAAGCAGCAGGGAGTCAGCACCTCTCTCGCCAAAGCAGATGGCATCCTTAACCTCCCAAGGCTGCTTGCCACCCTTAGGGTAAGATGGAAATACTAATCCTGCCCCTTGTGTGTTCAACCAACCCAGACCTCCAAAAAAGGGGTGATGGAGAAAGCTCTTTTGCTGGTGAAGGACCAGTGGCAGATCAGAGTGAGGAGCTGTGTGCCCGCACTTAGGGTGCTGCACAGACCTGCAAGCTGACACACCCAGACAAATAACAGCCGGTGGATAGACAAAGGATGCTCCCAGTAGGAGAAGCTGAAAATAAGCAGAATCTGGTTCATGCTTACTTTGTGGATTTCACGTCACTCTGGGTCATAAATCATGGCCCATCTCTGGCAAGAAAGAGAAAATGAATTCAGGTTAAATGTGATTCCAATTCATGGGGCTCTGAGGAAACCCCTGCATATGTTGCTGCCTGGAAAACAGGGGTTCCTTTCCTCCACAAGGAAGTTTCTCCTGCACTGCAAGCTAAGAACCAACTCCAAACTCCATATGGGCCCTCGACAATGCTTTGTTTTCCTTTTGACCATGTCTGTTCAGGACAGAGCTGATCAAGCCAAGACAGACAAGACATTTGCTGACTTTGCTGCCAAGTGAAAATAAATTGTCACCATTTTGTTCCAGTTCCAAAGCCTGTGAATTACAGAGACCTTGATTAGCACGAGCTCTTAGGGCACAGTGTCTCAAGGTGGGGTTTTGAGAAACACGTGATTGATCCCTGTGTCCCGCTGTGCTGTGTAAGGGAAGAGCGAGGGAGGTATTGGCTGAAGGCTGGGAACTGATAGGAAGGTGAAGATAACAGGGCAGGCTTGGCAAGTCACTGCAAGCTGTTCTAAAGACAAACTAGTAATAGAATCATAGAATAGTTTGGGTTGGAAGACACCTTAATGCCCATCTAGTTTCAACTCCCTGCCATGGGCAGGGACACACCCCCTTCCCAGCCCAGGGCGCCCAAATCCGCAGCCAACCTGGCCTTGAACCCTGCCAGGGATCCAGGGGCAGCCCCAGCTTCTCTGGGCAACCTGTGCCAGGGCTTCCCCACCCTTCACAGGAAGGATTTATTCCTTATATCTAGCCTAAATCTACCTTGTTTTAGTTTAAAGCTTGTCCTGTCTCTCCCTACCCTTGTAAATATTCGCACTCCAACTTTCCTGGATCCCCTTTAGAGACTGGCAGGCTGCAATAAGATCTCCCTGGAGCTTTTTCCAGGCCAGACAACCCCAACTCTCTCAGGCTTTCTCCATAGCATAAGTGATCCACCCTTCTGACCATCTTCATGGCCTCCTCTGGACTTGCTCCAACAGCTCCATGTTCTTCATCTCCTGGGGACTCCAGAGCTGGATGCAGTTCTCCAGGTGGAGTGCCATGAGGGTAAATGGGCAGAATCCCCTCCCTCAACCTGCTGGTCATGCTGCTTTGGATACAGCCCAGGACACAGTTGGGTCTCCAGGCTGCAAGTGCACATTGCCAGCTCATGTGGACTTTCTTGCCCACCAGCACCTCCAAGTCCTTCTCATTGCTGCTCTCAATCCATTCTCCTCCCAGCCTGTGGTTGTTCGGGGGATTGTGCCAACCCATGTGCAGGACCTTGCACTTGGCCTTGTTGAACCTCATGAGGCTCACCCAGTCCCACCTCTCCAGCCTGTCCAGGTCCCTCTGGTTGGCATTGCTTCCCTCCAGCATGCCGGCCACACCACACAGCTTGGTGTCCTCAGCAAAGTATCTCTCAGCTTGTCAGAATGCATTATCTTCTTCCTCTCTGGCAGCAGAACAAGTACTTACATCATACAAAATGAACAAGCAGCATCACAGAGGGTGCATTAGGAGCAGATACTGGAGGGGTTTAATTCATCTGACAGCATTGCCAACACAGGCTCTTACCCTTTTTTTATGGAGCCAAAACTTCTTGCTGAAACACTAGGCACTTCTCTTAAAATCCATCTTGCTGCCAATCTGTAAGCAAACAGGATTCAATAAACCTATATCTGATTCCTCCACATACAGGAATGGACCAGTCTCTTCCTACCACAGGAAATGAAAGAGAACATTTTGCAATAGGAAGATGAAGATCAGCCCATGAGCGAGATCAAAGACACGATGAAACCATGAATGTCCTGTGCAGCAGTGCCAGGGGGAAGAACAATGTTGTGCAGCAGTTAGGAAACAGCAACCACTGTTTAGTTCCTCCTGTGTTTCAAAAAAGCCATCACAGGTCTGGCAATAATGGTGCCCCAAAAAGTGAGAGAGCAGAAGCTGGATCATGGATCTCCTTGGGAGTATGTCAGATGAGTAAGCAGAGAAAGGATGAGCTACCTTACCTAAAGGACAAGGATGACTCAAAACTCATAGGTTTAAGCTCAAAGCGTACGTGTTTGTAGCTTATAAATAGATCTACACAATAAATCAAATGTGCCCTGCAACAAGATCAGTGAACTCACAGAACTACCTCACCACAGGTTAGACAGGAATAAACATCAGAGCTGGATCAAGGGTCAGATGAAGAGGAGGGTGTGACACTGTCATGTGTGAGCTCTGGCAATGAATGATCCTAGAGATCCCTTTCAACATCACTTCTTTTGACAAGAAGTATGACAGACCAAATTTGAAAACCACCCCCAAATTTCCATCCCAACCCCACCACTGACAGTCACTGCTTTGGGAATTTATTTTGGGCCCTATTTTGTCTGTACCATTCTTCATACCAAACCCAGCCCAGTGAATAACCCTTGACAAATGTGCCTGGGGGAATGTGAAGAATCGGTATCTTTTAATGACTACAAGTGGGAAACAGCTTCAAGTACATTTGTGTTTGGACACTCCAAACAAAGTCTGGGTTTCATTCTGTCCAGTCAGGCTTTCCCTTTCTGCAACTCGTGTCCATTGCTTTGGCTGCTATTCAGCCAGAGTGGGCAGGGTGTGAGACCACTACATGGTGAGGCACGGAGCTGTAGGAGGCTCGAGTAGATCAGAGAAGATGGACCTCCTCAGAGCCACCATGATACAAAACTTTTCCTGACTGAACTTCCTGGCTCTCCCCCAGGGTGTGGGTTGACAGAGCTCTCCCAGGAACAGATTAGGAGAGTTTACTGCCAAAAAAATTATTTTTCTTATAGTGCTGGAAATTGCAGTAGAATATATTCAAACTCCAGAGAACCACTTGGAATAAATAGGATTGTGCAAGGTATACAGAGCACAGAACATTTCAGAAAAGGATCACATGAGGTATATCCAGCTTGGAAGTGGGAGAAGAAAAATAAAGTTGTTAGTGCAGGTAACTTGAATTTTCCAGCAAAATGATGTTGACAGCTCAGATTTGGAAACTGAGATTGAAAGCTTGAGTATGGGTAAGAAAAGCCTGCACTATTGGCTGTTCTTGGATTCTAGTCTTCCTTACTAACTCTGAACAAAAGGTTTAGGCCGACATGCCAAACTCAGATACCCAGGGTAAAAACTCAAAGTAACTACGTGTAAGTATTCAGACATATGACTGGATTTCCTACAGTGTGGAGCAGCCATAATTCCAGACCATCCATGGAAATTGAGCTTGCTAAATCCTATTGAGATCTTCTTGGCATTCCAAAGGAACTGTCCTTCAACCTTTATGAAATGCAGTGAGATCCTTGGTTGCACCACTCTCTAGGGCTCTTGACTTTTTCTATGAGAGTCCTAAAGCATCCAGAACAAAGGGTCCAAAGGAATTTGGAAATTACTTTTCTTTCCTCATGGTAGTTCATCTGATTCAGGGTGCATTTTTAGTGCTAAGTTAGTGCAAAATGTCATGGTCTTGACAGGATCCACAAATGAGACCTTTCTCCCATCCCATCTTTTGGTTTTGCATGGAAAGGTTCCGGTGGAGGAGGGGGCTGCAGAGATGGCTTCTGGGAGAAGCACCTAGAACCTTCCCCCAGGCCCCACAGAGCAAACACCAGTTGGCTCAAGGCCAGACCTAGCGCTGACCAAGGCCAAGCCCATCAGCGATGGTCACAGTGCCTCTGGGAATCATATTTAAAAGAGAGACAAAAATGCAAGTGCTCACTTTTTGCCCCCAGAGAAGGGAGTAAGAAGATGTAAGCAGCTCTGCACACACCATGCTCAGTGCAGAAGGAGGGGACAAGGAGGTGCAGGGTAGCATCCTAAATTAGAGAGTTTTCCTCCCTTTATTGAATCTGTTCTGCCCATGATGCTGATTGCAGAATGATCTCTCCCTGTCCTTATCTCCACTCCTGAGCCTCTCAATAGATATTTTTCTCCCCTGTCCAGCTGAAAAGGGCAGTGACAGAGTGACTTAGGTGGGCATCTGTCTTCTAGTCAGGGTCAAACCACCCCACATCTCTGGGACATAATCTGCCAGTTTTTGACTTAAAAAATAAAGTCTGCTGTCGTGGTTTCACCCCGGCTGTGGGCTGAGATCCACGCAGCTGCCTGCTCCTTAAAGTAAAAGAGCAGGGGAAGAGGGAAAAAGGGGGAAACAAGGGAAGGGAAAAGGAAGGGGAAATAACTCCAAACCCAAGAAACTAAGAGGCCCGTGGGTTGGGATAAGGAGAGTTTACTAAGAGAACAGAAAGATCAAATATCTAATAGGACTTTAGAGCAAAAGAAGATGAAACTCTTGATCCCCAATGCAGTTTCTCCCCGACCCACACAACTCAGGTACCACCCAGAGCTGTCCCGGAACCGACCGTCCCCCCAAGCAGCACGCGTCCCGAGAGGAAGCACGCGTCCCCAAAACCGCCCCTCTTCTTCCTCCCCTCAGCCCCCCGTTTTTCCTAGGCAGGACGTAATTGGCATGGAATACTCTCTTTGGCCCCTCTGGGTCACCTGTCCTGGCTTTGCCCCTCCTTTCTCAAGAATAGATAAATAGAAGAAGCTGAGAAAGTCCTTGACTGTCTGACTGCAACTAAGAACATCAGGGTGTTCTCAGCACTGTTTTCATTTTAACTCCCAAACACAGCATCCCATCAGCTGCTACAAATGAAATTAACTCTATCCTGACTGAAACCAGGACATCTGCAACATCCACCATGTATGGTCCATGCCTCCCCCCATCCCTGTTCCCACAAAGGCTGTCCTGTACTCTGAGAATGCAGCAGGTCAGATTTAGAGAGAATAAACACGCTAAAGTGCAAGTGGGTAAAACCTGGCATAGGGGGTTTATGCCCACAATCCTGGCCCTGCCGATGCTACAGCTCAAGTGTGAAGCAGAAGGCAGTGGCATAGAGCCCAGCTGGGACATTGACAATCTCACACAAGCTATTTGTTGTGGTTTTGTATGGCAAGGTTTTGGTAGCTGGGGACAGGGCTGCAGGGGTGGCTTCTGTGAGAGGCTGCTAGAAGCTTCCCCCAGGTCTGACAGAGCCAACACCAGCTGGCTCAAGGACAGACCCACCACTGACCAAGGCCGAGCCCATCAGCCATGGTGTCAGTGCCTCTGGGGAACATATTTAAGAAGGGAAAAAAACACAAATGGACACTTTGCTGCTGCCAGAGAAAGGAATGAGATATGAGAAACTCTGCAGACACCAAGGTTGGTGAAGCAGCGGGGCGGGGGTGGAATTTGTTGTTAAGATTTGGTTTTATTTCTTAGTATCCTACTCTGTTTTCATTGCATACTTTCTTGGGGGTGGTGGTAATAAATTAGATGCATTTTACTCTGTGTTGAGTCTGTTTTGTCCATGACACCAATCACTGAATTACCATGCCCTTACCTCCAGCCGTAAGCCTCCTGCTATATCTTTCCTCCCCAGTCCAGCTGCGGACAGCCATGAAAGGTGGCTTTGCAGGGCATCTGGCCTCCAGCCAGGGTTAAACCACCACACTATTCAAACCAAATCCACTTTCTTTTGACTACTGACTCTTCCAGAAAGAAAAAGAACACATACCATGTGTTCACCATGTGCTCACCATGGTGTGACCAAAGCAGCCATCCCGAGAATAGACCTTCATGTTTGAGAAACTGTCATTGAACTCTGCTAAACTGGGCCAGGCAGGGAAGCTCTGTGAGGCTGTGGCTCTGTGTGTCTAAAGTAGAGCATTTTGTGTTCAGTGTCCTGTACCTCCTGCAACATCCTGATGTCATCCATGGGCACAGAACTTCCCAGACAGACATCTGATTTATGAAGAGGATTTATAGCAAAGCTCAGCTTTATGCTGGCATCAAAAAGACAGTCTACCTCTCTTCCATGGGAAAGTGACAGGGTTTTATCTCCCTCCCCAAAAAGTACTTCCTGAATACATTCACAGAAGGATGCCCTGCAAGAACACCCTGATTGATCGATAGCTGGCCAACAAGCTCTGGAGCTCAGAAACATTTCTGTAAGCAGAAGATAAATGGAAAAGTACTGTTTGAAAGAGGAATGGTAAACACTATGGAAATAATTTCTGCTAGAAGATGAGGAGTGCTCTGTCTTTTCTGAGGTGGAAAAAATTGACATCATCTCATGAAGAAATGGAGACCTCAGCCTCTCATGGAGACCTGGACTATGAAGCATTTGTAGGAACTCAGCTCATCACTGATTTTTAATTACATACAAATACTCCAAAAGCAAACACTTTATTTCAGGCCAAGTGGGATATTTTTTTGACTGTCCAAAGAGTCTGTTTCACTATTCCACATTTTTATCATCATTTTAGATTAACTTCTTTCCTGAAATCTGGTCTGTCACTCTGCCACCCCAATACTTCCAGCTTTGCCAAAGGAAACATAAACAGACTAAAGCATAAATCTGTTAAACACTAATTTCAATGTAGTGATAAAAAAATCTGTATTTTAAATAATTTGAAACACCAAGCAGCATTCCCAACACAGAGCATGTCCCTGCATTGTTTTTCCTGGCAGCAGAGGCATCTTAAGGAACACTGTCCTCATTTAGACATTTAGGACCTGTTTTTTGCTTGCTTTGGGAGTTCCAGTGAACCCAGTTAACTTCTAGAGACGCACTGATGGAAAGCATTTTGAGAAAGACAGGGACAGAAAACTGGAGCCCTCAAATGGAGCCAAACAGCCTAACTGACTGCAAGGCTCATTCATTGAATACTAAAAACAGTGTCGTAAGTACAAGGAGTCCAAACTGCTTCACACAGGTGGGCGAGTCTCATGATGTGCTGTGAAGAGAGCTAATCGCTTGTTCTGCCTTCTGAGAAAACAGAGGCATTTGGAGCCAACTCCAGAGCATACTGCAGCGCTGGTGCCAGGAGACATTTTAGATGAGTCAAGGCTCCCTTCTGGCTCTCTGGTCACTGCTGTGAGGCTGTCAGGAATATGGTCTGGGTGGCTCTGGAGATGCCACAGATGGTGACTTGTTCTTTCTGCCCCATTCCTTTGGTTAAGATAACTAGGAGGTCATCTTCCACTGGAAAACTCCCTAACTATAAACATGTTATCTAAACGTGCCAGCTCAACCACATATTAGTGCATACTTTCACAGAGCCTCCATCCCATGTGAAGATGCTGCTTCTCCTAAATAACCCCTGGCCTTTGTCTTGGGCTTTGCCACCCCATTAACAACAGAAGTAACCCCCAGCACAGCATCATGCCAGACATGAGCTGACCTAATATGCAGCCCAAGGGGACACAAAGACACATCCAGGGGATCACTAATGTTGAAGGACAATGATGATCTTGCAGGCACTGATGGAGGTCAGGGGTCTGGGTTGATGTGGGGTTCTTATTGTCTGCTGAGTTGTGGTAAAGGGTGTTAGGGGCTAAGGATGGAAAAGGGGCTAAGGACCCCATGCCAGGTGGGGGAAGTTTTAAGCCTCAGTGCATGTAGGCAGGGTGTGCTTGGAGTCTCCCCACTGCTCCGAGGCAACAGCCTGAGGCGTGGCATGGAGGGACACCCTATGGCAGGTGAGGTCTGTACAGAAACCAGACTCTTGAGTGTGGACATAGGAGGAAGAAGAGAAATGGTGCTAGGAAAGAGGGGAGAGACCTCAGGGACATCTGATGGCCAAGGTTTTCCAGGTGTATGAAAAGGATAAAGACAATTGCTCAGGTGCCTCTTCTCCACCGTCCCTTGGGCAGAAACCTTTGCCCAAAGGGGACTAGCAAGGAAAAAGGGCAGTGGCCCATGTCTTCCTCTGGACATTGGTGGTGGACACTCTAGTCATAGCTGGCAGCCTCAGCCCTCAGAGAAGCAGGCAGGAGGAATTTTCATGCAGAAATCCCCAAAAATGCCATTTCATTTCTCAGTAAGTTCAAGAGAAAGCCCAGAATAAGGGCATCTCTCTTTGCTCTTCTCATAGCAGGTACCATCTGCTGCTCATTTGCTGACATCTGCATTTGGTAGAGAAAGCATCTCAGGGAAATTAACCTTTGGCTGAACCCAGCACATCCTTCACTAAAACCCTTGTTATAAAATTAATCATGAAGCTGGGAAGGGTGGGGATTTGCAGAGGAAACTCAGAGTGGGCAAGGAACTCACACACAGAGATTCAGTGAAGGTAGAAGTGAAGGTAATAGGCTGGAGGTGCATGGCTAGCCCAGCCTTTCAGTGGTCAGTGTGGGGAGCTGTGCCCTTTGCTATGCTCCTCTGAAACACTTCCCTTGCAGTGCCTGCCAGTGGACAGACTATGGAGGGGCTTTTCTTGGTGGGACCTGCCTAAGGTGTGAATGGGAATGCTTGGAAAAGAGGAATCCAAGATGACTTGGAATTGGCCATCTAGGAAGAGGTACTGCCTGGAAGCCAAGGGGGACTGTCAGGAAATTCTGGACTCTGATGGCCTTTACCTCAGCTAGTTACGTTTAGCCATGGCCTTTCCCACAGACTAGGTGCATTTGAGAAATGTCTCCCACCTAAATGTGACTATCTGAAAAACAAGTCAAACCCCACCTTGAAAAGTCACTCAGCTCTGAATGGGCACATGATGGGAAAGGCTGCAGGAGAGGAATGGAGTGAAGGTTCCCTGCATGGCCAGGTGAGCCGGGTTGCTCTCTCTTCTGTTGCCCTTAGCACACACATTCTGACCATCTGATAGCACCTTCCTGTGGTCATTCCATCGCATCCTTTACCAGCACACACTGCAGTGCAGAGGATGTCTGGCCTTCAGAGAATATTGAAGGTCCCTCCTAACTGCTGTTTCTGTTAAAGTCAGCAGGGCTGCACTATTTAAAGCCAGTACTGATCATAGAGTCACAGAATCTCCTGAGCTGGCAGGAACCCATCAGGACCATCGAGTCCCACTCCTGGCTCCACACAGGCCCAGCCCAGGCAGAGCTGGCACTGAGCACATTGTCCAGATGCTTCGTGCCCTCAGCCCAGCTCGGGGCTGTGACCCCTTCCCTGGGGAGCCTGTGCCAGTGCCCGACCCCCCTCTCAGTACAGAACCTCTTCCTGACACCCAGCCTGACCCTCCCCTGGCAGCTTCATGCTGCTCCCTGGGGTTCTGTCCCTGCTCCCCAAAGAGAGGAGAGAGATCAGCACTGCCCCTTCAATCCCCTCATCAGGAAGCCACAGACCCCATGAGGTCTCCCCTCAGCCTCCTCTTCTCCAGGCTGGACAAACCCAGGGCCTTCAGCCTCTCCTCATAAACCTCCCCCTCCAGACCCTTGCCCATCCTTGTTCCCCTCCTCTGGACACTCTCCAATAGTTTTGTGTCCCTCTTGTCCTGTGCTGCCCAAACCTGCCCCCAGTGCTCGAGGTGAGGCTGCCCCAGCACAGGGCAGAGCAGGACAATCCCCTCCCTGGCCTGGCCGTGCTGTGCTGGATGCCCCCCAGGATGGGCTTGGCCTCCTGGCTGCCTGGGCACGCTGCTGGCTCATGGGTAACTTGCTGTCAACCAAGACCCCCAAATCCCTCTCAGCACAGCCGGCCTCCAGCACCTGATCCCCCAGGCTGGATGTGCAGCCAGGGCTGCCCCTTCCCAGGGGCAGAATTTGGCACTTGCCCTTGTTAAACTCCATGCAGTTGGTGATTGCCCAGCTCTCTGATCTGTCCAGGTCTCTCTTCCAGCCAGTTGCCCACCTATTGCATTATGACTTTATCTAGTTGTATGCTGGACACTTGAATACTGTGAGACATGGTTTCAACAGCCTCACTGAAATCCCAAATATAAAATCAACTGGTTTCCCTTGGTGAACCACCTGGGTGACCTTGTCATAAAAGGAGATCCCATTGGATAAACAGGACCTTCTTCTGGGCCCATGTTGGCTGTGACCAATGACTGTGTTGTCCTTTAGGTGTTTTTCAGTAACTCCCAGCATGATTTTCTCCATCATTTTACCAGGCAGTGAGGTGAGACTGACAGGCCTGTAATTACTGGGGTCTTCTTTCTTACTCTGCTTGAAAATTTGGACATTTGCCAGATTCCAGTCAACTGGGACTTCTCCAGATTCCCAAGAGCATTGTAAGATGACATCAGCCAGCTCCCTGAGTACCCTGGGGTGAACACCATTGGGGCTCATGGACTTAGATGGATCCAGGTGAAGCAGCAAATCACCCACAAGCTCAGGCTTCACTAGGAGTTTAGCATTACCTAAGTCATGGTCCTCCAACTTGGGGCATCAGGAGTCCCAGAAGTGTTGAAAACAGAGCCAAAGGCGGTGTTAAATGTCTCTGCTTTGTCTGTGTCCCTGTTAGTGAGGTGACTGTTCTCATTGAGTAACAGACCAATGTTCTCTCTGGTTGGTCTTTTGTTGTTAATGTATTTGAGAAACCCCTTTTACTGTCTGCCAGTGTTGTCCAGCCTCAGCTTTAACTGGAAACATGATTTTTTTCCCTACAAAGTGTCCCTGTAGTCCTCCCATGTTGCCTGACCTTGCTTCTGTTGGAGGTACACTTTCTTTTTCCACCTAAGCTCTAGAAGAAGGTCCCTGTTCAGCCAGTCCAACCTCCTGCCCCACCTGCTTGATTTCTGATGTTTTGGAATTGCCTGTTCCTGTGCTTTTAGAAGGTGGTACTTAAAAAGTGACCAGCATTGATGGACCCCGATGCCTTCAAAAGCAGTTTCACAGTGCACCTTTCCAACTAGTTCCATGACCAGCCCAAAATCTGCTCTCCCCATATCTAGTCCTCATCTCACCAAAGAACCATTGCAAACTCTCTCATCCACCCCAAACTGAGCACTAGATGACACCCTTGTCTAGCCTTTTCCAGTCTTGCAGTGAGTACAACTCCACAAGTCCCATTTGGAGGCAGAACTACTCAGGAGGTTCATAGGGCTGGGTGGATGGTCACTGCAGCCTCATCTTTGAGTGGTGCATCTCACAGAGTTTCAACTCTGTCCCCAGATAATTAAAAAAAGAAAGTGAGTGTGAAAAGTCATCTTAGTCCAGCTAAAGACTTCTGATCCCTGCCAAACTGAATCATGCTATACTCGTTCCTATGTCTTGATTTTACTCTTGCAGTTATCACTTGCCTTCATGACAGAATGGAATGACTGATGTTATACATATCAAAATTATTTTGTATTGAATAAAAAAACAGTCATATACCTGGATTTCCCTTGCTTGAAGCATTTGGACCTCATAATAGAGAAAGATTTAGGCTGGCAGGGATCTCTGGAGGTCATCCTGTACAACCTTCTGCTCCGAGCAAGGCTAACTTCAACACTAGAGCAGCTCTAGCAGGGTTTTCCCCAGTCAAATTTTGGAAATCTTTGAGGAGAGAGACTCTATGAGCTCTGGACACCTCCTCCAGTGGCTGGTATCCTCTTGGTTAACAATTTGGGTTTTTCTGATGTGCAGCCAGTTTCCCTCATTGCAATCTGTGTGAACTGCCTCTTGTCCTTTTGTTATGCACCTGCAAATCTGTCTCCATCCTCATTATGGCCCTCCTTTCAGGTAGTTGAAGACAGAAGTTTTATTGTTCCAAACACCACCTCTTTACAGTTTCTTCAGCTCCTTTTTGTCCACCATGCACCTCCATTCCCGATCATCTTACTGGCCTCAAATAGCTTCTCCAGTTTGCCAGACCTCCCTTACTCTGGGACCCCCAAGGTGGGCGCAATGCTGATATGCTCAGAGGTGATAAACCAAGGGATGAATCACCTCCCTAGACTGCTGGCTGATTTCTTGCTAATAGAGCTCAGTATGTGGCTGGCCATTGTCACCACGTGGGTGCATTTCTGACTCCTGCTGAACTTCTTGTCCACCAGGTCTTTTTAGGAAGCTGCTTCCCAGGTAGTTGTCCTTCACATACACTGTTTGTATGGGGTTATTCCAGCTCAGAGGCAGGAGCAGCTATTGGCCTGAGTTGAACTTGTTAAGATCTCTGTTGACTCGTTCCTACAGCTCACTGAGGTATCTCTACAAGGGGAGCTGTCTGCAGGACTGACTGCACCATTTTTTAAACATTCCTGAGCTCCTGGCACAGCTTCTCTGATTTAAGTCCACATTAACACTGGAGCTGATACTAGAGAGCAACAAGATTTGTTTGACCAACCCATCTCATGCCCAAGTGATGATACAGATGGTCATTGCCTCCAGAAACAGTGGAGTCAGTTATCTGCTGTGATGAATAAGGTCATGTCTGTGGGGTGGCTACAAGAATTGATGCAACTGCACAAACACAGCAGGGCTCACTGCAGCAAGGACTTATTTCCTGGCTGTGTGACAGTACAGGATGGGATATTGGCAATATCTTTCTGACCAGGCTCTCCCAGAGTGACAGCGGATGGACTAGAGACAATCAGCCCTTGAGGCATGTCTGGGAACAGTATAAAACAGTATCCAAAGAGGACAGAGTCTTCACCAAAAACTCAGAATGGACAAGTGGTCCCCAGAGGCAGGACTGCACTTGCTGAAGGTAGGAAGGTACTTGCTGGGTCAGAGCAAAGGCCCATCTCACCAGGGTACCTGCCAGTGGAGACCTGCCAGTGCCATCAGGAAGGTGGGTGTCCCAGAGGTCTGCCTCTTGTGTTTCAGAAATGACGGACCTGGAAAATCATCACAGCTGTATTGCATCAACCGTGGCAGTGAGGATGGGGTTCTGCAGGAGGTGCTGGAGCACAGATGTGGCACTGGAGGGTGCAGGGCTGTACTGGGCTGCTAGGTCTGCACAGGTGATCCCCAGACACCAGGGCCAGGAGGATGCTGTCAATCAGAATGACACTGCATGTGGAGATGCCACCTCCATATGCTGCGGGGGCACCCACACCACATCAGAGCATGCCATGTGGAGCTGGCCACAGCCCCAGCGCAGATCAGCGACACATCTTTTCCCTGGTCAGGGCTGGCCAGGGAGCATTTGGTAAGTGGAAAGGTGCAGAGAGTGTGTGCTTTGGCAAGAAATTCTGGGAGGCTGGTGACATGCCTGACATGGGCACAGGAGGGTGCCCGAGCCAATGTGGAGTACCAAGACTGGGTGTGGGAAGCTCAATGGGCAAACCAGCAAAAAACATACTGAAGCCCTTAGCTTCTAGGGAGCTCTCCCTTCTCCCAGCACCCGTCTCTGCTGTCCCCATTCCCCGTGCATAAATATTGTCCCTCCCAGTCTATGAAAAATGGGTGCCCCAGATCATGGTCTCAGCAGCAGGCATCCGCTCTCCTCAAAAGCCACTGGCCTGCAGGGAAGTGGCACTAGGGGGACACCCCTCCACACACTCCCCATATCCTGGTTCAGGCAAGGCCTTCACTTTAAACCTAGGTTTTGCTGGTTTTCAGAGACTTGGTAGTTGTGTGGTAAGACAGGACTAGCCTGGAGATCAACCTGGGAAACTGGATGCAGAGATGCTGTTGAACTCCCTGTCCTTCCCTGATGGGAAGTCATTTCCCTCCGTTTCAGAGAGGATTTATAGGCCAAAATTAAAGCCATCAGCAACTCAGTGTGGAAGCCCCTCAGCCGGGTTGTGTAGTACCATGTCATCAGTAGGAAGTGTGAGTGTTTAATGGCATCGGGCCAGTCTGGGGGAAACTCAGTGACCTGTTACTGTGCTATAAATAGTGATAAGCCTGTGCCTTGCCATATAAATTTCTCTTTAATATCTTGAAATACTTCACAGTTGTTAATGAAATGAAGAGGAGAAGAACCACATTTGTATTCTTTCTATTTCTAAAGATGACATGAAAGGATTTAAAAAACTCAATACTTCTGCTTGTTCTCTCATTAGAAGCTCTGCCCTGGGTGTGCAGATGTTCCTGGAAGATGCTGTGCTCAGTTGGAGAGCTGGTAAGACTGCAGTAAGAGAGATTTCACGCAGATAAATCACACCAACACCCTTCCGGGGTATTTTTTGTCTAAGTGTAATGATTTGGATCTTGTTTTAAATAAGAAGAATTTTCTTAAGGCTTATGCCATTACTGCTTCTGCATTGCTGCTTCTATCCATTGGTACTAGAAATCTGTACCTAATTTTGTACGCCCTGTGACTTCCCTGAGCAGTCAGAGACCAGGCTAATGGGTACTCTGCAATAATGGCCCTTTGAAGCCCTCCTTTCATAAAGCACTGTGGTTACTGCCCACAGGCCTTCCTTTGTCCATCTGAGTGTGATCTAAGGGGAACAAAAGCTCCTAAATCTAGGAAAACCATCAGTAGATGTTCCCTACACTGGCTACATCTGAGACTGGAGACCTTTATCATGGCGTGAGCCCCCCGTTCAACCCAAAGGTTCCCACCCTGGGGGAAGAACCAAAGGAGTTTAAAATACATTTTTCATACTCAGCTGTATTCTGTTCTTGGTTTTACTGGCTGGCTGAATGATGTAAAGTGTCTGTGCTTCAACATGTCAAAATCAGTATTTGGATGGGCTTGAGATGCCCTGTGGTGGCAGAGATGATGCAACAGCCTGGTGGGTAGCGTGATGCTGCTGCACACCTCCCAGCCTGCTGTCTGAGCTGTCACTGCACAACCGACCCCATGGCACAGGCATCTCTGCAGGACCAGGGAGATAAGCTTGGATATGGTGTTGGTCCTCTCCAGCACCAATGGCAGGAGCAGGTCAGAAGGGAGGTGTCTCCTTCTTGCTTGGTTCATGACTGTGAAGTCAGAAGAGCCTGGTGCTGGAGAGTTTGTGCTGGAGACCTGGGGGCATCCCACCTCATCTCAGGCAGTAAGAGGAGAGGTGCCAGGGTAGATGCAGCCCAGGGTGAAGAACAGACAGAACAAGTCAGCCTGCAGCAAGGAGGAAACCCTCCTGCAATGCTCTGGCCCTCACTGTCCCTCCACCTCATTACTGTCCCAGCCAGAGGCTCTGAGAATCCCTGGACAGGCTCAATATTCCAGAGGGTTCACATGGACAACAGTCTCCAGCTACTCTTACCCATCTTCAATTCTTGTGCTCAGCTCCCATGATCTCCAGAGACCTGCAGGGACTTGTGCCCTGTCAGATAACCACCCACTGCCCTCAGCTCAGGTCCTGCATTTAACCTTTGTCCTCAGACTCTTTTTTTGCTACCCAATTTCCCTGCCCCAGACCCCCATCCCTTGGCCTCCCTGTTCTTGCATCCCTACTCCATCATTTCTCTGGCAGGATTCTTTGGGGTTTTTTTTTGTCACGATGCCAATCTAGTCCCTGTGCCTTGGACACAGCCTGAATTCCCTCCAGCTGGCTGTGCAGGGCTCATGTGAGCCACAGACTGGCCCGTCATGCAGCTCCAGTGACTCACCCAGCATGCCTATGCAACTGGCTCTGCATGAAGACTGTTTTCAGTCTGCAAACGGTCCTTCAGAAGCACCTGCTAGAACTGATCTGTGTTGGTTCAGTTCTAGCAGGGTTAGAACCCCAGTTCTAATCAGGGTTGGACCCCATGATCTCTTGAGGTCCCTTCCAACCCCTACGATTCTGTGATCCTGTGTGTGCCTTTGACATTTGCCACTGTGCACACACCTACTGTAACCTCCCTGCAGTAGCTCAGGTCTCCTCACCCTTCCTGTTCCTTCTGCAGGGCTGTGGGGCTGAGTTGAGTTAGCACAGCCGTGCCATCTGACATGACCACACAGGGATGTGTGCTCCTTCTGTCTTCTGCTAATGGAAGGGGCATCCCTGTCTCTAGAGCTCAGCCAGGAACCTGGCTCCATGGCTGGAGTTCAGGGCTGAACCTTGTGAGAGAGGGGCTGGTGCAGCAGCATCATGAGATTTCTGCCACCTCCTAGGTGCTAGAGGCATGAATTATATGCCAAAGAATCTTCTGTAACAACGAGTCAGAGTGTGGCAGAAGCCAAGTAACCCCCTGCTCACAGACTTGGTAAACTATAGATTTTATGGAGTTAATAAATTCACCAGATGCTTCTTTCTGGACCAGTGCTGCTGTCTCACCTCCAGACAGTAACACAAATTCACATTTCAGCCCGTGGTGCTGTTCCCTGGCTAAAGGCGGTGCCATCCCATATTCACAGCCTTATAATGCTTTTAGGTGTCTTTCCTGGCTCCCAGGGCAGGTTTGGGTTTTTTTTTTTTTGACAGAAGAATTTCTTATGTTTGGGCTGTGGGTTTGGGCATTTCATCCAACAATGGCAGCCACAAAAGTGACAGCTGAGAAACAAGAAAGTTTGAGTTAAACTTCACTTAGGAATCATTGCTGTGAGAGTAGCACCACTAATTGGTGTTGTAGGTAGTTACTATCTCTTGTTAAGAGAACATGGATACATTAGTGGCCTCATGAGCAGCACAGCCGGGCAGGGCACTATGCAGCCTGCCCTGAACAGTAGGGGACAGGGCTGATGCAGTTCCAGGAGGGTGGTGGGTGCCACTACTGGGTGCTAGGACTCCCTGGGTCCCACAGTGCTGGCCAGGGATTGGTGTGGTCCTGAGTTCCCTTTTTAGTTAGTTTTCAGGAAAAAAAAAGATGTGTGTCATTTCAATACACCTTAAGGTGATTCCTTTGAGTCCCACCCAAACCTGCCTGGACTGAGCTGCATTACCAGAGGAGCAGCACCCACCAGGGAACTTCCTACACATACACACACACACACCAGCTTCATGCAGCTCCTCACCCTCTGTCTGCAGGGTCTGACCCTCCAGCTCTGCCTCAGGCACCATCCTGCTAGATCCTCACGCTGTGCTGCTCTCTGCAGTGTTGTCTTGTTTTGTCAGTCACTGAAGAGAGAGTTCAAGGGTTCTCCATGCTGCAGCCTGCTCTAGCATCTGAGACCAACCATCCCCATCTCTGCTGCCCACACTCAGGTCTCTTTGCTCCTTACAGGGGAACACCCAGCACATTCCCCCTCCAGGACCAGACTGTGAGATGTAGTCACCTTTTCTTTCCCCTTTTTACCAGGGTTTTTGGTTTATATATATATATATATATATATATATATAATCTCCTCTGTCTTTACTACTCAAACCTTATTCTTTGTTGCCCGAGTTAGGGATTCATTCCACCCCCTTCCCCTGCTGCACCCTGGGGTCCCACCCATGGCAGACAGTCCTCCACCAACTTCTCCAACCTGAGTCCTTTCCCAAGGGGCTTCAGCTCTTCCCCAGCTGCCCCAGGGTGGGTCACTGCTATGGGTGCAGTCACAAATCAGAGACTGCTCCAGCATGGTCTCCCACAGAGTCAAAAATGCCCCCAGCAAACCAGCTCTGGTGTGGGTCGCTCTCTCCATGGGCTGCAGGTCCTGCCAGGAGCTTGTTCCAGTACAGGCTTCCCATGGGGTCACAGCATCCCTCATGTGTTTCCACCCACTCCAGTGTGGGATCCTCCATAAGTGTCAGGTGGGATCTCTGCTCCCCATCATCTTCCATGGGCTGCAGGGGGATAAACTGCTTCACCATGGTCTTCTCCAGGGGAATCTCTCCTCTGGCACCTGGAGTGCCCTCTCTCCCCGCTTCTTCACTGGCCTTGGTGTCTGCACAGTTTTTCACATCTTCCAGCTCCTTTCTCTGGCAACACAAAGCAGCCAGTCTGTTCCCCAGAGGCACTGCCACCATCGCTGATGGGCTCGGCCTTGGTCAGTGGTGGGTCCGTCCTTGAGCCAGCTGGTGTTGGCTCTGTCAGACCTGGGGAAGCTTCTAGCAGCCTCTCACAGAAGCCACCCCTGTGCCCCCCAACTACCAAAACCTTCCATGCAAACCCACAGCAGCTCCCCAGTGCTCCTGTTGTACATCCTGCATCACAGCAGCTTCCTCAGACCCAGTGTCTGACATAACACAGTTTTCAGTGTCTTTGTTTAAAACCAGCCTTTCAGCTCTTTCCTTCTGGCACCTGTGAGGGAGAATGAGCCACTTGCAGGGCTGTTGGGCATTAAAGATCACAGCTCCCGTAACCTGGGATTCAGCTGCGAGCTTCACCTGATGGCAGGCATCTCACCAGCTGCCACAGAGACACCTTCTCCTACATCAATTGCCTTTTACAAGATCCTAGCAGATGCCTTTGAGCCACAACTGCATAAACTCTGTCCTCAGCCTTCTTATCCTTCACACTTGTCTCTGCCTAAAGCAGATGGAACAATTTCTGCAGCATAAGCAGCAGATTTCCCCTCTGGAACCATCCCTTCACTCCTCCAGTGCAGGAAATCACAGTGGATGCTGCTCCATCTCCCAGCACCTGCCCTGCTTCCTACTGCACTGATTAGCCAGGGCCAGCACCGCACCAACAATACCCCAGGGCGAGTGGCAAACACCTGCCTGGGGTAAGCACAAGTGGTTTAAATGCCTTGGCAGTGGATGACAAAAGCCACCCTGCTGCCCACCAAGATGGACATAAAAACTTGGATAAGGAAATGTGAGGACAGAGGATGCTGTGTCAGCCCCATCTCCAGTCCATGCAGCAGCCCCGCAGGACCACACTGGTTAGAGGGGCACCAAGGGGCTGTGTGAGCGTTACCCACTCTGGTCCTGCACAGGTCACCCTGTCCCTTTCTTAGCTCCTCCTTCTGCCTGTGCGTCAGTCGGGGTGTGAGACCAACTTCCAGGTAAGTCTGTCCCGGTGACGCAGCCTCTCTGGATGCAGCAGAGCCCCCTTCTATGTTGATGCTTGGCTTCATCACCTCATCCTGGGCTGCATCAAAAGATGTGTGGCCAGCAGACTGAGAGAGGGAATTCTGTCCCTCTTGCTCTGCTCTGGTGAGACCTCACCTGGATACTGTGTCCAGCTCTGGAGCCCTCAACACAGGAAGGACATGGACCTGTTGGAGTGTGTCCAGAGGAGGCCACAAAAATGATCAAAGGGCTGGAGCACCTCTCTTGTGAAGACAGGCTGAGAGAGTTGGCCTTGTTCAGCTTGGAGAAGAGAAGGCTCCAGGGGGACCTTATAAGTGGCCTTCCAGCACCTGAAAGGTGTCTATGGGAAACCTGGGGAAGAACTGTTCCCGAGGGCATGGAGTGATAGGACAAGGGGTGAGGGGTTAAACTAGAAAAGGGGACATTTAGGTTGGCTATTAGGGAAAAGATCCTTCACTCTGTGGGCGGTGAGACACTTGGCACAGGTTCCCCAGAGAGGTGGTGGAGGCCCCATCCCTGGAGACATTCAAAGTCAGGGTGGATGAAGCTCTCAGCACCTTGATCTAGTGAAGATGTCCTTGCTCACTGCAGGGTGGGACTAGATGGGCTCTAAAGGTCCCTTCCAACCTAATGCATTCTATGATTCTACGAAAATAGCATCTGTAGCTCAAGAGAGCATCTTGAATGCCTGCAGCTCCAAACAGCTGGCTCCTGCTTGACCCTGAGGAAGGCTGGTCCTTGGGAAAGAGGTCTGGCAGGGTCTTCAGGGGCTGCGCTTGCACCAGCACCCACAGGATAACCACTCCTGCCTTAGGCAGTGACATTTGTGTCTGGCATTCACCAGGAGGGAATGCAGGATGTCCAATGCTTCTACAAACACAAGTTCATCCAGACCCTCCACCCAGGCCACCAAGTCAGGGCAAAGCCCACCAGGGTTCCGAAGGGAGCATTTCCGAGCGGGGACCTGGCCTGCAAGGCCTGGCCTGGCCAGTCCTGCCACAGGGCTGGGCTTTGCCCAGGACAGGACACTGTCTGGGTTCATGTGTCATATCTAAACATGATGTGACACTTGTCTCTGTACTGGCAGATCATGGAGCCAACTTTGCAGCCGTCCCCTCTGCCTGCCGTGACCAGGGTCTGCACTGGCCAGAGCCCGGAAAACACATTTTTGCTAATAAGCAATAGAGTAAACCCAGAGCCCCAGCCCCAGCCCCAGTATGTTTCCGTCCTGGGCTGTGGGGGTCTCTTCAACGCTGCTCCGAGCTGGAGCAGCCTCCTGCCCTGAACCCTGCGTGGCATCAGCGCAGCCAGACAGGACGCATAGAAACCAGTCCCAAATCTCACAGAGAGGAGAGCAGTTGCACATTTAAATCAGGGACCACAATTATTTTAACGCACAGGAGGTGCCTTTGGATTCCCAACCTGATCTGAGAGTTTCTGCCCCACAGGAACTAGTTCCTGCTTTCCTGGGGGCAAGGAGCCAGGGAACCCCCAGGCTACAAGAGGAGGAGCAAAACGCAGACAGAGCCGCAGGGTCCTGCCAAGGCAGCCTGATTCTGCACAGACCGTCAGCACAAAGACCTGCTCCCCCCACACGCTGCAGGTTGTGGTGTAGGAGGGAGCAGGGCAGAAGAGCTGAACGTGGGTGGCAATTACAGCAGCCAGACAGATAACAAGGCAGAGCGTCACTGCAGACAATGCTCAGGTAGAGCTGCTGTCACTCATCTACAGGTGACTTTGAGAAGGGGATAACATTAGTTTGCTGACATTCAAGGCCAGGAGACCTGCTTTGGTTTCAACCCAGGGCTGTCAGACCACAGATGCACACACAGGTACTTGCACACGCGGCCACCCCTCCTCACACACACTCAGGCTGCTGCCAGCATTTGGGTGCTACCAGCCCCCAGTTAATCACAGAGTTTGCTTCCACAATGAACTCTGAACATCAGATGCAGTAAAGAACACCCGACCTCTTTGGTTTGAGGCTAAATTGAAGCTGTTTGGGAATTACAGGAAGGGTGGTGCAGGACTGGACCCCAAGCAGGTCCACAGAAAGAGAAGTACTTGATGCTGCTATTGAACTGTGTGCACCTCTGCAATGCTACGGGCTATTCAGCTTGATACAGAGGGAAAGCAAATGCCTCATGTCCTGTTTAGCCTATTTTTGATGAGTAAAGGAAGACAGAAAGGTTATTCCTCGATAACCCAAATGTCTGTCTTTCCCTTGGGTCCCCCACTGTTCAGCACCACCTACACCCAGGAGGCCAAAGGAACACAAGCCCAAGCCCAAGACTAATCCTCTTGTTGCCCATGTCTCACAGCAGAGGTCAGGTCAGGTCAGCCACACGTAGCTGCAGCCTGTAAAAGCATGAAGCTCCAGGCAGCGGGTTTGCCTGAGAACTACCCAGATTTCTGAAGCTGAGAATTGGCTAAGGATCCCCTGCCCCAGCTCTCTGCTTTCACAGCGGCTGTGCTGGGAGGAAAACCCCCTTGGAAGAGTGATCTGAAGCACCTTAACAGTCCCCTTGCGGGTGTGTGAGGAGCGCTGCAGAGCAAACTCATGATGTTCCGGCTGAGCTCCCACATCAGCTCCAAAGCAGGACAGGGACGGCCTGTGCCTCAGAGCTGCAGGCCTCAACCCAGCAGTGCCACGCTGCTCAGCTCCTGCCTGGCAGACAGACCTCATCCCTCCCCAGCTGGCACGCTGCTCCAGCAGAAACCTTGGCACCTGGTAAGATTCCAGTTTAATTAACACATGAATTAAGACTTTTACAATCTCTTTCCCACAGTTTGAAGCCCTCTTCCCACAGCAGCCACAACAAAAATACTCTGAGAGAGAAAAAGCAAAAATCTATGTGAAAATCACCATGTACCACAAAAACCACCATGTACCATCTCACTACATCTTCCACGTGCAGCCCTGATGGCTCAGCCTGAGAACAAGGAAGGGTCACATGCTGGACATTGACAGCAAATTACAGCAGAATGCTCTCCCTGCATGGCAAAAGCAAGAGAGGGCTGCCTGGCTTAGGGTCAGCTCAGCTGGGAGGGCAAAGTTCTTCCCTGGCAGAGTTGTGGGGCTGTGGCCCAGGCTGCCCAGGGAGGGGCTGAGTCACCCCCCTGGGGGTGTTTAAAAAAAAGGGTAGATGAGATGCTCAGGGATCTGGGTCAGCACAGGACAGGAATGGTGGGGTTCGGTGAGCTTAAAGGGCTTTTCCAACCTGGTGATGCTGTGAACCTACTACCAAACTTCTCCCTTCCCTTCTTTTGCATGCTCCAGGCCCCACTGCCCTTCTCTGGATGCCATCGCTGGTGGAAAGAGGAGCAGAAAGGGTTTTGAGTAATGTCTTTGGAAAGCTAAAGAGAGGCAAAACACCAAGAACAAGGGATAGATGGAAACAGTGAGAAAAAGGAGGGTGGAGTTCAGCTGCACAATTAGCATAATTTGAGCTCTCTACACCTTTACAGCAGCTCATAACTTGTTTTCCAAGCTCATAACTTGTTCCCAAGCACTGAGCTGCCGCCTGTGCTGAATATCCTTTCACAACTCTGGGGTCTGACTGCTCATCACAACAGCCAGCACCAACATCAGAGCTGTCCACAGCAAGCGAGAGCTGACAGAACCCCATCCCTGGTTTTATTGCCCAGATCCTCAAACCTTTCATCCTGCCTTTGCAGTATATGCAAAAAACCTTGGTCACAGATCACCTGCTAAGGGATAGCTAACAGACTACAAAAGCCATCTCCAGCCCCAGCCCTGTCCTCCACAGAGGACACAGAACTTCCCTGATGTTTTTTACCCATTCTTCAATTTCAATCTCACTGACAACCTTGTTAAGCACCAGGAGAAATCTATCCCTCTGGCATAGGCTGCCTTTATTACTGAAGCAGTGGCCCTTCCTGTGACCCTGCTCTCCTGTTCAAACCTTTCTCCCCTCCAGCAGATGCTGGATGCACTTGAGCAAGCTGCAGCTCCTCCATTGCCTTTGACCATAATGTTTTTTGAACCTTACACTCAGAAAGCCCTGAGCAGGACTTTGCACAACATCAGGGTAGGACAGCACCCTCTGGTCCTGAATTTCTATTTTCTGTTGTGTGAGATCAAAGAATCAGCTTCAAATCCACATGTGGCCTTCAGCTGGCAAGCTTTGAGGCTTCCCAGGAGGGCCCTCTGAGAGGTTATTCCTCCAGTTCCTTCTTTCCCATCCGTGTGGAGCTCCTAAAGGATGAGCTGAGGTGGGGCCTCCCATCCACCCCACTGCAGCACTGAGCCTGGCATGTCCCTGTGTTTCCTGTGGCAATGGACACCATCACTTCACAGCCTCCTCCATCCATCACACACATTAACACTGCTCTGTTCAATGGCACATGTCAACTCCTAGAGATCCAAGACTGGACTGGACTGACTTCACTGGCTGTTTCATTGCATTATTTGCCTTTTAAGGAAGAGTTTCAAAGTAGTTTATCAGTGATCAACCCACCCTGGACCTTCCCAGAATAAACACAGAGAACTGGGTCACTACAGCTGAGCAGAGGACCACACCTGTCCCACTGACCAGGGCCAAGAAGAGCTGCAGGGGCCAGAGAGAAGAGCAGGTTGTTAGTTTGGAGGTTTGCTTTGGGTTGGCTTGGCTTGTTTTAAAAGCCACCTCCTACTCCATTTGCTGCTCATTTATAACTTTGGGAAGGAGGTATCACACCTGCATCACTTCTCACAGGTACTTTCGGATGACCTGTAAGATCACAAGCTGCAGACAGAGGAAGGCTGGCTGAAGAGCATCGCTCGTGGAGCCCAAAGTCAGATTTGTTATTGAAAAAACAAAAAAGAAAAAAAAAAAGGGCCTGTTAATAATTTTTCTCCAGGTGGCAGCAGGTTTTCATCCCCCTCCACAGCAGAGGCCTTTCCAGAGGAGGAGAAACACCTTTGCAGGTCTCTTGCCCAACATCAGGCTTCAAGTAGGGTGATGCCCTATGGGGGAGCTTCGGAGTACAGGCATGGAGCTGTCGCCAGCCTCACCCACAATCATACTGCTCTCCTTACAAAGGCACTGCTTGTGCCTTGTCTGAAGCTCCCAAGATGCTATCTGCAGGCACTGAATCCTGTTCTGTCCTCTACCCTCCTGGCAGCTGCCCTTCAAGGAGCCGCAGGGCTGGTGCTGGATCCTGCCCTGGCTCTGGCAGCCGGGCTCCAGCGGGTCAGGATAACAGGATCTTCTGTCCTGGGAGAACATCATCAGATTAAGGAAAGATTTAGAGATTGAGAGGTGTGACATGCTTGAGCGTTCACAGCACATTTTTCTGCAGGCCTGCTGCCAGCTAAAGATCACTGCAGCTTTGTGAAGGGCCCAAAGCTCTTTGCTCATGTCAGGCCCAAGGCACGTGGCCCCACTACAGTTGCCCTTTCCCTGTGTGCTGCCCACAATGCTGCAAGCTGGGGGCAGGGCAGGTGGAGGCGAGTGTCAGATCTGAACACCCACAGCTCAGGTGCCTCAAAACCACCCTGACTACCAAGGGGATTTGGAGAAGCCAGCCAAGCTCCGCTGCCTCCAGCACAGAAAGTGATTCCTGTTGTCAATTATTTTTTCTTTCTTTTAATTGATTGCACCAGACACAAAACTAACCAGCTTGGGCACAGCACTGCCCAAATCCAGACACAGGAGCTGAGCAACAGCCTTTGCTCCTAGGCACAGGACACAGCTCTTCACCCACTTTCTGCACTGCTCTCAGGTGCTGATGGTGTCACCAGCACAGCAAGATGGTTCTCCAGGACCTCTCCCACCCGTGGAGCCCTGCAGCTGCTGTACAGGCTTCACACGAGAGCAGGTCGGGTCCAACTTGGAGAGCAGACCAGTCCCCAAAGTGGAAGGTGGAAACAGAAGCATGCCCTGGGTTGCCATGAGCTTGGCTTTGCCCTTTGAAGCATTTTCTTTAAAAAACACACAACATGGGCTCCAAAACTCATGAGAGTTTTATTCACCCAGGAGCCACTGCGCTGCATTTACCATCCCACACAGGACAGGGTGCCCAGAGAGGTCATGGAGGCCCCATCCCTGGAGACATCCAAGGTCAGGCCTGAGCCTTGGGCTAGATGGCCTTTAAAGGTCCCTTCCAACAGAATGCATCCTATGAGTCAGTGATCCACCAGCCCTCTCGCAGCTGTAATTCAGCATCTCTGGACACACAGTCCCACAGAGACAGACACAGGGGACTGCGACAGCTGCAGCTACAATCTGAAGTGACTTGTAGCTCTGGGGAGGTCATCAGGGATTCTCTTAGTTGGTGGGTTTTTTTCCCCAAGACTCCATTTATTCAACTCAGGAACAAATTTAATCACAAAGTGAAAAGAAGCCGCATGTGGAGAATGTACAGGCAACAGCACCCCCACGGCGTGGAAGCAGTGAATTCAGAGCACAGCCTCAGCATCAACCTCAGCAGCACTGGGAGGGACCATGGGGCACACGACTAGACTAGACTGCCAGGTTACAATTGATGGCTTGTCACCTTATCAACAGGAAAACAATAATTATAACCCACTTTCCTCTAGTTTTACATCCGTTTCAGGTGGTTCAGGTTCCTCCAAGCTGCCCATGTCATTTAATTTCACCTCCCCTGCAATGCCAGGAGCCGCAGCGGCCCAGCAATGAGCTCCCGACCAGCGATCCTGGGAAGACTGCTCTGCAAGCCCAGCTTCTGCAGCCATCACGAAGGAAATCCATCAAGTAACAACTCCCAGCAAGCCGGGCAGCTGTTCACGTGGTCTGATCCATGAAGATAAGCACAGCATGGACTGGAGAAGGCATTAATAATAAACTTCTGCTGGAGGCCTGTCCGACTCCATCCTGGACGAAGGGCAGGCCCAGGTCTGCCTGTCATTCTCCTCATAAAAAGTACTTTTAGTGCACAGCTCACAGTGCAGAGGACACAGAGCGCCCATCCCAGGGCACATAGGGAAGATCATGGCCTGGATGCGCTTACACAGACTGAGCTACATTCACCCAGTAATGCAGGTGCCAAGCTGAAGGAAAGCAGCCTGACGTATTTAAGTCTGCTTAAGGGTGCAGTGTAACTGGCGAACTCCCCACTCACAGCAGCTCTGAAGAGGGCAATTTTCTCCTTGCAGAACCTTAGCAACCCTTATCCTTACATGCGACATCTCATTTGACTTCTTACTTCACCATCTCTTTCCTCCAAACCCAGCTGAAATCCAAGCAGCACCATCAGCCCACAGTCGCAGTGACAGGGCCATTCCCTGCTGCAGTTACTCGTCCTTGTGGTGCTACTGCTCTTCAGCAAAGAGGACAAACAAAGCCCTCCCCCAGCACTCTTCCTTCTGCAATACAGCTTACATGCAAGATTTACTTCCGATTCCAGGTCCTGTTATAGGGCTCTTTGTAACAAAGAGCAGGGATTCACCCAAACATAGAACACGCGTATTCAGGTCCTGGTGGGTTCAAAGGGCAGTGGGTGTCTCCTCACCCATGAGCAGCTACGGAATCACAGAATCATTAAGGTTGGAAAAGACCTCCCAGATCATCTAGTCCAACCATCCCCCTACCACCTACATTACTCACTAAACCATGTCCCTAAGTACCCCATCCAACCTTTCCTTGAACACCCTGAGGGACGGTGACTCCACCACTTCCCTGGGCAACCTGTTCCAATGCCCAACTGCTCTTTTGGAGAAGAAATTTCTCCTCATTTCTCACCTGAACCTCCCCTGGCACAACTCACAGCCAACCCCTCTCGTCCTGTCGCTGGGTATCTGCAAGAAGAGGCTGAGCCCAAGCTCATCATAACCTCCTTTAAGGGAGCTGGAGAGAGCAATGAGGTCTCCACTGAACCTCCTCCAGACTGAACAGTCCCAGTTCTCTCAGCAGCTCCTGATAAGACCTGTGATCCAGCCTCTTCCCCAGCTCCGCTGTCCTTCTCCGGACATGGTCCAGGGCCTCGACGTCCTTCTGGTAGTGAGGGGATCCTCCAGACCACCACTTGGTTGACAAGTGTCTCCTCATGCTCCACAAATGCAACATGCTCAGCTATCCACAGGACAGTAAATGTACGAGATTTAACTGGAACCTTTTCTGTGACAGGAGACATGAACTGAATCCTGACCAACTGCACCGTGACACCACTCTTTTCCCAAGGAGCCAGCTGCCTGCCAGCATGCCACCGGCTGGGACCGAGGTGGGACCCCACACACAGCACTAATGCTGCCAAGATGCAGCTCAGATATTCCAGGTTTTGTTTGTTCAAAGAGGCTCAGAGCTGAGTCCAACTTTGACACTCTTGGATATATTTTTTTAATTTGCTAAATGTGCTTGTTATAGGATTAACTCTGGTGTGATGGGGTTCACTGGGGAGGCCCTGGCACAGGGTGCCCAGAGAAGCTGGAGCTGCCCCTGGATCCCTGGCAGGGTTCAAGTTGGATGGGGCTTAGGGCACCCTGGGCAACCTGGTCTAGGGGAAGGTGTCCCTGCCCATGGCAGGGGTGGCACTGGGGGGCTCTGAGGGCCCTTCCAACCCAAACCAGTCTGGGGTTCTGTGAACTCTAACTCTGCTTTCTTGGCCATGCCTCCAAAACAATCTCCTGCCAGCTCCTCATGCATTCTTCAGTAGCACCCATGCCTGGGACCCGTTCATCCCACTGTTCAGCCAGACCAGACAGTATTGCGAGTACGATTAAGCATGGACAAAACCACGTCTGATTCTGGTGATATCTGCAGAGCTGAAAGGAACCTCAACGCCAAACCGAACCCCACAACACGCGAGACACTCTCTAGCAGGATAGGGTTTCTACATGTGCACAGACAAGTTCTCACCCCTTGCAAACACACTTCTGCAGCACACTGGCCACCTTCCCCCTCCTCCCTGGATACAACGCCTGGGAGGAACACTGCAGCACCACGAGGTACGGTGCTCTGACCTGTCCTCCTCTGGAACTAAGACAACAAGCAAAGGCAAAGCTAAACCCTTGGTGCTTACATGAGGTAACTCAGCTCCACAGGGCTGAGGTCGGCTGCAGGACTCGGCGCTTCACAGCAATGAAACTCAAGATCCTCACTCACAATGTATTTCATCAGTGGTTTACAAACGTTCTGAATTTATTCTGCTTCAGGAGAAGGTTCCTCAGCTTTGCTTCAAATGGTTTTCTGTCTGATCAGAAGCATCACGACGTGCCAAGGAAAGATTTGGAGCAGAGGGACTATTAAATAAGGTCTTGCGTTTCGACCCGTTGGCTTAAAATAAAAGTACCCACCCACAGGAAATTATAATGAGTTTCCTCTCTCCTCTTCCCTGTGTGATCCACAGAGAATACGTTACTGAAGACAAGCAACACATGAGAACACTCAGACCCTTGGAAAACAGCCACAAACCAATGACTTCAAAGTGTGTTTATTAGAAAAACTGGACATTACAGGAGGACCAGGTAAAAAACATTATACAAGGCACGTGCGGGTTGTAGTACACTGCATAGAACAAGAGAAAAGACTCCAAAGACACATAACACACCCACCTGAAGCTGCTACCATGGGTAAGTCACTGCTCAGATCACTTGCCACCACAGGCAGATGCCAGGTTCTTGTAAGAGACAGCAAATTCACAGCATGTTTTACATGGACTGCAAGGTACAGATTGTATGTACAGCTTTAATGACAGTTAAAACAAGACATATACAAAAATATCTACATTATTCTTCCAGGCTGGGATGTCAAGATACTGCATTTCTTAAAGTTTTGATTATTATTTTAATGTGAGGTCATCTAGATTGCAAGTTTTTACACAACATGTTTCCCTATGAACAGTCAAACCCTGTTGTTCAGACACACCTCTATACCTGGCAAAGCATTTCCCGGTTACCCAGGGAAGAAATCCAGAGACTTAATTAGGGTCCTTTATAACCCAAATCAGAGAATCAAGGTACATGTTAGCTAATGCCTTCGTTAGCCACAGCAACCTAAAGCCAGGAATTCTTGCCTTTAGGCACAGCAACCAGCAGCCCCCACCAGAGAGCCATGCACCGCTGAGCTCCCAGCAGGAAGCAGACAGGCTGCAGCAGCTGGGCTGTTTCTAGCAGCAAGTGCTACAGGGACACTTAATTCTCAATTGGGAGGAACCTCAGTGCCCAGAGCAGTGGCCTGGCACCTGGGTCTGGATCTCAGAGGACATGCAAAATACCTTCAATACTTTTGGAAACGGATCTGTTCCTCCCCTGCCCCAATGCTTGAAGCATGCCATTATGTGCCATTCTGTTACGCTTCCAGCAGCTGCCTGACCAATCCAACATCTGTCCATAAAACTTGAAGGACACCAGGAAAAACCCAGATTGACTACCTTCTCTGTTGCACAGCAGTGCTTGGATACACTATAAATAAAGACAGGCATCTCAACCACGGCTAGGATTAACAAATGGACAGTGGAGCAAACCAGAACCCAGAGATACACGGCACCTAAGCCCTCCCCAGGAACACCAACCCACTAGGACTAGATACAAGTACCTTGCCATCAGAGTTCACACCTGTCTGTGCTTTAGTGCCATCACGGTGTCCGTCCTGCATCACCTAAAAACAGAGGAGAGGATAACAAAATTACATGGCAAAGAAGAGAAAGTTGTAACAGGACCACCAAGGAAAAGAGGAAGCTGGCAGGGCAGGAAGGAGGTAGAGAGGAAGCAAACAAGATCTCTACTGCAAATAAGGTACATGAAAAAAGACCTCAGGATCTCAGGGGAGGCTCTGCTGCCCTCACTAATTAAGGCGGTGAAAGACTTTAATGGAGATTGCTAGTTTGTAATATTTATGTGTCAACAGCTAATCAGCCATCACAGAGCCAGGCAGCTTAAAGGGACTGAGAGGTGTCACCTCACCCTCCTGTCACCATTCTGCCTCTCCAGGAGCACAAAGCTACAAGTGAGCGTAGCTCATGCCCAGGTTACCCATCACCAAAAACCCTGAATCACTGAGATGTACTTGGGCAGGTCCTGATCAGCTTTTCAAAATAATCCCTGACTCTCTGTATCTGCACAACCTCCTGTAACCCAAACCTGGGACTGAGGAACCAAGGAAAAGGCAGGTGAAGAGTTCCCAGAGCTACAGCTTCAGCTCTCTAAAACAAACACAGCAAAACTTTCAGAGCTGACAGAGTGTCAGAGTGTGTCTTCTGCTCTGGATACCAGTCTGACTTAGGCTTGGTCCAGGGTAAGTAATAAATATCCACGTTCCTCAACTTCAGGGTTAAGGCTTTCTTCTTCTTAGCTCTGTTTCTCCTATCCTACGTTCCAAGTGCATTCTAAGCATGGAGAATAACAAGAAATCACAACTGTCCAGAACATATGTTTTTTTCCAAGCTTCCCACTCAAAGAGAGACTGTTCAAAGACAGTTTATGTCATCTGAAGATCCTGCAGATGACATAAAACACAACAGCCACTTCGCCCATACCTGCAGTCATGCACCCAGGACACTGACTGACATTCGCTCACTCTTTAAGATGAATCTGCTAGAAACAGGCAAGGATTTAAACTCCGAAATGAGCCTGATGTACCCACATGAGTAACAGCCAAGCAGGCTGCAAGGTTTCCTGCTGCCTACACGACTCAGAACAACGATACCTGTGAAAGTAACCACAGGGTGCTGTCACAGGAGACAGCACATTACCATGTTCCCCCACCCCCCAAATATCTTCTGATCTCCAAAGGCAGCAAATACGAAATGATCCACCAATTTTGGAGAAACTCTGAATTTGAGGATTCAAGACAGCTGTGAAGAAAACACACTGTGTCCCTGAAAAAGGAATGAAACCCAAGAAACCTTCATTTCTTGAACCCTTAAGAGATTGAGAGATACCCATCAAGCCAGGCTGAGATATAGCACAGGCAAGAAACCAAGGGATCTTGGAGAAAAAGAACCTTGCCTCAAATTGATTTGACCAAACTGTTCCAAGAAATAACAGTGGCTGATGGGTTTCTGCCATCGGCACGTAGGGAGGAAGCTCTAAAGCTCACTCAAACCACGCTGAACACAAGACCTAACTGAACTCTTCACTCACAAGTGTCATTTCCATCAAACAGCAGATCACCATACCTGGGGCTTGGACAAAAGAGCAGACCTCCAGAGCCAGAAAAGGCTTGAGTCATCCATCCTGCCACCTCTTGTACTGCTCTGGAAGACAGGAAATCTCCTGAGGTGGCACCCATCAGTGCTAGGACAGCAGCACTGCAGAGGAGGAAGATCTCTACAGAACACAAGGGTCTTTAGAGTCAATAAACAGCGTTGCCTCAATGTTACCTACCAGTGCCACAGCATGGGCATTGACCAGGCTCAGAGTGATGTCAGGAGGTTCTGCTACCATCCAGGGCCAAAAACCCACCAAAGGGAAGGACGGGACTGGAAAGATTTTGCTTACTGTAAACATGAGACTGGAAGGAGGCTGGAAGACCACGATCTGGGATGTCATCATGAAAAGGGGAAAAGTTCTTAGCCCAAAGGGGAAATGGTGACACAGGGAAGAGGAAACATAGACAGACAAGCACAGGCCTCCATGGCAAAACATATCAAGAGCTGCAAAGCTACACTTCTTGTTTGGGTTCAGGCAAGATCAGGAACTTCCCTCTCACCGGCTCCTGAGAGAAACCGGGAAGGACACAGGTGTGCAGGGCCTGACATGTGCACACAGAGCAGGAGCTGCAGGTGGAGCTCGAGCCTCTGCAGGCCCAGGCTTCTGCTGTCAAGCACAAGGTGAGTATGACCACGCTGCTTTCACAGTTACACCCACTCAGCAAACAGCTCGGACACGTCTGTGGACACTGCACTTACTGCTGCTCTGTCAGGCCTGGAACATGACAATCTGCAACAGCCACCTGGGGTCAGGGCACGTCGAGGGCTCCGGCTCCCTACAACCCCTGCAGAACAGCTCTGGGAAACACCCCAAGGGAAAACAAGGTAGAACAGCAACACTTTTACGATTGCAAAGGGTGCCAAGGCCAGCAAGGACTCACAGAATGCTTTGGGCTGGAAGGGACCTCAATGACCACCGAGTTCCGACCCCCTGCCATGGGCAGGGACACCTTCACTACACCAGGTTGCCCAAAGCCTCATCCAACACAGCCTTAAATGCCACCAGGGATGGGGCTTCCACAGCCTCTCTGGGCACTCTGTGCCAGGGCCTTGCTACCCCTGTTAAGTAAAGAATTTCATCATAACATCTAACCTAAACCTACCCTCTTTCAGAAGAGTTGCATCAGTGTCTTACCAGTCTCCAGCTCCCAGAGGTCAGCCCTCTATCCAGAAGATGCAGGACTGCGTAGTTCTTCACAAGATGATCAATAAACTGCAGACCAGGACTGTTCATCTCAATCCTCCCTCATTTAACTCAAGTTAACACATGTTAAAAAAGCAGACACTAAGCTCCATTTCTGACAGGAAAGTGGATTTTCACCCTGCTCTGCCCTTCCTGTCATGGGCTCTTTACTCCTGAGTCTCACAAATACTCTATGTGAGCCTTGCAAAGCAGCAGATACCTCAGAAAGCACCACGATGACTCAGGGGACACCCAAAGTGGTGTTTTCAGGAAAATACACAATTATTTCTCTCTCTCATGCTCCACTAAAAGCTAAGATCCAGCTTCCCTAACAACTGAAATGTACAGACACCCAGGAAGAACTGAAGTATCATTCAGGTCATTTTTTAATGTTTGCAAGGAGAAGCAGATCTGGACTCTAAGGGAAATATGAGTCAAGCCTTCTGAGTGTGGACCGGAGCAGTTGATGGACATCAGTAGGTTCAGAGGGACAGAGCTTAAGTCCAGGAAACCTAGAAAACACCTAAAAAAGGAAAAAAAATGGGGGGAAAAATACAACAACAAATATTGAAATGGAACTGTGAGATGAAAAGGACATGTGGGTTGCAAAAGGGACATTGGATGGAATGTCAGCATTTTTTCCATCAGGAGACAACTGAAATTTGTGAGCAGAACAGTAAGAAGCACTTATCAGTATTTCAAATCTAAGGTTTTCCTAAGCCATTTCCATTTGAAAAGCACTGGGCTAAATTTAATCTTGATTTCAGCAGCAGAGCGAAGCTGTATTGCACCAGACATTAACACACTGGAGAACTCGGTACTCAGCTGCCAAGCTGGGACCAATGTTTGTGCTCCAGTAACTCCCTTCCCCCATTCACTGTTGCACTCAATGCTGGCTGAGAGATCACAGACTCACAGAGCTGTAGGGGCTGGAAGGGCCCTCCAGAGCCCATGGGGTCCAACCCCCTGCCAAAGCAGGGTCCACAGGGCGCTGTCCAGATGGGGCTGGAATCTCTCCAGAGAAGGAGACTCCACACCCCCTGGGCAGCCTGTCCCAGGGCTCTCTCACCCTCACTGGGAAGTAGTTCTTCCCCAGATTGGGGTGGAACTCCCTGTGCTCCAACTTGAAACCACTGCCCCTTGTCCTGTCCCCACAGACCACTGAAAAGAGATGCTCTGGCTCAGCAGCTCCTCCCTGCAGAGCACAACAGGCAGGGATGCTGCAGGCTGCCCCCACCCCTGCTGAGGGGTTGGGGGAAGCAGTTTATCCCCTGAAAAGCCAACCCAGCTATAACGACAAGGAACTTACCAGCAGCTGTCACAGGGCATCAGGAAGATTCTTTGGGGACAATGAGGGATGAGGATGGAAGCTGAAGTGTTATCAGAAGGGAAGTGGAGCAGGCACTTGCATACTGAAGATACCAAACAAAAATAGGAGTTTCAACTTTTTTGGAGCCTAGTTTCTGATTGCTGCTCGATCAACTTTAATTTCTAAAATATCTTATTTTATTTAGACAACTAAATGCCCAAAACCCCCATTTTCCAGCCATGACTTTTGCTGCTCCAGCCAGCAGGAACACGTCTGCACTGGCTCCACTGTCACAGGGACAGAACTGGACCACAAGCATAACGAGCAAATGTGCTTAATTACACACTACACCTCAATTTTCACCAAGCAATCCTGTTTCTGTATGTAACCACAATCATTCCCAGCCATTTCTGGTATTCAGGTCCAATTATGGGTTGTTTGGGTTTTTCATCACCAAAGATTTTGTGGGCTCAGTTTGGAAGAGAGAAGAATTGACTACTACCACAAGCCCAGGCTCTGTGTGCATAGAATCCCAGCCTGGTCTGGGTTGGAAGGGACCCCAAGGGTCACAGAGCTCCAATCCCCTGCCACAGGCAGGGACACCAACCTCCAGGCCTGGAGCTACACAAGGTTGCCCAGGGCCCCAGCCAACCTTGAACACCCCCAGGGATGGGGCACCCACCCCCTCTCTGGGCAGCCCCTTCCAGCCCCTCACCACTCTCTCTGCACAGAACTTCCCCCCAACCTCTCCTCTCCCCCTTCCCTCCTCCAGCTTCACTCCAGCCCCCTTGTCCTGCCAGTCTCTGCCCTTGAACAAGCTGATTCCCCTCCTGTTCCTCTGCTCCCTTCAGGGACTGGCAGGCTGCAATGAGGTCCCCCCACAGCCTTCTCTTCTCCAGGCTGACCCAGCCCAGCTCCCCAGAAGCCCCAACATGCAACAAGTCTGTCTCTGTTTGAGATCAGTGTGACTCTGCAGGTCCCACATCTCCTCCTGAAGCTCCTCTCATGTACTCACACGCTGCAGTCTCTCTTGCACAGGGGGATTCATTAATTCAGGCATCACCATCAAATTTTCACCTACCAGAGTGAGTGCCACTCGCTGGGGATGACGCAGCTCCACACAGCTCCTGTCTGTGCTGCCAGGGCCAGCTCAGGGTCTCTCACATTCATATTTTTACATAGAAAAAATGGCATGAAAGGCCCACAGCCTGTCCTGTATTCACTGGCTCAGCACTGGAAGCTTTGTGAGAAACACAATGGTTAGAGAGATGGGAGGCATACAACTTTTTGCATTCCAAGCATCACAGGATCACAGACTGGTTTGGGTTGAAAGGGACCTTTAAAGCCCATCTAGTCCCACCCCCTGCAGTGAGCAGGGACATCTTCAACCAGATCAGGCTGCTCAGAGCCCCATCCAGCCTGACCTTGAATGTCTCCAGGGATGGGGCATCCACCACCTCTCTGGGCACCCTGTGCCAGGGTCTCACCACCCCCAGCGTAAAAAAGGTCTAAACTAACCCCCTTTTAGTTTTAACACTTTACCCCTTGTCCTATCACAACAGGCCCCTCTAAAAGTCCCTCTCCATCTTTCAGGGACTGAAAGGGGCTCTAAGGTGTCTGGGCAGCCTTCTCTACTGTCTGAACAAGCCCAACTGTCCCCACCCGTCTCCAGAGCAGAGGTGCTCCAGCCCTCAGATCATATCTGTGGCCTCCTCTTGACTCACGCCAACAGCTCTGTGTCCTTCCTGACCTGGGGACCCCTGAGCTGGATTGGATACAGCACTGCTGAGGGGTTTCCCCAGAGCAGAGGAGCAGAACCGTCCCCCCAGACATGCTGCTCCCACTGCTAGAGAGGCAGTGCAGGATACAGTTGGCTTCTGGGCACATTGCCGGGTCACATCCAGTTCTTTATCTGCAGTGCCCAAGGTTCTCCTCCTCAAGGCTGCTCTCCGTCCCTAGGACCTCAAATTGAAACATACACATCTATAGAAGACAGCACATAGAATTTAGCATCATTATGTGCTACTCCCCTGATGGTAGCCCAGCCTACAAAGAGCTTGCTAGCTCTCAAGGTTCAGATTTCACATTAGGAACAAGCTGTTCATTGCTGTCATGAGTCCTTCCATGCACTTGCATTCTACCCTGTACCCTCTGTCAGAAAGGGTACCCTCCTGCAGCAGGACTAATCAAACTGGAGAGAAAGAGATCCAAATGGAAAGCTAGGATTCAGAAGTATGCCCTTAAAAACAAACCAAAGCAGAATGAAACCCCATCAGATGCTACTTTCTTAAAAATAACAAGCAGCTTTGTCAGGCTGTCTTCTCCATACCCAGCTACTGGTGCTACTTTCTTTGTCCTCAGTTACTGCATTTAGAAAAATCTAGACCTAATAACATAGAAGACTAACACTACATCATCTGACGATATGTGATTACTTTTAATGCAACTCTGATGTTACTCCATGTGGTCCTTCAACTGCCCACACAAAATTCTTTTGGAAACTTTTACTGCTCCTCAGGATTTCCAGAGACTTGGCAGGTATTTCTGCCTCAAAAATCTGACAGGACTTTACTGACCTGACTTGCCCATCTCAAATGTGGAAGCACTCTAGTAAGATCTACTGGTTTTGGGATGGGCTCACTGTTGGAAAAGAAGATGACTCACTCCAGGAGCACAGAGTCCAAACAGTGTTCTTCAGATACATCATAGGGCGACTCAAGTCAAACAGCAAGATCCTTCAGTTTGCTGATCACCAGCTGATTTTGTAGCAGAGATTCAGAGAGACCACAGTCCTTTGGAACAACCCCACAGGCTACATCCTGCCACCTTCCCAGCCTTTGGGTGGAACTCCCCCACTCAGGTCTCTCACCTGCTTTACTCCCCATCTTCAGCGGGCAGGAACAGCACCCACCTCCCTATCGGCCACCTGATCCCAGCACAGACATTACCACGAGATTGTTTGTTAACTCAAAGGCCAAACTGAAGAGAAGGAACTCGCCACCAGCTGTCACCAGCCAGGGAACTGTCCATGTCACCTGCCAGCCCTTCATGCTCGATACCTGACATCACTCCACCTGCTTCCCCTTCCTGCTCAACCTCCAGCACCTTCTTTAAGGCTCCCTTGACTTAACTGCCCTTCCAGAAGGAATGCCTGTCTGTAACACGGAAACACAGCCACGTGCAACAGCAAGGACAGGGAATCCTGCACAAACCAGGAGCTACAATAGGCTTCCCCATTCAGAAAGCCACGAGGCAGCTGATGGGACCCCCCAGGTTCAAACCCTTTGGGGTGGTTTAACCCTGGCTGGAGGCCTGGTGTCCATCAAGCCGCTCTTTCGATCCCCTGCCTCAGCAGATGAAAGAGGGGAAAAAAAAAACCCAATGGAAAAAACACCCCAAGCTTATGAATCAAGAGCAAGGCAGTTTCATAAACCAACAGGCTGCATGTGGAAGCAAAGTAAATGACTGTTCTCTGCTTCCCATCAGGTGATGTGGGGCCAACCCAGGCAGAGCTGGCACTGAGCACATTGTCCAGATGCTTCTTGCCCTCAGCCCAGCTCGGGGCTGTGACCCCTTCCCTGGGGAGCCTGTGCCAGTGCCCGACCCCCCTCTCAGTACAGAGCCTCTTCCTGACACCCAGCCTAAACCTCCCCTGGTGCAGCTTCATGCTGTTCCCTTGGGTTCTATCCCTGCTCCCCAAAGAGAGGAGAGAGATCAGCACTGCCCCTTCAATCCCCTCATCAGGAAGCCACAGACCCCCATGAGGTCTCCCCTCAGCCTCCTCTTCTCCAGGCTGGACAAACCCAGGGCCTTCAGCCTCTCCTCATAAACCTCCCCCTCCAGACCCTTGCCCATCCTTGTTCCCCTCCTCTGGACACTCTCCAATAGTTTTGTGTCCCTCTTGTCCTGTGCTGCCCAAACCTGCCCCCAGTGCTCGAGGTGAGGCTGCCCCAGCACAGGGCAGAGCAGGACAATCCCCTCCCTGGCCTGGCCGTGCTGTGCTGGATGCCCCCCAGGATGGGCTTGGCCTCCTGGCTGCCTGGGCACGCTGCTGGCTCATGGGGAACTAACTCACTGAGAAGGAATTGGGTGTACAAGTTATTTTCCTACAATATCTACTTTAGACTACAGATCTCAGGATGGACACCAGAAGCAGTATTCCATCCCTTCCACAGCTATCATTCCCAACCTGCACTAAAGCCAAACCAGAACATCAAGTGTTATCTTCTGTGTTCTCTTCTGTATGCTCACCAGTGCAGACCACAGCACTCACAGAAGCAATACCTGGTCTAGAAAGGGCTGCCTCTTGCCTGGGCAGTGCAAGTCAAACTTCTGTAGAACTGCATTGTTAATAAGATCTGTAAGAGATGACAGGAATCACTGTTGGGAAGAGCTTCCCTCTTGCTCCACACGCTGGTCAAATGAAGACAACTGGATGAAAAAGCAGAAGAAAGAGTGCAACCCAAACCCACTTCATAAACTGGGTAAAAATGCCAGTAGTTGACTGTCGAAATCTGTTCAGATAAAGAGATTTCTGACTATGCTGAGTCTGGATGAGCCTCCCCCACCTGACCAGCAGGAAGGAATATGTGGAATGATCCAGAATTGGTATCTTGTACTAAACAAAAGGATACAAGGAGAATACAGCTCCTGTGTCATCTTTAGAACCTACAGTTCTTTCCAACACTATCTTCAGTTTCTTTCCCTGGTTCACTGGACACAGCAGATGCATAGTTCTCCCACCTGCATCACCTAATGCAACTTCACGAGCCCATGGGCATCGTGTGAGGAACAGCAGGACACAGGTACCTGGGGAGGGGCTGTTCCAGTGGCTCATGCACAGAGCTACGAGGTGTCTGTTCATACACATCTGTCACACACACCTCTCCACGCACACACGCTGGGTGTGTGTGATCAGGAAGCAGCACCGCTCACTGCAGCCTCTCTGAAAGGAAACAGCAGTTACAGAGAGGAACAATGTGATGTGCTGGGAACATTCCTGTGAAGTAGCTTTACTCGCTCTTGGAACTACTGTTGTGCCTGTATTTTAACAGACAGGGATTCCTAAAGGCTCCAGACACTGCTCAGTTCAGTGCTACTTCCACAGTGGTCCCTTCCCTCACCGACATCACAGCACAATGCAAACAGACCTGGCGTATGCTTGAATTAACAATCTTCCTACCTTGGCTGATTAGAGAGGAGTTCGTTCAAACCACAAGTTGCTTGAGTTAAATAGTCCACTTCATGCCAGAGAGAAGAGCAGCAAGTTGAAGGAAGTATCAGAGCAGGAGAGGCAGGATCCCCACAATAAATGTCACCGTCCTCTGCCAGGAGGTCTCCTGGAGCTCCCCTGGGGCTCTCTGGAGCACCTTGCAGCTCTCCACCATTCAGTGCTGGAGTCTGTGGAGAAAAAGCCAGAAAGGCTGGACACCAGTCACATTATTTTGTATATTTAAGTGTCTCCCTGATAGTGAGAAAGGGCTGAACTCGGTTTTGTTCTCAAGGACCCATGTGCACTCAACCACCGGCCAGCTCCAACAATGACTGACTTCCGACAAACAACACTTCTCACTGCCAAGGGACCTTCAGAGGAAGAATAAACTCCATTAATGAAGGAGGTGACTGATTACACTGGTCTAGTGTGCAGGTCCCCTCTCCTCCTCCTTTCCCAAAGGTCAGTCCTGTAGAAGTGTGGAGTAGAAACCTTCCCAGGCTACTTCACCCCAACGCCTCTCACGGGGGCAGCGCGGAACGAAGCCTGGCTCAGTAGAGAATTTTTATGCTCAGAAGATTGGAGGTGCAGACATGTGCTTTTAGTTGTACTCACCAGTTCAAACAAGACATGCCTGCCAAAAAACCCAGTTGTCCTCGGTTTCCCAAAAATCTCTACCTTGCAGGAAGAGTCTTTATGGAAAGGTTATCACAGCTCAACCCCAAGCACTTATGTTTATGGCTTTTATATAAATTAGAGCACTGAAAACATAAAATGAATGGAAAAAGCTCAAGTGGAAATTAGTGAAGGTAAAGGAAGAAAAATTGCAAGTGAAAAGAAGGATGGCAATTCCCACCATGGAACTAACCTCTAAAACCTCCTTGCTAAACTCCAAACTCTGTGCTGTAACAGAGGCGCACTGATTTTCAATGTATTTCAAGAATTCCAAGTTAAAGCCCATTAGTAGTCTTTCTTGGTTGAGGAAGTGGTGGAGCATCTAGGAGCTGATCAGCTGCACTGCTGGTGCCCACGGAAGGCACACACAGCCACACGCTGCACAGGTATCACCCCAGTAACATCACTTTGAGGTACTCAAGTACTGGCACATTAGATCTCATTTCAGCAACTACCAATACAGTCAGGTGTTTGATGTTCTTTATCTGCTTCTATTTTCATAGAATCATAGAGTGATCTGGGTTGGAAGGGACCCCAAGGATCACAGAGCTCCAATCCCCCTGCCACAGGCAGGGACACCAACCTCCAGGCCTGGAGCTACACAAGGTTGCCCAGGGCCCCAGCCAACCTGGCCTTGAACACCCCCAGGGATGGGGCACCCACCCCCTCTCTGGGCAGCCTGTTCCAGCCCCTCACCACTCTCTCTGGAAAGAACTTGCCCCTAATATCTAATCTAAACCTTCCTTCCTTTAGTTTTAATCCATTCCCCTTGTCCTGCCATTGCCTACCCTTTTAAAAAGTCGATTCCCCTCCTGTTCCTCTGCTCCCTTCAGGGACTGGCAGGCTGCAATGAGGTCCCCCTGCAGCCTTCTCTTCTCCAGGCTGACCCAGCCCAGCTCCCTCAGCCTCTCTTTGCAGGGGAGCTGCTCCAGCCCTCTGAGCATCTCCGGGGCTCCTCTGACCCCTCTCCAACAGTCCCACATCTTCCTTGTCCTGGGGCCTCAGCTCTGGACACAGGACTCCAGCTGGGGCCTCACAGGGCAGAGCAGAGAGGGACAATCCCCTCCCTGTCCCTGCTGCCACCCCTCTGCTGATGGAGCCCAGGATCCCATTGCCCTTCTGAGCTGCAAGAGCCACTGCTGGCTCATGTGAAGTTTCTCTATTTTAAACATCAGCTCTGTCACTGAAAGGATTTTTGAAGCTGTTTCCAATGAAAAGAGATGACCTATATTGGTGGAACAGCCTCTGGCATCTGAGCAGCCTCCTGCGCTGTGGGCGACGCAGCCTTCACTGCATGTGCCCTACTTTGGCCCAGTGAACCAGAATTAATTGTGACCTTTAGATTCCATGTGCCGCACTGCACACCTCTATGCTGGAGACCTCTAATCTCCATGAGAGGTCTGGAAACTGCCTGGGAGTCAGTCAGGAACAAGTAAAAGGTGAGAAGTACAGCACATCCCTACAGACTGCCCCTGGAGGAGTCACACAGGAGGAAACGCTGTGAGATGCTTACAAGGAACGTTAAAGAAAATGTGTTTAGTGCTCTGACCACTTGAGGAATAATGAACTTTTAGTTGCATAAAAAGGGCAAAATGAATGTGAAATTAGCTAATAAGCACATCTCTTCATTGCTGTTCAACACATGCCAGCACCAAACCCCAACAAGATTCCAGAGTCAAGGGAAAGAAATGCGAATGAGAGAAGTCTGCAGTGATTTCACCTTTAGTACCCCATCACCACCTGGTATGAAAACCAGCAAGGCCCATTCCCAACCCCTCAAACCTTGCAGCCGGGACTGAGATCTGCAGCTTGCTGCCTAAACCTGGGATCTGTCACACTTTGTCTCTGCACCAGAAGACAAGCAGTGGCACACGTCCCACCCACCAAGGGACAGTGAAGAGTAGAAGGGAGAGAAGCCACAAACACTACAATTCAGGCCGTAGGCACCCTTGTTTCTCAGGAACTTTAAATTCAACGTCTCTACTAGTATCCATCAGCTGGCAGTGTCACTAGCAAGGACAGTGAGAGCACTTCCTTGTGATGAGGGGTAACAGCACTGGTGGGTAAACCCCGCTTTGAATTTGAACGAGAAGTAGTGAGCAGCGTTCCTGGGGCACAAGCTTGCTGGGGAGCACTGCTACAGGCTCCCTCTTTAACCTGAGCTTTGTTTTTCTTGTGACTTACACGTTAAGCTCTGCAACATGCTACCAACCCCCCGACAGACCGCTTTCTTAGAAAAGCTGTCATCCTGTAAAGGTGCAGCAATTAAAAACAATAAATCAATCCTACAGAAATCTGATGGGAGAACGCCTGGCTCACAGACTGATTGGCTATGGGTGACTTGGGTTTTTGTAGTGAACCCCTAAAGAATATCTGAAACACAATGTGTGCCGCAGAAAACCCTGAGTATTTAAGAGAAATGCTAATGATTAAGTCATCTTTCAAGTTACATTCACTAAAAATTTTACATCAAATCCAGAATAAGAGGCCAATAAATGTGACTTGCTCAACTTTCTTTTCACCATGAGTAAGCAAGGTAGTACTTACTTTACCTAAGAACCCTTTAATAATGTGTAATACCCCTGGGTTTGCCCCTCTTGACTGTGACCTGTAATCCTAAGGCATGCTGTTACCTGTCACCTTCTTGGCTTCATCTGCTGCATGAGACATTCAGATTCTCAGCATCAGATGTCCATGATCCACCCTCCAACCTCGACCTGCCTGCAGCACACCTCAGAGTGGTGACACAGCCCCTCTGCAGCACACTGAACTACCGGGAAAAAAGGGCCAAGCTTGCAAAATGAGAACCCAAAATGAACTGACAGTTGTTCTGCTCTTGCTGAGCGGTACCCAGGGAGCTCAGACCCAAGAGACCACGAACGTGATGCCTGACTCAAGTCATCCTTCCAGTAACTACATTTTATTGAAAACTGATCACTGGATGTGTGTTCTTGCACTGCAGGGGCAGCAGAGTGTCCTGCAAGTCTGGGCAGCTCCTACCTACCTGCAGGCCCACTGCTGGGAATCCCTCTGCACACAGTGGGTAAAGGCGCCCAACAAGTGGCTGCAGCTATGGCAGGGTGGGCTTTCTTGTTTGGGGGGGTGGTGTTGTGGGGTCTTTTTGGCTTTGTGGTTTGTTATTGTGGGTTTGGTTGGGTATTGTTTTGTTTTTTTAATTAAAAGACCTGTGAGCACTAAACATTAATTTAACTAATTGAGGAAATAATCCCCTGACTGTTCCAGGTCTGAGGCCATCAAGTATCGCTCGGAAACCTGACCCAGCTTCACAACCACGGTAGTTCTAACCTTCTGCAGGCTGCAACCTTCTGGAACTGGAAAAGCCCTGAAATGGGGTGAAAGCAGAGGCAGCCTTGCACGTGCTGCACAGCACTGCCAAAAGCGAGGGTCCAATGCTGCCCCACAGTCAGCTCCCTTCTCCCTCTCACCCCACGTCAACCACCCGAAATGCCTTTCTGTAACTGGAGGAAGTTCAGTTCCCCCAGTCCCCTTTTTGGAAGGACCAAACCTCCCAGCAGTCAGTTTCAGTACTGACTGGAAAAATCTATTTTTGCCCAGAACCTGTAAAAATCACCTCAAACCCATCACATCCCTCTGGCAGGTGATGTCAGCACTCAGAATGAAGCTTATTCGGAGGAAAAAGCTCTTTCCCCCACCCATGTAAGTATAAGTTTTTTTATAATGAAGTTTTTCTGAAGGCACCGGTACTACAGCTCCACCAACAAACTTAAGGAACTGCTTACAGTCCTTTAAGGAAATAATCTCTATAAGCAGAAGTTATTGAAGTGGTTCTAGAACCAGAGCTAAGTAATTTGCCTCTTGCCTATCTAGAGATTCCCCCAGGCAGCTGAACCTCATTTCTGATACCAAGGAACTACCTAGGAAATACCTACACACCCCAACATACCAAACCACTGCTCCATTACTCCAATGCTCCCACAAGTATTGCTGATGAAGGCTCAGGAGCTTTTCAGAAGTTGACAGACAAGAATTAATCCCATCTTCTCTACTGTGCATGCAGGACATGACTAGCCATCTGGGAGCAGGCTACTGGTCTGTGAGGTGGTGAGCCCAGAGCTCTGGTCTCACCACACAGCGTTCACAACACGGAGAGGTGAGGCCTAGAAAGTACAGCATGATAAAAACTAGTTTCAAGACTAAACATTAGGTCTGCTTTAGTTCAGTGCAACTCACCACAGATGAGGTATCAGTCTGAACCCCTTAAGAAACCAGACCTGAAATGCCCACACACCAACACCTGACTGTAGCCAAAAGCTCTCTATTTTTTCCAAAAGCCCAAATGAAACTCCCAGCATTTCCAAAGAAAAAACTCATCTCGTTGAGGCATCACATGCAAAGGTTAATCCATACACTTACCTGTGGATTTAGTGTATCAGAGAGATGTCAAAGCCTCTCCTGGGCCAACAACCCACTAACACTGGACACTCAGACTGGGCTTTGGAAGGATGTGAGTGTGCAGCTGCCTAGAGGGCTGAGCAGCTGGTTCACACCTGTCTCCCAGTATCATTATTTGATGCCCAATACCTAGAACCTGCCTAAAGACACCTATGGAATGAGTTTGTTTTGCACTTAACATGTTTTTCTTATTTAATTCAGACTAATGTGTTCCTTTACACTGAAAACCAATTGCAGCCTCCAGAGCTGAGGTTTCCAGTACACTTCCCACTCGGAGGAAGCTCACCGAGAGTTCTGGCCCACAGATCTGCTGGGACACACCAGATGAGCACAAGCATTCCCACAAGAACTTCATCAGATGGCAAACAAGAGGATGTTTTACTTCCGCCTTAGAGCAGGGCCCTTCACAGCTGCTGGTTCCAGGCTGCAGGCTTAGACCTTCACAGCTACAGGGGTTTTGTCCCTCTCCTCTTTTCAACACCCCCAAAGGAAAAAAATAAGCAGAACATATTTGCTGCTCCTCCTCCTCCAACTGGGAACAACCCAAACACTAACAGCCAGCAAATCAGCAGAAAAAAAACCCAACGAGGAAAGATGGAGAAGATGGGAATGCATCTTTCATACCTTCAGAACAGCTACTACTGCTGGTTGCTCAAGGGGGAAACAAAGTGATAAATAAAATATTAACTGACAGGCCTGACCTGCTTCCTCACAGGAAGAACCATCTGAAGCCAGGAGAACCCAGAACTGCGCAAGCAGAGGCGTCACTGTGAGGTGAATTAACAGCAGCACCAGCGTATCCTGTGTCAGCTCCTGAGGCTGATCTTCAGCTGCTGGTAACCTGCAGAACACACCATGCTGGACGTCTGTCCTCAGCCAGAACATCTGCAAACCCCTCCTGACCTGTTGGTTTGGACGTTGAGCTCAGCAGCGTCTCTACGGAACCGCAGATGAAGCTCTCGCAGGTAAGGTGCACGCTGACCCCAGTGTTGGCATGTTACAGAGCAAAACTCACTCAGGACAGATTAGCATCAAAATAAAGCTCCTTGGAAGGGTTTTTCCAGGCTGCTACAAACTCATGGATGCACGATACTGGGAGTATGAAGAATTCCTCTCCTGTGTTCTGAGTAATGTTACTGGCAGCACTGCCAGTAACAAGGAAGGAAGAATTCACCCAGCACTGTGGGGAGAAACGCCTGTAATTACAACTGACTTGGACTGAAAAGGCAGAAAGACGAGTTCAGGAACTCCAGTCTGGATAAAACAGGCATGAAGCTTAAAATAAGATGATCTTCTTTTAGGTGTTTGTTCTATAAGTACTACCAGCAAAACCTCACTGGTTCAATATATTTATTTTTAAAGCCTGATTACTTAAGTCAGGTTCAACACAGCACGTTATACGTGCTCCAAAGGATACCTGCAGGAAGCAGCCAGGAAGCAGTGAAAAAGCAAGCAGAAGAAACACTGAATTACTGCCTATGCACCGTGTACTCAGCTCTCCTGAGTACACACATGATGATACTATCTTCAATTAAGCACTTCAACTGCTTTTAATCACAGGGTTTTTAGCTCCTGCAGCATTTCACTTCCCTTTTTCTGCTGAAGCTTGAGCAGCACAGCAGGGAATGTACAAAGAGAAAAGGCCATTCATTGCTCTGACAGCTGAAAGCTCTTCAGAATTAGCTTTCCCTTCCTATCACAAAAGTAATGCTTACACCACATCCCCTCTAAAATTCAAGTCGGGGATGCATTTCCTGCAGGCTGGATTTGCAGTGTCTGAAGGTCCATCAGGATGATGTCCTGTGAATGGGTTCTGTGCAAGAGACACTCCCTGGAATTCAAATGGACACACAACCACTTCTCAGAGGGGCTGCTGCGAATATTAAAAAAGAAGTAATTGTGTGTAAACTTAAACAAGCTCTGCAGGAAGTTCTACAGGAAAATATCAGAATCACCAGGTTGGAAAAGACCTTTAAGCTCATCAAGCCCAACCATTCCTGTCCTGTGTTGATCCGGATCCCTGAGCACCTCATCTCCCCTCTGTTAAACACCCCCAGGGGGGTGACTCAGCCCCTCCCTGGGCAGCCTGGGCCACAGCCCCACAACTCTGCCAGGGAAAAACTTTGCCCTCCCAGCTGAGCTGACCCTGCCCTGGCACAGCTTGAGCCCATTGCCCCTTGTCCCAGCTCCTGTCCCCTGGCTGAAGAGACCAGCGCCCACCTATCTGCACCCTCTTGGCAGGGCAGGGGAGGTGGGGAGAAGGTCTCCCCTCAGCCTCCTCTTCTCCAGGCTCAACACCCCCAGCTCCCTCAGCCACTCCTCAGATGATCTGCATGATGAGCAAGCCTGCATGCTGGCTGGGGGCAAGGAAAGAAAACGTGAAGCTGTACTTGAATAAAGGACAAAGCTGAAGTTTGGTCTGCTCTTCATTCTTCTTTTGCATTTATTGCAACTGGGCAGATTATAACCACAGAAATACATGATAAAGCTGTGTAGAGCTTCACTGGTAAGAGACCTATGCTCCTGATTCAGGAAAATACGACTGCCCCTTGTATATTCCTACAGTTATCCCCAAATTCCACTTGTGCAAAGCCACTTGTTTTTCCCCCTCCCCCCGTAACCACCTTGCTACCTACTTTATTTCCAAGATCCAGGCCACTAGAGTATATTCAAGAAGTCCTACTGCATTTCTTAACATCCCTGACTCCCATGACCATGCAGTCTGGAACCTCCATGGTTACAAGAGATCTTCTCGGTTCCGTGTAAAGTCTTTCCAGTGAAACTTCATTGATGACTCTGTAATCAAACCCATTTTCAGATGGAGGTATGCCAAGGAAAGTTTAGCTGGAATGAAGCAAATACTTTGTATCTGAAAAATCCTTAGGGAATAACCTCTACTCACCAGCTCCACTTCCTTGTAGCTGGAGTCAGAACTGGAATGCTATTCAGTGACTGAGCCTGGAAAGCTCTCTCCGGCTCCTCTGCTCCTTTCTCTGCACAGCAGGGAGAGAAGGGGCCGGGTGCTGCCGGCTGAACCAGAGCCACCAAGGATTCAGCATGTTACATCTGCAAATTTGTTCTTCAGCTTCTGTTATTTGTTTGACTAGAACCAACACATCAAGCCCTCCACGAGATGGTTACTAAAATCCAGTGGTTTTATCAACTAGAACTGGCCCTTTGTTTAATGGCAATTCTGTCTCAATTAATGCCTTCTAAGCACTATCATGTTCACAGATAAATGATCCAAAACTCATGATATGCCAGTTTTGTTAATATTTTCAAGATGAAATTTTATTATTTTACACGTCTACTTGGACACATTTCTTAACAGGATTCTTAAGACTTTGAAGAAGCGTGTCGTAAGTTGACTTTTCATGGTTGGGGGTGGGGAACCCCATACCTGGATTTAATTACAGAGGAAAAATTTAACGTTCAAAATTTTTTCTCCTTCCAGCACCCATAAAATAGCATCCAGTTTTCTTTTGGAGTGCAAGTCATCTTTTCAAATTGATTTCAGTTGTAAGAGCCTATGCCGTGCTCTTCTTGGACATGGACGGATTCAAATTTAACCTTTACCTTCAGTGCTTGAAATCTCTCCATGGTAATGGCAGATTTTCAACACTATTCCAGTGATCAGGCCTGTGGAGCTCATCTCCTCCCTCCTCCCACCCCAGCCCTTTAATCTTACTGAAGGAAATTAGAAAGAAAGTTGTCTTACCGATAACTCCAAGGTTAATGTCCCTTGCGAACCCCACCTAGCAAGTCGACATCATGACATGTCAGGTCAGCCTCAACCACGCTTCCCTGATAGTCAGGTAAAAGGAAGGAGTTAAAATACAAAATTGACACTTGCAGATTTCTGGACATCAGAAAATGTGATGCAATATATTCTGAACTGTCTTTCAGAGCTTCTGGTAACCTCCAAGTTGTTAAAACATTTCTTCAGAGGGATTCTCCTGTTCTAAAATTTCACAAGTTCCTGATCAATAACCAAATATTGCAGATCCACCTCCACCAGTTTGAATGAGAACAAAAGATTAAGGTTTCCCATTAACACAAATCATTTCCCCCTACTCTACACATTTTATCAACTAATATATGCTCAGCTTAGCCATTCTGGGTTTCAAAAGACATTTTAAGCCAATAAACTACAACAGCTTCATTCAAACTCTAAGTTAACAGAAGCTCTAACTTTTTATTTAGGGAAAAAAAAAGAAACACAACTTGGTACACTCTTTCTATAAGGCTTTGAGCTACTCAAGTGGTTCAGGTCAACAGCAGAACGTGATCTGAGAAGCCTTCGCTGTACAAGCAACCCTACAGCACACTACTACACCACCACAATCCAGATTAGTCATGACAGGTCTGTAAGACAGGGTCCTTGCTGCTCTGTGTGGGCCACCATCAGCTTTTGGGTAACAAGGACATCTTGCTGAAAGCACAGACAGCTGCATGAGGCTCTACAGGTCTGAGTGCCAAACAGGTTTTACCGAGAGGTTTAAGAATTTTAGCTCAATGCTTCAGGTTTTTCTGCTAGCCTTATAATAAGAGTGCCTCCTGGATTTGTTTTTTTCTCTGTAGTTCAAAATACAGAAATGGGCTTCATGTCCAAATGCAGAGGGAACAAAAAGTGGTCACGTTTTCATACAGAGTCACCAAAATCATGCGGTGATCTTCTACTGAGTTTATTTTGAAAAGGTTTAAGCAATGCAGGTGTCATTCTTTCTAATAATTAAGACTACAGCAGCCGAGTCCTGAAAATAAGTAATTGCTCCAAAAAAATTCAACCTTGTAACACTTTGAAAAAAACTGCAGCCTGTGTTTAATGAATTAGTAGAATTAAAAGCTGAGTTTAGTAAACTGACTTTGTTAATTAAGTGAAAGTAAGACTAATAACACGATAGCTGTGAAAAAAATCTTGCTCAAGTTTTGGAATTGCTAGGAATCAGACAATCTACTTATTTTTAAGTCAAACACCTTATCAATACAGACATTTAAGCAACTGCTATAAATGAGTGATCAAATGATTATTAAAAATCCCATTTCTTGGCTCCTCCTCCAACGCCAGCAGGACACTCAGCAAAGTTTATATTGGTTTGCCAGTTGAAATCCATTTTCAACATGTTCTATAAGAGGATTTTTATGTTATGCTGAAGAAACAATCAAAACAGATGCACAAGAGGAAATCTGAATTTATTTTTTGCTTTGACTAGATTATGGAAATTGTGCTGAGAAGATTCTTCCCTTGAGTATCTGTCATCAGGCATGGCAGGGTTTCCCACTGTGCTACAGTATCTTTATGCAGTAATTTTAAGTTCTTCAAGTTGGGTGCACACCACTACAAGGAAGCCGTAGTACATGTTATCTTTAAGGATTCAGTAAAGCACTGCTGCAAATTTAAATGGTGAATTTGAGTATCCATAATGTACGATGAAGAACTTGGTCAATCTTGTAAATATAAACTATAAACTTATATTGATTTTAATTTTCAGTTATAAAGATGTGTAGCTGACTTATCAATCAAAATATTAGGATAAATGGCAATTTGGGTAGAAAATACCAAAGAAGCTTTACAATTCTTGAGGAAGACAATTTTAAGGGTTTTTTTTCCTTAGTTGTTCCATGAGCATTGCAATGGTTTTGCTTCCTCCCCACGCCACCCCATCCCCCAAGCATGCAGTGGCACTTCACCTCTCCTGGGCTAACACTTGAAACATGCAGTACACTGTCCTTCTGCCAGGGTGAGAGTACTTTAAAACTTCATTCCAATTAAGCTCCCTCATTACCATATTCCCTCTACATTGATTACTGAAAGGCAAATAGGTATTGGGACTACAGGGTTGTGCTCAACGCCACAGAAGCTGTATAATCACTATAAAGTCATAGAGGACAGCAAACCCTTGTATTAAAACAGAATTACGAGCCAGATCCTCAGACCAGTAAAAGCCTGAAACACATACTCAGGGTGGTTCTTCTGAATTCCCTGCTCAAGCAAGGACAGAGAAGACAGGATTTGGCACCTTTAACTTTATAAAGTAAAAAACAAAACCAAACAAAAAAACCCAAAGAACAAAAAGGGCTTTAAATGCTAATTTTGAAAATCACTTTCAATTATTTATGACCAATTGTATTAATTTGGATGGAAGAGCCTGACACAGGGACACACCCATCTGAGAATCAGATAGACATTCTCACTTCAATTAAGGTCAAAACTCAAACCATGCAATTATGTACCAGAACCACGACAGTAAGGCGTGGGAAGGCTCATCTTTCTGTTTACATTCTGATTTAATACACTTGAGACACCAGGCAGAAATAGAAGACAAAGGGAGGAGTATGACCACTGAAGTTTAACTTCCTCAATAGTCTGTGTTTAGAAGGCTGTAAATCAAATATAAGCAATGTATTTGATTTGGATATTTAGAGGTCCAGCAATAGTTTTCTTTAGAGAAAGTATTAATCCCTTTGTTTCTCTTTTTTCTGGAAAAGCAAATGTTCTTCATTGGGGTACAGAATGGCTTGGATGAAACAGAGGAGTAATGTCATGACTTGCCAGTTAAAACTTATCTGGGAGTGCCCAAGACAAGGGTCAAAGCAACACATAACACCCCAATAATGTAGCTAGCAACGCCCCCAAAAGAGAATACTTCCTTTTTTAAACAGCCTTTATTACAAGGCATGGGGATTCTAAGGCAAATTGTTCATCATGGCAGAACATCAAGTTAAAGTGTCAAGACAGAAACAAGCACAGTATGGAGAGCACTGCTGTTATCTGTAGCAAGAAGTTAGTTTACTGTGCCACAGCCCCTAACTGATAATCCTCATCCCTAGTCAGGTATTATCTTAACTTAGACTAAGATGCTGGAGACTGAACCATTTCCTTACGTGTCTGTCGCTGAGAGAGGCAGTGTGATGGGTCCTAAGGAACAGCCTCTAGAGGGACTCCGCAGTACAGAACAGAACAGAATTAACACCACTGTAGGCTCTGCTTCCTTCTCCACAAATATTATAATTAGATTAGATCTCCATGAATGTTTGGATGCAATTCAACACTTTTAAGAAGAAAAAAATTTTCAAAATTAGATGCTGTTTAAGTTATGGAACATCAATTAAACAGAGTGCCCTGTGGGCTATCTGCACTCTCTCCTAGTTCTCAGTCTGATGGGCACAGTGCTACATGTTGGAAAGCACAAGGAATTTTGCATGAATTTGATCACTCACATAGGCAGTTATA